>WOXC01007555.1:0-1218883 GCA_011680675.1 Gymnobelideus leadbeateri
TTAAAACTCAATTGAGTCTTTGGTCTAGTGATTGCAAGACAGATCACTGTAATGGTAGTGAGTAATTAGGGATTAATAATAAAAAAGAAAATTTTTAAAAAGAAAGATCAGTGGTCAGAATATGTGGGTTCTATCCATAATTCTGCCACTAGTTAGAAAGCTCTATGGCCACAGGTAAGCTCTACTGCAGTCTGGGAGCCTCATTTTCTGCCTCTTTAAAATGAATTATAAACATCATAGAATCAAGGATTGAAAAACTTCAATGTACCTTAGAGGCCAACTAATCTGAGACCCTCATTTTAAGTAGCAAGAAACTGAAATCCATAGATGTCAATTGACTTGCCCAAGGTCACACAGGTAGAAATTCAGGGTTCATTCCCCTGTACTCCACTGCTTACTTCCACCCAAGTCCTCAATATCCTTTCCAATCCTAACAGCATATGACTTTTATATAGCCAATGGCTTCCAGGTGAAGAACAGCAGAGCTTTAAAAAAAAAAAAAAACCTTCTACATCTGGCCCCCCACTTACCCTTCCAGACCTAGTTCATCTTATTCCCTTCTATGAACTCTACATTCTGGCTAAATTGTCCTGTTGTATGCCTCCCACACTCAGCATTCTATCTCCTATCTTTTTCTCTTTCCACAGGCATACCTGTGGGCACCCCTTCTCCACTTTGCCTCTCAAAATCCCTAGGATTTAGCACAGTGACATAATAATAATAATAATAATAATAATAATAATAATAACATTTATACAGCACTTTAAGGTTTACAAAACACATTACAAATATCTCTTTAGAACAACCCTAGTAGGAAGGTACTGTTATTCCTTCCACTTTACAGATGGGGAAACTAAGGCAACCAGAGGTTAAAGTGACACAGTTAATGTCTAGGACTGGATTTGAACTCAGGTCTTCCTGATTCCAAACCTAATTATTGCCTCACTGCATTATCTAGCTGCCTACTGAGATATACATAATGTAGGTCCCTTAAAAGAATTTGTTGAATTACATTGAATCTCAAGGGGACTGAGAAAGCCTCTTCTATAAATAAAAGTCATCCTGGCCAATAAGTTATTAATCTGAGAGTTTTAAGACAATTTCCAAGCCCAACAGGGCAGTAGAACTGTTTCTAGCATAGGTTGAATGGTTAGAGTAAGGTCCCTTCCAGCTTTGAAATTCTTGTCTGTTGTCCTCAAAAACTTAGGACCATTTCTGATCCTTTCCTTTTCATCCCATTTTCCCTGCAAATATTAGAAAATGGGAGTCCTTAATGATAGCTCCTTGTAACGTGCCTGAAAGGCATCAGCTCTTAAGGTAAAAGGACTTTTTTTTTTTTTTAAAGCAATTGGGGTTAAGTAACTTGCTCAAGTTTACACGGCTAGTTATTTATGTGTGAGTGCTAAGTACTGAGGCTGAAACCCATCCCTGGTCCTCCCGACTCCAGGGCCAGCGCTCTTACTCACTGCACTGTCTAGCCACCCCAAAGTAAAAGGACTTTCTACAAAGGGCTTCCTCTTTATCCTACTACCCTCAATTTTGCCAAGTTCTTTGGAATTTAAACTTCTATAGTCCTTCCACTAACCAGGCCACTTCTCAATTATCAGAAACTCTTTTAAAATGTCTTATTAATTCATTTTATTTTTATATTGGTTTTAGGTCTAATATACCAATGCTACTACCCCTAGAGATCTAAGTCTTGCAACAAACACCCAAGCGGGGGGGGGGGGGGGAGGAGTTCAGTAAAACTAACCAGGCCTGGTATATGCAATGTTCCAGACCTCTATTTCCCCACCTCAAGAAAGAAGGGCAGCATATCCTAGCCAAGCTTTGTCATTATAATTATACAGGATTCAATTTCAGACCTTGTGTTTGTCTTTTTTCCATTTAAGTTGTTGTTACCTTTGTGCAATTATTTTCCTATCTCAGCCTTTTTCATTGCTACAATTTAATTTTATTAATCATTTCAAAGAACCAACTTTTAATTATATTTATTATCTCTATAATGATCCTTTTTTTCCTTCCAGTTTCCTTGCTTATTTTTGACTATTTTTTCTTTTTTTAATTAAATTTTATGTTTATTTTTAGTTTACATCATTCATTTCCACAAGATTTTGAGTTACAAATTTTCTCCCCATCTTTCCCCTACCCACCACCCCAACACAGTGATGCCACTGTATACCCCCACCTCCAATCTGCTCTCTCCTATATCCTATCCCATCCCCCCTCCAACTTTACAGTAGGGCAAGATGGTTCTCTATACCCCAGTGCCTATATATCTTATTTCCTAGTTGCATGTAAAAAATGATAATAATAATAACAATATATTTTTAAACACTTGATTTTAAAACTTTGAATTCCAAATTCTTTTGTTCCTCCCTCTTCACCCACCCTTACTGAGAAGATAGGCAATTCAATATAGGTTGTACACATGTAACTACACAAAACATTTCCATAGTGGATATATTGTGAAAGACTAACTATATTTCCCTCCATCCTATCCCCCCACTTATTCTATTGTCTACTTTGATCCTGTCCCTTTTCAAAAGTGTGTGCTTCTTCCCTCTCTCCCAACCTGCCCTCCCCTCCATCACCCCCCCCCATCCTCTTCCCCCTTACTCTTTTTTTGGGGATCTTTTTCAGAAGGTGAACAGTGGATTTGTTCAACCTCTGTTTTGCCCTCTGGTTCTAAAACATCAGGGCAATTTTCCTCGAGAATTTCTTGAAGGATGATTTCTAGGTTCTTTTTTTGAGCATGGCTTTCAAGTAGTCCAATAATTTTTAAATTCTCTCTCCTGGATCTGTTTTCCAGGTCAGTGGTTTTTCCAATGAGATATTTCACATTGCCTTCTATTTTTTTTATGTGTTTGGATCTGTTTAATAGTATCTTGATTTCTCATAAAGTCACTAGCTACCATTTGCTCCACTCTAATTCTGAAGGAATGATTCTCTTCAGTGAGCTTTTGAGATTTTTTTTTCCATCAGGCAAATTTGGCTTTTTAAGACATTCTTCTATTCATTAGCTTTTTGGGCCTCTTTTGCCATTTGAGTTGGTCTGTTTTTTAAGGTGTTATTTCCTTCAGTCAGCTTGTTGACTCTCTTTTCATGATTTTCTTGTATCATTCTCATTTATCTTCCCAATTTTTCCTCCACTTCTCTTATTTAATTTTCAAAATCCTTTTTAAGCTCCTCTATGGCCTGTAACCAATTCATATTTTTTTGGAAGCTTTTGGTGCAGGAGTTCTGACTTTGTTGTCTTTCTGCCATTTCATGCTTTGATCCTTTTTGTCCCCAAAAAAGGAATCCAAAGTTGGATTGCTGTGCTTACTTTGTTTCCTTTGCTTGTTCATGGTGCCACTCAAAATACTTGACTTTTGAGCCTTTTGCCACAGTAGAACTCTGCTTCCAGAGAGGAGAGTTTTGTCCCAAATCACTGGGGTTTTCTCGGATGCTGAAGCTATTAGTTGGATGCCCTCTCTGAAGCCTCCACAGGCTCTGGCTCACTGGTCACCCACCCTAGGACCTCCACCCTAGACAGCAATCCAGATCCAAGCAAGTTCAAGCAAGAGTGATTACCCCCCAGATTGGTTGCTTGTTCCCCCTGCAATCTGCAGGCTAGGAGCTCTGAAGCAGCCATGTGGCTGCTCAGGGGGCAGAGGCTGGACCACACTCCTGGACTTTCTGTTCCCACAGTCTACACTGAACTTTCACTTTGTCTTTGGAGTTCATAGGTTGATAACTCTGGAAACCACCACAGCTGCTGGTGATCTACTCTCCCGACATCCCTCTAGGAGCCTTGACTTTTTCTATGTGGTAGGCAGCATCCCAGGCATTAAGGATAAAAACTTAAAGAATAAATCAATCCCTCCTTACAAGGAGCTTATATTCTATTTAGGAAGACAAGTACATAGATGACTATATACATAATAAATATTAAGATAATGAATATGAATAAATATAAAGTAATTTGAGAAAGAATAAACTAGAAGGAGGAACAAGAAACACTTCACAGAGATGGTGGTGCTTGAGCTGCATATTGAAAGAAAAGAGGAGATGTATTCTGTGAGATAGAGGTGAAACAGTAGTGCATTGCAAGCATATACCAGGGCAAAGACATGGAAGACGAGAACGGCATATGTGAAAGACAAAGAGAAAGTGAGTTTGAAAGGAGTAATATCTGAGGAAGGCGAAAAGGTCTATCGGGATCAGGTTTTGTAGAGGCATGGAAGCTAAACAGAGGAATTTATACTTTATCCAAGAAATTCTAAAAAGCCGCTGGAGCTGAGTGAGGGGAGTGACACACTCTGATCTGAATTTAAGAAAATCATTTTGGCAGCTGTATGTAATAAGATGGACTGAGCTAGGGAGAGACTAGGGTCCAGGAGACCAATTAGTGGTCTGTGGCAATGATCTAGAGCTTATGAGGGCCTGAACTATGTATGCAAGGGATATTATGAAGGTAGAAACAGTGAAATTTGGCATTTGATTAGGTATCAGGTAAGAGACAGACAGACAAAGACAGAGAAGAGAGAGAGGAGGGGGTAAGGAAAGGAGAAGGGAGGAGAGGAAATAAGAGGAGAGGAGAAAGAAAAGAGAGAAAGAAAGGAAAAGTATGAGAGAGGGAAGAAGGGAGAGAGAATGGGAAGAGAGAGAGAGAAAGAGAGAGAGAGAGAGAGAGAGAGAGAGAGAGAGAGAGAGAGAGAGAGGGAGGGAAAGAAGGAAGGAAGGAGAGAGGGAGAAAGAGAGAAGGGGAAGAGGATATGAAAAAGAAATAGGAGTCAGGAATAATGTCATAGTTATAAACCTGGAAGACTAGATGATGATAGAAATAGGAAAGTTTCAAAGAGGGGAGAATTTAGGGAGGAAAATTTATGAGTTCAGTTTTGGACATTCGGCATTTCCTGATTTCCCTGGGTGATCATACTCAACTAAATTATCTTGTATTTTTCATCTATATAAATGCTGTATTCCCTTTCCCCTGTAGAATAAGCTCCTTGAGGGCAGTTGTTATTTTTTCCCCTTTTGTTTTTGTGTCCCCAGTGCCCAGAATAGTCTCCTGTATAGAGTGGACATTTAACAAGTATTTATTGAATCAAATTAATTAAATAGCTCCAATGCCATCTTCTCCAAGGTCTTCCCTAATTTCACCACCACCACCACAATTCCCACTCCTTCCCAAAAAATTGTAAAAGATTTTTTTCTTCCTCATAAATCACTATGTGCTTCTCTTAAGCACATTTCAAATCCACTTTATGATCTATGTTTATCCTTTATCTAATTACTTATTTACATTTCTTATCTCCTGTTCTAGCTACTGAACAATAAGCCAAGGGTTCCATAGATAGATCTGGAAGGGGTAGGGAGGTTTCTGAACTTGGATGGGGAAAAAAATTATTTCCTTTTGTTCAGTATGCTTGGTTTCCTATATAATCCTAAATATTTATTTTATGCATTTAAAAGCATGATTCTTACAAGGGACCCATAAGCTTCACCAGACAAAGGGATCCATGACACAAAGACTAAAAAAAAAAACCCCTGTCATAAGCTATCTTATAGCACAAGGACAATGACATTCACTTCTCTATACCCAAAATTGAACACAGTGAGCTGCACGTAGTAGGTGCTCAACAAAAGTTTGTTGAATTTGTCCATTGTTCAAGACATCATCACATCTGGCTGCCAAGGATACTTACTGCTGCACTGCAAAGAATCTCCAGCAGGCAGACTTGATCAAGATGAGAGAAGGAAGAAAAAAAAGGAAAAGGAAACAGAGGCTCCTGGCAGAGATGACAACTTACATCAATTGTTTGAAATTAGACATGTCCACTCAACTTACTATGCATTTTTATGGAAGTAGTCAACAGCGCTATTAACAGCTGGACTTCAAAGTGTGGATAGGACGGGAGGTTTGAGGCCTGTACAGTGTTACTTTTTCATCCACATCATTAGCAAGCATTGGTTTACATGACCATCAAGTGCTGATAAAGATGTCTGAATATTGTCACAGTAACTGCCCGGGAAAAGAGCAATTGGTAGGAGAGCCGAGTGTAACACATTAGTCATGGACTATTAGAAGACGTTAAGTTCTTTGCAAAGATTTTTTTAACTCAATTAGACTTAAACTAAGTACAGGCAAATGGCAGGATTGGGAGGGGAGCAGGGGGTCACTGGGCTATTGTCTGGCCGTGTGCCACAATATTGATCCAGATAGTTTCATAATGGAGATGATGATCCTATGATGATCCCCAAGGTGTTTCCTGGATAACTACAATACCAATGGCAACAATAATAGCATCAGTAATAACTCACATTGCAATTCCAAAGCACCTTAATGCAAAAGAGTTTTTTTTTTCTTTTTGCATGGGAAGAGGGCAGGGCAATTGGGGTTAAGTGACTCGCCCAAGGTCACACAGCTAGTAAGTGTTAAGTTTCTGAGGCCAGATTTGAACTTAGTTCCTCCTGACTTGCTCTATTCACTGCCCCACCTAGCCGCCCCTAACAAAGAGTTTTATGGGCATCAGCTGCCTGTTGAAGCCTTTCTCTCACTTCTAAGTCCAACTCAGGTGCCACTTCTTCCATGATGCTTCTCTGACCTCTTCCCAAAAGAAAATAGCCTCCTATTTCTTAGGAGCAGCTAGGTGGTGCAGTGGAGAGTGTCAGGTCTGGAGTCAGAAAGACCTGAGTTCAAATGTGTCCTCAGATACTTACTAAATGTGTGATCCCAGGCAAGTCACTTAACTCTGTTAGTCTTACTTTTGGCATCTGTAAAAAAGAGCTGGAGAAGGATATGGCAAACCCCTCTAGTATCTCTGCCAAGAAAACCCAAAATGGGGTTGCAAAGAGTTGGGCGTGACTAAACAACATTTCTTATACAACTTCTAGACCCCTCCTTTTCCCTGATTATATCCTACCTTCTACCCTATTTATTATTTCTATTCACCATTATTAGACTGTGCCTTTCACTTAGAAGTATTGAACAAATGTGTGTTGAGTTGAATCAACTCCTTATAGGAAAGGACTCTTGTTTTTTCATCTTTGTATTTCTAGCACTGTAATAAGTGCCTTGTATTCAGTGGATATTTGTATAAAATGTTTGTTAACTTGGTCCTCATAACAATGCTATGAAGTAGGTCAGTAACAACCCAAGCAGCTTAGATGACAACCAGAGAGGTTAGTGATTTGCTAAAGGCTGGCAAATGGAAGGGTCATAACTTAGACTTTTGATTCTCAATATAGAGATTTTTTCCACTGTACCATGATGGTTTTAGGACCTATAAACTCCTTTCCATTTCTAATAAGCCACTCATCTATCTATCTGTAAATATGATGGCAATCTCTCATCATTAGGGATAGAGACTATCAATTACCTGAGAAAAGCTTCATCCTTGGGTAATTAACCAGGTAATTAGAAGAAGAAAAGAAAATCCAGGACAGAGAATAGTTTTAGGATTTAGGTGCCAAAGTAAGACAGCAAATAATTTACAAGGTACATGTGGTATTCCTCCCCTGAAAATGGTTTGGAGACTATCTACTTGAATCATAGCAAAAGATTAATCTGTTTCATGGACATAGCAACTGAACATTTATTGGTCAATCAACAAGCATTTATTAAGTGTATTAACTGGCTGATATCTGCTTAACCCTGTACTGAGTGCTGGGGACACCAAGACATAACCAAGACAGTTCCTGCTCTCAAGGAGCTTACAGTCTATGAATGTATATTTATATCTCAAGGCGATCTTACCAGCAAATTACTTGAGTCTGAAAATATCCTTTCAAGCCACGTCTCAGTACTTCCCTAAATCCTTGATGGCATGGTAGGCAGCCAGTATTTCATTGTCATGTTGATAAATAATTCATATTCACATTATATTTCAAGTTCTACCAAGTGCTTTCCTTGTAATAACCCTTAGAGGTGTGTATCACAATTATTGTTCACATGTTGCAGAGGAGGAAACTGAGCCTCAAAGAGTTTTCAAAATTTGACCTAGGTCTGATCTCTAGTATCAGAGTTAAGATCGGAATCCAAGTTTCAAAATTCCAAGCCCAGCACTCTTTCAACTCTTCTTGACATGTTGCAATTCATTTTGGTCAAACTGTGGTCTACCATCACTTTCTTCTAAAAGACATTTCATGTCCTATTCTTCACAGTTGTGATGTCTCCCACCTTTTAGACTTACTTCACATTAATCCACATTCCACACAAATTGGTCTTCTGTTCAAATATGGAGCCAAAGTATGGTACTTCAAATATAGTACTTCACCCCCCATCATCTTGCATTTTCGGGGAGTCATCTTCAGTCGTCCTGATCTATATCTGGTCATTGGACCCAGGTGACTCCAGAGGAGAGAGTAAGACTAGTGACTTTGCACAGCCTTCCCTTACTTAAATCCAACTGACTTGTAAGTCATGGCATCACCTTTCTGATGCCATGGTCCTCTTCAAGAACAATGGGCAAATAACCTCTTGCCTTGGCATAAATTGCCTTCCATGCCTGGAATGTAATCCCTCCTCACTGCCTCTTCTTAGAATCCACTTGCCTTAAAATATAGTTCAGGTGCCACTTTCTACACTAGGCTTTTCAACACACATATTCTGCCCTCCATAATTATTTGTTAATGTTCTTTACCTCTTATATTTTATATTACCTGTGTAGAGATGGGAGTCAAACAAATCAATCAATAAATTCCCACACAATTTAAAATAACAAGATGTTCTAGCCCTAATACCTCTGTGAAGTGAGAACACTTCTATCGGATCAACCAACCAATCAACCAAAGATGTGAAACTAGAAAAAGTCATTGAATCAAATGAAATGATGCTCCACAGGAAATGTATTGGGATTATCAAAGGAGACTCCCTTATACTCTGTAGAGCTTGGGTAAAATAGCAAGCCTATTTGAAGCCCAAGCATTTGGGTGCCTGGATAAATCAATGGTGAGAGTCATTCTAGCCAAAGCTTTGAGAGGGACTCATTTGGGGATAGAAGGAAGATAAGAGCCTTGGTGTCCATCTCTGCCTTGAACATAATCTTGTGAACTTTTTACAGTTTGGGAAGATTTGGGCTTCTTATTGGCATCAAAGCCAATCCACAAACCAACAACAGTGTCTACATTGGAAGTGGAGGATGAAAAGGCAGTTTCAGGACTATATAAGGAAACCAGCAAAAAGCTACGTTTTGCCTAAGAGGAACTTTGTGAGGACCCCACAAAGGGAAGAAAAGGATTTCAAACTACCAAGATCTGTGAGTTCACTCCTTTTTAATATCATGTGCTCTAAGCATGAGCCCACTTTCCCTTGGATCCTGATTATAATTGGAGGAGAGTGTCCTTCTGGTTTAAGGAAGATTTTTTTTTTCCATAGTAAGAGATTAATCTGTTTCATGAAACAGCATCCATATGTTTATCAGTCTTTCCACAAATACATACATATTTATTTAGCAGTTAATATGTGCTAGACACTATGCTAGGTGCTAGGGATATAAAAACAAAAACATCCCTAACAGTGCCTGCCCACAAGGAACTTACATTCTATGAATGTATGTTTATAGCTTAAGTCTAAAATATTCCCTTAATAAACAAGCATATCTAAAAGCTAATTAAGTTTCACTGCCCAAATGATATCAAAGAATAATAAATGAAGGAAGCATACCAGTATCAGCAAGTCATCACCATCCATTCCTGGCCCTTCCCCACCTCCATCCCCCAGTCCTTTAGTGTTATCCGTAAAACAATGAGGTGGAGAAATAGCCAGCTATGCTCTGGGAATCCAACCTGCAATGATAGTAGAAACTGGGAGAGTGAGCCCCAGGGCCCATTTTATACTTGTATTACCCTCTTTTACTAGGTATCTTCTTTTTTATTTTTTCAGCTGTTTGTATGGTACAGCCCTAGTAGAGTGTAAGCTCTTTGAAAACAGGGACTATTTCAAAACTTTTTGTTATATTCCCAGTTTTCCATATTTTTATCATTTTATCTGACTCTTTGTGACCCCATTTGGGATTTTCTTGGCAAAGATACTGGAATGGTTTGCCCATTTCCTTCTCCAGTTCATTTTACATGTGAGGAAATTGAGGCAAACAGGGTAAAGTGACTTGCCCAGGGTCACACAGCTAGTAAATATCTGAGGCTGAATTTTGAATTCATGGAGATGAGTCTTTCTGATTTCAAGCCCAGTACTTTCTGCTGCACCAGCCTTTCATACAGTAAGAACTTAATAATTGTTGAATTCAATAGATGGTCATCAACTGAGTCCACCTAAATGAGAGGTCATTTAGATAACCAAAGTCTTGTAAGCTCTTTGGCTATTTTTATCAGTTATTTTTAATGGTTTCAAGCCAGAAGCTTACAATCCTTTTCAGTGAGCAGACTTCAAATCCCTTCTTGAATATTTGGTTGAATTCCCCTAGATGTGGTTTTAGACGCCCCCAAATTCTGGCTTATTTGTCCAGTTTCTAAGGAGAGAAACTGCTAGGGAAAGAAACTTTCACTTTATTTGTGATCCAGATTCCTTGGATATAACCAAGTGGAAAAAAAGGTCAATATATTACAGGCATTGTCTGCCCTGGTCCTACCGAAACCAGGACAGTTCCACTTTCACCAACATGGCACCACTACAGTCATCTAGCATGCATCCATTTCATAACTAATTAGGAAATACTCAGCAGTGTAGGAATCTACAACGTTGGGCCAAGAGAGGAAAGCTTGCTGCTGCCTACCCCAGGAATGCATCTCAGAGCAGGATTTATAGCAAGTGGTAGGGCTATGTGGGGTCATGAAAAGTCTCCTGGTTTTGGAGCAAAAGGATCTGGGTTTGAATCCCTCCTCTGTCACTCTCAATAAGCTTCAATTTCCTTCCCTAGTTAAATGGGGGGCTTGGGCTCTGTAATCTCTAAAGCCCCTCCCTGCCCTAAATCTGACAAAACCTAGAAGACTATTACAGCCCAGAGCCTTAGCTTACTGATGAGTTATGAGGTTCCCCCATGCTTGTTTCCTTTCTCAGATTCCAATATACTAGGGCTATATGTGGAAAAAGCTGGTTTGCCCTCAGAATGGTTCTGGATCTGCATGTAGCTACTTCTGGATTTTCTAAATGACAGCACCTGTTAATTGTTCAGTTAGGTATTACCTATTAAACATTTACTGCCTATTTCCTGTACATGTCTGGTGGGGCAAGCAGGAAATTTAGAACAAATTAAGCAGCAGCTGTAATCCCTCACACTTTAATTACCCACGATCCTATATAGTATTGTAAAATATTAGAAATAGATATATTAGAGACAGACTTGTTTCATCAAGTGAGCCTTCACCTCCCTCGTCCTCCTGCCTACCAGGCCCCATAAAGTTAAATTAGCCAGTTAGTATCTTTCCTTCTTTCCCTTTCCACCCCGACCCCCTCACTCCAGGTCTCCACCCATACTGCCTCTGACTTGATGGGGCTCTTTTCATCCCCACACCGACTTACCCTTCCCTCTAGCTCTCCCTCCCACCCTGCTCTCCCCCCACCTCAACTGTTCCCACACGATTTCACATGTGGTCTGAGTGGGACACTTCCTGCAGTTATAAAAAGCAAAACCAAGACCCCAGCAAAAACAGCCCGTGGAGAACACCCAAGTTGACAGAGTGTGAGAGAGAAGACCTAATCCATTCCATATGACAAACAGCAGTGGCCCACGGAGCCAGGCCAGGCCAAACACCAGGGAGAATACAGAACAATCATTTAAAAGGAAAAAAAAAGAATGAAAGGAAAGGAGAAAAAAAATTAAGTGGACACTTCAAAAAACACTGGGAAAAATTCCTGTGAGCATGTTTCCCCCACCCCCACCCCCATTCCATGTTAGTGTTTGGGTGAAATGGCCTACTATGTGATGTTCTGAATTCGCTTTGAAAATAAACTGTAGGAAGCATTAATGCAAATGCTATGTAAACACGTTCATTCCTAAATTTTCATATCTGCCCTGGTGTTTGGGCTGGTTCCTTTAAGTTACAGTTTAATTTGATGTGAGAACCAGATGGATCTTTAAATTGGAGATTTTTGCAACCTTCACTGAGGAAGTTGATCTGATCAATCTAGAAAGTAAGGAAGGACAATTTAATCATTTAAATTTTCTTAAATAATTTCCTCTATTACCATCACACCACATTCCCTAAATGAGCAAAAGGGGCTCATTTGGCTAGTAAGATTTGGGTTTTTTTTATTTGTTTGTTTTGTTTTGTTTTTTTCTGATTTGATCTAAGCTAAACACAGAAATCTTATTTTGTTTAAGTACATGGCCACAAATATGAATTCCAAGCTATGATCTAAAAGAACTTTTGGTTTGAAACTAACATCTGTAGCTTTGCTTCTTAAGAAAAATAGGAGTTAAAATGACAAATTAGAAATGTAAATTCCTTGAGGACAAGGGATTCACTCATCCTGAGTCATATCTTGGTGGCAGTTGGGTGGTGCAGTGTGGAGACTGTTGGGCCTGGAGTCAGGAGTTCAAAGCTGAGTTCAAATCTGGCATCTATCACTTAAACTGTTTGCCTCAGTTTCTTCATCTGTCAAATATTGGTAATAAAAACCTGGGGTTGGGATGAAAAAATGAGATAATATTTATAAAACTCTGTACAAATGCTAACTATTGTAATTTTTGTTAGCTTTGGGCTGAGTGGACACTTTAAAAATATTTGTTGATTTTTTTTTTACTTTCCCTGGGTATCTTCCACATAAACATTTTTATTTTTGCTATATTTTTGTCAAATAAACTCCAGACAGACCATAATTCAATCAACGCCATAGGATGGGCATCAAACAGAATGATCCCTTTGGAATTCTCAGAGAACACTCAACAGTCCAAGCCTTTCCCTAAGACAAAATTGTTAGTCAATCATGGCACCAAGAATAGAAGTCCTGCTTCCTGCTTCCTGCTTCCTACTTCCTGCTTCCTGTTCCCAGTTCCATATACAATAATCTTCAAGAGATTGCTTAGAGAGAAAAAAGTACAGATGAAAGAGGTGATCAAAGGAATTACAAGTCATATTGGAACACTAAAGACAAAGTGAAAGGCCAAGTGGCCAACCCCTCTTGACTCAGCGTATGACTTCAGAAGCCATCATTGTACCAGAATCTACCAGCTCACCCATCCCAGGAGCCAGGAAACCAAAGGCCAAAAGATCATTTATTTTGTAGCTCATTTAGCCCAACCCTCTTGTTTGCAGACTCAGAACCTGAGTCCCAAGGAGAAGTGACTTGCCCAATTCATTATCTATGGCCTGACTTCTTAGGCCTGGAATTTCCTCCCTCTTCATCTCTATTTCTTGGTTCCCTTGGCTTCTAGGCTCAGGGAAAGTTACACATTCTACAAAAAGACTTCCTGGTCTCCCTTAATCTCAGTGCCTTCCCTTTGAGACCACCCCTAATTTATCCTTTCTATATCTTGGGTACCAAATTCAGAAAATAGTCAGCAAGCCAGCTGAAATGTTGAATCAATAAAGGGAGACTTCTATATATCTATGAGACATGGAGAATTATTCCCCCTAATAATGACCCTTAAGTCGTGAGAAATGTATTCAATATGATTAAGTTAGAATTATCTTACTAGATTTTTATTATCATTTGATATTTTTATTAATTCCTATTTATTAAGTTATTTAATGTATAGTTAGTCAGGTATGTCATTCTAATTATGTTTTACAATATCAGGTAGCCAAGATGGTGGATTAGAAACAACTCAGATGAACTCTTTCAACCTTTCTCTCCAAACAACTTTAAAATAATGCCTCCAGTCAAATTTTTGAGCAGCAAAGCCAACAAAAGGTCAGAGTGAGACATTTTTCTGACCTAAAGAAACTTAAGAAGTTGGAAGGAGAGGTTTTTGACACCAAGCTGGAAACCTGTGCTGAGACTATGCACCTGGAGGCAGCAACAGAGGTTGCAGAAGCAGCAGCAGTAGCTTTGGAGCCTTCAGTCCAGAGACAATAAGTGAGTTGGACACCTGGCCAGAAAGAGATTATAAAGGACCCTTGGCTGGCACTGAGTACAGCTGGCACATTACCCATTTTACCCAGTTCTGGGTCAGAGAGGAACACTGGGATTTGGCCACAAGGGAGCAGGGACCCTGGACACACTTCCAAGGCAAAAAGGAATGTTAGCACTTGTGGCAACAGGGGACCACTTCTCCTTCCTAAATAAAGACCAGAGTGCAGACCAGGAGAGCAGTGACCCCACCTCTCCCTGTATCACATCATCTTGGTTGGAAGAACCAAAAACT
Source organism: Gymnobelideus leadbeateri (assembly GCA_011680675.1). NCBI lineage: Eukaryota > Metazoa > Chordata > Mammalia > Diprotodontia > Petauridae > Gymnobelideus > Gymnobelideus leadbeateri. The sequence continues at coordinate 14,253 of WOXC01007555.1, forward strand.
TGAAGATCCCCAGGACTAGTTCTGAAAACAGCAGCATGACAAAACCTAATGTATGGGGCAGTGACTCCCACTCCTGGGTTAATGTAGCCCCAAAGTAAAAAAAGAATAAGCTGGGAAAAAAGTGAACAAACAATAACAACAATATAATTTGACAGCTATTATTGTGACAGGGAAGACCAAGACAAACTTAGAAGACAACATTGTGAAAACAGCTATAAACAAAGCCTCAAAGAAAAAATACTAATTGGACCCAATCCAAACAAGAATTCCTCGAAGAGCTTAAGGATGATAGAGGGATGGCAGAGGAAAACTTGGGACAAGAAATGAGAGTGATGCAAGAAAATTGTAAAAAGAGAATTAGCAATTAGAAAAAGAGGCACAAGAAATACCAAAGAAAAGAATACCTTAAAAAACAGAATTGCCCTAATGTTAAAAGGGAATAAAAACTCACTGAAGAAAAGAACTCCTTAAAAAGAAAAAGAAAAAAAAAACTATGTCTAAAGCACTGTGAAACTGTGCATATTCTTTGACCCAGCAATACTTTTACTAGGTCTGTATCCCAAAGAGACCAAAGTAAAAGGAACAGGACCCATATGTATTAAAATATCTATAGCAACTCTTTCTATGGTTGCAAAGAATTGGAAATCTAGGGTATCAACTGGGGTATAACTAAACAAGTTGTGGCATATAATCGTGTTGGAGTATCATTGTGGTTTGATAAATGATGAGGGGTGGTTTCAGGGGAAAAAAAAACATTATAAGACCTAAATGAACTGATGCAAAGCGAAATGAGCAGAACCAGGAAATCATTAGGCACAGTAACAGGAAAGTTGCAATGATTATCAACTGTAAAAGATTTGTCTACTCTCATCAAAAAAATCCAGGATGATTCCAAAAGACTCATGAGGAAAAATTAAATCTACCTTCAGGGAGAGAACTGATGAACTCTGAGCGCAAATTGAAATATAATCTTCTTGTTTTCTTTCCTTCTTTTCTTTGTAATATGTTTAATATAGAAATGTTTTGCATGATTTCACATGTATAATTGATATCATATTCCTTGTTTTCTCAGTAGGTGGGGAGGGTTGAGAGGGAGGGAGAGAATTTGAAACTCAAAATTATAAAAGAAAAGAATATTAAAATAAATAATATTTTAACTATTTAAGGAAAAAAAGAGAAGAAAGCCCACTGAATTTGGAGTCAGAAATTTCCCAGGTTGCAATCCTAGCTCTGCCACTATCTACCTCTTTGTCCTTTATCTCTCTGGGCTATTTCCTCATCTATAAAATGGGCTTAAGGATAATAATTCCTTGCTCACCCATTTTTTTACTTCAAGGGTTGCCTTGAGAATCATGGATAGAAAAGCATTTTGTAAACCATAGAATTCTGTATGAATGTTAAGCTATTTGGTATCATTTTTTAAAAAATTATGATCTCTTATGGCTACTGACCAAGGAATTTGATTCGCTAGAGTACTACATTCTCAGACCATGCTGACTAACAGAGAGCTTACTGTAGAAAGTATTCAATTATAATAATAATTGACCTTGACTCAAGGGCTGGTTTTAAGTTTGGATACACACATAATCACAATTTGGCAAGGGCAAAAGAAAAAGTACAAAATAGCTATTATTCATTCATCAGTGCACACGCTCTATATTTTAAATTTTCTTCACTGACTCTTTCTGGACATTTAAAAATGACTGATTATTCTAAGCCTGGCAAGCAGTCAGTCCAAAGTACAGTCTTATTGCTTTCAATATTTGGAAAGGGAAAATAAGGCTCCCAAGATAGTTGGGGGGGATGTAGGGGAGGTGAATAGCGAGGGGGAGGGTTGCTCCTATAGTAAGGGTGTGTTAAGGGCATTCCCAAAGACTATCTTGTGCACTCCCTGTGATAAGTATGATGCACTGGCCAAAATGACCATCTGGCAGCAGCCTGAAGGACCTGCTGTAATCAGCTCAGTAATTCAAAATACATTTTTTTTCTTACTATCTGCCTAAGTATGCACTGACAGACTAAGTTCCCCCAGTTCTCACTTCAGTTCTGCCCTAGCAAATACTTCTTGTCTAGCAAATCATTTTATAGGGCTTGAAAAGAGGTCATGACCACTTCCAGATCCAATTGTCAGCTTTCCCACTTTACTCTTGGCCTGGGCTCTAGATTCAAATATGTGGGATTTCAGTTGGCATGAAACCCAGGAAACAACAGGTAAAGACAGATTATCTCATTATCCCCCTAAGGATTTGAGCTAGGATGAGCCATACTTGTCCTTTGAACTTATAGACCCACTCTTATAGGCATCATAAAATGGAAGAACTGAATCTTGGAGTATAGATCACAGCATGTCAGAACTAAGAGGAACTTTAGAACATAGAATGTCAGAACTGAGAGGAAACTTGGAACATAAACTATCACATTAAACGATTACATTGGAAGGGACCTTGGAGAGCAGACCATTAGAGCCACAAAGAATTTTAGAAGTCATCTATCTAACCCAGCTCCCTCATTTAACAGCTGAATAACTGAGGCTTAGAATGGTGACTGCCCACAATGTCACAGAAATAATTGATAGCAGAGCCTGTACTAATCAAACTTATTGACTGATTTTGACCAGTGGACTCTCTACATTAACTGACATATTGTTGGCGCTCCACACAATTGTGTTAGGCAATGCATTATTCTCATTTCAATAACATCATTTATTTCATGAATCTGTTACTATGGCTAATATCATTGCATTCATTCCACTGAAACACTCCTCTGATTCTTCATTGTGGTATAGCAGCCATGTAATTCTCAAAGCTTTGCACATACAATTAAGTGGTTGACAATCCTGTTGGATAGGAAAGGCTTTCAATCAGAACTGAAGGGAGTCTCTGTCCCAGGACCAGCCTAGCTCAGTTGGGAAAGGAGAATCTGCTCACTAGAAAAATGGCCACCAGGGATGAATTTTTCCATCACAGCAATTTATGAAACTATCCTCTAAAGCAAAGATCAAATGCTATCTACATTGGTGGAGGGCCCACACTGATGAAATCCCAGAAGTATTATTCCTTTTATATTCTAGTTCTATGGGGAAATAGGGAAGGGAGGATAAGGAAGATGTAAGAGATTTTGACTCTTCATCTTTCCCTGGTGGTTCCCAGTAGAGAGATTATTTTTTCTTCACCTTCCAGGGCATACCCTACTAGCTTAACAATAATAATAGGCTTCCTATCTTACAATGTTGATTTGCCATATTTATTGGCCATAATTTCCCATCATCATTATTATTATAGTTTGGGGGAGTAATCCTAATTTCTTATAGGATTTTACTTTGGATATTTTTTTCTGTTCCTGTTGCTGTGTGTGTGTGTGTGTGTGTGTGTGTGTGTGTGTGTTTTGAGGAGGGGGAATTAGGGAGAGAGGTTCTCTCACAATTGCCCTCTCCTCTCCCCAGAACAAAAACACCATTCTCTATGTGAACGTGGGCAGCTGAATTAATTCGAATCTGGCTTCCCTTTCCAGGATGGCCTGTCAGGTTTCGATTATGCTAGAGAAACACCAGGGGGAAATGAGCTGAGGAACGGAAGGCGATGATTTTTCAATTTCAAATACCAGGTTTTTTAAAGACAGTACATGGCCATGCCAGCGTAAGGAGGAATTTGAGAAATGTGGAAGCTGAAACCTTGGAGAAAGCTGCCTGATCTTCCAAGGGCTTCTATTAAAAGCCTCTCTGAAGCTCAGCATTGCCCCTTAGGATAAGGGTCATATACACTGGGAAGGACTCAACAGAAAGTCTCCCCAGAAGCAACAAACCTCAGCATGGATGAGCTAAGCCCTCCATCTACAATATCAGATCTGAACGGGACGTTAAAAGAATGTCAGTATTATTGGGTAGCTTAGTCCATGCTCTATCAGAGCTGGAAGCTTCTTAGAGCATAGAATGTCAGAACTCGAAGGCTGCTTAGCATATAGAATGTCTAAGCTGGAATCTACAGACATAGAATGTCTGATCTCTAGAAGATTCTTTGCAGGATAAAATGTCAGATAAGGAGGGACCTCCCAACATAGAATTCATTCTTCCATTCAATTATTCAAGAAGCATTTATCAAACATCTATTAGGTCCTAGGCACGGGGAAGATCAAGAGAAAAATGAAGCAATATTGGACCTCAAGGAGTCTACGCTCAATTTGGGAAGAGCGGGGGCAGAGCTCAGTAAGAGCAGAGAAGGAAATTTTTTAAAATATACAAAACACATGTAAAGCAAGTTAATGCAGAACGGGAAGATGCAGAGCCTTAGGAATTAAGGCTGGTGGAGGAATCTGGAAGAGCCTCCTGGAGTATTTAACCTTTGATTATGGATATTTATGGGAGAAGGTGAAGAGAGAATGAATTCCAGCCATGGGGAACAACCAGGGCAAAAACATTTAAAAGAGTCCCTTCACAACATGGTGCCACCGTATTCCTTATTTTACATTACTCCTATTCATATGTTGGCTTTCTTTTCTTCATATGTGATGGAAGCTCCATTTCCCACCTCCAAACTTTTGCACTTGCTGTCCCCCATGCCAGTAATGCCCTCTCTCTTCACCTCTGCCTCTTAAAATCTTTTAGTTTCCTTCAAAGCTCAGTTTATGAGTCACTTCTACCATGATACCCCTCCTGATTTCTTTAGATGCTTCCCCTTTCTTATTATCCTACTTATGTTATATGAATTTTGTATGTTTTTTTTTTTACAATATATTCAGGTTATCTCCCTTATAGTAGGGATTGCTTGAACCTCGAACAGGCCTGGCACATAGTCATGTAAAACAAATGATTATTGATTGATTGATGATGGTGATGATGATGATCAGTGAGATGAGTTTGGTTGGAATAGAGAGAGTATGAAGGAGATTAGTAGGTGAGAATCCTGGAAAGGTCAGGCTGCAAGGGAAGGTTTGAGAGGGAAATCCTTTACATGTCCAATAGAGGAGAAATCTGGGGGCCACTGGACCTTCTTGAGCAGTAGGGTGACATGATCAGGCCTATGCTTTAGGAATATGAATTTGACAGTTAAGTAGAGGATGCATGTCAAAACTGGGAAAGAACAAGTCTATCAAATCTGGGAGGGCCCTTAGAACACAGAAGGTCAGAACTGGGAGGGCCCTTAGAACACAGAAGGTCAGAGCTGGGAGGGCCCTTGGAACACAGAAGGTGAGAACTGGGAGGACCCTTAGAACACAGAAGGTCAGAGCTGGGAGGGCCCTTGGAACACAGAAGGTGAGAACTGGGAGGACCCTTAGAACACAGAAGGTCAGAGCTGGGAGGGCCCTCAGAACACAGGACATCAGAGCCAGAAGAGACTTTAGTACATAGAATGCTTAAGCTAGAAAAGACCATCCAGGCCATATGGTTATTTTTCTGACCAAAAATGGGGAAAGGAGGCCTGACAGAGACATCCCCTTTGCAAAACCTCATTAGAATGAAGTTCTACCTCTACCCCATCTCACTCACTTTCCTCACAAGGTCACTGAGATTCAGTGAGAGGCAGAGGCTTACTGGGGCCCTACAGCTAGTGAGTGGAGGAGTCAGAAGGGGTACCCAACTCTCCCAACCTCCAGTCCAGTGCACTCTCTCTCCCTCACCTCCCTGCCCCTATTTATGGTGCTTGGACAAAATGCCACTGAGGCACCTCGATCTGGAATCTGACTTTTTCAGGAAGCTTCTTTCCCCTCTTAGTGAGAGAAGGGCCGAGATAATATCAATGCAATCATTTATCTCTCTTTTGCTTGGGATTTAAAACTGCAGCAGGCTTATGACTAGCCCCTCTTTAAATATAACCCAGATGGCTTCCCAGCAGCCGTCACCAGCGCAACCTCTGTTAGTTTTAGTTCAGGTCACGGCCAGTTAGCTATTTGAACTTCTCCAAGTGGCTGGCTTGCTAGTTTCTTGCCTCTAGATGGTGGATGGGGGTTGGCCGAATGAAACAGGGCTGACAGGGTCCATGCTGATCTTTCTTATTTATCATTTGCAGATAAAAACACAATCTCTCTCCAAGGCCAACAAACCCAGCCATGGGGGAGATAGTTCACCATGTGCTCAGAGGGGATTACTTCGTGCCAGACCCCATGACCAATCTCTCAGAAGAGATCACCTCTTGCCAGGCCAGTGCCACAGGCAAAATGCAATCTCAGAAGCAGCAAGGGGTTTACAAAGTAAGGGCCATGAACCCTCTGTCCATGGAAATTTTAGAAACAGAGGTGGTGGATGAATAGAAATGGACAGGTAGGACCCAAAAACACATTTTGGTTCCCTATAAAAAGAATCACTTCCCATGTAGAATCATAGATAATAAAGTTGGAAGAAATTTTAAAGATTATGTAATCCAGGGGTTCTGAACCTCATGTATATGAGCCTTTTTTAATTCTATTTTATAAGCATTTCAATATAATTAATTTCCTTTCTCATCTCATATATTTTAATTTATTCATTTAAAATGTTATTCTGAGAAGGAGTTCATAAATCACAGAAGGTTAAGAAGCCCTATTCTATTCTAATGCTCCCATTTTACAGAGGGGAGAACAAAGAGCCCAAGAAAGGAAATTATATGTCCAAGGCTCCATATGTGAATAATGAATAATGACAGTAAGATCTAGACCCTGGTTCTCTGGCTTTTGGTTTCCCAGACCTATGTTCTTTTTACTACACCATGCTGACTTCTTGTGGGACAGGAAGAAAATAAAATGTTTTGTATTTAATGGTTAAGAAAGGAAAGGCAGAGGTGGCTAGGTGGTGCAGTGAATAGAGCCCTGGAGTCAGGAGGACCTGAGTTCAAATCGGACCTCAGACACTTAACACAAGAACTAGTTGTGTGAATTTGGGCAAGTCACTTAACCCCAATTGCTCTGCAAAAGAAAAGAAAAAGAAAGAAAGGAAAGGCAGGGTGGAAATCAGAAATAAGGATTTTCTGGAAGAGCCCTTAAAAGTCTTCTTTTCCAGAGGTTCTTAAATGTATCTCAATACAATTGGTTTCCTTTGTGTTCTGTGTTATGCTTTGAAAAACTTTATTCTAAGAAGGGATTCATAGGATTCTTTGGATTGTCAAAGCAGTCTGTAGCACCAAAAAGGTTAAAAACTCCTGTTCTGGTTGAACTCCACCATATTACAATGAAGGAAACAGATGCAAATCAGTACCTTAGAAGGGGAACCTTAGAAAATTTCTGGAAGCACAGAGAGCTTGTGACTGGCCCAGGGTCTTACAGTCAGTTCATGGCTGAGCTAAGACTAGTAACTAAGACTCAGGTGTCCAGACCTCTCAAAGGATAAATAACTATCATGCCCCAAGGGGCCACACTACTAAATGTTCCAATTTCAGGATTTAGAAGCAACAGGTTGGTTAACTCTTGAGATAGTCCCCCTCTAAATGGGAAGGGAATACCTGGTAGATCTGCCTTTTCCAACCTACTCATGAGGTATCATTTTTCCGCACGCTCTGCTAAAGATCAAGCATTTCTTCTTTTCCAATTCAGGGATGGGGTCACTAGCAGGGAAGCAGCAGGGAAGGGGGATAGGAGGGGTGTGTCTGTAGGAATCCTGCCAAGGAAATCAAAAGCAAATACTATCATTTAACAAAAGGCCTGCACTTTCCAAAATTTTCACCCAGGACAGAGGTGTAGGTCGTGGGGACTGGGGTGGGAAGGGCTGGTATGTGAAAGAATTGGCACCGTATTCAGCAGAATTCACAGCATGTCCAATGGCTTCCAATTTCCTGATGGGTTCCATTTAATGTAAACACTGTTTAACTTTTTAAACTAGCTCATTAAGAGTGTTGGCCGAATGTGCCGGTCATGACTTGGGGCCCCTCCCGGGGTCCCTGGGATTCCTATTAATCAGCAGCATCCTGAAGTCCCCCTTGCTCTCTCAGGAGGTTCCAAATGGTCAGCATTCAGCCAGGCCCAGTGGGCTTTCTCACACATTACCCTCCAATGCCAAGTCTCATGTTTTGGTTTCTGGAAACACTGGCAATTTGGGTGTAATTGGCCCCTTTGTAGAGATGTCAGTGGGTTATTTCACAAGAAGAAAATACGCTCTTAACACCCTTATGTACCTTCTGCCATGAAGATTAAAGAGAAAATGGGAAGGTTAAAAAACAAATAATTCCTGAGCCTGTCAGTATTGAAATTAGATTTTATTCCCACAGGGGCAAAGCGGGGTGGAGGGGAGTAGGAGAAATGGTTCACAAAAAAAAATGTCCAATATTCTCTAAAGAAAACGAAGGCCAAGACCCAAACTGCTGAAACAATTCCTGTAATCCCTTCCTGGATTGGAACATTTTGTCTTCCTCCCCTCCTCCTCTTCCTCTTTCTTTTCTTCCTCCTCCTCCTCCTCCTCCTCCTCCTCCTCCTCCTCCTGGTAACAGCTCCCCAGTCCCAAATGACCAGGAACAGATGGAGGGGTGTTGGCTGGGGTGAAATGCTCCTGGTATTACATGTTACAAACGGGTTAAAGAAGAGGTTGGCGCCATGCACATCATAAAACCCCGCTGGGCCTGTCATGTTGAGATAAATCTTGATTTTTGTAATAGAATAACTCTGCAGTTCCCTGCCTTGGGTTTCACAGGTGAACAGCACATTGATGCATGGGCTAGAAGGGGAACAGGGATGTGAGGGCTTGGGGAGGGAGGGGGAGGATGCTACAGAGGAAACTTTAAACGTTCTCACTTTTCTGTGGGAAAGAAACCTGGCTGGATTAAGGACATGGGGGTGGAGGAGTTTAATGACCTAGTCAGTAAGCAGTTATATGTTGGAATCAAAGAATCATGGGCCTTAGAAGGAACCTCTTACCCAGTCAGGATTGCGTGGGAGTGCTGACAATCATTACTCATGGACCCATACAAGAGTAGAGCTAGAAGAGACCATAAAGGGTTACTAGACCAGGCCTTTCATTGTACAGATAAGGAAATTGAGGCCACAAAAAAGGATTTAACAATGCTGTACCTAGCAAACCTAGGGACTTTGACCTGATGTCCTTTATGGAGAGTCCATCTTCCATCACTTAAAAGAGGCCCCTTCTCCTCCTCTTAATCTTTGTATCACCCCTAGTACGCCCCATGATTATTTGTACAGATGAGGCACTCAGTAAATTGGGTCATGTGATGTCATGGGAAAAACAACGGACTATCAGAATCACAGAATTTGAAATCGCTTTGGAAGAGACTCTTGGCAGGTGTTCAGCCCCAACCATACGGAAAGAAATCTTCCTTATTGCACCACTAACAAATAGCCAGTCAGGTCTTGCTTGGAGACCTTCAAGGGGAGGGAACCTAAGCCCATTGGACCTAGTATTATATTATTATTATTAGAACATTGTTGGAAAGTTTTTTTTTTTTCTACTCTTGAGCTATGGTTGGCTTCTTTAGGACTTGCCCCTTGGCTCCTGGTTCTGCCCTCTTGGGTCAATCCCTCCTCTACATGACTTCAGATATTGGAGGACACTTGTCACATGCCCCCGAACCTTTTCTTCTCCAGGTTAACAACACCTAGTTTCTTCAATCAGTCTGAATATGACATGATCTCATTCACCCTGCTTGTTTGTTAGTAAGTCAATAAGCAATTATTAGACACCTACCCTATACCAAGCACTGTGCTAAGCACTGGGGACAAAAAAGATGCCTTGCCTTCAAGGCCTTACAGTCAAATGGGGAAGACAATAAACAAACAACCATGAACAAATAATGCTATATACAGGATAATTGGGAAATAATTATCAGAAGGGAATTATCTAGAATTAAGCAGACATGGAAAAGGCTTCCTACAGAACAAGATTTTTATCTGGGATTTGAAGGAAGCCAGGGAAGACTCTGGATACTCTCCAACTTATCAGCAAGGGTAGGGACAGGGGGTGGACCTGGGATTTCACTGGTATAGAAGAGCCCTGGATAAAGAGACTCCTTCCACCAACATACATCAGCACCTTCTCTGGAATTAGTCAAAGAAAGGTGCCTAGAGTATAAAGTTAGGTGATTTATCCAAGGTTACATAATTAGTACATGTCAGAGGTGGAATTAAAGCCTGATCTTCCTGGCTTTAAGGCCACCTCTCTATCTACACCACCACCCCAGTTCTTAATTTATTCTCAAATCTATTAATGTCCATCTTAAGTTTTGTCTCTTAGAAGTGAGCTCAATACTCTAGATGGGGTCCAAATAAGGCAAAATACAGAAGGACTATCACACCCTTCTTTCTGGAAACTTAGACTCACTTAAGCCCAAGATGGTCTTATATGGTGCCATAATACATAAAGTACTAGGCCAGGAGTCAGGAAGATCCAAGTTCAAATTCGACCCCAGATATTTCTTTGCTGTGTGACCCTGAGCAAGTCACTTAACCACTATCTGCCTCAGTTTTCTCCATTGTAAAATGTGTATAACAGAATCTACTTCATAGAAATGTGGTTATGAGAATCAAACTGGTATATAATAGATACTTTGCAAATGCTTGAGCAGCTAGGTAGTGCATTAAATAAATGATGGCCCTGGAATCAGGAAAATCTGAGAGCAAATCCAGCCTTAGATACTTTCTAGCTATATGACCCTGTACAAGTCACTCAAAGGTTTGCTCTTTTGTTAAATGAACTGGAGAAGGAAATGGAAAGCCACTCTATTATCTTTGTCAAGAAAATCTCAAATGGGGTCACAGAGAGTAAGACACAACTGAAACAACTCAACAGGAACAATTAATGTTTGTTCCCTTCCCCTTCTTTTCTCATTAGCTTTCTTGTCTGATATAACCACACTGCTGAATCGTAGTAAGCTTGCAGTCCACTAAAACCTCCAGATCATTTTCAGACAAACTGCTGCCATATCACACCTACCCCAAAATACGAAGTTGAGTTTTAGAACCCAATTGTAAGGTTTTATTGAAGTCCTTATTGAATTTGATGCTACAGGATTCAAAGAGCTGAGTTCTATTTCTCTACTACATAATGGACTAGCTATGTGATCCTAAAGCCACAGTTTCATTGCCTGAAAAACGAGAATAATCACCTCAGCAGGTAATTTTTTTAAGGAAACGAAATAATGAATGTGAATATGCTTTGAAAATCAGTAAATACTGATAAATAAATGAATAAACAAACAAATAAATAGCAACATAAGGAGGAAAAAAAACAAGCTTCCTAACTCTTAGAGCTGTCCTGAAGCAGGATGGGCTTAAGGAAAGGTTGGATGACCACTTGCTGAAGATGTGGAAGGGGAGGAATCTAGTTCAGGTGGTGAGTGGGACAGTGTGATGAGATAGTGGATTGAGAGCTGGACCTCAAATCAGGAAGCCCTGAGTTCAAATCCTGCCTCAGATGCTAACTACTGGACTCCAGGCAAGTCACTCAACTGCTCTCTACTTCAGTTTCCTCCTCTCTAAAATGGGGATAAAATAGCACCTACCTCCCAGGGTGGTTGTGACAATCAAATGAGATATTAGTAAAGTGCTATGTGAATGCCAGATATTTCATTATTATTACTAGATTTTTAATGATGGTGGTTTTAATTGACTCATTAGATGACCTCTATGGTCCCTTCCAACATTAAGATTTTTTTATGAGATTAATATGATTGTAGAAAAAGGCAGGTATACATTCTTATATCTGCCTTCACCCCATAGAACCTTCTTATCTGACTTTTTCTAAGTCTCTTTCCTTCTCCTCTTTACATGTGCTCTCAATGAGAGAAACTAGGAATGGGATAACTCCCCTTGGCTACTTCCCTTCTCAGGAGAGGGGAAAAAAATCTACGAAGCACTTTGTTTTTTCCTTAATCAGTGATCACTCACGTTGCTAAAATAGCTTAGTATTTTTCTCCAGCAGATCATGTTACAAAGTCCTGGGCTCTGTTCTTTTTCACTTGGGGAACACTGGTGCTTTCAGACCCCCAACTAGAATCACTTCATAAAATCACGGAATCTCAGAGTTGGAAAAGTCCTCAGAGGACATTGAGCCCTGCCAACGATCAACATCATTGATAAATGGTCTTCCAGCCTTCACTCAAAGACCCCCCCCATGAGGAGGATTCCACTCCCTCCCAAAGTAGCCCATTTCACTTGTTTACCTTGAGTCCAGCCTAGATCTGCTTCTCTGAAACATCCTCCCATTTCTCCGAGTTCCATCTTGGAGCCCAAACAAAGCAGTCAGTCTAACTCCTCTACTACAAGGAAATCCTTTATATACTTCCGTGCACCTCTTTTTCTCCAGGTAGGAAACAACAACAATATAATACCATTTACGTAACATTTTAAGGTCTGCAAAATGCTTTACACATATTATCTCAGTTGATGCTTACAACAAGCCCATGACATAGGTGCTATTATTTAGTCTCCAGTTAGAAATAATGCAACTGAGGTAGGCAGTAGTTAAATGCCCAGGGTCACACTTCTAGTAATTATCCAAGGAGGAATTTGAACTCAATCCTACCCCCAGGTCCTTTAGTTAATACACCTACATATTCAGTAGACCTTCTTGCCATCTTGATTTCCCTCTTCGTTGTGTCATCCCCAAAATATAAATTATTGCAGTAACTCAACACAGTACTCCATTTGTGGTCTGACCAGAGCAGAGGACTCTTGACCACGTGATTATCTCCAATTCATGTTGTATGTATCCTGTTTGTACATAGAGATTTGCATGTTGTCCGCCTTATTAGACTGTGCTTTTTGAGGACAAAGACTGTTTTTTGTTTTATTTTGTATCCCCAGTACTTAGCATAGTGCCTGGAACACAGTCGTCATTTAATAAAAATGTCCATTTATTTATGGGGCAGCTAGGCTGCACAGTAACTAGAGCCTTGGACCACGAGTCAGGAAGACTTGAGTTCAAGTCTGACCTAGCTCTGTAACTCCAAGCAAGCTAATGAACCTCTTTGCCTCAGTTTCCTCATCTGTAAGATTAGGATAATAATAGACCCTACCTCCTAGGGTTGTTGTAAGGATCAAATGAGATAATAATTGTAAAATTCTTAGCACATTGCCTGGTACATAGTAAATGTTATATCAATAATATTAGTATGGTTGACTTAATGACCAGAGTTCTCAGTTGCTGATTAGGTTCTGGCATGTATGGAAGGTGTCAAAATGGCAGCTGTAAGAAAACTTGAAGGAGCTTTTCACCTTTGGGGAGCTACTGTAGTTTACTTTTTAAAGCCCTTCCAATTCAGAAATAGTTGGGGGTGGGGAGGAAGGGGAAAGACTGGAAAAACAGAATTTGCTGATAGTGAACAAAATCCAATCAAATTCATTATAACCCAGAGGCTCCCTGACTAAATCTGATATTGAGCTCCAGAAGCCAGCCCAGGCAGATTACTCTTCATTGACGTCATTTTCCAGCAGTCCTCCAACTAGCTGAGTTCACAGAGCTACTCTCTTCCTCCTCCTCTGTCCCAAGTTGGGAGGGAGAAGGACATATTTGGCCAAACCAAGACCCCACTTGACCTGAATAAGTCTGGGAGTTCTCCATGTTAAGAGTTGTATTTAACTCTGGCAAAAAAGAAAAAAAGGAAAAAAAGGCCTCTGCTTCCTACTTTGATGTCCAAGAAATCTAACGGGATTATTTAGGCTCTCTCCTTCTGTAAAAATACTACATATTGACATAAAAAAGAAGATGAAGAAGAAGAGAAAGAATAGAAGAATCCCAAACTTAAGGATTATATTTCCTTTGAAATACATTAGTTTTTAAAGAGAGGAGAAAAAAGTATTTGGGGTAAAATGAGTATTTTCTAATCCACTGACTCAGATTTTTGGAGCATAACGTGAGTGAGATTCAGAACAAGGTGGAGGTCATCATAAACTCATCTAGATAAGGAGAGGTGGGGGTGGGTCGGGGCTGGGAATGAGAGGAATAGGGATACAGTGAATCATCCAATTATTTGGAATCATGGTAGTGAGATATAGAGGAAAGATCCCTGAATTTACAATAAGAAGACCTGGGTTAGAATCTTGATTCTCTGGGCAAGTCATTTTACCTCGGTGTTTTGTCTGAAAAATGAGGGGCTCAAACTAGGGATCCTTCAAGTTCTTAAATCCTAATTTAAGGAAAATTTATTCATAAATTGTAAATTGATTTACATTTTTATCAGTATGTAGTTTTTGCAGGGGCAATTAGGTAACTCGGTGGATAGAGTATAGGGCATAGAGTCAGGAAGACCTGAGTTCAAATCTGGATTCAAATACTAACTCTTTGACCCTGGGCAAGTCACTTCACCTTGTTTGTCTCTATAAAATGATCTGGAGAAGGAAATGGCCACCCACTCCAGCATTTTTGCCAAGAAAACCCAAAGTGAGGTCCCAAAAAGTAAGACATGACTGAACAACAACAAAAGGTTTTTGCAGAAGCTGTTTGAAGATGAAAAGAGAGGCATCTGTATTTATTGATATCTTTGAAAGCATGTGGTCATCATGGTGAAATGGAATAAGCGTTATGTTGGAAGTGAGTCAGAAGACCTAGGTTTTATTCCATGTTCTATCACAACTAAATTGTGTGAGACTTTAGGCAACTGAGTTTAATTGAAATCAAATCAACAAATGCTTGCTGGATTCCTATCCTTATTAGCAAAGGAATCATATTTGCAAAGTTCTTAGCACCACTGTTGGTCCTTCATTCTCCAAGAGATCCAAAGGGTGATGTCTTGGCTTTCAAGTGAGTTGGATTGAAGTGAGGCAAAGTTTTGAAGAGTCATTTTTCTTCACCCAAGCACCTATGTGCTATTTAATTCAAAGTACCTCTCATTTACTAAATAGCTTCTATGTACAAGGATACAAGTATATACCAGGAGCTCCACCAAATACACAATGTGCTGTTAGGATAGACTCCTTTCTGGTTAGGGCAAGTTGGTCCTAACATCTGCCCTTGCATATTAACTGGGCCTTGCATAAGACCCTCCATCTCCCAGCTCTGGACCTTTACACTAACTATTCCCTAACCTTGAAATTAACTCCTTCCTCATCTCAGTCTCCTGGCTTCCCTTCTTTCCAACTATTCTCCACTCCTATCTCCTGCAAGAAACTTTTCTGTTTCTCTTAATGTTAATGGCTTCCCTGTGAGAGGATCTCCAATTTATCCCACATATAGCTTGTTTGTACCTAGCTGTTTGCACGTTGCCTCTTCCATTAGACTGGAAGCTCCATGGATAATCTTTTTGCCTTTCTTTGTATTTCAGCATTTAGTACAACACCTGGCACAACTGCTGTTGTTCAGTCATTTCCATATGTCTGATTTTCCATAAGTCTCAGTGCACTGGTCCCCTTCTTTGCAGGTAAAATTTGGTTTAATAGCTTGGTTACTTCTCATCCTCCATTTAACCTAGAGGATGTCCTTTCTCAAGGTTAACTGTGGAAGGAATTCATCCTTTTGTGTAAACTTCAGAGAGATTTATGCTGTTTGGAGGGCCAGGCATTTCCATGACCCCATTTTGGGGTTTTCTTAACAAAGATACTAGAATGGTTTGCCATTTCCTTCTCCAGCTCATTTTACAAATGAGGAAACTAAGGAAAACAGGGTGAAGTGACTTGTCCAGAGTCACACAGCTAGTAAACATCTGAGGCCCGATTTAAACCCCAGTCCTCCTGACTCAAGGGGCAATGTTCTATTCACTGTTCCACATAGCTACCTGGCACATAGTAGGCACTTAATCAAAGCTTATGGACTTGACTTGGTTTGACTGCTGGCAGATACCCAATCCCTTTTAATCAAGGCAGTTCTGTGTGTTGCCTGTAAAAGGCCTGCTGGCCTGATAGCCAACCCCAGATGTAGAGGAAGGAAAGGCTCTCTACTCAAAAGCTGCCGCTCCTGCCTGTCAGAATGAATGAGCCCTCAAGTATGATTAATGAAGGAGAAGGAAATGTAATAATAGATGCCTGGCCCTCCAAACAGCATAAATCTCTCTGGAGATCACAAAAAAAGGATGAATTCCTCCCCCATTTGGCCTTGAGAAAGGGCACCCTCTAGGTTAAATGGAGGCTGAGAAGTAACTAAGCTTTTAAATCAAAATTTACCTGCAAAGGAGGGGACCCCTTGGGCAGAGGAGGAATCAGAAACCCTGTTCCTTTGGGAGTAGGAAGACTCCCATCTCATTAGACAAGAAATAAAGGGGAGAGGGAGACATAGAAGCCATGAGAGAAATCTTACAAAAGGCAGCTCAGGCTGTCCCATGGGGAGTCCTACTGATGCCATCTCTCCTTCCCAATGCCTCACACTCATAACACCCATAATACTATTTAGCAAGAAGTTGATGGACAAAAGCAATGCTACCCAACCCATCCAAATTGAATTCTCCCTAGAAACACTTTTGCTGCTTCACTGAAGGAAATGTCCTTCCCTGTATCCCTTCCCTGTTATTCCCTCCCATCTCCAACACCAACCCCCCTTTTATTTAATTGTGAAAAATCCTTTCAGCCCTGCAATCCTCTGGCCGATGGAGGGGCAGCTCAGAGGTCAGAAACTCGATCTCGGTGCTAAAAAGACATTAACAGTTTGTGAGGAGAGAGGAAAGTTCCTTAATGATTTTAGCAGATGACTCCTTGGATAGAGCCGGGGTCAGCTGGCAATCCCACACTACCCAACAAAAGATAACCTTTGGCCTTTTCCAACTCTCAGCACTGGGATGTCAAGAAAATCCTGAACTCTGGTGGGGCCAATAAATCCCTGGATATTCATATCAGGGATCTTGTGTCCTGCCTGTAAAACATGAGAATTTCACCTTTGGAGAAGGACTTTAAATTCTCTGTAGTTGTTATTTTGAATAAATTCTTGGGAAAGCTAGGTAGGGTGAGAAGCTACATTTGGGGATTCTGTGAGCCCAAGGTGTTTGAGGCAGAGGTGAGTGTAGTTCATATTGTCATAGAATCATAAAAGCCATAAGAAACCAGAGACTAGGACCAGATTTAGTTCCACCTTTCTAATCTCCTTCGTTGGTGAGAGCCATAACTAGGATAGGGCAGTTAGGTCTTTGCTTCAGTGTGCTGACATAGAGGGAGCATATTTCTTTCCCATGCCTTGCAGAAGACAAAGCACACTGCTGAAACACTGCTTTTGTAGATTCCCATTGCTAGGAAGATTTATTCCCCTCTTAAGACCTATCTTTCCATTTCCCCATTCATTTCCCCCCTGTGGCTCTCTCCACTCCTTCCCCCATGGGAGTTTAGGGGTCAGAGATCATCAACCATGCTGTAGGTGGATACTCCTTTGGCCTGTGTGAATTGTCCTAAAGTCGACACAGACTGTCTTTTGTTCCACACCTCTTCCTTGTGCACAGATCCCTAGTTTGGGCTCAGCCATTTTGGAGAGCAATCTGGAATTATGCCCAAAGGCTTATTTAGCTGTCTATATCTTTTGACTCAACAATACCACTACTAAGTCTATTTCAATTGCTGGTATGTGAAGAAGGGGTATAAAATGCTTCCTATTGAGCTCCCAAAAGCTCATTAACAACCCTAACATACATATAGAAAACCTAACCCTGGAGCCAGCCAAATTTATCCCACTCTAGGCCTTCATATATCCCTTTAATCTAGTTATGATAGGGCTATACCATGAATCTAAGGATTCAAGGATTCTAGCGTTGGAAGGGAACTCAGTTAACACATAATTCTAGAGAATTTTCAGGTTTAAAAGGATGCATTCTTCACAATAATTCCATGAAGCAGGTAACTAAGGTAATTATTAGCCGCATTTTACAGAGGAAGAAACTAGGATTCAGATAAATTAAGTGATTTGCTTAGGGTGACATACAATTTAGAGGGCTGGACCTGGAACTAGGAAAACCTGAATTCAAATATGGCTTCATACATTCACTACTTGTGTGATCCTGGGCAAGTCACTTCACCTTATTTACCTCAGTTTCCTCATCTATAAAATGAGGTGAAGAAGGAAATGGCAAACTCCTCCAGTATCTCTGCCAAGAAAACCCTAAATGGGGTCACAGAGAGTCATACATGACTGAAATGCCTGAACAACAACCACAAAATCACAAGACCAAACTTCTCAGAGGTTATCTAGGAGTCAGTGAGGTACGGTGGAAAGATCTCTGGTTCTGAAGTCAGAGGACCTGCATTCAAATCCCAAAGGAGACTATGCCAATGGGGAACCTGTCTGAACCTCAGTTTTCCAGCCTGAAAAATCAGGGGATCAGTCTAGATGTACTAGGAAGGAACTCTGAAATGCCTGCCAACTCTCAAGCTCTCATTTTGTGATCCTGTTTCAACTTAGCCTTTCTAGAACCCCAGTCTAAAGCATAGCCTGAGAAAGTTTTCAGCATAATTAGACAAAAAACAAGTAAAAAAAAGCCTGGACTCTGGCTAAACAGCTGTGCTATATGTGAGTACCAAGAAGAATTCTCTGGAACCATACTGTTCACTCAATCATGGCACATTCAGAATCTAATATTAAAGAATGGCAGCTCTATACCCATGGCCCCTTGAGGGAACAGAGTGAAGGCCAGATCTCAGTACACTTACCTCCCATTGCAAAAGGCTGCCAGGGATTTTCTGCCCATTGGAAGTATACTTCTGTCTCCTCTGGTTTTGGGGGTCATAGATAAAGAGAAGCTTACTGGTCCCATCCAACATCAGGAGGCCAATGGGAGTTGAGTCATCAATACGGCCACAATGAAAGGAACTGAATAGGGAAAGGGAAGTGAACAGGGATTTGTCAAACATCTTCTCTATGCCAGGTACTGGACTAAAGCTTTAGAAAAAATGATTGCAGCTGATCATTGAGAAAGTGAGGAAAATAAAATCTTATTCATATTTCTGGGAAGAAAATGGTAATGGAGTTGGAGTTGCTGGTATCACCAGAATGATAGCTCAGTGGTCAGAACTACCCTCCCCAAAACTACTATGTTTTCTAGGGAATAGGGGAGAAGAAATTCATTAAGATCTTAGCAGGATTTCTTAGGTCCTCAGGCATCATAACTGCTCATTATATTACCTAATACAGCCCTGGGATTGCATCCATAAAATGAAGACGTTGGAACAGATGATCCAGATGATTCCTAGTCTACAATTCTCTGAGTTTGTGACTTTCTCCAAAGCAGGTGCATGGAGTGGGATAAAGGCAGGCATATGCTGGGGAGGATGTACACCAAAACACTTTAAGTTTTATTTACATCATTAACATTTTCTTCATTACCTTCTTAAGTCTAGATGATCAATAAAACATTAGATCAAGCCCTGTTTTGTAGTGTTTGCTAACTTCCAAGAGGTAAATGTTTATACTGAAAATTTAACAGTTGGCCTTCATGATCCAGCCCTGGACAAGGTGTATGTGTGAGAAAAGCTCCTGGCAGTGTAATGGCAGCAATCACTGCTGGCATGACCATAGGCATGTCACTTGACTTGTCTAGGCCTCAGTTTCCTTAGCTGTAAAATGAAGACTTTGAATGGAAATAATCTCTAAAGACCCATCTGGTTTTACGTCTATATTCCTATGAATGTGGGTCACTTCAGTCTTGAAAATTAGAATTAGTCACTTCTATCTCTAAACCTAAGGATCCAGTCATTCCCTAAGATAACCTTGCTTCTCTAGACTACAAATACCTTGCGAAAGATAATCGTATGTTTCTCTTATACAATAATAATAAACTACATATAGCATTGAAAGGTTTTCAGATCATTTCATAACATTATATCATTTGATTTTCACTATAATCCTGGGAAGTAGGCACTATTATATATGCATTTTATAGGTAAGGAAACTAAGGTTAAAGGAGCTTAAGTGACTTATCTAAGGTCATAGAGTTTGTAAGGCCAGATTTGAACTTATGTCTTAAACTACACAGTAAGACCTGTAGTAGATGCTTAACGGACCCAGTTGAATTTAATTGTTGAAATGAACCAGAGAAAAGAGAATGGGTCTAGATAGTGACCCTATCAGAACTTCAGTCACTGCTTTGAAGTTTAGGACTAGAGAGAGAGGGGGGAATCATTGGGTGACTTAGCCCATAAAGGGGAGTTGTCTCTTCAGGATGCTCAGGTCGTCACACAGATGAGCACCAACCCCCAATGTCAGAAAGAGGAAAAAGTTTATTAAACTTCATCATTCTTAAACACACATATATGAAATATATATGTGTGTGCATATATATATATATGTGTGTGTGTGTGTATGTATATGTATATATTGTGTAGATAGAACAAAAGATAGATAGATAGATAGATAGATAGATAGATAGATAGATAGATAGATGGATAGATAGAAAGATAGACAGACAGACAGACTTGTAGGATAATAGGATTTGAACCAGGACAAGCCCTCATCATTTAGTCAACATACTTTATTTTACAGAGGAGGAAATTGAGATCCAAGGAGGCTCACATAGGTAAAAGTTATCAGATTTGGGTCAAGTTCACACAGGTAACAAGTAGCAGGTGACTCAGTTTATAGAGCACTAGACCTGGAGTCAGGAAGACCTAAATCCAAATCCAGCCTCAGGTGCTTACTAGCTGTGTGACCTTGGGCAAGTCACTTGACCTCTGTTTGCCTCAGTTTCTTCATTTATAAAATAGAGATAATAACAGCACCTACCTCACAGGGTTGTTGTGATTATTAAAAGAGATATTAATTCTAGCACAGGGCCTGATACATAGTATGTGCTATACAAATGCTAACTATTATTATTATTTTTAGAACTCAGATACTCTGACTCCATATTCAGAGTTTTTTCCAATCTAGTACTTGCTGGATTACTCAATTACTCTCCACGGATAAAGGCCACAACCATATTAAATCTCTGTTCTTATAGAACTGAGATTTTAGGGATTGAAAGGCAAGATGGTGGAGCACAAAGAGGGCTAGGGTTAGAGTCTAGATGGCCTGGTTTCAAATTCTGGCCCTGCCACTTACTCCCTATTTGACCTTGGGTAAATGTTTATTATCCCTGGATCTTAATTTCCTCATCTGCAAAATGAAGGGAATGGACTAGCTGTCCCTTCCAACTCTGTATTTATGAGCCTATGATTACCATAATATCATGTTTTACAAGTAGGGGAAAGGAAATTGAAACAGCCAAATGACTTACTCACTCACTGACAAGGACCTCTGGTGGCATGAAGCCCTGAGATACGTGCTGGCATGTGTTTGTGGAATCATTCCAAGAGGTCTTCAGAAAGACCAGACAGAGAAGAGAACATGGAATCATAGAGCTAGACTGGACCATAGAGACATCTTATCCACAGGTACTTACTCTGGGGTCCATGGACACCCAAAAGGGATGTGAATAGATTTCAAGGGATCCATGAACTTGATTGGGAAAAATTACAACTTTATTTTCACCAATCTCTAAGGAAATTTAGCCTTTCCTCTTACTCAAAAACAAGATTCTGAAAAGAGGTCCACAGCAAATGGTATCCATGACCCCAAAAGGATGGAGAAGCTCTGACCAAATAAAAGTCTTTTACTTTATCCATGGGAAAGTGCAGAAGGGGAGGAGTTGGCAAGTGGAGGGAAGGGGGGTGTAGAACTAACTCACCCCAGGTCCCATGGGTAGTTACTGACAAACACAAGACTAGAACCCTGGTCCCTAGATTCTCTGTCCCATCTTTCTAGATCTCATTAGTCTGACATGGTTTAGATGGGACTTTGCCTAAAGGCACTGTTGGTCTATGCTAGATAACCTTTTAAAATTTCTTTCAACTCTAGGATTGTTTTTGGACTTGGGATTCTCCAGAATGCATAGAGACTTATGAGGATGATGTGACAGAAAAAGAGCTAAAGTTGGAGTTTGGAGACTAGATTTTAAATCTCAGCTGGGACAATGACTAGCCATGTGATCATGGACATGTCACATAACTCTTCTAAGTCTAAGTTTCATGATATATGAAATGGGGCTAATAATTTTGGTGCCTGCCTAATAGGGTTATTATAAAGAAAACTTTTTGTAAACCATTAATCTCCCTATAGATATATAGATTTGTTAGGATAAGTAAATAGATAGATAGATAGATCATAGATAGATATAGACATAGACAGATAGATGGATGGATAGATAGATGAATGGGTAGACAATTAGATATATATGTAGATAAATAGATGATAGACAGATAGATAGATAGAACATTTATTAAATTTTCACTATATTCCAAGTACAATGCTAAACTCTAGGGATAGAAATACAAATAAGCCAGATGGTCCCTATTTTTAAGGAACTGCCTTTTTAATGAGGGAAGATATGAATGGAAACTGGAAAGGTAGGGAAGGGTATACTCAAGATGACATGGCATGGAAATGGCCAAGTCCTACAGAAGCCTGGAACTGGATAAGATAAGGCCAAAGCTGACCTAGAAGAGCTTGGGGGTTCCAGGACTAGAGTTGAGGAGTCTACTCGATAGGAAATGGAACTGAGTGGAGATTATATGCCATAAGATAAAGGCAGCATACAATAATAAATTAAAATAATGATGATGATTTTAAAAATAATAAATAACAAAATAGGCTCCCTTTCATTTATTGGTAAGTCACCAGTCCTTCCCTATTATCTATCATTTTTAAGTCCTTAAGAGGTTGTGTTTAACTAGGCTTGTTCTTCGTCCTCTTTTCTTTCATTTTTAAAATGTTTCTTTACCTATTGAAGATATTGCAGGTTTATAGGATTATAGGATTTTGAGGTAGATGGAACTTACAGAGAGAGTCCAACTCTTCCTTTTATAAATGAAGAGACTGAGCTTCATAGAAGGACAGTGGGGGAATCATAGAGCTATAGCCAGATGGGGAAATCAGAAGCTATCAATTCTACCTCACACACCCCCATTTCACAGGTAAATAAACTGAGGCCCAAAGAGACTAAAGGAGTGTCCCAAAGTCACATAGGCAGGAAGCATGAGAGATGGGATTTGAACTCAAGCCTATAAAGCTGGAGTCAATGCTCTTCCCTCTGTGCTATAAATGTCTTTTGAGTTAGCTCTTCTGTGTTCATAGAAGCCAGTGCAGCTGTCATCCTCCCATAGACAGACAGATAGCCTTCCATTGGCCCTTGGGTTCTGATGAGGTCAAAATTTTTTCACACCCTAATCTAGCTCTCAAGAATGACCAAGTGGCAGGGCCTAATGTTGCCTTTTTTTTTTTTTGAGACCTCTTGTGCTTTGCATCTGTTGTTAACCAAACCCACCCTCCAAGACAAAGGTCAGGGGTCACAAGCAGTCACTTAAACTGAAAATGAAAGGAAATCTTCCCTAAAGGAGTTTTTTCCTGAAAGGCCAGGGAAGAGAAGGCAGGAAGGCAGGAAGACAGCAGATAGGACACCTAAAGTAATAGGAGGAAATGGTACAGTGTAGTCTAGACTTGTTATCTTGGCCCCCTGTTAAGGCACCAACCTCGCCAGCCATCCATCGCCCCTGTGCAATTGACTTCCTGTTACAGGATTTACACCCATGACCTCACTCTCTTGCTATCTTGCCAATCCCCCCCCCCCCTTGCCCTGCTCTGGGTTCTCAGGAATTAGGGAGCAAGATAACAAGTCTAGACATTTCAGAATTTTAAATGGATTATTCTCCTGGGAAGAGAATATGGTCCAGTCAGCAGTGCCTGAAATTCAAATTCGAGAAATGTACTGAGGACTTGATATGGGGAATCAAGGGATTCCCTTCCCATCCTTTATTCTGCACTTAGATTTTCCTGCCCTCAAAATGAATGGAATATCTCTTAAATACAGGTGTATTATGTTGAGAATCTAAGGATCTCCTCAAAAGGAGGGCATTTCTGAGAGCTCGCAGAGGTGAGTCTCACGTTCCCACTGTTTTTTAAACAATGGTTGTCACTTTTTTTCTCTTAAGAGTCTCCCTTCAAATCCTTTCCCTTTGAATTCCTTGGTATGCCTCTGTGTATGTAAGTGTTTAGAGATCTGGAGAAAGAACGCAAGGTTTTCAAAGATGTAAAAGCTCAACGTTTACAGGATCCTCTTGGGATCAGGGAGTTCAGAACTGGAAAAAATCTTAGAGATCATTTAATATAATACCCTCCCCACATTTCATAGAGTGGAAAACTGAGGTCCAAAAAGAGGAAATCTCTTGTCCAAGGTCACAAGATAATGACTGACAGCATCAGACTTCAGACTCATTTCTTCTGACACTAACTTTGGGGTTCTTTACACTGTTTTCCTACCCTATCCCACCCCCATCATGCCTCCAGGGTGAGATTGAGTTGGAAAATGGCATATGGTTTGTTTTTGGTTTTTTGAGTGTAAACCTTAAACCATACTTTGGGAATGATAGAGTCAGAACTTTGCAACTAGAGGAGCCTTTGAGAAACCATCTAATCCAAAACTCTTACTTTATAAGAAGGTGGAATGACTCACCAGAGGTCCCAAGGATAGTTAAGTAGCAAAGCCAGAATTAGACTCCAGGTCTCCTGAGTTTAAATTAATCAGCTTTTATTAAATACCTACTACGTACTGTGCGAGGCTGTGGGGACACAATGACGGAAATGAAGCAGTCCCCTTCCCTCAAGGAGCTTACATTCAACCAGAGGAGATAGCATGCATACAAAATAAATTCAAAGTAATTGGAGAGAGAAGAAGGCCCTAACAGCTGGGAGGAATCAGGGAAGTCTTCATGTAAAAGAGCATTCTAAGTGGTTCAGTGGATGGAGCTCCAGGGCTGGGGTCAGGAAGACTCATTTTCCTGAGTTTAAATCTGGCCTCAGACACTTCCCAGCTGTGTGACCCTGGGCAAGGCACCACTTCACCCTGTTTGCCTCAGTCTTCTCATTTGTAAAATAAGCTGGAAGAAATAGCAAACTACTTCAGTATCTTTGCCAGGAAAACCAGGGAAAAAGACATTAGCCCCTGCCACTTGGTCATTCTTGAGAATTAGATTGGGGTATGAAAACATTGCATTTGACCTCATCAGAACCCAAGGGCCAATGGGAGGTCATGAAGACTTGGACACAATCCATGGGGCATCTAGGGGGCACAGTGCCTGTTCTGGCGTCAGGAAGACCTCAGCTTAAATTTATTTTCAAACACTTAACTAGCTGTGTGACCCTGGGTAAAAAAAAAAAAAATCACTTAAGTTACTTTGCCTCAGTTTCCTTCTCTGCAAAATGAGCTGGAGAAGGAAATGGCAAACCACTCCAATATCTCTGCCAAGAAAACCCCCAGTGGGGTCAGACATGACTGAAATGACTGAACAACAATGAAGAAAGTGATTCTTGAGAAGAGTTTTTAAGGAAACTAGGAATTCTGAGAGGTATTTGGAGAGAATGGAGTTCATTCCAGACACAGGGGAATGAAAAGGACACTGCAGACATCTCTACTCAGGGCCACTTGCCTCTATACTACAGACTTTCCTTATAATTGGCTCTCTTAGTTAACATTCTCTGCCCGTGGTAGACAGTTTGATTCTCCATCATTGCCTCTTTTACCAAAGATCCTCCATTGTTTATTATTATTCTGAATTATTATTAACATTTCTTGGCTCAGCTATCTTCTTTACTCAACTCAAGCCAAATAGATTTGCAGTCTCATTCCTTTGGATGTTCCCTCCAGTGATACAGATCACAGCCCTTCTGTGCCTGTCCATCCTTATGGGAATGACAGCTGATGAGTCAATTTGGCAAAAACGTGCATATTCTAACCCGTTTGGGAGAGCCAAAAAGTGATAGAATCCATTTACAACAATCCAAAAATAATAATTTTGAAAGGCTGGGAAATATTATAGGTGAATCCAGGCACAGGTGAATCCAGCATCTGTAAGGCCCAACCCTTCACTTGAATACACAGGGTAGTTAGGCACAATCTCTGCCTTACTTGGATAAAATCAGGAAAACATAACTCTTCAATAGGTGAGAAGGGGACATTACATATGGTGTTAGTGTCACTGGGACAAGAGAATAGACAAAGCCCAAAGGACTCCTATTGGGAGGGTCTCCCTTGCCAACAAAACCAGAGGAATTTCCTGAATTGACAATGAACAGAAACAATGAGTGAGTCAGGCCTTTGATTGCCAGAAATTATCTTGATTTCATAGTAATATTGAAGTGTTTAGAAAGTCTGTGTTACATAAAGATAAACTGGTTAGTGTGAAGATTTGGGGTTGAAGACGAGCCAAAAACAGTTCAGTTTGTATGTTTCTCTATGGCCCATTGTTTGAAATCATTAGACAATCTGATCTAGGATCTTTAATACTAATAATAACGATCATTAATAATTATAACTAGCATTTATAGAGCATTTTGAGGCTTGCATAACACTTTACAGATATCTTGTTTGATCCTCACCATACCTCTAAGAGACAGGTGTTATTATCTCCATAAAACAAAGAGAAGGTAGATGACTTACCCAGAGTCACACAGTATCTGAAGCCAGTTTTAACTCAGTTCTTCCCAGTTCCTAGAGTTCTATCCACTGTGCAGCTTAGCTCCCTTCATTTACATAGGATAAGGGTCAATCAAGTTTGTTGGGAAGGCAGAAGTTATGAATAAAGCTTCCTTTCCTCCTCCATTAAATGGGAAAAAAGTAGACCTTTTCCTTTTATCTATATTCTGCTGAGCTATGATGGCATACACTAATACTTCTACATGGGATGAAACAATACAAACTCACTGGATTATGTTCCTTGAGATTGCCTTGCTGGTCACCTCCAACAGAGATGGGAATGAGGGATGGGTTTGAGTGGGGATGGTTGGCATCCTTCTGGGAATTAATGCCCAGTAAATGGTGCCCTTCAGTTGTCTTGGTCACCCTCCTCTGGAGTCTCTAAAGGTTTTGTTTTCCCATCGACCTAAAACTTTTGCTAAGAAATAGCATCTGTGTTAAAACATAAATGGAGAATTATGTGATCCAAGTCTAGAGAATGATGGCTGAGTATGGTTTGGGCTGATCTGGGTTGTGATTGGGGTCTTAGGAAAGTAGTAGAAGGTTGCCAGGAAGCTTATTGTGGTGAGTTCCGAAAAGTAGTAGATTCTCAGCATTATGGAGTTATAATGGATGTGAACTGGAATTCTGCCTCCTACCCACTGTTATGATGGAGTGCAGTGGAAAGTCCTGGATTTAGATTTGAGCCCCGATCCTGGTGGTTTCCATCTTTTGGCACTTGAATGAATTGTTTTATTTCTGAGAATCTTGATTTACTAATATGTAAAATGAAGATACCAATTGTTTGCATTGTCTATAGAGTCATTTTAAGGAAACACTTTGAAAAATGTTAGCATGGTATTATGAATGTGAGTTGTTACTATTACTTAACCTGTCAAGGACCAAAGTATGGAATTCTTCTACAAAATCCTGTGAGCAATTGCCCAGGTCCATCTTGAATCACAGAATTTTAGAGTCAGCTTAGTAGCTATCTGGTCCAATCTATAACCAAAAGGAAACTCCGCCACTATAGACCTTCAGTAACAGGAAGCTCCCAGCCCCCCAGCCCAGGCAGCCCATTCCACTGTGAGACAGTTTTCATTGTTTGGAAGATTACCCCCCCCCCAATTAAGTCACAATCTGTCTCCTTGTACCTTCCACCTATTGCCACCTTTCTGTCTTTGGGGTCTGCAGCTTCTGGTAGACAATTTACTACAGTGTCTAGAATACGGAGGACCAGCCTCTATAATCTTATCCTCCTGTACTGACCCACAGGTAAAGCTAAATTGTTTTGGCTAGCCTTTGCCTAATTCCTGTGTTACCACCAGAGTAGGGCACCAAAGAAGTAGAAGAGGAATGAGGCAGTAATAGATATGCCCCAAATTGCTTACTTACTCTGTGTATGTGTGTGTCTTTGTCTCTGTCTATCTACATCTCCCTCTCTCTTCATCTCTGTCTCTCAATAGTTCTCAATAGCTCTGTTTCTCATCTCTATTCGTCTCTCAATCTTTCTTTCTCCTCTCTCATCTCTGTCTGTCTTTGTCTCTTTGTTTCTGTCTCTCTCTGTTTTTCTGTCTCTGTTTCTGTCTCTCTGTCTCTCTGTCTCTGTCTCTGTATCTCTCTGTCTCTCTGTCTCTCTCTCTGTCTCTCTCTCTGTCTCTGTCTCTCTCTCTCTCTCTGTCTCTCTCTCTCTCTCTCTCTCTCTCTCTCTCTCTCTCTCTCTCTCTCACACACACACACACACACACACACACACACACACACACACACACATTAATGGATCATCCAGAAAGTTCTGTTCATCTGAGAAGAGCACTTGTTTGTGTCTCCATTTCAGGCTCCCACCTACTCCAGTAATTAAACATTCTCTCTCATTGACTCTACAACCAGAAATACCCAAACTTATTTGACCTACAACCTCTTCTTTAAAGAATTTACTCAGTACCCCCTGGAAATCTACTTTTTTTACCCTTTTTTTGAAATTTGCATCATCAAAAATATATATTTTCTAAACAATGCATCTTAAATTTGATATTTTTGTAGTTTGTGGATTTTTTCCTGCACTGAAATTTTGATGATGCAATATTGTATCATTCAGCTATATAGTATCATATTGTAAACAAGTCATTACGAGCACATATTCCTGCCAATCCATACTGGACTTCCGGACAATGCACAACATGCTCACTTGCCAACACTTGCTTTTTAAGACCTGTCAGCAGACTTGATCACTGAACATCAGTTACAACTTGCATTTTGAGTGTTTATTTGGAAAACAGTGTAATCACTATGACTTTAAGTCTGTTACACAGCAGATGAAACATGTACTGATGGTTTTTCAAAATGTTTTTCTCTTCTTTCCTTATGCTTCCACCGCCCCCTTATTTTTATTCATCACCCTCCATTTGCACCTGAGGCTACTGCTACCCCCTCTGTGTTGTTTCAACACTCCCAGGGGGCATTTTGGGAATGGTCTAAACCAAGACCAGCATTTCATGGAGCGTGAACCCAATGGATCCTGCTAGTCACTCTTGTTTCATCACCCACTAATCTCACCCAGAGGAGGAGATTCCCCCCTCACCCCTTCTAGAGTTCTGTGTCCTTGTGAGTGACTAGGTTCTCTGAGGAGATAATGTCAGAGCAAATCCCTGATTTCTGTTACATTTCATACAGGATGCAAACCATTGACTCCATAATAAGCACAGATGTCAGAATCCCAGTTTAATGAAGCAGCAGCCCAACAAACTCTCATCTGATGCAACTTTCCAGTACCACCCAAAACACAGCAGGCAATACCAGAGGTTGTTAGCACATGAGAAACCCTGGCCTAGCTGATTAGAGACTGTGTCAATATATTTGGTGTGGGAAAAACCTGGCCTCCCCCATTCATTGCATGTGCTTACAACCGATAGTTTGGATTCCTCAAGGTGATAATGTCAGATTCCCAGAAATTAGGCCCTTGCAAGAAAAGGTCCTGGGGTCTATTCTGAAAATGTCATATATTTTCTTCTCCTACCTCTTAAGTGCTGATTTGAGCATCTTGTCCTTACCATTACACTAAGAATGAGAACAATAATAAAAGTCTTGGGAGTAGAGTACCTAGCACTGCTACAAAATACACTGAAAATGTGTATTCTTTCAATATTTCTTATTATTAAACGTTTTCAATTACAAAAAGCAAAAGCATCCATTTTACTCACCTGAGTAGTGTCGAGGAATGTTAAAAGTCTCATGGATGTGTGATATTGTTTTTGAATAATAGTAGTAATCCTCAAAAAATTAAATATGAAAGAATATAGTACTTTAGAAAAATGTCCTAGGACTACTTCAAACTGAGCTCCAAAAAAATAAATGAAAAAATGAGATAATAATTATACTGGAAAAGCAAATGGGCTGGAGAATAGAGAACCAGCCTTTTGGAAGAAAAACCTGAGTTCAAACCCTCCCTTTGGACACATACATACTGATTGGGTGACTCAGCAGATCAGGTAACATCTTAGTACCCCCAGACACTAAGATTATAAAATGCAGATTTAATTGATGGAAGGAGCTAGGCGGCACAGAGAGTAAGAGAGCTGGATAGGAAGACCTGAGTTCAAATCTGGCCTCAGACACTTCCTAGCTATATGGCCCTGGGCATGTCACTTAACCTCTGCCTGCTTTAGTTTCTTCATCTAGAAAATGGAGAAGATAATAGAATATGCCTCACAGGGGTATTGTGAGGATCAAATGAGAAAACATGCATGCTGTTTTATAAACCTCAAAGTTTAAACTATAACCTAAACTTTAAACTATATAAATGTCAATTATCATTATTGTTATTAAAGGGAGGTCACCATGCCATTGAAATATTAGGTCCAAACCTTTAACAGTAATAACTATTGTTAATGCTACTACCTCTGCTACTACTATTAATAATAATAATAACCATGTTTATGTAACACTTCTCACATTAAGCCTTGTGAGGTTGATTGTATGCTGTTGCTGTTATTTGTCCTTCATTCTCAAAGATGACCAATCATGTCAGGAGGGTGATGTCTTGACTTGCAAGTGAATTGGATTTAAGTGAGGCAGAGCTAGGCAAAGTCATCAGCCCGACTTCCTCCTCCAGAGTCATCAGAGTCCAGTGGGAAGACATAGGTCAGGATGACTGGTGATAGCCTTGAATACAGTGGGGCATGTTGGCCTGATTATCTGTACTATAAAAAGGAAGAAACTGAGACTCAGAGAGATATCCCAGGTTTAGATCTGTACAGGATGTTGGGGCAGCTGAGTGGAGCAATGAATAAAGCACTGGTCCTAGAGTCAGGAGGACCTGAGTTCAAATCCAGTCTGACACATAATATTTACTGGTCATGTGACCTTGGGCAAGTCACTTAACCACAACTGCCCTGCCTTCCCCTCTCAAAAAAAAAAAAGCCAAAAAAGAAAATAAAAATAGATCTGTACAGGATTTTAAAGATTCCAACTCTCTCATTTGATAAAGAAACTCAGGGAAGGGAAGTGGTCATTTTGCATAAACATCTGTCTATTTTTTCACCATAAAATTGAGCAAAATAATTTCTGATAGCTTTCCTTATTTCTTCTCCCTTTCTAGAGAATTCTTTTATTTTTTATGTTGGCTATTTGTTTTTCTTCTAACTTTCCAAAAGGCAGATTACCTCATGGTTTATTTATTTTATTAATGTTTTTAAATAACCAATTCCCAACATCAGCCAAGTAATAAATAGCAGTCAAGATCTGAACCAAAGTCCTTTTCCTCCATAAGGAATCATAGTTCTGTTACTACCATACTGCCTCTTGCGAAGCTTATCACCCAGCATGAAATCTAGTGAGTTTAAGATGAGACTTGGGTTAGGTCTTAACATCATAGGCTTTTTAATACTGTAAAGGATTTTAGAGATACTCTGATCCAATCCTCTACTCACACATTTCATAAAACTAAGACTCAATTGAAGTGACTTACACAGGTGCTACTGATTTTAAATGTCAGAGGCCAAATTTTCAGTGGGGACAAGAGAAAGATGAAGGCCAGGAAGAAAGAATCATGGTTTAGAGCTGCAAAATAAACCTTGTAATGTTCTAGATCATGGTGAAATCAACACAATGCCATTTCCAAACAGGAGCATCTGGACTATTTCATATATAGAAGAAATCTTTCTTTGGTTTCTCACTGGATTGCCTTCATGATGATTGTAAACACCTTTGGCAAGCATGTGTCTCCCAGTTTTATTCCTCATTTGATGTTAATGATCAAGGTTCTCAAACAAGGTTGTCTCTATGGTTATATCCGTCTTTCAGAGAATTTTGCATAATTTTGTCACATCCATGAGGAATTCTTTTTTGGAGAAGAGCCTTTTAAAAATATGTATTATATTGATATTTTTATTTTTTATGTCACTGGAATTATTCCCAAAATCCCTCTCTTTCTTTCCTCCCAAGAGAGCTATCCCATATAATAAATAATATTTTTATAGAGAAAGAAGAGGAGGGAGAAAAGGAGGAGAATGAGGAAATAGAGGAGGAGGAGGAGGAGGAGAACAAGAAGAACAAGAACAAGAAGAAAGAGGAGGAAGAAAACCAGTAATACTGCTCAATGCATTTTTTAAAAGTCTGAAAATACATGCAGTGTACTATGCCGAAGGGTGAATTCTATAGACATAGTAGATGGCATATATGCAATATACATAGAACTCCCACTTCTGCATGGGAAGGGATGTCTTCTTATTTCTCTTATTTGGGACTGTGTTTATCCTTTGTAATTTTCCAACATGGACTTTTGATTCTTTTGTGGTTGTTTTTCCCTTTTACATTGTGGTCATTAAGTAGATTATTTTCCTGTCTCTGCTTACTTCGTGCCTTACCTGATGTTATTAACCAAGGTTGTTTCTATGGCTATCTCCATCTTTCAGAGAATCTTGCATAATTTTGCCACATGCACAGAGAACATGTATCAAGTGGCATAAATCTTTCCATGCTTCTCTGTACTCATCAAATCCATAATTTCTTACAGCCCAGTAATATTATATTACATTCATATGTCCTCATTTGTGTGGCCATTCTCCAATCAATGGGCATCTACTTTGTTTCCAATTTTTGATATCACAAAAATGCACTGGTATAACTATTTTAATATATATGGGAACTTCTTATCGATGAAGCCAAGAGCCTCTTGTGTGATATTTGATCATACTAAATCAAATGTTTTATTTTTAAGTAGTCAACAAACAATAAACACAATAGGATTTTGCATTATCATCTTTCAGTCCATTGTTTAATGGTAAAGAAGTAGTCTACTCTGTTGCTCTCAAAGGCTTGTCTATTACCTCTAATAACCTCCTCTAGTAAAATATGCTCATTTTACAGGCAGGAAACTGAGACCCAGTCAAGGGAAATCAATGGCAGAGCTTGGATTCAAATCTAAATCCTCTAATTTCAAATCTAACCACCTTTCCCCTCCACCATGCAACGTCTGGATGAATGGAGCCAACTCTAAATTCCTCTGCTTTGCATTGCTTTCCACAGGTCCTCATCTCTACCTATCCAACATGATTTCTCTTTATTTTACCATATTTACCCTCTAGTCTCCTCAACTATGTCCACTTCCCTTTGTTCGTACTAATTTCCTACTCAGAGAAGGGTAAAAATGATGGAGTGAGGACAGAAAACCAAAATCCATGTCTTATGAGGAAGTTGTTGGAACAACTGAGAATGCTCAGCCTGGAAAATATGAGACTTTGGGAATAGAGAAATAATCATAGCTTTTGTTGTTGAGTCATTTTCAGTCATGTCTGACTCTTTGTGACTCCATTTGGTGTTTTCTTGATAAAGATACTAGAGTGGTTTACCATTTCCTTCTCTGGCTCATTTCACAGGAAGGAACTGAGGCAAACGGGGTTAAGTGACTTTCCCAGGATCACACCATTAATAAGTGTCTGAGGTCAGGTTTGAACTCAAGAAGATGAATCTTCCTGACTCCAGACCTTGCATTCTATCCACACAGTTATTTCTAAGTATTTAAAGGGCTGTCTCATTGAGGAGCAAATAGATATTTTAGAGTGCATTTATCTAGAAGAAAGAATTGGGACCAACAGGTGGAAGTTATAGAAAATCAGATTTCCACTTCTCCTAACCTGGGGAAAAATTTGCTAACAATTAGGACTGAGGGCCATTCTGCATTTTGTCTGTTTCACAGATTGCTGCAACCAAAGAACTGATCCCTTAGTGACCAGATGTCTTGTTATGAGACCCCTCTATTTAACCCAGGTGGTTGTTCTTATACAGTTGAGCAAAGGGAGTATTCTTAAAGATGTTATGAGATTAGTCGGACCTTCCAACGCTCATGATATGCTGGAATAACCTTTGAAAACTCAGTGTCACCTCCAGAACACAATCTGAGGTGGATCTTTCTTGTTTTCTTCAGTCTTTCAGTCACATTTGACTCTTTTTGTGGATCATACTGTTCAAGGGATTTTCTTGGCAAAGATACTGGAGTGGTTTGCCATTTCCTTCTCCAATATAGTAAAGCAAACAGAGGTTAAGTGACTTGCCCAGGGTTACACAGTTAGTGCCTGAGGTTGGATTTGAACTCATGTCTTTGGCCCAGAGCTCTATCCACTGAGCCATCTAGCTTCCCCTAGGTAGATTTTAAAACTGTACAAAAATTAAATGAGTTACCTTATATGGTAGAAAGTCCCCATTACTGAAAGAGCTCAAACAGAAGTCAGTGATGTTGTAGAGGGCATTACTTGTTTCAGGCATGAATGGGACTAGATGACCTTTGAGATTCTTTCCAAGTCTGAGTTTCTATGATTCTGTGATCACCTGGAGTAGAATTTGCTATTTTCAACAGAGATGCCATGTACCATAGCCAAAGGAACACAGGTTACAATACCAGACCTCAGCCTGCTTGTCAGCACATCTATAAATCAGTCTCTCTAGAATCAAGAAGTCAATTTTTCCTTCAAACCAAAGGAATTCTTGGACCCTGAGAAAGAGGTAAATGCCTGTAAAAATGTGGTTGGAGTTTGATGGATTTGGGGGGGTTAATGTTATTTCTGCATTTTCCCCCATCACTTTCTCTGGGCAAAAATAATTAAGACTCTCCCCATTTGTCTTAAAGGGACATGAGGTGAATGTGAATGCCATTAGCATGGAAAGTTGCACCCTCAAGCCCAGCGGGCCAGGACAACAAAACCCCCACTGTCGGTAGAAAAGGGGATGAATCCAATATGTTAATCAAAACTGTTTAAAGCTATTTTGGTAATAGGACTCTAAGTGGATAATGCAGGACCCTGCTAGAGCCCAGCACATAAATGCATTTTTGTTTGTAATTTGTAAATCAATAACAGACCTGGAAATACTGAAAGTATTCAGACTCGAGACAATCCACGTCGTTGAAATGAAGCCAGGGAGCAGCGTTTCAACAGAGTAGCAGAGCCCAGGAAAAACAGGAAAATAAAATCCTGTGAAAAATTCAAACGCCATGACTTGAGGAAGGTAAACCAAGCATCTGAGCAGCAAAGCAAGACTAATTCCATTAGCCTACATTTGTCACTGACTTGCTTTATCCAGAGCTAAATATAACACGCTATGTTAAATTTAGGAAACCAGGCTATGCGTTCCCCACCACTCTATGTTTGTTGGTTCCACTGCCCGATTTTCAGTCTATGCAGTGACCAAAGGAATCGGCACATATGCCTAAAGGATGTCAGAAGTACTAGGGACCCTAGGACAAAGAGTATCAGAATTGGGAAGGACCTTGAA
The DNA here is from genome assembly GCA_011680675.1 of Gymnobelideus leadbeateri. NCBI lineage: Eukaryota > Metazoa > Chordata > Mammalia > Diprotodontia > Petauridae > Gymnobelideus > Gymnobelideus leadbeateri. Next base: position 49,310 of record WOXC01007555.1, read on the forward strand.
ACATAGAACATTAGAGTTAAAAGAAACCTTAGAACATAGAATATTAGAGCTAGAAAGAACCCTAGACTATATTATATTAGGCTTGGGAAGGACCTTAGAACATAGAATATTGGAGTTGGAAGAATCATGTGTATGCTGGAGCCCACTTGTACCAGTTTTCAAGAACACATCTTCAGTGTGAGCATTTGCACCTTGAAAATAAGCAAATGCTACAAACCAGGGCTTGCTTTATTTTTCTGTTAATTTCTTAGTCTTAATAAAGTAATGAGGGAAGTGTTAACAATGCCTATTGAATTTAAAAGCATACCATGTGCACATTTTGTTTTTCAGAAAGTCAGTTATTAAATATTTGCCAGAGCACCACTGGTACCTTAGATATAGACTATCAGAGCTGGAAGGAATGCTAGAACATAGACTATTAGGACTGGGAAGGGCCTTGGAACACAGAATTTTAGAGTTGGAAAAACAAAAACAGAAGAACATAGAATATCAGAGCTAAAAGGATCTCTGAGAACACAGAATATCAGTTAATAGGAACCCTAGAACACAGACTATCAGATTAAGAAGGATCCCTGGGAACATAGAATAGAGTTAGTGGGAACCCTAGAAATGGAATATCAGTGCCAGCCAGAACTCTAGATCATAGACTATCTGAATTGTGAAGGGAATTTGAAATTAGAATGTTATCATTAAAGGGAACCTTAGAACTTAAAATGTCATAGAAGAAAGGAACCTTAGAGACTATGTCCAACTCCATTTTAAAGAAGAGGAAAATGAGCCTGAGTAGCAGAGCTGCAACTCAAACTTAGTCCTTTGGGTCACTAAGCAGACTCTCTCTCTCTCTCTCTCTCTCTCTCTCTCTCTCTCTCTCTCTCTCTCTCTCTCTCTCTCTCTCTCTCTGTCCTATGCCATGGTACACCTCAGCTATTGCCCCAGTTTGGAGAATGAAGAGTAGGCATCCATTGCTTTATGGCAGAGAAAGATCATAGAATGGACTTCCGATATTCAATCTGAGTTGCTTATTTTCAGCTGAGGTCAATTTCTCCAAAGCTACGTTTACTCAGCTCTGAAGAGTGCCAAGTGAAAAATCGAATTCATCATCCAGATGACTATAAACCTCCAGATATCTGGTGTCATGTAGCTATCTATGGCTGCAAAGTAGATTTGACTTGGGATGGAATGGATAGAATCTTGAAATAAAGGCAGCTCAGTCACAAACTCAGTGACCTCGGACAAGGTATTTACCCTCACAAGGCTTCAGCTTCCTCCCCATTAAATGACAGCATTGTGCCTTTAATATTCCTTCCCAACATATTCTAGTAGTCTATAAATCTGTCTTTTAAACAGAGATAAATGGAATACATGGACTCAGAGTTGGCCATGAAAGTTCCTCCAGTATCCAGCTTATAGCTCTATGCATTCTAATTGTCAAAGAACTGAGAAAAAAGGCTGACCCCTAATCTGTTTGGCATCCAGTATGTGGAACTCGGGTAGGAACATAGGAAATGCTGTGTCATCTCACCTGAAACTGCGCAATCTGATCTGCCCAAATATTTGCAAAGAAAACAACACGCCCTCTTTGGTCAGTTTCCTCTAAAGTTCAAAAATAACACTGACCCAGTATGTGGGTGTTGAACTATTTGGGGTCTGAGAAAGTAAGGAAAATAGAGTTTTCCTGAAACTTGCTTAATGTTTCTAATCTCGCATTAAGGGGAAAGATCACTGAGAAGGTTATCATTTTGAGTCATTTTTACCTTATTGTAAAGGACTTCATTAGGGTGTTTCAGAGAATCATGGAATATCAAAAATCCAAAGGACCTTTGAAGTCATCTAGCCAAATTTCTCAACCAGTGTAAGGGATACTTGGGAGGGAGTGGATGGGAAGGGAATAAGCATTTACATAGCACCTACTATGTGCTGGGATGGGCATCTCCAGTCATCCTGATCTATATCTTGCCACTGGACCCAGATGACTCTAAAGGTGAAAGTGAGGCTGGTGACTTTGTACAGTCCTGCCTGACTTAAATCTAATTCATTTGCAAACCATGGCATCAACTCCATGATGGCATGGTCCTCTTTAAGAACAAGGAACAAACAATGACCATTTGCCAGGCATTGTGCTAAGTGCTTTACAACTATTCTTTCATTTGATCCTCTCAGCAATCCAGAGAAGATGCTGTTAGTATTGCCCTGTTACAATTCTCTTTATATCAGTTTCCTCAGCTATAAAATGAGTTGGAGAAGGATATGGCAAAGCATTTCAGTATCTTTGCCATGAAAACCCCAAAATGAAGTTACAACAAGTCGGTCACCACTGAAACGGCAATGAACAGTTAAGGAAACTGAGGTTGTGATTTGCTCAGGGTTACACAGCTAAATATGGCCTGAGGCCATATTTGAATTCAGCCTGTCTGAGTCCAGGTCCAGTTCTCAATCCATGGCACCACCCAGTTGCTTCTATATGCTATCCATAACATCCCTGAAAAGTAGCAATACAGTTTCTGCTTGAGCTCTTCAAGGGAGCTCTCTTCCTCTCAAGGTGTTAGTAGGCCACATTCATTGTTAGGATATTCTTCTATCTGTTGACCTAAAATCTCACTCTTGCTTCTACTCACTGGTCTTTTGTTTTTCCCTCGGGATAAGTAAATCCAGTCCAATCCCTCTTCTCCATTGTAAGTCTCCAGATACTGGAAGATAGCTCATTGTGACCCCACCTACACTTCTCTTTTCCAGGTTAAGATGCTTGGCTCCTTCAACTGTCCTTTATGTAAGAGGTATATCTGAATAATCATAGTCCCCAGATTTATATAGACTGTGTTTTCCAAAAGCTGTCATTAGGGGGATGATTCTAATAGAGTTTCAATGCCCACATATTGTGTCTAACTAGGCTGGCATGGAACTCATGTGAGAAGACCCAGAAGCAAGACATACCAAAGTTGAGACATAGAGCAGAAAAAACAAAGAAGTATGGAGAAAGAACAGACTACTTAGACAGGGGCAGCCTCTGGGAATCATCCAGAGGATGGAGCAAGTTTCAGCCTATTATGAAATGTTCAGTGTGAGCATTAGATCTTGGAAACAGGCAAAGGAGACAAATCAGGGCTTGACTTGTTGATTACTGTTTTGTTCATCTGTTGTCTTGTTGATATCATTAAGAAAGTAAGAGGGAGAATATTAATAATACAGATGAAATTTAAAAGTGAGTTGTGCATATCTTTTTTTTTCAAAGAGCTGTTTTTTTTACACCCCTGAGTTCATCTCATTCCATCAGAGTTCTGTAAGTATTCACATTTCTCAGTTCCTTCCCTGAATGACTTAAGGACTGATGCAGAGTAATGAAGCTTCTCCTGTTTCAACTAATGCCAGGCCTGAGGACTCAGAAAGGTATGTGTGGTAAAGTGGACAGAGGACTATACCTGAGATCAAGAAGACCTCAGCTTGAATCCCACCTCAGATGTTTCCTCTGTGACCTTGGGAAAGTCACCCAACCTCTTGAAGCCTCAATTACATCATCTGTAAAATGAGGGGATTGGACTAGATAGCCCCTAAGGTCTTTTCTACCTCTAGGATCCCATGACTTGATGTGACTACACCATACTGGAAGTCTCACTCATTGCTGTGGTTGAGATTCACCTCTCCAATGGCAAAAGACTACGTTGGCTCAATACCAAGACACCACAAAAGACCGCATTGGTTCAATACCAAGACACCACAAAAGATCACATTGATCCAATATCCATATGCCACAACTTGAGGAATCATTCATGGCATGTCTTATCACACTTGCTTTTGTCCTCATATATTTCTTGCAGCTCTAGGATAGCATGTCAACTGGAGACTCGGGAATAGCAGTCCAGTTATTGAAAGGTTGGGAAATGGCATGGAATGATGAATCTATTTTATTTATTTTATACAATTTATCATTTCAGTAATATTCATGAGTATTCATGCTTCTTCAGTGCCATGAGGTTTCCCATTATGATCCAAAATCATGTGATAAATTCTGGCTGGTCTGAAATTCAGTAGGTTGGGATTCAAACATTACTGTAAGTAAATTTGAACCCCAAACCAGGTAGCAGTTTGGGACCCTGCTGTAATACATTGTCATGGCTTCTACATCTCTAATTGGAAGAGAGATGCAATTAAGGAGGGAAGAATACCCACAGAGGAGGCTGGCACCATGGAGAGATACTCTCTTCACAGTTATGACCTAAAATCCCTAAGGCCTGCCCTCCTTCCCCCTTTCCTGATGATTTTATGTTGGTTTTCAAATGCATGCTCAACAGTCCACTTTTTAGATATTGGTCTGTGTCTATTAGTTCCCTTTCTGTGGGCTGTTGCTGGTAAATGTCTTTGCCTGCCTTCTCAGCTGCTCATCCCCCAAGATGCCTGCTGGGCACATTTTCAGCCTTCTGCTTCAATGTTTACTGTTTACAAGCCTTCAAATAGTTGTAGGGTTGTCATCATGTTCTCAAAACTCATCATCAGCTGGGCCAGGAATTCGCATTTCATGTTTTTCATCTCTCCTCATTAGTCAGTGCCTTTAATCATCCATTTACTCAGCTCCGAAACTCCTCTAATCTGCCAACATTGCTTGGAGGCAGAAGACACCAGGACTGAGTGCAATGTCTCTGGATCACCTGCTCTTGTGTGGGGCACTTTCACCATCCTATTAACAGGACAAGATGGTCACCCTGCTAGAGAAAGATTCATAGTCCTATGGGATGTCAGAGCTGGCAGCGATAAAAGAAATCATCCAGACCCACCTCCTCATTTTATAAAGTTGGAAACTGAGGTCCAGATAAGGGGAAGTCATTTGTCCCAATCTTAGGAAGCTAGAGATAGAGCCAAGACTAGAAGCCAGATCTTCGGCTTTTAGTCCCAATGTTCCTTCCACTACATCTGGAATCAAAATATAAAGCAAAAGCTTTTAGGAGTTATTTGTCCCTCAAGAACAGTGAAGCAAAGAAGATGAATAAGCTTGTCCCTGGTTTTAATGATGGAAGAAAAATATTTGTCAAGTGGAAAGATACCTGGGCTGGGAGTCAGTAAACTTGGGGATCTCCTTCTGGATGTGACATCCAGTGATCTGGGCAAGAGTCACTTCCTCTCCCCATACTCATTTTCCTCCTATATTTGTTTTTTTTTTTTTTTGGTTTTGTTTTTTTTTTGCTTTTTGGAGGGGGGAGGGCAGGGCAATTGGGGTTAAGTGACTTGCCCAAGGTCACACGGCTAGTATTAAGTGTCTGAACCTGAATTTGAACTCAGGTCCTCCTGACTCCATGGCCGGTGCTCTATTCACTGAGCCACCTAGCTGCCCCTTCCTCCTATATTTTTAAATGAATTTTTTTAAAAGATAAGGTGAGAAGGATTGGATAAAGTAGATCATATAGTACAATAAAAAGATTACCAGACTTTGGAGTTAGGAAAGACCTAGATCCATGGAAGTCACTTCCCCCCTCTGAGCCTCAATCATCTCATCTGTGAAATGAGAATAACAGCAATTTCTATTGGGTTGTTCTAAAAAAAATATTTCATAATCCTAAAAGTGCGCTATGTGAATCTGAATTATTATTTTATATGGCTTGTAAGGACCCTTCCAGCCTTAAAATCCTAAGTAAATCCTACTAGCTTAAGTTTCTCTTGGGATACCAAAAATATTTTGTTTATTTTTCTAGCAATAGTTCTAACATTTATAATTAATTATGGTAATGAATATTACTCACTCATTCATTAAAATATTACTTAAAATAAGAATAGCTAACATGTATAAAATGCTTTAATACTTTCAAAGAGCTATGCATATATTATCTCATCTGATCCTCACAACAGCCCTTAAAGGGTTACATTATTATCCCCCATTTTAACAGGTGATATAACTGAAACTAAGACAGTAAATGACTTACCTAGGGTCGCACAACTAATAAGTGTCTGAGGTAGGATTCAAACTCAGGGCTTCCTATCTCCAAGTCTGGGATTCTTTGGTCTATGCCCCCATTATGCCTACAGCATTGATATTTGTTATACTCAGGTGCTACAAAGTTATTTTACATAAAATATAAATATAATCAGAACTCTACTTATTCACATAGTGCTCTCATATTTGGTGATAATTTTTTCAGGACATAAACTAGGTGTGAACTCTGTTGTGAGTAGGCCCCCATCAAGGGTGGAGACTCATACAGGGACAGAGAGTTGAGGATGGATAGAAAGATAAGGAGGAGCCAGGTGACTGATTCTGATGGCTCACCATGCCAGGATTTGTTTAGTAAAAATGGAATAGAGTGTCCCTGCCTTTTAGGCACACTGCCTCAAAGAAAAGTCGGGGGGGATTCTTCTGGGGGGGGGGGGGGTGTGGGTGTGTGTGTGTGTAAGTGTGTATGTGAGAAAAAAAGACAGAGAGAGACAGAGAGAGGGACAGAAAGAGACAGACAGAGAGACAGAGGGACAGAAAGAGACAGACAGACAGAGATAGAGACAGAAAGAGACAGACAGAGAGACAGGTAGAAAGAGACAGAGAGATGGTAGAAGTAAATCTGGTAGCCCTGTGCTCTCTAAAAGAACATTAGAAGGAGAGCAAGACCAGGGTTCAATTCCTGGCCTCAGTTTCTGCTTCTGCAAATGAAGGGCACATTTAGGCTTTCTATGAAGAAAAACCCCTAACAATGAGGGCTCTGTGATCACAGAGTGAGCTGCCTCAGGAGGCAGTGGGTTAACCCTCAGTGGGGAGATCTTCTAGCCAAGGCTGGATGACCATTTGCTAGGTACAAGAATTCTTTTTTTTTTTAAATTTAAGTTGGATTATATTGCAAGTGAGGCTCTTTCCGCCTCTCAAATTCTGTGACTTTGTAGTTCTGTGAGGGGAGACAGACTGAAGCAGGGGTTCTTCACATGGGGTCCACAGAAATCCACAGGATCCATGGATAGACTTTAGACTGCTTGTGAAACTGGATGGGGAAACCACTGCATCTTTGTTTTCATAAACCTCTCATTGAAATGTAGCATTTTCTTCAAATATTCAAAACCATTATATGGAGAAGGGGTCAGTGAGCTTCACCTGTCTTTTGGAGGGACCCCCTCCAAAAAAAGGTTCCTAACCCCTGATCTAGATGGCTTCAAAGTCATTTTGTGGACTTTTATATTCCATGTTCTAAGATCCCTTCTAGTTCCTGAGTTCATGACTGTTCCTTAAAAATAGAGTTCATGATCACTCCTCAAAAGTCACTCCTCCAATCCCTCTATATTAACTTCATCATTACCTTCTTCTTGATCTCCTCCAGGGGTGGGGAACCTGTGGCCTTGAGGCCACATGTGGCCCTCTAGGTCCTTTGGTGCTGCCCTTTGATTGAGTCCACGTTTTAGAGAACAAATCCTTTTATGAAGGGGGTTTGCTCTGTGAAGTTTGGGTTCAATCAAAGGGCTGCACTTGAGGACCTAGTGGACCACATGTGGCCTTGAGGTCGCAGATTCCCCTGTGGGAATCTTCTTGGACTCTCACATCTACCTCACCCCACATATACAGGCCGTTGTTATAACCTGTAGTTTCTACCTTTGTAAAATCTTGCATCTAGGCCCTCCTAAATCCTGCAACCATCCTGCTTCATAGCCTTGTCTCTTCTCCACAACCTCTAATCTCCAAAACGTTCCCCACTACCCTGCTGAAATCATTTTCCCAACATGCTCCTTTTATCATGTCATTCCACACCTTAAAAACCTTTAGTGATAACCAATTGCCTCCTGATTAAAATAGGCCTGACTTTTGCATTCAAAGGTGCTTGAGAACACGGCTCCCAACTATCATTCTAACCTCATACTATGTCTTTTCCCATACTCAGATCAAACGGGGCTTTGTTCAACTAGCATCCATGCCTCAGCTCATGCAGCCCACCATGTTTGTATCCTTCCTTTCCTTCAAAGCCAAATGCTTCTCACCTTCCCTTCTTTCAATTCGGATTGCAGTTCCTCTTTGCTTCTTTGACCCTTCTCCCTTCTCACAAAAGTAATATCTTACTCTTCAAATTGTTCATGGTACTTTGTCTCTTATTCTTGTCTTTATACCCCTCATAGCATAATAATACATAAGATTTGTAAGTTATCCTTTCCGCCATTTGCTTATAAGTGACTTGAGAACAAGGATTCATTCTCTCTCCGTCTGTCTCTCGCTCTCCCCCCTTTCTATACACACACACACACACACACACACACACACACACACACACATACATCTATATATGTGTCAGTACATATCATATGTGTGTATGTCTGCATTCTCTGAGCAACTAGGTGGTGTAATTGATAGAATGCTAGGGCTGAAATAAGGAAGACTCAGATCTGGCCTCAGACACTTACTAGCCGTGTGCCTGGGCAAATCACTTAAGCCTGTTTGCCTCAGTTCCCCATCTGTAAAATGAACTGAAGAAGAAAATAGCAAAGATTCCAGTATCCTTGCCAAGAAAATCCCTAAAAGGGTCATGAAAAGTCGCCCATGACTAAAAAATGACTGAAAAATAAAATGCTCCCTCCATATATATTGTATATGCATATATGTGTATGTGATTAGACATAGACATAGACATAGACATAGACACAGATATAGACATAGACACAGACACAGACATAGACATAGACATAGACACAGACACAGACACAGACATAGACATAGACATAGATATGTATATCCCCTGTATAGGACATGCTTTGCCATAAATTCGTATCAAATTTTTGAGTTGAATTGGCAATCTAAAGTATAAAATTCCTTCCATCTGTAACATTCATTGTTCTAATATCCCTCCTTGCTCTGACATTCTCTGTTGTAAGGGCCCTTTCAAATCTGACATTATCTGTTCTAAGAACCCTCCCAGCTCTGACATTGTTCTAAGGGCCCTTTCAACTCTGATGTTTTCTGTTCTAAGATTCCTTCTAACTCTGACATTTTCTGTTCTAAGGTCTGTCCACTGGCATTCAATCTCCCAAGTTATTTTCCAGCTTAGACATTTTGTCTTAAGGTCCTTGCCATCTCTGAAAGTCTATGATTTCATAATTCTATGTCACATGCACAGCAATCTCTAATTTTCTCCTGAGCAGGAATCTGGTTACACCCATGTGAAAGTCTGTCTAGCATATTCCCTTCTTCCACTAATTAATCCTATTGAAAACCTTCCCTCTGTCATGCATGATTTCCCCTTAATAAATCCCTGCTGATTACAGATCACGAACCTGGTACCTTCTTGATGTTTATACAATTTTAGAAATACCCATGTGCATTCCGTTCCTCATTAGTTATTTTAACTAAATATAAGGGATAATAAAGAAATAAATATTTATAAAGTCATAGAATTGAAAGAATCTCAGGCGTCAGCTAGGCTAACCTTGTGCCCACTGCAAGAATCCTCTCTATAGTGTCACTGAGAGATGAATGAATGAATAAATTAATGGGTAAATGAATGAAAAAAAGCATTTATTCAGATATTATGTGACAAGCACAGTTGCTTGGCAAGACAAATATAAAATATATAAGGGTCCCTGCCCTCGAGGGTCTTACATTTTAATAGTGGAAGACAGGATGTATGATGAAGTAATAGAAAGAGGCATTTTAATTTGGGAGGTTCTATGGATGGTAAGTGGAACCATAGAGGATAAAATTGACACACCCTTTTCAGAAACAATGGAACAGTTGATTTGATAATGGTTTAAGAAATGGAAAAGTAGGGGGCGGAGCCAAGATGGCGGAAAGGAAGCAGTAACCTCGCTGAGCTCCTCTGTCACTAAGTCCAAAAGGGTAAATCTGAGCAGATTCCGGAGTGACGAAGCCCAGTGGAAGACAGAGTGTGGCAGAATCCAGCACAGGAGGTTGCCCAGAGTGCCCGCACAGGTCGAGCGCAGAGCGCGTGGGGTCTGCACAGCTCAGACCTAAGAGCAGGCAAGCAGACTACACCAGAGAGAGAAAAAACCCCAGCCTGCAGACTTACCAAGGACGAATCGCAGTCATCTCGCAGAGGGAACGGATCATTGGAGCCAGGTAGGAGAGTCGGGCCCCCAGTGGAGAGAGTGGCTTCTCAGGCTGCATTCAGCCCCCAGCCTGGAAATTTAGAAACTGCCTGCCTGTATGATACAGGGGCTGGAATGGCAAAGTAAATTCTAGCTGCTCCGATCCTCCCATCCCTCCTTCATGAAGCAGAAAACCCAAAGATAAGTCTCCCACCCAGACTGAAATCCCAAGTTAATGGAAATAGCCTCAGGCTTGAGAATCTCCAAGAAAGGGTGTAACTGAGACAGCCAGGAATCTGAAGAGAAGAGAGGGAGGGGACCCAACTAGCCCCACCTCACCTCACCAACAAAAGCCTACTTATAGCCCAGGGGTATAGAGGCAGAAATCTGAAGTGGTCAGACTCAACCCCACCTACACATCTACATTCCTCACTGACTTTCCTGACTTAGCCATAAACTAGCCACCCAGAGGTATTCAAAGTCAAGGATCAGGCCCCAAACTCATAGCCTGAGACACTAAGAAACAGGAAGTCACAATGGGAAGGAAGGAAGCTGAAAAGGAGAAGGGGAAGGCAAGAAAGTCTATTCGAGCATACTATGCAGGGCAAGAACAACAAAACACACAGGACAATATAGACTCTCTGCCCACACCAGAGACCACAGAAGGAAACATGATCTGGTCTCAAGCCCAAATAGCATTCCTGGAGGAGCTTAAGAAAAATTTTAAAGACCAAATCAGGGAGGCAATGACCAACTTGGAAAAAGAAAATACCTCCCTAAAAAAGGAACTTCAAAAACTTATTGAAGACCATAATTCACTAAAAATTAGATACAACCAAACTGAAACTCAGAACTCTATGATGCAGCAGGAGTCAATCGAAAAAAACAAGATGATCGAAAAATTGCAAGAAAATGTAAAATATCTCACTGGAAAAATAACTGACCTAGAGAACAGATCCAGGAGAGACAACCTAAGAATTATTGGTCTACCAGAAAGCCATGATGAGAAAAGCAGTCTAGACAACATCCTCCAAGAGATTGTCAAAGAAAACTGTCCTGAGGTTCTGGAATCAGAAGATAAAATAGCTATTGATAGAATTCACCGGACTCCTCCTGAAAGAGATCCCAAACTGAAAACTCCAAGAAATATAGTAGCCAAATTCCAGAATTATAAGATTAAAGAAAAAATTCTACAAGCAGCCAAAAAGAAACAATTCAAATATCGAGGAACTACAGTTAGGATCACACAGGACCTAGCAGCTTCTACATTAAAAGAGCGGAGGGACTGGAATTTGATATTTCGTAGGGCAAGAGAGCTAGGACTACAACCAAGGATTAACTACCCGGCAAAACTGAGCATAATCTTTCAGGCAAGGAGATGGACGTTTAATGAAGTAAGGGACTTCCAGACTTTCCTAATGAAAAAGCCAGAGCTCAATGGAAAATTTGATCTCCAATTACAAGACTCCAGAAGAACATAAAAAGGTAAACAAGGGTAACATAGACTCACACATGCAGAAGTGCACATACCCACACCCACAAACACAAGCTCATTACTTGGGATGCAACAAGAGCAAAATGTTCACATCCCTATATGTGGAGCTGATAACTGTCAATATTTGAAATCTCTATGATTATCATGACCTGCAAAAGGGTTATACTTAGAGGGTGTGGGTATGAATGCACTAACATGGAGTCTAAAAAAAAAAAAGACTATTAAGGGGATCAATGGTACTGTAATGGGAAAAAGGAAAGGATGAGCTAGGAAAAGGTAAAATATGCCATCTGAAGAGGCATCAAAACACACTATAGAAGAAGGGAAAGTAAGAGGGAGAGGAACATCATTTAAACACTATTCTCACTGGTTCTGGTTCAAAGAAGGATCAAATTAATCAGTGAAGTTTAAGAATCTAACGTGAATAGACACATAAATTCATTAAATAGAGGAATTGGAGGGAGGGAGAGGAGCATTGTTTGAAATTTACTCTCATTGGTTTGGAATCAAACGGGGAGTAATTTACTCTGATAAGTATAAAAATTTGTTGTGTCCTATAGATAGTGGGAGGGTAAGGGGGGGGTGAAAAGGAGGAGACTAAAGGGAGGGATTATAAGGGAGGGAAATAGTAGTAAGGGGAGAGGGTAGGTTAAGAAGGGGGGTCACTGGGTGGGAACACTGAGGGAGGGGGCGGTCAAAAGGGAAAACTTCAAGGAGGGGAAGGGAGAAGGAATAAACAAAAACATAAACAGGGGAGGGAATAGGATGGAAGGGAAGAGACAGATAGTCATCATTACTGTGAATGTGAATGGGATGAACTCTCCCATAAAACAGAGGCGGATAGCAGAATGGATTAAAAACCATAATCCTACAATATGCTGTCTTCAAGAAACACATTTGAAACAAAGGGATACCCACAGGGTAAAGGTAACAATCTGGAATTATGCCCAAAGGATTATAAATAATTTCATACCCTTTGACCCAGCCATACCACTCCTAGGGTTATATCCCAAAGAGATCATAGTAGTGGGAGGAAGAACCATATGTACAAAAATATTTTTAGCAGCCCTTTTTGTGGTTGCAAAGAATTGGAAACTAAAGGAGTGCCCATCAATTGGGGAATGGCTAAACAAGTTGTGGTATATGAATGTAATGGAATTTTATTGTGCTATAAGAAATGAGGAGGTGACGGATTTCATAATTACCTGGAGAGACTTATACAAACTGATGCTGATCGAGAAGAGTAGAATCAGAAGAAATTTGTATACAATCACAGACATACCATATCTGTGACGACCAACTATGACAGACTGGACTCTTTTCAGCAATGCAGTGATATAAGTTAATCCCGAATGACTCAAGAAAGTGAGAAATGCGCCATCCAGAGATATAACTAGAAAGAACTGAGCCTGAATCCTGATGGAAGCAAACTAAATGATCTTGTTCTTCTCATTGTTTGGTTGTACTTCTTCCTTACCATCTTTCATCCCACCTAGTACAATATGCCTTTGTAATTGGAATAATGTTTAATATGAATACATTTGCAGACCCTATACTGCACTATATGATGTCATGAGGGGAGGGGGGAGGGAAGTTAAGGAAATTTGAAAATCAAGGAACTATGGAATTGAATCTTGTCAACTGAAACTAAACTAATAAATTAATTAAAAAAAAAAAAGAAATGGAAAAGTAGGAAGGGGTATGGGGTCCAAGGCAAGCTGACAAAAAAGATGTCCAGAGAGTCAAATGAAGCATGACTAGAACCAGGCCTAGATGTAGTAAGTAACTGAACCAACCAGAAGTCATGGTAGATGGACCTCAATGTGGACATTTCTGGGAATGAAAAGACATCCACCCTTTCTCTGTTTGAGCATTCTCAGAGAATCTGGGTAAAGATGAAAAGTTTCTGTTGCCTGACCTCCATAGCATTACTATGAAAAATGTGAGGATGTTAGAAAGAGGCAGCATCTTCTTTAGGGTGAAATAGAAAGAAGTAACAAGGGCTCAGCTCCCAGCTCGACTCTTCATGTGACTTGGGGTAGGTCACTTTAACTCTCTATGTATTAATTTCCTCATCTGTAGAAGAGTTCTAGATGATCTTACCAGATCACTTTTCACTCTAAATCTAGGATCTCATGGAATGGAATGACAGAGGAAGAGGAGCTGTGTGTTCAAGGCTGTGGGAACATGTGGCTCCCATCTATCCAAGGATCTATTTATGGGCTGCTGTTGACCATTGGTGATTCAAAAGAGACTAGGGCATGGTGAAGGAAGGAGTAAGGATTGGGATGGAACATTTTGTGGTGAGAATCAGTTTGTTAAAAGAAGTATTCGGTGAGTTAGGAGGGACAGAAAGACAGAGATAGAAAGAGAGAGGGGATAAAGAAAGGAAAGAGAAAGAAAGAAGAGAGAGGAGAGAGGAAGAAAGAAAGAGGGGAGCAGAAGAAAGAGGAGAGAGGAGAGACAAAAAAAGAGGAGAGAGGGGTAGGGCAGAACTATGGTCAGGGAATGAGTATGGGCAAAGTCTATATCCTAGTATTTCTCCAAATGCACACTGTGCAAGCATGCATACACACACAGAATAGAGAAGCTATTAATCAGATTTTATCTCATATCACTTTTTTGATTTTAAATGGTCTCATGAGATGAAGTATGGTGTGACCTTAATAATAATATCTTTATAGAACCATAGACATAGAGCTGGAAACAGCCTTGAGGTCAATGAGCCCATTCCCCTCATTTTATAGATGAGAAAACTAAGGCCAAAGAAGGATAAGTGGATTCACCTGGCTCCCAAATACAGTAAGTAGAAAAGTAAGTATTTAACCCAAGGTCTTCTCACTCAATCCATTTCATTTTCCATTACACTGTACCTGCCTCACTCTTCTCTGATTTTCCCAAGCTTTCCGCTTTATTGCAGACAGAATCATTTTTTTCACACATAGATTTGGTCATGTCAGACCTTAGTTCAAACATCTTTGGTCCCTGCTGCCCAGTAAACTGTTTGCTTGGAATATAAACCTTGACACCATTTTGCACCACCCTCTGTCTCCAACCTGATCACCCCACATATACTCTGTGCTTCCACCAAACTCAACAGTTATCTCACACCTGCTCCCTTGCAAAGATACACTGCACTCTCACACCTCCAGTCCTTTGCTTAGGCTTAGTTCTATACCTGGGGTTTCTTTCCTTCCCTTCTTCACCTGTTGAATTCCTTCCCATCATCTAAAGTCCAACTCAAATGCCACATCCTTCACATTTTAATCATTTATATTAATATTTTATCCTTTTACTTAACTATGGGCTTTTTGAGGCCAGGTAGTCTGCCTAATCTAAACTGTTTATCTCCTCCAATGTTAGCTCAGGATTCTACAGAGAATAGGTCCTTAATATATGCTTGTGGTTGAATTTGTTGCCTGGAGTCACATGTGGTTTTTTCATATGATGCTGGAGTCTTTCCCAGCCTTCATTTTTCCGTATTATCTAATTTCTATTAGAATAGTAAAATAGGCTAGACCTCACAGGATTCCCTGGGCTTCTGGTTAAGAGTCATACAAATATGGCCCTGGAGTCCCATTTCAGGAGCAGCAGCAGTCACTATTGGGACAAAATTGTTATCTTACAGGATAAAGCTTACATTTGGTCATCTGTTCTGATACTCTCTATGGCTCTCTACAAAAGACTGCAGAACAATTTGGGGGGCATGTTTATTTAGGAGATATCACTCTCCCCCAGGAGATGGGGGAGTGATGTGGGCAGGTGGAATGGAACTTGCTTAAATCGTAGGTCTTGTAAGACCTACAAGGAAAGAAATCGCTCCCAAACTACTCTAATCCATTTCTGGAAGGGAAATAAATTCTTCCCAACATAAGCGCACCATGATTTCCCTCTATAGATTTACAAGCGTCCCATCTCTAGTTCAGAGAAAAGACACCAGCTGAGCTATTTTTTTTAATTAGCAGTCTACCATGTTTAATGACTCTGCACTACTGTACCATTATCCTTGGAATATTGGAAGAAACCAAAGAAGCCCACCAGCATGGCGAGTAAGTCTTATATGGAGAATGCAAACAAAAACATGGATAAGAGTCACTCAGGATGAAAAGACAGAGGATTCCAAATCTGTACTGGTGGATGGCATGCCCACATTGATGAGGTCACAGATTCACCAAAGTATTAAATATCTGATTCTACACATCATAGAGACACAATGAGATGTCTTGGGTCCATGTGAGAGGCAGGGAGCTCCTTTCTCTAATGTGTGTGGGGTAGGAAGCCCCTCTATGGCCATGTACTCTGCTCTGTTTGTTTACAGCCCTTCAATCAATCAATGGATCAACAATCGCTTACTAGATGCCTACTGTAAGAAACAGTGTAATTCAGTGTATAGAGGACTGGCATCGAAACCAAGAAAACCATGTTTCGGTATTGCCTCTGTACATACCACCTGTGTGACCTTAGCCAAACTATGATACACTGTAGCACACTAAGCAAATCTCTAAGACTCTGAGTTACACAGAAAGTACAAACTTGCATCAATAAAGAGAATTTCCTCACCCTATACTAGTGAAAGCACAGCTCTAGCCCATATCCTTATGTAATGGACCACTATGAGATACACATAAATGACAAGAATGAAACAATTTCTAATCAGCACCAGCTTATATTGCTTTAGTGACTGTATATCGTTCTCCTGGATCTTCTCACTTCGCTTTGGATCATTTCATATATGTCATTCCATACTTCTCTCCATTCTCCATAGTTATTGTTTCCATGTAGTTATATTACATTCATATACCACGACCTGGCTAGCCCTTCCCCAATGGACAGGCATTTACTTTCTTTCTAGGTTTGTTTTTGGTATTGTAAAAATGCTACTATAAACATTTTGGTCTTTATGGGAGCTTTCTTTCTATCTTTGATTTCCTTGAGCTATATACCTAGCAGTGGCAACTTAATTTTTTTAAGAGTTCCAGTACAGGAAGTTTGCAAAGCTAATGGTAATAGCTCAACACAAGGGAATAGAGAGTAATAGTAGAAGCTGTATCTCCCTTTAAGGTCTAAGTGGCCATCTCCTCTTTGATCAGTGACCAGTCCTCTCTGAAGCATCACCTCCATGCCTTCATTAGGGGTAGGGAGCAAACTTGTAACCTCTGGTTTCCCATACATGTCCCTTAGAAAGGGACTGAGATCCCTATCCCACCCTCCAGAGGACCAAAGCATGTGCTCCATTTGAACTCCCTCTATTCTACTCATGAAAACCTTGTAAGGTAGGTACTACAAGTAGAACATTCCCATTTAATAGGTGAGAAATCTGAGGGCTCAGAGAGAGCCCTTAAATGACTTGGCCTGGGTCACTTGAATTGGCCAATGACTGATTCCAAAATTCCGATGCCAGGTCCCATGCTGCTTGGACTGCTCTAGTCTGCCTGGTGCTAAAAGCTCCCACAAGGAAATCAATTACTGTATGGTAGAGAACAGGTCTAACATTAGTCAGTCCGTTTCCTGAGTGTTTTCCCCTCTTCCTATGAGGCACTTACTTCTAATTATGTCTGGGGCCATTCCTTCCTATTCTACAGGATAAAGTGGAACATATAATTCATGACTTCTGCCTCTTCAGAGAACAGAGACCTTAAAGGTAACCAAACAACTATTTTTTTGCTTTGTTTTGTAACTCTGATGTTCATCTGAGGAGCCCCCAGAGTTCTGAGCAACAGTTCTATAGTCCCCAAACCGTGTGTACTTAAAGAAATACAAGAGTTTAAACTTGTCACTCTCCATACCTGATTTTTAACACCTCCAGATGTCTCTGGGACATCTTATCAAAACAAAAAAGAAGTTTAATTCATTTTAATTTTTTAATTAATGTATCCCATAAAAAAAACTTTTAGTAGGAGATGACAAAATTGTGAGCCAAGTGTGGAGAAAGGAGGGGGGAATGGAGGCAGGAGGATAAGGGAGACCTTGGAATCAAAATAACACTTTGCTGTTGAGATTTCAAAAGGCTGAGGAATGAAGGTGATATAATGGAAAAAGTATTAGACCAAGAGGTGAGAAATCTGGGTCTCAGGTCCCAAACTGCCTTTAAATCCCTATTTAACCTTCAGCGAGAAATCGTAGCTTCCTTTTCTGTAAAATAAAGGGTTCAGAACTCAGGCACCACATAATTTAGAGCTGGAAAGGATCTTATAGCTTCATCTGGTTCAAGCTCTTAACTTTACATACAGATATGGAAACTGAGGCCCTGGAATTTGAATATGGGTCTTGCGGTTGTTCAGTTGTTTAGTTCGTGTCCAACTTTTCATGACCCCATTTGGGATTTTCTTGGCAAAGAATCTATTGTCAGAATCACACGAGATAAAATATGTATAATGCTTTGCAAACCTTAAAGCATTATGTAAATGTTAGCTACTGTTACTGTACTATAAAATTAACAATGTATTATTAATAACTAAATTGTAATTATAAATTTATTTAAAACAAAACAAGTTCATCTCAGGATCAGAACCTCTAAGAGACCTTCCTCCTCCTTTATCCCTCATCACCGCTGACCTGCCCACTTAACTCACTCCTTTGGGCCTTTTATCCTCTGCTTAAGCATTTCATATCATTTTAAGGTACTAGCAGCTAATAATGCTTCAGTATGAGATTCTTCTCAGGTAAAACGTTTCCATGGTAAAAAAAAAAAGAGTCTTCAGTATTTTAATACAAAGAAGTGATTCTGACAATCAAAATTTCAGCTACCATGATGAGCTAAGAGTGGGGAAGATGGTTATTACTAAGTGTCTAGTCCTGGTTCTCTGAACACTCTACCCTGAGCAATGATTTAAAAATAATAATAATAATAATAGAGCACCGGCCCTGGAGTCAAGCAGACCTGAGTTCAAATCCGGCGTCAGACACTTAACACTTACTAGCCGTATGACCTTGGGCAAGTCACTTAACCCCAATCGCCATGCCTTGCCCCCTGCAAAAAGCAATAATAATAATCATAATCATAATAATTCACTTTACAAAAAATAATGGGAAACGAATGAGTTATTGAGTGAATGAGGCCAGCTTTGAACATGTCTCCAGGCCTAGTTCTTTATACTCTGAACTGCCTTATTATAAAGCTACTTTGTTATAAAGTTGTATAGGACATGACCAGGAGAAAGGAAAGGATGCCCATCTTTTCTGCTGAGAACAGAATAGAGCTGTTCTCTTCCTGGGTTATCCTGGGTGTCAAGGTCCTGGTAGTAGTCTGAGATTTTCTTCCAGGGGCACAGAAATCTCCTAGACAAACTTTCTGACCTGTATCTTAATAGTGGGTCCCTATTCTGAGATTCTGTGAATGGGGACCTCCAAGCAGAGGCTGAGTAGCCTCTTGCCAAGGATAATAATGGCCAACTATAGCCCTTTAAAGTTTGTGCAGCCCCTTTAAAGTTTGCAAAGAGCTTTAAGAACATTATTTCATTGGGGTCTCAGAGATGCTGTCATTCTCCCACAGTACTAGAGCTAAAAACTATCCAGGTTTTCCTGACTCTGTCTGCTCTACCCCGTGGTCTCTCCACAGTTTAAGAATAAGTTCCTTTTCAGGCACAGGTCACACTAGAAGACCTCTGAGGTCCCTTCCAAGTCTAATTCTTTATAAGTCTTTGACTAACTAAGAGCCCTAATACCAGACAATGTCATGAAGTACAAAAAATGCCAAAATTTGGAACCTGCATTTAAATCCTGGTTCTTCTATTCCATGTTTATTGACCAAGGAAAAGAAAACCACTTCTCTACCCCCCGCCAACCAGGCCTCAATTTCCTTTTCTATAAAATGTAAGAGCTGGACTCAGTGATATAAGAGGAGAAAATTTTGTGATCCCATGGCTCCCTAGAAATGGTGTCTCCTCTCTCTTCTTCTGACTGTAGCTCCTTCTTGGCAATGTGTAAGTCAAACCCTAAGCAGGTTTGCTCTTTGGTATTTCCTAGCTTGTCAGAGAGCATCATCTGATAGTTTTTGCTAATAATTCAGAATGAGAACCAGCAGGACAGGGAGACCCAAGGACATGAGGGGAGTCACACTGTATTCCAATCCCCAGAATGCCATGAATGTGGCCAGAGGTTTGGGAGCAGTCCACCCAAGTTCCCACCAGATCTCACTTTCCTCATCTGTAAAATGGAGTTATGGTAATAGCCCTTGTCCTAGGGTGGGGTAAGTATTACTCAGTCTGTGGCCCTCTCCAATATCCGTAGGGGAAAGTCACTGAGAGAGCATACAGTACCAGTTACTAGGAAGAGCACCGTGATGTTTTCCATTCGGGAGGTCAGCGTGTGCTCCACAAGGAATTTTGGAGGTTCCAGTAGGCCTTGCCAGGGTGTCAGGAGTGGTTAGGTCCCTGCAGGAGGAAACAAGAAACAGGACTATTCCTTCCCCTCTCAGTGACTGGTGGCCATTTATGAATGTCTCAATTGTGGCTGGGCTAATGGTTTTCATAATCCCCAAAGAATGTGTGTGATGATGAGATGCCCTCAGCCCATTTCCTTCCCCCCAAAGCCACCTTCAGTATTAACCATGTGTCATTCTTGGCAAAGGGCACAGCATTACTCCCCAAGAAGGCTGATGAAATTATACCTGGTTTTTCAAAGAGTCCAGCTGACTTGCCTGAGGTCAAACGGTGGATCAGGGGTAGCAGCAGGCCTAGAATCTGGGCTTTTGGCTGTAAGGTGACCCCAGCTTTGATATTTACTAGGTAGGTGATCTATTAGCTACATTACTTTTCTGAGCCTTAGTTCCCTGCTCTGAAAAATGAGGTAATTCTTCTGGAAGGTGGCTAAGGTTCCTTCCACTAGAACATTCTGTGACATTTTTATTTAGATGGGAGAAGAGAGCAAGGGGGCAAGATAGATACTAAGAAGGAAGAGAAGAA
Source organism: Gymnobelideus leadbeateri (assembly GCA_011680675.1). Classification (NCBI taxonomy): domain Eukaryota; kingdom Metazoa; phylum Chordata; class Mammalia; order Diprotodontia; family Petauridae; genus Gymnobelideus; species Gymnobelideus leadbeateri. Next base: position 69,695 of record WOXC01007555.1, read on the forward strand.
AGGGGAGACAGAGACAGAAAAAGACAGAACAAGACAGAGAAAAGCAAAAGGGGGAGGTTGGAAAGAGACAGAGACAATCAGAGATAGAGATAGTCACAAAAACTAGGTAGAGAGGAGTAGGAAAAAAGATAAAGAAACAGAAAAAAAAGAGAGATGCAGAGAGAAGGAAGGGGTAGAAAGGTAGAGAGATGGGGTAGAAGAGAAAGAGAGAGAAGGAAGGAAGGAAAGAAGGAAGGAAGGAAGGAAGGAAGGAAGGAAGGAAGGAAGGAAGGAAGGAAGGAAGAAAGGAAGAAAAAAGAAAGAAAGGAAGGGAAGGATGGAGGAAGAGAGAGAAGGAAGAGAGAAGGAGGGAAGGAGGGAGGGTGAGAGAGAATGAAAGAAAAAAAAAGAAAAGAAAGAGAAAGAAAGAGATAGAAGGAAAGAAAGAAAGAGAAGAAAAGAGAGAAAGCAGGAAAGAGAGAAGGAAAGAGAAATGGAGGAAGAGAATGAAAGAGACAGAAAGAATGAGAGAAAGAAAGAAACAAAAAAAAAGAAAGAAAGGCAGTAAATCACAACATGATGAAAACATCATTGAGTATTCTGTGGCTCAGAATCTGGCCTGCTTTTCTCTTATTAAAAGTTCCTGGCCCCTCTCAATGTGACAAATACACCGTGAACTTTCTCCCCGGGCTTTGCCATCTTCACAGGGCCAGGGCACACAGGCCACAGCTGGGGAGGTGTTATTCAAGTTGTACAGTACGGCAGGTCAGAATTTATGGCTTTGTTATTATTATGTTTTGGAGTTTCATGGCCCTAACAGTCCCAGGGGGTATCACAAGCACTTTCGCTAGGACATGTCAGTCAGACGCTTGAAACGTTCCTGAAGAGGAAATATTGAAAATGCTGGGAATATCCTGTGTAAAGCTGTCTCCCCCCGGCCTTCAGGTAGGGGCCAGACCTTTGTTTGCATCCAAGCAAAGAGGAAATTGATAAAGTGTAAAGGGAGTGGGGGCATGCTAGCGAATGGCCGTCTCCACTGCCAGGTTTCACTGCTGGCCCTGTTTGTCCCTCGCCATGACACATGTCCCAAACTTCCTGAGTAGAGCAGCCATTAGCAAGCATGGCTTGCTTTTTTATCCTCTGATGTGAAGCCAGCACCATCACAATGGGAGTTAACCCAGTGCTAATTAGTCTCACTGCTATGAGGGAGTAAATTGCTGACTCCTCAGAGTTCTAATGGGCTCTGAAGCAGCGTTGGGGTATTTTTACTCTCATATACAAACAAAATGGCATTGTCCTGGATCCATGTTTCCTTCCCTTCCCCCAAACCCTGTCTGTCTCACTCCCAACTTTCCCTCATTTGTGCTAAATACAGTTTTTATGATTCAAAGAAGGGGGGAGTGTGGGGGTGAGGGGGTTCTTTGATGTTGGTAGATTTCTGATTATTCCCAATAGATTCTCTCAATTCAAGATAATGATAAAAGAAAAAGAAAAAAAGCTAAATGAGAACATAAGTAGATTTATTCTCCCCCTACCCCTACCTACCCTCTCTTCCCTGCAAAATGCAAATATAGTCACCACCCTCCAAAAAAAATTAATTGAAAGACTGTTCCTTTTTTTTTCCTGTCCTCAATGTAATACATAGGAAGACTGGCTTGGGGGTTAGAGGACCTGGATTCAAATTCCTGTATCTGACATTTGTTACCTTTATGACCTTGGGTTAGTCACTTAAAATTCACCAGATATGAACAGTTTCCCCATCTGAAAATGAGAGGATTGGACTAGATGACCACCATAATCCTTGGAAGGGGGGCAAATGGGACCCAGATTTTGATCCTGAAATGATTCTGACACCCCAGAGATATAGAACTAGAGAGAAGGAGGAGGTAGAAAGGGAGAGAGAGATGGGGTAGAGAAGGAAAGAAGGAGGAAAGGAAGGAAGAAAGAAAGAAAGAAAGAAAGAAAGAAAGGAAGGAAGGAAGGAAGGAAGGAAGGAAGGAAGGAAGGAAGGAAGGAAGGAAGGAAGGAAGGAAGGAAGGAGACAATGGCTAGTTTTGCCTAATGTCTTTTCCCCCATCTTTCTTTGTTATTATTTGTGCCCACATCAAAGAAGGTTCTATGAGCAAAACAGAACTGTAGTAGCTCAAAAGAAATGGAGATGTGCAAAGTTAGACATCTACACTCCAAAAGTTTATGAGGACCATCTGTGGCCAACCTGTGCCAGAGCCTCCCAAGCTTGTGATGGGTCTAATGAACCACAGTTACACACAATGGACCTTGACCCCAACATCTTGATGCCATCTTAATCTTCTTCCAGCATGAACCAAACCAAACCATTTGTTTTAATGAATGACTTTTCAAGTGGGAGTGGGAGATAAATATATTGGGAATTGAAGGTGATATAAAAATGATTTTTAATGTAGTGTTGGACTAAATTATTCCTAAATTTTCTTTAAGTTCCATATCCTATTATCATGTAGCAATGGATGGTCCTTCTTTGATGCTTAGAAATTAATTCTGCCTAGCCATGTGACCTTGGGCAAGTTATTTAACCCCAATTACCCTCCAAAAGGCAAAAAAAAAAATTAATTCTGACTATTGGACTTAGTTATAATGGCAGGTTTTTATACCTCGTTTTAAGAAATAAACTGGTTTGTATTCTCAATTCCTAATTACAGCATTTGAAGGGGTAGCCTTTCAATATTAAAACCAAATCAAACCTTTTTAAATGTATAATACCCTTTATCTCATCCCTTCTCTCTCCTACAGATATCCCCCACTATAGTCTTCTCTATCTAATCTTGGCTTACTTCATGTACAGGTTCCTTCCCTGCTTCCTACAGACCATGCACATTTTCCCCTTTCTTAACAAAAACCTTTGCTACACCCTACCATTCCCTCAGGCTAGCTTCTTTTATCTCTACTTTCTTTCATAGCCAATTTCCTAGAAAAAAAATATTTTTTGTTTATGCTCATTGCTTCCACTTCCTTTCCTCTCACTCATTTCTCACCCCTTTGTAATGTAACTTCTGACCTCATTGCTCAACTGAAACAGTTTTCTCCAAAGTTACTAGCGACCTTGTTGTTCAACGGTTTCAGTCATATCTGACTATTTGAGACCACATTTGGCTTTCTCTTGGCAGAGATACTGGAGTGGTTTGCCTTTTTCCTTCTCCAGCTCATTTGACAGATGAGGAAACTGAGGCAAACAAGGTTAAGGGATTTACCCAGAGTCACACAACTAGTAGGTGTCTGAGGCCAGATTTGAACTCAGGAAGATGAGTCTTCCTGACTTCAGGGCCAATACTCTAGCCACTGTGGCACCTAGCTGTCCTCAAAAAATTATGGAACATTCATTTTTGATTTTTTGTATATGGTTGTTCTTTCCATTTAAATTGCTATAGTTATTGTGTATATTATTTTCTTAGCTCTGCCTAGTTCACTTTGCATCAGTTCACATAAATCTTTCTATATTCCTCTGTATTCATCACATTCGTTATATTTTACAAAATAATGATATTCCATTACATTCATGTGCCACAATTGGTTTAGGCATTCATCAATTGATGGGCATCTATGTTGTTTTCCATTTCTTTGCTATCAAAAAATGCTTTGCTATTGGAAATGTATGTGTATGATATATAGATATATATATGCATTTCTATTAAATAAATTATTTTCTTCTTAGATATCAAACCCTTAGAGAAACTTAATGCAAAGATTTTTTTTTCATTTAACTGTTTCCCTTCTTATCCTATAATTTTGTCTGTGAAGAAGTTTTTCTTCAGTTTCATGTAATTAAACTTATCTATTTTATCTTTGACTATTTCCTCTATTCCTTATTTAATTAAGAATACATCCCTTACCAATAGCTATGAGAGGTTCATAATCTCCTTTTCTTCTAATATTTTATAGTTAGGTCTTTAATCTTAAGGTCATATATCCATTTAGAGTGTATTCTGGGACATGGTATAAAGTATTGGTCTAGGCCTAATTTCTGCCAGACAGCTTTCCAGTTTTCTTAGAAATGTTTATAAAATGTGGAATCTTTCTTAAGTAAAATTAAACACTGGGCTATTGAATTCCATTTCTGCTTCTCTCGTCTATTCTGTTTGATTAAGATGCCTCTATTTTTAACCAATATAAGATGCTTTTTATCATGGTTTTGATGACTACTGCTTTATGATATAGATATCTGGAAGTTCCCCCTTTATGCCTACTTCTTTCCATAATTTTCCTCAATATTCTAAATTTTTCATTTTTCCAAATGGGTTTTCATATTATTCTATTGAGTTCTAAAAATCAACCCTTTGAAAATTTAATTGGTGTAGGATGAAAAGCAATTAAATTAAATCAAAGCAAAAATAATTAAAAGTAAGTTAACTTTAGGTAGTGTTATAACTTTATTATATTGGCTCAGCTCAGTCATGAGCATTAATTATTCTTCCAGCTATTTAAATTATTCTTTATTTCTTTAAGGAACACTTCATAATCAAAACCGTATGAGAGTTTTGTGTGCTTTGTTAAATTGATCACCATATAAGCTGAACATCTTGTTGTTATTTGGGATGGGGTTTCTCTTTCTATTATTGCCTTTTGGGTTTTGTGATTACTATATAGAAAGATAGTTTATTTTTAGGCCTTATTTTGTAGCCTGAAATTTTGCTATAGCTACTAATTGTCCCAATTAATGTTGATTCCCTAGGACTCTCCAAGGATAGCATCAAATCAATAGTTAGGGATAGTTTCATCTCCTTCTTACCTATCTTTATTCCTTTAACTTATTTAATTTATTTCTCTTGTCTTACAGCTGTTGTTTCTAGAACTATGTTAAATCATAGCAGGAAGATTGGGAATCATTGTTTTACTCTTGTATTTATTGGTCATACTCTACACATTCCAATGATTCTGAATTCCTTTGGGTCACCATCCAAACTTCATTCCCCACCATCCACAACCCAAATCCTCATTCCCATCTCCTCAATCCTCTTGTCCCAAAGTTCGGAACACCATCTATCTCTTCCACTTGCCTATTCCATATATAACAAATATCACTTTATCCTAAAGCTTTTCCTCTCTTGTTTCTTCCAGTTTCTATCTATTACTGAAAACTGTTTCACCATGATCACTTGGCCTCCTTGGTCACTCTTCCTAGTATTGGCTATACTTTCACTCATTCTCCTTGGTCAAGGAAGAGGAGTTGGAATATTCCTTACTCCCCATTGTCACTTCTAGGTTCTTCCCCTTCTTTTATCACTCAGCAAACTCTCTCATTTGAGGTTCATGATATTTATATCAACCACTCAATCAAAATCCTGATACCTCCAGACCTACAGGTCAACCACTTCCTTCCTCAATGAGTTTGGTACATGGATCACAATTTTTCTGTCCTCCCTAACTCTTGCCCTCATACTAGGGTACATCAACATGCATATTGCCTCTTCCTCAAATATCCTAACAATTCCGTTTCTCACCCTACTCATTTCCCATGACCTACTTCTCCAGCTCATCTCAGCCACACAGAAAAACGGTCCTCCTTTGATCTTGCCATCACCCAAAAATGTACCACTCCCATATTTAAGAATTCCCAAGTTTCCTTATCGGACTATAGTTATTGATTAGTTTACATATTTCCCTCTGTTTTTCGCTACCAAATCTCACAATTCCTCCACGTTGTGACTTCTAACCTCTCGATGCCTCTTCCACACCTTTTCATACTTCCTTAAATCTCCCATGATTCCCATTCTCCTACCTGATCAATTGAAAACTTTGACTCATCTTTTACAGAAAAAACTAATGCTGTTTTCCATGAGTTCTCTCTTTTCTCCTCTCCCTCATATGCATCCTGCCATTCTCTTCTCCTTCACTTCTGTCTCATGGGATGAAGTGGTCTCAGTCCTTATCAAGGCTAACCCCTCTACCTACTCAAGAGATCCCATTTCATCCCATCTCCTCTAGCAAATTGTCCTTTATGCCAACTCCCAATCTATCACTTATTTTCATTCTCTCACTGTCTACTGGTTCCTTCCCTACTGCCTACAAACATGACATGAATTCCCCATGCTCAGAAAAATATGATTCCATCTTTCCATCAAAGATCTTTCCATCTTTCACTATCGTCCTATATATCTCCCGCTCTGTGGCTAAACTCCTTGAAAAGGCATTCTATAATAGATGCTTCCACTTTCTCTTCCCTCACTGTCTTCTTAACCCCTGACAGTCTGGCTTCCAACCTTATCGTTCCACTAAAATGGTTCTCTACAAAGTTATTGATGATCTAACTGCCAAATCCAATGGCTGTTTTTCAGTCTTCCTTCTCCTTGACCTCTCTGAAGCCTTTAATACCATTGATCACCCTCTGCTCCTTGATACTCTCTTCTCATGTTTTTGAGGCACTACTCCCTTTTGGATCTCCTCCTAACTCTAACTGCTCCTCGGTCTCCTTTGCTGGATACTCATCCAGCTCACATCCTCTAAGTGTAGATGTCCCTCAGGGCTTAGTTCTGGGCCCTCTTCTCTTCTCCCTCTATGCAACTTCACTTGGAAGCTCCCAGGGATTTAATTACTATCTCTATGCTGAAAGTTCTCAAATCTACCTCTCCTTCCCCAAGCTCTCTGCTGGCCTACAATCTCTCATCTCCAACCACCTTTCTGGACATCTCAAACTAGATGTTCTGTAAACATCTTAAACTAAACATGTGCAGAAAAAAATCCATCAATCCCCCTAAACTCTCCCCATCTCCTGCCTTGCCTAGTCCTATAGAGAACAGCACCATTCCCCCAGTCCTTCAGACTCACAAAGTCATTCTGTAATCTCTGTCTCTCACCCCACACATTCAATCTGTTGATTTCACCTTTGCACTGTCTCTCTAAACACCTCCTTTCTCCTCTAACACTGACACCACTCTAGTGCAGACCCTCATCACCCTACACCTGGACTATTGAAGTAGCTACTAGTGTGTCTGCCTGCCTCAAGTCTCTCCCCACTCCAATCCATCCTCCATTTGGCCACGAAGGTGATTTTCTTAAAATGCAGGTGTAGTCATGTCACCTCCTACTTGAAAAACTCCAGTAGCTTCCTGTCATCTCTAGGATCAAATACAAAACCTTCTTTTTGGTGCTCAAAGTTCTTCATAACCTAGACCCGTCCTACCTTTTCAGTCTTATTACATGTTATTGCCCACCCTATACTCCTTTATCCAGTGGTATTGGCCTGGCTATTTCCCAAACAAGACTCTCCATGTCTTGGCCCCCAAAATTTTCTCTGTCTTCATAACTGGTCTACTCTCCTTCCTCATCTTTGTCTTCTGGCTTGCCTGACTTTCTTTAGCCCCAACTAAAATCCCACTTTCTATAGGAAACTTTTCCCAACCGTTCTAAATTCTAGCATCACCCCTCTGTTAATTACCTACTATTTATCCTATGCCCTGTTTTTCTATATTTGTTTGCTTGTTGTCTCTCCTACTGTGAGCTCCATCAGGGCAGGGACTCTATTTTGTCTCTTTTTGTATCCCCAACGCTTAGCACAATGACTGACACATAGTAGAGGCTTAATGTTTAGTGACTGACTGACTGATAGATGGAAAAAAAAATTTAGTGGACCCCTATTGCATATGTTATTTGATTTTGACTTTAGATGTTTTGTATAATTTTTAAAGGTCCCTTTCTGCCTATACTTTTTTCAAGTTTTTAACACTAATGAAAGTTTTTTCAAAGGCTTTTTCTGAATCTATGGAGATAATCGTGTGATTTTTTTTAATGTTTTGGCTTTTAATAATATTGATTATGTTGATTTTCCTATTGTTAAATCTTCATTGCATCTCTGCTATAATTCTATCTTAATCATAATGAATAGTTTCTTGGATAAATCACTATAGTCTAACAGAATTTTGTTTAAAATATCTGTAGTTCTGTGTTTTATCTTTCCCTGGTTTAGGAATATATTTGTATCATAAAAGGATTCAAATAGGATTTTATTTTCTCAATTTTTGAGACTCATTTGTGAATGATGGTATTAACTCTTCTTGAAAAGTTTAATAGAATTCTTTATCAGTACATCAGGAGTAGGTGGTTTTGTCCTTTGGTAGTTCCTTGACAATGTGTTCCATTTCTTTTTTCTGAAACTGGGCTATTTAATAATTCTATTTGCTCTTTGGTCAGTTGGGGTATTTTAATTTTTTCTTTAGAGTTCTTGTTTTTGTTAGCATGTAACTGTTCATAAGAGTTTCTGGTAATTCTCATCATTTCTTCTGGGTATTTTTAAAATTGATTTTACCTTATTCATTTGCTATTTTTTATTTGATTTTCTGCCCTCTTCTTTTTAATCAAATTAGCTAAGAGTTTATCAATTTTATTAGCTTTTTCAAAGAGTCAGTTTTTAATTTTATTTATCATATCTAAGGGTTTCTCAATTTTTAGTTTGTCTATTTATCCAAGTTTCAATATTTTCTCTTTTATGCTTATTTTAGGTTTATCAGATTTTTAATTCTTAATACATGTTTAGCTATTTAATATTCTCTTTATTCTAATATATGTGTGTGTGAGTGTGTAACATATATATAATGTACACATATATTTTTCCCCAAAGAACCACTTTAGTTGCATCCCAGAAGTCTTGGTGTGTTACTTCATTGTTATCATTTTCTTATACATAATTAGACTGGGAAAAGAAAATGAAAGCAAAATAAGAATTTAGTTGATCTTAGTTCTCTGACTTCCACTATCATCATCCCATTCCATCCCAAACAGTGGTCCTATCCTTTCCTTAATCTTCCTCTTGGCTTCCACACAGCTAACAAGAAACCCTTTATTTTGTCCCTAACATTCTTCACAATCCTCAGTTCTTTCTGGGCTTCTGCATTCTTTTTTTCTATCCTATTTTTTTTTTACTTTTTAAAAATAAAATTTTATGTTTATTTTTAGTTTACATCATTTCCACAAGATTTTAAGTTACAAAATTACTCCCCATCTTTCCCCTATCCATCCCCCCCAAACAGCAATTCCACTGTATACCCCCTCCCCCAATCTGCTCTCTTCTATATCCTCCCCCATCACTGCTCCAACTTTCAGGTAGGGCAAGATGAATCTCCATACCCCAGTGCCTGTATATCTTGTTTCCCAGTTGCATGTAATAATAATCATAATCGTAATCATATATTTTTTTTAAACCTTTGATTTTAAAACTTTGAATTCCAGATTCTTTCCCTTCCTCCCTTGTCACCCACCCTTACTGGGAAGATATGCAATTTAGTATAGGTTGTACGCAAAACATTTCCATAGTGGATATATTGTGAAAGACTGACTATATTTCCCTCCATCCTATCCCAACCCTCACTTTTCTATTCTCTACTTTGACCCTATCCCTTTTCAAAAGTGTGTGCTTCTAACTACCCTTCCCCCAACCTGCTGTCCCCTCCATCATCCCCCCTCTCATGCCCAGGGGGCTTTTGCATTCTTAGAGGAACATGAATTTCTTGTGTGTTTATTCCCAGTTATCTGTATTATGACTTCCATCTTCTATACCTCCCTTTTAAAAATGTAAGTATGTTGGTGAGTTTCTGGTGCATTAAGGGTCCTTAGACAGCTCCCCTGTTAAAATTATTTGTGTCAGCAGAATGTCATTCTTCAAAGCAGCCCAACCCCCAAGAGTTAGCTTCTTTATGGAATCTTAGCCCATGAGATCCAAACTAGATTTTCTCTGAAATTTTTGAAATCTCTTCTGCCCAAACTCTAATATGTAAATTAAACTATGATTGGTTTTTCATTCCTCAGCTATCAGGAAACTGAAATTACAGAAACCTTGCCACCTCCTATCAAGGTTCCTGTAATTTCTACTTGAGCAACAATTTTTCCCTTACAGGTTAGAATAAGGTATAAAATAGCAATCTCCCATCCCCCATGAAATAATCAAGTCAGGAATTGATCAGAAGCTCTTCTTTTATTGTTAAACTAACATATATTCACTGTGAATAAGTTCTGTACTATAAAGGACAATTCCATTGCCATGTCTAATATGGTCTTTCAGCAATACTCTGGTTCATCCTTCAAAACTAGTCCCTACCACCTGTTTTCCCCAAACTTATCTTCTCCAGTGACTTAGCCTACTTCGTGGTTTACTGGGGGCAAATGCAAGGGCTATGGACAAGCCAAGGCCATGGGCTTTGTTTGCACACTGGTCCCATGGTATTTAAATTCCATCAGATTTTCTTCCTTGGGGAGCAAATCTTAATTGACCTTTTGGGGCCATGACCTTTTGGCAGGTCACACTTGTCTGGCTTCTTTGGATGTTGGAGGTCACAACTGTGCTTCTAAATGTGGTCTCGGTTTCACCCCATGGCTAAGCTAAAAATAGGCCATCACTAATATGTGACACGTGTAAGTTACTTCTATGTGTGAATAACCAAAGTCCCACTGGTAATGGTTAAGGTCAATAGTCATTTATAAATGCAGCTCACATTTATATAATACTACATCATTCATAAGATGTTCTCTTCCCAATGCCCCAGCCCAAGTGAATGACATACACATTCTTATCCATGTTTGACAGATGAGGAAGGTGAGGCTGAGCAAAGAACATCATTCCTATAGTGGTTGCAAAGATTATCTCCTTTGATCCTCACAAACACTCTGGGAGGTCATTGCTATGATGGTCCCCACTTTACAGATAAGGAAATTGAGGCAAATAGACATTAAATTACTTGCCAGGATCACAGTTAATGATTATTTGAGCCTGGATTTGAATTCAGGTCTTCTGACTCCAGGCTCAACACTCAATCAAATTGGGTAAGTGGTTTGACCAAGATTGTGTGCTTAGCAATGTAGGAGTTTGAGTTGAAGTCTTCTTATAGGACCTGGATAAGGAGTATATAGGCCAGGAATTCTTCATCTGTTTTGCCTTATGGCTCCCTTTGTTAACAGGCTAGTTGGATCATGGTTTGTTGTCATAAATAAAGAGGAACATGCTAAATTTCAATTAGAAATCAGTGAAATCCAAGACATCATTCTTTTTTTTTCCATCTAAGACGACATTATGTCTGAATATGTATGATCATGAGCCATGATGTGATGCTGAAGGTTTGCCATTTCAGAATCTTTTTTATAAAGGAATTTAAGTGGTACAGTGGACAGAGTGCTGGACTTGGAGTTAGGAAGACTTGAATTCAAAACTAGACTCAGACACTTACTAATACAACTATATTAGCCTGATTAAGTCACTTTACCTCTGTTGCCTCAATTTCCTCACCCATAAAATGGGTTTAATGGTAACACCTCCTTTCCAATGTTGTAGGGATCAAGTGAGATAATATTTGTAAAATTCTTTGGAAAATTCTAGCTATTATTTTTAAAGCTATTGCTTAAATAGAGTCCTAAGTTAAATTCTTATGATTTTTCTCCCTTTATAGATAAAAAGACTGTGGTACAAAGATTTGTTTTGTTGTTCAGTTGTTTTAGTTATGTCTGACTCTTCAGGACCCCATTTGGGGTTTTCATGGCAAAGGCACTGGAGTAGTTTGCCATTTCCTTCTCCAGCTCATCTGACAGATGAGGAAACTGAGTCAAACAGGTTGAAGTGACTTGCCCAGGGTCATATGGCTAGTAGGCACCTGAGACCAGATTTAAACTCAGCAAGATGATTTTTTCTTACTCCAGACCCAGCCCTCCCTCCATGGCCCCAGAAACAAAGATAACATGACCAGTTTAAGGTCATAGTTTAATGGCAAGGTCAGGGTAGAAGGAGTTCTATTCCTAATTATTATACCAACTGACTCCAACTAATTGTCTACAAATGTTCAAACTTCAATATTCAGAAACATTTCTGAATATTGTGCAGTATCTCTCTCTACACATAGACACACACATACACATATGTATACATGTGTATATGTACATGTGCACACACCTATATAATACATATACGCATATGTGCATATATACATATGTATACACACATACATATTTATATATACACATACATGCACACATATGTTTGGTCCTATGTGATGAGTAAGCATATGGTCCCAGCCTTCATGGGACCTACAGAGCAGAAGAGTAAATATGGTACAGATACTTCTTCAATATTTCCAGGACTTTTTGGTTTCATGAATGTGCTCATTCACTTCACCTATACAGATTATAAGTAACTCCTTTTACTTGACATGTTAACATATTTCCTTTAATAGCCTTTATGGACAAAGGAATTCACTGCCCTATGACCAACCAGGCATTGATCCCCTCCACTCACTGGTCCTCAGGACTGAAGACTTGCAGCCATTCCCTGGAACCATACTTCAAGACATCTCTCATTTTACTGGGACCTGCCAAAGATTCTCATTCAACAGAAGAGCCTCTGACAACTCAAGGTCATTCAGAGATGTTTGAAATAATTTTATATGAGGTGTTAGAAGCAAACCACCCTTCCCCTTCACATCCCATCCAGCCATCCAGACAGCTACCCAGGCCACCCTCCCATCTGAGTGCCTCTGTCATTTTGATTCTCCCCATCTGGACCAGCAGGCTCCACATTGGACCTGGACCTCCAACATCTATGCCCCTTGTCCCTGGGGAAGTTAATCTATTTACCTTCAGATCTCTAGGCATAGGGCCCAACCCAGTTGATTGATCACTGAGTAAGTACAAACTAGCCCAATTAGGTCACTGTATCTGTTAGCCCCAGGTGCCAGATGTTACCTTGACAGGTCATTCAGTCATAAAACAGTCCTTCTCTCTCTGTAGCCTTGACCATGCATCTCCCTTCTCCCCTACCCCCTTTCTTCCTTTGCTCTGAGAAGAGTAATCAAATCAAGAGTACTACAAAGCCTTAAAATGAATTGACATATAGTTTTACTCCTTTATAAACAAACTTTCTTTTTCTGTGACTTCCTCAGACCAAAACATCCCTCCTTGGCCACTACTTTCCTACGGATATTGTGTTCTCCTATTAGAGTCCAAGTTCTTTGGGGGTAAAACTCTCTCTCTCTCTCTCTCTCTCTCTCTCTCTCTCTCTCTCTCTCTCCCTCTCTCTCTCTCTCTGTCTCTCTCTCTGCCTCTCTCTGTCTCTGTCTCTCTGTCTCTGTCTCTGTCTCTCTGTCTGTCTCTGTCTCTGTCTCTCTCTGTCTCTGTGTGTGTGTGTCTCTGTGTGTGTGTCTCTCTCTCTGTATTTTTATCCCTAGCACAGTACATGCAAGGCAGATAGTAAGAGCTTTATATGTGTTTTTTTATTCATTCATCATTCTTTTGTATAAGAATGAGGATCAAAAAAAGAATATTAGTGAATAAATACAAATGGAAATAATTACCTCACAAAAAAGTAAGATTTCCTTTCCAGGAAAAGGAGCATCTGAATGAGACCTTGGACAAAGATCATGTTTTAATAGATAGAGATGGAAGGAGAAGTCATTAAAATGCTTAATATATACTAATTACCACTATATGTTATACATTACTGATAATATGTTTATAGATAATGAATTAAATTATATAACATATAATTAATATGATATATCTAATATATTATAATTAATAATAGAGAGAGAAGAATTATATATTTGGTGACCGACTAGCCCAACTCCTTCCTTTTAAAAAGAAAGACACTGAGGTCCAGCATTGGGAGGTATAGGAAAAGATGACTTGTCAAAATCAGTGCCACACAGTGGCAGAAATGCAATCTGAAGTCAGGTCCTATGACTCCAAATTTCTTTCCACTCTATCACATTGTCTTACTCTTCCAGGGAAAGGGAAGGTCTTGGGTGAAAAAAAGAGAGTCTAGAAACAAAGTTCCCTCTGTGTCCCTTTGCTCCAGATCCTTGTGACTGGTCTTTGATGTTCTACACATTTCGTTATGCAGGAAAGGACTGATCTGTTGTTTAGGAGATAGGTAGGTGGCATTGTGGATAGAGAGTTCCACTTGGAACCAAGACCTAAGTTCAAACCCCATCTTACTATTAACTGTGTCACTTTGGGCAAGTCACTTATTCTCTCTCAGTCTCAGTTTCTTAATCTATAAAGTAGGGGTAATAATAACACCTGCTTCACAGGGCTATTATGATGAACAGATGTAAAACATTTAACAAACCATAAAACATTTAATAAATGCCAGTTATTGATAATAGTCAATGCTGATAATGGTATTACTGTTATTGTTAAATAATCAGTGACTTTGGTAGATGTTCTAGGTGACGTCACTCAAAATCATAAGCTCCATAGGAGAAAAAAAATAGTGAAATGGAGTCAGGGCTGGCTCACTTGGGGATGCGTACGTGTATTGTGTTAACACAGTTCTTAACCCAGCCACCAAAAAGCCTCTTTGTTTGTTTGTTGTTTAATAATTTCATTCATTTTTTGCTACATTTTAAGTTCCAAACTGTCTTCCTCCCTACAGGAACCTTACCATTTATTGTAACTCTGGTGCCAACTTATAACACAGTCATTGACCCACATCCTGTAGAGCAACCTTGGAGAAAGAGGGAGGCAAATTTATGGCCATCCTAGTCGAAATTAACTCAATTAGCTCTGAGACATCGGTGAGGTCACATTTGGAATGACTTATTTCAAAGTGATAGGGCTGCACAAAGGTTTGATTGAAGCCACAAGTATTACCAGCCTACAGGACCAGCATATGGAACCAATAGAAGGTGAGGAGTTGAGGGGAGGCTGATACTGATGGATAAAGTCAAGGGAAGAAGCTGGAGCTAGGCCCGGGAATGGCCAGAGAGGGTCTTGCAGCATGTAGCACCGCAATCCACATATGCCATCAATTCACACTGTGGCCTTTTACGAGGTGAGAGGAGATGGTGGAAGCCATTCCCTGCAGCTTGTCAAAGGGAGGCACAAGGGCAATCTACAGAGGAAGAAGATTCTTGCCCATGTTGACAAAATGCACAAGAACTAGAAAAATGGATGAGGAGGGGTAGTGTATTGATCCTGAAAAGTCTTTGCTGGTCTTGCCACCACAGCCCCTGGTTAGCATTCCGCCAAGGAGCAGAGAGACCCATGTACACAATCACCACTGGTAGAAAAGATGAACTGCTTGGAAGGTAGCCCAAATAAGCAATGGGAAATGGCTCTAAAACTGGGACATCTTTATTTCCTTATCTTCTCCTTCTTCCCTTCCTTCTTTCATTTCAATTCCTTCTGAGCATTGCAGTCCACTGGCTTATTTTTGAAGCTCCTTAATCTCAGTCTGATCTTTGAAGACAAAACCTTTGAGGTGGGACCATGTCCACCCTCCCTGAGAAGTCACAACTAGGGTGGAATGGGTGGGTCTTGGATCCAGGTGCCAACCTGGCTGGGAGGCTCACTTCCCCTCTAAAGTTAGGTAGAGTGTGCTAAACCTATGCCTTGAAGTCTTCACTGACCCATGTCCCACATGCTTCTGATGTCCTCCCTCCTAGCCCCTTTCTTTCTTTAAAACATAGTTTCAATCACCATCATCTATGACACCGCTCTTGATTGTCTCAAGAGCTAGTGTCCTCCCTCCCAAACTGCTTGTATTTAACCGCTTTATTTTTTTTAGTTTGTACTTTATATAATTTTATTTAATTCTTTATAGTTTGCTATTTATGCTTAGATATATAAAATACATACATAGGGGGGCAGCTAGGTGGCGCAGTGAGTAGAGTGTCGGCCCTGGAGTCAGAAGGACCTGAGTTCCGATCTGACCTCAGACACTTAATACACAAACAAAAACCTAGCTGTGTGACCTTGGGCAAGTTACTTAACCCCAATTGCCCTCCAAAAAGCAAAGCAAAACAAAACAAAACAAAAACAAACAAAAAAAAAAACCTATAAAAAAAAAATACATACATAGGTATTTATCTATTTTGTATATACATAAACATATGTGTGCTATAGCATGTCCTATATCACTCATGTATGCATATGTACACATTCATATACATATATTAATATGTTCATATATGTAAATATAAACCTGTATGTAAATATGTATGCTTTCATATGTTCTTTTATTTTTAGAAGAGGGAAGGCAAGGCAATTGGGGTTAAGTGACTTGCCCAAGGTTATATGGCTAATTTTTGTGTTGTGTCTGAGGTTGGATTTGAACTCAGGTCCTCCTGACTCCAGGGCCAGTACTCTATTCACTGCACCACCTAGCTGCCCCATATATATATTCATATATATGTATATAAATAGATGTGTAAATATAAATATGTATATAAAATATAAATACACACATGTATTATGTAATAAACATAAATAGCAAGAATAGAAAATTAAACACAAGTATATAAAGGACAAATACACAATATATTGTATATATTACATATAAAATATGCTTAGTGAAGGCATGTAGTAGGTACTTACTAATTATCTGCTGATTGAGTAATTGATTAATTCCTCTAGAGCTATGGTGGTGGAAAGTAAGATCTAGGAGCCAAGAAGGGAGTTGAGTCACGAGGTAGTAGATATTGGGGTAAGAGTAATGAATGGGTCACCCTTTTCCTGGCATAATTACACCCATGACTGGACTATCTCTCAAAGGCCTCTGTACCACTCTTCTCTACCAGCCTCAACCCCACCCCCAATTACCCACAAATGAATTTGCTCCAGATATCAAGATTCCTAATTCCGGTTTGTTTGTTTGTTTAACTTGTGTTTATATCTCAGCCCACCACTTTGAACAAAGTACAGGCTTCATAAAGGTTTGGCTGCCTGTTGGCCTGCCCTCCAGGGTCAAGCAGAAAAATTCTAATTTCTATATTACAATCCTTCACATACGTTCAAACTCCCATTGACACTTCCTCCCCACCCACCTCCCACTCCATTTTCCCCTCCTCACGTTAAATATTGTTATTTCTTTCAATCTCTCTTAATCATCTTCCTCTGGACCTAGCACACCCAGTTTGGTTGTCAATGTCCTTCTTAAAGTGATGCTGTCATCTAGTTTCTCTAGCAACCTGGATCAGTGTGACGAGTACAGAAATCGGAGGCAGGAGCACAGGGTCTAGGCCCCACCATGTAACTAATTACCTGTAGCTGATCTAAGGCAAGGTGGTTCTCTCAGGGCCTCAGTTTCTCCATCTGTAACATAGATGGAGTAGACTAAGATAATGTTTAAGGGCCCTTTTAGGCATCAATGAAAATTCATGCTGTGAAAACACTTTTAATGAGAGCAGACTTCCATTTGTCTGGCTCTGCTTGGGGCTGCCATACAGCTTTAGACATATCTTATTCAAGCATCCTTGTCATTTTGCATCTTCACCCAGTCAGGCCATATCAAATATTGCTTGGAGAAGCATTTTCCAACCAGAAACTCTCTGCTTTTAGCATCCATTCTGTTTTTCCAGCAGGAATTTGGAGAAATGTGTAATTGACTTTATCAATGTCCATTGGTTGATCTGTGACTTGCAGAGGGGTAGGTGGTCCAATTATAGACACACACACACACACACACAGCTTTAGGTTTGTTCTGCTCCACCACTATGAGAAGAGCATTGGGGGAAGGCAATAGGGAAGGACTGATTTTTTTATCTCGCTTTTTCCCCACTCAAGTTTCAAAGCTATTCCCCAGTAATCAGCCCTTCCTCTCTCCCTTGTTTACTGACCTTTTCTTCCCAAACCATTCTGTATTCACTCTAGAGAAAGCAATATTTTTAAGTCCCTTCCCTTTAATAAGATGATCCTTGAGGGTTAGATCAAAAAGTGGCGGGCCCACTGAAATGAAATGGGTTTCTAAGACTCCTCTGTAACATTAGATATCTCTTTCTCACTGCCGTCACTGCAGCCAAGAAGGAAAATAATAAATACACCAGTTAAGTAATAATAGCATCCAATTCCATACCCCTTTATGCTCACAGAGGTTCTGTTAAGGTCAACAGAGCTAATAGATTCTTCAATATTGAAACTAGAGAAGGCAGTATGTCATAGTGGAAGGAACATTGCCCTGAGGTTTGGGAGATCCAGGTTCTCTTTCTGATTCTGTCCCATACAAACTGAGAGCCTTTGTAGAAATCACTTCACTCCCAGGGCTTCAGAAAATAGGTTCCATGCTCTCTTTCACATGAGTTTTTGGAGGCCCAGATGAGATCATGGATATTAATTCAATAACCTCAATGACAACATCTGTAAAGTGGAAAGGTTGGAGATCACCCCTGAGGTCCCTTAATGCTCTTTGAAAGCTATCACAATATAATGGGACTAGGATCACCCTGACTATGTGACCCTATACACAAAGGCATGACTTAAGCTCCACGAATCTCAGTTTTAACATCTGTAAAGTGGGTCTAATAATCCTTTCCTATTTTCTAGGGTTGTTGTAAGGAAAGCCCTTTGTAAACTTTTATAAAGAACAGGATAAGGTAATTATTAGTATACATTAAGGCTCTAAGATTTTATAAACTGCGAAGGGTAATAAAAATGTAAACTCTCATTAGTCATTTAATTCAGTCTTCAGAGAGAGAAAAAAAGATCCTGCATCTTTAAAACAAGCCTACAGCTTGTGGGTAGAATTTTAAGTCACCTCTAGGGAGAAGGTTGCCATTGTCAGCAAATTGCTGTAATGAGAATCACTCCCTGAAGGATTCTTTATTTGCTGGACCCTCTCAGGAACATTCCTCTTCTTTTCAGCACAGCCTCATACAGGCACTGAGTGACACGGCTGTGGACAGGGAGCTGACGATGACGGAATGACTAGCGATGCTCTCCAGATGTTGACAATTCATAGAGAACAAAGCCAGAGTTTTCCTGTTTGTATCCTGGTCTTCTCTTCCTCCTCTTCCTCCTCCTTTCAGTAGGTTTGAAGGAGGGCCAAGCATGGATAACCTTATCTGTGGACTCATGGACCGATTCCAAAACCTCTGTGCTACCAGATGCAGGAGGTAGAGACCAAAATTCCCAATCAGGGACATATTCTGTATCAGACTTCCAAAGGCTTGGAACAATTGGCCAATGCCAAAGCACTGGAAGTTGATAGAGGTAAGAATACCAAGGTGAGAGTCACAAACCCTGGGCTAATCTCTGCTCTAATACAAGTTTTCTCAGAGACTTTGATCAAGTCCTTCCTGTTCTTTGGTCCTCAGTTTCTCCTTCTGTACAGTAAACAGATTAGACTAGGAAAGTAGCCAAATAAAATTTTTAAAAATTTATATTTTAAGTAAAACAATTTTAATAAAAATTAAAGTGGTAAAATTAAAAAAAAAAATTAAAGGACTTGGAATCAGAGAATCTGGCCTCAAGGCTTGCTTTTAACGTATTAGCCATGAGACCTAGCATGAGTCACATTACCTTTTTAAACCTCAGTTTCGGGGATGTGCTAGAGCAGGGAGGGCCAATTGGTACATCTTCAGTGTAAGGATTTACACCTTGGGAATAGGGGCTTAATTTATTATTTTGGTGATTGTCTAGACTTAGAGTGAGTGAGAAAATGTTGATAATGGAGAGGTTATGTCATGCCTTTTCAGAATTTTATAGTTTTATCATTATAATTTTATAAATATCGTGGATTAATATAATTGATTTTATCATTAATTAATTTTATTATTAATAATTTATTATAATAATATTTTATAATTTTATATCCTCTGTAAAATGATGGGGGAGCGGTCAGACCAAGATTTAAGATCTCTTGTAGCTCTGACCTCCTAGAATTCTAGTTTAATATAAAGTAGTTAAATGGAACTGGAATCTAGGCACTGACATCTAACAATGTGGGGAACTCAACCAGTGGGGGCTCAAATTGATGAAAGCAAAGAAGAGTCAGCAAAAATCTATAGGGTGCCTAAGCAATGAGAGAAGATGAGGGAAGGAAGCAAAATGGCTTTGAATGAGAAAGTCAGAGCACACTGTTGAAATAAAAGGAGAGAGAGAGAGAGAGAGAGAGAGAGAGAGAGAGAGAGAGAGAGAGAGGAAGGAAGACTGGAAGGAAAGAAAGAAGGAAGGAAGGAAGGAAGGGAGAAAGAAAGAAAGAAAGAAAGAAAGAAAGAAAGAAAGAAAGAAAGAAAGGAAGGAAGGAAGGAAGGAAGGAAGGAAGAAAGAAAGAAAGAAAGAAAGAAAGAAAGAAAGAAGAGAAGAGAAGAGAAGAGAAGAGAAGAGAAGAGAAGAGAAGAGAAGAGAAGAGAAGAGAAGAGAAGAGAAGAGAAGAGAAGAGAAGAGAAGAGAAGAGAAGAGAAGAGAAAGAGAAAAGAAGGAAGGAAGGAAGGAAGGAAGGAAGGAAGGAAGGAAGGAAGGAAGGAAGGAAGGAAGGAAAGAAGGAAGGAGGGAAGGAAAGGAAAGGAAAGGAAAGCCCCTACCCTCAAAGAGTTTACATTCTACTGATAGGATACAATGCATACAATACAAAATGTACACAGATGAGTAAATAGGAAGTAATTTGAGGGAGATGAGGAAAGGTTTCTTGTAGGATGGGTAGGATGTGCTGCCTGACTCAGGTGAGCCTTA
This sequence comes from Gymnobelideus leadbeateri, assembly GCA_011680675.1. Lineage (NCBI taxonomy): Eukaryota > Metazoa > Chordata > Mammalia > Diprotodontia > Petauridae > Gymnobelideus > Gymnobelideus leadbeateri. The sequence goes on from WOXC01007555.1 coordinate 90,065, forward strand.
AAGAGGAGACAGGGATTCCATGAGACGGACCAGTATTACAAATAAGGGGGAATCCAAGTAATTGTGAAGAGTAGGACCTGGCACGTCCCCCACAGTGAATGGCAAGGAGACCAGTTTGCTTGAAATGCACATCATGGGACATGATATGAAATTGAGCCTAAAATGATACTTGGAGCCAAATAGTAAAGGGATTTCAAAACTACATTAAGTAGTTTGCACTTTATCCTACAGTCAATGGCTTGCTGCTCAAGCTCCTTGAATGACATGCTCAGATGTTGTAATTCAGGCATTTATATTTGGCCAGGATATATAGGATGAATAGGAGAGAAGGAAGGTAAAAAGGAGGGAGATCTGCATCAAGTGAGCTGATAGGTAATGAGGCTCCACACAAAGGTGGTGGTCATGATGGTGGACAGGAGGAAGATAAAATAGACATTATGGGTGAAGAATCGCCAAAACTTAGCAACTGATTGAATGGGGGAGGGAGGTGTGGAATAAAGTGAGAAGTCAAAGGTGACTCCAAAGTGATGGTCTCTAGGAGACTGACCAGTGATGGTGCCTGGGACAGAAATAAGGAAGTTAGGAGATGGGATGGTTGTATGGGAACATAGAGAGAAGAGAGACAGAAAAAGGGAGGACCTGGGTTAGAATACTAGAGTTTACCAGGTAAGTCCCATATGAGAGGTAGACAGGATAGTGGAAGTAGCTCTGAAATGGGAATAAGTAGACCAAGATTCTAGTCTTGTATTAGTTACTAAACCTTCTGGGTGAATTTTCGCAATTTACTTTCTGGGTCTTTTATTAATGCATATAATATAGTATTGGTGTGGATGGTTGGTCTAGATGATCTCTCAAATCCCTCCCAGCTCTGACATTCTATGGTATAAGGTTCCTCCCAGTTCTGACACTCTGTGTTCTAAGGGCCCTCCCAGCTCTTACCTTGTGTGTTCTAAGGGCCCTCCCAGCTCTGACAGTCTGTGTTCTAAGGGCCCTCCTAGCTCTGACCTTGTGTGTTCTAAGGTCCCTCCCAGCTCTGACATTCTGTGTTCTAAGGTCCCTCCCAGCTCTGACATTCCACGTTCTAAGGGCCCTTGCAACTCTGATATTCCACATTTTAAGAGTTGTTTCTGCTTTAGCATTCTATTTCCAGTGCTCCACCTTCCTGTGATTCATGGTCCCTTCAAGCAATAACCATCTATGACTTTACAGACAAACCAGTGCATCTGTGTCCCTATAGAACAATATATGTTTCAGCAGAACCTCAGAACCAGAGCACCTTGGGCTTTCTAAGCCCTACTTTTTTTCCTGATCAATACTTCATTAAGGATAAACTGAATGGGGAAAGATTTATTAGCCCCACTGATATGTTAAAAGCATTCTGTCAAGGAATTTGAAAAATGCTTCTCATATTTAGTGTTCAGAGACAGATATTCCCTTTTGAGAAAGGAAAGGTATGTAAAACCCATCAGTACCTCAGTGTAGAAATCCAGAGCAGTCCAGTATATCCATTACTGATGAATAGGTACTATTTAAAAGGGCATATGGTTTGTAGCAAAGCCGGCAGCTCTCGGTAAGAATGTGAACCGGCAAATTGTCAGCACTTGAGGAGAATCACAGGTCATATCTTTAAAGGAGCTGAGAGAATTGGAGGGTTTAAGATGGTAAGGCCCTAGATTAATGGAATGGAGAGAAGCTGTTGACAGAGCATCATGAAGGGAATGTAACTGGAAGATAATAAGGGCTGAGACACAGTGCTAGAAAATAGACTTCAGCCTCAGGCTAGAGCAGAGTTCTTTGCCTTGGAAAGAGAAAAAATGAAAGCATTAGTTGACTGTCTGGAGAGAAATTTTGATCTGAACCACAGGGTAGAGAGCATCAGAGGTCATAATTTTAAAGTACCTTTCACAGTGTGGCAGGGACTCAGAGATCACAATCTAAATCTGGTGGTATTTGGAAACTACCTTCTTTTTTCCCAGTAGCTCTTGTAGCAGCAAGCAGGTGGGGGCACCCTTTTCAACTGATACACAGAAAACTGAAATTACAGGAGTTGTAGATTGGACTTGCTCAGGTGGAAAGACAGTCATTAAAAGAATGCCTGTCTTTGCCTCAGGTTCTTCATCTATAAAATGTAGGGGTAGAAAATAAGCCCCTATAAGCAGAGACTGTTTTAACAGAATCATGGAATGTGAGAGTTGAAACTCAGGCAGGGGTGTGCTGGAGACAGCTCAAACATACATTGGTTGTTAAATTTTCACTGAGAGCATTTACACCTCAGAAAACAGCAAACTGCAAATAATCAGAGCTTGATTTTTTTATTGATTATTTTGACTTGAGAAAGTGTTAATAATTCAGATTAAACTTAGAAGTTGAATAATAAAACTTAAAAATGTCATGCATATTTCCACACACTCCCACCAGCTGGATGTTAAACATTTACCACTGGTTGAGAGAGATTGTGGCAGTTATCTAATTGAACCCATTCACTCCATTTTCACAATTCCATCCAATGCTTCTCCAACCTTTGCTTGAAGACTTGTGTAACAGAGTACTGGCCAATGACCCCAGAAGTTATAAACGTTCATGGAGTGTTCAGATGATGCAGTTTCCATATAGACTTTGGACCACTTTTGTATTGCCTATTGCTGGTTCTGATCTGCTAACTATTCAATGAAGAAGAGTCTTTTCTGAATGGCTGCCTAGCTGAAAAGGGGAGGGGGGAGAGTAAATTCTAAAGGGACAAAAGGGGCTAGTAAATTGGAAAATATTCCTTCAAGGACAAATCTAGAAGGATTTGAGAGAAGATGCATGAGCAGGGCTGCTAGATTTGGGTGTGAATCTGACGGGACTAATGCTGTGTAGAAATTATATGGAGTCAGAACTTACTCCCCTCCCCCCAGACTGAGATGATATGGAAAATGTGCTCCCCCCAGGTGTTGGGGGGGGTGGATTTTGTACTTCTATTCTTTTTACATCTTTGAAGTAAACATCTCTTTGTGAAAGCTAATTTATATTAGTTGCTTAAATGAAAATTAGGCTTTAGTCTTTCACACTTAAGGGGAGGAAGGGGAGTGAAAAGGAACACATTAGAATGGGGACTAGAACTGATAGCATTAGCACCCCAGTCCTGGAGGTAGAAAAATCTGGGTTTACATCCCACTTCAGGCACCAACTAGTGACCCTGAGCAAGTCCCTTAACCTCAGTTTACCTCAGTTTCCTCATCCATAAAATGGGGAAAATACTAGCACCTATGTCCCAGAGCTGCTATGAGGATCAAATGAGATAAGAATTGTAAAGTACTTAGCGTAGTGTCTGGCACATAGTAAACATTACATAAATGTTAGTTATTACTATTATCACTACCACCACCACCACCACTATCATCATCATCACAATCTTCATCCTCACCATCATCATCACCACCACCACCACCACCACCACCACCATCATCATCATCATCATCCTTCTCCTCACCACCACTACCACCACCACTATCATCACCATCCTCATCCTCACTATCATCATCATCACCACCATCATCATCATCCTCATCAACATCCTCATCCTCACCACCATCCTCCTCCTCCTCATCATCATCATCATCATCCCCACCACCACTATCATCATCATCATCACCATCCTCACCATCATCTCCATCATCATCCTCACCACCACCATCATCATCACTATCCTCATCCTCACCACCATCATCATCACCATCCTCATCCTCACTACCACCACCATCATCATCGCCATCCTCAATGGGGATCTAAGACTTAAAAAAATGAAAAATGAAATAGTGAAAATATTTAAATACTATTTAAGACTATATGCATGATCCCCAGTACTTTTAGTTCAAAGTAGGGAGAATAGTTTGCACTGGAAAGGGGAGGGGAAGGCTTCCTGGAGGAGTGGGAGATAGAGGTTTGAAGGACTAGGAGAACTTGTGCAGAAAAAAAGTTACTTTCCAGAAGCATAATCGACTTGCAAAAATAAAAAAAAAAGAATTGTTGACTTAGAATTCAGATAAGCAAGCTAAACAAACAGGTATGTTGCTGCTATCCTTTCTCCTCCCCCTTGTGGAAAGTCTGTTCTGCTGTCTCTGCCTTTCTAATTTAAGAAAGTGAAATTCTTACCACAGCCTGAATGTTTCTGCCAAATACCTTCCCTTGGATTTCATGGTCATATTTAATTTTTCCATTCAACTTCATATGTTGATTGCTCCTAGATCTTTGTCAAAGCCCTTTGATGACACCTGCTTCCTGTTTTGAATGCCCCTTAATATGTAGGGTTTTTTGAGTTGTTTTTTGTCCTCTATTTGGACAGAACTGTTGGTATTATTCACACATTAGCATGACTATTTGTTCTTTTCCACATGGGAATCATAATATAGTCAAGCCTAGTCATCCATCTATTCATTCAACACTGGTTCTACCATCATTTATTATGTACTACTATATGCAAAGTCCTATGGTAGTGCTGAGGGAGGTAGGAAATAAATAGAGCAACTATCCCGATCCTCATGGAATTTACAACAGCAGAAGAGATGAATGAATGAATGTAAAAGCATTTATTGGACATGTTATCTTTATCACCTAAGCACTAGGGATTCAAATACAAAAGTACGATAGCCCCTGCCCTCAAGAAGCTAGGGAAATGAGGGCCAGGGATGATGGTCAGGGATGGGTATTTTGGTTTCTATGGTCACCACCAAATGTGGTGTATAGATACAAAGATTAGATAGATATAACCATTCCAATAGAATAACAGTATTGATTTGATTATGGTTTCAAAGGTAGAAAAAGGGTAGAGAACAGGAGTATTCTGGTAAATACACACACACTATTATATATATATATATATATATATATATATATATATATATATATATATGTATGTATATGTATATACACACATACATATATACACATATATACATATATGTATATATGGTACATGTGTGTCTTCATGTTCATGACCCTGAGGGCTCAGAGCAAGTGTAAATAACAATTATTTCTGTTTGAGCCAGAAATCCTAAGGGTCTTCCCCTCCCTGGTTGATTTTTTTTTTTAAAAACTAGGTAAAAGAGGTCATTCTTTGCTTCATTTCTTACCTAACCTTAATCACTGAATGGGTGTTGCCTCTGTCAAACTTCGACCTGGGAAGGACCTTAACTTAAAAATGCCAAGTTCTTCCACTGCATCTGGGGCCACCTTCAGTCATTCTGATCCATATCTTGCTACTGGACCTAGACGGTTCCAAAGAAGAGAGTGAGGCTGGTAACTGCACAACCCTCCCTCACTTAAATACAATTCATTTGCAAGTCATGGCCGTTCCTGATGTCATGGTCCTCTTTGAGAATGAAGGACAAACAACAACTCATGACTATATTCACTTTAAAATGTAATGAGGATATATGTGTGTGTGTGTCTTTTATCATATATAATACATTTTATGTATATAATGTTATAGTCCTATATGGCATTATATATTTTAAATATAATTATGTACTAATGTATATATATATATATGTGTGTGTGTGTGTGTATTCATGGCATTATATATGTATGTATCTGTGTATACATACACACACTTTAAAATGTCATGAGGATATATATATAATAGTTATATATCATACATTTTATGTGTATAATATAGTACTATATGTTATTGCATATTATATAACCAAGATTATATACATAAAATATACATATCTACAATGTATACATAACTATATATCCTCATGACATTCTAAAGTTTATTCTGAATTATTAAATTTTTCTCTGTCATTAAGTCTAGACAATCAATCAAGCTCTTGTTTGTAGTTTGCCTTTTTCTGAGATGTAAATGCTCACACAGGAAATTTAACAATTGGCTGGTTAGAGCTGGCTCCAGCACACCCCTGGAGGTTTATAAGGCATCAGGATAGATGACAAGAAAATGACTAGGACATAGAGTGAAGCACACATGGATAGAATGCACCATGTGAGATAGCAATCAGAACAGCACAGACACCAGGAGGAGAAGTTCTCTAGCTGAAAGGGTTAAGAACCCCAGAACATGGGGGAGGGTCTCTGACCATATAATAATATGGTCTCTGATCTAGAGGGTTCAGCAGAGAGACTGATCACAAGAAAAAGGTGAAGATGATAGGTTACTGGAATATAATGTGATGTGATATATCCACAAATTTGCTGAGCATACTATATTAAGATAATAAATTGCTGTGTTATAGTCAGAGGAAGGAAAGAATCTTTCCACTTTGGAAGACCCAGTGAAGAAAAGAGTAGGTTACATTTATCTAGGCCTTATAGGATAAATAGTTAAGATTTCAAAAGGTATATACAGTGTCTATAGAGGGATCAATTTTGGAAATGGAAGGACCATTACAATAACAAGACCAGGATTTGAGAACTCAACAAGGAAGGAAGGAAACATTTATTAAATGTCTACTATATACCAGGAGCCATGCTAAGTGTTTTAAAAATATTATTTATTTGTATTTATTATCATATTTATTTATTTTTATTAATATTTACAAACTCAGCATAGAACATGGATTTAGGTCAGAGGAGTTAGATTTCAGTCCTGGCACTACCCTCTACCATAGGCTCTCATGTTCCTCATCTCCATGAGGTAGTTTAACTAAGTCAACACTTCAGCTTCCTTGTAGCCTTCCAGCTCGTGATTGATCACCTAGGGTAGTGTAGCAAGTATGATCTCAGCACACTGTCCCAGAGTCAGTCTGTCTACATCTCCCTTTTAGGGGGACCCATTAAGTCTTTCACTAATGTCATGGTCTTGAGCCTCTGTTCAGATGTGTTTCCCCTCAATATTAGGCATCAATGACTAGTACCCTAATTCCATTCCTCCATTTAATCTTGATTAGCTTTTATAGAGGGATAGTTATTTAAAAGCTGTAGCAAAAAACAAAGATCTATTATTCCCTAATACCTTAGACTTTCTCTAGGTACACTTCAGTCTCTGGGAAGAGTGAGTTCAGACATAGCCTTAGGCTTCTACATAGAATTCAGTCACACTAAATTCAGATGAACATGCAGCTTGATTACTGCCGGGTCCTTGTCTTAACTACCTACTGAGCAGTCTCAAAGGAATCTCCTCTGGGCATTTAGGTGCAGCTGGCTGCAAAACCTTCCATGAACTCAACATCCAGACTCCTGAACCTCTTGAACTCTTTTAACCATTCAAAACTCACAAGACAGTAGCCTCCCAATCTCTCTGCTAAAACAAAATAACAAATGCAAAAGCAGGTAGAAAACCCAGATTCAAAGTAACAGGGCCACTCGTTGGTCTTGGAGGAAGAAAGTCCAAGACCTCTAATATTTACAGCATTGTCCCTCAGCAGTTACCATCAACACAGAGGTTCAACCAAGATCAGAGGTTCAATCAAAAGAAAGAAATGAAGGCCATCTCTAGTTCTGTTTCCACAACCACCCCCAATCAAAGAAGCTGCTACCTACCACATAGCTAGAGGTCAGAAATGGCTACAGAATATCTATAGGGTCCCCCATTATGCATTGTCATGCCTTAGAAGACCTGAATTTGAATTATGGGTGAGGAATTTGAACTCTATTGTCCATTTCCCTGTTTCCAGTTATTTCATGAAGATATATACAGCACAATGGATAAAGTGCTGGATTTGAAGTCAGGAAGACCTGAGTTTAAATCTGTCCTCAGACAGTAGCTGTGTAACCCTGGGCAAGTCACTTAAACTCATTTTTATCTTAGTTTCCTCATCTATAAATGGGAATAATAATACCCACTTTCCAAGGTTGTTATGAGGACCAAATGAGATAATATTTGCAAAATGCTTTGCCAATCTTGAAGCGCTATGTTAATATTAGCTATTATTATTTGTTTGTGTGTGAGAGAGAGAGAGATCCCCTGAAAGAACAGTCCCAGGGCCCTTCTCCCTTTTCCTTTGCTCCAACAGTTTGTAATAACAAATAGAGCTGGCTCAAACACCACACCCAGACAGTGTGCCCTGCCATAGGAGATGCTCCAGCTGGGAGGCCTTGGATTCATTATTTGCAGGCATTTGTTGGAAACCCTTTCATTATCATTTATATCATACAAAAGCCTAGAACTCAGGAGAGAGGGAACCAGCACTGTGTCCTTCTGGGATGTCAGCCCTCCCTCATCACATGACCCAGGAAGGTCTGAACACAGCTGCCTCCACTGTCCTACATTTGATTGATATATGTGCCTGCATGTGTGTGTGTACACATATATGTATATATACATATTATCCATGCATGTGTGTGCGTATATATGTGTGATACACATGTGTGCATATGAATGCCCACCTATATATGTGTGTGTGTATGTGTTGTGTGTATTGTTATATACGTGTGTGGTATACACTCTATATGTATGCATATATGTTTGTGTATAATGTATTATATAGGGTAATATACATATGCTACATGCATGTATGTGTATGTGTGTACATATTCTGGTCTAACCTCTCTTTTGAACTACAGGCTTCCACCCCTAATTGTCTGGTGTATATTCCCTCCTTGATGTCCCACAGGCACCTCAAAATTCCATATATACAAAAGTGAACTCATCCTCACTAAGCATATCTGTTTTTTAAACTCCCTTATCTCTCTCTGATCAGAGTTCTGTTAAGCTCCATGAAAGCAGGGGCTGTCTTTCTTTTTTGCATTTGTGTCCCCAGTGCTTAGCATACTCCCTGGCACATAGTAAGCACTTGATAAGTGTTTGTGACCTCTGGACACTGTAAATTTTTACCTTGTCTGAAATTACAATTGCAACTCCTGCCTTTGAAAATATTTCTTGATATAGAATGCATATTTCATCTATCTATCTATTATTCATCCATCCATCTATCTATCTAACTATCCATCCATCTATCCATCTAACTATCCATCTATCCTTCCATCCATCCATCTATCTATCCATCTATCTAACCATCCATATATATATATATATATATATATATATATATATGTATATATATATATTTATCTAACCATCCATATATATATATATATATGTATGTATCCATCCATCCATCCATGTATCTATCTGTCTATATCTTTCTTTTTTAAGATGTTTATTGTATGTAGTTAGTTTTCTTGTTTTTCTGCCACCCTCTTTTGTTTTAGTATCGATTTATTTATTGCTAAATTGAACTGAATTGGGTAAGTTCAAAATTTTAAATGATTCACTGAGATATAACCCAGTCTTGGTCTTGCTGAGGCATTACTAGAGCATGAGACCATAAGATATGGAATTGATAGAAATCTTATCATATAGATTTTCAATTTACAGATGACGAAACAGGCCTAATGAGGAAAAATTACTTGCCCAAAGTCATACAGTCAGTAACTGTCATCTGGGATTCAAACTGAGGTCTCCTGATCCAGGTCCAAAGTTCTTTCCACCAACCTATGGATGCTGAGGTCTTTTCTACTTCTATGATCGTTTAAATAAAAAAAAAATCCTGCATGCTATATTCAAAAGAACCATGGCCTGGGAGCCTGGAGACCTAGGTTTGAGTTCCCACCACTATTTAATTGGGCCTCAGTTTCACCATTTGTGACAAAGCAAGCTCTGCAGTCCCTTCTACCTCTAAAGTTCCATAATTCTAAGTCCTTTCCAAATGTGTTTTCCCTTCTCCTTAGAGATGGAAGACATACCATTGGGTTCTTTTAAAACTACAGAAGAAATAATACTTCTGAGACTATCCTGAAATTGAGCTTAACCTCCTCTTCTGTAAAATGAGGGGCATGATCTCAGTTTTATCTAGGGTCCCTTTCCACTCCAAGACTGCATGATCTATGACATTGGGACCCGCCTGCCATCCAAAATTGCAGAGACCACATAGTTCTCACCAGGAGGAACTGTTTTTCTTCTGTTTCAGGCTCCATTTGATTAATTTCAAGCAAGTCCTCCTGCTGATCCTCTTTCGGACTCCCCTGGACCATTCCTCTTTGGCTCTGGCATTTACATTCTTCAGACACAGATAATGTCTCTCCTTTTTGTCATTTCCCTAAGCTACACATCTCTAACTCCTTTAATCGTTCCTCATAAATCAGTCTCTCTAAACTCTTGAATCATTTCAGATGTTTGCCCCTGAATTCCCTCCATTTATCTACATCTTTCTCATTCTCACGTGGGGAGGACTTTGTTCAGGACTCCAGATAAAGAATTGGTTCAGAATACATAAATATCGCCTCCTCGGTCAACAGGGTGATGATTACAAGGGGGCAGAGTCAGCATGGTATTCTCTTTCCCCTTTTAACAAATCTATCATTATATGATAATATTGCCCTAGGCTAACATGACATCTTTCTCCTAAATGGCTTTCATTGGAGGAAGACTTAGCGGCTTTGAACTTTCAAGCTGGGAGGAACCTTAGCAATTGTAGTATCAGAAGACCATAGATTTGGAGCTACAAGGGAACCTAGAATCCATTCAGTCCAACCACCCATTTTATAGATAAGAAAACTAAGGCAAAAAGAAGGTTAAGAGACTTGTCCAGGGTCACACACTTGCTGTTAAGTATCAGAGGCAAGATTTGAATCTAAGTCTTCCTGACATTCCAGTAGAGTTTCAGTACTGAAGTCAAGAAGACTCATCTTCCTGAGTTTGAATCTGTCCTCAGACACATACTAATTGTTTGACTCTGGGCATTTTACCTTATTTGCCTCAGTTCCTCATCTGGAAAATGAGCTGGAAAAGAAAATGGCAAATGATTTCAGTATCTTTGCCAAGAAAACCCCAAATGGGATCACAAAGAGTTGGGCATGACTGAAAAGTGATCCAACAACAACAAAATTCCTGACTACAAGCCCAACCCTCTACTCACTAGGCAGCCTAGCTGCCAAGTCTAATCCCCTACTTTTACAAATGAGGAAACTGAGGCCCAACAGGGAGAGACCGTTGAAATCATATCCTCCAATGCCCTAAAATCCAAAGGAGGCAAGCGAGATGCCCAGTGTCCTACAGTCAATTAGTAGAAGACCAAGGCTCTGAGTCTAGTGCTTTCTACTATGCCATACTTCAGCTCATAAAATGATAATATCTTATGTATGTGTGGTGAGAGGAAACAGTGGATAGAAGAACAATCTTGGAATCAGGAAAGGCCAGGTTCAAGTCTTTCCTCTGAAACATACTAAGTGTGTGATACTTGGTATACTTGGATAGCTATCATCAAGAAACTGAGGCGTATAAAGGCTAAGTACTTGCCCAAGGTCAAATCATTCATCTGGCTGCATCTGCTCAGCAGAAAGTGAAGCAGCTATTTGTCAATTTAGAGTAAATTAGGATTACGGTACCTAGGGCTAAAGCAGACTTCAGAGATCATCCTAAAACCTATAGTCTGACTCAATGGCTTCCTTTCATTTTTAGTAAAAGGACACCTTTTGAAAGACAAAAAAAAAATTCTCCATTCTTGACACGATACTAACATTACTCTTCCTGTTACAACATGCTGAAAAGAGACTCTGGATTCAGTAATGCTCTTAAGTGTACATGCTGTGTGACAGTCACTACAGGAAAGAAGGAAAATAAGCATTTATTAAATACCTACTATGTGCTAAGTGTACTTTACAAATATTATCTCATTTGATCCTCACAACAACTCCAGGAGGTAGGTAGCATTATTATCCTCACTCTTTATAGTTGAGGAAACTGAATCAGACAAGGGATAAGTGACTTGCCCAGGGTCACAAAGCTATTAAGTGTCTGAGGTGGGGTTTAAATTTAGTTCCTCCTGGCTTCAGGCCCAGCATTAAGTGGACCATTGGTGGACCATATGTGCCACCCATCTGCCCTTATAATATCTGCATGTATTTTAAAGTATTATCAACATGTATTTTTAAAATCACACACACATATGTGCTACTACACCAAGTATGGCCATTTTGAGTTTTACTTAGCAAACATATCTTCTTTAGTTGAATATAATAATATATATCTCATTCATATATATATATACACATACGAATGAAATACATTATATGTATACATGAATGAAAGATACATTTGCATTCACATATGTGAATGAGAGATACATATGTGAGAGTTATATTATATATACATTAATTTTATACTGTATATATATAAATGAGATATATAGTATTTATTCAGCTAAAGAAGATATATTTGCTAAATAAAAAATCAAAATGACATTGCTTGGTGCAGTAGGGATGGATATCTACCAATAATTCCATAGTTCCCCAAGGATCCATGGAGCACAGGTTCAAATGACAGTAGAGGAAACTGAGGGCCAGGAGGAGGATGCCTCCAAGTATCCATCATAAAAATAAAATATGTGCACTAAGTTATCACACCCAAACCCCAGCCTTGTCCGCCAACAATAAAAAGGCAAGGTCCCTGGTATATAATGGAGAGGATACAGAAAATACACAGAACAAGAGGAAAAAACTTCCAGGCTTTCCCAGCCTTCAGCTGGCAACGCCCAAAAGAGCTTCATGAGGAGACTCCACTAAAACAAATCACCAGCAATTGCAAACCAAGCAGTAATTAGGCAGGAGTTCAATCTGCCAGCTGCTGCACTGTGGGCCACTTCACCCCAAGAGGCAGCCTCACACTTGAAGGACACCATTGGAACGGGCCAGCACATCCTTTGCTGTCACTGAGAGAGCCAACATCCCTGGACCCAGCCAGTTTGAAGCACTCTGACCCACGATTCTGCCTGCCCATCACACTCATGTGAAAAAACTTAGGGGATCTCTTAGAATAAGGTTTACAGCAGGGTTTTCTGGCTTTGATTATATAAAAATCTGTTCTCCGTCTTAACTCTGACTTTTTTTCTGGCCTAGACTGAAGGAATGTGATGTTGACTTATTTCTCTGCAGCTCTCTCATTTCAAACAAATATTCTCTAATGATGCTGAATTTTACCTGGTTTGCACTTTGCATGAATTTGGATTCCTGAAATTGTAAATAGGTTCTTGCAAAAGACTTTCTAATCCAGTTAGGACTGAGATGTCAATTCAAATGTGTCATTGACAACCTGTAGCCATTCAGATAGCTCAGGATAGTTAGAAGAATCACTGGACTAGGAACCTCATATGTTAGGTGGGGATGAAAATATCCACTTGATCTACTTCCTAAGGTTGGGAGGCCTAAATAAAGTAATATACATAAATTTTCAATGTAACCCTATAGAAATATAAATAGAATAGTAATAGCATTACTGAAATGGTTGTTGTTGCTTTAGCATATGGAACACTACCTTCTCATAGGTCAGGCTCCCAGAAAAGCCTCCCCATGTCCATAATACACCATGGATCTGCATCTTCTCAAAAACTATCTTTCACAGGCTACAACTGATATGTTTGCTTTTACTAGTCAACCTTGTGACCCAATTGGGCAAAAACATTTAATAATGAAATTGTTGTTCAATCATTTCAGCCATGTCTGACTCTATGACCCTGTTTGAGGTTTTCTTGGCAAAGATATTGGAGTGGTTTGCCATTTCCTTCTCCAGCTCATTTTCCAGATGAGGAACTGAGGCAAACAGGGCTAAGTGACTTGCCCAGGGTTCTGCAGCTAGTAAGTATCTGAAACCATATTTGAACTCAGGAACTCATCTTCCTGACATTTGGCCCAACACTCTAACTACTATACCACCTAGTTGCCCTTGTTTAATGAAATAGTATAGTTTTTTTTTTTCTAAAGTCTCAATTCCCTGCATAAATCTTTGGTACACACTCCCACAAAGAAATATACCATCAGTGTAAAGGAGGAAGGGCCATGAATGAAGAGACATCCATAGAGATAACACACAAGGGGAGAACTCAGATAAAGGACACAGATAGCCAGAGTACATAGATGTGGAGGAGAATCTCGATACTCCAGTGTGGCAGGGCTATCAATGTCTTCTGGGAGTGTCATCACACTGTCCCCAGTAGACTTGTTCCCCCCTGGTGAGGCATGGCTTATGGCATCTGCTGGACATGTGGTCACTGCCAGGTGGTATTCTACTGTCTCTTGGTTGTTGCTAGTCATTGCATCACTAGTCCAATCATTGTGGTCATAGATAGGTATTGTTCAACCGGCATGCATTTGAAAAGCCTCTCTCTATTTGAGGTGAAGTCCTCAGCTAACATTCTAAGAGAAATGAGTTCTGATCTGCTGTCTCCTTCAACTTAGAGCTCAGAGATTTAAGTGTCAACTTTCTCAATGAGGAAGCCACACCTTTTATATCCCCAGTATTAGACTAGGGAGAAAAAATCTCCAGCTACCCCATTTTCATAAGAAGATTGTAAGATTCTAGAGTCTTAACTGTGAGGCATTTTAGTTTTGGAATTTAGAACAGCTAGCCAGCCAAAGAGAGCCTAAGGTTATTTAATCTATATCTGAATCTGTAGAGTCTAGGGCTAAATCACAGTCCATGATCCCAGACAAATATCTGACTGAGTGTTAGAAATTCTGGTAATTCCTATTCAATTCCCTTTGTTTGATACCATGACCCTAAGCTATTTCAGGGTGGCAGGGGTTTGCCAAATAAACCCAACAAGAAATATTTAGGTCTGAGACATCTTGGTTTTGCCTCAGGCCAAGATTCTGTTAATTCCCATGCAAATAAAAAAGACCTGGAAAAAGGCAAAGAACAAAATAAATCTGGTAAAAAAAAAATCGCCTCTCTATCTTCTAGATTTCTGCATTTATCACATATATTTTGACAGCAACTCTTGACTTTTGAGCTACCCTACTTTTTTTTTTTTAGTTTTAAAAAAATCAATATACTAATCTAGGGAGGTAATGCGGTAAAGTGGAAAGGGCACTAGTCTTGGAAGTCTGTTGCTGACCTGAAGACACAGAATTGGAATGTTTGTTTCCTCTTCCTTGCTTATTCACATTGTCAGAGGATTTTAAACACTCCAAGATGCTTTTCTCTCCCCAGAGAATTTTTAGATGCTTGGTGACTAGTATTGGTAGTCACAGACCCAGTTGAAAACTTATTCCTGTGGAGATAAGGCAAAGACAAAGTGATTGAACACTGGCTTAGTAAGCAGTAGCATCAGGCATGACATTCTCTAGTAGCGTCTGATATCTCATCACTGTGGATACTTCATCCAACACTACAGATCCTAGCCATCCGTGATCACCTGTGCAGTGTGACTCTTGTCCATGCTCTTCCATAAAAGGAGGAAGCACTGGCATGTTGGAGGCCCTTTTCTGCTTTCTTCTGACATCAGAAGATTCCAGTGGAGTATGTAAGCCAGTCACCTCATTAGCAGTTCATCTTCTTTTTGGATCATGCATTTCTTTAATGAGACACACTTTTACTCCACTTCTTGGTTTCTTATTTGTTTTATGTTGTTGCCTCCTGGGTTGTAATCCCAGATATGTCCTTAGTTGGGTGACATTGGAAGGAAATCACTTCCTTTTTCCAATGACAGTACCCCCCTTAATGGTCCCAAAGTTCTTTTAAATTTTCTTCTAGCTCTCATATTCAAGAATATGCATATTAAACTGATTGTCTTAATGAAAAGATTCAATCAAATAGTAGTTTCTAAGATGCCATAGAGCATGGCTACAGCTGTGCTGCCCAGACTAATTATTCCTAGGACACAGAGAATGGGCCACCTTGGCCTCTCCTTTCTTAGACTTGCCTTGAGAATGGAAGAACTGCTTAGCCTTAGACCAGAACTGCCTCTTCTTCTTCACCAGTTCATAGGTGCAAAGACCTATTTTATCTGGAAGGGAATTCAGAGATCATCTAGTCTCACCCCCTGTTTGTAGAGTCAATGCAATGGAGTTTAAGCAACTTGCATAAAGTCACATCTCAGAGGTGGCATATAAGGCCAGAGATTCTGACTCCAGAGCCATCACCCTTAGGCATTTCTTTATGTGCACTGGGGATTTGGTGGGTATCTCTTGATTATATCTCAGAGGATCAGTACTGTCCCAGAAAGAGCCCTAGATTGAATTTAAAATGAATTCTTATCCTTGCTCCATCACTCTCCCACCAGGGTCATGTCAGTTCCACTGTCTTGGGCATCAGTTTCCCCATTTGTCAAATGGAGGGATTGGATTAGATGCATAGGCACCATTTTGGGGTATTCCAGGACCCTGGAAGGGCTTGGGATGAGAAAGCGTGTTTGGACCACAGCTGATAACCAAGATAGGGTGGCTATTTATGAGAGGAATCTGTACCTCTTTGGTTTTACAGGAATCTCAATGGGTTTCATGGGTGAAAAGCTTTGATTGTCTGCCAGAAATGATAACCATGCCCTATTTATTTTTCCTTATCTGTTTGTGTTTCACCAGTATTACCTCTTGTCCCCTTCTGTTCCTTCCCAATGGTTATCAGGAGACAGCAACAATATCCGCTGCACATGGCAGACCTGGCTGTACCGTGTGAACTTTCCCACGAGGAAGACAATCTTTGCATTCAAGGTTAAGATTGGGCCTCTCCCACAGGACTCTCTGTAAGCTGTTTTGGACCATCTGAGCTCCACATCAACAAATCTAATGGAATTCTCATCTAGGCAAATCTTAAAGAAGGGCCCAAGGCAAGAATCACAGAATCCTAGAATGTCAAAGTTGGAAGAGGCCTTAGAACATGGAACACCACAGCTGTGAAGGGAGTTTAGAACACAGAATTGTAGTACTGGAAAAGATCTTAGGACACAGAACATCAGAACTCCAAAGAACCTGAGTACACGAATCTTTGGGGCTAAAAGAAGTCCTTTTTTGTCTAAATGTATTTTTATTGGTGTCAGGATCTCCTGGTGAAGAAACTCCCTTTCCCAATACAGATTAGTAACTGTCCTACAGCTTGGCCTAACAAAATTGCCTGGGGACAATGAGAGGTTAAGTGACTTGCCCAGAATCACACTGTCAGAGAAAATACTTGAGCCCAGGTCATTCTGACTCTCCTATTGGCCCTATATCCATTTGCTTGGTTACCTATGACAATGGAAGAGGTCTTAAAACACAGAATGTTAAAGTTGGAAGGGACCATATAACATATATTACAACAATAGATGTAGGTGTAGATGCAGATGTAGATGTAAACATGATGTAACTTACAATGTATCTGCAGGTAGAGACATTGGCTCAGATATGATGTCATCTAGCTGGAAAATTCCAAATCCAGAAACTCATCCCACTGATACACATGAGTTAATTCATCTGTAGTTTATAGTACTATAGTGGCCCAGAGAAATGAGAGGTTCACTGATCTGCCTATAGTTAAGAAGCTAGGATGTGTCAGAGACAGGACATGGACTCAGGCCTTCCTGAGTACAAGGTCAGCACCCCCAATCACTCCTCCATATCACCTCTCTTTGAGACTATTAGCTCAAAGAACATAGAATGTTAGAACTGGAAAGGACTTTGGAAATCATGCAGTCTAGAACACTGAGACCCAAAGCAGTGAGCTGATGCCCTTGAGACCTCACAACAAGTCAGTGGGAAAACCAAGACCAGAACTGGACCCCTGACCTCCTGACTGTCAGTCAGCAGTCTTCCTACTGCCTGGGGATGCCTTTTCATAGCCAGGAAATGAACCAGGGCTGCATGTGTGAGAGGGAACAATTCTCTGATGGAACTGCTAAGACCCAGAGTTTGGTCTGGGAATTTAATGTCAAACTTAAGCAATAGGTCTCAGAACTCATAACTATTCCTCAGGGCCTCACCACCATATTGAAAAATGTATAGGTTGTGATCACTCAAAATAAACTGATAGGTCCCCTATGAAAACAAACACTTATCTGATGTCTTTGCCCTCAATGGACTAGTTGATTGACCAAAATTTAATTCCATCTAAATGTCCAAAATGGCAGGATCCTATCAACACAGTATAGGGTTCCTAGGAAGCAGAAGAGGGACCATGTCCATGGGGAAACTGGTAGATGTTCATAGGTCCTACAAGAAGGCTGTCAGCTTTAAAAAATGGGCTGAGAAGAAAGCCTTCAGGTTGGGACCAGTGTCTCCCCATCAGCAGCTCACTCCATTAACAAGCAAAAGACACTAAGTATTTCTGTCCTGTGAGAATCATCTCAGCTAGGCAATGTAATAGCTAGAAACTGTACTTAGATTCAGGAAAATCCTTTCTCAGACCTTTACTAGTCTGGGCAGGGCACCTAACTCTTCTCAGCCTCGGGGTTCTGTAAAATTCAAAAGAAACAATATGGATAAAATGTTTTGCAAATATTAAAGTTTATATAATGTTTGCATTGCCTGGTACAATAATAGGCACTTAATAAATGCTTGCTAATTGATGGATATATGGAAATGTTACCTATTATCACTAGTCAACCAATGAGATATAGTAGAAATAGAATGAATTTTGGAGTCGAAAGACCAGGGTTCACATGCTAGCTGTGTTACCAGCATAACTTTAAGCAAGGCACATCATCTATTGGGGGTCTTGGTGCTGTCCAGTCATTTTCAGTCATGTCTGTCTCTTCCTGACACAATTTGGGGTTTTCTTGACAAAAATACTGAAGATGCAAACAGCATCACATGGGTTATAATAATGGACAATCATACAAGTTTAATTTAAGCTAAAGGTTAAAACTTCACTAAAGCTTTGGGGACAGCCTGTATAGCATTGTACATGCATGATCTTCATTGACCCTCACAATAGCCCTATCTTACAGATGACGAAACTGAAACTCAGAAAGTTTAAGTAATTTGCTCCAGGCCCCACAGCTAGCAAAGGTCAAGGGAATGCGTCAAGTATGAATCTTTCCTGATCCCAAGTCTTATACTCATTCTACTGTACCACAGGATAACCAATTTAGAATTGAGAAGACCTGCATTAGTATCCATATTACCTTGGGAAAATCATTCCATAAGCGACAAGGTGGTACAGTGGATAGAGGGTTCAAGTCCAGCCTCAGATATTTACTAGCTGTGTGACTTTGGATAAGTCACTTAACTGCTATCTGCCTCAGTTTCTTCATCTGTAAAATGGGGATAATAACAGCACCTACCTCCTATGGTTGTTGTGAGGCTCAAATGAGGGAATACTTGCAAAGTGTTTGACCCAGTGCCTGACACATAGTAGGGCTATACGAATACTAGTTATTTACATATCTATTTCTTGATTTATTTCACTTCTCTGGGCCTTCGTTTCCTCATCTGTAAAATGAGGGAATTGAACTAAATTATCTTTCAGGTCTTTCATTTTAAAAACCAGTGATCCCAGGTCAGCCAAACACTGGCTGTTGGTTTTTATTTTTTCTCTTTACTATACTTTTGCCTTTTGCCTTAGGGAAAAAAAACAAAAAAACATTTACAATCAATTCCCAGAATGGAAGGGGGAGGGGAAAAATGTTTCTGACCACAAACCACATAGCAAGGGGTCACTGGCGTTGGCATAAATACTTTCTTCTCTGTGAAAATCCCTTATACCACTTGTTCCAGAAAAGACAAGGCTGACTGTCTGTTCCAGTCTTTTATGGGTCAGCCTTTAACAGGATCACCAGGCCTCCCCAAGGGGGATTCCATTCCTCCATTTAGAGGCTAACCTGAATATTTTTCAATTAGCTCACCCTCAATGATGGTGGCTGAGACAGCTCTCTGGGCTCGCCTGCCTTTCTCAGGATGGAAGCAAGCTTTTCAACAGCTGCTCTGCCTCCACTGTTCCTCTCCCCTAATTTAAGTTCGAAATGAACCTCCAACCCCACTTCCCTCCTCCACCCCCACCCCAATACACGAGATCTCACTCCAAAGTCCTGTCAGAGCCACAACCGAAACAATAAATTTTCCTGCTGGGTCACAGTACTCCCTATTCAGTTTCTGCAACATTATAAATGTGTCCAAACCCGGGATGAAACTTAACTCCAACATTCCATGTACAGAGATGCCTTAAGCTGCTGGTGGGGTCATCTGCAACTGCCTTCATTTTATCTGATGGGAAACCAATCACCTGCATTTGACCACCTAGGGGCTCCGAAAGGTCTTTTCTCCTGATTGAAATCTGATGGTTAGCTAGAAACATGCACAGACCATTAACAGTTACATATATGTTTTGGCTCAAACAATAGCTAATAGAAAAATCTCAGCACAAGAGGCCAGAGAAGAAAGAACCACAGTCTGGGAGGCAAGAGAACATAGAACAAAGACCACGGGATTTAAAGCCAGAGAGGACCTTATAGACATCATTGAATTGAGTTCCCTTGTTTATCAAATGGGACTGAGTCCCTAAGAGAAGAAGCTGTTTGCCCAAAGTTACTTAGTGAGTTAGTTGAAGAGGCTTGATTTCAGTTTGGGCTCTTGTACTAGCTCTGACATTGGCTCACTGGACAATCATCACTCCCCTACTCAAGACGTCTTCCTTCTTAGCTCCCTATCACACTTAAGAGAGACTGCAAACCTCTCTAGCATTTTAAGGACTTTACAATGTAGCTCCAACTTATCTTTCCAGACTTTTCACAAGACTCCCTATCACACACTCTAAGTTCCAATCAAATGGGTCAGGTTCTTCACGTGGGATATTCCCTTTCCCATCTCTGCATCCCATCTGCTGGGAATGCCCTTACTCCTCGTCTCAGAACTCTTACATCCCTTGCAGGCCCAATGTGAGCTCCTTCTTGTTAGACCTTTCCTGATTTCCCTTGCTATTGGTGGTCCCACTGAAACAAGATTACTTCGAATTGATTTTTCATTTATTTTACATTGACTTACCTGTGCACGTATTCCCTACTCCTTATAGAAGAAAGTAAGCTCATAGAAGGTAGGGACCATTTCAGGACTTCTGTCTCTCATTCCCAGCAGGTGTGCCTGTCACATAGTATGTTTACTAAATGTTTGTTGAATCTAATTGGATTGATGACTTTTGGATTCCCTACACTATAAAGTACTATGAGCAAGAGTATTAGATCTGGACTGGGGTTTGAATCCTGGGTCTGCCATTTGTTTCATATGTAACCTTAGGAAAGTCACTTTACCAGTCTCAAGGCATCTCAGTGATACAGGGGATAGAGTGCTGGAGCTGGAGTCAGGAATACCTGAGTTCAAATTCAACCTCAGAAACTTACCAACCTTTGTGTGATGCTGGGCAAGTCACTTAAGTCTGTCTCAGGTTCCTTATCTGTAGAATGAGGGCAATTATAGCACCTACCTCAACAGGTTGTTATGAGGATAAAATGAGATAATCTTTGCCTTAGCCTGGTGCCTGACACATAGTAGATGGACACTTCATAAACGCCTGGGCAGCACAGTAGATAGAATGTCAGCTCTGGAATCAGGAGTACTCATCTTCCTGAGTTCAAATCCAGCCTTAGACACTTCCTAGCTGGGTGACCCTGGGCAAGTCACTTCACCCTCTGTGCCTCAGTTTCCTCATCTGTAAAAAGAGCTAGAGAAGGAAATGGCAAAGCAGCCCAGTATCTTTGCCAAGAAAACCCCAAATGGGGTCACAAAGAGCTAGATATGACTGAAGCTACTTAACAACAACAACAAAAAGAGACTTGGACCAGGTGATTTCTAAGGTCCCTTTCAGGTCTAAATCTATGACCTGATGATCCTTCAAGTCATTTTCTCCTCTCTAGGCCCCAGTTAATCCATGAGTGATTTCAACCAAATGTGCCCTGAAGTCCTTTTCGACTCCAGTGTGCCATGATTCAAAGAGCCCCTACCTAGTATGAAGGCAGGAAGCTTGCCAAGGTCCTTACAGTTGAGGAAGATGGAAGGTGTCTTCAACTCCAATCCAACACCCTAATTGTGCAGATAGTGCAAGGGAGACCCCAAGAGAGAAAATTATTTGCCAATGTCCCACAATTAAGAGAAGGGAGAGGTACCAACCAGGTCATGAGAACCACAATGGGTCATAATAAGTTAAGAGCAAATTCTGCAGCACTATTAAAAAAAATAAGGTATGTATTTGGTCACATGGACATGTGTGCATGCCTGAGAGAAGTAAGGGATTCCATTTATAATATTGAAACCCATTGATTTAACCAGACTGGGGCAAACTTGTAGATGAACTTGAAACTCAAGGGTTTGCTCTGATGATCAAGAGAAGGTTCTTGAAAAACAGGAGAAACAGTCACATGGTCATCATTCAACTAACAGTTATTAAGGGTCTGAAATGGCTCCAGCCAAGTTAGGTACTAGGAGAGATAAAAAGTTGAGGTAAAGCATGATCCCTCATGGAGCTTTCATGTGGGATGATTTTCCTAACTGAGAGATTCAAACACACATAATGCTAATACAGGGTAGCCCATGATAAATGTACTGAAGAAATTAAAAACAAATTGCTCTGTGAGCTCCAAGGCCCTGGGAGATTGTTTCTGATAGGAGATCTGGGAAGCCTTCTTGGAGGAATTAACATTTAAGATAGGCTTTCAAGTTTGGATAGAAATTCAACAGAAGGAAAGGGGGAGGGGAGACATCTTACCATAAAGAGGGGAGTAAAGGGGGAGGGGGAAGAATCAAAAAGATATGAGCAGAGGCTGGAGGAGTAAAGATGGGTCCATGGGACAGAGAATAATTGTTCCAATAAGACTAAAGCAAGATTGCCTGCATATATTATGAGATAAAGCAATGAAGATAGGATGGTGCCAGATTATATAGAAAATAACATTTGATAAGCTAAAATGATTGTTAATGAAATGCATTTATCAAGAGATTATAAATCTCAGAAACTCATTGTATGACCCTGGGCAAGTCACCTAACCCCAATTGTCTCTAAAAAAAAGGAAAATAGTAAGAAATTACAAAAACAAGTTCACAGACCCCAAGTGAAGAGCCCCTTCCTGTGAACTTCAGGGTTTTAAAAAGTCTCTAAAAGCCCTGTAGTTTAGTCGTTTCAGTCATATCTGGGTTTTTTGTGACTGAATTTTAAGGTTTTCTTGGCAAAGATACTGGAGTTGTTTGCCATTTCCTTCTCCAGCTCATTTCCCAGATAAGGAAACTGAGGCAAACAGGGTTAAGTGACTTACCCAGGGTCACACAGCTACTAAGTGTCTGAGGCTGGATTTGAATTTATAAAGATGAGTCTCCCTAACTCTAAGCCCAGCCCTCTATTCACAGCATTATCTAGCTCCCCTATGAAGTAAATAACTTGAGCGTTATTACACCCATTTTATAGATGAGAAAAGTAAGACATGAAGAGGGGAAATTATTCCCAAAAGGTCAGAAGGCTTTAAATCCAATGTTCTTTCCACTACACTACACTGTAATAAGGACCAATATTGAGGTTGTGGAGCATCAGAGCAAAAGCTTTGGGGGTCTTCCATGTACCGGTTCAGTTTAATTCAATTAGTTCAATTTAGCAAACATCAATAAATTAGAGATAAATTAATGAGCATAAACCCATTGTATATGGAGGAAGGGAAGACAAAAATGAATTACATAGTCACTAGCCTCATGGACCTTACCACCCAGAGGAGGAGAATCCTTCATATGTGGCATCATTTTAGAAGGTAGTTTTTTCAGTAACATCAATAATAGCTACCATTTGTATAGTGCCTACTATGTGCCTGGAACTGTGCTAAGCACTTGATGTTATTTCATTTGATCCTCACAATATCCCTGGGAGGTAGGTACTATTAGTATCCTCATTTTATAGATGAAGAAACTGAGGCAGACAGTTTAAGTGACTTACCCAGGGTCACACAGCCAGTAAGTGTCTGAGGCTGAATTTGAACTCAGGTCCTCCTGACTCCAGGGCAGTGCTCTATTCACTGAACCACCTAGCTACCCCTAGCCCTTTCCCTTCTAATGGTAGTGCTTGTCCCAGGGTGAGTTACACCCCTAGGCCAGACTCTCTGTGGGCTTATGAGTACTAGTTTGGTGGGGGAGGTGCAAATCATTTCATCTCTCCACCTGAAGCTCTTACTCTGGAAAATGGGCTAATAACACTTTTACTGGCCCACTCTACCAGGTGGTTGGGAGAAAAGCACAGGAGAAAGGTGAATTGCTGCTATTACTTATGTGCTGTTTTAATATCCATAGAGCTATGATTTATAAGGACCAGTCTGTTCTTTGAAATAAACATTAACTATTAATTATCAGGAAGTTATACAAAATAGTCACAAAGACTAAAAGAAGAGCAATTTGAGGCTCTTTAATGCCCCACACTGGGGCAGCTGGGTGGTATAGTGGATAGAACACCGGGCTTGGAATCAGGAAGACCTGAGTTCAAATATGACCTCAAACACATTAACTATGTGAACCTGGGTAAGTCACTTCACCCCGTTTGTCTCAGTTTCCTCATCTGAAAAATGAGTTGGAGAAGGAAATGGTAAACCACTCCAGTATGTTTGCCAAGAAAACCCCAAATGGGCTCATGCAAAGTCAGACACTACTGAAAAACAACTGAACAGCAACATTTTATGTTTTGCAATAGCCTCTGACTCTTGTTTAGTACAGATTCCTCCCCCAGCCATATCTGATAAAAATCCCTCATCTGGTTTTCAGCTAATCTTTCTAATGATATAATTTCTAAAAGTCAAGTGACATATCTATTTTGAGCTTATTGTGATATATGCTAAGTGTTGGTCTAAACCTAATGTTAGCCAAACTTTGTCCTAGGTTCCTAGGAGTGAATAGTGTTAGGGAAAACAGGGAAGATTTGTATGATCTGGTACAGAGTAGAATAGGCAGAATTAAAACAATTTCTAAAATGACATTTACCAAAACCATTGAAAAATTTAGGACTCTGATAAATGCACTGACAATCCACATAAAGAAAGACCAAAGATGAAGCATACTACCCACCTCCTGCCAAAAGGTGACTGACTTACTATCCAGAATGACACATGTAATATTTGAATATAGGACTTTGTTTTACTGTACTATGCAATTTTTTATTTATTTTTTGTTACATTTAGAATTATAAGCTGTCTCCCTCCTTCCTTCCCAACATTTTATTTATATATGTATGTATATGTATATATACACATACATATATGTATACACGCATGTCTATGTGTATATATATATGCATGTTTATCTATGTGTATGTATAGATGTGAGGGGGTAGAAACCATTTCAATACATACTTCCATAGATCAATTCTTTCTCTGGAAGTGGATAGCATCTTTCTTCATAAATCCTTCATAGTATTTAATATTCATATTGCTTGTAATAACATTCATAGTTACTCTTCAAACAATATTGTTGTTACTGTATATGGCATATTTCACTCCATTATTTCATGCAAGTATCTCCATGTTTTGTTTTGTTTTTTGGTTTTGTTTTTGTTTTTTTAAAGCAATTGGGGTTAAGTAACTTGCTCAAGGTTACACGGCCAGTCATTATTTATGCGTGGGTGCTCATTTTCTGAGGCCAGATCTGATCTCGGGTCATCCCAACTCCAAGGCCAGCGCTCTTACTCACTGTGCCACCTAGCCGCCCCTACCCATCATTTCTTATAGCACAATAGTACTCCAACACAATCACATAGCACAACTTGTTCAGCCGTTCCCCAACTGAAGAACACCCCCTCAGTTTCCAACTCTGCCACCTCAAAGACAGTTGCTATAAATATTTTATAACATGTAGGTTTTTTTCCTCTTTTTCCCTTATCACCTTGAGAAACAGCCCTAAGAGTGGTGTTGCTAGCTCAAAGGGTATACACAGTTTTAGAATTCTTTGGGCATAATTCCAGATTGCTCTCTACATTGGATCAGTTGGATCAGTTCACAATTCTACCAACAATGTATTAGTGTCCAAATTTTTCCAAATCCTTTCCAACATTTGTCACTCTCCCCTTCTATAATTTTAGATAGTCTGATAGGTGTGAGATGGGATCTCAAAGTTGTTTTTTTAACTTGCATTTCCCTAATCAGTAATGGTTTAGAGCACTTTTCATATAGCTATATATACCTTTGATTTCTCCTCCCCAAAACTGCTTGTTCATGTCCTTTTACCATTTGGGGGAATGTAAGGGTTATGCGATTTAAAGATCTTCCATGCCCTATTGGACTTGCTGACACAGCAGGAAGGGGTGGGGCAAGAGGAAGCGGAAGGAAAACTAGAGTTCCCGTCAGGATTGGCGGTGGCAGTGGCAAGGTAAAGGTGGAGGTGCAAACCCCTTTTTGAGCCAGCCAGATTCTGCTAAGGACTCTTCTTGGGGACTGCCAGGGACCGGAACTTTGGGGGGCCAGAGCTATTGGGAGCATGCTTCCTGGACGATGAGCAGTTGCTGTGAGTGGGGAGAGAAGGACCTTTGCCTGAGGTAGCCTGTTCTGTTTTGAAGGCTTAAGAATGTGGTTGTTTACTACGTTAACTACATGTGCCAATTTCATAACTACTCTGATGGCTTTGACTTTCTGGTTTGGGGACTCAATTATTTGGTGTTTTAATAAATGTTCTAGCTTTATCCCCCATATAGAAAGCCTGGTATATTTTGTGATTAATAACCACATAAACCTATTTATAATTGCCATAGGCATTGTGAATATTACATTGTTAATATAGGGAATGACTCAATCCTTATAAATTTGAAAAAGTTCTCTCTATATTTGATAGTTGAGGCCTTTATCTGAGAAAGTGTCTATAATTTTCTTCTCCAATTTTCTTTTTTTCTTCTAATCTTGGCTATATTGGCTTTATTTGTACAAAACTTTTTAAATTTAATATAATCAAAGTTATTCATTTTATATCTCACAATGCTCTCTATTTCTTATTTATTAATAAATTATTCTCCTCGCTAAGATATTGGTCTATACTTGATTTCCACCAGAATGCTTTCTAGTTTTCCCAATTTTTGCCAAACAGTGAACTCTTGTCCCAAAAGCTTAAATTTTTACATTTATCAAACTCGATAATAATTTACTACTGAGTACCATATGTTTACTTTGTTCCACTGATACAGCTTTCTATTTCTTAGTCCATACCAGAGAATTTTGATAATTACCACCTTATAATATAGTTAAGTCCTGGTATTGCTAGACATCCTTCCTTTACATTTTAAAAAATAAATTATTTTGATATTCTTGATCTTTAGAATATTCTGTCAAATGAATTTTATTATTTTTTCTAACTCAATTTTTTGGTAATTTAATTGGGATAGCACTGAATACATAGATTAGTTTAGGCAGAATTGTAATTTTTATTATGTTGGCCTAGCCTACCCATGAATAATAATTAATATTTCTCAAATTATTTAAATCTAATGAATAATAGTTGAATAATAATACCCATGAATAATAATTAATATTTCTCAAATTATTTAAATCTAACATTATTTGTATAAAAATTATTTTGCAGTTATTACCATATAGTTCCTAGATTTGTCTTGGCAGGCATACTACCAGGTATTTTATATTGTCTAAGGTCATTTTAAATGAAATATCTATTACTATCTCCTCTTGCAGGGTTTTGTTGATGGTGTAGGGAAATGCTGATGATTTTATGTGAGTTTGTTTTATGTCTCCATTTGCTTAAAATTATTATTTCAGTCAGCTTTTTAAGTTGAATTTTTAGGATTTTTCAAGTATATAATCATATCATCTGCAAAAAGAGATAGATTTATTACTTCATTGACCATTCTGTTTATTTCCATTTCTTTTTCTTCTCTTATTGCTAGCATTCCTAGTACAATATTGAACAATAGTGTGATAATGGGCATCCTTACTCACCTCTGATTTTATTGGGAAGGCTTCTAGCTTTTATCCCCATTATAGATAATGCTTGCTGGTGGTTTTAGGTAAACGCTTCTTATTTTCTTGCATTACTCTTATTTTTTTCCCAACTTTTCTTCAAGCTCTCTTATTTGATTTTTAAGGTCCTTTTCAAGCTCCTCCAAGAACTCTTTTTGGGCTTGTGACTATTTTATATTTTTCTTTCAAGCTTTACAAGTATCTATTTTGATTCAGTCTTATTCTTTTGAGTTTGAACCTGATCTTCTCAATCACCATAGTACCTATCTAATGTTTGCTTCTTCCTCTCTTGTTTACTCATTTTTAATGGCCTATTTCTTGGCTTTAAACTTCATATTAGGGTTGGGCTTTGCTCCAGGGTATAGGGCATAAACTCTCAGGCTTCATTTTTTTTTGTTTTGTTTGTTAATTTTTGCTATTGTTGCATTCTCTCTGGGGATCCCTAAATTTTTTTTGGTTCTTCCAGTGTTCTATAACCCCAGGCCAGGTGTGGACACTTTTTCAGCTCATGCCTTGGTCTTTGAGTGACCTCAGACACTACTTTATACCCTTGAACCATGACCAGGGCCCCCAGCCCCACTGCCAACAAGAACCCTCTTGCTTCCTGCAGTCCCTCTGGTGGCTGGAAGCATCAGCTCACCCTTCTTCTCTGGAACCAAAACCAGAGACTCCACTCCCTTGAGAGTGACCACAACCAGCAGGGTCTGGTTTCCCTGTGACCACACTCACTGGCATGTGATTACTCCTCTTCACCTGAAGTCACAGAATGAGGCAAGATCTGGTTATTGGGCTAAGGGCCTACATCAAGTGCCAGTAAAGGGCCCCCACAATACCTGTCTCTGGGGCAAAAGGTCCCAAAGGTGAGGCTGCCAGACATAGCTGCCCCCAGGATGTGCTATTTGCTGATTCAGTAGTTGGCTGAAGTTGGCTCTCACAAGACTGCCACCCCAGGAGGTCAGATCTTTCCTGGTGTTTTCCCAAGTTGTCTTAGGCTGGATGACTGCTTTATCCCTAATTTGAATTATTTCTGTCACTTTAAAATACACTTTGAAGAATTATTGTATGCTATGGGGGCAGTTTGGGAAAGCTATATAATTTCTTGCTTTATTCTACCATCTTCCCACAATTTCTACCATGCAATTTATTATAAGGAGTTCCATGCTGGGAAAGGAGAGGTAGTGGGAACAAATTTAAATTTTTTTCTAAAAACTTAAACAAAAGTCTTGTGTTATTAACTCTTTGTGACCCCATTTTGGGGTTTTCTTGGCAAAAATACTAGAACAGTTTGCCACTTGCTTCTCCAACTCATTTTACAGATGAGGAAACTGAGGTAAAAAGGGTGAAGTGACTTGCCCAGGGTCACACAGCTAGTAAATGTCTGAAGCCACATGAAGATGAGATGAGTCTTCCTGGTTCCAATCCCAGAGCTCTCTCCACTTTACCACCTAGATGGCCCCAAAACAAAATATGCCTCCAACCTCTTTGTGAAGCCTCATCTCCTATCCTCCTCTTCATACAGTCTGCATTCCAGCCATACTGCTCTGCTCTCTTTTTTTCTCATTCACATCCTTTCTACCCTTTCCTCTCTCCAAGTCTTTGCACATGTACTAGATGAATATGTTGACTAGGTGGTAGAGTAGACAGAGCCTTAGACTTGGCCTCAGGAAAGCATGAGCTCAAATCCTTCATCCCCATCTGTGGGTACAAAAGTCACTCTCTTTCCCAGAGGCCCAATTTTGATGCTACTTCCCCCTGAAGCCTTCTATGCTCCCCAACTCTCTCAGCTGAACAAGATTTCTCCCTGCACAAATTTCTCCTAGCCCTGTGACTGGATCCTTCCTTCACTGTTACAGCAAGTTCCCGTGAGACAGTTATTGCTACACTCATCCTCTGCCCCCATTAAATTATAAACTCCTTGAGAGTAGCTATCTTCATATTTTCCATACCTAGAACAGTTAATATATTTTAGAAGTTTTCCTAACCCCAATCAGCTTACATTCCTATGGTACTTTACAGTTTGGAAAACATTTAACTCAAAATAATTCTCCAAAGTGGTTTGTGCCACAGCCCTTACTTGTATATAATAGGGGATATGTTTTGGTGAATTGTTAGATTTAATCTCCAAGGTCCTCCCAACTCTAAGAGCCCAAAATTCTATTGAAATTTAACTAATACAAAGAATTAAATATGCCACTACCAGGGGCCATGTATGCCAACCTGAGAGAGATAGGATGCTTTGACTTTGGTGGGCTTAGCTTTGCAGTGACAATTTACATGTAAGCTGTCCCTTTCCCAGCTGATCAAGAATTTCATTTTTTATTTCCTATTTCTAACATTAGCACTAATGGGAGTAAAGGTGGGTCTTGGGCTAAAAGAGCCGAAGTACTGAAGTCCACATATAAGTGAATTCCCACAGAGTGATCAGAATATTTCTATAATGGGAAATTCATGGAGTCCCTCTCTCAGGGTCCCCTGGGAAAGAGGGCAAAGGGGGCTGCTATGCAGGTGCAGAATATAAGACCCTGCAGGTCTTAGTATCAACCTTCCTATCTTTCACTGTAACCCCATCTGCAGGGCTTCAGTTTCTGAACCCCAACCAGCAAATCACTTCCACTGTAGCCATGAGCAATTCATTAATTAAGCCAAACACAGCCCATGAAAAGTTCAAACTGAAAGGTTGCATGAAGCCAGCATTATGTCTCTCCTGCCAGCTAGTCATTCCTGTAATGTTTATCGGATTACAGGGTGATTTCATATTTCCTATCAGCTCCTTGCTTTCAGGAAATCAATTTATGGACCAGGGATCAGGTCATGTCTTTCTCTGAGCAGGACAGATTTGAAGGTGCCTGGTTTGTGGCTCCTTGTTCTGAAACAAATAGAAAGCTCTCCTTCTACCCATGACTCTGATTTAGAAACCATGGGAAAGACTTCAGTTCCACTGGATTCATCTTTTCCCAGAGCAGTCTAATTCAGGTTAATATCCTGCATTTGGTAGGCTCAGAAGAAATGGCCAGACAGTTTAGAGCTAGAAGAAGTCTGAGACGTCGTCTAATCCAATACCCCTCATTTTAAAGACGGAAAACTAAGATAGAAAGAGAGGAAATGATATGTTCAAGGCCATGGGAAACTGAGGAACAGAGAGGAAAAGTTACTTGAAAAGGTTTCATGGGTAGCAAAGAGAAGAGGCAAGATTCACACCAAAGTCCTTTGACCTCAAATATGGTATTATTCTAACTGTAATACATTGTGCCCTAGAACCCTGATCCATTTCCCCACTGAAGCAGATTATGTTTGGATAAGAGGGACCAAGCACCCTGGCAGGAAGCATGCTGCCAATTAGCAAATTCCAGAAGAGATTTTATCACAATCTTTCTCTGTCTTTCTGTCTCTGTCTCTCTCTGTGTCTGTCTCTCTCCATCTCTCTCTCTGTCTCTGTCTCTCTCTCTCTGTCTCTCTCTGTCTCTCTGTCTGTCTCTGTCTCTCTGTCTCTCTGTCTCTCTGTCTCTGTGTGTGTGTCTCTGTCTCTCTGTCTCTGTCTCTCTCTGTCTCTCTCTGTCTCTCTCTCTCTGTCTCTGTCTCTCTCTCTCTCTGTCTCTCTCTCTGTCTCTCTGTCTCTCTCTCTCTCTCTGTCTGTCTCTCTCTCTCTCTCTCTCTCTCTCTCTCTCTCTCTCTCTCTCTCTCTCTCTTTCTTGTCTCTCTCTCTCTTTTCCCCATCTCTTTCAGATCTGAACACCTACAGTATATGGCTAAGATTCTCAAGGAGAAGAACCACAGAAGCTTACAGTTCTGAAGGACCTCAGTGGTCATCTCATTTAAATTCCCAAATACATTTTATTCATGCCCCCCAAACGGACCTTGATACTATGCCAGTATCTGCTTGAAGACTTCTAATGAGGAGGAACCAGCTTTTTGCCTAAGGCAGCCTATTCAAATTATGGATATTCAAATTATTAGAATGCTTTTCCTATCATCAAGAGAAACAAATGGGATTCAAATTCAATGAACCAAGAATATCCAAAATGATTCCTGCATTTGTTATTAAAGTTATTTTATTGCTCTTTTCATCTTTTTCAGTGGAGTTTAGAAAGAAATTGTCCTGGGATGGGCTATCCTATGGATTCTTCCTATTTAATTTTCTACAGACTATTACATAGGTCAATAAAGTAACTATTTTTCAGTTACATTTAAAAACTGGGGACAAGTTTATCTTCTATATGTCAACTTAAAACATCCCTGATACAACTCCAGTAGCAGATAGCTCAATAGGGACGATATACATCTCTACTTTCTTTCCACATAATTTTGATCTTTTCAGCTAGAACTCTCTATTATGATGTTGTCTAGAGATTATGACTATTTGGTATAGTGATATCTATTACTTAAAAAGCATCCTTCAGGGCCGCTAGGTGGCGCAGTGAGTAGAGCGCCGGCCCTGGAGTCAGAAGGACCTGAATTCGGATCCAGCCTCAGACCCTTAACACACACAAACAAAAACCTAGCCGTGTGACCTTGGGCAAGTCACTTAACCCAAATTACCCTCCAAAAAAAAAGCAAAAAAAAAAAAGCATCACTCAAGTTTTTACAAATCAATGTTATATGTTATGTCTGGGAAACTAGAGAGATCTGTGATGTCTATGATAATGGTTCCATTTCAGCACACTCCACTGTATGAAATCTCTAGATTTGCAGTATGGGAATTGATCATCTATCAGCCAATCAATAATAGCAAGCTTCAGGTGTGTAATTCCAGACACCAGGTCATATCTTGCTAGGTATTCATTAGGTGCTAAATATTTACAGCCTATAGTGATGTGTTATACAAATTCAAACCTCCTTAAATAATCTACATTTCTCATTCTGTCCAGATTCCTTAGGGATAACCCTTCTGTAATTTCTGGTAGCTATGATCTGCCCCTGAAATAATCTCCTAAACCCCATAGTTTCCACAGACACATTCTTATATCTTAGCCATTCATCTGATGCCTCTTTGTTGAAATATCATTGGCTAATTTCATGTGGATGTCACCCATGGAGGACATTTTGATTACATTCTTGGAACTTGGCTGTTTCCTAGGCTTTTTCCAGGGGCAAATCAGTTTGGTTTTGTTTTTTGGTTTTTTTTTTTTTAATATTTGACAGATCCAGGGTCATATACTTGTTAAGAGGGAAGGAAGAAAATAAATAAGCATTTAGCATCTCCTAAGTGCCAGGCACTGTGCTAAATACTCTTAAAATATTATTTGATCCTCAAAATAACCATGGGAACTATTATCCTCTTTTAACAGTTGAGAAAACTGAGGCAAACAGAGGTTTAGTGATTTGCCCAAGGTCACACAGCTAGTAAGTGTGTGAGGTTATATTTGAACTCAGGGCTTCCTGACTCCAAGTCCAGCACTTTATCCCCTGTCTAGCAGCCTTTGCTTTTGTTCAGTCATGTCTGCTTGTTCCAAAAGTATTTCTATCAGATTTTTTTATGTGTATGTCATGGGCTCTAAAAATGTCCATAAATTCTATTTCTCCTTTTTTGGCAGGAAATGTTAAATCTTTCTACAGATGCCTTAGAGTGATAAGTCCTATGTTCCAATAATATTGTACAGGTTTCTGTGAGGAATACTTTCCAAATCTGTCATGGTCCATTTTACAATTCCAAAAGTATACATTGACTGGTATGAGGTGAGTATAAATTGTTTCAAATGTATTCTAACCATTGAGCTTTGATTTCAGGATGACTGTAAGTCTCAACATAAGCAGTCTTTTTCTTGATACCTTTATGTTCAATGTTTCTTTCCTGGAAGACACCAAAGTATGTGGACATCCCTTCATCCACTATTTCACTGTAAGTAGCAGATACAAGTCTGATGCCTTCAATCACATTCCTTGGAGTCTACTATGAATTTTATATTTATTTATTTCAAATGACATTACAATATCACTGGAGAAAGATGCACAAGTTGAAGAATCTGTTAATTGTGTTATTTGGTGGAGCCATATATTTCAATGCCATCTTTGTACACCAAGTAGTTAATATGATGTATTATAATTTTCTATGTTGGTGGTTTTGCCCCTACTAGACAATCAGCATCACTAAAGCAGGGGTTATATTTCCTAAATGTTGAATTTCCCCTCCCCACCCCCACAAGATTCAGCACCATGATCTTTATATAGTAGCTACTTAAGTAATGTTTACCTTGTTTCAGTATATGTTTTTCAGCCATAGAAATACATGTATATGATTGTACATGTATAAAGTATATCAGATTGCTTGTCATCTCAGGAAGAAGTGAGGGGATGGAGGGAGGGAAAGATAGAATTTGGAACTCAAAACTTTTTAATACTTAAAAAATTGTTTTAACATGTAATTGGGGGAAAATATTATAAAAGTATCTAAAATTTTTAAGAAAGAAATACATGTATAGTCAAATGGGATTATTCACAATAATACTCAACTTTGCTAAAACACAACCCCAGTAGAGTATGTTCTTAATAAGTGTTTGTTAACTGAGTGAGGACATAGTACCAAGCCTAGAATAGAAAACACAATTAGTTTTACTTAAGATTGAGGAGCTGTCTGTGAACCAATTTTTTTCTCTAAGAATAATGTCTGTCATTTGAAAATGGGATCTGATATGTAGATATTTGCTTTATCAACTAGTGATTCTAAGAATCAGAGCCCAGATCTACAAACAACCAATATTATGCCCTATGTAATTGGCCATATGGCCCACATACACCTGCAAGTCCAATCTTTACGATTTGTCTGGAAATGGTTCAATTCAACAACTGCATTCCAAGCAAAGAAGAGAGAGGTCGGACTGTCATCAGAAGCTTCCCTTGTACCAAAGGGTCTTCCAATGAATGGCTCTCAGATTAAAGAATATGGTAATGACAAGACTCTTGGATGAAACTACAAGAGAAAAGGAAGCAGGTGCTCTCAAGAAAGAAAATTCTTCACCCCCACTCATTTATTTCAGTTCCTCTGCATCTGGACAAAGGACTAGCATCCTAGTTTCCACTATTCCTGGTCTTATTGGAAAGAGTGAACCTTAATATTCTTCTGAAAATGTGGGATTAAGTTTTAAAATCATATCTCAACATTCTTCAATGATTTATTTTTTAAAAGCTTCTGAAATATTTTGTTAGTCTTCTTAACTAAGCCCATTCAAAACCAAGGTATTGTTCATTTCCATTTTAAAGGAGATAGCATGTGCAAAGTGCTTTATAAACTTGAAAGTACCATATAAATATATAATTTTAATATGATATGTAAATATATATATTTTTCATTTGAATTTAAAATTCAAAATTATACAGATTTCTATAGCATTTTACAGTTTATGAAGCACTTCCCCACAATAATTTTTTAGGTAGAAAGTATAAATATTATTATCCCCACTTTGTAAATAAGAATACAGGAAATCAGAGAAGAGATTTAAATACATCCACATGGCTAGTACCAAGCAAAGTTAAAACTATATCCCAGGTCTTCTGTTCCAAATAGTAACTAGGAATTCGAGAAGTTGTGGCAGATTCAGTTTGGAGCATAACCCAAAAACACCCTGTGGCTTCTCTCATTATGTGGATTACCTGGATCAGCGGCCCAGAGCAGAAGTCTTCCCCAGCAAGAGGAGTCACACTAGCATAATGGGGGAGGGGAAATCTGCTGTTTTGCATATATGAGTTCTCATATCACTCATTTCCTCCCACCATTTTGTACTCATTCATTTATTCCCACTCATCGTTTTAAGTTCTACCCCTGAGGCTAAACATAGAAAGTATAATTCATCTTCCCCATGAGAGTCCTTTAAATACTTGAAGACAGCTATCATGTACCCTGTCAATCATCTCTTTTCCAGACTAAATAGGCCTAGTTTCTATAACCAGTTTTTATAAGACATAAACTGGAGGTCATTCACCATCTTGACCATCCTCCTTGGGACATTTGCCAGTTTATCTAGAACTGAACACAATACCCTATTTTTTATCTACTCGGGACAGATTATATAGCAAGACTATAGTCTCCCTTGTCCAAGACTCTGCTTCTCATAATGCAACCAGAAAACACATTTCATTTCTTGGTCATCATATTATACTGTTGAATCACATCAAACTTATGGTCCATTAAAACCTGGAGATCGTTTTCAGACAAATGGATTTCCAGTTATATCTTCCCAGTTTGTACTTTTTAAGTTTGAAACTTTTGAATCCAAGTATAAAATTTTACCTTTATCTCTATTACATTTTACCAAGATAGATTCAGGTATCATCTATCCTGTCAATTTTTTAAAAAAAATTTTGTCTTTATTAATTTGTTTGCTTTTAGTTTACAAGATTCAATGCCATAATTCCTTGAGTTTCAAATTTTCCTCTCCTCCTTCCCCCCCCCCCCCCGCCCCACAATGCCATACAATACAGTATAGGATCTGCAAATACTTTCACATTAGACATTAGTCAAGTTACAAAGGCGGATTGTACTAGATGGAATGAAAAATGATAAAGAGGAAATAAAACCAAACAATAAAAAGAAAAGGATCAAGTAGTTTGCTTCAATCAGGATTCAAACTCAGTTCTTTTTAGTTCTTTCTCTGGATGTAGGCATCTCTCTCCATCATGAGTCTTTTGGGATTGACTTATATCACTGCATTGCTGAGAAGAGTCCAATCTGTCATTTTTTTGGCCTTTATCAGTCAGCCCAGCCAAGTCTGGCTTTGTACCTTTTGAAAATTTAATAATTAAGCCTCTATATCTTCTTTTAAACAATATTTTATTTTCCCAATTACATGTAAATCTGATTTTAGCATTCATTATTTAAAATTAAAGCATATATATCTTTAAATTATTGTTAAGTAGCACAGGGTCAATAAGGCCTTCTACTAGATACCTCCTTCCAAGTGAATAATAATGCATTAATTACTTACTGCTCCTTTTTTGTAGCTATTCAACCATGCAGAACTAACTATATTATTGTCTAGTGCACATTTCTCCATCTGCTCACAAAAACAATGAGATAATCTAGGTAATAATGAGAAATCTAGGTAAACTACATCAACTTGGCACCAGCATCTACATTCTCGGGATGTTTGGCCATTAGAAGGACTACTTTAAAAATTGCCACCCTTCTGCCAACTGTAAACCTTACGCAGCAATAGAGGCATTCATCAACAGTATAGTCTAGCCTAGTAAATCCAGTCTAGTAACCCTCTCAAAAAAAAGGAATGAGGTTAGTTTGGCATCTCTTGCTTACTAAAACCATGTTGACTTTTTTGGTGATTACTTCTTCCTATTCTAGATGTACACTGACCATCCTTTTAAAGATGTGTTCTGGAATTTAGCCAGGATTTGGAGTCAAGCTCACTGGCTTATTGTTTGCAGACTACATTCCCTTCCCTCTTTTGAAAATGGGGACATCTGCTCCTCTTCGATCTTACTAATATTACCATGTTCAGCATAACTTTTTTTTGAGGTAGTTGAGGTTAAATGACTTGCCCAGGGTCAGCTAGTAAGTGTCAAAGGCCTGAGGCTGGATTTGAACTCCAGTTCT
Organism: Gymnobelideus leadbeateri; assembly: GCA_011680675.1. Lineage (NCBI taxonomy): Eukaryota > Metazoa > Chordata > Mammalia > Diprotodontia > Petauridae > Gymnobelideus > Gymnobelideus leadbeateri. The sequence continues at coordinate 127,193 of WOXC01007555.1, forward strand.
CCTGACTCCATGACTAGTGCTCTATCCTCTTCACCTGCATCTCAGATCCGCCTTTTTCTGACTCTAAATTCAGTCCTCTTCTCCAGGTATCAAAGTGCCTCTCCAAGGCATGAGAAATCCCATTCTCTGTTGTCTCCACTTTATCGTACTTTTTACTGAGTCCCTGGGTCTGCTTGGGTACCATAAATAGTCTTTCAACAGCAACTATGATATGCTTATGGTCTCCCCTCCCTTCTCTCTCAGAAATAGGGAAAAGCCTTACCCTGTAATGCTTTTTTATTACCCAGAACACAAATGAATGAAACCCAGATTCCTCCATTAAGGTTTCCATAATTACTGAGAGCAGGACTTGTTGATGACTCTAGTTGGGAGTCATCTTTGGGCTTGTAGACAATTCTGGGATGGAGGAGGCTGCCAAGTGAGCCAGAGACAAATGAACTATTCATAAAAACTTTGCCCAGGTACTTGATGGCATTTCATGCTCACAAAGGCAGGAAAAAAAATCTCAAAAACAGTCACTATCAAGCTCTTGGATAGCTATCGTCCCAAGTATAAACCCTAAACTTTCCTGAATCTTACAGATTCCTCTTCTCACCTAACACCCCCCCTCCCTCCATCCCTGCCCTCTCTTTTAAGGAGGCAGTGAACTTCCTAGGATCCAAAAACTATAGATAGGAAAAGGCAAGAGAGTAAACTTTTTTCTCTCTACTTTTCCCAAAATCAGGGTATATTTGATATCTTCAACATATCTTTCAATGATTGTGTTCTTGGTGGATATTGTGGGCAGTAAATCAAGTCATAATTTTAGAACTTGAAAGCACCTTAGAGGCCATGGAGTCAAACCCTCTAACTTTACAGATAAGGAAATTGAGGCTGAGAGAGATTAGGTGACTTTTCTAGGGTTACATAGGGAGTTAAGTACCTCACTGATCTCCAATCTTCCCAAATCCCAGACCAGCAACCTAACTGATTTACAGGGCACATCCAATAAACTTTTTAGTTACTCAAAGCATATCACCGATTCAAGAATATATAGTAGGTTATAGCTGTCCTTGTATTTCAATTTCTCTGAAAAGATGGAGTCACAACCCAAGTGGTCAACAGTCCAAAACAGAGCTGGAATTCAGTCAGGTCCGAGAAGCTACCTCTCTGCCAGGATCATACATGATAACCCCAGCCCCAGAGAAGTGTGCATATTGCTTCATTGTTCCATTCCCTCTAATTGGGGTGATACAAAACTCTGCCACCTTTTTTTCCTTGTTCTGGGTATGAGTTCTTAACTATACCACAGTTCTGGCTTAGAGCCATCATCCTGCTACAATGCGAATATATTATGGAAAATATTTCTAGGAGCATGGACTATTAAAATGGAAACACACCTTAGAAATTAAGATCTACTAGTTCAGCCTATACATTCTATCTATCTATCTATCTATCTATCTATCTATCTATCTATCTGTCTGTCTGTTTGTTCATTCATTTATCATTTTGTTTATTTGTTCATTTCTTTGTTGTTGTTTTCTTTCATTTCTTAGCTAGCCAGTCAGTCAAAAACCATCCTTTAAGTACTTACTATGTACCAGGAACTGTGCTAAGGCTTGGGGTACAAAGAAAGGTTTAAAAAAAATAAACCTTGCCCTCAAGGAGCTAACATTCTAAAAAGGAACACAAACATGAAAATGAGTACAGGCATAAAAGATAAATAATCAATCAACAAGCATTTATTAAGCACTAGAAACTGTGCTGGGGATATAAATACCAAGTATGAAACAATCCCTACTCACAAGAAGCTTACATTGTACAGAAGAGATATAATAATCTCAGAGGCAAGACACCAGCAAGTGGGAGAGAAGGAAAAAGGAAAACATAGGAAAAACCTCTTGCAGAAGGGAGTTGAGAGGAAGGAGTCCCTCGAATGACAATATTTGATTTTGGTTTTTTGTTCTTTTCATTTAGATTATCATAGCCATTGTGTATATTGTTTTCCTGGATCAGTTTTCTTCACTGGATAAGTTCATTAAAGTTTTCTAAAATTCTTCTGAATTTCTCAAAACTGCCATTTCTTACAGTGGCAACTCCACTATTTTTGTATATAGCAATTTGTGCACTTGTTCTCTCATCAATGTTGTTGTTCAGTTGTGTCCAACTCTTCATGCCTCCATTTGGGATTTTCTTGGCAAAGATACTGGAATAGTTTGCCATTTCCTTCTCCAGATCATTTTACAAATGAGGAAACTGAGGTAAATAGGGTGAAGTGACTTGCCCAGGATCACACAGCTAGCAAGTGTCTGAGGCCAGATTTAAATCTAGGAAAATGAGTCTGACTCCAGTCCCAGCACCATAAAAACTGCTTCAGCTAGCTGGTCCCCTCCCATCCACCCACTCTTGTCCATCAAAGTAGCCAACTCATTTTATTGAAAAGGAATGTGAGTTATTTGGCCAAGATCAAACAGATAATATGAATAAAAAGGGCCAGGATTCAAACTCAGGTCTCGTTATTGCAAATTCAGAGCACTTTCCTCTAAACTAATATATGTGGAAAAGAAATTAATTTCATCAGGCCGACCAGGAGATTGTTCTAAACACCAGTTTCTTTTTACAAAGATTTTAGTGAAATTGATGGATTGCAGGGAAGTTCTAAGTGTCCACAAATCAGGTGCTTCAATTTTCCTTTGTACAATTAAATAAGCCCTTTATCCTGTATTTTATATTTTTAATGAGATTCATATGACAGATGTAATGTGGAAACTAAAGATGAACTCTCAAGAATTAAGTTGCATTCTCCCAGACCACTGAAAATCATTTGAGTCCATGGCATAGCTATCCAATAAAACCACATCTTTTCCACTCATGATAAACCATTAGCCACAATTTCTATTCCTACCTGTTTCATCAGTCAGGTGTATTTTAAAGTATATGAAACAATGAAAATATTGTTCACATTTAATAATAAAACATCCTGATTTAGAAGTATAAGAATCACAGGAAATAGTCAGCCCAATCCCCCAAACATGGTGTCATTGACTGCACTCTTTTAAAAACACAGGGAGCTGCCATGTTAGGACCGTATTTAATTTCTATTAACTTGAATCAATTTCCAATAATATTGGCTAAGTAACTACTCTGTTCAGAACTCTGTGCTAGGCTCTGATGATCCAGTAGGGAGAGAAAGAGAAGAGAATGAAAAATGACCTCCAAACTTATGTTGGTTCTCAGAAGAGTGGAATACAGAAAGACACAGAGAGAGGAATTCAACAACAGCAATAGTGTTTTTTTTCTCTTTATATACATTATTTCATTTGAACCACAAAATAACGATGCGAGGAAGTGATATTATTAAACCCACTTAGCAGAAGAGGAAACTGAAGCTGAAAAAGGTTAGATCACCTGCCAAGATCAAACAATCAGTAAGCGTCTTGGGCAACATTTGAACACATCTGGCTAATGCCAAGAGCATTCACTATCAGTTCCAGTGAATCTGGCACTGAGTCAGCACTTTAAAGTACATGTTGATTCAGTAGAAGATATTATGAGGACAACGATGAGCATCACAGAGCCTGAGAAGATATGAATAGGCTCTGATAATAATAGCTTATATTTCTGTAGAGCTTTAAGGATTCCAAGCACCTTACAGACACCTATTTAATTCTCACAATAGCCCTTTGAAATAAACTGAATTCAGGGTCACCCAGCTAGTAAATTCCTGAACTGAGCTTTTGAACCCAAGCTAGCATCAAATCTAGTGTTCCCTCCACTCCACTGGGCTTCCTATGTAGTATAATGGAAAGAATGAAATGTTTCAGTGACAGAAGTACTCATTTTAGTACTTTAATAATCAATAATTTTGGCCAGCTAGGTGGAGCAGTGAATAGAGCACTGGCCCTGGAGTCAGGAGGACCTGAGTTCAAATCCAACCTCAGACACTTAACACAAAAACTAGCTGGGTGACCTTGGGCAAGTCACTTAACCCCAATTGCCTTCCAAAAAGCAAAAAAAAAAAAAAAAATTCCATGATCTGGTCACAGTAAGTACCTCCCAGAACACCAAGTATAATGTTGGGCAGGTGCTTCATAAATGCTTATGAATAAAGATCACTGGCTCCAGAGTCAAGGAGTTAGGTTTAGACCCCAACTATGCTGCATCATGTAAACTTGGGCAAGTTATTTCATTTCCCTGGGCCTTAGTTCCCTCATCTGTAAAGTGAGGAAGTTAGTCTAGATCATTTAATGAGATCTCTTGTCCTCGATTCAAATCATTTCTCTGAAACCATCAATGTGACTTTATGCAAGAACCTTAACTTTGAGGTCTTCAGTTTGTAAAACAAGTGAGTTGGGGATGAAGCCCTTCCAGTCCAGACCTATGATCCTCTGTATAAAATAAGCTTACAGGCACACATGTGCCAAGTCTATGATAGATAAGCATTTCTAAATCTCATCACACTTTTGGGCCCTCCTGGGTGGGTGGTGGTCGTTTTTTGGTTTTGTTTTTTTCCTGTTCATATTGTTTTCCCATATGGAGACAGGAGGGGTTTTAAAGATAAGACAGGATGGAAACTTAGCTGAGTGGTATTTCTGGGCCCCCAGTCATGAGGCTTTTGTTTGGGAAATTTCCCAGAAATGGTGAAAAGGATTTCAACTTGGAAGTAAAGTTTGAATCAAGCATTTTGTAGGCAAGAACTAGGCCACCTGTCAGGAAATTTAGTGAGGAGACCGATGCCTCACCCATGGGATTTGGCTAATTCCTACCTGGAAGATGTGTTTGCTGCTAGCTTCTAAAATCCTGGTCAAGATGTCACATATATGCACACATAAAGAATATTATGGGAACTCCTATCAGTCTTTATCTAATAGCTCCCTCACAACTTGGCCCACCCACATACTGAGTGACCAGCATAGATAAACTGAGACATAGGCACCTACACTTAACGCACTTTCTTTCCCTGTAAGGGGAAAGAAAGATTTGGAACGGACTGCATTGGCCTCAGTTTCTCTAGACATTGTCTAAGACCATTAGCTTACTCTTCATCCACTGGTTAGGCCCATCCCAGTCTAAAGAAAACTTTGGAGGCCACCCATAAGAAATACAGTAAAGTTATAAGGTCTTCCAGATCAGGAATTATATTCTATACTCTTTTTTCATCTTTGACACAATGTTCCAACATTCATAGCCAAAGAGCATCATCGAGAAAACATTAGCATTAAAAAGATGAACTTTTCTTAAAAAAAAAAAAAAAAGATGAACTTTTTTTGGCGGGGAGAACCTTATAATCTATAAAGATACAACCTAATTTTCTTTCTTTAATTTTTAAATTTTTTATTATAAAATTAATAATCAGAACATACAAATATTCCAGTATTCAAAGAACTAAAAAGAGGCTTATCCACAAAACCATGATCCTTTACTAATTTATTTTAAGTGTATATTAAATTTCATACATCTATGATTTTCTAAATATAATGTCAGCTTCCCAAAGATCTAAAATCTTATGCAAAGTTCAAAAAAAGAGGCATTCTCCTATAAAGGATGAACTCATATAGAATAGACGTTCCCAAGCTTATTTGGCCCAACCCCTTTCTAAAAAAAATTACTCAGCACCCACCTAGAAATTTACTTTCTTTAACCCTTTAATTTTTTTAAAATTTGCTTCATTTAAAAAAATTTAAATATGTTTAAATGATACATCATACGTTTAATAATTTGTTGTAAATTTGTGGGATTTTTCCTGCATTGAAATTTTGATGACATGATATTGAGTCATGTAACAGTTACATTGTAACTGTATAGTATTGTATTGTAAACAAATCATTGCTCACACATATTTTTGCCAATACACATGGACTTCTGAACAATGTACAACACACTCACCTGCCAACACTTGCTTGTTAAGACCTGTCAGCAAACTTGACCACTGATGAATTATAACTTGCATTTTGTATATTTATTTGGAAAATAATGTAATCACTATGACTTTAACTTTGTTACACAGATGAAACATGTATGAACAGTTTTTCAAATTTTTCTTATCTTTGCTTCTTTCTTTATGCTTCTATTTCCCCCTTATTTTTATTCAATGCCCCTTAATTGCATCTAAGACTACTACCACCCACCTGGATCATTCCAGCACCCTCCAGAGGGTAGCATTGCCCATTTTGGGAACCTATGGTAGAAATCCCTATTTACAGTTGACACTGTACTGATTATATGAAGTTACATGGCAGGGCCTCCTCAGTGTGTTCCCTAGTCACTATAAAGTGCCTTATCTAATAATCCACACAGAAAAAAACATATATTATAACATGGATGGACAGCCTTTTCAGGTGGTCCATTAGCACTCATATCTCTGGCAGTCTGCAGATAGAAAGTGAGGTGAAAAGTCCCAGACTGGTACAATGCTCGTGTTCCAATTTGTGAATCCATAAAAGTATTTTCTTCTTTCCTAATAGTATAGCCCCAGTAATGACTATCATGGATTTTTGCCCAGAGTGGTTTTACATCAATAAAACTGTTATCAAGTGAAGATCTGCTCCAATAGAAACAGTAACCAAGACCTTCCCCTTGAGCTGGGTTGGGTGGAAACTTAAGGATGTTTGGAGTCATCAGCCTATGGCATGGTGCAAACTTAGGCTGACACTGTATTTTTTCATAAAAAGCAGACTCGTAAATCTGGATGTTTTCCATCAAGTAGCATGCTTCTTATACACAGCTATGAAAGAGCCCTACCTTTTCTATTTGCAACATTTATAACTATTCATTTCTTTCACCTCAATTGTTAAACAAAATTCACAACTATGAACACTTGTGCCATAAAATTCAGTCATGAATAATACAAATGATAGATCTATTGGAGGCCATTGTTGTAAAGCAAAAATCAATCACTATTACATCTGTCTTGACATTTTTATAGAATCATACATCTGGAGGGGGCCTGCAGGGGTCACAGACCCATCCCCCTGCCTTCATACAGCCTGCTCTAAACCACAGCCCAGGGATGTTTAGATACTTTAACAGTGGTGAGCAAATAACCTATTTTTAAAGACTTCAAGGAAGGAGAGAGTTGCAGGATTAGTTCTTTGTCACCTGTTCCCTGCCTAAAAATGCTATGATCTTTATAAGCCTTGACAACTAACCTCAGTCAGAAATGGTGATGCTATCAAGAGAAGGGTTTTGTTGTTACTTCCCATAACCATCGTTTATCATTCCCCATAAAGAGACTTGAATTCCCAAATGTTTCAACTGTTGAGAGCTTCAATTTTTTTTCTCAGCACAACACTCAAGAAACTTTGAGATTAAGGGGGTCTGGGGTAGAAGGCAGGATCTGAAACAGCCATCTGCCATGTAAATGTTTATAGTTATTACCTATTAATTAGCTCCAGAATTAAACTGGCCTGAGGTCTTTTTGTGCTCTTGCAAGAAAATAATGCAATTCGGCTGGGTCCTTCCTTCAGTTTCCTAAGTGACTCTTACCATTGAACGACCCTGTTAATTCAAACAACATGAAGGGAACTTAAAATGCCAAATTCTTTAATGTTGTGGGGAATGAAGCCAGAAGCTAGAATGTGAAGTATGCTGCTATGAAAGTGAGAGGTATTCGGAGGGAGAGAAAAGGAGAGAGACAGAGAGAGATAGAGACAGAGACAGACAGAAAGAGATGGACAGACAGAGAGATGGACAGACAGACAGACAGACAGAGACAGCAAGAAGAGAAAGACAGAGACATGAAAGGGGAGGAGAGAGGAGGGGAAGATGGGGGAGGGAAGAAGGGAAGGGAGAGAGGGGGAGAGAGAAGGGGGAGAGAAGGGGGAGGGAGGGAGAGAGAAAGAGGGGAGAGGGAAGACAGAGAGTGGAGGGGGGGGGAGAGAGGGGATGGGGGGACAGAGGGGGAAACAGGGGAGAGAGAGGGGAGAGAAGGAGGGAGGAGAGAGAGGGGAAAAGAGAGGGAGAGAGAGGGAGAGGGAGAGAGAGAGAGGAAAAGAGAGGGAGAGAGAGGGAGAGAGGGAGAGAGGGAGAGAGGGAGAGAGGGAGAGAGGGAGAGAGGGAGAGAGGGAGAGAGGGAGAGAGGGAGAGACAGCCTGTCAACAATTTAAAATCCCACCTTCACTGCAGCCCACTCTATATTACAAATCTTGTCTGGCCCTCCTGGTGTAGGCGAGACTGGACAACTATTTATAGAACTGAGGAACTTTGGATGGCTTGCACATGGAAACAATTGAGAGAGTGCATTGAGTCAGCCCCTGTCAAAGCCTGACACCCACTTGTTAATCCCCTAGCTCGGCTTCACCTGAGATTGTGAAGAAATTGTGAGGTAGCTCTTCAAATTAAGTGCCTCCCAGAGGCATTTGGGGTTGATTTGATAATACAATTCCTTGGTGTGAATGAGAGAGCACAGCAGTGCAAAAAGCCAATTAAGTTTAATTATGATGCAACGACATAATCATTGTGTATGGACTAATTAGCTACAAATCCCTAAGGAGGCCCCTTCTGAGAAGGACTTTCAGAAAGCTTATTGACTCTCAATGGGAAAAGAAAGTGAGAAAAAGAGAGTGATATTTTTAGATAGCTGGGCCAGACATTTAAAATGGGGACTTTAAACCTGGGACAAGGTTGTAGAACTGTTCAAAGGTTTTCTGAGAAGTCACTGTTTTCATATTTTGGCACAAAAAAAATGGTGGCTGATAGAACAATAGATAAAATGACAGATGATGGACTAATGGAATGATAGATAGGATAGAATGATAGACATAGAAAGAACATCAGGAAGGAAAAAGAAAGAAAAGGGAGGAAGGGAAAGAGAAAGGAAGGAAGGAAGAAGGGAGGGAGGGAGGAAGGAAGGAAGGAAGGAAGGAAGGAAGGAAGGAAGGAAGGAAGGAAGGAAGGAAGGAAGAGAAAGAAAGATGATTGATAGGGCAGATAGACAATAGAATGAGGAGAGAAAGAGAGAGAGAGATCAAACATGTTATTAAACATTTACTATGTAACAAAGGGTAGGGAGTAAGAAGCAAGAAAGAGAACTGACAACTGATTATCTCATAAGGGGATCTACAGTTTTCTTAACCATGAAGGGGCAATGGATACTGGATTTGGAGCCAGAGGACCTGAATTTGAACCCTGACTCTCCTACTACCTGACTTACCTCAGGTGAGTCACACTACCTCTCTGAGCTTGTTTCCTCACCTATAAAATGAGAGGGTTCAACTAAATCAATGGTGTCAAACTCAAAGCTATCCCTGCTGGCTATATATTCACTTAGAAAACCACAGACCAACATTATCTATGTTGTATTGTATTTTTATTTATGTTGCTAAATCTTTCCCATTTCATTTTCATCTGGTACAGGGGACTTTTGCAGGTTGCCTGTCAGTCTGGACACCTCTGGACCAGAGGACCTCCAAGCTCCCTTCTTGCCATCTAGAATACTAGAAATAGTATCCTAATACTAGGATTCTCTGAAATGAAGAGTGCCCCTCACTTGGCTTCAGAAGTTGAATAGAGAAATGATTCTACTTGTTACTGCTTGTCTCTGTCCCAATTTTTTAGTGAAAAGCTAATGAAAGAGGTTTTGGTAGGGACAAAAATCATTGATAAATTTGAACTAGTGTTCACTGAGGATGTTTCTTTCTAATACTACAGGATAACCTCTGGGGAAGATTTAGTTAACTTAAGGAAGAGACAAGTCTCTACACTGGCCCCTTTCCTTCCCTCCCAAAGCTCTGCCATCCAATGCACTGACCTTTGCTCTTGCAAGATGTCCCCTCTCCCTGTGACAGTTCCAGCTGCCCATCCTCCATGCTTAGAATGCTCTCCTTGGATGCCAGGCCTCCCTAGATTCTCTGACTTCCTTCATATCTGACCTTCTGAAGGAGGCCTTTCCAGGTGTCTCCTCAATGATTTCCCCTTCCAATTTCTCTCTCTCTCTCTCTCTCTCTCTCTCTCTCTCTCTCTCTCTCTCTCTCTCTCTCCCTCCCTCTCCATATATGTGTGTATACACATATATATGTACATATACACATATATAATATATATACACACATGCATATACATAGATATATATATAGATACATACGCGTGTGTGTGTTCCTAGCCATCCTTTAAGACCCAATTCAAAATTCCACCTCCTCCAGGAAGCCTTCCTTATTTTCCCATCTTCTCACTTAGACTTTAATGTAGCACCTGTATTTTTTCATCTCTTTAATATACTTACTTTGCAATATGATGCACTATAGCTAGCTTTCCTTGTCTCATCATCCTTATCCTCCTTGTGGCTAAGACTGTCTCTTATCAGAATTGCAACACACAGTAGGCACTTAATAAACATTTACTGATTGATAATCTTCCTTGTGCCCATGCTGTGTGCTCCATACATAGAGCTTATCAATCGTTTGTTGAATGAATGAAGTGATTTGTCCTAGAACAAAAGTTGGCCCAGACAATATATAGCATCCTGCTCATTCCTAGGGTTGAATATACCCAGAATCTGCCACACCCCAAGCTCCAACCTATCCCAATCTTCCTCATCCTTCAATTCTTCACTCAACCATTCCTGGCTATTCCGATCCATAGTGATCTCTCACTCCCCTAGACTCCTACAGAGCAATGTTTCTCTTACTCATCTATTGCAAATTTATTTCTTTAAAAAGTCACTTTTACTATAAAAATTCCTTTAAAAAAAACCTGTTAACTTAAAAAACTCAGTTATATTTCTTCTCCTTTCACCTGTTCTCTTTCATTATACTTTTTTTTAATCTCCCACAATGCCTTGAACAGTGTAGGCACATGATAAATATTTTTGATTGTATGCCCCTTAGAATAAATCTCCTCAGAGAAACCAACACATTACTGAATTAATTCTTCCTTTAACCAGCTTAGTTTTGATCTCAGCTATTAGTCTCATCAGCTAATTTCTTGCATGTCAATAGGGGAAAAATATCTAAGGAAACCAATCTCTAAGAACAGTCCTTATGGTAAAGGTTAGGCAAAGTTACTTTGATTTCTCTGAGCCTCAGTTATTCTCATCTGTGAAATGGGAAAAATAAAACTTATGAAACTACCTCATGTGGAGAAGTAAAAAAAAAATACATTAACTTCATCACTTTGTTAATTTATCATTAATTATAAGTATGTGCCATCATCATCATGATCATTACTATGTCTGGTATTTGTGCATGAAGCCTTTATTCTCCTGAAAATGAATATGGTTTTGATATAGTAATAGGTCATAGGACTGTCTCTTTTATGATGAGAAAATTGGAAGAACTGAGATTTGAACCTGGGTCCTTTCTTTCCATTTCAAAACACTGCCTCCCTTGTTTACTTTTACCTAGTACTTCCTTTGGGCAGCTAGACGCCACCATAGTGCACAGAGCACTGAGCCTGGAGTCAGGCAGATCTGAATTCATATCCGACCTCAGATACTAGGTATGTGACCTTGGACAAGTCACTTAAACCCATTTGCTTCAGTTTCCTCCTCAGTAAAATGAACAGGAGAAGGAAATGGCCAACCACTCCAGTACCTTTGCCAAAATGGGTCACAAAGAGTCAGACACAGGTTAAAAAAAAAAAATACTCCCTTCGCTATTCATAAAGAATACTTAGACTGTCTCAATTGATCCTCACTGAGGAGACAGATAATACAGGCTTATGTAAAAGAAGAATTTGGAGGGTTTTGTCCTCAGAACAACACTGTAAACAACACGCCTGGGACTCAAGTCAAGGGTCTTTGTTCCCTCCATTTTCCATAGAGCAAGTACTGATTACTGGGGCCTTAAAACCAGGACAATTAGAGCTTAATAGCCAAAGTGGCTGGCAGCCTAGGCTGGCACCCCACAGAGGTGGGAAAGGGAACAGTGCTGAATACTTTAGAAATATTATAAATGTTTGATCCTCCAGCCCAAGTGAGGTGGATGATATTATTGTCAACCTTTTAAGTGAAGCTGTAATTAAGTAACTTACCAAAGGTCGCATAACTGAGGCTAGATTTGAACTGAGGTCTTTCTGATCCAGGCCTAATCCTCTATCCTTTGAGATACCAAGCTGGTGTGATCTGTTCTACCACAGAGGAAAAAAGCCCCCTGATGTCCCCGGAGACAGATGGACCGGAGGGCCACTGGACCAATACTAATTAACATAGTTAAGCAATATATACAGGCTTACTGAGTAAAAGGTCAGCAGAAAACGCAACTGCCCTCCCCTTGCTATTTTTGGCAATGAAATCCACATGTCCTCTGCCACTGAACCCAGCGCCCCCCTAAAAACCCTCAGAGTTGAAAGAGGGGGGAAAAGTGAAAGGAAATCCACAGACTTTAGAACTGGAAGGGACCTAGCCCATCTGGTCTAGAGGTATCAAACGGCAGCCCACCAGATGAGTATGGCCTGAACCAGATTAAGATGTAATTGGGAAAAAATTTAACAAAATAAATAAAATTTGAATATAATATAGATATTGTTTGTGGTTTTTTACTTCAATAGGCTGCTGGCAAAGATCCTTACCTACCGTAGAGCAGCCCCATTTCCATTTGATTTTGATACCACTGGTCTAGTTCATTCATTCTCATTTTACAAGAAAGAAAACTGAGACCTTGATTGGGGGCGGGGGAGAGGGGGATGATTCTCCTAAGGTGACAAAACAATTAAGAAGCAAAACTTGGATTCAAACCCATAGCTTCTGACCTCAACTCAGTTAACTGCATTTTCCACATTGAGGTGATAGAACCTAGGATTCAGAGCAAGAAGCACAAGATCTCTGTGAGCCTAGGCTGACCTTCCCTTCCTACGTCACTATTCCCTACTCCTTCATATCCATCCACCCATGTTGGCCCAATCCAGCCCCTCTCAATGTCACCAGTGTGCCCTCTGGAACCCTTGCCCTTCCTCATCTGCAAAATGGGACCATAATAGCTCCCACCTCCTAGGGTTGTGGTGAGGATCCGAAAATATAGTGCATGGCATTTAAATACTAGTTATTATTATTATTATTATTATTGTTATTATTATTATTGAACAAATTGTCTTTTCTATTAAACCCTTTCTCTGAGAAAACATCTTATGATTATTTTGTATTTGTACATAAGTGTCTGCAATAGAATATCATCTCCTTGAGGGCTGGGGTAGTTTTTATCTTTGTTAACAGTTGATAGAAAGGACTGAAGTCAAAGTCAGGAAGGCCTCAGTTCCCATCACATCTTTGCTTGTGTGAGCTCCAATAAATCATTTAAACTCTCATCTTCAGGTTCCTTATCTGTGAGATGAGGGTAATGTTAGCACCTGCTTCACACATAGGGTTGTTCTGAGGTCAAAATAAGTTAACACATGTAAAACACAGTGCAAACCTTTATATAAATTAGCTTTGTATTAGGGTTAGTAATTAATATCCCCAGCACAATGAAATAATAGTCTAATTAATGCTCAGTGAATTGAATCTTCTCCAATTCCCATCATTTTCCAGATAAAGAAACTAAGGGACAAAGAAGGGAAGTGATGCAGGTATGGTTATCAAATAAAAAAAGAGATTGTGAAGGAAAGTTTGGGACTCTGGAGAGAAGCTAGGCCCCAAGGGGAATGAAGGGCTTGATTTGGATAGCGTGATGGAGACCAGGAAAAGGGGGAAGGAAAGGAAATGGCCCTTTCCCAATATTAGGGGCATTCCCATCTTCCCCCCACCCGTTCTAAAATGGCTCTGTTTTTCTGTTTCCTGGCTTAGCCTCATCAGTGACAGGAATTCAAACCTTAAAGTGGGGGGAGGGTAGAAGGGGGGGTCCTAACCTCTGGGATTTGCAAAGTGGCCCCAAAGAAAGAACAGCTACCAGAGTGGCTCAAAGAGAGATGACCCCTAAGATCTGGGAAGGGGGGTGATTTCAGGACAGAGACAGCAGCAGCCAGAGCACAGGATTCTTGAAGCTCTCAGGCTGTCTGGCCTAAAGTGGATTTTATTTTGCTAGTGGGCATGAAGGAGATGGGAGTTTTACTAGGGGCTTTGATTACAGTAAGATAGAGCCTCTCTGATTGTTCCAAACAGGCTCTTTATGGTATTAGTATTTATTACACCCTGAATTAGAAGGCCTAAGGATTGGCTTCTGTATGTATATGGCCACTTAGCTAAGCACTGAAACATAATGTTTCTTTTATTACTCCATAAACACTGCTTACTCCAATGTCTCCTTGGCCTCTCAGTCTGTTCTTTCTCCCCCCACCCACACATCTCCGGCTCTCTCCCTCTCTCCCCACCCACCTCCTTGCTCCCTCTCTGTTCTCCCTTAATTAATCAGAGACTTATCTTACAGTGTGATAAGAAATCCTCACCAAACAAACTCTCTCAGAGTAGGGACCCCAAGATAGGTCTCTGTGAAACAAGTGCTCAGTATCAAACACAAATTAGTTGACCTAATCACACTTGTTTTGGATTCAGAAACCAAGAAGCACTTTTAATAACTCACAATAGCTGCTGGATACAGAAGGAGGAAGAATGGGCAAAAGCTGGTACCTTTTCGTTGGCTTCCATCATCTAGAACATTCATTCATACATTCATTTCATCAATCCATTAGCTAACAAGCATCCAGTTAAGTACCTACTGTGTACTAGGCAATGTACTGGGGCAGGGACCCTTATACAAAGAACAAAATTCTTTCATTTACTCAAAAAAACATTTAAGTTGGAAAGGTACAGAGATCATTAAGGTGACAGCTTTATAAGCCTTATAGAAGGCTTAGGGTTTAATAAAGCTACTAAGATATTAATCAATCAGCAAGCATTTATTAAGCACTTACTGTATGCTGAGTTTTGAGTTAAGTGCTGGGCATACAAAAATGACAAATGAAATAAATCACCCTGATGGAAAGAAGCAAACACTCTAATGGGAAGCATAAAAATCAGGGTGATAGAAGTATAGCTTCTTCTCTTCCCCAATTCTTCCTAGTTTTAAAATTAGGTTCCGTTTCTGAGGGACTACACTTTAATATAGGACGGTGACCACCAACTTTGTTATTGTTCAGTCTTTTTTTGACCCCATTTGGGGATTTCTTGGAGTGGTTTGCCATTTCCTTCTGCAGCTCATTTTACAGATGAAGAAACTGAGGCAAGCAGGACCACCCAGTTTCATTTACCAAATTTTTGTGAGATCTTATGTGAAATGAGTAACTAAGACCCAAGCTGAAGTTTAGTAGTCTATGAAGTGGTAGTCTATGCCCTGGGGCAAGCTCATTGTCTCTGCTTGCTTGTTCATATGTAGTAGAGTTACTTGGAGGTTTAGGATCCCTTCTTCAATGTGGGAGGCTTCATTTACACCCACAAGGTATCCCCTTTACAATGTCTCTAACATTTTTGCTCCCACCTTCATCTTTGTGGGAGTCAAAATGGCAGCATATCCTTATACAAACCCTACTAAATACTTCAAACATAAAACATCATCTTGGTATACATCCTGCATTTCTATCTACCTTCTTGTGTCCCTCTCCCCCTCCTAAGTACAATCTAACAGCTCGTTCACAGCAAGGACCCCCCTCACTTTGGTCTGTATATTGCGCCTAGCACCTGGCATATCAGCAGCATTTCAGAAATAATGCTTGACTGACTGATTCAGCAAGAGGTAATGTTATGTAGTGACCTTGGAGCTACCACTAACTCATTGTTGGGAACTATAAGCTATCAGCTAATATTAAGAGACATTAGTTATTAACCTGAGCTAATGTTTATATAGCACAGCAAGTTTTATAAAACAATGTAATATATAACCACAAATTATATATAACTGGATAGATAGATATCCATATATCTATATAGTTATTTAAATATAATAGATATATATATAACTATATATACAAGTTATATATTTATATGAACTATATAAATCAATATATAGCTATATATCTATATTGTTATAGGCATAATTATATACATATATATGAGAAAGACACTGAGAGAGGGAGAGAGAAGGAAAAGGGAGGGGAAAGGAGAAGAGGGGAGGGGAGGAGAGAAGAGAAGAGGGAGAGAGGAGGAGAGGGGGAGGGGAGAGGCAGGGGAAGAGGAGGGGAGAGGAAAGAGGAAGGGGAGGGGAAGGGGGAGGAGGAGGAGGAGAAGTAGAGAAGAAATAGAGACAGAAGAGGAGAGAGAAAGGGAGGGAGAGAAATTCAGTTGATCCTTACCATAGCCCTGTGATATAGGTGCTATTATTCCTATTCTACAAATGAGAAACTGACTGAGGGAGGTCGTGATTTGCCCAGTCACACAATAAATGTCTGAGGCAAGATTCAAACTTGGGATTTGCTAACTCTATCTCCTGTACTCTATCCACTGTACCACCTAGCTGCTTAGGCAACTCGCATGCCCTCTCTGAATCTCATTTTCTACATCTATAAAGTAGAAATAATATTTGCATAACCTGCTTCACAGTGTTTTGTAAGGATCAAATGTAAATTGAATCGTAACCCACAAAATGTTACTAATTATTAGTATTATTTGTTGGTTTGTTAATAGTTATTATCTGTTATTATTAATAATAATAATAATATTTGAGAAGGACCTTTCCCCTCATACCTTGCTTTGTATGTATCAAAAGATTGACATGTTCATAGAATCATATAAGGTTGGAGCTTGAAGGGAGATCATAGGATCTAGATAACTAAAGGAATTTACAGATCATCTAATTAAACTCCACATTTTACATGTGAGGAAACTGATATCATCTAGTCAACTTCTTCCTTTGACAGTTAAGCAAGGACTCAAAGCCAAAAGTTCAAGAGACAAAACCTTATTGGCAAAAATCACCAGGCCTCCCTACCCACAGCCTGCCTGGAGTCCTCTCTGGCCATGGTGAATTATTTTTTTCTTTGCCTTGTTTTTTCTGCATTTCAGAGCCAACCCCCACAGCCCAGCAGGGCACATTTCTAAGGAAGGGCAAGACTAGCCACCAGCAAAAGCCACCATTTCATTATTTCATTCTGTCTTCATCTATCACCTTTCTAACCTCCCCTCATCACTTTCCCATTTTACAGGGAGTGGGGGAGAAAAGGAGTCAGGTAATTAATTATCAATAATGTTTTCTTGGAAAACATTGGAAAAAAACTACAAGACTCACCCATGAATCAGAGAGGACAAAAATGCATTAGAGCAGTGAGATGATCATCATATCCCTCCCTTCACCCTAACCACCAACCTAGAAGTTCCTAGATAATCAGAGATGGAGGGAGACCTGAGAGATCAATTAGTCCAACTCCCTCATTTTACTGATGGGGAAACTGAGGCACAAGAAGAACAAAGTGATCAGATAAAAGTGAAAGCAGTGATTGAGCTAGAACCGCATCCCAGGAGTCAGAAACTCCAGGTTTCTATTATAATCTTGCCATTTACTAGTTTAAGTTTGCAAGCAAGTCATTTTACTTTTAAGCCATTTGTTGCTCAGCTTCTTTATCTATAAAATGGGGATAATAATAGTTGACTGCTTACCTCACTGCACTGTGGGGACGAAATGAGATTCCATTCCAAAACAATACAATATTACAGAAATGTCAACTACTATGTTTGTTCCTAAAAGACAGGGTCTTTTCCTGATGGAAGCAAGACAAGGGGCCTAAAAATCCCTCAAGGAGTTTGGATCCTACAGCAGGGGTTCTCAATCTGGAGTCTGTGAATTTAAAAGATATATATATATGTGTGTGTGTGTGTGTGTGTGTGTGTGTGTGTGTGTGTGTGTGTGTGTGTGTATCTTGATAATAATATTTCAACATAGTCATTTTCCTTTGAAATTTATGCATTTTAAAAACATTATTCTGCAAAGAGGTCCATAGGCTTCACCAGAATACCTGATGGATATATGCTGAAAAAAAAAAAGATTAAAAATTCCTGCCAGGGCAGCTCGGTGGTGCAGTGAATGGAGCACTGATCCTAAAGCCAGGAGGACCCGAGTTCAAATCCAGCCTTAGACACTTAACACTTACTAGCCATGTGACCCTGGGCAAGTCACTTAACCCCAATTGCCCTGCCTTCTCCCCTTCAAAAAGCAAAACCAAAATAAAAAAAAAAAAAAACCTTGCCAAATAGTCATTTAGTGCTAGAAAGGAGGCAGTGATTTGGAATCAGATGAGCTATATCCTTGTCTTTGGGACTGCTATACACACAGACACAGACACACACACACACACACACACACACAGACACACACACACACACACACACACACACTCACACTCACATATCTTAACCTAAAAGCTCATAGATCTTGAGCTAGAACGGACCTAAGAAGTCAGGTTGATCTATTCCCTTATTTTACAGAGAAAAGTACTCAAACCCAGGGAAGGAAAAATCAGCTGAGCCCTTACAAAAAGGTTTAGACTTCTTACTACCCAAGAAAGTCTATTCAAAGAACAGACCCCATGTGAACTGTTGGGGGAAAGGAAGAAGACAGGAGAAGGGCACGTAGCAGGGGGTTTTACCCTTTTTGTACATGTATTGACCCCTTTTACAGTCTGCTGAAGCCTATGGACTCCTCAGAATTATGTTGTTAAATACATATAATAAAGCATACAGGATTAAAATAGAAGTCAATTATATTGAATTATGTTTTTTAAAGTTATAGTTTTTTTTTTAAAAGTTCACAAACTCCAGGTTAAGAACCAATGACTTGCAAAGTTTTTTGATAAACCCTGCTTAACTTTAAAAAAGAAAAAAAAATCATGGGCCTGAGTCAGGAAAGTTATAGCATATCTGTTTCTCCTTCACAATGGACTCTTCCCATGCCTTGACTTGCTGTCAAATGGCACCCTGTATTTTCAGAGACTATATCAGAGATCTCAACATGCCCAATCCAGCTGGAATGGCTTCACATGGAGGTCCTGTAGTCCATCGTGCATCTATCACCTGAGCATTAGCCTATCAAGTGAAGAGAGTCTCACCAACAGACTGGCTACAAGGTAATTTTTTTTTTTTTCTGTCACGGTAACTCACAAAGACCATCTACTAAGGCATACAGGAACTATATGATCTATGACAGTGAAGGGGCTACCCCCACTGACAAAACCACAAATCCTAGACCTGAGGTATTAAAATAAACATCTACCACAAAGGTAAAAGCTAAAGGAATTTTTAGGATTACCCTCAGTTAACCAGAAAAATCCTTTACCCAGACTCCCTTATTCCATTAGCATTCTAGGTGGCCAAGTTTTAACTTATCGTACCTGTATGACTCAAATCATCTGTCTACCACAGCTAGAATCCATCAGTTCATTGCTCCCTCTCCTATTTTGTGTTCCTGTGTGGTAAAGGTGAAATGTCTCCCCCCTAGGAAAAAGCAGTACGTTTAACACTGTCAGTTCAGACAGGCTCTCCTGCCCCTTATTCCCCTCGACCCCCCACAATGCCTGGTTTGAGGATCATCAAAGATCATTTTACTCCCAAATGGAGTTATAAATCAGTTTCCTTTACAGGGATATTTCCCACAAAATGCCCCGTTTTTCTGTCAAAGGGTAAAAGGAAGAAAAATGTGAAGACTAATGCATGAGAATCAAAGACATAAGGAAGAGAGCACTATTTTCTCAGTGGAGGCTTGAGTGAAATTCCCCCTAAAAGATCCCAGGGTCTCCGAAAATCGATCCTTTGAAATGTCCCAACTTTTGTTATCATAAGCAGTTTGATAAGCCCACCCAGGACAAAGATACATGGCATATGGAGACCATTAATCCAGTCTTTGGCTTTTTAAGTACTCCTATGTACTTTTCAGCTCATGCCCTCACACTAAATCCAAGCATTTCAAATATAGTGGGGTTAATTTTCTTAAATGTATTTTAGTGAGCCAACCAGTTAGCCGCATTCCTGGAGTCTCTTTTCGACACAATAATAAACTGAACTACTTGCTCAATAGCCTGCTATCTGAGAGATTTCAGAATGGAGATCATTAGATTCACCCACTGGCTTTAAGAAGCAGCTCTCTCCATGCCAAATCCTAAGGGAGAAACACAATGGGGGTGGGTGTGGGGGAGGAATCAGACTATTCTGATTTCAGAAGATTATGCCAGGGAAGGAGGAAGGGAGTGTTCTCCAATACTATCTGTAATTCCCTAGGGGGAAAAAATAATGATAATCTCATATTTTACAAGGTTTTCAAACTACTTTCCTCAGAACAGCCTCATACAGAAGGGAGGGTAAGGATTGCAATTATCAGACAATGTACAAAATACTCCTCTTCCATAGACCCCTCTCAGTCCCGTGTCTGTAATGAAGCAATAGAAGTAGATATTCCCCACTCTTCTCCAGGGCTAACTTTGGTCTTTATAATACACAATATTCAGTTTCCTTCCTACCCCTTTTCTATTTATGTTGTTGTCCCTTTTTTTCCAGGTTGCTTCACTTTTTATCAGTTCATATAAATCTTCCCATGCTTCTCTGAATTCTTTATTCATCATTTGTTATAGCACAATAACAAACCATTAAACCAGTGAATTACAATGTATTAGCCATTCACCTACTTTGTTTCTAGTTATTTACTTCAGTGAAAAGAACCCAAATACCTTTTCTCACATAAATTGTTATCTAGTCACATTTCCCACATTTCCCAAGTTACATTTGTGGTTTTGATTTTCTGAATACAAGTATAAGATTTCACATTTATTCCTTTAAAATTTCAGCTCATTTCATTTGGCCCAGTGTTTTTAAGACTGTCAAGTTCTTTTCTGAAATTCAGGCTGTCATCCAATATATTAGCTATCCCTCCCAGCTTTTTGTCATCTACAAATTTTATGGCATTACCTAAATCATTCCAAAACATCTTCTTATGAAAACCATAATTCTTTCTATTGCATTCTGTTGCCTCTTAGAAAAAAAAAAAGAACCATGTCTAAGAGCAATAGAATTTAGAGCTAGAAGGAATGTAAAAGATCATCTACCAGGGATTCTTAACCTTTTATAGGTACTGGACTTCGTAGTTTACTGAAGCCTATGAACCCTTTATCATTATGGTGCTTTAAATGCATAAAATAAAATACATGAAAATAAAAAATAAAAAGGAAATTAATTATGTTGAAATACAGTTATCAATTTAAAAAAAAGTTCCTAGTATCCCTTATCCAGTTCAACCCTCTCATTTTACAGATGGGGAAACTGAGACTTCCACAGGTAAAATGATGTGTTCAGGGTCACATATATAGTGAAGAGGAGAACCCAAATTCACACCAAAGTCTCCTGACTCTAAATCCAATGATTGTTTCCTATACCATACAATGCCCAGGGATCCAGAAGAGTCCTAATGAATCAGAGAAAGCAAAGCAACCTAAGAACAAATAGTTTGATCTTCATCTCCCATGGAGCTCTGTTGCTGGGCCCTTTACTTATACAAGGAAGATTGCATGGCTATTCTACCTTATCTGAAAACACAACATAATCCGAACTCCATTGGAGTCCAGCTGATCCCCAGAATGGACAATGGGGTGAAGTTGACTGACAATTCCCCTGTGTTACATAGTTCACGTGTCAAACTTCCTCTGAACCTAGACGTACCTAGATGGTCCTATGGGTAGGTTTTGTACACAGATGTCTAATTAGCTTATATCATTTTTCTAAATGAATTCAGCCAAGCAAATGAAATTAAAAAAAAAATTAAAACACGTTGTAAGCAGCACATCCCTCCAGGCCACTGTCTGCAGTGAATTAAACAGAACATATTTCCCAAGACCACAAATCTATTGAAACAGTTTCCCAGTGATAGGCATTGAACTACATAGTTAAAATCCTAGGGACCAAAAACACACTTCTGAATCCCAAAGAAAAGTTGCAGAAAATGACTAACTCCAGGCTTTGTCATAATGGTTCATTGTCCTGAAGGCTGGAGGGAAATTTGTCAATGCACACCAGATTTTCAGGGGAGAATGGGCACTATATCTGATATTAACTAACTGACCTGAAATTAATATAGCAGGGCATATTTGGATGAACCTCTCTTAAAAAAAAAATGAGGGGCCCAGTAGGGGTAAGAGAGTCAAAGTAGAGAGGCTGGAGGAATTTTAGCAAAGCTTCCCCCAAACAAAGAAACTGTTACAATAAAAGACTGAAAACTTGGCAGGTAATTAATTATTATATAGATATATTTTTTTTAATTTCTAGAAAGCTCAAAGATGAATGCTTTGGATTTCTTGTATGAAACGACAGGCGAATTAAAGTTGGATCCAACTGTTCTCAATACAGTGCGAAAAAACTAGAACCATGCGGGAAGGGCCCATTTTTGATCACCAAGGTGTTTTGATGTTATAAATTATGGCTGATATTAGGCATGGCCTGGAAAATGTGAGTGATTTTTCTTAGTCTGGAAGCTGTAGGCTTCCAGTGTAGCTCTTCAATATTTGTCTGGCCGTCCTACCCCATCCCTCACCCCACTTCAGTTTTCTGCCAAGGCAGTTTCTCTGGTTGACACTACCCATCCTTCAGGGCCTCGCTCAAATTTTACCTTCTCCACAAAGATTTCCTTAATGACCTCTCTCCCCTGCACAAAATCAAAAATTATGTCTCTTTCACCTAATCTCATAGTCCTTTGGACTTCCACCTCAGTCAAATTGAGACCTGGGAAAGATCTTAGCTTGAGAAGCCCAAGGTCTCCCATTGCATCCAGGGACATCTCCAGTTGTCCTGATCTAGCCACTGGACCCAGAGGGCTCCAGAGGAAGTAGTGAGGCTGGTGACTTTGCACAGTCCTCCCTCACTTCAATCCAATTCATTTGCAAGTCATGGCATCACCTCCCCAATGTCATGGTCTTCCTCAAGAACAACAATGTAGGCCCTTGGATTAATCTTAAACACATTTCATATTTTATTTGGCACTTGGGCGGCTAAGTGGAGAGAGCACTGGATGTGAAATGAGAGAAAGCTGAATTCAAATCCATCTTCAGGTACTTAGTAGCATTGTGATCCTGGACAAGTCACTTAGCCTCTGTTTGCCTCATTTCCTTCATCTGTAAAATGGTGATGATAATAGCACCGTCCTCCCAGGGTTGTTGTGAGGATAAAATGGGATCATATTTATAAAATACTTCACAAACTTTAAAATGTTATATAAATACTAATTATTATTGTTGTTATTACATTTATTTTTAAATGACTAAAAATAAACGGAATGATGTCATCAATTTTATTAGACTATATAGTCACCATTTCTTATTTATCCTTATATAATCCCCAACATCTAATAGAGCAGGTCTTAACCTGGCGTCTGTGAACTTGCATCTTTTTCATGTTTTGGTAACTGTATTTCAATATAATTAGCTTCCTTTGTAATACTTTGTGTTATATTTTACTCATTTATAAACATCATTCTGAGAAAGAGTCCATAGCCTTCACCCTATAGATGGCCCCCAAGGGTTTCCCCTGCTTCAAGTCACCCAAACTACTCCCCCTCTCCCCATCCCCACCCCCAGCCACACACACACACACACACACACACACACACACACACACATACATACATTTTCTCAAAACCCTTTCTCAACTTTGACTATCCCCCTTGCCTGTGATGCTCTCACCTCTCTTCTCTAAGTACTGACCTCTCTGGCTTCCTTTAGCCCCAACTAAAACCCCACCTTCCATAGGAAGCGTTCTCCAACCCCTCAATCCCAGTGCCTTCTCTCTGTTATTTCCCATTTATCTTTAGCTTGCTTTGTACACATTTATTTGTATGTTATCTTCCCATTAGACTGTAAGCTCCTTGAGGGCAGGGATTGTCTTTTGCCTCCTTTCATATCCTCAGCACAGTGATGACACTTAGCACAGTGCTGGACATTGAGCAGTCACTTAATAAATGTTTATTGATTGATTGAAACTCACCTCCCAGAAACACTTAACTATACATTTGTTCAAGACTGAGACATATGACAAACTAATCCTTGTTGATAAATTAAGTCATCATAGTACTTTAAAATATTGCCCACCCACCCCTGCTCCCAAGTGACACACGTGCATGCAACAGTGGAATGTAAGGTCCTTGAGGTCTCAACTCTCTGTTTAGTCTTGTGTCCCCAGGGCCAGTAAAGTACCCAGAACATACCCACTGAATCAGTGGTTGTTGAAATGGATCAAAAGCAGATCTTCCTGGTGTCTGGTCTCAGGAAAGTCACTTAGCTTCTCTAACCACCCATAAAACGAGAGTGTTGGGCATTCTGCCTCTGCTCATGCCAAGTAGGGGCATAGTACCTCTTTAAGCAATCTTGCCACACTTTGGACTCATGTTGGGCACGTTGTCCACTAAAACACTCAGGTCTTTTTTCCACCCACACACCTTGTCTGGCTACATACTGGATTTGTGCAAATGATGAAAAAAAATCTCATGTAGGACTTTGTATTGTTTCTCTTAAATTTCATCTAATTAGACTCAGCCCACCATCTTCACCTGTGGAGCTACTTTTAGATGCTGCCTTTGTCCACCAACATCCTTTTGGCCAAATGCCGTAAATATCTAGGAAGTTTTCTATTGATAGAGATAGGGTGGCACACTGGAAAGAACCAGAGATTGGAAGTGAGAAGACAGATTTGAATCTTCTTACCAATTAGGTGGTGCACTGAATAGAGTGCTGTACCTGAAATCAAAGAAGGCCTGAGTTCAAGACTGGTCTCAAAAACTTTCTAGCTGTATAACCCTGGGTAAGACACTTAATATCTATCTGCCTCAGTGTTTTCTACTGTAAAATAGGGGTAACAGTAATACCTATGCCCCAAGCTTGGTGTGAGGATGGAACTGAAAATAACATTTGTCAAAGTGCCTAGCACAATGTTTGGCGTATAATAGTTGACTAATAAATGCTTCTCCCTTCTCTCTCTTCTTAACTTGGGTGACCTCAGACTTTGTAAAATCAAATAATTAAGTTAGATGATCTCCAAAGTCCCTTCCAGTACTAAATTGGATTCTACAAACATGAGTCTGGATAATTCTAAGGTCCTTTTGAGCTCTTTGAGCTTGGTTCCTTTGGAACTTATGGCAGTGACAGATTCCAAAGCCATGACTCTATACACTGGGCAGCCAACTGGAGAGAAAATTTGGGGCCAGGACATAAGAGTTTGCAAGTACCCTAAAATAATCAGTCAGCATACATAGTTGGCCTAATGCTTCCCTGCTCCTTTCAAAACCTCTCTTTGACTACTAATTAATGTTCCACTTCAATCCTCAAACAAACCTGGCAAAGTCCCGGTCTCAAGAGCAGAGCTACCTGTAAAGTATTTTCTATCTGTCATAACATGGCCATACACTGCTAACTAATAATCATAACCTTCACTTACCAGGCCAATTCAACTAGCACTTGTTTTTGTTTTATTTCCTTTAAGAGCATGCAGTAAACACAAGGCTTGAGGTGGTAGAAAGATAGCTAGGCCCTAAGGATGTTCAGCCAGGTGAAGGAGCCTGGTCATCTGTCTTCATGCTGCTGGGGGGGGGAGGGGGAGAACATTTGTGATCAATGAAGGAGGCAATATAGTCTGAGAATAATCATAATATTCCTTAAAAACCCTCCTATTCCTCTAGCATCTCAAGGCTTTTCAAGACACTTTTTACACAATGATCCTGCAAGATAAGTTGTATGCTACTGTTAAGGAAATTGAGTCTCAGGCAGATAATGTAACTTGCTGAAGGACAAGAAACCAGCTCCTGACAGAGATAGTCTACTGCTCTTTCCAAAAGCACAGGGCACTATTTATAAGTTATATTTACCAACAGCAATTTCATATTTATTTAGCAGCTTGGGGTGGTCGATAGAGAGAGTGGGTCTCATAATCAGCAAAACCTTGATTTAGATCCTGCCTCTGGTGTGACCTCACAAGCCACTTCTCGCCAGGGCACCCTTACACCCCATCACCTCTGGCCTCTGCAACTCTCTGAGATTCACAAGTTACAAAATAGTCTCCAGCTTCATTGGTAGAGTGAATTCTGAAGAAGAGTTGTCTATACCAATGCAATCACATGTCCAGCTGTTGCTCCACCATTCATCTTCTCTTCTATGTCTGTAATCTTGAAATGATATTTGATTCATTCCTCCACTTCACAACTGGTATCTAAGCTGCCCCAAGTTCCTGCAGATTTTACCTCCGTAAATATATCCCTCCAGTTACCCTCCAGGTAGACAATTGGAACATCTTCTAATGGATCTCCTCTCCAACTACCTCCCCAATCAAATTGTTCCTTTCCTTTGCTGTCAAAATATTTTTTCTTTCCCATAGGTTTATTACTATTGCTCCTCTACTGAAAAATCTTTAACAGTTTCCTAGCACCTACTGGATAAAGTTCTTACTCTTAATAGTTAATGCCTCTTGCAAATGGGCTGGAGAAGGAAATGGCCTATCACTTCAAGACCTTCCAATGGGGTCATGAAGAGTTCGACACAACTGTACAACAATAGCAACAGCAACAAGATGGAACCCCTCTATTTCCATGTATTCTAGAGTCCATGGAAAATGGATTATCCTCTGCATCCCAAACACACCTTGGATTTTCCTATCTTTATTCTTTGGTTCCCATTCTCAAGGCCTGAGAGCTACACTCTCTATGAAGCCTTCCTTGAATTTCCCCCTGACAGCAGTACCATCCTTATTAGATATCACTTTAATGTACCTAATGTATAATATTGTGTGTCATTGTTATTAACATTGGTTATTCTCAAGCTAGACTTAAAGCCAGATGAAACCAAGGACTGTTTCTTATCTACATTCTTTTTGCCACAATACAGTAAATAAAGGTTTGATGAATCAAGAGCCCCACCCCTAATTTTCTACATACAATTATAATTCTAAAATTATTAAAATAATTTGTTTCAATTCCTGTTTGATATCCAGTTCAATTCAATTTGATGAGTATTTATAAACCAGTGACTTTGTACCAGATACAATGTAAGGAATAGGGCTCTTTATAAGGGAGGCTGAATTATTAAGGTGAGAGAAATAAATATTTCTCTCTCTTATTAATAATCAATTATTAAAACTGGGGAGACCCAAGCTTTTTCTCCTGTGCTATTTCCTTGTCCAAAGCCCAGTCTCTCAAGGACTGAGGATAGGATTAACATACTCCTGGAAAGAATGGAGGGGAATAGGATTAACATTCTCCTTATTCAGAGTAGTATTACTCTACTCAACTAGATCAGACTTCAAATCTAAAATAATTCCTGCATATTGTCTTCCATTCAAGCTAATTTGGGCAGAGGTAGATCCTCAGTCTAGGTTGCCCAAGGCTGTGGGTGGTCTAGTTAGAGAGGTAGTCCCTTACTGCAAGAGTGACATGATGTTATTGTCTCAGACTCTCATTGGAACAAGCCCATTTATCATTAATTGTTAACCAATCAGAGTTGATTTCCACCCTCTGGAACACCCACTTTTCCAAGGGCATATAAGCCCTCCACCTGCTATCATGATTGTCTTTGGTCCACGAGAGAGACAGCCAAATGACCATTGCTTAGCACTATTAATAAAATTATAATTACCCAGAAATTATGTATCTTAAACTTTTAAAATGTCACAAGAATGAGTTAGTTGATGTCATGAAGCAGTTTTATATTTCAAATTAAAGGAATAAGTTCTGGGATTTAAGAGGCTTGGGTACTAGCCCAGGATCTTTTACTGTACTAGCTCTGTCTATGTAATCATAATCAAGTTTCCTTATCTGACAGCTAGGAGGCACAGAATGAACCTGGAACCAGGAAGACCTGAGTTCAATTTCTGCTTCCGACATTAACTAGTCCTATGACCCTGGGTAAGTTCCTTGAGGGTATAAACTGTCTTATTTGCTTGTCAACAAGTATTTTCTTAAGGACCACTATGTTCCAGACACTGTATTTGAATCCCCAGGGTTTAGTACAATCTTTGGAACATGATAATCACTTAATAAGTACTTTGTCTATCAATCTATCCAGCCCTCTTTCTACTATACACCTATCTATCCATCTATTTATCCATCCACCTATCTACCCATCTGTCTATCCTTCTATTTCTCTATCTATCCATCTATGTATCCATCCATTCATCTATCAGTCTATCCCTCTATCTACCTATGTATCCATCCATTTATCTACCTATCCATCTATTTACCCATCTATCTATATCCATCCATTTATCCATCCATCCATCTATCTGTCTCTCAAGCCAAATTTTATGACATAGAATTAAAGCATGTTAGAGCTGAAAAGAACCCTAAAGTCCATCTATTCTAACCTCATTTTACACCTGAGAAAACTAAGGCTCAAGGAAGTTAAATGACTTGCCCAAAGTCACACAACTAACTGCTAGAGCCAAGGCTCAAACACAGATCTTCTGATTCCAAATCCTGTACCCTTTACCCAACACCATACTATATTCACCTATGTGTTCCCTAAATGGTGATGCAGGAGACAGAGTACTGGCCCTGGAGTCAAGACCTGAGTACCAATCTGGTCTTAGACAATTATTAGCTGTGTGACCTTGGGAAAGTTACTTAACCTTAGTTTCCTCAACTGTAAAATGAGGATTATAATAGCATCTACTTAGCAGAGTTGTTATGGAGATCAACTAAAGTAATATTAATAAAGTATTTAATATGTGCCTGGAACATAGTAGGTCCTATATAAATGCTAGACATTATTATTATTATATGCTTATTGAATGACTATTTGAAGTAAGCAGCACAGCTCCAGGGTCAGAACACAGAGGGACTATTGCAAAACAACTTCCCTGTATGGGCCACCTCCCATCAGTGTCTGGGACACCCAGCTGGCAGCAGCAGCCCTCAGTTTCTCTTCCATGTGATGTCTGTTTTGAGGGATGAATTAACCAAGCAAAATGTGAGTCCCCCAAGTTATTTGAGTGCCCCCGGCTAGGTTCCTTCCTGCAGGGCTGGTGAAAGTAAACAATGTTATTATAGATTTGGGCCATGGCCTGGCATCTGTAAGTAGAATTTCTGCCTATGCCATATGTTTGCATTGAACTGGAACAGGGACATGGAGGCAGGGAAACTGTTTAAAGAGCCAGTTCAACCTCAATCCTTCCAACCCAAATGTCAGTGAACAGGATTTTCTTTGCTAACAACAAAGGGGGTTTTGTTTGTCTAATGCAATAATACATAAATTGGCATACAAGCTAGCAATTTTTCCTTATAATTATCATTATTCAAATGTCAGTTCCACACCAGGAATGGGATATTGCAGCACCAAGTTCATGGAAGACCATAACCTTCCCCATGGTAGCCCTATGCCAAATCCACATGAGAATGAAAGGCAAAAATACCAGGGCCCCCGTCCCCCCAAATATGCATAGAAGCAGATGCCCGAGTAATATTTAATTAAACTCCAAAAAAAGAAGGTGAGCACAACTGTTAGAAATTAAATCCTCACTCACAGAACAAGTCTGTTAGTCATTCTCTGACACTGCTATAATTTCTCCCTGAGACAGGTTAACTACATGTCAAGAAATGTTTCCGACCCAGACAGCACGCACCTACCAGTTTGAGGTGATGTTTCCATTTCTCACGTGCCGAAGACCAGACTTCCAGTTGCAGAGCCCATGAGCGAGCTAGATTTAAGTCAGAAAAATGAGGGTGTCTCCTTAGATGGCAAGGGCACCCAAAGAAAGACAGGCCACCAGAGAGAAAAGAGTGAGGAGAACTCAGCTATTCTTTGTAATGCCTGCTTTCTTAAAGTCTTCCTTTATTAGCCAGATACCTACAGAAATGAACAAATCACTTAAACCTTGGAGCCTCAGTTTACCTTCTCTGCTAAATGATGATAAGGATGCTTACAATACTTCACAGCATTGTTGAGAAAACAATTTCATAAACCTTCTAAGCATTATATAAATGTGAGCTATGGGCATTATTGTTGTTGGAAGCAGTCTAACCCTACTCACCTCATTATGCCACATCAACTTCAAGGAACACTCTTTTCAAAAAAACTCTGAAATTCCAATGCTTTGCTGTTTAAAGAACTAACTACTGTAAAGACACAGATCTCTCTCTGTTCTCAAATTATCATGTATATACTTATCTGTTTGCATATTATGTTATATGCCCTCCATCTCCCAAATTGAATATAAGTTCTTTGAAACCAGGAGACATTTCTGGGTTTGTTTTTAGCTCTGCCTTTGTATGTACAGCAAAGAGCCCTATAATAAATGGTTCTTGGGCTAAATTGGATTGGATTAGTAAATATCAGGGATAGAAGGAGCCAAGTCCCTCAGTTTACAAAAAGAGAAACTTAGAGCCAGAACTATTTGCCCAATGTCATGTTGGCAGATTGAAGACTCCAACCCAAGTCTTCTTATTTCCATTTGAATGCTCCAATGCCACAGAGTGACCTGCAGAGGAGAAAATAACTCGCAATGGAAAGCGTGGGGGTACATTCACCTCTCTGGGCCTCATAAAGTTGCAGGGCTTTGGCCTAGATGATTTGTGAGACCCCGTCCAACTCTGCTGCTTTCTGCCATATTAGGGACTTTAGCTTGGACATTCTGAGATTTCTGTCCCTTTAAACACTGGCCAAGCTTTGACCTGGACTTCACAAACCTTCCTTCATAGCTTGCTACTTATTAAGTGCAGCTGGTGGTCTGAGGTAACTAACCCACGCTGAGGGCCACTAGTTAAGTTTTTTTTTTTTATAAATAGCCAGATCAACAGGGGTGTGGGGTGTTCAGCTCTCGGTTTCTTCAAAATAAAAGGCATTTGGGGGCCTGAAATCCTTGGTTTTTCAATGGAGGCCGGAATTTAATTTCAGATAGTGTTACTCCACGTTGTGTAAGGGATTGGCCTTGGCGCTACCCGGGTACAAAACCCTCTTTATTAGTCACACACCAAGAAGCCTGAAGTCTTTTTTTTTCTGTCTCTGAAAATGACATTTCGTCAGCGTGTTCCTTTCCTCAAACTCCCCCCTCCCACCACCACCACCCTTTTTTTAATCACCTGAACACTGAGCTTCAAACCACAGCCCGCTAGGCCCTGTGTGAAGTGGGGAGAGTTATTTGGGCCCCGGCTTCTCCCCAAAACTGAAGCACCAGTATGCCTCCAACAGCTCGCACTTAAAGGAAGGCAGCTGCTCCAGCTCAGGTTTCATCCAGCCACCAATTTCCTTTTCCCCCTGACAAACGGGCCTCAGAAAACGCACAGGCCAGAAATTCTCCACGTTTAGCGAAACATTTCCTCTTTCCCGGCCTCCCTTCCATTAACATTATTACTCCGCTCCTGGGAAAAGTGGACTTTTCTTTCCAGCAGCAGGAGTGTTATTTCTCTCTTGGTTTCACTCTTTATTTGACTTTTGAGTGGTGGGAGGGAATGGTGGGGGTGTCTCTGAGGAGGGGGCGAGGGGCCCTGTGGCAGTGATGGAAGTGTGGGGTGAAGAGAGTTAGGGCCTTTCTTTCTTTGGTAAAGATCCTTCACACTGGCCACTTTTCCAGTCTGAGTTGTCAACTGAGGTAAAAAAAAGAAAAAAAAATACCTAGATCTGCAGAAACTTGCTGCCAGGCCTCATTCTAGGGGGTATAGTTTTCCCCAGGGCTTAGCCTTTTGGACCCTGGTGTGGTTATATTCACCTTCAAGGCAATTTTTCTATTTGGGCCTGAATTATTAAACTTGCTTGAGAAAATGCACTATCTTGATTTGATTTTCTTTTCCTTTTCTCCTCGGTTATATTTCTGCAGCCTTAGAGACAACTTTGTTCTGGATTCTGCTTCTTCAGTGTGTTAAAATAGAAAGGGCTGGGCATCAGGAGGGCTTAGATCTCATTGCCCTAAGATTCCTCAGTGACCAGCTAACTAAGTTACTTTCCTCAACTCATGGGCCATTTCTGTATTTCAATGTCCTCTTTTTTAAAATGGGGGGATTTAGAACAGGGGGTCTCCAAGGCCCCTCTCAGCTCCAACATTCTGTGTTCTAAGGTCCCTCCCAGCTCTGACATTCTGTGTTCTAAGGTCCCTCCCAGCTCTGACATTCTGTGTTCTAAGGTCCCTCCCAGGTCTGACATTCTCTGTTCTAAGGTTCTTCCCAGCTCTGACATTCTGTGTTCTAAGTTTCCTGCCAACTTAGACGTTCTGTGTCATAAGACCCCTTCTAGCTCTGACATTCTATGATCTAAAGATTCTACCAGTTCAAATACTTTGGATTCTGAGATCCCTTCTAGGTCTGACATTAAAAAGCACTGACTCTAGAGTCAGGGAACCTCTTTCAAATCTCACCTCTGACCCTTGATACCTGTGACCTTGAGCAATCTATTTAATATCTCTGGGTCTCAGTTTTTTAATCCGCAAAATGAAGCAGTTAAAATAGATGGTTTCTGGGGTCTATGAACCTCCGATCCTCTGTTCTATAAGATCCCTTCCAGTTATGACAGTCTTTCTTTTTTTTTCTTTTTTTTTTTGGAGGGCAGTTGGGGTTAAGTAACTTGCCCAAGGTCACACAGCTAGTAAGTGTGTCAAGTGCCTGTGGTCAGATTTGAACTCAGGTCCTCCTAACTCCAGGGCCGGTGCTCTATTCACTGTGCCACCTAGCCGCCCCTTTAGTTTTTATTTCTAATACCCTTCTAGTGTTGATATTCTAAGAGCCCTACCATCCTTGATGTTACATATTCTAAGGCACTTTCTAGATCTATCATTCAATATTCTAAAGCCTCTTCCAGCTCTAATGTGCCTTCTTATGGCCCTTCCATTTCCAATTCATCTACACAGTATTTAAAATCTGTTTTTCTAAGAAAAGAAATGAAACAAACATTGAGTAATGCCTTCTGTGTGCCAGGCACTGTGCTAAGCACTGACCAAACATTACATCGCTCAATCCTGGGATCCCACAACCCTGGGAGGTAAGTGCTATTATTATTACCTTTGTACAGTTGAGGAAACTAAGGCACCAAGGAGTTAGGATACTTGACCAAAGGCATATAGCTAGTGAGTGTCTAGGACTGGCTTTAAACTCTGGAGGAGGGGGAAGAGTGACCAGACTGGGGAAGGTCTTAAATGGTTTCCTATTGAAGTCTAAGCAAGAAGAAAGCAACTATCTTAAACAAGTTGCTTTTTAAATGGATAAGCATCTGAGGGTATTTTAGAGCTTATAGAAATCCTCATTTTCTACAACAGAAAATGTGACAAAGAAATTTGCCTTTGGAAAAAGGTGAAGTAGGACAGAAAGAAATGCCCCACATCCCAAGTACTGGAGCATGGTGGCAGTGATCCCAAACTGAGCCCCCTTTATTAATAAATCTAGAGCAATAATATTAAATTTCATACAAGTTCTATAGCACTTCTTGTTCCCCAGAGCCTCAAAGTCCTTTTATGCTCCATCCACATGGCCCAATGCCAGACCAGGCTGCCTATTAGTATGGGCACTTCCACTGCTACCACCCAAAGACCAGGCAGAGGAGAAGTGAGGGGGAGGGACAACACTTAGTCTTGGACCAAAATCTGGGACCCTGGGCCTTGATCACCTGCTTCTCCTGTAACCTTCATAGGTCATCATTGCATTTTAGTCAGTTGTTCAGGACAGAGGAACCTGTAGTATTTTACAAATAATAGAAAATATGTTTTAATAAAATGATTTTTTTAAGTTACCTTTTGCATTGCTCTTGGACATCTCTGAGTCTCTTATGGAACTTATGCAGACCCAGGTGTGTCCCAGACCACAGAATCTTAGAGGAAGAATTCACCATTGTATGTACCGGGGCCCCTAAAGTACATCATGTGAGAGTCAGTGGAGCACAGAGACTGACTTTTGCCTCTTTTTATATCCTTGGTGCTCAGCACAGTGTCTGGATTAAGAAATGTATATGGATTGATCATTATCATAATTGCACTTATATATTTGCACATATTGTCTCATTTGATCCCCACAACCACACTAGGAGGTAGGTGCTATTATTATCCCCATTTTAAAGATGAAAAGACTGAGGCAAAAAGAGGTTACACAGGGTCACATGGCTAATTAATTGTCGGGGGGTGGGGGTGGAGCTAGATATGAACTTAGGACTTCTTGACTCCAGGTCCAGCCCACTATTTACTGCACCTCCTAACTCTCTTAAATTCCTGTGGATTTGGAGTCTGCGATCCTAGAAGTCAGTCTATCAGTCAATAAAGCATTGACCAAGCATTGACAATGTTCCAGGCAGCTATGGCGTGTACTAAATGCAAAAATAATTCCTTCCCTCAAGGAGCTTCCACTCCTGGCTCAGAGTGAATGTAAATAGTGACTGTTTCTCTTTTGGTCAGCAACTCTCAGAGTCTTCCCCTCCCAGTTTGATTTTTTGTTTTTTAAGAAGCCATACCGGGGCGGCTAGGTGGCGCAGTGAATAGAGCGCCGGCCCTGGAATCAGAAGGACCTGAGTTCGGAGCCGGCCTCCGACACTTGACACTTAATCCGCACAAACAAAAACCTAGCCGTGTAACCTTGGGCAAGTTACTTAACCCCAATTGCCCTAAAGGGGCGGCTAGGTGGCGCAGTGAGTAAGAGCGCCACTGCGCCGGCCTCGGAGTTTGGATGACCTGAGATCAGATCTGGCCTCAGAAAATGAGCACCCACGCATAAATCAAATGACTAGCCAGGTAACCTTGAGCAAGTTACTTAACCCCAATTGCTTAAAAAAAAAAAAAAAAAAGAAGCCATACCTTAGGGGTGGCTAGGTGGCACACTGAGTAGACTGCTGGCCCTGGAGTCAGAAGCACCTGAGTTCGGATCTAGCCTCAGACACTTAACACACACAAACAAAAACCTAGTCCTGTGACTTTGGGCAAGTTACTTAACCCCAATTGCCCTCAAAAAACAAACAAAAAAGACTCATGAAGGAGAGAGATGTCTACATCCAGAGAAAGAACTGTGCTTGAATCCTGATGGAAGAAATCTAATCGATCTTTTTCTTTTCATTGTTTGGTTTTATTTCTTCTTTACCATTTTTCATCCCATCTAGTACAATATGCTTTTGTAACTTGACTAATTTCTATTGTGAAAGTATTTGCAGATCCTATACTGGACTATATGCCATTGTGGGGTAGGGGGGCCAGGGAAGGGAAATTTGAGACTCAAGGAACTATGGAATTGAATCTTGTAAACTAAAAATAAACAAATAAATTAAATTAAAAAACAAAACAAAACAAAACAAAAAAATAAAATAAAAAAGAAGCCATCCCTTGACTCATTTCCTAAACAGTCCTATTCATTGAATGGGTGTTGCCTCATTCAAAATGAGAACCAGACCTTAGCTTAAAAAGGTTAAGGCCTCCCACTGCATCTGGGGTCATTTCCTATCATCCTGATCTATGTTTTGCCACTGGAGCCAGGAAAAAGTGACTTTGCATACCCTACCTCACTTAAATCCAATTCACTTGCAAGTCATGGCATCATGTTCCTGATGTTGTGGTCCTCTTCAAGAATGAAAGACAAGGGGTGGCTAGGTGGTGCAGTGAGTAGAGCGCTGGCCCTGGAGTCAGAAGGACCTGAGTTTGGATCCAGCCTCAGACACTTAACACACAAACAAAAAAACCTAGCCGTGTGACCTTGGGCAAGTTACTTAACCCCAATTGCCCTCCAAAAAGCAAAAAACAAAAACAAGAATGAAAGACAAACCATACACAACATTAGGGAGATGTAAATATGTAAATAACACAGAGTAGTTGAGCAGCTGGGAGAACCAAGAAAAGCCTAAGGAGGGATTTGAACTGAGTTTTGGAGAAAGCCCAGAAATCCAGGAAAATGAAAAGGTAGAGGTAAGGGGACAGAGTATTTCAGCTATGAGGGACAGATATCACAATGAACAGAGAAGGCTGATTGAGTGTTGTGTTCAAGGAACAAGTAGGCCAATGTGTTAGACTGTAGAATGTGTGGAAGGGAGTTAAATATAAGAAGGTAGAAAGATTAGGAATGAACCAAGTTAAGACAAGTTATATATACCAAATAGAGGGGTTTACATTTGAGCCTCTGCAGCTCATTGAGCCAGAGTGGTGACATGGTTAGATCTATACTTTAGAAAACAAAAAAAATAACCTTCCACCAGCTAAGCAAGCCACTTAACCTCCATTGACCTCAGTTTTCTTATCTGTAAATGGGGATAATAATAGCACCTGGCAGTTAGATGATGCAGTATGGGATAGAATACCAGACCTGGTATCAAAAAGACTCATTTTCCTGAGCTCACATCTGTCCTCAGATAGCTGTGTGACCCTGGGCAAGTCCATTGACCCTGTTTGCCTTGGTTTCCTCATCTGTCAAATGAACTGGACAAGGCAATAGCAAACCACTCCAGTATCTTTGCCAAGAAAACCTGAAATGGGTTCACAAAGAGTCAGACAAAACTGAAATAACTGAATAAAAGCACCTACCTTCTAGCATTGTTAAGGGATCAAATGAGACATTATTTGTACACCTTAAAGTACTATATAAATGCTATTATGATAATGATCAATCATTATCATATCATAACTATTGAGTGGAGGATGGACTGTTGTGGCAAGAAATTTGAAGCAGGGAGAACCAGTTCAAAGGTGATTGAATAATCCAAATAAAAAGATGATTTGTGTCTGAACTCTTGTTATGGCTATGTGAGTGAAGAGGATGCATATGAAACATAACTGTCATAAAGGGAAAAGACAAGATTTGGCAATGGATTGGCTTTGTGAGGTGCACGAGAATGAGGAGTTAAAAGTGACACCCAAGTTTGTGAGAGTGCGTCACTAGATGGGTGAATAACAGCAAATTCCAACATTGCTACTTATGACCTATGTGACATGGAACAAGTCGTTTTATTTCGTTGGGCTTGAGTTCCATCTACAAAATCAGTGGGTTGAATTAGATGACAGATAAGACTGCCTCTAGTTCTAAATCATATGAGTCTAACCAGTTCAAGATACATGGGTCTACCTTCTTTATTCTAGGACAAGCAAGTTCAAAAACTCATTTGTTTATTGAGAAATAATGTTCCTCTACTCAGGAAAAAAGAATATCAGACCAACCAGTCAAATCAAAGGGAGAAGAATAATACTCACATGTCTCCCCAAATAGAATGTAACTCCTTGAGGGCAGATCTAATTTCATTTTTGTCTTTATATCTCTAGCATCTAGTATAGTGCCTAACACATAATAGGAATTTAATTAATGCTAATTGCTTGACTTATTGAAAGTTAATAGCTGGGATAAGTATATAGATGGCTATGATTCAGTGAATCTGTGACTTTCTGCCAATGGTATTATTGATGTCAATCTGTCTCCATTTTCTCAATCTTTGCCTCTTGTCTGTTACCTCCCAGAAATTCTCCAAAGAAGATCTACCCAATGTGCTAAAAGCCTCTTTGGGGTCTTTGAACAGTCCATGGGCGTTGGTATGGTACCTGAGCTATCTAGTTACTATTCTTTTCTCCCAACAGGACGATATGTACCCAAAAAACAGTCCCACTCACAGAGACTGTGTGCATTCTTACTGTGCCTTTAAGGAAGGGAGTATCAAATCTTAGAGTGAGATGGTTTGACTGTCATTCTTTGAAGAATTTTGTGAGAGACCAAGGCTAAAAGTTTAACTGTCATATCATCCATGAGGAATCTGTGAGAGGATTATGAGACTTAGCAGTCAATCTTATAAAAGACTGAAACTGAGAAATTAACTGTTCTTTTTGAGAGAGTATGGATATGCCTCCTTGAGAAGAGTTCCTGAGAAGAATTTGTGAGTCTTTGCCCATTGAACTATGAGACTTTTAAACTGCAGTTCCAGAGCCCATGGAGAAGTGATCAGCGGCGGCTGATGGGGAGAGATGGTTTTGGCTATGATCATTCATACCTCTGATACATTGTCAAAATATTTAAATATGTTTTTGTATTGTTTGCTACACTGTTCATATATTATGTAGACAATAACATGAATACTTATCTAAATCTATGAGGTCAAGTGGTTTAATGCTAAATTAATCTAATAATTGATTGAACAAAATTAATTAATAAAGAGGTGGTGAAATTGTAGCAATCTGTGATGAAATCTGAGAAACCAGTTTGTGAGAATTCCTAAGGTAACAAGTCAAGTGGAAAGCAGAGGGATTGTGGTTTGCTGTGTTTGTTTCTGAGTGCCTAAAATGCATTCCTCTCACCCAGCAGAACACGCCCATATCCTTGTCCTTAGGATTGCTATATACATGTTAGCAAAGAGCCTGACTCCACATGGTAACATTTTATTGCTAAACCTACTACATGCGATTTCTTGTCCGAGAGATCTCTCCTTGTGGGGTTTCAGTCATCACCTTCTGCCTGCTATGATACATTTCCTGGATTACCCATTTGATTCTACTTACTGCACGTGTTGTGGGTGATACTATACCCCAGCCCACCCTACTCAGACCCACCATAGGCTTCTTCACTGGTTACTTTTAGTTTTGCTTCTTTGGAGATCGTGCTGTTTCATGATTCTGAGTCATATAAAAGAAGTGTTCAGCGCAACTGAGCCAGACTGAGTGTATACAGATACACACACACACACAAACACACACACACACACACACACACACACACACACACATAATCCATGTTGGAGGTGACATAAGCACAGCTTTCATTGAGCACCTACTATGGGTCTAGCACCTGCTAAATGCTAGAAACAAAAATATAGAGATGGAAAACGCTTTTATTCACAGGGAACTTATATTCAAACAGAGTAGTTTAGTAGGAAGCCCACTAGAAGTTGGGGGAAATGGTGATAATCAGGAAAGGCTTCACATAGAAGGTGATGCTTGAGCTGTATCTTGAAAGAAGGGAGGGATTTTATGGAACAGGAGTGAGGATGGAGCACATTTCAGACATAGGCATAGGGTACTGTTCAGGTCAAAGGCATTGAGATGGAACATTGTGTGGGAGGAACAGAGAAAAGGCTAGTCTGGCCATCTCAGCAAGTATGGGAAAGGAAATAATGCCTAACGAGCCTGGAAAGATAGATTGGGACCAGACTGTGTAGGACTTTAAGTGCTCAGAACAAGAGTTTATATTTTATCCTTGAAAAAAT
This sequence comes from Gymnobelideus leadbeateri, assembly GCA_011680675.1. Lineage (NCBI taxonomy): Eukaryota > Metazoa > Chordata > Mammalia > Diprotodontia > Petauridae > Gymnobelideus > Gymnobelideus leadbeateri. Next base: position 166,097 of record WOXC01007555.1, read on the forward strand.
ACAAAGCATTGGAGTTCATTGAGTTGGGAATTAACATGGGCTAATGAGCATGCAGAAAATCTGTCAAAATATCCCAAAGAGGTTGAAAAGAAAAGAAAACTGGAGGGAAATCCCAGACAGCATCAATACCCTCTGAAAAGATCCTGGAGAAGACACCAGTAATCATCAACTCATTCTTCTTTCCTATCAAATTCTTATGAGAAGTGTCCAGATAATTCAGGGGAAAATCGTTGCTTTTGCCTAGATGGAACATGGAATAAGAGGTAGGTTAAAAAAAAATAAGATATCTGATACCCTGAAAATAATGATACAGCCACGCCACCTTTTCAAGTCTTAGAATATATGACTCATAAAGCATAGTAGGTATTTAATGTTTATTAACTGACTGAGAATATCAGATAGGAAGGCCCTTAAAACACAGAATATCAGAGTTGGGAGGGCCTTTTGAACATATAATTTTAACATATAAGCCGAAAGGCCCCTTAGAATGAAGAATGTCAGAGCTGGAAGGGGGCTTAAAACATAGAATATCTGAGCTAGGAGGGATCCTTAGAAAACAGAATGTTGTAGCTGGAAGGAGCCTCGGAGATCTAGTCAAATTTCCCACTCACTGTACTAAAGAAATGACCAACTTGAAGCTCAGAGCTAGGCAACAGCAGGCCTAGAGTGAGTCAATATCAGAGGAGAGGCCTTGGCTCCAGGTCTCATAGGTTAAGCCTACTTCTGCTGCACCTGTCTGGGTGAACATGCTACTTTTCCAGAAGAACAGAGCTTGTTCATTAGACATCATGGGACCTTTAACTCTAGCCTGTCACTGAAGCCTCAACACCTGGAAAACCAGCCTGATTTTAGAAGCTGAGCTGAATGGATGCACTTCTCTCTGTAACAAATGAATGCAACTCTCCAAGAACAAAATAAAATGGGAGAAATATCCCAAGAGATGTCCTCCCTTTATCTGAGTAGAGCTAAAGGTGAGACCAGAGGACCCCTTTGGTCATGCAGCTTCCTGGGAACACTGGAGCAGGCAGCAACAGACAGAGGCACAGTAACCTCTGTTAAAGTGCTTTGGCTGACATTCTCCAGAGCCAATTCCCCATTCCCCCTGGGGATCAACAAGAGCTCTGGCAATATCCAGGTCTATTATTAATAATACAATAATAACTTACATTACAGCACACCCTTCCTCCCCAAGGAGAAGCTACAACTTCAAGAACATAGCAAGCTGTAACTCAACCTGGGCATAGGGACCACATACATCCATGGCAGCTGGTTAATGGGGCACAGTGTGGCTGCCCAGAGGAGAAGGGAGGAAGGGGATCTGGTACATGGCATTAATGGCTCTGTTGGGTATTGTTTGGAGAAGGAGGCAATGGTCTGTTCCCTCTCTAATGGGGTAAAAAGAATTAGACAGGTGTATCTGCTTTAAAAGAATGCATAAGAATTTAATTTGTTCCCATTCCTAAGCCCCTCAGGACCATACTTAGCCTAATGGGGTCTTTGGAAACCAGGACCCAACCTAAATGCAACTAGGAAACTGGCTAACCTTGACTTTACTGTCCTGAAAATCCCCTTTTCCATTAAGTGGTTGATCCCTTGCATTGCCCCAGCCCACCCCTAACTAGACCCCTCCTAACAATCTCTAATAAAGTGCTCCAAGAATTGACCTTTGTCCTTTGGAGGTGACCATTTTTTCATTGACTTGGATGAAGGAATATTTATTAAGTTTTAGATAATACAAAAATGGGAGCTAGAGTTAAAGTATCGGGTGATTAAAATCTCTTAACTCTCAAATATTCCAAAGACTCAATGGTTTCTTTGATTTGGGAGTTTCCTCCAAGGATGCAGATGGTGATCCAGGCCTCATAGATTAGCATCTTCTCTGTTGTACCTGTCTGGGAAAATATGCAGCTTTGTCAGAAGAATAGGACTTGTTCATCAGACATTATGGGATCTTTAACTCTAGCCCAGGGGTGGGTGGGGAACCTGCAGCCTTGAGGCCACATGTGGCCCCTAGGTCCTCAACTGCAGCCCTTTGACCAAATTCAAACTTCACAGAACAAATCCCCTTAAAATAAGGATTTGTTCTGTAAAACTTGGACTCAGTCAAAAAACCATAGTTGAGAACCTAGAGGGCCACATGTAGCCTCAAAGCCACAGGGTCCCCACCGCTGTTCTAGCCTATCACTCTGGGTCCATTCATGTCCAGCATCCTCTGTCCCTCTCATTAATATCATCCCATAGGTTTGCTCCAAGGACATCCCCCAACCTCCTGGAGGCTTCACTAGGTTGTGCACTTGTCATCCCTTAGGGCTGCCCCATCTTCTTTTCTTCTCCAACATTCCCTTGATGGCATATCTTATTCCTATTTTTCTTCCATGTTCCTTACTGGTTACATGTTGTAGGCAGCTTATACCCACCTTGCTCTTCTCCCTTGCTCTTCTCTGGGTGATACTCATTTTTTAATTTGTGAGCCAGTGAAAACCTCAGCTCCCAGGACAGTTCATGATGAATGCATGTTAAGGCTTGACCAACCCAGAGAGCAGGCATTGCCCCCATTCACATGTTGTTAGAATTAACCTCCTACCCCTGATCCTTCATTGAACTAGCCCAGCAAAACTCACTGCTTTGCCCGATTGTAGTCTCCTATTGGTGCTGTATCATTTTTGTCTAAAGATTCTATGTAAGCTTGAACACTCACTAGCTCTGGGCCTTCATCCAGAGCATATACCCCATTGCACATCTGAACCACCACCTCTATACTGTCCATGGCACTGTGGGTCATTGGGATTCCCATTAACATCTTCGTTCTCCCCAGCTCTCTTTGAATAGCAATAAATATTTTTCTCGTTATCCTTGAGTGGAATTGCTGCTCTTAATCAGAGCATATCTAATGGTCGAAAAATCACTCTAATAGAATTTTTATTGGCATTAAAAAGATAAGCCCTTATTTTTTAAGAGAATCTTAGGATCATAAAAAGAGCTTTGCAGTTTAATCAAGCCAATCTAGGCTTTTCTCCTTTTTCATTCTGAACATAAATTATTTGTCCATTTGTACTGGCTATTCAAGATATACAGATTCCCAGATAAAATATACAGGTTGCCCATCTAACTGAATATTATAATCTGGGCAACAAATATTTTTCATCCATTTGGTTTTTATTATGTGGATAGTCAAATCAAACTCTTAAATAGTTACAAATCTCTTCCAGGAGTTCATGTAGTGTTCCAGGTTTGATGACACCAGCATGGTGTCATCTGCTAAGGGGATCCAAAAAATATCTCAGGTTGCAATTATGTAATTGATTTAATCAGATGAAGTCTTCAGAGCAGAATGTTAGTAGAAGAGATAACATTTAGTCAGGAAAAATGTGATGTTCAATGCTTGAGTTCCAAAAAAAATCAACATGGGGATTCATGGCAGTTGTGTCTCTAAGTATGTGAACAGTTCTTATGTAGAAGCAGATTTGCACTTCATCTGCTTGGTCCAATAGGGAAGAATTCAGAACAACAGGGAGAAAATGCAGACTGAAAAATTTTAGCCTGATTGAAGGAATAACTTCCTAGAAACTAGAATTGTCCAAAGCTAAAACAGCTAGGTGGCGCAATGAATAGAGCACCAGCCCTGGAGCTAGGAGGACCTGAGTTCAAATCCGGCCTCAGACACGCGACACTTAACTGTGTGACCTTGGGCAAGTCACTTAAACCCAATTAACCCACTTAACCCCTCAAAAAAAAAAAATATGCAGAAAATCATGGAGTCCTTCTTGCTGTTTAATCTCAAGCAAAAGGTAGATGACCAACCACTTTTAGAGGTACTACAGATGCTTTTCTTGTTCATGTGTGAGCTGAATCCGATGACATTTGAGGTTTCTTCTGAATCTGAATGTCTGTAAGTGGTACTTTCAAGCTCATGACCTTATTATCTCTTCCTGTCCTCTCCTCTGAAGATTTACCAGTCAGACTTGCCATCTTTCAAATTATTAGTAATTATGACTGACATTTATATGGCATTTTACTGTTTATAATGCCCTTTATGAATATTATCTCATTTGTATTTTACAGCAACCTAGTGAAGTAAGTGCTATTATTAGCCCCATTTTACAGATGAGGAAAGTGAGGCAGAGAGAGGTTCAGTGCCTTACACAGAGTCACACAACTAGCAAGTGTCTGAGACAGGATTTGAAGTCATGCTCTTCTTGAGTCCAAGCCCAGCTGCCAGGCTGATAGCCAGCCACTCCCTGAGGATAAAAACAAGAACAAGGGGTAGTCAAGCCGGTGACAGTCTATGGGGCCCTGTCATCGTTCACCCTCAGAGCTAGGAGTCTTGGGGACAGTAGGTTATGGGGGAAGTGGAAGTAACCCTGAAGATTCAGATTCTAGCCAGTCCTTCACTTAGATACATCTCTTCTTCCAACCACTATTCTGGGTGGGCGATTCTTATTCCTCCAGCCACTTGGAAAGAAAGCAGGATGCTTCTCCCTATGGTTTTCCATTTAACAGGGCACATCTGGGTTTCATATCAGGCCTAATTAATCCTCCGTGGCTGTTGGGTACTGACTCTCAAGCAGGGCAGCCTCTAATTGCAGCTTCAGCCAGGCATGGTGACAGAGTCAGCAAAGGCAGCCCAGCCACTGATTTACTGCCTATATCATCAGGAAGAGTAAAAGAAGGAAAAATGAACGAGGGAATTGCCTTTGGAAGGAATTGCTGGCAAGAGAGCATAGTGGAATGAATGCTCCAATCAGGAGATCTGGGTTCTAGCTCCTCCACTAACAAACACTCCAATTCACATGGCCTTGGCCAAATCCCTTCCTCTTCCTGGGTCTCAGATTCCTCCTCCATAAAACAAGAGAGCTTAGATCAGATGATCTTTGAGGCTTGTTCTTAGGAGACTATGATTCTATTACCCTATAAATCAAATGTGTTTTAATTTGAAGGTAAAGAAGAAAGGGGCAGGATGAGAGTTTAGGAGACCCCATATGGTTAAGAAACAGTTATCTTCCCTCCTTTGTTCTAGGACAGGGATTCTTAACCTCTTTTGTGTGTGACCTGTACCCCACTGGCAGTCTGCTGTAGCCTCTGGACTTCTTCTAAGAATACTGTTATTTTTTTCTAAAGCAATTGGGGTTAAGTAACTTGCTCAAAGTTACACGGCTAGTCATTATTTATGTGTGGGTGCTCATTTTATGAGGCCGGATTCGATCTCGGGTCATCCCAACTCCGAGGCCGGCGCTCTTACTCACTGCGCCACCTAGCCACCCCAAGCACACTGTTATTTTAAATTCATAAGATACATGGGATTGGAAAGGAAACAAATTATGTTGAAATTTAGCTATGAAATTAAAAAGAAAAAACAGATTCATGGACTGCAGATTAAGAACCCTCTTCTAGGGTACAGCCTCCCAGCCTAGAATACACATACCCAAAGGAGGTACGAGAAGCTTATCAAGGTTATATGGAAAATGTGTAGTAAGTTACTCTATTATCCTATTAAAATAAATTCAAAGTTGTACTTAGTCAACAGGCATTCACTAAGCAATTACTATGCTGCAGCACTGTGCTAAATGCATGTGGATGAAAAGACAGGCAAAAACACAGTCCCTGCCCTCAAGCAGCTCACAATCTAATGGGAGAGACAATATGCAAAAATATACATGTATGTGTGTATGGGCATGTAGATAGATAGATAGATAGATAGATAGATAGATATACTGTGTATATACATACACAAGATAAATACAGTACAAATGAGATATAATCTCCTAGGGAAATCATTAGGAGGAGGGGGGGATGCAGGAAAGTCATCTTGCAGAATTGGGGATTTGAGGAAGGAAAGAAGGAAGGAAGGAAGGAAGAGAGGGAGGGAGGAAGAAAGACAGGGAAGTTGGGAAGGGAAGTAAGGAGGAAGAGGATGTTATTAAAAATGTTACTAAATAAAGTTTTCTTTATAAAAAACTACTCTGTATTTAATTTTATTTCATATATGCAGATGCATTATAAACTCAAGAATGTGTTTCCTTTAATGTTGACTACAGAATGTGGGAAAGTTTACTTAAAGTCAAAAATCATGGAGACTCATAGAAAGGTTAGGAACCCCTGACCTAGGAGCTCTTGTATTAGAACCAAAGTCCTAAACCATTGAGTTTCAGTGAAATTCCAGTGGAAGAAAGGTATTACCCTTGTATGTAGCACATAGAGAGAGTCTAAAAGTTTTATTAAATGCTGAGAGACAGAGACAGAGAGAGACAAAGAGAGAGACAGAGACAGAGAGAGACACACAGAGAGAGACAGAGAGAGAGAGAGACAGAAACAGGAACAGAGACAGAGACAGAGACAGAAGGAGACAGATACAGAGAGAAGCCTTTGCTTGTAACAGAATTAAGTGCAAGAAAGCAACACTTCTACAAAGTTTGGCAGCATGTGTAGCATTCTGCTCCTGAAGGCCACCAGTTCTTTCCTTAGAAGAGGAATACACATTTCGTTATCAGTCATCTGGATCCAAGATTGGTCATAACATTGATGTGAATTCTGTTGTCTTCTGGGGTTGTCATCTTGTAGAGTGGTGCAATCATTTTGTATATGATTCTCTTTGTTCTGCTTGCTGCCTTTTTCTGGGGAACATTAACCCTCTCATCTCTGTCACTCCTCCCCTGACACCCATGACATTCTGACTGGTGAAAGGGGTGCCTGGATCACTATATCTCACTGACCCCAACCATACTTCATATGCCATCTGGGCCTTTTTGTCTTGATATTTGCCCCGTGTACTGCTCTACCCCACCCCAGACCACTGGCCCTTACCATCTATCCTGCTGCAGAACCTCAAGTACTCTTCTCCTCCCTCCCCTTCCAGCTCTAAAACTTTAGTCATAATCAGGACTGCCATTGCTACTGGAAAGGGTATATCAATCAGCTCCTCTATGACTCAACTCATCATCCCTCGGACTTCCCCAAACCAAAAGTTGCAGGCCACCATTCCCCTACATGTGTTGCTAAACTTAGCAGAATGTAAGTTTCTTGAGGGTGAGGGCTATTTTCTTTCTATTTGCATCTCTAGTTTTGCACAGGGCTTGGTATATAATAAATACTTGATGAATGCTTTTTTTATTCCTTTTTTACTCTGAATCAGTTGCTTCAAGTCTTCTCCTGGTTCTCTGAATTCCTCATCTTCATTTCTTTCAGCTATTCTATTCTATCCACGTACCACATTTTGTTCAACTGAAGAGAACTCTCTTTCTGTGTGAAAATCATAGATCAAAGAAAGGAAAGTAACTCAAGTCATCTAGTCCAACAGATGAGGAAACTGAGGACAAGGGTGACTAAATGGCTTTCCCAAGGTCACTTAGGAAATGTGTCAGACAAGGAATTTCAATAATAATAATAATAATAATAATAGTTACCATTTTACATATGGCTTCTTATGTGCCAGGCATTTGGCTAAGTGCTTTACAATTATCATGACATTCGATCCTCACAACAACCCTGGGAAGTAAATGTTGGTATTGTCACCATTTTACAGAGGAAACTAAGGCAAAAAAAGTTTAAGTGACTCACCCATAGCTAGTAAGTGTCTAACAGTATATTTAATATCAGTTCTTATTAACTCCAGCATTATCTATTGTACCACTTAGTTGGCTTTAAAATTGGCTTTCAATCCAAGCTCTATGATTCTAGACCCAAGAATTTTTCTACTGTGCCATGTTGTCTTCTCAGTAGACTGGTGTTTGGCTTTGACTGGCGTTTGGTTTGGGGTTGGTTTTTTTTTTGGTAATACATAAGTTCTGCTATTAATATTTTATGTAGATATGGGACCTTTCTTTCCTTGACATACTTGTAATATATTCCCAGGTGTGTCAAAGAGTATAAACAATTTAGCCATTTTTTTCACATATTTCCTAATAGTTGCAAAACTTTTTCCCACATTGCAATTGGATAGGAAAGGGGAAGCAGAGGAAAGAAATGCAGAGAGATGATAGGGTTGGGTTGGGTGAGGGGGGGACGAGAAAGAAAAGAGAGAAAAAGCTTCCTTTTGGGAGATGCCAACTTGGAGATTTATCGCCAGGCTGTATTTCACAAGCTGTGAGCCAGAACGCCAATAGCATATGTAATGGTTTTACCAGCAGACAAAGCATCCCTGTTCTGGACCAAAAGCTATCTAGGCAGCAATATTTATTTGGGTTTATATGCTTTCACTTAACTAATTTTAAAGATGTACAGGGTAAGTGTGGAGAAAGGGGTGAAATCTGGAAAGGAGTGTCTTTCAAGAAGAGAAAGTCCCCATTTCAACATAACTGGGACAGTTACCATTTCGTAAGCTGACGACTGGAAGGTTAGGATAATAGAGAAGGCAGCAGGGTGTAGTTGGAAGACCACTGTCTTAAGAGCCAGGATGCCTGAAACCCCATCCAGGTCCTGCCATGAACTGAGCTGTGTGGCTTTGGGTATGTCCCTGACCTCTCTGGGCCTCAATTTCCATCTCTGTAAAATGATATGTAATGGACTAAATTATTTCCCTTCCAGATCTGACACTCTATAATTACAAAGTGATTGGGGAAGGGGAAGAAATGCACACGTTCTTATTTTTAAAGGATACAACAGTCATGGGTAGAGGTGGACAAGATCCTTGATCTATAATTGAAAGGAAATTCAGAGGTGATCCAGATTAACCCTTTTCAATTTACAGATGAGAATAGTAAGGCTTAGTGAATTAATGAAGGGACTTGTCTAAGGTCACACAGCAAGTATCACATATGAACCCACACCCTCTGATTCAAGGACTAGTGTTCTTTCCACCGTGCAACACTTCCTCCCTAAACCGACTCCCCCTGTCACCTCCTTATTTTATGTTTGGAGAAACTGAGGTTCAGAGAAATAATGGATCTTGAAAAAACTCAACAAAGTAGTATGTGCCAGCCAGAATTTAACTCTATATAGTCTGTTCTAAATCTGGTGACACTGCATCATGCTGCCTAGCATGGAAATAGACAAAGTTTGAGTGTATTAAGGGTTATGAGGAAAGTAGGAAGCATTGGATAGTACCTCATTTGATTCTCACAACAACCCTGAGAGGGATACACTATTATCATCCCAAATTTTACATATGGGGAAACTAAGGCAGCGAAAGGTAAAGAGACTTGCTCAGGATCACTCAGCTATGAAGTGTCTAACACCAGATTTGAACTCAGGTCCTCCTGACTATAAGTCTAGTCCTCTTTTTACTTCACCACTTCCCTGCCTTAGATGAAGGGCTTTTGTTTCTATGACATGTGAGCTTGTTTTCCTCTCCCTCTGTTCCCCAGAGGGTGATAAACTACAGGTATACTCAGGTTGTTGATCCTTGAGTGTCTCACCTCCTCTTCCAGTCATATAGGTCTTCATAGATCATAAATTTAGAGCTTAGAAGGGACCACAGAAATAATCTGGTCCCTTATTTTGCACATAAAGAAATAGAGACCCAGGCAGAGTGTCATGGTTGAGAATCTAGGGTTAAGTCAATCAGCTAAGTGTGAAAAGTGCAAGGTTCACACAGCTGTCCACAATCATTAATTATTCCTCCCAGGTTCATGCCTCTCAAAGAATCTCCTCAGTCCCCTAAAATCACCAAGGCAATGAAATCATTACCTATAGAGGTTTATTTAAAGGCAATAATGACAATAGAAAGCAAGAGTTGTAATGCCCCTCCCACTACCTGGGCTCTCCTGTTCCACACTCTTCCCAAGCTCCCAGGTTTGGCCTCAGTTCACCCTCCCTTTCCAAACTCACAGTACCAATTAGTCCCTGCCTCATGCATTGCTATTGGGGTCCCAAGGTCAGATCAGCTGCCTCAATTGTTCTCTTTCTCCTATCTAGGGTCAAACACCCCAGCATGACCTCCACTTCTGGTAGGTCAACTGGGATACTCCAGTCAGCAGCCACTCCCTTATTTCCAACTCTGTCTCTCTCGGAATGGCTCTGGTAAATAGCATATCTCTCACTCTCCTCATGGCACCACCTGTCATTCTGACTCCTGCAGTTCCCAGCTTAATCTTGGTATTCCCATCATTTGGTTGGCAGTGTGGCCTCTTCCCCTGTTGGCTCCTCTGTCACCATGATTGCCCTCAACCAGAAGCTTTGTCTTCCTCTGTGCTCTTCAATCATTTCACCTGTGTCTGACTCTTTGTGACCTCATTTGGGGTTTTCTTGCCAAAGTGTAGCAGCAAGCACCCTAGAACACAAAGTATGGCTGCTAGCACAGGTTCCTACATCTGCTTTCTTAAAGGAAAGCAACTCAAAATGGGTTAACAATCTTACTTTAATCAATCAAACATATATCATTTACCTAGTTCAGGGGGAAGAGTCAGCACCCTGAACTTCAGAGAATACATATAGAAGTTACTACAGAAAATAATACAATTCAGCAGACAGGGTTTCTAGCTGTCTGACCATTACATCCATACCTAGTCAGTTACCAGAGAGGGAAGCACCAACATCTGGGTTTTCAAAGGCAGGGGCCTCTCAACTGCTGCCCAGAGTCTCATCTGGCCAAATCACACAACTCTTCCCAAAGTGAGCCCCAAAGCAAAACCTCACATCAGGGTATATATAGCCTTCTCCTGGCTCAGAGAATGTTACAACCCTCTTGACCCCCTGCCCAAATACAAATTAACAAGGTGTGGGCATTCTTGAAAAACAAGCTTCCTGTCACAGGCTGCAGGTGACCATATTCAGCCTATTAGGGGGCAGAGTATATTTTCAAATCAGGATAGGTTCTCAAATTCACTTAAGCCTATCAAGGGGCCAAGGGGGGGAGAAGATCTTCAGATTCCTATTGCCATTACACAAAGATACTGGATCTGTTTGCCATTTCCTCCTCTAGCTCATTTTACAGATGAGGAACTGAGGCAAACAAGGTTAAGTGACTTGTCCAGGGTCACACAGCTAGTAAGTGTCTGAGGATGGATTTGAACTCAAGTATTACAATGTTATTGTTCAGTTGTTTTTCAGTTTTGTCCAATTCTTCATGACCCGACTTGGGGTTTTCTTGGTAGAGATACTAGAGTGGTTTGCTATTTTCCTTCTCCAGCTCATTTTACAGATGACGAATATAAAACAAACAGGGTTAAGCCCAGAGTCACATAGTTAATAAGTGTCTGAGGCCATATTTTAACTTATGAAGATGAGTCTTCGTGATTCCAGGCCCAGCACTCTATCCATTGTGCCACCTAACTGCTCCAAAATATATAATAACCTAGGGTGTAACCTAGCTTTGGTCAATATCTTTGGGTTGATAAAATATGAGCTATTAACTGAATCAGTAAACAAAGAAGACCATTAGTGCTGAAGAATATGCAAGAATATGCTAAAGACTCTGAATTGATTTGGCTGAGACCTATATGGTGGCTCACCAGGGGCACACTGGTAACATTTAACAACTGGCTCCCAGAACACTCATGATACAATTCCATCACTCCCTTAAATCTAAACAATCAATAAAACAATAAATCATGTCTTGTTTTGTAGTATTTGCTGTTTCTAAGTTACAAATGTTCCTGAAATTTAACAAGCAAACCTCAAGACTCCAACACATCTTTGTGACTCTTCCAAAGGTCACATGGAAAAATCATAGCTAAGACTCAGTATCTCTATTTTGGAAAGGACTACAGACATCACCTAGTCTAAGTCATGCCTGAACATGAATCCTTCAACAATATCCCTAACAAGTGATCATCCAGCCTCTGCTAAAAGACATCCTGTAAAGAAGTCTAACCCAGCCCCACCAACTCCTGAGATAGCCCATTCCATTCTGTGACTGTCCCACTTTTCCCTTCCTCTAAACTGAAATCTACCTCTCTGAAACTTTCATCCACTGCTCCGAGTTCCACCTTCTAGGGCCAGGCAGAACAATAACAATAGCTAACAAAAGTCAGCATTTTATAAAGCACATTGAGGTCTGCAAAGTGTTTTTACAAATTTTATCTCATTTTATCTCACAACAACCCTGGGATAGAGGTGCTGTTTTTATCCTTATTTTTACGGATGAAAAAACTGAGACAGACAGAGGTTAAGCCCATTGCCCAGGTCACAAAGTCTAAGTGTCTAAGGTGGGATTTGAAATCAAATAAGCCTAATGTTTCTTCTAAATGAGAGCCCTTTAGATATTGTGATGTCAGGAATCAACCGCTTCAAAGTCTTCTCTTCTCCACACTAAACAGCATCAGTTTCTTTGAACAATTTTCACATCACATGGTCTCCTGTCCCCTCACCATTTTGGGTTTCCATGACTAGAATTCAGATCCCCTGATTGCTAGTCCAAGATTGTTTTTTTCCCCACTAGGTCTATTCCATTCCATTATTTAGGGTTAGATTCATACAGTTATTCATCACTACAGTTAATCATGAGACACTGTCCAGGATCCAACTAAATGTGTGGTGTCACTATAATGGTGAAATGTATTTAACCATCTTGTCCCTATTTAATGTCCCCCATACAACTGCACTGGGGACTCATCTTTGCTCAATATGCTACTAGAATGTCAGAGCAAGAAGGAACCTTGGAGATTCCTTAGTCTAGAGGTTCTTTTCTGTATGTTATGACCCCTCTTTGGAAGACTGGACAAGCCTATGGACAACTTCTTAGAATCATGTTTTTGAGCTCACAAAATAAAATCAATAGGATTACAAAATACAGGTGTTAAATAAGGATGCTGTTTTTCCCATTCAAGTTAATGAAGCCTTTGAAATATATGCATGGGTTTCTCAAGGGTCCAAAGAGCCCAGATTAAGACTTACGTTTTAGTCTAACCTGCTCACTTAACAGAGGAAAGCATTGAATCTCAGCAGGGACAAGTGATTTGCTCAGTCACACAGCTGAGTACAGACATATGTCATTTTAGTGCACTTTACAGATAACCGAGTTTTTTACAAATTGAAGGTTCATGGTAACCTTGAGTTGAGCAGGCTCCATTTTCCCAACATTATGTCTCTATTTTGATAATTTTTGGAATATTTCAAACTTTTTCATTATTATAACTGTTATAGTGATCTGTGATCAGTGATCAGTGATTTTTGATACTATGTTTGTAATTGTTTGGGAGCCCTACGAACCATGTCTGTGAAAGACAGTAAATTTAATTGATAAGTGGTGTCTTCTGACTGCTAGCTCCACTGAGCCTCCATTTCCCTATCTTTCTCTCTCTCCTCCAGCCTCCCTATTCCCTGAGACACAACAATATTGAAATTAGGCCAATTAGTAATCCTAAAATGGCCTCTAAGTATTTAACTGAAGGGAAGAGTCAACCCATGTGGCAACCTTGATTGCTGTCTTATTTTAAGAAATTGCTTCTAAGCTCCTCTGAGAATCTGAATGGATTTTAGAGTGACAGAATCCACTGGGAGACAGAGCATTGCAGAATCCAGCCCAGGAAAGTGCCTACGAGGGTCTGGGTAGGGGGAGCTCAGAGCATGCAGGGCTGCATCAGCACAAGAGGACTGAAGGGGGGTGAGAAGGAGCCCCAGCTAGCAGACTCACCCACCACAAGGGCTATTCGCAGCCATCTCACCAGCGTCTCACCAAGGGACCAGAGGATCCATAGGACCTGGGTAAGAGAAAGCATAGGGCCCCCAGAAAAGACAGCACCCTCTCCTGGGGCTATAAGCCCACAACATGGAAGTTTAAAAATCACCTACCTGATTTTCCAGGGGCCAAGATGGCAAAGTATACTCTAGCTGCTCCAATTCCCGCTCCCTGACCTAGAAAACCCAGAGATAAATGTCCCACCCAGAGTAAAATCCTGAAATAGGGGAAATAGCCTCAGGCTCAGGAGTTACTGAGAAAGGGTGTAACTGAGGCAGTAAGGAGTCTGAAGTGAAGGGCAGGAGGGGTACCAACAAGCCCCACTTCACCTGACCAGCAAGAGCTCCCAAAGCCCAGGGGTGTGGAGCCAGCAAAAGCTAACAACACAAGCCCAGGTGGACCTTAGTACCACCAGGGGAATCTGCAGACACCAGCACTGCCAGCTGCTGAGCCTGCTGAGCTGTATCCCAGGGGCATAGAGATGGAAATCTGAAGCAGCCAGACCACCCCTCCCCCACTCTGTGAGCCTCTGGGTAACTCAGGGAAAACACTGAGAATCCTGGCCTTGGCCTCAGTCTAGACACCCAGAGGCTCCAGCACACAAAGTCAACAACCAAGCCATTAGCTCCCAGCCTGAGAAATTAGGAAATAAGAAATTACAATGGGAAGGAAGGAAGCTAAGAAGAAGGGGAAGGCAAGAAAATTGATCTGAGCTTATTATACCGAGCAAGAACAATCAAATACAGAGGACAACATGGACTCTGTACTCACACCTGAGACCACAGAAGGAAATATGAACTGGTCTCAAGCCCAAAAAGCATTCTTGGAGGGGCTCAAGAAAGATTTTAAAAGCCAAATTAGAGAAGTAGAAAATAAATTAAAATCTACAGTGACCAAATTGGAAAAAAGCCTCACTGAAGAAAACAAATCCTTAAAAAGTAAAATTTGTGAATTGGGATGGGAGGTTCAAAATCTAACTGGAGAAAATACCTCCCTAAAAAAGGACCTTCAAAAATTAACCAAAGAAAAAATTCACTAAAAATTAGAATCAGTCAAATTGAAGCTCAGTACTCTATGATGCACCAAGAGTCAATTAAGCAAAACTTGAAGATTGAAGAATTAAAAGAAAGTGTAAAATATCTCACTGGAAAAGCAACTGACCTGGAGAACAGATCCAGGAGAGATAACCTAAGAATTATTGGTCTACCAGAAAGCCATGATGAAAAAAGCAGCCTGGACAACATCCTCCAAGAGATTGTCAAAGAAAACTGTCAAAGAAGTCCTAGAATAGAAGGTAAAATAGTTATCGAAAGAATTCACCAGATTACTCCTGAAAGAGATCCCAAATTGAAAGCTCCAAGAAATATAATAGCCAAATTCCAGAATTACAAGGTTAAGGAGAAAATACTACAAGCAGCCAAAAAGGAACAATTCAAATATTGTGAAACTACAGTCAGGATTACACAGGACCTAACAACTTCTACATTAAAAGATTGGAGGGGTTGGAATTTGATATTTCATAAGGCAAAAGAGCTAGGACTGCAACCAAGCATTAACTACACACAAAACTGAGCATAATTTTTCAAGCAAGGAAATGGTCATTTAATGAAATAAGGGACTTCCAGACTTTCCTGATGAAAAAACCAGACCTCAATGGAAAATTTGATCTCCAATTACAAGACTCAAAAAAGATATAAAAAGGTAAGCAAGGAAAACACATTCACACACACACACACACACACACACACACACACTCACACACACACACACACACACACACACGCACACACACATGCATATAACTTAAAAGAGTGATCAACATAAACAACATATAATGATCAACACATAAAGAGTGATCAACATAGTCAATTAAGTTTAAAATTCTAATGTGAAGAGACACAAAAACTCATTATAATAGAGCGAAAGGAGGGAGGGAAAGGAGCACTGTATGAAATTTACTCTCATTGGTTTAGGACAAAGAAGGAATAACATACTCTGATAAGTATAAAAATCCATTTTGCCCTATAGGCAGTAGGAAGGGTGGGAGTGGGAGAATAAGAAGGAGGGGGCAGTTAGAAGGGAGGGAAATAGTAGTAAGGGAAAGGGTAGATAAAGAAGAGGGGTTACAGGGAGGGATTACTGAGGGAGG
The DNA here is from genome assembly GCA_011680675.1 of Gymnobelideus leadbeateri. Lineage (NCBI taxonomy): Eukaryota > Metazoa > Chordata > Mammalia > Diprotodontia > Petauridae > Gymnobelideus > Gymnobelideus leadbeateri. The sequence goes on from WOXC01007555.1 coordinate 181,798, forward strand.
TGGTGGTCAAAAGGAAAACCCTTAAGGAGGGGAAGGGAGAAGGAAGAAACAAAAACATAAACGGGGGCGGGGGGGAATAGGATGAAGGGGAACAGCCAGATAGTAATCATTACTGTGAATGCAAATGGAGTGAACTCTCCCATAAAATAGAGGCAGATAGCAGAATGGATTAAAAACCATAATCCTACAATATGCTGTCTACAAGAAGCACATTTGAAACAAGGGGATACACACAGAGTAAAGGTAAAAGGCTGGAGTAGAATATATTATGCTTAAGGTAAAAGGCTGGAGTAGAATATATTATGCTTCAGCTAAAGTAAAAAAATCAGGGGTAGCAATCCCTATCTCAGATAAAACAGAAGCAAAAATAGATTGAATTAAAAGAGATAAAGAAGGAAACCATCCTGCTAAAAGGCACCATTGAAAATGAAGCAATATCATTATTTAACATATATTCACCAAGTGGTATAATGTCCAAATTCCTAGAGGAGACGTTAAGGGAATTAGAAGAAGAAATAGATAGCAAAACTATACTAGTGGGGGACCTTAATCTCCCCCTCTCTGAACCTAATAAATCTAACCTCAAAATAAACAAGAAAGAAGTTAAGGTAGTGAATAGAATTTTAGAGAGGCTAGATATGATAGATCTCCAGAGAAAACTGAATGGGGTTAAAAAGGAATATACCTTCTTCTCAGCGGCACATGGCATGTACACAAAAATCAACCACATTTTAGGGCATAAAAACCTCACAATTCAGTGCAGAAAGGTAGAAATATTAAATGCATCATCCTCAGATCATGATGCAATAAAATCATATGCAATAAACGGCCATGGAAAGACTAAAAACTAATTAGAAACTAAACAATTTAATCCTAAAGAATGAGTGGGCCAAACAAGAAATTATAGAAACAATCAGTAACTTCATTCAAGAGAATGATAATAATGAGACAACATACCAAACTTCGTGGGATGCAGCAAAGGCAGGTCTTAGGGGAAGTTTTATATCCCTGAGTGCATACATGAATAAATTAGAGAAAAGGGAGGTCAATGAATTGGGCATGCAATTGAAAAAGCTAGAAAAAAACCAAATTGAAAATATCCAATTAAATACTAAATTAGAAATAATGAAAACCAAAGGAGAGATTAATTAAATTGAAATTAAGAAAACTGTTTAATTAATAAATGAAACTAAGAGCTGGTTTTATGAAAAAAAAACAATAAAGTTGATAGACCCTTAGTGAATATGATAAAAAAAGAAAAAAGAAAACCAAATTATGAGTATCAAAAATGAAAAGGGTGAATCTACCTCCAGTAAAGTGGAAATTAAAACAATAATTAGGAATTATTTTGCCAAATTGTATGCACATAAATTTGACAATCTTAGTGAAATGGATGAATATTTACAAAAATATAAATTGCCCAGATTAACTGAAGAGGAAGTAAATTACTTAAATAACCCCATCTAAGAAAAAGAAATTGAACAAGCCATCAGTGAACTCCCTAGGAAAAAATCTCCAGGGCCAGATGGATTTACTAGTGAATTCTATCAAACATGTAAAGAACAACTGATTCCAATACCCTACAAACTATTTGGGAAAATTAGTGAAGAAGGAGTCCTACCAAATTCTTTTTATGACACAAATATGGTACTGATACCTAAATCAGAAAGAGATAAAACTGAGAAAGAAAATTATAGAGCAATTTCCCTCATGAATAGAGGTGCAAAAATTTTAAATAAAATATTAGCAAAAAGACTATAGACACTTATCACAAGAATAATACACTTTGATCAGGTAGGATTTATTCCAGGAATGCAAGGATGGTTTAATATCAGGAAAACCATCAGTATAATTGATCAATAAACCTAGCAGAAACCACATGATTATCTCAATAGATGCAGAAAAGGCTTTTGACGAAGTACAACATTCATTCCTATTAAAAACACTAGAAAGTATAGGGATAAATAGAGCCTTCCTTAAAATAATAAGTATCATCTATTTAAAGCCACCAGCAACTACTATAGGTAATCGGATAAGCTAGAAGCATTTCCAGCAAGATCAGGGGTGAAACAAGGGTGTCCACTATCACCCCTCTTATTCAATCTGGTACTAGAAATGTAAGCAGTAGCAATTAGAGAAGAAAAAGAAATCAAAGGAATCAAATTATGCAAAAAAGAGACCAAGCTATCACTCTTTTGCAGATGATACGATGATATACTTAGAGAATCCTAGAGAATCAAGTAAAAAACTACTTGAGACAATAAATAAATTTGGCAAAGTTGTAGGATATAAAATAAACCCACATAAATCCTTGGCATTCCTGCATATTTCTAATGAAATTTATAGAAAGAGAAATCCCATTTAAAGTTACTGTAGACATTATAAAACATTTGGGGGATCTACCTGCCAAAACAAACCCAGGACCTATATGAACACAACTACAAAACATTTTTCACACAAATAAAGTCAGATCTAACTAATTGGAAAAATATCAATTGCATGTGGCTGGGTCAAGCTAATATAATAAAAATGACGATTTTACCTAAATTAAATTACATATTTAGTGCCATACCAATCAATTTACCAAAAAATTACTTCATAGAACTAGAAAAAAATAGTAACAAAATTCATTTGGAAGAACAAAAGGTCCAAATATCAATAGAATTAATGAAAAGAAATTCTAGGTAAGGTGGCCTAGCTATACCAGATTTTGATCTGTATTATGAAGCAGCAGTCATCAAAACTACTTGGTACTGGCTGAGGAATAGAGCAGTGGAACAATGGAATAGATTGGGAACACAAGACTCAGCAGTCAATGACTATAGTAATCTACTGCTTGATAAACCCAACGACCCCAGTTTTGGGGATAAGAACTCACTATTTGACAGAAACTTCTGGGGAAATTGGAATATAGTATGGCAGAAACTGGGCATAGACCATTATCTAACACCATATACCAAAATCAATTCTAAATGGGTGCATGATCTAGGTATAAAGGATCATACTGTAAGCAATCTGGGAAAGCAAGGAATAGTTTGCCTGTCAGATTTATGGAGAGGGGAAGACTTTATGACCAAACAATAACTAGAGAAGATTATAAAATGCAAAATGGATAATTTTGATTACATGAAATTGAAAAGCTTCTGGACAAGCAAAGCCAATGTAACCAAGATTAAAAGGGAAGTAGAAAATTGGGAAAGAATTTTTACAACCAATGTCTCTGATAAAGCTTCATTTCTAAAATATACAGAGAACTGAGTCAAATCTATAAGAATACAAGTTATTCCCCAATTGATAAATGGTAAAAAGGATATGGACAGGCAGTTTTCAGAGGAAGAAATTAAAGATATCTATACGCATATGAAAAAATGTTCTAAATCACTATTGATTAGAAAAATGCAAATCAAAACAACTCTGAGGTACCACATCATACCAGTCAGATTGGCTAAGATGGCAAAACAGGAAAATGACAAATGCTGCAGAGGATGTGGACAAATTGGAACACTAATGCATTGTTGGTGGAATTGTGAACTGATTCAACTATTCTGGAGAGAAATCTGAAACTATGCCCAAAGGGCTATGAATAATTCCATACCCTTTGACCCAGCAATACCACTTCTGGGGTTGTATCCCAAAGAGATCATAGAAGTGGGAGGAAGACCCACATGTACAAAAATATTTATCGCTGCTCTTTTTGTGGTAGCAACAATTGGAAATTAAGGGGGTGCCCATCAATTGGGGAATGGCTAAACAAGTTGTGGAATATGCATGTAATGGAATACTATTGTGCTACAAGAAACGAGGAGAAGATGGACTTCGTATTTACCTGGAGGGGCTTATACGAACTGATGCTAAGTGAGAAGAGCAGAACCAGCAGAAATTTGTACACAATTACAGACATGATGTATGTGTGACGACCAGCCTGGATAGACTGGACTCTTCTCAGCGATGCAGGGTTATAAGTCAACTCCAAAAGACTCATGATGGAGAGAGAAACTAGAAAGAATAGAGTTTGAATGCAGATTGAAGCAAACTATTTGCTCTCTTTTTCTTATTTGGTCTTGTTTCCTCTTTCCCATTGTTCCTTCCATCTGATACAATCCTTCTTTATAACCTTACTAATGTCTAATGTGAAAGTATTTGCAGATCCTATATTTGGTTGTATGCTGCCATGGGGTGGGAGAGGGGAGAAATGGAGAGAAAATTTGAAACTCAAGGAATTGTGGAACTGAATCTTGTAAACTAAAAGTAAACAAACAAATTAATAAAGACCAAAAAAAAATTAAAAAAAAAAAGAAATCGCCACCAGCACCCCAACCTTCAGCAACTACCACACTAATCAGTCCACAGCCATCAGTATAGAGACAAGATGCTCTCAGTGAAAAACACTGTGACTCACATGATAGTAATTTTTAGCAATAAAGAATTTTTTAATACAAGTATATACATTTTAAGACAATATTATTTCAAATTTAATAGGCTACAGTATGGCATAAACCTAACTTTTATATACTAGGAATCCAAAATATTCATGTGACTCACTTTATTGTGATATTTGCTTTATTGTAGTGTTCTGGAACCAAATCCAAAATATCTATGAGGTTTGCCTGTAGTGATAGAATAGAAACCAGAATTCAAATGCCCTGATTCCCAGTCCAATATTTGGCAGGGCGGGGGAGGAGCCTGCAAGACATCTCCAGTATTTTCCTTCACTTCCATCTAAGAGAACAGAAGTCCCTCCAGGTTTCTCTTCTCCATCTCAGCTATACCATTGTGGAAAGAACCTGGGTCTTGAGGTCAGAAAGTCCAGGCTGAGTCCTGGATAAGTCTGGAGGACCTGTCATATCTGGAAGGAACTGGGGATATGTAGCCTAGAGAAGAAAAGATGAAACTGAAGGGGGTGGAGAGGGACAATAGCTGGCTTCAGGTATTTGAAAGACTGTCATGTGGAAAAGAGATTAAATTTGCTCCACTTAGCCCCACAGGGCAGAAGTTCAAGGAATGAGTAGATGCTTCAGAGTGGCAGATTTCTGCTTGACTTAAGGGAAAATTCCCTATCATTCTGAACCATCAAAAGTGAGATGGACTGCCTCGGGAGCTGGTAGTTTCCTCCTTACTGGAGATCTTCAGGGAAAGTGTAGGGAGGTTATTTTTATACAGATACAGACTGAACCGGATGAACCCAGAGATCCTTCCCAAGATTTTGTGATTCTGTGACTTCCTACCTATGTGCCCATGGGCCAGTCCCTTGAATTTCTCTGTATCTCAGTTTCTTCTTCAGTAAAGTGGGAATAAAATGATGCTTCATTTACCTATCTCACAGGATTATTGGCATGAGATTGCTTTATCAACCATAAAGTGGTATAAAAGTTCTATTATTATGGCATATATATGTAGATATATACATATGTTCTATTATTATGGCATATATATGTACATATACACATATACACTGGATGGACTTCATATTTACCTGGAGGGGCTTATACAAACTGATGCTAAGTAAGAAGAGCAGAACCAGGAGAAATTTGTACACAATTACAGACATGAGGTATGTGTGACGATCAGCTTTGATAGACTGGACTCTTCTCAGCAATGCAGGCTTATAAGTCAACTCCAAAAGGCTCATGATGGAGAGAGATGTCTACATTCAGAGAAAGAACTAGAAAGAACAGAGTTTGAATGAAGATTGAAGCAAACTATTTACACACACACACACACACACACACACACACACATATATATATATATATATAATCCACATAATCAGACAGTTATCCCTTCCACATCATGAGGGTTAGGATTGCAGCACCCCATCACCTAGAAAATTTGAGTAAATATTTTTGGCCCTCCCTTCAAGAAGTCTGTTTTTTTCTTTTTCTTTTATTGGATGTTTATAATACTAGATGTATATCTTGTGCACTTCTGAGTTTCAAAACATATTCTGCTATCTTTTGGGTATCATCTTAAGCTTCTACCAAACTCCCCCAAAATTCCCCATTTAATTTCTTATGCTAACCCAGTATACCAAAACTGCAATAGGGAAAGTTGCAATGTGGAAAGGATAACTGTATATACCATAATAAGAATATATGACAACATATATTAGTCAGTCAACAAGCATTTATTAAACCCTTACTGTGTACCAGGCACTGTGCTAAGCACTGGTAATACAAACACATGCAACAAGAAAGACAGTTCCTGCCCTCAAGGAGCTTACATTCTAATATCATTTTTTTATTTCCAAGTCTCCTCCTCTTTCCTTTTCTTTCTCACTGCTTCTCCATCAGAGCTAGCAGTTGTTTAGTAATTTGATAAATTTTTATTAAGTATCTATGTGTGTTGAGCACTATGCTAAGTTCTGAGGTTGGTGGAGGGAAATACAAAGTTTAGATAAGAGGATTTAGTAGGAAGATAAGACAGTAAATGACCACCTCATCTTGTGCACTCATTTCTCTCATAACAAAAAGGAAGAGAGCTGAGCTAGTTGAACTCTAAGGTCCCTTCCAACTCTTAAATTTTCTAAAACATAATATTACACAAACACAAGAGAAATAGAGAACAAAGTATGTTCTACTATGTGAGGTGCAAGGTGGTAATCATAACCAGGGAGGATCAGGGTAGACTTCATGGAGGAGGTGACATTTGAGTGAGGCTGTAAAGGAGGGCAGGCAAGTGGAAGGAGGAAGGGCAGACATCCCAAGATGGGGAATAGTGAGTAGAAAGGCATGCAGACAGGAAGGTCTACGGTGCAGTGGGAAGATGGAGTAGACACATTTGACTAGAGTCTAGGCTGTATGGAGGGTAGCAATGGCAGATAAGGCAGCAAAGGTGGGGTTGTGAGAAGGCCACACAAAGACATATGAACTTTCCCAGGAAAAGAATATGGGATCACAGATCAGAATAGTGTTCCGATCATACTGGTGAGTTAGAAAGAGTCACCAGAGATGAGATGACTAAGACCAGTGGGAGGGAAGATGGATTGGAGGGAGAAGAGAAGAGATGGGAAGAAGGTAATTTTTCAAAACTTGATATCGCTTGTCTTTATATCATTTCGTTCATTTCTCATTAAATCCTCCAGGAACTCATTAGCTGTGTGGCCCTACTTCTGTGTTTTTTAATTTGTATTAGGTTAGATATTCTCCAATATCCTTTCCATTCCTAGATATATAATCCTTATGATTCTGTCCCTTCCTCTATGCTAGAGCAACTGAATCTGACAGCGTATATGTTATTCTGTATCCACAGCCCCCCACCTCTGCAAAAAATAAAAACAACCCAATGTGCACTTTCTCATCTCTTCATCGGGGGCAAGTTTAGTCATCATAATGATGCCATGCTCAATTTCTTTTTAATATTGTTCTTTTCATTTAGATTGTATATTGCTCGGCTGGTTCTGCTTGCCTTATCCTGCATCAGTGCATATAAGCAGAAAACTGTTTTCAATCAAAGGTGCCCAGTCTTGACAGAAAACATTAATAGAGCCCCACTTATTAAACATGGCTTCAAGAGCCTCTAATAGATGTGAAATGGGGATTATCATTCTCACCTGAAACACTTTCCAGTCCTGTGGTGGCTTAGCGGCCAGAACTCCAGACATGGAGTCAAGAAGACATGAATTCAAATCTGCCCAGCCCCTTAATCCTAGGCAAGTCCCTTGATCATTCTTTTACCTGAGTTTGCTCATCTGTAAAATTGGGACAGTAACAGATCTCACAGGATTGCTACGAGGTGCAAATGAGATAATAATTGTAAAATTCTTAGCACGATGCCTGATACATAGTGAGGGCTTTATAAACATTATATAAACTATTATTATTATTATTTTTACTAAATGTGATGATTGTAAAGAGCTTAGCAGAGTGCTTGGCACAAAACAGAGGCTACATAAGTGTCAGCTATTATTGTTACTATTATTATTATCATTATTAAATGGGATAATAGTTGTGGAGTACTTAGCACATAGTAGGACCCGTATAAATCCTTATTCCCTTTCCCTGATAGATCACATTGCAGTGAGCTATAAGCCAGTGTGGGTAGGGGGAGAAGAAGGGGAAGTGTTGAAAAAGGGAAGGAGGCAATACCGAATACCTTTCAGTCAGCCGTCCATGAGATAATGAACTAATATTTTTTTTTAATTCCAAGGTGCCCAAATTACATCATCTTTGATGCTCTTTTAACAGTAAAAACTTTATTCTGTTGCCAATTTCTTCACCCTCAGACAGGAAGAAGTACTTTGATCTACTGATTATATTAGGAGGCTAATACGGCTTTAATGAAATTACTTTCCTCAGTTTGACAAGTTTATTTTACCCTCCTCATACCCAGCAGTGTGTAAGAAGCCTGACTTTCCATCAGCAGGCCCAGCTAACACCCAGAATGAAAGGCGCCATTTCTGAGGGAATTGTTTATCTTTTTCGAGCCCCTGCCCGCCATTGCAGAGTGGATACACATTACCACCAACAAGAACCATTTCAGACAAATAATGCTGCAAAGCCTCCTCAAAGCGTCGGTGGGAGGCCAGAGTCAACAGATGAGAAGATGGAACAAACCAACCAGGTGCTTGTTTTACCTATCAGCAAACACCTGATCTTACAGAAACAACCAGCTGATTGTTAGTGCTTTGGGAATGTGGACTTGACCAAGTTCCTTCCTGAATTGTCCAGGTATTTATTTAGGCATCACTTTGATACAGCTCAAGACCAAAGAAAATGGCCCAAAGATACCTGTTAAGCCAGGGCTAAGGCAGTGCTACAGGACCAACCTCCTAAATAGCACTTAGTGTTTCCCAACTATTTTCATCCTATAAGGGATTGGGAAGAATGCTGATAAAGAAGGTAAGGGGGACACCTTTGAGAGAACTTGTCCTTGACTATGGTAATACGATAGCTTGGTGGACAGTGAATGGAGTACAGGTCCTAAAGTCTGAAAAACCTGGTTTCAAAACCCACTTCTAACACTTTGTACCTGTATGACCGCAGTAAGTCATTTAATGAGTCTGAGTCTCATTTCCATCATCTTTAAGAAAATGAAAATAGTACCTTATTTTTGCTCTCTCCCAGAGTCATTGTAAGGGTCAAAGAAGATAACATTTGCATGTTCATGTTCCCATGCTCCTCTGTTCTAACCTTCACCTCCTGTACTGGACTTGGACCTGCCCTTTCCTTCTTCATGGACATATTGAGACAATGCTACATGGTTGCTTTCTCCCTTTCCTTTCCTATTCCAGCTCTGAAAATAGTAAACAAATCAAAAGAGCCAAACCCTCCTGGCTATCATTCTCATATTTGTTTGTGTGTTTGTTTGTTTGTTTTCCCCTTTCATTAGAATGTCACCACCACCACCAATCTGCCCCTGATAGGTTGTAGTTTGCCAAGGTCCTTCCTAAAATTAATTACTCAAGATTAAACACCATACCCCATATAAGGTTTGTCTAGGACAAAAGAGAGGAGGGCTAACATCTCCCTGGACACAAATTTCTCTACAAAAGTTACTGTTTCCAATTCCATTCATCCCACAGAGCAACTATCTGGGATAGAATATGGAGACTGCTGGAATTAGGGTAGAGATTTTTGTGTCGAAGAAAGAGAAGGAAGAGAGAGAAAAAAAGGAAAGAGGGAGAGAAACAAGCATTGATTAGTTACCTACTCTGTGCCAGACAATGTGCTAAATGCTTGACAAATATTATCTCATCTGATCTTCACTAAAACCCTGGGGAGTAGGTGCTATCATTATTCACGATTTTATAGTTGAGGAAACTGAGGTTAGCTGACTTGCCCAGGGTCACACAGCTAATAAGCATCTGAGGTCAGATTTGAACTCAGTTCTTCCAGCTAGAGAAGTCCAGTATTAAATCCTAGAGATATCCAGTATATGCTACATAACTGCCTCTTACAGAGAAAAAGACAAAGATAGAGACAGAGAACGAGAGAAGGAGAAAGAAGAGGCAGGTGCAAACAAACAAACAAAAACACACAGCAACAGTTACAGATTTGGCAGCTGTAGGTAGACGGTAGGAAAATAGGAATTAACTACTTGAACTTTTTAGAGCCTGAAGTTGAATTCTGATTTGGAAAAGATGCAATATAATGGGGTAGAAGCATTCATGGGAAGAGGTTGCCCCCGTGGGGTAAGACCAAAGCCCAGCTCTAGGGGCCGCAGCCTACCCATCACTGGGGCATCTAACCCTCTAGACAAAAAAGAAACAATCCTAGGGGCGGCTAGGTGGCGCAGTGAATAGAGCGCCGGCCCTGGAATCAGAAGGACCTGAGTTCGGAGCCGGGCTCAGACACTTAATCCATACGAACAAACAAAAACCTAGCCGTGTAACCTTGGGCAAGTTACTTAACCCCAATTGCCCTAAAGGGGCGGCTAGGTGGCGCAGTGAGTAAGAGCGCCGGCCTCGGAGTTTGGATGACCCGAGATCAGATCCGGCCTCAGAAAATGAGCACCCACGCATAAATCAAATGACTAGCCGTGTAACCTTGAGCAAGTTACTTAACCCCAATTGCTTTAAAAAAAAAAAAAAAAAGTAAAAAAAAAAAAAGAAACAATCCTGTAACACAGCTCACAAACCAACCAGGACAAAAAAGGGATTTTGATGAGTCATCCTTTCTTCGGGTAGGGGCAATTGACCCCCTATAGTAGATGATATTGTTGACTAGGGGCTGGCAACCCTTCAAAAACCATGACCCAATTTTCCAACCCCTTTTTTTCCAACTAAAAAAGCTAAGGGATGGTTTGTTGTTATTCAGTCAATTTTCCAGTCATATCCAATTCTTCCTGACCCATTTGGGGTTTTCTTGGCAAAGATACTAGAATGCTTTTCCATTTCCTTCTCTGACTCATTTGACAGATGAAGGGTTAAGTGACTTACCCAGGGTCACAGAGCGATTAAGTGTCTAAGACCAGATTTCTACTCAAATATGAGTCTTCCAGACTCCAGAACTGGCACTCTATACATGCCACCTAGCTGTCCTAGGGTAGATGAAAAGAGAATATCAGTTACCCAACCATTAGATCATTCCCACAATCAGGGTTTGGGAAACCCTCAGGGATGTCTAGAAGTAGATCCCATAAGTTGGGGGTGTGGTGGGGCAGGGGAGCTGACCAACAGGCCAATGAAAATCAGCCAGTGTAGTTTCATAATGTCATTTCTCACATTCAGCAATTTCCATTGATAGGATAGTTTCTAATTGAGGTGGGTGGGATATTATAATCTCCATTGTAAAGATGAAGAAATTGAAAAATGAGATGACTGATGACCAAAGCCACATACAATTGGCAAGTGATTGATCTGAAATGTCAATCCAGGTGTTTCTGGCTCAAGCTCTCTACTGCTCCTTATCACATATGGTTCCAAGGTCATAGGGTTATGGGATTTTCAAGCCAAAAGAAACCTTAAAAAATATCTAATCCGGGGTGGCTAGGTGGCGCAGTGAATAGAGCGCCGGCCTTGGAATCAGAAGGACCTGAGTTCGGAGCCGGCCTCCGACACTTGACACTTAATCCGCACAAACAAAAACCTAGCCGTGTAACCTTGGGCAAGTTACTTAACCCCAATTGCCCTAAAGGGGCGGCTAGGTGGCGCAGTGAGTAAGAGCGCTGGCCTCGGAGTTTGGATGACCCGAGATCAGATCCGGCCTCAGAAAATGAGCACCCACGCATAAATCAAATGACTAGCCGTGTAACCTTGAGCAAGTTACTTAACCCCAATTGCTTTAAAAAAAAAAATATCTAATCCAACCCTATCACGTTCTAGAAAAGGAAAACGAGGCTCAGAAGGGGAGATATCTTGCCCAAATTCAAAAAGCAGAGCCAGGATTGTGTATACTTGCAAATCATAAGAGTAAAATATTTTTCCCCCTCACATGTTTGTAAATGAAGCCAGGGTCATGTGTTGGGTGCATTTAGAATTCCACTCTCCAAGAAAATGCCAGCCAGCCTGTCCCCAGAGGTTTAATTCCTTTAGGAAAGAATTCCAGAAGCCAAAGAGGCCCATCCAGAAACCACCTTTTCCCCAAGAAGCAATGGAGGAGCCCAATCCCTTCATCCATTATACATTCCTGTTTCCTTACGTCAATGAGCCATACTGTCATCTCATGTTTGCCCCCCCTTCCATCACCGACCTTCAGATGTGTGATTGATCTACCCAGCATATGAGCTGTGATGTCTAGGCACAGTGAATCAGTTCATTACTAACCAAAAATCAACAACCCACACAAGTGGGGCTTTGAATTGTGGGTAGGCAGGAACTCTGCATTTCAATGTACAGTGGTGTTCAGGTTATTTATTTAAAAAAAAACTCAAATGGATATATTTTGTGTGGCATTTTTCAACCAGATTTTTTTATGATGGGTGGGACAACTGGATGGTTAGAACTCTGGGATGGGAATGAAGAGAGCTGGGTGTTTGTTTTAGCTCAGCCTCTGACAATCTCTGCGACCGTGAAGAAGTCACCAAGCCTTCCTGTATGCTTCAGAAATAGGACATTAGTGCTAGAAAGAATCTTAGACACCATCTACTCCATCCATTGTACATATAAGGAAACTGAGAGGAAGTGATTGACTCAGTCACACAGCCAGAATGAAATTTCTCTCGCCAAGGTTACCAGCAATCTCATAATTACTAAGCCCAAATGGCCTTTTTCCTCAGGCCCTATTCTTGACTTCTCTGCAGACCACCTTGACCTTCTGGGTTTTCCTGCAACTACTCTCTCTTAGTTTTTCTCTTATTTGCTTGATGTTTTTTTTTCTCAATCTCTTTGTTGGATCATTACCCATATCCTTACCCTTTGTGCCCCAAGATTCTGACCCAAATCTTCTCCCTATTCCTCTCCCTCTCTTTCTTCCTCTTCTTTTTTCTTTTTCTTTTATTTTTTTTATATTTGAAACATTTAATTTTAAGACCTCAAATTTCATATCCATTCCCTTCCTCCCTTGCCACCCATTCCCTCTGGGAGGATAAGTAATTCAGTATGTGTTGTACAAGTATAGCTATGCAAAATATTACCATAGTAGATATATTGTACAAAGATGCTTATAATTCCCTCCCACCCATCCCACCCCCCCACCTGGTCCATTCCCTACTTGATCCTGTCCCTCTTCTATAGTGGGTACGTCCAACCTCCCCTCCCCCCAAGAATGCCCTCCCATCCATCATCCCTCCTCTCATCCCCCTTCCCCTATTCTGCTGCAGGTTGAGATATCCCATTTAGTATGTATGTCATTCTCTCCCTGAACCAAATTCAATGAGAATGTGGTTTTGCCTTTTTGCCTTCCTATTCTTCCCCTCCCCTGCAGCCACTTCCCCTTGCTTCTTCTACATGAGATAGTTTACCCTACCCTGTTTCTTCCCATCTCCTCTTGCCACTTTCCTCTCTCACCTCATAATTTCACCCCTTAAGTATCATTCCTTCCCAACAAATTCAACCTATGCCCTCTTTCCATGTATAACTGTAAACATATATACACACATTCACATATGTATTCATATGACCATACACCCTTCTTCCATTGTTTTCATACTGAGAAAGGTTTCATCAGTCACAATTATTGTTTTTCCATATAGGAATGTAAGTAGTTCAACTTTGATAAGTTCCTTTTGGTTTCTTTTCCCTGATTACCTTCTCAGGCATCTCTTGCTTCTTGTGTCTGGATGTCAAATTTTCTATTCAACTCTGGTTTTTTCCTCAAGAATGCTTGAAAGTCCTCTATTCCACTGAATGACCATATTTTCCCCTGAAATAAAATACTCAGTTTTGCTGGGTAGGTGACCCTTGGGTTCATTCCCAGCTCTTTTGCCCTCTGGAATATCATATTCCATGCCCTTCAATCCTTCAGTGTAGAAGCTGCCAGGTCCTGTGCTATTCTGATTGTGTTTCCACAATATTGAAATTGTTTCTTCCTGGCTGCTTGGAGTATTTTCTCCTTGATCTGGGGATTCTGGAACCTGGCTATAATATTCCTGGGAGTTTTCTTTTTGGGATCTTTTTCAGGAGGTGATCTGTGGATTCTTTCAACTCTCTTTTGCCCTCTGGGTCTAAAACATCAGTGCAATTTTCCTTAAGAATTTCTTGAAGGGTGATTTCTAGGTTCTTTCTTTGATCATGGCTTTCAGGTAGTCCAATAATTTTTAAATTGTCTCTCCTGGATCTGTTTTCCAGGTCAGTGGTTTTTCCATGAGATATTTCACATTGCCTTCTATTCTTTCATTTGTTTGGATCTGCTTAACAGCATCTTGATTTCTCATAAAGTCATTAGCTTCCATTTGCTCCAGTCTAACTCTGAAGGAATGAATCTCCTCAGTGAGCTTTTGAGATTCTTTTTCCATCTGGCAAATTCAGCTTTTTAAGGCATTCTTCTCCTCATTGCCCTTTTGGGCCTCCTTTGCCATTTAAGTTAGTCTGTTTTTTAAGGTGTTGTTTTCCTCAGTCAGGCTGTTGACCCTCATTTCATACTTTTCCTGCATCCTTCTCATTTCTCTTCCCAATTTTTCCTCCTCTTCTTTTATTTGATTTTTAAAGTCCTTCTTAAGATCCTCTATGGCCTGTAACCCGCTCATATTTTCCTTTGGGGCTTTTGGAGGAGGATTTCTGACCTCACAGCCCTCCTCCTATTCCCTGCTTCAATCCTCTTTGCCCCCAAAATAAGAGTCTAAGGTTGCATTTTTCTGTTAATTTTGTTTCCTTTGCCTTGATATGTTGCCACTTAATTACTTGACTTTTGGGCTTGTTGCCACAGTAGGCCTCTGCCACCAGACAGGGGAGCTTTTGTCCTGAACGTTGGGGTCTTCACAGCTTTCTGGCAAGCTGGATACCCACCCCAGACCCCCCCCCCCCCCGCCCAGATCACAATCCAGATCCAGGGAGGTTAAAGCAAGAGCGATTAACCCCTGAGACTGATCGCTGGATCACCCTACAGTTCACAGGCCAGGAGCTGGAGCTGCCACTGAAAATTACACAATGGCGTGTCTCCTCAGGGGCTTCTAGCCCCCAGGGGAGAAAGCCGTCGTATTCCCCAAATATTGGTCCCAAAGTCCATAAGGCACTAACCTCTCACTTTGTTGTAGGCATATCTGAGTTGATAATTCTGGAATCGCCACAGCTGCTGGTGTTCTGGGGTCCCTCCAGCTGGCTGCTGGCCCGGCTGCCCTGGAGCTAAAACTGCTGCTCACAGGGACCTCGGCTTGGCTCTCCGAGTGCTGCGCTGCACTGCCGGCTCCCAGAGCCCTGTGCTGGTCCTTCCTGCAGGGCTTCTGGGCTGTCCTCATCGGGAGGTTAGCTTCTCTGTGTCGTTCTGTGGGTGCTGGGGCTCCAGAAGCTGTTCAGAGTCCCCTTTTACATAGTCTGAAGGTGATCTCCTCTTCTTTTTTCTTAAGCTCTCTTTCCCTGTCTTTGGTTTCAACCCCTCCTCATTCCCCTACCTCCTCTCTTATCATTTCCCATAAGTTTGATTACCATATCTATGCAGAAGATCCTAAAATTGACACACACATCCTTAAACCTATCATCCCATTTGACCAAATGCCTGCTGAATTTTTCCATCTAGAAGTTCCATTTTAATTCAACATTTCCATCACACATTTTTATACCTTCCCTCTAAAAACTGATCCTTCTTCCTAACCTCCCCATTTCTGCCATAATCATCACCATTTTTCCTCACCCAGGTCTTCAACCTCAAAGCCAACCTCAAACCATCCTTTTCCCTTATGTGACATATCCAATCAGTAGTGAAATTCTGGTAATTCTACCTCCCACCACATACATATCTCACATATACTCCCTTCTCAAATCACATGGCCACTCACCAAGCTATGGCCTTCATTGCCTCTCACATGGACCTTTGAAATAGACATCCTAATTACTACCTGCTTCTATCCTCTGTTGTTGTTCATCTTTCATTTTCAAAGAAGACCAATGAATGGCACCACAGGATGATGCCTTGACTTGCACATGAATTGGATTTAATTGAGGAAGAATTGCATGAAATTAGCCTCCATTGTCTTCATCGAAATCCATTGGCAGAACAAAAGTCAAGATGACTGGCAATGGCCTGGCATGCAGCAGGTGCCACCTTGGCATCTTAGATATCTGATCAACCTCTAGGCTCTCCACAGTGCCTGGCCATTGAAACAAATTGTTCTCATCTGTCCCTTCCACTGGGCGAGGTCTTCAGAGGCTTGTATATATACTCTCCTAACTCACCGACAGGTTTGAGGCCCCCCAGTTACCCTCCACCTGGTTTAGTTCATCTGCTGAGACGCTTTTACCAGAGTGTGGCTGCTGCACATGCTACAGCTTCATGGAGCCACAGGTGAGACTGGATGAACTTATCTTCCCATATTGTTGTTCATCCTTCATTCTCAAAGAGGACAATGACATCAGGAAGGTGATGCCATGACACGCAAATGAATTGGATTTAAGTGAGGCAGGGCTCTTCAGAGTCACCAGCCTCACTCTCTCCTCCTGAGCCATCTGGGTCCAGTGATCAGACACAGATCAGGATGACTGGAGATGGTCCTGGATACAGGGGGAGACCTTGGTCTTTTTAAGTTAAGGTCTTTCCCACGTCTCAGTTTGACTGAGGCTCCCCATATTAGAAGTAAGAGCAATGAGGTTCTGGGGAACAGTGACCATGAAATAGACTCTAGGTCAGACATACATTTTAACTGATTTCTGTTCAATTAATCAAATCAGCTCTTACTGTTGAGACAGTCCCAAATACTAATAACTTATTTTTAATAATAATAATAATGATTCCATGTCTATAGTGATTTACAGTCTACAAAGCACTTTTTTCAAGACATCACTACCGGGTAGATAGCACATATACATATGATTCACCCCATTTTACAGATGAAAAACTAAAGCTCCAAGAGGTCACATGATCTGCCACATCTCTTTCAAGTTGTGTGTGTGTGTGTGTGTGTGTGTGTGTGTGTGTGTGTGTGTGTGTGAGTGTCTGTGCAGACATGGTCTAAGTCCCATTAGTCATTTTCCTGCCCAGCCACATTTGCCAGGTCCAGAGAGACTTTAGAATCACCAGTTTAGGACAGTCCTCCAGAATCCCACCTTGGACATTGAATTTCTTCAATCCCACCCACGATTCCCCTTCTCCAGTTTCCTCTGAGTCCATTGTAGATGGGTGGAAGCTATGGCTAGACATCTCTCTGGTAAAACTGAACTATTCAGCCCAAGTCTTTGGCCATGCCACATTTCTAAAGGGGCCCAAAAAATGTTGGCCCCATCCCAGTCATGCTGCTTCCATGGCTCTGGGGGAAGTGGATGGACCAAATTTTTTCCATCCTCATCCAATTTGG
Source organism: Gymnobelideus leadbeateri (assembly GCA_011680675.1). Taxonomy (NCBI): domain Eukaryota; kingdom Metazoa; phylum Chordata; class Mammalia; order Diprotodontia; family Petauridae; genus Gymnobelideus; species Gymnobelideus leadbeateri. The sequence goes on from WOXC01007555.1 coordinate 199,117, forward strand.
CCAACACTGGATAGACCCTGCCCAAGTAATGTCTGCAAAGTACTTTGAGCTGGTTGGGAGGGAAGTACTATAAAAATACAAGATATTTTTATTTGAGGCTTAAAAATGCTTATGCGTATCATAAATTGTCACCTACTTACATTGAGGGATTCCAGACCAAGGTTTCCCAGGGAGGTCTCCCTTTTCACTTGCCCAAATGGAAGTGCCCCTCATTAGCAAATTGGGGACAAAATTGGCCACTTGTGTCCAAGGCTCCCACACTGAACAAAAGGTCTCCTCCTCCCCCAGTCCCTGACAACCAGCCAAGAAAGTACTGATTGGCTGCTGCTTTTACCCGGTGTCCACCCCAAGTGAGCCCACCCAGATCCAAGAGTTGGCAGAATCTGGTTTGCTGTTAGCACTGCTCACCTCTAGGCTTATTCTGCAAGCTCCCTGCAGGCCCCCATCAATCAGGGAACCAGGGCCTCTTTGGAGAGCAAGACCTCTGGGCTCTGTGTGCTGTGAACATCTGATGAACTCATTTAGAGAAAGCCCATCTGTGAGTGGCCTGTGTCTGTGAGAGTGAGGCAGGGTTCCCCTGTGTTCTCAGCTGCTCCACCCAGAGCCTCAATCAGGCTCCCAGCTTTCTGTAATTACATTCTCATGAATCCCAAAGGCTCCTCTTGGAGTCCAAACTGGGACTCCACATACTCCCCAGTTTATCAACCCTACCACATGTCACCTGTTACCATTTCCTGTCTGCCTTCTGCAAAGAACCGTGTTTATTCCCTGACGGAGGGGGAAAAACATCTATGTTAGCATCAGTGTAATGAATGATCATCAGTGAACTTGCACAAACTGCAGCTTGGGATAATACTTAGCCTGTCTGGAATGGAAGGAGACCTCCCTTTGGCCCCAGACCTTCAGATCTTGGCTCTACTTCTTACTGCCTCCAACTCTCCAGGACTCAGTTTCCTCATCTGTAAAAATAGAGTCAATACAGATGATTTGTAAGGGTCCTTCTATCTCTTATCATCCAGCAATCATTTATCTCTTACTATAAGTAATGCACCAAAGTGAAAACTGGGGGAGATGCTGATATGACAAGGTCCCTACCCACAAAAAGTACCAGTCTGTTACAGATTTGCTATATCCTTGGGCAAGGTCTTAGTTTGCTCTTGTGTGGAATGAAGTGGTCAAAATGGGGTTAGTGAATCAAACAGCCTTTATCAAGAATGGAATGATCTCTAAGCACCTCTTAAGCCCTAACTGTCTGTGATTCTAAGAATCCAGTACTGCTGTGCCCAGAGTAGTAATTAGGAATTCTTCTACCTAGAGCAGTTGGGCAGGGAGGGAAGCATTGAAGAAGATGGTCCAACTACAGATGCAGACCAAAATAAGAGGTCAGGGGACTCCCAGAGTCCAGACTATGCCCCTCTGTTGACCAGACCTGACACTACAGATACTATCCTAGCGATGCAGGCCAGGAGTAAGGGCCGACTTTCACTTCCAGTGGACCAGTACAGATGAGGTGTGGGGACAGCAATCCCCCCTGGAAGGAAGAATGTTGTAACACATCCCACCCATTGGAAATGAGTGACCTGGGGCAAAACCTCAGTTTCCCTACTATCCCCATTTTATAGATAAAGAAATAAACTATTAGCCAACCATGAAAGGAAAAGAAAATTAAAATTATGAATTTCTTAACATAATAACTAGTCTCATAATCTGTGTCTATTACTTGCATCCTGTATGACCTGGGACCAGTCATTTTTCCTTCTAGGGTCTCACTTTCTCAATCTGTATAAAGTAGGGCGTTCAACAAATTCAACACATTTATTAACTGACTACCCTGGTAGTCAGACACTGCTAATAAGTATCTGAGACCAGATTTTAATTCAGGTCTTCCTGACTCCATAGCTCAGGCAGTCATTTTTTCAGTCATATCTGATTCTCTATGATCCCATTTGGGGTTTTCCCAGCAGGGATACTGGAGGGGTTTGACATTTCTTCCTCCAGCTCATTTTCCAGACTGAGCCAAACAAGGTTAAGTGATATCGTAGGGTCACACAGCTAGTAAGTGTCTGAGGCTGGGTTTGAACTCAGGAAGATTCGTGTTCCTGACACAAGGTGATTGCACTCTGATGGTGGTAGAAGAAACAAAAGGATATTTAGGGTCCTGAATTTTCCAGATAAGTTAGCTGCCTTTAGTAAATGAATTCCCCACAAAATTGCTGAATGTCATAGACACCAAGTTATGGGGTACAGAGAGCAAAACGCAAAGAGAAGAAATAATGAAATAACTAAGGAGGTGAAGCCCTGGGTAATCGATTACTTCTTTCCTACCGTTATATAAGTGCAGAGGTTTTGGCGATATGGAGAGGAGATGGCTGGTAGCAGCTGTGCTGGCCAGGACTAAAGGGTGGGGTCTTAGAATGTTAGTGGTTTAAAGTAACAGGAAACCTAAGGAATATCATAAATCAGGGTTTTCTGACTAGGTTTTTTGTACCGAGTATAACAAAATGTATTGAATATCCTGAATGTGTGTGTGAGACTTTCGCCTGCCCAATTACCAGGGCCTGACTTTGGAAGGCCCACTAATTTGACACTGGCCTCAAAATTGAAAATTGTTAAACAAAAATTAGGTTTCAGCATTTTAACAAAAATCTATCTGGAGCCGGCCATTAAATGTGAGCCAGAGGATTTAACTGACTGCAACAAAAACACAGACAGACAAATTTCTTACATTTCTAAAGCAATTGGTAGATATTTCCTCTTCTGGATCTTAGCAAAGCACACAATCACCAATGTAAGTGACAAGTAGGCTAATGGGCTGAAGTCCTGGTTTCTCTCTGCCATCCCCCACCCCGACTCCCGGAATCACAGACCTGGGAGAAGTCTAATCCATCCTGTCTGCCCATCTCACACAGGCTAATCACAAGGCCAAGGCAGAACTCAGCCACTTACTCTTGCCACTCAGCTGTCTACACACAACTAGACCTTCAAAAAAGGAAAAAAATAAGTATGTGCTAAGCTCTTTATAAATATTACTACAAATTTATAAATAATATTACAAACATACATGTCATTTGATCCTCTGAGAATCGGGGGCGGGGCGGGGGGAGTGGGAGGGGAAGTCTATTATTATCCCCATTTTATGGATGAAGAAACTGAAGCAGAAGGAGGTTAAGTGACTTGTCTAGAATCATACAGCTTGTGAGTGTCTGAGGCAGGATTTGAAACTAAGGTCTTTCTGACTGCAGACCCAGAACTCTCTCCACTGCTCTGTCTGTGTATGACTCTTCATGACCCCATTTGGGGTTCACTTGACAAAGATACTGGATTGGCTTGCCACTCCCTTCTCCAGCTCCTTTTACAGATGAAGAAACAGAGGCAAACAGTGTAAAGTGACTTACCAAGGGTCACACAGCTAGTTAGTAAGTGTCTGAGGCCAGATCTAAACTCAGGAAGATAAGTCTTCCTGACTCTAGGCCCAGAGCTCTGTGCACCATGCCACCTAGCTGTCTTACTTGGTCACATAGCTATATTCAAAATTTTATTCTATATCTTAGAGACCTCTAAAGTAAATAAGTAAAGTAAGTCCATAGTGTCAGTAACCTGGCTTATTGATCAAGCAACTGAGGCTATTGGCATTTCCTTTTTTATTTTTTTAAACAGACTTGTGATTTCATCAGATTCCTCTGCCAACCAATCAATTTATTTTCTGCTTGCTGTGTTCCAGGCACTGTACTAGAAGCTAATAATGCAGATACAAAAAAATGAAGCAATCCATACTTGAAAGGAACTTAGATTCTAATGGTGGAGCTGACAACTGCATGTTATCAGTATGTACAGAATAAATATAAAGAAGTAAGTGAAAAATAAGAAATAATTAAATTCAAGTAGGCTGGAAAGGAAGATGCTATAAATTAAAGGGATTGCAAGATAAAAGAAGAAAGACTCATACATACAAACATATTGGCAGCAGCTCTTTTTGTGGTGGCAAAGAATTGGAAACTGAGGGAATGCTTGCCAACCAGGGAATAGCTGAACAAGTTGTGTTATATGAATGGGATGGAATACTGTTGTGCTATAAGAAATCATGAAGCAGATGGTTTCAGAAAAACCAAGACTTACATGAACTAATGCAAAGTGAAAGAGCAGAACCAGGAAAACAATCTATACAGTGACAACAACCTTGTAAAGACAGTCAACTAATGGAAGATTTAGTAACTCTAACCAATACAATGACCCACCATAATTCCAAAGGAATGTAAAATGCCATCCACCTCTAGAGAGAGTACTAATAGACTCATAGTGCAAATGGAAGCATATTTTTTCCTTTCTTAATTTTTCTTGTTTTTTTTTCAAAACATGACTGATATAAAAATATATTTTGTGGGATTTCATACATATATTTTCATACATATATTTTGTGGGATTTCATACATATAATGGGATTGTATTTTTGCCTTCTTAATAAGTAGGGGGATGAGTCTGGAAGGAGGGTGAGATGTCGAGAAATTGGAACTGGAAATTAAAAATAAAATTTAAAATAAAAGGTAAATTAAGGAGATCAGGAAAGGCTGCTTATAGAAGGTGGTGTCTGAGTTTCACCTTAAAAGAAGAAAGGCATTCTCTGAGGCTGAAATGAGGAGGAAGTGCATTCTAAGAATGAAGGGTGACCAGTTCAAAGGCAAGGAAAAGGGAAATGGAGTGTACAATGGAGAGAAGTCATGGCAGAGTGTTAGAGAGAGTTATAGCCACTAAAGTTTGAAAGACAAGCTGAGTCCAGATTGTAAAGGGCTCTACAAGCCAACAAAGAGGAGTTTATATTTAATTCTAGAGGCAGTAGGGAATGACTGGAGTTTACCAGTACTGGAGTGACATGGTAAGATCCATGCTTTAGGAGAGAAAGATGATAACTAAATTGATGGAAGCTGATGAGGTCACTGAGAGAATATATAGAGATATGAGAAGGAAATCTGAGTCAGAGCCTTGAGGGACACCCACACTTAGGTAGAATGCTATGGATAATGTACCAACAAAGAAGGAGTAGACTGCCAGGAGGAGAATCAAGAGAGAATGTCATAAAAACTCAGAAAGAGAAAGGGTCCAATGGTGCATCAAATCCAGAAGCTAATGAAGATTGGCTCCTTCTCTACAATTTGGGAGGTCAAATGGCTTGCCAAAATCCCACAGCTCAGTATGTATCAAAGATGTGACTTGAGCCCAATCTTCTTGAGGGCGGAGACAGTTTTCTCTCTCTACTACATCTCTTCTATGTCCACCCTATATGTGTCACTGTTTATATCTCTCATTCTTTTTTCTTATTCCCAGGTGAGATGAAGAGCTGATCACTACTCTTTTTTTTCAAATTTTTAATTTATTTATTTATTTTTATTTATTTATTTATTTTTGATTTTCAACATTCATTTCCACCAGATTTTGAGTCACAATTTTTTCTCACCCTGCCTTTCCCCTACCCCCACCCCAAAATAGCAAGCCTACTGAATACCCCTTCCTTCAATCTGTTCTCTCTTATATCCTCCCCCTTCACCCTCCTAACTTTCTAGTAGGGCAAGATAGGTTTCTATACCCCAGTGCCTGTATATCTTATTTCCCAGTTGCATGTAAAAAAATACAATTTTTAAACATTTATTTTTAAAACTTTGAGTTCCAGGTTTTTCCCTTTCTTCCCTCCTCACCCACGCCCACTGGGAAGATAAGCAATTCAATATAGACTGTACATGTGTAGTTACCCAAATAATTTCCATAGTCATTATATTGGGAAAGATTAACTATATTTCACTCCATCCTATCCTGCCCCCCACTTATTTTATTTTCTCCTTTGACCCTATTCCTTTTCAAAAATATTTGTTTCTAACTGCCCTCTCCTCCAATCTTTCCTCCCTTCTATACTCCCCCTCTTATTCATTACTCCCCTATTATTCTGTAGGGTAAGATACTCAATTGTGTGTATGTTATTCCCTCCTTAGGTCAAATTTGATGAGAATCAGGTTGTCCCATTCCCTTTCACCTTCCTGCTCTTCCCCTCCATTGTAACATTTTTTTCTTGCCTTTTTTATATGAGATAATTTACCCTAATCTATTTCTCCCTTTCTTCTTCTCCTAATAAATTCCTTTCTCACCTCATAATTTTATTTCTTAGATATCATCCCCACATATTCAACTCATCCTGTGTCCTCTGCCTATGTATACATGAACATACAAATGCCCACACTCATATATATATATATATATATATATATATATATATATATATATATATATATATATATATATATATATATACACATACATCCTCCTATACATACATATATATTCCCCTCAACTATACTCATACTGAGAAAAGTCTTATGAGTTACAATGATCATTTTTCCATGTAGGAATGTAAATAGTTCAATTTTGATAAGTTCCTTATGATTTCTTTTTCCTGTTCATTTTCTCTTGCTTATTGTATTTGAAAGCTGAATTTTCTGTTCAGCTCAGGTTTTTTCATCAAGAATGCTTGAAGGTCCTCTATTTCATTGAATGACCATATTTTTCCCTGTAGTATTATACTCAGTTTTTTTTTGGGGGGGGGGAGTAGGTGATTCTTGGTTTTAGTCCTAGCTCTTTTGACCTCCCGAATATCATATTCCAAGCCCTTTGATCAATTAATGTAGAAGCTGCTAGGCCTTGTGTTATCCTGATTGTGTTTCCACAATACTCAAATTATTTCTTTCTAACTGCTAGCAGTATTTTCTCCTTGACCTGGGAACTCTCTAACTTGGCTATAATATCCCTGGGAGTTTTCTTTTTCAAGAGGTGATCAGTGAATTCTTTCCATTTCTGTTTTGCCTTCTGGTTCTAGAATATCAGGGCAATTTTGCTTGATAATTTCTTGAAAGATGGTGTCTAGGCTCTTTTTTTGATCATGGCTTTCAGGTAGACAAATAATTTTTAAATTATCTCTCTTGGAACTATTTTCCAGGTTAGTGGTTTTTCCAATGAAATATTTCACATTGCCTTCTATTTTTTTTTCATTTGTTTTGCTCTATTTTATAGTATCTTGATTTCCCATAAAGTCATTAGCTTCCAATGTTCCAACCTAATTTTGAAGGAGTTATTCTCTTCAGTGACTTTTTTAAATTCCTTTTCCATCTGACAAATTTGGCTTTTTAAGACATCCTTCTCCTCATTGGCTTTTTGGGTCTCTTTTGACATTTGAGTTAGTCTATTTTTTAAGGTGTTATTTTCTTCAGCGTATTTTTGGGTCTCCTTTAGCAGGCTGTTGACTTGCTTTTCATAATTTTCTTGCATCATTCTCATGTCTCTTCCCAATTTTTCCTCCATGTCTCTTACTCAAAATCCTTCTTGAGCTCCTCCATGGCCTGTAACCAATTCATATTTTTCTTGGAGGCTTTTAATGCAGGAGTTCTGACTTTGAGGTCTTCCTCCTGCTCCATGCCTTGATCCTTTTTGTCCCCCAAAAAGGAATCTATGGTCTGTTTGTACTTCCTTTGCTTGCTCATATTGGCAGCCAATTACTTGACTTTTGAGCTCTTTTCTACAGTAGAACTCTGCTTCCAGAATGGAGAAAGCTATGTCCCAAATCGCTGTGGTTTTTGCAGTTCCCAGAGCTATTAGATAAGTGCCCTTTCTATGGTCCCCACACACTCTGGCTCACTGGTCACACACTCCAAGACCACCACCCAAGACCACAATCCTGATCCAAGCAGGTCAAAAGCAAAAGCGATTGCCCTCTGAATGGTCACTTGGCCCCCCTCCAATCTGCAGTCCAGGAGCACTGGAAGCAGCCACATGGCAGCAGCTGCAGCCACTGCACCTCCTCAGCTTCTCAATCCAGGGGCAGCAGCCGCACTGCACTCCCCCTGTTCCCAACAAAATTCCACACTGACATTTTACTTTGTCTTTGGCGTTTGTGGATTGAGTAGTCTAGAAACCACTACAGCTGCTGGTGATTTACTCTAGTGAAGTTTGCTGCTGGTTGGGGCTGCCCTGGGCTAAAACCAGGCTCAGTCCTGACTTCACTCTGCTGCCAGCACGCTACAATGGACCCTTCCTGCTGGCCTGTTGTGCTTCCTTTAATGGGAGACTTGTGGGTTCTGCAGCTCTAAAGCTTGTTGAGTCGTTTTTACATGTATTGGAGAAGGCGGAAGTCCTGTTTCTATTCTGCCATTTGGCTTCACCTCTGATCACTACTCTTTATAGCACCTCTGTGGTCAGTCACTTTTCAGCCCACAGGTTAAAGAACCATCCAATTAGATAATGATGGTGGTGATACTGATGATACTATGAAATGGATTACTCATCATTCTGCCTAAATTTTTAAAAAGTATTTGTTACATACCTAGTACTTGCAAGACACTGGGTCAAAAGCCTGGGATACAAAAATAAAAACAAAACCAGTCCTACCCTCAAGAAGCTTACACTCTATAGGGGGCAGACCAGTTTTGTACAGATTGGTAAATACAAAATAATTGAGGCAGGGTAGAAGAAGTACTAATAGTTAAGAGAATCATGAAAGGCTTCTCAGTGAACCTGATGCTTAAGATAGACTTTGAATGGGATGTTGGGGTTTCAAGAGCCAGAGGTAAGGAAGACAAGCATTCTAGGTGTGAGGGAAGAAAGTCTGGGCAAAGACACACAGATGGGAGATGTAATGCCACATATGAAGAATATTGAAAAGCAAATCTTCAACCTGGAGCCACCTCTCAACCTCCTTTTCCCCTATAGCCAAGTCTATACCACACAATCAAATCATAGCTTGATAGACTATAAGATAGTCAATTGGATCTCAGATTCAGATTATTTCTAGGTAATGGATTTTAGGCAGAAAATTGACAAGCTAGAATTCATCTGGAGGAAGGTGACCAGAAAAGATAGTGAGGGGCCAGGAGACCATTTCATATGGCCATGCCAATTGCTGTGCTTGGTAACCAGGGCGATGGGTAAAAGTTGAAGAGATGCCAGTTTAGACAGCATGTTATAGCAAAAATGCTCTGAAACAACTTTTCCAGTTCACATGGATTAGTTGAGTCCCCAGAGTACAACTATTAGGTCCCCTCATGGTTGTAGGGATTAGCCCCAAAAGGGTAGGAAAGGATATAGTTCATGAGCCCCCACCATTGTGCTGACCATTATAATTGCTGATATCAATTTGTCAGCTGGAATTAGTGTTTAGGCGTATTTACTAAGGTGCTGTAGCAAGAAGAGTTGAACCAAACTATCTTCCCAAAAGTCTGTAGCATACATTTCCACTGCCATGTACAGAATACAGGGGAAAGTGAGTTAAAGCTTAGAAAGAATGTGTGGCAAAGTGGTGATTCACAGCTCCTGGCTACTGGAAACTCTTTTCTCCCCTGTGTGAAGACGTTCCCCCATAAGCATGGTGTAGCTTCTCTTTTTTTTTTTTGGGGGGGGAGGGCAGTTGGGGTTAAGTAACTTGCCCAAGGTCACACAGCTAGGTTTTTTGTTTGTGTGTGCATTAAGTGTCTGAGGTCGGATCTGAACTCAGGTCCTTCTGGCTCCAGGGCTGACGCTCTACTCACTGTGCCACCTAGCTGCCCCAGTGTAGCTTCTCTTGCTGTTGAAGAATGAATCTCCCATTTCGATATAGCATTTCATCTATTCCCAGATCCTGATGTATACACCACCATCAATTGCCAGCTGCCAACCACTGCTGTCCCTAGAGACCATACTAGGATGACAGTGGAAAGATAAAAAGTCAAAAATGTTCTGGACCCTTTGAAATTTGAAAGGTCCCTCTTTTGTCAAGGAGGGATGATGGACACCTAGACCAAGGCTGAAACTGAAGCACTCTCCTATTTCCAAGTAGCTCCTCCTGAGGGGCTTTGCTGGAACACTATCTCTTGGCTCTTGCTCATAACAGTCTCTACTAGTCAGTTAAATAACTTGGATTCTGAGCTGTTCTTCTATTTTATATATAAAAGACAGGCCATTACCAAGTTTCTTCAGTCAGTCTGTATTCCTTTTCCGTCCATGTTACTCCAATTCATCCAAGGACTCTTCACATTTAATTGAAATCTTTGATTGATTGATTGAGACAGGTTGTCATCTCATTAATGTATGACTTACTTTAAATGGGGTGGGTGTAGCTACGTTGTATAGTAGATAGAAGTACCTGAGTTCAAATCCAGCCTCAAACACTTACTGTGTGAACTTGGGCCAAGTCACATAAGTAAAAAATAAATAAACAAATGGGTTGGGAAGCTTGGTTGATTTACTCAATTGAGCCTTACCTTTACATTAGCATAATAGATATTTAGCTGACCTCAGAGTTACCTCAGAGCCAGGAAGACCTGGGTTCCAATCCTGCCTCTGACATATACTTACTTTATGACCCTGGACAAGTCACTTGGTTTCTCAGTGTCCCTAATCAGTTTTCTAAGGCTATAAGTTGAATAAGAATCTACCCTGGTAGAAGTTTAATTAAAAGGAAATAAGGCAATCACAGGATGGATAAACTAACAACAAACAAACAAACAAAAAGAATTGTCCTGAAGCCAAATGGGCTACCTTAAGAGATAGTACATACCCAATTCAAGATGACAAGAGTATTCCTACTGAAAAACAAATTAGATTAGATAGTCTCTGAGGTTTTTTTCAATTTCCAGGTTCTGTGAAAAAATCTATGAAACCCATGGACCCTATACATGGATATTTCATTCCTTTCAATACAATGAACAGAATTGAGTAATAGATAGCATCCTTAGACAGGAGCCAGGAAGATTTGGGTTTAAATTCCAGTTCTATCACTTTCTGCTTGGCCTCGGGTAAGACACCAACTTTCCTTTGACTCTGTGACCCTGGGGAAGTCATTTCACTTTTCTGTCCTTGAGGGACACTTGGGACTGAACTACAAAGCCACAGAGAGGTTGAAATCTACACTCATGTCCACAGAGGCACCATTTCTTTCATTTTTCCTGATAGGCACACATTTTCAGTCAATGGTACATAATTCTTTATTGCTTCCACTTTCCCTTAAATGACAACTTCCTAAACTCTTGCTCTCTCTCTTTGTATGTGTGTGTGTGTGTGTGTGTGTGTGTGTGTGTGTGTGTATGTATATATGTATATATGGTTGGCCTTCAAGCTGAGAAAGTATTCACACTTTTAAACAAAGTTTGATTGTATTTATTAATGTAAAAACCATTCTTAGCTCACAGGCCATACAAAAACAGGTGATGGGATATATTTGACCCATGGACCTTAGTTTGCCAAACCCCTACTATAGATAATGCTTTCCTATACTTGACCAAGGCCAGAAATAAAGAAATCATTACACTCCAACTTCTGTATCCTCTCCCCATTTCCCCATCACTTTTTAAAATCACATTACTCCTTTATTGACTATAGTCAATTTGTAATCTGCAATGATCCCCTAATGTTTTTTGTTACAAGCTGTGACCATAAAGTAGAATTCTTATTTCCATATGTGGCTTGAGCTGTATGGTCTCTGGGGTCTCCTCCAACTCAAAAATCATCGATTCTCAGTTGAAAAGCAGTATCAGGATGCCAAAAGATCCTAACCTCCTAGACTAATTTGCCAAATACAGAAAGGTGGAATTTCATAAGGACAAATAAATGCATGGGCTACTAGCAATAGCATTAAATTTGCAGTCATAGGATAGGGCTTGAATCCTACAGCTTTATTACCCTTACTTATTTTTACAGGAAGCCTTTCTTAATTCTAATTCCTTCCAGCTATTAATTGTTTCCGTCCTGTAGATAACTTTTTGGTATATTTTTTTGCATGTTTTCTCCCATATTAGATTGGAAGCTCCTTGAGGGCAGGGACTGTCTTTTGCCTCTTTTTGTATCCCCAACACTTATCACAATGCCTGGCACATAACAATTGATTATTTGTTGATTTTATGATCTTTGACAAGTCACTTTACTCTATTTGTCTCAATATCTCCTTCCATAAAATGAGGGTGTTGGACTAAATGATCTCCAATTTTTCTCTAGTTATAATTTATATAAATATATACTTTTATGACTCTTTGGCAGAGTTATATATATATATATATATATATATATATATATATATATATATATATATATATATATACACAGATTTCTTACGGCATGATTGAGTGTAAAGGCCTCTGGACTTGGTGTCAAAAGCCTTCTGACACCATTTAACCTTTTGGGATCTCAGTTTCAATGGTGTGTTGGAGCCAGCTCAAAACTGCTCGAGAGCCAATAGTAAAATTTTCAGTGTGAGTGTCTGCTCCTTAGAAATAGGCAAATGCTATAAATTAGGGACTGATTTATTGTTTGGCTGATTGTCGAGACTTAAGAAAGTGATGGAGAAAATGTTAATAATGCCATTTAAAATTAAATATGGTAAATACAGAGAACGTAGAAAAATCCATATGTAGGGTAAAGTTAGAACTGGAAGAACTGGTTGTCAAACATTTATCAGCACCCCATTACTCAGTTTTCTCATCTACAAAATAGGAGGAGTAATGTTTGGATTATCATCCTCATAGAGTGATGGTTGTAGCCAAAAGTAACTGGTTTTGTAGGCTGTCTCTGTTATTCGGTATCTGTATGACCTGGGAGACATCATTTTTCCTCCTAGTGCCTCACTTTCCCAATGTGTAAGTGAGGGGATTCTACAAATCCAACATGTCTATTAAGTAACTCTTATTTGGAAAGCCCCAAGCTAGAAGCTAGGGATACCAAAACACAAAAATGGAATTTAACTCTCAAGGAGTTTATATTCTATTGACCAAATGGTCTCCCCAGTCTTTTCCAGCTCTAAAATCTTATTCCTCTTTTACAAAAATTAATATTTTTTTTATTTTGTACGTCATGAGAATTTCTACCAGTATCCTTTCCCTTTCCTTCTAACAGAGCCATCTTATATATTAAATAATATTTAATGGAAAAAAGAAAACAATCAGCAAAATCAAACAACATATTGAAAAAGTCTTATTCTTTGTAATTTTACAGTGTTTGCTTTTATTTTGTTGTTCTTTCCATTTGCATTGTTATAATTATTGTATATATCGTTTTCTTGGCTCTACTAACTTTACTCTATATGTGGATTTTTCTACATTCTCTCTATTTACCATATTCATGATTCTTATAGTATAGCAATATTCCATTACAATTACATACCATGATTTGTTTAGCAATTCTTTAATCAATGTCTACTTTGTTTCCAGTTCTTTGCTAAGACAAAATGTGTTACTATAAATAATTTTATCTTTCTTTTCAATAACTTCCTTGGGGTCTAAAACCTAGTAAGAGAATCTCTGAGTCAAAGTGCATGGTCATTTTAGTCAAATGATTTGTGTAATTCCAGGTTTCTTTTCAAAACGGTTGGTTGTACTGATTCATAGTTCCACCAGCAATGTACTAATGTGCCTTTCTTCCTAATGTGCCTTTCTTCCCACAACCTCTCCAACATTTACTATTTTCTTCTTCTGTTACATTTGCTAATTTGCTGGGTATGAGATAAAACCACAAGGTTGTGAAACCTTATCTTTGTTGTAGACAAACTTCCCCCTCCCCCTTCAGTTTCTAAAATCCTAATTCCTTGACTTTGTAAATTGAAATATTAACTTTTCCCTTGAGTAGGATTCCTCTAAAGTTGGGATTTCTTGCTTAAACCTGTAAAGGGCTAAATATTGAAATATCTTCTTTAACCTTTAACCTCACCCAGGCATTTGTACTTTTTGATTTGGGGTCTCATCAGAGGAAGTGAAAGGGGCAAACAAATGAGTACTTTGGCACCAGAAAATAATTTCTGTATAGTTAAAGAAAATATATTCAAAATACCACTCCTGACCATGTGATGGTGGAGATGGGAACCACTGAATAGCTATATTTGAATTCCCCTTGCTGTGGAGTCCAGATCAAATGTCTTCACCTTTGTGATTGGCAACAAAAGTGATCTTTGAGCTTCAAGGAATTTAAGACACAGTTATGAAACTTTGAGAAATGTGTTGCTGCTGCTGCTACTGCTAGAATAGCAAATAGGGCTGAGGGTGCCTTTAAGTGAACAGTATCCCTCCTCATGCTTCACTATTAGAATTAGCCACTTTTCTGCCTTGCTAACTTTGGTCTAGTGTCCTCTGGCATGTCAACCAAGCAGGGTTTTGTCATTAGTGGTTTCATCTGAAGATCTGGGGTTGCATGCAGATGATAATCAGGACCAACCTTTCTGGAATGGGTAATAAAATTGCTTGGAGATCTGGCAAAGTTGAAAGATTCTATGCATTACTTCTCCACTTTTTATGTTTCAAGGAAGGAGGAGAGAGGGAGCAGTGAAAGAGAAAAGGAAGGAAGGAAGGAAAGAAGGAATAAAGGAAGGAAGGGAGGGAGGGAGAGAGGGGGGGAAGGAAGAAAAGAAGGAGAGGTAGAAAAAAAAGAGGGAGAAGGAAGAGAAAAATTAGGAAAATCAAAGAGAGGAAGATAAAGGAGTAGGAAAGAAGGAAACAAAGGAAAAGAAAATAAAAGACCCTTTCCATGAATTTTCCTTCCAGTCCTTTGCTGAATTATTCCTGAGTTAATGGGACCCAATAGGTCTATTTCATAAGTAACCATCTTGTTATGAAAAGACATAACAAAAACAGCATTTCATTGTGCTTTTGTCAGAATCTGGTATTGAGTGAAAGCAATTGGTTTCCTTTGTCTTCTCTTTTCTGATGTGAACTGTTGTAGCCTTTAGACATAGTCTGACATTGATTCCTAGCCCAGTGATTTCTTGCCTCCAAGAGGCAAGCGTAGACTACTGAGCAATTATCCAGTGCCTCCAGCAGCCAATGTAGCCAACCCACCTGGATAATTTGATCCAGAAAAAATACAAACACTTTCCCCTCAGTTGTGGGTAAGAGAACACAGAGTCATATAGCTAATTGCTTTAGTTCTGTTTTCCTGAGCTGGGACAAGGGGTTGGTAATTGAGGCCATTCAGATGAGATAATAAAAGTAAAGTTCTTCGTAAACCTTAATGCACCATATAAATGTTAGCTTTGTTGTTGTTCAGTCCTTGTGTCTGACTCTTCATGACCCCATTTGGGGTTTTCTTGGCAAAGATATTGGAGTGGTTTGCTATTTCACTCTCTAGTTCACTTTACAGATGAGGAAACTGAGGCCAGGAAGGTTAAGTGACTTACTAGTTAAGCTACTTAAGTGACCTACAGCTAGTAAGTGTCTGAGGTCAGATTTGAACTCAAAAACATGAGTCTTTCTCACCCCAGCTATAGTGTTCTACCCACTAGGCCACCTAGTTGTTAGCCATAGTTATTTTATTTTTATTGTTTGAGAAAGTGCCTTATGGAGGTCTAGTGAGAGTAATAATTGGTCTATTGAGTAAGAGGGTGGGACAAATTAATAGAGAGGTTAGGATCAGAGAAAGAAATTTCAGAGTTCAAGATCTTGGAAGTAGCCACAGTGATGAGTCACAGCAATCTCTAATATGTGACCCTCCCTGTGAGTAACTGAAATGAAGATATATGTTAGGGAAGATGAGGTTGATGAACTGGGAGGAGTCCAGAAAAGTGGAGCAGAAATCAAGATATGTGTTAAATTCCCTGGGTGTACAGGTAGGGATTAGAGTAGAGAGAAAAATGGGGTCAAGTATGGAAACTCCTTGAGAAAGAGGAAGGATAACTAACAGACCAGAAAAGGACTATGACAAGAAACTTCCTTCTATTACAAATTATATCAAGTGCTAAAAAAAAAAATAAATATTACCCTGAAAAAGAATGATGAACAAAATATCATTACCTATCAACTTATATGCCTGCTGTCCCATTTCTACAGAATATATGAGAATAATCATTGATATTAAAGGCATCCTTGATGAAAGTGTGAGAATGAAGAAGACAGACTTTCCCAAATTATTTTTTTTCATTGTACCAGATCTTTAGAGTTGAATTATCAACTGAGCAGTGTATACACTGTGCTTATTGTTTGGTAACTATTAAAAGAAAAACTTTTGATTTTGCTAGAGCCTTAAAGGCTTTCTGCCAACAATGTGTCTTTCATGCATATGTTAAAGTTATACAAGATTCTTGGAAAGATGTAAAAAACAGATAACTTTGTTCAATAGCCCTCTAATCATTCATGTCAAGTGAGGCATGAAACAGGAAGACTGATGTTCATGAAAGGTGTCTGCTACACTTAGGGATGATCAGCACTGCTTCATGAGGGAGAAAAGGTACCCTAGAGAGGATGAAGTCCTGTGGATGCTTCTACTTGCAGGGGAGATTGTCCTAATTCTATTACATTGTAGAACATGGCAGAGCCTCCTAAATGAGATTCACAATCGCTTAAGAGTTCTAACCAACTATACACACAGGAAAAACCAAGTGGATGAAGAATGCACACACACACACACACACACACATACACACACAGAGATATATGAACATGGATAGGGGTATGTTTGTGTATGTGTGTGTTTCATTATCTACCTACAGTTTCTGTTGAAGAGATATATAAATAGATATCATATATGCACATAAAGATATAAGCATATATGATGATACTTATATGTAGTATATAAATATATCAATATATGTATATATCTTTATACATATATATCTTGAACATATATAGATATGCAGATAAATCTACATAGCTACAATATCATTTTTATATTTCTAATTTATTTAATTTATAATTACATACATACATATATGTCTATGTCTCTGTGTGTGTGTGTGTGTGCGTATGCTAGGTGGCACAGTGGATAGATACCAAGCCTGGAGTCAGGAAGACACGAGTTCAAATACAACCTCAGACATTTACTAATTATGTGACCCTGGGTATGTCACTCAACCCTGTTTGCCTTGCTTTTCTCACCCGTGGAGAAGAAAATGGTAAGCCACTCCAGTATCTTTGCCAAGAAAACCCAGAAAAATGGTCATGAGGAGTCGGGCACAACTGAAAAACAACTAAATAACAACTACATAAACACACACATGTGTGCTATAGGCAGTCTATATACAGATCTAAGTATGTATAGGCATATATACACATATATCTATAAGTATGTGTGTATATATGCACACACACATATATACTACATATATATATATATATATATACTGTATCTATGTATATATCCTGAGATTATATATATATATATGTGTGTGTGTGTGTGTGTGTGTGTGTGTGTGTGTATCAAGATACATACTGTCCACTCACACTTTTTATTCAATATAGAGATAGATATAGATCTGGAGATGGGGATGGAGATGGCTATAGATATAGATATATCTTGAACTAAAACTGTGGATGAACATAAAATAGACCCAGAATCAAGAAGGGGGGTCCGAGCTATCTTGCTTTGGGGACTTTGTGCTCCCTCACATTTTTAACCTAAGTATTTTTACAGTGAAGCTACAGAGCAATGGTGTACAAGTCAAATAGAAGAGGGGGGCACTGCTCTGTACAGGAGGGTTCCTGCAGGCCACACATTGACTTAGTTTTCAAATGTAATATTATCTGTTTTATTATATTTTAATTTATTTTATGCATTTCTCAATTACATTTTAACCCAGTTCAGGCAACACTAGCTTGTGTGAACATTCCATTCAACATTCCAACCCATAAGTCCTTGAATACCAGCCTCAGAACAATGAAAGTTGTAGATTACCCAAAAGGCAATGGAGGAGCATGAATAGGTTGGAATGTATTATCGAGAATGGTCAGAGGGCAGGGGCAGCTAAGTGGTGCAGTGAGTAGAGCATTGGCCCTGAAGTCAGAAGGACCTGAGTTCGGATCTGACCTCAGACTCTTAAGGCACACACAAACAAAAACCTAGCTGTGTGATGTTGGGCAAGGTACTTAACCCCAGTCGACTTCCAAAAAGAAAGAAAAAAAAAAGAATGGTCAGAGGACAGAGCCTGAGCGATGTTATTGAGTGTGATCAAGAAAAGAAATCGGCCAGACAAGTCAGCTAGACACTCAGTAAATATTCATTAAACACTTATTCTGTACTAGACACTGTGCTAAGCATTGGGTGCAGTGAATTCAGATTACCAGATTGACAGATTAGGGGGATACTATACCTGTAGCTTTCCCAACTTTAAAATTTTTAAGCAAATACTGCTAATCTTGTGGAAAAGAGGAAAAGATGTAGGGTAGATAATATTGGAATAGGTAGTTTAGATTTGGTTGAATGGGCAGACCCAGAGAGTCATGTTTAATCTTTGGAGCTGATGGAAGATGATGCTCAGGGAAGTGCCCCTGGCAGTTGTCCCTGGCCTCAGGCCATTTAGTGACAGGAATAAATGACATCTTCAAATTTGCATATGTTTCCAGGCTGAGAGGGCTAGCTAATGCACTAGAAAATAGTAGGGATTAAAAAGGATTTCATCAGGCTGGAATGTCTGTGTTTAATCTGATCTGAAGGAGCCTGGGAGAAGGGCTGAGCTCATTGTTTCAGTGGTATAGGGAATTACTGATGAGGAAATTCCCTCTGTCAATGTGGATTGACACTTGCTCTGAAAATGACCGAGGCCAGGGTTAAACTAGCTTGACTTGAACTCAGGTCTTCTTGACTCTGAGAACAACCTGGTGTGAAATGGTGTTGCTGTATGTCCTTTGTTTTCAGAGGACCAATGACATCACAGGGGTGAGGTCCTGACTCATGCATGAACTGGATTTCATTGAGGTAGAGTTGCACAACATTGTCAAACTGGCTCTCTCTTCCAGAGCCATCAAAGTCCAGTGGCAGGACAAAAGTCAGGATGACTGGCAAATGCCCAGGTTTGCAATGGATGTCTGACCAAGCTCTAAGCACCCCAGAGCACCTGTTCCACCTTCATGGCCGTTGGAATAAATAGTTCTCATCTGCCCATTCTGCTAGTAGAAGTGTTCACATGCTTGGGTTGAGCATCCTCCTAACACCTGAGTTTGAGGCCCACCAGTTCCTCACCACCTGGTTAGCCCATCTGCCTAGACACTTTGCTGGGGTGTGGTCACTGTGCAAACTACACTTTCTTGCAACCACAGACAAGAGTTGAGTGCCAGGTGGACACCAAAGGTGGATGAGCAGCCCTGAAAAGCGCCAGAGGTGCTAGTCCTCCTTGAACACCCCATACACCCCAAGTAGCTGATTGCTGAACTCCCTGTGAGGCTAGCTGGGTTTGCTCCAGTCTCATTTTATACCATTCAAATGCACATTTCAGAAGCCTAATTAAAAGTTTATCACACTCAGGATTCCAAGTTAGGTCACTAGAGCGCACAGCTTCCATCTAAAGCTGGTCAGTTCTCCTTACAACTATGATAGGAGATTCTGAGTCATGTACTAGTCTCTCCTCCTTCCAAAATTCCTTTTAATCTAATTATAGCAGAAAATGCCTTTCATAATGAACTTTTCCATGGAAAAACATTCAAGGAAAATCATGAAGAATGTCAACTTCCTTAACATTTTGCTCTATGAATATCAACTTAACACACTTTCAAAACACTTTTCATTTTTTGTTTATTTTTTTTCAAATAAACATGGTATATAAATACATATGTATACCAAAATAGGCTATTAACAATTGTTATTGATTTGGTGGAGCTAAACATATTTCTCCAACATGTTCACGGATTATCAAATATCCCAATTCCTAAAAAGCACATTTGATATATAAGAAACAATGCACATCCCCCCAAAAGAATAAATTTTCAAAGGACATTCCCACTAGTTTCTCAGCAATTTGGTCCACCCCACAAAGGTATGGCAATTGGCAGGCACCACTCCCCTATATCCCAACTTCTTCCCTTCACCCTCATCCTATGAGACGAAATTTAATAGAGAGGTGTTGGTTACACTTTGGTTCAAAAAATCAACTTCTGAAATATAAGATCAAGGAAACATAGCTAGACAACAATTTATCTCAAGGGTAGGGAACCTGCTACTGGTTTATCTGAGAAAAGATCTTGGGGTTTTAGTGGACCACAAGCTCAATATGAGTCAATTGTGTGATAGGACCCCCAAGAAAGTTAATGTGAATATATGTTACTTAAGAGAAGGACAGCTGCCAGGAATAATGAGATAACAGTGCCATTGTACTCTTCCCTGTCCAACTATATGTCATTTATTATGTTCAGTTTGGGACACTTAATTAGAGAGGAAGAGGACAAGCATTTCGATAGTGCCTATGTACTAAAGTGCTTTACAAATATGATCAAGAGAGATGATCACAATCCTCACAACAACCCTGGCAGGTTTACTATTATTATGCCCATTTTACAACTGAGAAAACCGAAGCAGACAAAGGTTAAGTGACTTGCCTAGGGTCACATGGCTAGTAAGTGTGAGTCCAAATTTGAATTCAGAACTTCCTGACTTCAAGTCCACCACTCTATGCATGACAGTACCACACATAACCTGAAGAATGCCTAGATCAGGGGCAGCCTTGAAGGTTCCCCAGCCCTGGCCTAGCTGAGTTTCAAGCAGAATGGATGGTGAATATGAGGACTGACTGAAGGAAAGGGGATGCATGGCCTAGAGAAGGGAAGACTTAGGAGGAACTTGATGTCTACCTTCAAGTATTTGAAGGATTGTCATGTGGGTTAGGAGTGCTTATATCTAGAGGGCAGAACTGGACATAAAGGACAAGAGTAACAAAATGGGAAATGCATGCTTCATGGAAGGAAAACCTTCCTGGAAACGGCAACCATACAAAAGTGAAATGCGTTGCTTCAGGCAATAGTGAGTTTCTTTCACACTGGGAAATCTTTAAGTCGATGATGAATGAAGAGTCAATCAAGCATTTGTTAACAGGCAATGATCAGGGTCTACTGTGTGCTAGGTACTGTGCTGAGCACTAAGGGGAAGGAAGGAAGGAAGGAAGGAAGGAAGGAAGGAAGGAAGGAAGGAAGGAAGGAAGGAAGGAAGGAAGGAAGGAAGGAAGGAAGGAAGGAAGGTAAAAGGAAGGAAGGAAAGTAAAAGGAAGGAAGGAAAGTAAAAGGAAGGAAGGAAGGAAGGAAGGAAGGAAGGAAGGAAGGAAGGAAGGAAGGAAGGAAGGAAAGGAAGAAGGCCATCTGATCATCTAAACTTTCATTTCTTTACCTGGAAGTGCCAGGTTTTGAACCCAGGTCCCCTGACTCCAGTTCCAAAACTCTTTCTACCACATTAAATTTTACTATAGATTAACAAATTTCTCTGACAGAATTAACAAGATAACAAAGTCATTTAATAATACAAATGGGCCTTGAATAGTGTGAAAAATTAATCCACTGAAATGGTTGCATTATTCATATTCACACTGCACATTTCCATTGTGTTGGAGCCATATTGGACATAGAAATAACCTCCAATGGTATGAATTCAGATATATACAACCAATCCAGTAAAGTCATTCATTTCACTGATTAAAGCCTAGCTGTAAATCAACAATGAGCTACAAAACTTTAAGAGAGATGAAAGTTGGAAATTTCCACTCCATATCAACAAAATTGAAAGCCAAAATGAAAATAGGAGCATCTACAAAAATCTTGAAGATAAGCATGAGAAGACCACAGCACTGGAAAGGATCTTCCAAAAGTTTTTGTTCATATAATAGAAATGAGGCAAGAGAGGGGCGGCTAGGTGGCGCAGTGAATAGAGCGCCGGCCCTGGAATCAGAAGGACCTGAGTTCGGAGCCGGCCTCCGACACTTAATCCACACAAACAAAAACCTAGCCGTGTAACCTTGGGCAAGTTACTTAACCCCAATTGCCCTAAAGGGGCGGCTAGGTGGCGCAGTGAGTAAGAGTGCCGGCCTCGGAGTTTGGATGACCCAAGATCAGATCCGGCCTCAGAAAATGAGCACCCACGCATAAATCAAATGACTAGCCGTGTAACCTTGAGCAAGTTACTTAACCCCAATTGCTTTAAAAAAAAAAAAAAAAGAAATGAGGCAAGAGAAATGGCCAATGTGGGATGAGGGCCCCCAGAGCAGATGTCATATATGTGTATGTATGTGTGTATGTGTATATGTAGGTATGTGTATCTATACATATATGTAAATTACATTATATATTACAAATGTATATATCTACCTTTTTTACATTTATTTGTGCAGTTGTTTTCCCTAGTAAAACAAATTCCTTGTGAGCAGAAACCCTTTCACTTTTGACTTTATATCTCCAGAGCTCACAATTCACTTAATGTTTGTTGAAGGAATGAGCTGTAAAATGAATGAGCTGTAAAAACCTTAAAAATCATCTCATCAACCCCTCATTCTACAAATTAGGAAACTGAGCCTCAGAGGAGTAAAGTAACATAGGGATCCTTTATCAAAGACATAAGTAATCCTCTCAAGAAGAAAATAGAAGTGAGGGATCTTTTGAAAGCTGGCAGAAACATTTGTGAGTAAAACCTAATGAATCTGGAGCAACTGGAGACAGACATGAATTATTGAAAAGCCAAAAATTTGACACTGTGGTTGTGGTTGCTTTCCAGAGAGAGAACCACAGTGTGGTGGAAAGAACATGAGATTTGGAAACAAAGGACCTGAACTTGAATTTGACTCTTCCTCATACTTCCTAGGTGACCCTGGGCAATGTCTATGGGCCTCAGTTAACCCACCTGTGAAATGAAAGAATTGGGCTAGATCAGTGTCAACTGAAATGGAAAAAAGGGGACTGCCTATTCCTGGGGGGACAGGGCTTGTCTTAAATATATACATATACATATACATATATATATATATATATACATATATTAACATTACTTGTATTCTGTTATATTTCTATTTATTTTGGAAATTTTATTCTGGTTAGAGCTCTAATTGGAAGTGATGAATTTGACACTTCTGAACTGGGTCCCGTCCATTTCTTTTTCTTTTCTTTTCTTTTCTTTTCTTTTCTTTTTTTTTTTTTTGGAGGGCAATTGGGGTTAAGTAACTTGCCCAAGGCCACACGGCTAGGTTTTTATTTGTGTGTGCGTTAAGTGTCTGAGGCCGGATCCGAACTCAGGTCCTTCTGACTCCAGGGCCGACGTTCTACTCACTGTGCCACCTAGCCACCCCTCCCTTCCATTTCTTAATTCTCTAAGTTTTACTTCTTTCAAGTAAATGCAATGACCTAGAACATTGTCTAGTATGGTCCTGTTAAGGTACTACCCCAGACACCAAAAACAAGAGTAATGAGAGAAAGTTACCTGGTGGTGGATTTTTAATTCATCATAAGGTGAAAAAAATGTCCTTATAATGATAGACCCCCAAAGTGAAATATGCTGCCTCTGGATATACTGCCTTTCATGAGAGATCTTAGGATCATCAGTTAGGAGTTGAAAGGGATCTTAGAGTCCATCCAATCTGGACTCCAGAGCAAAGTTAATCCCTATCATAAGTGAGGAAACTGAAGTTATCTCCAGTTGTCCTGACCTATATCTTGCCACTGGACCCAGATGGCTCTGAAGAAGAAAGTGAGGCTGGTGACCTTGCACAGCCCTGCCTCACTTAAATCCAATTCACTTGCAATTTATGGCATCACCTTTCTGATCTTATGGTCCTCTTTGAGAATGGAGGACAAACAGCAACGAGGAAACTGAAGCTTGGAGAAACAGTCTCTCCCATGGTCACATGGCTGCTAAGTATCCAAGGTGGGATTTGAATTCAGGTCTTCTTGATTCTACATCTAGTTTTCTATCCACCATGATATATTAGGCTTCGAATGATGGCTGGACAACCAGTTGTGGGTGATACCAATGATTTGATCACTGAGGTTCTCACCAGCCCTAAGTCTATGATTCCAAGGCTTCATAACAATGACTTATGATAAGGACCTTGATCATTTGTATATACTTGCATGTTTCCAAAGTACATTGAAGGGATTTTAAAATCAGTTTTTTTTTCTTTTCAGACACTCCCCTATGGCAAACTTATTTTCACAGATAATCTGAAATCTTGATAAGTTTATTAAATAAAGAAAAACTTCAGTCTAGCCCAATTATCAAAATTCCAAGTTAAGGAGCTGTTTTTCAGCTGTGTTAGCTTAAGCAAACTGTGTCACCTCTCTGAGGTTTTTTGTAGAGGAAAGCTTTCCGTGCCCCCTTCCTCAAGTGCTCCAGGTCACACAGGTAACAAGGTATCTTCCATTTCCTTAATGGAGCTTTCCCTGAGACCTCAAGTTGGTACTGACCACCCATCACCCCCGTCTCAAATAGTGCTTTTCCCTAATCTCAATTACACAGGATGTCCTAAAAGTCTTAGTACAGTTGTAAGCTTTAATAACTTAAATGCATCACTTAATAGCTTATTATGTATCATTTTGTATTTTCTCAATGTTATTATATCCAATTGTCACATTAGACTGTTTAGTTCCATGACAGCAGGAATTTTTTTATCGAGACTATGTAACTTACCCCTCAACTCATTGCACATGCTAAGTTCTTAATAAATTCTTGGAGTATTATGCTGATAAAAAATAAGACCTTGAAAACATTATATACTGCAAAGTAAATGGAAAAGACAAAATAAAATGAAACTGAACACTGAGCTGAGTTGACTAATGTCAAAGCCTGATCCCAGTGCAGTGATAAGAAAATGTAGTTCCAGTCCTTTCTTAGAGGTGGGGACCAGGAGCGTGGAACTCTGCATATGCAGTAAAACTCAATAGATGTGTTGGAAAATTTGGCTGGACAGCTTTTTCTCTTCCCCCATTTTCTATTCCATTTTATTCTTTAATATAGAGAAAAATTCACTGGATATGAAATGGGAATATATTATAAAATGAAGGTGAAATAAAAGAAAAATTATAACAATTTAAATTTTTAAAAAATACTTGCAGAATTGAACTCAATTAATATTCTGCCTTCAAAAGAACTCCCACCTTGTGCACACATGACAAATTTGTGCTTTGGCCTCTGTCTCCAAAATTCCATTTCAAAGTCTCTAATACAAGAAAAGTAAAATTAGAAACTCAATGAGTTATAAATTATGAATTAAGACATTTTGCTGGGAACCTCACAAGGGTCGTGGTCTATTTAATAATGGTCCAGGTTCTGGGGAGGTCACTTTGACATTTGGGACACTACACTATTTCCCTCCTCTGAAAACTTTGGTCTCCTGATCCTGGGTATATCAATGTACCAAATAAATCCAGGGTCAAGGATTGTTTTTTCCTCTCCAAACCACATTTAGACAAACACCCTTCAGCTCTGCATAACCACTACAATTTTCATGAAACTACTATTGGCCAACAACATGCTAGTTACTATTCAGCTGAAATGGCTACTCTTGTCTCCAAGCAAGCAGACTGTCTCTGTGTTACTAGCCCTGATGCTTGCTTCCATTGCTACATTTACCCTTTCCATCTAGTGTCCCATGAATTGGAGGTCTCTTGACAATATTCCCTGAAAAAAACTGTCTCTCAAATCCCACAACTTTGGAAAGTCTAGAACATGGAGGGGACGAGATATTATCAGTTAATGCCTTTAATTTTACAAATGAAGAGGGTACTAACTTACCAACATCAAACCCAAAAGGATTAGAACAAAGATTAGAGAAAAGATCCTTGGAATCCACTTCTCCCATTCTCTACAATTTGTGCTTCCAAGATAGATTTAAGTCCATTGCTCTTCCCACTACATGATTCAACATTTCAATCTTTGAGAGATTTCTCAGGCCATTAGGGACCACGTGCTTTCTCTGGCATGGGAATAGGAACTCGGAAATCCACACACTACTGGATTTTCCATTCTCCAGGTCACTCAACAAGCCTTTAAGTACCTAAGAAGAATGAGTGGAATAGCTATGTGACTTAGTGGATAGAGCACTGGGCCTAGAGCTAGGAAGGTTCATCTTCCTAAGTTCAAATCCAGCCTCAGACACTTGCAAGCTGTGTGACCCTGAGCAAGTCACTTAAACTTGTTTGCCTAAGTTTCCTCATCTGCAAAATGAGCTAGAGAAGGAAATAATAAATGACTCCAGTATCTTTGCCAAGAAAATCGTAAATGGGGTCATGAATAGTCAGTCACAACTGAAATGACAACAACAAAAAAGAATGAATGAAAATCATTTATTAAATGCCTAGCAAGTTTAAAGCAGTGAGATACATAAAAGCTAGACAGCTCTTGCTTTCAAAGAACCTCACATTCTAATGGAGAGAGACAACAAATACAGGAGGGTGCTGTTGCAAGTCAGACAGAAAGGGCCTGTGGTCATTAGGGTACAACAGCAAAGCAGATGGTAATGCATCTTCTTTATTGTTAGTTCTCCACTGATAAAACAATATCCATTTCTGAGGCTGAACCATTTGACACTTCCAAGGACTTGGGTGGTAAGAATTTAATTATTCAGATCTTAGGTAGCTATGTCAGCTTAGAAAGAAGGGGAACTACGGGATCTGCCCATTAATGGCAGTTGGTTGGAGATGTTGGTGGGCATGGTGGGGATGGAAATCCCCATTTCAGGAAAAGTTGATTCCTACAATGATTCCTACTGCTGAAGGCTGACTGGAAGTAGGGCCAATAGTCTAAATACTACTTTTCTAAGGTTCTTAGGGTCAGGATCCTAGTCCATCTCCCTTCAGGTTTGAAGGTGTTGGTAGCTGAGGTAGTGGAGGTGTTCTGATACACCGAGCATGTGCGTCTTGTCTCTTCCTCAGGGTGTCCATGGTAGAGATATAGATACAAAAAACGAAATAATCCCTACTCATAAGGAGCTTACATTCTAAATATTTTTGAAATGTTGGGTATCCTAGAATTCTTGAAAAAATTGGCCACCAATCTGATGCAATTCTAGTTAACTTTATATATCCCTGTGTGAGTTCTGGCAAAACTATGTGCTTGTGTGTGTGTGTGTGTGTGTGTGTGTGTGTGTGTGTGCATACATGTGTGTACATGCATAAGTTACTATATGTGGGTATGCTCAGTTCTTCTAGAATAATGTCAATGGCATACAAATCTAGGCAGAAACTAGGCTCAGGCTACATGGAATACTCAATCATCTCACTCCAGTGATTTTTGACTCCGAAACATGCACTCAATGAAAATGTCGATCAGTTAATAATAATAAACTAACATTTAATATGCATCCAAGCAGCTCCATCACCTTCGGGACAGTATGCCTTTCTTTACAAAGGGAAGGCAGTAGGGGTGGCAGTGGAGGTTAAAAGTGTAATGTCTTTAAAAAGGTCTTTCCAGATCAGGTGAAAGATTGTAAACATAAAGGTCAAAACTCATTTTATTTTATACTTTCCTGTTAAAAATGTACTCTTGAAGAAAAAAAAGACTTGTTTCTGTCCAACTTTTGCCAAATTAATTCATATGGAAGACAAAAAAGAGAGAGATTAGGATACGGTTTCAAATATTAAATTCAAATGCAGGATTAATGACTTTTATTTCTAAACCCAAGAGGTTGTCTGGAATTTGGGACATTTTTTGAGCAGTAGACACCAGACATAACCAGATGCATCTGTATTTAGCACCAGCTCGGCACAAATTTAGCACCTTGAAAGAGAATATCTATGTATTATAATACAAACGTTTCTTCTTTTTGTCCAGAAAATTTTCCCCAAGACCAATACAGGGGCATCAGATTTAAAATAATGACTGAGAACCAGACTACTTGATCTTTGAATGGGTAGAGCCAATAAAAATGAAATAAACTATAAAATCCTTCCCTGCCCCCTTGTCCATCAAAGTAAAAAACAGAATGATTGAGTAGGGGATGGAGAATGGGGGAAGAAAATGGTGGAGGGAAAGCCCCATCAATCAGCATATCTGCACCTTCCATGATCTGAACTACCAAATGCTATAAGACTTGTTGAGATATTCAGACTGCTCTGAAATCCAAAAAGTTCTGAAAATTTGAGAGAGCAAGAACTTGTTTGGATTCCTTAGAATGAAGCTTGATGATTTGTTGATGTTGGTCATTTCAGTCATGTCCAACTCTTTGTGACCCCATTTGGGGTTTTCTTGGCAAAGATTTCCTTCTTCAGTTCATTTTACAAATGCAAAAACTGAGGGTTTAGGATTAAGTGACTTGCCCAGGGTCACACAGCTAATATGTGTCTGAGTCTTCTAGACTCCAGGCCCAGTACTCTATCCATTGTGTCACCTATCTGCCCTAGAAATCCTTGAACCTGGGGCTACTTCCATAGGAGTGAATGAGGGCCATGAGAAACTGGAACCTGTGTCATTGATCTATTTAGATGCTTCAGGTTCCAAAGGGATATTTCTTTGTAAAGGGAATTCTCAATGAAGACTGTCACTCTACAAGTCCACAGTGGCATTTCCTTGCAATTCATTGTCTTAGCAAGACATGGGAAGCACTAAATAATAGGTTAAGTGCATATTGGATAGAGAACTTGTAGGTACAAAGACCATTGCTTTTGACATACCTGTCTGATATGCAATATTACCTCCCCCACTTCCAAAAACTCATTTAAATCCAATAACAATTTGACCAGGGAATGCTAAAGTACATAGGTGACTAAGCGGTTCAGTGGATAGAGTGCTAGGCCTAGAGTCAAGATAGATGTGAATTCAAATCCAGCTTCAGACACTCATTAGCTGTGTGACCCTGAGCAAGTCACTTATTCTATGCTTGTCTTAATTCACTGGGTAAGAAAATGGTGAGCCACTCCTGCATCTTTGCCAAGAAAACTGCAGTACTAATGTGCTATGGTGCATGGTGTCA
The DNA here is from genome assembly GCA_011680675.1 of Gymnobelideus leadbeateri. Classification (NCBI taxonomy): domain Eukaryota; kingdom Metazoa; phylum Chordata; class Mammalia; order Diprotodontia; family Petauridae; genus Gymnobelideus; species Gymnobelideus leadbeateri. The sequence continues at coordinate 227,738 of WOXC01007555.1, forward strand.
CAAAGAGTAGGACACAACTGAATAACCAGATGACAACAATGCTAAAGTATCCTTAACTTATAAACCTAAGAGTTGAAAAAGACCTTGGGGGTCAAGGTGGATTCTTTTTTATGTTGAACTAAAATTCTCTCTCTCTCTCTCTCTCTCTCTCTCTCTCTCTCTCTCTCTCTCTCTCTCTCTCTCCCCCCCTCTCCCTTTCTCTCCTTCCCTCCCTCCCTCCCCCCCTCTTTCTCTCTCTCTTTCTCCATATATATGTCTGTATTTGTATATGTATTGTATATATTTGTATATATATATATATATATTTGTATATATATATACATATGTATGTATATATATTCTATCTCTCCACTGGCTATAGGATTCTAGTTTTAGAACTGAAAGGGATCTTGGAAGCTGTGTAATTCAGCTCTCTGATTTTATAGATGTGGACACTGGAGATGCCCAGAGACATTAAGTGATTTTCTCAAGGTCACACAATTAATTAGAGCTATGATTTGAATTCAGGATCTCTTCACAATTCTCTTCACACTACGTTCCTGAGACAAAGTGGGACAAATATAATTCTTCATCCATTTGGCAGCCTTTAAAATAGTTTGAATATACTGGCTGTGTCTTCTCTAAGTTGATTTTTGGATTTAACTTTACATCTATCCTTTTTAAATTTCATTATTTTCCACTAAGGTCCTGCTCCAATGTCTCTTCATAGCATAAAATTAACCCATTTAAAAAATATTCTCACACATTCCTAACTTCAGTGTAATTCAAAGATTCCAAAAAATATGCTGATTGTCTATAACATTCCCAGACCAACCTAGAATCAATCTTTTGAACAATCCTAAATTAACTATGTGAACAAAGTCACAGAATGTCAATGGGAGAAGGGACTGTAAAGTCCTTCTCATATCCATCCTCCATTTTACAACTGAGGAAACTGAGGCCTGGAGAGTGAAAATGACTCATCAAAGGTCACACCATTAGTGGAAGAACCACCGTTAGTGGAAATCCTGGTTCATTGATAAATGGATCATAACATCAGGATTGACTGGTTCAATCACTATTTTGGTTTTTTGGGTTGTTTGGGGCTCTTGTTCATTTGTTTGTCTGATCATCCACCAGGGGTTCTTATCCTGAGGTCTATAAACTTTTTGGATAATTGTGTTTCAAATTAATTGCTTTCCTTTGTAATCCAGTGCATTTTATTTTTATGCGTATAAAACAATTTATAGGTCCATAAGCTTGATTTGTTGTTGTTGGTCATTTCAGTCATGTCCAACTCTTTGTGACCCCATAAGGGTCCATAAGCTTCACCAAACTTGCCAAAGGGGCCATGATTTAGACTTAGTCCACAAAATCAGGGACACACAACAGTCATATCTTTGATCTCCCCTGGGACCAAGCACACACTAGATCGCTCCTTCTTAATGTGGATCACAGCAGGAGAGTCTACGAGGTGGTCTGCTTAAACCACCCCCTCCCACCAGATGTTTTGGGGTTTTGACTGGGGACATTTAAGAGTTTCATTCTGCCCTTTAGCGGTTATCACTCTATCTGGAACAATGGGAATCTGCCTAATTACAAGAGAAAAGCCTTGCATGCACCAAGACATTCCTCAGCAGCTATAAACCTCCAGACCCATCGGAAAACTGTGAAGAAGGGGAAATTTTTCTTTCCTCTTACCTAAAAACATGCTATTTCCTTCCTGGTCATCATGTCTTCTATATCCCATCTAATCTGTGCCTCCCTTCATTCTCTCTTGTGCCTGCTAACTAATCCCTGCTAAGGTCTTAACTATAAAGGTGTTAGCTAATAATTATGGTGTTAGGTGATAAAGTAATTAATGCTTTCGTCTTTCTCTCTGAGAAACTTAACATTTTAAAAGAGAACTCTTGTAGTCTAAAAAAGTTTTAAGACCATAAAGAATGAAGGTATAATGTTTTATATAAAAAGAATGAAGCTTTCAAGTAATAGGAGATGAGTTTATGGACAAAGGAATCCATCCAATCACATCATGTCCTTCACCTGCTCATAGAACCTGCTGTGCCTACAAAACACGGCCTTCAGACAGACAGAGGGAATGATTGATGGGTAGAATTTAGATCCATAAATAAATCCATAAATCCACCCAAAAGGACCTTAGAAACTCCTTTATTTAATAACTGAGGAAAATAAAGACCAGAAGCAGTCAAGTCTGGAACTCATATCACTCGTATGTCAAAGTTCTCCCAACAACTTCATTAAGTACTTAAATAATGTCCATTTCTTCTTAATAATAACTTCCATTTGCCTAGCACTTTGCAAAGTGCTTTCCTCAGAACAACCCTGGGAAGAAGAATGTACAAGGAATTGTTATCAAGATCAAATATTAAATGGTTTTACCCATAGATCAAAGCTTATCATGGTTAGTACCATGTCTACTGACCCCTAATTCTGGACCCTTTCATACCACATGCTGTCTTTTTTTTCTTAAATTTTTAAAATTAATGCTCCAAACATGCCTTTGGGATTTTATTATTTAGATCAAGGTTTCTTCATTTTGCTTTTATTTTTGTTATGGACCCCTTTGGTAAGCTAGAGTAGCCTATGGACATTTCTCAGTATCATGCTTTTAAAGAATCTAAGAAAATGCTAAATTTTAGAGATTAGTGAAAATAAAAATATAATTTTTCCCATATGCATTCACAGACCCCTCTTCCCTGAAATCTACCCATGGATTCTTTGAGAATCAATGGACTCCAGGTGAAGAACCTTTGATCTACGTGGAAGACTCCTTGAAAAACCAGATCTTTTCATGAATCAGCATCAGTATCCTCCAACATGACCCACCCTTTCATCCCCTAAGTGACAAAGCCAGCTCAATATGCCTGAGTAATCTATCTTTTGGACAGGCCCACCAATAAGAAGTCATTTCCTGTTCTAGAATCAGAGTGGGAATCCCACAATTTCTTCCTATCACAATCCTCCCACAGCCTATGCCTTGCCTTTGTCGGAGTATGGGCAGCTTGCCCATCTGGATTACCCCCTTCCTTACCCAGGAGACCTGTGAAAGTGAACAGCCTTTCTAGGACTGGGAAAATCTTGGCCTGGGCCTCACTTTGTGAAAGATTCCCACAATCGGCTGATGGATGGGCTGCCAGTAACAAGTAAACGAGCCAACGCAGCCTTCCCAACAATACGCTCCTGTCGCCAAGAGCTCTCCCCTGGGGAAGCCTGTGCTATGCCCAGGTGCTCTCTGCTCCTGGCTCCCTGTCAGAGAATTCAAAGCGGACGGTGACACTCCATGCCACAGATGCTGAATCTGTCATGAATTGTCAAAAAAAGAAAAAGACAGCTGTTGTGTTTTTTTCCCCTGAAGTCCTTTTTATTACCCTAGCAAGGGCTAACCTGGAAATATCATTGGAACAGAATCAAGTTATAAAGCTTGACCAGGAGATACTAGGAAGGCAGAGCCTGCTGTGGTCATGTTGACTTAAGCACTGGGTCATTTTTGAGATCAACCGGGGTGTCCCCTCCCTGGGCTTTGCATATGGGACAGCAAGAGACTAGCAGAACAGAGGCCAGGAGGTGAGTGATCTCCCTGCTGACAGCTTTGCTGACCCTCTGCCCTGGCTATTTTTAGAGAACCAGGTTATCTCTAGTGATGTAAACAGGCCCTTTCAAGCGTGATCATGTCACTTCCATAGCCTGGAAGCCAGAACTTCTGCTCTGCAGACCTATGGGCTACAGCATCAGCTGTTTCCAGTTTTCATGGGTTGATGTCACTTGAGCAGGCCTGTTGGATTAGGCAGAGTAGGTGGCCAGTCAAGGGGGAAGATTCCAGGGGCCCTGTCAAAAGGCCTGCGCACTAACCTGCAACAAACTCTAATATCCCCACAGCTTCCAAACAAACACATAGACATCTTTAGGTAAAGTATATGGTGTTGCAAACATTGCTATTCAATGAGGTGGCAAAAGAAAGTAGTCCATGTTACCTGAAGCTATCAGATAGTTTCCTTTTAAAGAGGATTTGAGGATGTTTATGAATGTATTTTCTTAATTAGTTCCTAAGTAACACCCTGACTTTAGATTCTTTGCTTTGGAAATGTATTTGCCTATTAGTCTGCTTTATTTGTTAATATGTATCAATATATAATATTCACATGTAATAATATAACAATATATGAAATTATATATGCATGTGCATACGTGTATGTATTGTATGTATGTATACACATGCATATATTGTCTGTTTTCTAGAGATATAAAGATAGATAAATGTGCATATGTGTGTATATATGTATACATATATGTGTGTGTGAATGTGTGCAGGTATATATGTGTATACATGTACGGTGACTATGTATGGTGAACAAACACACAACCAACAGACACATTTAGGTTTTATCTGCATCACTTTATTAAGTCTAGATAATCAACAAAACAGTGAATCACACCCTGGTATATAGAGTTTGCCTGTCTCCAAGGTATAAATTGAAAATTTAACAATCAGTTCTCATGAACCAGTCATTTCTGCTCTAAGGATATTCTAGTAAAGCATACACTCTGGCAGGAAATGCCAAATGGAAAGTCTTTGGGTTTGGGCTTGTCACCTGGGGATTTGCCTGCTTAAGTTCTTAAAGGCTGATTAATAAGAAGTAACAACAATAATAACAGCATTTATGTAGTGCTTTGATGTTTGCAAAGAATTTCATGTGTTTTCTCATTTGTGTTATTATTAGTCCCATTTTACAGATGAGGAAACTGAGACAAAGAGGGCCACATAGCTAGTAAGTGCCTGAGGCTAGATTTGAACTCAGGTCTTCCTGACTCCAGGACCAGCACTCTATCAATTGAACCACCTAGAGGAAGGGGTGTAGTGGGGAGAGATTTCAGCCAAGGGGGCCAGTTAGAAAGCTATTAAAATATTCCATGAGGTTGGTGATGAGGTCTACCCATCATGAGGTTTTCTCACCACCATGAGAGTGGTGACTGTGGGATTGGAGAAAAGGGGACCCATAGTAGAGATTTTATGAAGATAGAAACAAGACTTGGATATGTGGAGTGAGTGTAAGAAGTCAAAGATGATGCTGCAGTTGTAAGCCTGGGAGGATGGACAATAATAGGGAAGTTTGGAATAAAGGAGGGAACATGTAGCAGTGGATGGAGAGAGGACTGGCCTCAGGGTCAAGAAGACCTGAGTTCAAGTCCTCTGACACATACTGGTTATGTGGCTGAGGGCGAGTCACTTTACCCTCCAATCTACAGGCTGCTAGGTCAGACTATAAGCTATAAAAACTGCTCCAGGAAAAGGACTTTCAAGGAAGGAAGGAAGGGAGGGAGGGAGGGAGGAACGAAGGAACAAAGGAAGGAAGGAAGGGAAGGAGGAAGGGAGGGGGAAGGAAGAAGGGAGAGGGGAAGGAGGAAGGGATGGGGGAAGGAAGAAGGGAGGGGGGAAGGTGAATAAATAACTAGATAGATTAATGAGTGGATAGATGGATGAATGAATGAATAAATAAATAAATGAATGAATGAATGAATGATTGAATAAAAAGCAAGTAAATAGATATGCAAATGAACAAACAAATAAATAAAAAGATTAATAGAAAACAAATGGATTAATTATAATTAATGAAAGAACAAGGTAAAATGAGGGTGACTGTGGAATAACAGTGGCTAGCATCTGTCTTGAGCTTTAAGGCTTGCAAAACACTCTTCATGTGGTATCTCATTTGTCCTCACATCCTTATGAGGTAGGTATTGTTATCATCTCCGTTTTACACATGAGGAAACTGAAGCTGTAGCTAAATGACTTATCCAGGATCACTCAGTTAGGAAGTATCTGAGAGAGAGTTCAAACTCACTTCATTCAGACACCAAATCTGACTCATTTCATGTAGCTTAGAGATTATAATGTGGCATAACGACATCTATTAAAATATCATTTAAAGTGTTTACGAATCAATGTTATGTCCAGACAATTACGGACAACAATTTGATCTTTGATCATGCTGTGATCATTGTTACCATTTATTGGCTGAGTTCTCAGGAATGTTTTGAAGTTTGTATTTTCAGTATGTAGATTTACCATTTGGCAGTGCCTGAGAAATAGAGTTTCTGACGTTCTCAGTTTTGCTGTTGTGATTATCTTGCTATTCTCATCTTTTCTAGTGGGGCTCAGGTGGAAATAGTTTTGAGACAAGTCATTATCTTGTTTAATATTGTCTTTTTTATTTAAAATTCTACTTTTAATTTCTAAAAAAATCTTCTTAAATGGAATTTATGCAGTTGGTAAGTGGTACATCAAACCCATGTTGAATCCAGAGATCTGCCAGCACACCATTAATTATAATCTACCCTTGATGCCAGGACACACTGCAGAGATAGAAATCTCCCAGAAATACACACAATATTGTTCTTTAATATCTTGATCAGCAGACTAGCAAAAAATTAGTAGCATCTAACCTGAGGATGAAAAGCTGCCTGTGTGTTCCACACAGAACAATATTTCCATGGAGGATCGATAGTCCTGAACTTGCAACAAAAAGATGCTAGGAAAACATGCTCCAAGAATGGGAAGGAAACGTTGTGGAGGGAATACGACTTGTTTAACCTGGAGAAGGAAAGATAGGAGATGGCTTAATCACAGGCCATAAATACATGAAGAGGCCTTATGAGGACTTTGTTAAACTCCCTCTTCTGTAAGAGGAAATTTATTTAAATTCCAAGAGAATTCAGTTAAACTTAAGAAAAGACTGCAAGTTTGTTTAAATTCTTCCATTAAAAGGAAAATTGTGGAAACTCTCACTCAATCTTTGAAAACGGGCATGCTTTGGACGTGCCTCTCTCTGAGAGTAGGCAGTTGGAAGCTAGGCTGGGCACACCAATTGAGGTCCAAAATCCAGCCTCCCTCTTCCCATGCCTAGGCTCCATCATGCCTAGAATTTTCCACCAAGTGCTTAAGACTGGGAGGGGGAGAACAAGAATGAGCACTGACTGGGCATCTGAAAACCTGGGCATGAAGCCCTGGCTCAGCTATTAATTCCCTGTGTGATTTTAGCTAAGAACTTTCTCCTCTGTGGCTCAATTTCCCCATTAATAAAATGAATTGGGTTATATTACCTCCGAGTTACCTCAAAATTCTGAAATCTTGTGATTCCCTCTTGCAAGCTTCAAAGAAGCCCCTCTAGAAGGAGAAAGGAAGCAATAGAACAGGGTAAATTATCTCGCATAAAAGAGGCAAGAGAAAGCTATTACAATGGAGGGGAAGAGCAGGGATGTGAAAGGTATGAATCAACCTTACTCTCATTGGATTTGGCTTAAGGAGGGAATAACATACACACTCAATTGCGTATCTTACCCTACAGTAAAGTAGGGGGAAAGGGGAGAAGAGGTGGGGATGATAGAATGGAGGGCAGATTAGGGGAGTGAGTAGTCAGAAGCAAACAGTTTTGTAAAGGGACAGGGTCAAAGGAGAAAATTGAATAAATGGGGGGGGTGGAATAGGATGGAGGTAAATATAGTTAGTCTTTCACAATGTGACTACTATGGAAATGTTTTGCATAACTATACATGTATAACCTATATTGAATTGCTTGTCTTCCCAGTGGGGGTGGGTGAGGAGGGAAGAAGGGAGAGAATCTGAAATTCAAAGTTTTTAAAACAAACGTTAAAAAAATTGTTGTTACATGCAACTGGGAAATAAGATATACAGGCACTGGGTATAGAAATCCATCTTACCCTACAAGAAAGTAAAGGGGAAAGGGGGAAAAGGGGATGGGGGGGACATAAGAGAGGACAGATTGGGGGAAGGAGTAATCAGTATGCTTGCCATCTTGGGATGGGGGGTAGGGGAGAGTTGGGGAGGAAATTTGGAATTCAAAATCTTGTGGAAATAAATGGTGAAAACTAAAAGTAAATAAATAAATTCTGAAAAAAAAATCAAAGAAACCCCTCTAGTTTTAGTGTTGGCAACTTAATCAATAAGGTCCCTCTTTATAACTGGGATTATTTTCCACCAAACCTTAACTGTGGCCATTTGCAGCCTTCCCCTTTGAAGTCTGTGGCGGTGCCCATGGTCTTACAGTGTCCCCATTGGGCAGCTCTTAACATTTTATGTGTCATGGACCTCTTGGGCAACCTGCTGAAGGCTGTGAAACCCTTCTTGGAGTAAACATTTAAAATGCATAAAATAAATAGGATTACAAAGAAAATCAATTATGTTACAGTACAATTTTAAATATATGTATGTATATGTCTCTCTCTCTCTCTCTCTCTATATATATATATATACATATATATATGGATCTATATATAGTATATAGATCTATGTATATGTGTATGTATGTGTGTGTGTGTGTGTGTGTATATATATATATATATATATATATATATATATATATATATATATATATATATATATATATATACAGATAGATGGATAAATATAGTTTTTTTTAAGTTCACATACGCCAGGTTAAGAACCTAGATGATACGGCTTTCTTCGGGATTTATTGTGAAAAAGACACTTTATTCATGCATTCCTCCAGTTATTTCCAAATAAACTCCTTGCAAAATCCCAAGAGAAGCAAAGCGTCAGGAGTTAAAAAGCAATCTAATTAGCAGGTAACTAGCTGCCGGGGAGAATGGGGAGCCATGGTGTGATGTCCTAGGACCTTAAAATGCTCACCATTTGTCCTGGTGGAGAAGCAACTGCTGCTCCAAGCCCTCTCTCCCATCCTGCTGGCTTTGCTGGTCTTGCCATGTGAGTTCCCCCCCAACCCTTTAGAGAAAAAAACAGCAAATGCCCAAATAACTTTCAGTGGAAGAAATAATCAGCGTGATTCTGACCAACTGTACAGGGCTCCTAAGAGAGAGAGGTCAAATGGGCCAAGGGAAAACTGGTTTTCCAGGGTACAGACCTCAAGTGATGCCTTCAGTCAGTCAAGGTGATGCTTCTGGTGCTGAATTCATCTCCACCCCACAAAGCACCTGGTGTTACCACCATTCATACACACCTTCTTAGGCTAGAAAGTGTCCCAATCTGTGCAAAGGTCAAGTTACCCTCCTGTAGTACTCACCAAGATCCTTTAAAGATTCCAAGATTCCATGAAACAGCCTTGGAAATCCACAGAACTTTAGAAGAAGAAAGTACCTTCATAAGAGAATATTGTAGCCAAAAGGGATTTCAGAATGCAGAATGTTAGAGAGAAGGTCCTTAGAGACCACAGAGTTCAAGAGTTCCTAACCTTTTTCATGTAATGAACCCCTTTGGTAATCTGGACAAGCCTAATAGTTTGGTGATATGTTGCCTGTATTCATAACTGAGTTCATTTAGAGGTTAGTGAAAATTAAGATTAATTTCTTCCCATCCCAGTTCACAAACTCCACTAAAAATCTATACATAATTTTCCTTGAGAGTCTGTGGATTCCAGTATAAAAATTCCTGATCTAGTCCAACCTTCTTATTTCACGGAGCAAAAAGCTGAATCTCATAGGGGTGAGGCAATTTGCCCCAAGTTAACACGGCAAATTAGCAATAAGAATGATCCAAAAATCTCTCTCCTAAATCCCAATCAAGCATTTCTTTCTTTATCACCATGCCACCTTACATGGAGGGTCTAATCTCCACTTAGTTTCCAGTTATTCCCATCAAAGCATCTTCCATTCTGTTCCTTCATTTGCCATACGAGACTGATGTTTCCTATCTTGAATCCCTCTCTCCTACTGAGAAATTCTGTCTATCCAAGCAGGGAAGAAGCTTTCACTCTTCTCTAAGGCATACTATGATGATGATGATGATGATGATGATGATGGGGGGGGGGTGGTAACTTTAGCAATAAAAATAACAATTCCATTTAAATAGCTTTCTAATGAGATAGAACACGTCCATGCTCTTACCTGACCCTCATAATAGCCCTGTGAGGCAGGTCAAGCATTACTTCTCTGAGGAAATCCTCTCTCAGAACTGTTACCTCAGCTCTAAAATGGGGGTAGCAGTACTTTCACAATGTGCCTAATAGGGTTGTTGGAATGATCAAGGGATCATTCGTTTAGAGGCAGAAGAATCTTAGATATGGGTTTTTAAGTAGATTAACTCAGAAGCCATCCAGTCCTACCTTTTCACTGGATAGATGAGAAAACTGAGACCCAAGTAAATTAGGAGAGGGCCCTAAGTTACATCAAAAGTGATATTTGAACCTAGGTCCTCTGACTCTGGAGCTAATGTTCTTTCCATTTCACAACACATCCTGGGTTATCTCTAATCATCCTGATGGGTATCTGGTCACTGGACCCAGATGGCTCTGGAGGAGAAGGTGAGGTTGGTGACTTTGCACAGCCCTTCCTCACTCCAACTGAGGTCAACTGCAAGTTATGTCATCATTTCCCTGATGCCATGGTCCTCTTCAAAAGCAAAGGACAAATACAACAACAATAGGCCATAGAGATAATCTTATCCAGACCTCTTATTTTCTTGATAAGGAACCTGAGAACTGACTTGCTCAAGGTCATCTCATAGGTAATAAGCACCAAGAGTCAGGATTCAATGCAAGGCCCTTTGACTCCAAAGGCATTGCCCCTACATTACATCACACTGCCTCTCCAACAAGAAAATGCATGTAAGATGTTTTGTAAACATAAGAGCCCTGTTTACATGTGACCTTTCATTCCTATAACCCCTATTTCACAAATGGGGAAACTGAGACTCAGAAAAGTCAAGTCATTTGACTAAAGTCATACAGCTATAATGAGCAAAGCAAAATTGAAAGTCAAATCGGATAACTTCCAGCCAGATGTTCTTTGCCCTATTATCTCATTAGACACATGTCCCTAACCCAACCTTCAAGCATTTTTTCCTCCTAGAAACACAGCCCCTAGTATACAATTGGACACCACCAATTTATAAAAACAACAACAACAAAATAGGTGTTTAATTGGTTCCTTGAGAGAAGTACTAAGCCCAAGGAATTTCACTCTCCAGGCCTTACTCAGTCTACCCTTCCCTTGAGCATTTATGAGGGCTCCACAGGGAAGTCATCCAAATTCCAGAGTTTTAAATAATCAGATAAAAACAGTCCTGGTGAGTTCAGAGTGTTGGGTCCACCGCCTATATTGCATCCCATTTCCATGAAGCTGACACTTTGGGCTGATAAGACTGCTCTCACCTCTCCTGGCTGCAAGGGTTAATCCCAGGGTCTCTCTGGGTTTCAGTTAATTTACAGCCTGAGACCTTTATCATGTCACACTGACATTGAGGGCTCACATTTCCTACTTAATTACTTGTTCAGCAATCACAGCCCCAAAGAGATAGCTGTGTTTCTGTGTTTAGGTGATGCAGCTGTGAATTGTTTATTTACTTTTCCCTCAGGCAGGGAATGGCGGTAATTTAAAGGTTCAGATCTCTGCTACCCTGACTGGTGCTGGCCAGCCTTAAACACTTCCATATTGTACCGATGGAATTTCTTACTGAGCGGCCTCCATTCCTTCCTTGGGTTCCCTGAGTTCACTGAGCAGGTGTTATTGGTTATGGTTATTGGTGGCTGTGGCATCTTTATGCAGGTCATAGAATGTGGGCTCAGAGATGGGAGAAACCCTAGAACAGAGTATCAGAGCTAGAAATACTAAATGTTAGAAGTGGAAGAGACCTTGGAAAGTAGGCTATCAGATCTGGAAAGGCACAGAATGTGGCATAAATATATAAAAAGAGAGAATATAAAATAAATAAATATCGAATATATATGTACATATATATAGAGAGAGAGAGAGAGACAGAGAGAGAGAGAGAGAGAGAGAGAGAGAGAGAGAGAGAGAGAGAGAGAGGAAATAGAGAACATAGAATGTCAGAGTTGGAAAGACCTTTAGAATGTAGGATATCTGAGCTGAAAGGGATCTTAGACATGATCTGCTCCAGTGTTCTCATTTTACAGGAATTTCAGTCCTTGAGAAGCGAAATTACTTGCCCAAGATCACATAGCGAATTAGTGACAAGCAGAAGTAGAAACCAGGTGTCCTAACTTTTCAGTGATCTGGTTTCCCAAGTATCAGGCTTCCAACCACCTTCATAGCCATAACGAAGGGCTGTATAATTTATTTATAAGGAAGAAAGAAAGAGAGAAAAATAAAATAAATAAATAAATAAATAAAATAAAGAAAGAAAGAAGAAAGGAAGGAAGAGAGAAAGAGAGAGAAAGGGAGAGAGAAAGAGAGAAAGAAAGAAAGAAAGGAGGAAGGAAGAGAGAGAAAGAGAGAGAAAGAAAGGAAGGAAGGAAGAGGAGGGAGGAAGGAAGGAAGGAAGAGGAGGGAGGAAGGAAGAAAGAAAGAGAAAAAGGAGGAAGAAAAGAAAGAAGAAGAGAGTGAATGAAGAAAAAGAAACAAAAAGAGGAAAAAGAGAAAGGAAGAAAGAAAGAAAGAAAGAAAGAAAGAAAGAAAGAAAGAAAGAAAGAAAGAAAGCAACAAATGCTAGTATGTGAGTTCCAGAAACAAGTTTCAAACACTTGCCTGTTTGGTACTATTTTTTTTTTTAATTTAGGGCTGCCACAGTTCAAAACAGCAGCTCACAGCAATTCATAGGCCAAATGGTGTAATTACCACTTAAATTGTCAAATGGTGACCAGATGGCCTTACCTTTCACACCACAGAGTTAATAAGCCTTTAGGTGTGACCTTTCCATATTGTCATCCACCTGCATAGGGCAGAAGATTTGTGAAATTCTAACCAGTAATTAGTGCTGATAATGAGCCTTGAAGGCAGGCCAGCCTTGAACTTCATGTACTTAGATGTGCCTGGTGCCCAATTAATCACACTATGCCCACTGGCAAATGGTATGTGTCAGAGCACAAAGGGAGGGCAACTCTAGGCAATCTAACACCCACAGATCTCTTTCTTCAAGGGGTCAGGGCACAAAAGGAGCTACCCCACTGTGTATAGGAGGAGCAAAGAAGGACCTCACCATCCCCCAACCCCTAACCAGTTTCTTTTCTAGTCCGTGTTCTGGAAAGGCTAATCCATAGAACAGATTATGTGTTTAAACTGGGTGTTAGGGGCAAGGGAGACAGGCAAGGCTGCCAATCTTACACATACTCCAAGTGCAAATAAAAACATACTAGTTCCACTCTCCATTTCTGGCCTTAGCACACCCATCAGCTTGTGGGGGAAAATAAAACAATTGTGTTCCTAGCAAAGAAAGAACCTATAAAAGAGTTCTTGAACTCCTAGTTTTAGGATTCTGTTGATTAGGTTCACAGAGAACTAAAAACTCATGAATATTTTGGTCTATGAGAGAACTAAGAGGCAATATGAGATAGTTGATTTCAATCAGGAAGGCTTAGGTTTGAATCCTACATCAGGCACTTACTAGCTAGGTGACCTTGGGCAAGTCATTGAAACTTTCTGAGTTTCTTTATCTGTAATAATATGGATTTATTATATCTTTTGTTGCTGGGTCGTTTCAGTAATGACCAACTCTTCCTGACCTCATTTGGGATTTTCTTGACAAAGATACAGTGATTTACCATTGACTTCTCCAACTCATTTTATAGATGAGGAAACTGAAGCACACAGGGTTAAGTGACTTGCACAGGGTCACATAGCTAGTGTCAGGGGCAGGATTTGAACTCAGGAAGATGAGTCTTCATGATTCCAAGCCTGGCACTCTATGCACTATGGCGCCACCTAGCGGCCCTATTATATCTTTATCTGAAAAAGTATAGCCTCCATTTCTTTATCTTAGTAATAGCACCCAGTCAAGTAGGCAGACCAATGGATAGAGCACTGGGCCTGGAGTCCAGAAGAGCTAAATTCAAATCCAACCTCAGACACTTACTAGCTGTGTGGCCCTGGGCAAGTCACTTCACTTTTGTCTACCTCAGTTTCCTTAACTGTAAAATGTGGGAAAGAATAGCATCTACCTCCTAAAGTTGTTGCGAGGATAAAATGAGATAATATTTGTGAAGTTCCTGGCTCAGTGCCTGACACATAGTTGTTGTTTGTCCTTCCTTCTCAAAGAGGATCATGGTATCAGGGAGCTGATGCCATGACATGCCAGTGAATTGGATTTAAGTGAGGCAGGGCTGTGCAATGTCACCAGCCTCACTCTCTCCTTGAGAGCCATCTTGGTCCAGAGGCAAGATATATATCAGGATGACTGGATATGGCCCCAGATCCCCTTTTAAGTTAAGGTCTTTAGCAGGTGTCAGTTTGACTGAGGCAGCACCCATTCAGTGATTTAGGCATTTAATGAATGCTCATTTCCTTCCTTCATTCCTTCCTTCCATAATTATTGTGAAGATCAAATAAGATATCAATAATGGACTCAACAAAATTCAAATGATATATAATTCCTGTTATCAAGTGTGGAAAAAAAAAGTCTTGGGTTCAAGTTTTTGCTTTGTTACCAACTAACCTGATTTGGATTGGGAAGGCTTGGGTTTAAATCCCACCCTTTGATCTTGAGCTAGGTACTTCCCCTGTCTAAGCCTCAGTTTCCTCCTCTAGAGGCTGGAGATAATTGTTGCCCACTTTGAAGGCATATTTTTATGAAATCTCTTTCATTGTAATTTGCAAAATGCCACAAAAGCACAGTACCTAACACATAGTAGGCGCTTAATAATGCTTCTTGTAGTGTCATTTAATAGGCACTGTATTTACAGTCAGAAGACCTGGTGATAATAACAGCAAGCATTTCTCTAGCATTGTAAGGTTGCAAAGTATTTTATCCTGACTGATAAGCTATTATCAGACTGAGGAGCTATTATTATTCTCACTTTACAGGTGAAGAAACTGAGGCCAAGAAACATTAAATCACTTTCCCAGGGTCACATCCTAATATCTGAGGCTGGTTATGAATTCAGGTCTTCCTGATTTCATGTTTAGCCCTCCATCCACTGCACCACCTCATTACCTGCTCCCACTCTCTCTTTCCTCATATGATTTATTTGCCCTCTCTGGATGTCAACTTCCTTGTCTATAAGAAGGAGACGATAATGTCTGTACTTCACATTCATATAGTATGACTGGAAGACTATTGGTCCAAAATACTGACCCAAAGATTGGTCTTTGTTTCAGAGAGAAATTCAAGCTTGTCATAGGCCCTTCATAATTTCCCAAAGGCAATCTATCCCCTTCTCTTCCCCCTCTTCAATTCTGGGTTCAGGTCTTTGACCACATCTAGTAACTGTCCTATAGATATAGATATAGAGATAGAGATAGAGATAGATACATACATACATATATACATACATACATGGATGGATAAATAGATGATAGACAGATAGATAGATAGATAGATAGATAGATAGATAGATAGATTTGTACTGATATATATATAGATATAAATATAGATATGTGTGTGTCTGTATACTGATAGACCAGTTTTGTGGGCTGCCCATTCACTGGACTGGTCAAGTCTAGACAGTGGACATTTTTTACCTATTTGGTTTTTCTTGCCTGGGTCCTTAGTGTTTTGATTTTATGTAGATAGGTCAATTAATAGATACATAGATAACAGAAAGAGATATGTGTGTATGTGTACGTGAATGTGCATGTGTACATACACATATACCACACCCTCCAAAGAATTAAAGTTTTCAGGTCACCTGACAAACACTGGATAGACAAATGGTTCTCATGGACAGCTGTGACATGTTATCAATAAAGAATTACACAGGAAAAGAAATGGAAAATCTGTCATCAGAGAAATGTACGACCTGAAAAGGGAATGAGCTAGTCATGTAGCAGGAACAAGGTATACCCAATGGACAGTCCATATATTCTACTGGTGTCTGACATACCAGGTCATGTGATCTAGAGTGTGATCTAGAATGCCTTCACCATTTTGGGTGAAATTAATGGTGATCCATAAGAGTGCCTGGACAAGAGGCTCATGGAATGAAAAGGTGTGGTTGGATTATCATGTGTCCTGTTGAAAGGAATATCCACATGGATGGCTTCACAGATCTCACAAAGTACCAGATGTCAGCACTACATGTGCCATAGGAAAACTGCAAAGATCAAAGGAGATAATAGAGATATGGAGCATTTCTTTGCACACCCATAGTGAGAGGTATCAATCCCATGACCCTCAACACTCTAAAGTGAGACCCAAACCAAATTAAAATGTAATTGAGAAATATTTAACAAAATAAGTAAAAATATAATAAAACAGATAATATTACATTTTAAAGCTAAGTCAATATGCAGCAGGGGTCCTTATGTTTTTATTTAACTTGGACACCATTGCTGTAAAGCACTGTATTTTCTGTAGTTTAGTCATTTCAGTCATGTCTGACCATCCATGACCCCATTTGGGGTTTTCTTAGTGAAGATACTGGAGTGGTTTTCCTTTTCCTTCTCCAGCTCATTTGACAGTTGAAGAAACTGAGGCAAACAGGGTTAAGTGACTTACCCAAGGTCTAGTAAGTGTCTGAGGCTGGATTTGAACTTATGAAGATGAATCTTCCTGACCCAAACCCGGCACTCTATCCACTGCCCCACCTAACTGCCCATACAGTACCGTATAATTGACAGTTATTTTTTATTTATATATTGCAGAACCTCCGTTCTAGCCTTCCAATGATAACTCATTATGCCATCAATTATTATTAATTATCATTATACCAGTATACCTTGCAGGCCAAGAATAAGCTCTACAAGAGCTCCTAAGCTGGAAGGACCTCAGCCCTGGGCTCATGGTCTGTCATGTAAGGATGTGACTCAATGGAATGTCCCATCACATCAGCTCTAGCAGACTGCTGACAAAAGTCATAGAGGGGTTATATTCTCTGTGGGGGAAAGGATTAGCTGTGCCCACGTGGGTGAGCTCACAGGTCCTGAATGTCCTAAGTTAGCATTATTCTATCCAGAAAGGCAAAACTAAGCAAGGTACCTGGCTTAACCTGACACAGAAGATGATCCACCAGATTCTGTTGGAACACTAGTCCGGGAGTGTCCATCATCCGAAAGGAAGGGAGGAGGGGAAAAGGAAAGAAGGAGGGAGGGAGGGAGGGAGGAAGGAAGGAGAGAGGGAGGGAGGGAAAGAGAAAGGGGGGAAGGAATTAGGAAAGGAAGGAAGGAAGGAAGGAAGGAAGGAAGGAAGGAAGGAAGGAAGGAAGGAAGGAAAGAAGGAAGGAAAGAAGGAAGGAAGGAAGAAGGGAGGGAGGGAAGGGAAAGAAGGGAGTGAGGAAGGAAGGAGGGAGGAAAAGAGGGAGGAAAGGAGGGAAGGAAAAAAACTTATCATGACTTGCCTGGGAAGGAGGGTGATGGGAAGACAAAAGATGAAGAGGGCTAGAGAAAGGAATAGGCTAAGACCTTTCTAACAACAGTCCCTCCACCCACAACCACACCCACACACAAACACAAACATCCCACAGATACTGGTTGCTGGAAGCCCAGTTGAATTTTTATTTATTTACTTTTCCCCCAAGGAAAGCACACCATGCCACCATTTGGTTAGCCAACCATGTTTTATTGCATCCTAGGTCCTCAGCCATAGCAAACACCACAGAGATTTTCCTGTACAGTGTCCATTAAAACCTTGCCAACCACTCATTCAAAGTTCCAAAGGCTGGTCGGGAGCTGATTCAGTACCTGGTGCAGAGATGTTGGTATATGACTTCCTGGTTGGAGTTTCTCTTATAAATCCCTTCACAGTGACTGGAGTGGAAAGGTAAGTAGGTAGTCTTAGTTTTGTGGTCCTTCTTTCCCAAGGACAGAGGATAAAAATGATCCCTTTAGGTTTTCTTGGCCCCTGTATGCCCATAGCATTCTATCTATAGAACAGAGATGGCAGTATACATTCTTTCCACTATTCTCAGCTCACACTTCTTAGTACTTTCCATTTTACCAACCTCACAACAACCCTATCAGCTAAGCTGTGCAAATATTATGGTGCACATTTGGCAGATGGGAAAATTGAACCCAAAGAAGGGGAGAGATTTGCCCAAGATTACATAGCAAGTAAATGCTGGAGCAAGCCTCTATCCCAGCCCTCACATCAAGGCCATATTACCTTCCCTTCTAAGTATTAATGGGATAATTTGGAGAAAGCCCTTACAAATTCTCAGAGGAAAAAAGACACCTGCAACACCTAGAGAATTTTCGAAGTGAAAGAAATCTTTGCCTAACACCCTCATCTTAAAGGTGCAGAAGCTAGGTCCCAGAGAGGTGGGAGGTGAGGTTATTTTTCATATTGGGAGTTTCTGGTTTCCTAAGTCTCTCTTGGCTTATTTTAGGAGCTGTATTCCCCCTTTAAAAATGTTGGCTGTATTAAGGAAGACCTGGGTTTCAAACTTTTCTGGACTTCAGTTTCCTCATCTATAATAATAATGGGTCTTCAACTAGATATAGCGGTGGGGAACCTGTGGCCTTGAGGTCAGCAGTTCCCCACCCCTGAAGATTCCTTACATACCCCGCTCTGATATTCTGGGCTCCAAAGTCAAGCCGTCAAACATTCATTAAGTATCTACCATATGCCATTCAGTGTGCTGAACGCATGAGAGACAAAACAGACAAAGACAGTCCTTGACCTCATCTGATGGTGGAGACAACATGCCAACAAGTATGGGTCAATAATATATGGACAGGATGAAATGGAGAGAAATCAGCATAGGGGAGACACTAGCTTTGACATTCTACAGAAGGGATTCTTAAGTGGAGCCCAGTATCTATCAATAGACTTTCCAGGGAATCTGTGAACTTGGATAAAAAAGAAATCCTATCTTTATTTTCACTAGCCTCTAACTGAAATTTTACATTTCTTTTGATTAAGAATTTAAAAAAAAAAATTCCAAGAAGGGGGTCTATAGGCTTTCCCAGATTGCAAAAGGGCTTATGACCCAGGAAAAGTTAAGAAGCTCCATTCTAAGGACCCTTCCAGTTCTGACCTTCTATGCTCTAAATTGCCCTGTGGCTCTGATATTTTGCATTCTAAAATCCCTTCCAGCCAGGACACTCTGTGTTCTAAGGTCCCCTCCAGTGAATGCTGAATCAGACTCTCCAGTCCAGAGATACTAAGGATAGAACAGTAAAAGTTCTCCCAACACCGATTTCTAGACAACAAATAAAAAACAGAGGATGGGAGAGAATTGCCGGAAACATTCCCCACATGGCAGGAATTCACCCGTGTCATTTCCCACTTTCACCTTGGCCGCTCAGTGCTCGGGGATCTCCCTTTGGACCCACATCCCAACTAGTAAAGGCCATGAACGTGCTGAGATGCCAACGGGGGGGTGGGGGGAACGAGGGGAAGGGAAAAGGGAGAATAGTCTGTGTGTTTATTGGGCGCTGAAAGAAAATACCATAGTCAGATACTGTGTGATTGCTTCGCTTTTTGCCTAAACTTGCTAGCTCATCATCTCTGAGGCTTTGAAACCTTTTGGACACGGTTTACAGGACACATCCTGTTCTGTCGAGATAAGGAAGAATCCCTAGTTTCTCACCACTGAGCAACCCTTTGGGGAAACGAGCTGGCAGCAAGCTCGTAGGAATGTGTGAGCAAGAAGCCAAAAGCTGAAACATGCTGCCAGGAGAGAAGTCTGAGATAGGACCCACTTGGGCTCCATCTGCTCCCCAATGAACCTTGACACACTTCAGGGCTCAGCTCTTCCTTCAGAGGGTGGGAGAGGGCGGACACTGGTAGGGGGAATATCACTCACCTGTGACCCTTTGGAGGGCTTGCCAAAACAAACATTTAAACCAGAAGTTCTTCTTAGCCTGGGGTCTCTGAATTTGTGGGGTGCTTTTTTAACAAATATATCTTTATGACTGGATTTCAATAAATACAATCCTATATATGTTTTATTTTATACATATAAAAACATGATTCTGAGAAGGGTCCAATAGGCTTCACCAGCCTGCCAAAGGGATCTATGACAGAAAAATGGTTAAGAACCCCTGATTTCTTTGGATATGACTGGTCTTTAAGACCAGGACGAGTCTACATCTAGGCTAACCTGTGTATTATAATATAAAATGTGCTGAGCTTGGAGTCAGGGGAAAACTCTGTTCAGATCTTTTCTCCAGCATTTGCTGCTTATATATATGACCCTTAGTAAGTCACTTCACCATTATGAGACTCAATTTCCTTACATGCAAAATGTGGCTATTAATATTCTCCCTAGGTACCTAATCCTCAGGGATACTGTAAGAAAGTTTGATTTAATTCATCTCAAGAAGAGTTACTTTGGAGCAAAATATTTTGTAAAATGTATAGAATACCTGAGAAGGAGGATTCTACTTCATTTTGGAAGCTTTGATTCAGAATGGTAAGGTGTTATAGAGAGCATTTAGTCCAGCCCCCATTAAAATGTAACCTCCTTGAAGTCAAGGGCTATCTTGTTTATTTGTATTTGTATGCCTAGTACTTAGCAGAGTGCCTGACACATAGAGCTTAATAAATTCTCTATCAGTTTATCTATCTATCCATCCACCCATCTACCTATCTATGTATCTATCTATCCATCCATCCACATATCTATCCATCCATCTGTTGAAGTGTAGGGGTTTTGGGACCCCAAAATAATGACAGACAGGTCCTGAACTAATTAATTTGGCCCAAGCTTTCTTTCAATCAAAGACAAGGTTTATTAGAACACCAATAGAAGATAAGCATGATTCTAAAAATCCACCATATTGACCAGATTTTTAGGGAATCTAAGCATTGGCTAGACTCTTTTTTTGGAGGGGGGAAGGCAGGGCAATTGGGGTTAAGTGACTTGCCCAAGGTCACACGGCTAATTTTGGGTTAAGTGTCTGAAGCCAGATTTGAACTCGGGTCCTCCTGACTCCAGGGCTGGTCCTCTATTCACTGAACCACCTAGCTGTCCCAGTTGGCTAGACTCTTAGGGAATCTGAGCATTGGCTAGACTCTTAAGGAATCTGAGTGCTTTAATGAAGGCAAGATGGATACTATATACAGAAAAACCATGAGAAGGATCTATGAGTGGCCAAGTAGTTTAGGAGGACTGGGAGGTAACAGAGAAGGACCAGAATGCCAGGGACTTAGACCACGTGGCCAAGGGAGAATGAAGTCTAGATAGGATAAAGTGTGGGAAATAGCCAGAGCAATTCAGAGGTAACAGAGAATTGGGAGATTGAGTGTCGACCACAATGAAAGGACAGTAGAGAGGATTACTAGAATGGGTAGATGTCTCAGGTGAATGCCAGAGACTTGACTGTGTGGGAAAGTACAAGGAGAGTTTGGAGGGAGAGGGGTTCCTAGGGCTTATATGCTGTCACATCCACCTATCCACCTATCTATCTATCCATCCATTTATTTACCTCTCTATCCATCCATCTATCCATTCATCCATCCATCTACCTACCCATCTATTCCTCTATCTGCTACTTTCTTTCTTTCTCTTTCTCTTTCTCTCTCTCCCTCTTTCTCTTGCTTCCTTCCTTTCTTTCTTTCTCTTTCTCTCCTTTCTTTATTTCTTCCTTCCTTCCTTCTTTTCTTTCTTTCTTTCTTTCTTTCTTTCTTTCTTTCTTTCTTTCTTTCTACCACTATAGGAAAATGAGCACCAAAGAGTTTAAGTTACTTGTCTAATGTCACACAGAAAACATGGAAGGCAGAGTCAGAATTCAAACTCTAATTCCAAAGCCCAAACTCAACATTGTCTAACAAAAATTCCTTAGTCAATAGCATAGTTCATGGGACACAGTAAGTACTTCATAAATCCTGATTGACTGAACAACTAGTGTTGCCCAGGATAGTGAAAGCTGAAGTTACTTCTCTAGCATCATGATTTCATGGTGTGTTTCCAAGGCAGAACTTGCACCCACGTTTTCCTGACTCCAAACACTATGCCAGTCTGCTATTAAATTACAAAAGGTATGGTCTCAAAATGTCAAGCCCACATTGAACAACCATTAATCTTCTCTTTGGGATCTTCCCCCATCAGGGGTTCAAACAAGATGGTAGAAGAGGATCTTACCCAGCAGCTGGCAACATCTCGAAGGTGGAGTGGCCAGTTTTGGGAAACAATCACAGAGGCAAGTGAGACTTGCCAAATTGCAGAAATTTGTAGAAGCAGCAGGGTGGGGGAGAGATGGGAAGGGAGAAGGAAAGGGAAAGGGAGAGAAGTGGGAGGAGGAGAGAAAGAGGATAGAGAGAAAGGGAGTGATAAAGGGTGGGGGTAGAAAAAGAGAGAGGAAGAGAAAGAGACAGAGGGAGGAAAAGAGGGGGGAAGAAAGAGGGAGGACTAGAGGGAAGGAGAGAGAAAACTATTTTAAGCATCTTGGGAGAAATCATTTCATGAATACTAGAGAGCTTTTCTCCCAAAGGAAAAACACAGATTTTCATTTGTTATCCTTCCAGACAGAGGTTTTTAAATGATGGCATATGGGAATATATAAGAAATGCTTATTTTTGTTTGTTTTTCTTTTCATTTCAGTTCATATCAATTGAAATGCAATGCAATGAAATGGAAACCATAAGCAAACCTAAAAAAGATTTGTTTCATTTTTAAGAAGAAAAGGACAGTTGCAACCACCAAATTAGGTGAGTGCGTGACCTTGGGCAAGTCTTTTCTCTAATCCTCAGTAAAATGCACACAATTTGGAGACAAAAGGGATTTTTTCAGAGAGCTGCTAACCCAACTCTTACCATATAGATAAGAAAATTGCAGGAAAATGCTGTGGTTACAAAAAATGGGATTGGGAGTGGGAGAAATTTAAACCCAGATCTTGTAATTCCATATATTGGCTCTTTCTACTATGCCCCACTACTTAATATAGGACATCATTGGTCTAAATTATCTGACAGGCCCTTTCAACTTTTAATATTAAATGGTTTTATGATTCATTATTGGCAAGGGGGAAAACTTACCAAAACCAGATCATTATTCATAAAAAAAGCTTTCTTCAATGGAGAAATGCCTCAGTTTCCTCATATGTAAAATGAGCTGGAGAAGGAAATGGCAAAACACTATGTTATCTTTGCTAAGAAAACCCCAAATGGGGTCATGAAAAGAGGAACACAGCTGGAAAATGACTCAACTGAAATGAGCTTGGGAAAATGACTTACATTTTCTGGACCTCAAACTCCTAACTTCTCTGACTCAGGATTCAAAAACAAATAATCAAATAAATACAAAATGTGAGGAGTAAAGTCCCACATAAAGCCCTTTGCATTTAATAGAGTAGAACCAAATGAATTAACCAACAATAAAGTAACACTGAATATTTTTGATCAACATGATTTACCTGAATAAACATTTTGTTTCCTTACTGTTCCATGGTCTTTTGGTGATGAAGAGAGTACAGGCTTATCCTTCCTGACCACCACTACCACTGATAACCCCTGAAAACAGGGCAGTCATACAGGTAATAAGTAACAGAGTTAAGATTTGAACCTAAATTCTTTAACTCTAGCTTTAAGGGAATTTGAGAACACAATTGTTTGATCAGAGTTGATAACACTAATGAATCATCCCAAGGGTGGACATTCTATGACTGCATCTACATAGCTACCTCTACCAAAGCAATCCTCTGGAAAGACTTCTGGTAGGAAGGGGATCCTAGCTAGGCCCACTGGCTCCAGTAAAAACTATCATAGCCAAAGCTAGGAATTCCTTTGCCCAAGGAAAATTCAGTTCACACAGGAAAGGGGTGTAAAGGTAGCTTACCCTGGGTGCAACCGACGGACAGATGAACCTGAATCTCACAGATTGGCCTGCATGTCTCATAGCGTAGCTGGTTATCTCTCTGACTCCCCAAACCCAAGCAAGAGGTGGCATGAAGTGGGATACTAGGAAGGCAGGTCCTGTATGGTGATAGCCCTGTGAGCTTAGTGGTCTATAGTGAGCAACAGAGCAGTATGGTCCTCTGAAAAGCTTGATGACAATTGAATGGAAGAATGCCTCATGGAGGAAGAGGCCACCCATCACCAAACCACATCAATTCCCATCAATACTCTAAGACAAAGTTCTTGTCACCCAGCCACAGTTATAGCTCTGGGTTTTACCAAGCTAGAAAGTCTTCAAGTACAGGTCTACAAGTACATGTTGTCTGTGGAAGGGTTAAGTTCATGAGTCAAGGCAAGTCCACAAGCATTTATTAAGCACCTACTATGCACCATTGAATTAAGCACTGGGAATACTAAAACAAAAAAAAAGTAAAAAATATAGCCCCTGCCCTCAAGGAGCTTAAAGTCTAATAGAGGAGAAGACATGCAAACCACTATGAATGAATAAGACATATAAATGATACATTGGAGATAATCTCAGAGGGAAAAAGATACTAGGGTTAAGGAGGACTGGGGAAGGCTTCTTGGAGAAGGTGGGATGTTAGTTGAGACTAGAAGGAAGCCAGGAGGCAGAGATGAAGAGATACAGTGTTCCAACATAGGGGACAGTTAGTGAAAAAGATGCTGAGCTGGGAGTGAAGTGTTTTGTGCAAGAAACAAGAAAGTCAGAATCATCAAATCACAGAATACATGGAAAGAAGTAAGGTGTAAGTCTTGAAGTAGGAAAGAATTGGGTTGCGAAGGGCTTTAAAAGCCATGAAGATAAAAGTCATCAGACTTCCAGATGCAGGGCTAAGATAGTAGAGCAGAGAATGCTCAGCTCTCCCAACATTCCCCTCCAAACAACTTTAAAATAATGCCTCAAATCAAATTTTGGAGTGGCAGAGACAAGGAGAAGATATTCTTTCAGCCCAAGACAACCTAGGAGGAAAGAAAGAGAGATATGTGACATAGGGAAGGAGGCTGACCTGGAGCCCACGAAGATGAAACATCAGTGGTGAGACTAGGTAGTAATGGCAGAAGCAATAGTAGCTTTGGGAGTTCTCAAACCAGAAATGGAAAGGGGACCTGGCAACTGCTCAAAAAAAAGATTAGAGGGTGACCCTGTGCTAGTTCAGGACCAGATGCTATTTAGCAACACCACTGCTTGTACCCACTTCTGGGTCATAGTTCTAGGACAGAGAGGAGTATTTACAGTCAATAGGGAGTGGAAGACTTCAGGACCACTTCTGGTCTCAAGGAATCAAGGACCCAAAAAAACAGTATCATTTCTGGTCCCAAGGGAGGAGAGGCCCTGAAAAGTAATATCAATTGAAATCCCAAGGGATCAGGGATGCTTCCTAGGTAAGGACCAGAGTACAGACCAAGAGAGCAGTGACCACGCCTCTTCCCAGACCACATCACCTTGGAAACACCAAATACTTTCAAACTCCCAAAACTAACTCTGAAAACAATAATTACAAAAAGCCGAAAGCTTGAGACCAAACTTTTCCCCCAATACACACCAGAAACAGAACTCAAGTGTAACATAAATTTACAATTCAAGAAAGAGGGTGTGAAAATTAGCAAACATCAACAAAAAACCAGACCATAAAAAGTAGTATGGTAACAGGAAAGATCAAGACACAAACTAAAAAAAATACAATGAAGTCAAAATAGACAAAGCTTCAAATAAAAATGTGAATTGGACATAGGTACAACAAGAATTGCTGGAAGAGTTAAAAAATTATTTTCAAAATCAAATAAGAGTGGTAGAGGAAACATTGGGTTAAAAAAGAAAGCAAGGGAAGAAAATTATGAAAAGACAATTGACAACTTGGTAAAAGAGGCACAAAAGAAATGTTGAAGAAAATAATATCTCAAAGAACAGAATTGGCAAGATAGAAAAGAGGTATAAAAGCTCACTGAAGAACACAATGCCTTCAAAATTAGAATTGGGAAAGTGGAAACTAATAATTCATAAGACATCAAGAAACACTCTAAGTCAAAAGAATAAAAAAAGAAGAAAATGTGAAAT
This sequence comes from Gymnobelideus leadbeateri, assembly GCA_011680675.1. Classification (NCBI taxonomy): domain Eukaryota; kingdom Metazoa; phylum Chordata; class Mammalia; order Diprotodontia; family Petauridae; genus Gymnobelideus; species Gymnobelideus leadbeateri. The sequence goes on from WOXC01007555.1 coordinate 253,471, forward strand.
ATCACACTAGAAAAACAACTGACCTAGAAAATAGATTGAGGAGAGATAATTTAAGAATTACTAATTTCCCTGAAATCCAGGATCAAATAAAGAGCCTACACACCTTTTTTCAAGAAATTATCAAGGGAAACTGCCCTGATATCCTATAACCAGAGTATAAAATAGAAATTGAAATAATCCATCAATAACCACCTAAAAGAGATTCCAAAATGAAAACTCCCAGAAATACTATGCCCAAATTCCAGAGCATCAAGTCAAGGAGAAAATATTGTAAGTAGCCAGAAAGAAACAATTCAAATATCACAGAGCCACAGTTAGGAAAGCAAAAGATTTAGCAACTTCAATATTAAAGAATGGGGGGCTTGGAATATGATATTACTGAGGGCAAAGGGGCAGGATTCCAACCAAGAATCACCTACCCAACAAAACTCAGTATAATTCTTGGGGGTTGAGGGGAATGGACATTTAAGGAAATTGAGGACTTCCAAGGATCCCTGATTAAAAAAAAAAATCAGAGTTGAATAGAAAATTTGTCTTTCAAATACAAAACTCAAGAGAAACACAAAAAGGTAAACATGAAAGAGCAGTAATAAGGGACTCACTAAGATTAAAATGCTTACTTTTCTATATGGGAAGATGATGCATATATCTTCTAAGAACTTTATCATTATTAGGGTAGTTAATGTCTTACATTAAAAGGAGAGTGGGAGAGTGAGTCAATTATATTGGAATGACATAAAAAAATGGATAGGCAAGAAAGAGTGATGTCCTAGGAGAATGGAAAAGGGAGAGGAAGGGGTAAGGGAAGAGCTATGCAGGTAAGAGCTTTTACCATGGCAGGGTAAATGGGGAGGGGTTGGATATGCTTGAACTTCACTCACATCTAAATTGGTTTTAAAAGGCAAATACATACACACACACACACACACACACACACACACACACAATTGGTAATAGAAATTTATTTTAACCAACAAGGAAGTATGAGGAGAAGGGGACAAGATAAAGGGGGAGGGGACATGATAAAGGAAGGGCAGATAAAAGACAGTGGTCAAAAGTTTAAAAAGGAGAAGGGGAGAGAGAAGGATAATCAGAAGAAAATTGGATGAAGTGAATTGCAGTTAGTTATCATAACTGTGAATGAGAATGGGACAATCTCACCCATAAAACAGAAGCAGAGAGAAGAAAGGATTAGAAACCAGAATCCTACAATATGCCATTTACAAGAAACACACCTGAAACTGAAAGACACACACAGAGTTGAAACAAGGGGCTGGAGCAGAATCTATTATGCTTCAGCTAAAGTAAAAAAGATCAGAGTTGCCTCAGACACTTAACACACACACACACACACACACACACACACACACACACACACACACACAAATAAAAACCTAGCCATGTGACCTTGGGCAAGTTACTTAACCCCAATTGCTCTCCAAAATGCAAAAAAAAAAAAAAAAAAAGATCAGAGTAGCAATCATGATCTCAGACAAAGCAAAAACAAAAACAGACCTAATCAAAAGAGACAAGCAGAGAAACCACATCTTGCTAAAAGGAACCACAGACAATGAAGTAATATCAATACTAAACATATATGCACCAAATGGCATAGTATCCAATTCTTAAAGAAAAAGTTAAATGAATTACAGGAGGAAGTAAACAATAAAACCAAACGAGTGGGAGACCTCAACTATCCCCTCTCAGAGCTGGATAAATCTAACCATAAATAAATAAGAAAGAAGTCAAAGAGATGAATAAAATCTTAGAAAATTTAGATATGATAGAACTGAAGAAAACTGAATGGGAAAAGAAAGGATTATGCTTTTTTTTTCCTCAGCTGCACATGGCACCTTCACAAAAACTAATCATGCATTAGATCTTAAAGACCTCATGATAAAATGCAGGAAAGTAGAAATATTAAATGCACCCTTCTCAGGTCAAAATGCAATTAAAATTACATTCAGTAAAAGGTCATAGAAGCATACATTAAAAGTTTATTGGAAATTAAATAATCTAATCCTAAAGAATGAGAGTGTGAAAGAATAAATGATAGAAATAATAATTTCATTAAAGAAAATGACAACAATTGGGGCAGCTAGGTGGGGCAGTGAATAAAGCACTGGCCCTGGAGTCAGGGGGACCTGAGTTCAAATCCGACCTCAGACACTTAACACAAAAACTAGCCATGTGACCTTGGGCAAGTCACTTAGCCCCAATTGTCCCCCCAAAAAGAGAATGACAACAATGAGTCAATATTCCAGAATTTGTAGGATGCAGCCAAATCAATGCTTAGGAAAAAATTAATATTTCTAAATGCATATATCAATAAAAGAGAGAAAAAGCAAATCAATAAATTGGGCATGCATATAAAAAAAGAGAAAAAGAATAAATTTTAAATCCCCAAATAAACTCCAAAATGGAAATCCTGACAATCCAAGGATAAATTTATAAAACTGAAAGTAAAAATACCATTAAGCTACTAAATAAAACTAGGAGCTGGTTTTATGAAAATAAGTTAATTAATTAACCATTGGTTTATTTGATTGAAAAGAGAAGAAAACCAAATTACTAATATCAAAAATGAAAAAGGTAAGTGTACCACCAGTGAAGATAAAATCAAAGTCATTATTATTAGTTATTTTGCCCAGTAACATGCCAGTAAAACTGAAAATCTAAGTGAAATAGATGAATATTTATAAAAATATGAACTGTCCAGACTAGCAGATGAGGAAATAGAATACCTGAATAATCCTGTCTTAGAAAAAGAAATTAAACAAGCCATCATTGAATGCCTTAAGAAAAAATCCCCAGGATCAGATGGCTTCACAAGTGAATTCTATCAAACATTTAGAACAGTTCATTCCAATTCCATATAAGCTATTTGAAAAAGTAGGTAAATAAAGAGTCCTATCAAATTCTTTTCATGATATAAATATGATTTTGATACCTAAATCAGGGAGAGCAAAAAGAAAGATGAACTATAGGCCAATTTCCTTAATGAATATCAGTTTTTAATTAAATAAAATGCTAGCAGGGATATTACAGCAATATATCACAAAGACAAAAAATATATAACTATGACCAGGAGGGATTTTACCACGAATACAGGATGAATTCAATATCAGGAAAACTATCCACATAATTGACTATATCAATTACAAATATAATAAAAATTATATGATCATATTAATAGATGCAGAGAAAAGCCTTTGAAACATACAACACCCATTCCTATTAAAAACACTAGAAAACACAGGGATTAATGGAACCTTCTTAAAATGATAAGTGTTATCTATTGGAAACCAAGAGCAAACAGTATCTATAATGGAGATAAACTTGAGGCCTTCCCAGTAAGATCAGGAGTGAACCAAGGATGTCCATTATCAACACTATTATTCAATATTGTACTAGAAATGCTAGCTATAGCACTAAGAAAAAGAAATTAGAGAAAGGAAAATAGTCAATGAGGAAAGTAAACTATACTTAAACATACTTAAAGAACACTAGAAAATCAACTAAAAAAAACAATTGAAACAACTTTGGCAAAGTTGCAGGATATAAAATAAACCCATATTAATCATCAGCATTTCTATATATTACCAACAAAACCCAGCAGAAAAAGATAGAAAGAGAAATTCCATTTAAAATAACTGCAGACAATATAAAATACCTTTAAATATACTTGCCAAGACAGACCAATGGATTATATGAACACAATTACAAAACACTTTTCACACAAAGACAGATTTAAATAATTGGAAAAATATTAGTTGCTCATGAGTAGGTCTAGCCAAAATAACAAAAATGACCATTCTAAGTTAATTTACTTATTTAGTACCATACCAATCAAAGTACTAAAGAATTATTCTAATAGCTAGAAAAAGTAATAACAAAATTCATCTGCAAGAAAAAAAGATCAAGAATATCAAGGGAATCAATGAAGATAGATGTTAAAGTAAACAGTGTAGAAGTTCCAAATTTCAAGCTGTATTTCAAAGCAGTAATCATCAAAACAATCTTGTAATGGCTAAGAAATAGAAGGGTGAATCAGTGAAATAGATTAAGTACACAATATGCAGCAGTAAAGGACCATGGTAAGCTTGGGTTTGGTAAACCCCAGAATCCAAGCTTCGAGGATAAGAACTCAATATTTTGAAAAAAAAAAAATTCTGGGAAAAATGGAGAATAGTTTGGCAGAAATCGGACATAGACCAATATCTCATATTAAATACCAAGATAAGGTCAAAATGGATACATGATTCTATTTTTATTTTTATTTTGCTTTTTGGAGGGAGAAAGGCAGAGCAATTGGGGTTAAGTGACTTGCCCAAGGTCACACAGCTAGTAAGTGTTAAGTGTCTGAGGACAGATTTGAACTCAGGTCCCCCTGGTTCCAGGGCCAGTGCTCTATTCACTGCACCACCTTAGCCACCCCAGATACATGATTTAGACAACGCCACAGGACCCATAATTTAAAATGCTATCTACCTTTAGAGAAAGAGAACTGGTGAACTCTGATGCAGACTGAAGCATACTTTGTTTTTACTTTACTTTTATTGTTTTATTTTGTTTGTATTTTCTTTTGCAACATCACTAATATAGAAATATGCATTACATGATCTCACATGTATAATCAAAATCACATTGGTGAAGGAGGGAGGAAGGCTGGAAGGAAAGGAGAGAATTGAGTATCAAGGGAATTAATGAAAAGAAATTCGAGGGAAGGTGGCCTATCTGTACCAGATCTTAAACTGTATTATAAAGTAGCAATCATCAAAATTATTTGGTAGTGTCTAAGTTAAGAAATAGAGTGGTGGATCGGTGGAATAGGTTAGGTATGCAAGACATAACAGTCAATGACTATAGGAAGGGAGAGAATTTGGAACTACAACTTTTTAAATGTTTACATATAATTGGGAAATAATGAAATAAATAATTTTTTTAAAAGCTCTCAAAAAATTAACAAAAAAATTTGGGACAATAATTTAAACGGTAAGGTCTGGAGAAGTTGTATCTGAAGTTAGTGGGTTAGTACCAGCACCAGTGAAATTGTAGACCTTTGGAAGCACTGGAAGATGTCCTGAGCCAAAGGCAGACAGCCAATCTATCGAGAGCTAGAAAAATAATATTAGTGCCTTGAATTTGTCCAGATCTTTTTATTTTTTTAAATCCATTTTCATCTATCATCTCATTTTATCCTCATTCTCAAAACTAGTGGGATGGGGATAAAGTTAAGATATTATTATCTTCCATCTTACAGATGAAGTAACTGGACACCAAGAAGTTAAATGATTTAACAGAGATCACCCAGTTAGAGGCCACACTTAGAATAGAACCTAGAGCCCCCCCGTAGAGCTTCTACTATAACACATTAGAATAATTACTTGATCAGCATTGCTAGGCTGATCTGTCCCTTGGGAAAGCAACAAGTTAGGATACTGAGAGAACGGGACATAATAGTAATAACTCTCACTTATATAGAAATCTCTTTCCTTCCCATTATTAAGTTTGTATCATAACAGAGTTTCAGTTGGCAGGTTATTTTTATTTTACAGATGAAGAAACTGAGTCCCAGAGAGTTGGAATGTTTTGCTTAAGATAACACAAAAAATCAGTTGGAAAGCTAGGAATAGAATCCAAGTCTCTCAGTCTCGGGCTCTTTCCACAGCACCACAGCTGCCTACTCCCACTGCACCAGTTACTAGTATTATTTTATGCCATAAAAGGAGGACACAATATTTTTAGAGGATTCAAATATCCATATATAAATAAATCTATCTAATTAGATGGATCGTATCGGCAATGCTATCTTTAGCAAAATTTTAAAATGAATAGCAGTAACACTTCACTTTGAAGTGCTCTTCCCCCCCTCCAGAGTTTTTTAAGATGAGGAATAGGATGTGGTCTTCCATTTGGAGTTGGGAGAAGAGTCATAGGTATTTATTCTTCATGGAGGTGCCTATGTGGATGAATATATGGAAAGAATTTTGAAGGCAGCGTGATATAGGGAATGTATCTTAGACTGAAAGGCAAGAAAATTAAATTCAGGTCCCACCTTTGGTACTGACTAGCTATATGACCTTAGTTAAGTCCCATCCCCTTTCTGAGCCTGAATTTAATTCTGGTTTTATCAATAAAATTAATAATTCACATATATGGCATCTCAAATGCATTATCTCATGTTTTCCACTTAAAGTGCTTCTTAAACTAAAAATATTAAGTTATATGTGATCTCAAGAGGGCAAAGTACAGTGGGACCATTCCTTCCTTATTCCTAGAAGCCATGCCTTTCTCAGTGCTGTTTAAATTAACTTTCAAGTTCTGACTGCCATATCAGACTACCGGGTCATATTGGTCAGACCTTTTTTTCAGATAAACTATCGTCTCCTTCTGTCTCCTATCACAGGATTATATATGGATTTTGGGCTAGAAGGCATAATTGAGTCCAATCCCCTCTCATTTTAGAGAGGAGGAAACTGAGGCTCAGAAATGACAAGCTGCTTGCTGAGGGTGGCACAGCTGGTAACTGTCTTGGGGAAGATTGAAATCCAGATTTTACTGATGCCAAAGGCAATGTGTTTTTGACTAGGTCACATTACTTGTAAAGCTGATTTTTGTGTTCAAGTATAAGACAAGATCTATCTTTTTAAAAATTTCATAAGAGTGAGAGGGATGGAAGAAAAAAAGAAATATGCATGGTAAGTTTATTACAGATTTAAAAAGAATAGCAAGTTGTACATTATAGCTTTGAAGTTTCATGTGCAATTATCTTTTTTAATTATACTGTTATGGAAATGCTTGTTTTATTCCATAAATTAAAAATATTTTTTTAATTTTAAAATGGTTTAAAATGTAAAATATTATAAAAATTCATAACATGAGCAGCAATTGGGTTCCAGTTCTGCCTCTGTTGGCATTCCAGGCAACTAAGACTGTAAGTTGTAGAGAAGGTGCCAACCTGCATTAGTAGGGTTTCCTCCCCAGTAATTCCTTATAGCACTGAATTGATAATTATAAAATCCCTCCCCATTTCCCCTTCTGCCCCCCCAAAAAATTGTATGAGAATTAACCTATTGAAATCTTTTTGCATCTGACTTTGTTTTCCTCTGAATTAGCTATCCCTCCCAGTTTGGGGTCATCTGGAAGTTTAATGAGCTGATGCCACACAATCTTTGCCTGGAATTCTCTCTCCCCTCATCTCCACCTCCTGGCTTCCTTGAGATCCTAGATAAAATTTCAATTTCTACAGGTAGACTTTCTTGATCCCTCTTAGTATTAGTGCCTTCCTTCTGTTCATTATTACAAATTTATCTTGTCTAAAGCTTGTTTCTGCATAGTTGTCTATATGTCATCTTCCCCAACTAAACTGAGAAAGAAGTCTGTCCTTTGCCCTTCTTTGTATGCCCAGTACTTTATCAGTGTCTGGAATACAGCAAGTGCTTAATAAATGCTTATTGATTTGATTGGACTATCCCTTTATATAAGTCATTGATAAAAATGCTGAACAGGACAAGGACAAGGACAGATGCCTAGGGCACTTCACTAAAGACCTCTTTCTAAATTGAGTGCCAATCAAGAAAGACGATTTTTTGGATCTATCAACAAATTCTGAAGTCTCCTGATTGTAATATCATTTTCCCTCTAATTTATCATCTTATCACAAACATAATTGACCTTGATAAAAGTCTTTGCTAAAATTTAGGTAAACAATACCTATGTTACTCACAATCTACCATCCTGGCAACCCTGATTCTCTCATTGTGTGTTGATTTCATTTCCTTCCTTAATCATCCCTCTCCTCAATGCCATCCTTTATGACCCTTCCCCTTCAGCCTACTCATGGGATGTTCAGGAGGACAAGCACCCCTGGTGTGAGGGGTTTCCAAGCTCCTTTCAGGGTTGCTCATTCACCTTTTGTGTTCACCTGATTCACCCACCTCTCACCTGTGGCTCCAAGAAGCTATAGCACGAACAGTAGCCATCCTCTAGTAAACTGTCTCGATGGATTGGCTACTGACGAGACCCAAACCTGTCGGTGAGTTAAGGGGATGTCTACCCCACACATGTGAAGACTTTCCCTGGCAGAATGGACAGATGAGAACAATTTGTTTCAACAGCTATGAAGTCAGCCCAAGCAGGCACTGTGGAATGCTTAGAATTTAGTCAGAAGTTAAAGACTCCAAGATCATCCACTGCGTCCCAGGCCATTGCCAGTTGTCTTGACTTTTGTCTTGCTATTGGTCTTTGATGACTTAGGAAAAGTGAGGCTGATGACTTTGCAACTCTGCTTCTAGTCTCATACACATATCAAGACACTACTCATGATGTCATTGGACCTTTTCAAAAATGATGAACAAACAGCAACCATTCACCATGTACTTCTCCATCATCATTTGGGAGCATCACACCTTTAATTGTTCTGAAACTGATATAACATGGCTCACAGTGCTACAGAATCACTGAAAATATGACAATGTTAAAAAAAAAAGTGGGCCTTCATTTCAAGGAGAAGTTTAGAGTCATTACATACAAGTTCCCAAACAAAGTTTTTTATTTTTTGCATCAAGAAATCTTGGATGCATATGTTAAAAGCAATGATTGAAGGAATACAGACCTCCTGGTCTAGGAACCAGAGAGATGGTGCAGTGGACAAAGCACTGGGGCTGGAGTCAAGAAGATCTGAATTCAAATCTAGCCTCAGACACTTACTAGCTGTATGACCCTGAGCAAGTTAACTTAGCCATTGTCTGCCTCAGTTTCCTCATCTGAAAAATGGGGATGATAATAAACCCTAATTCCCAGGGTTGTAGAGAGAATCAAATGAGATATTTATAAAGTGCTTAGCACAGAATCTAACACATAGCAATCATTTAATAAATGCTTGTTGTCTTTCCTTCTCTTTATTCAGATGTTAAATGAAGATCCATTTGCTGAGATTTCTTCTACTAATAAGTTCTTCAAAACCGCCCAATGGATTATTTGCAAGAGATTTTCCCTGCCTCAGCTTGGGAAGGCCATGTGTAAGCCTCCAAATCCTTGTTTATTTATTTATTCCTTCTTGGTATTTCACCCACACACATCTTGAAGTCCTTCAGTAACCCTCAAATTAAATTCCCTGTAAAATATATTCAAAATTTATGAGAATTTTATCTTGGCAGTAGAAACGTCACTGTCACAGTGAACCTATTCCTCAACAAATTAGGTCCTGCCCTGGTTCGGAGAATAGTATTTTGTGTTGCGTTTGTCCTCTGAAGTTTTTGTAGGATTTTTTTTAAACCTAAAACAAAACATGAAACTTGTAAGCTCTCTGATCTTATTCAGCTGTCCAAGGGAAAATCAGATCCCCATTCCTCCCTCCCATTGCCCAAACAGGGCTGTCTCCAAAAACAGAAAGTGAAAAGTTTACAAATAGAAATTGCCCACCATCGCTCAAACTCGGTAATGCGTACAGTTGAACAGGTCTCATGGCATAACACTAACCCCTGTGTTATTTCTGTAAACTCCCTCTGTGGAGGCCTTACCCATTATACTTTCTTCCCCCAGGAAAAACCTAATCTAGGGTGACGATTTTCCCATCAGCTGAGGACTTGCCTGCTCCCCACAAAAATGGATTTGAAACTTTAAAATGGCGATTTAAGTTAAATCAACCGCATTTATGATTGCAATTCAACATTAGATCATACATGGAGATGTTTGCTTCTTTCTCATTTTCTGAATCCTAAAATATTTTAGACCCACATCAGAAAACATTTGCTGCCACATGGTCTACTTAGGATGTCACAATTATAATCACAAAGGACATCAGACTGAGAATCAGAAGACTGTGACTGGAGTCCAAGCTGATGATGTGACATTGCCCTCTCTGGGCCTCAGTTTCCTCATCTTTCAGAGGAGGGTGCTATATTAAATGATCTCGAAGTTCCCTTTTAGTTCTAAACAGCCTATGATTCTGTGAACTCCACGAGGCAAAAAGAAGGTTGACTGGAACACAAACGTAAATCTATGTGGGAATTAATAGTTTTCAACATTTAATTTAAGTGGGCATCACTTGGCACCTCTTCTTAGAATTAACTTATCCTTTGAAATGTTCAATTACATTTTCCTGACTGGGTCTGGACGGGTCCTGTGCCAAGAAAGCTGCTTAAATTGCGTGTGCGTGTGTACAAATGTGTTAAATAGTTCACTCTGTTCTTCTAAGGAAACAACTACTTTGTAAAATGCAGCGGAGAGGATTGGACTTCTTAATGTCACAAACAATTCATGTGAAATGAGTTGGGCGTAATAAACATTCTGTCTTTTCATCCTTTTGTCCCTAGTTTAGGGTCATTAAGTCAATTCAATCAACAAACATTTATTAACTGAAGTGAGTTTTTAAAGGGTTTTTCTTTCCAATTTATCTACCTTCCTATGATTAATATTCCTCAGTTTCTAAATGTTGTTTTTCCACAAAAGGCAAAATCGATAAGGCAGAACAGAGTTCATTTGAAACTGCTTCCCCTGCTACACTCCTCAACCAATTTGGACTCGAATTATGCATTAGTAAACTATCAGTAAATATATCAATGTGCATTTGTGACATCTCGACATTCCTTTTGTAATTCAACTGGAAAGTACAATGAAGTGTTGAATCCCTACTGGTAGAACCATTTGGTGATATCAAAATTACTTATTTATAATGCCTTGCAAAAGTACTTTTTAATTGGAAATACTTCTTTCATTTACCCTCTTGGTAGCAAGACCCCTGTCCTCTCTCCAACCCTCCTCCTTACTTGCATGAACTCACGTACTTCACCTTTTTTAGGATAATTGACCCTTAGAAGTAGACCCTCAATAGCTTTTTGCATTGAACTAACTCTATTACTGATGACAACTCAAAATTTCTGAATCAAAGTTTTGATGAAGGAAGAATATAGGTCTTGCTCTGAGTTTTATCCATATCATTTTTATTTTTAAAATATCCCTATTTTGTGTCCTATTTAAATGCAATTTTTAAAAATTATTAACATTTTGTTATTAAAAAAACTTTTAGAGATGTTTAATATGCTAATTCTTTTAGTGCTAATACCAGTTTATTATTAACTAGTAACAAACTATAGGCAAATCATCTTCCTTCTATAGGGCATAATTTCTTCCTCTATAAAAATAAGGGTTTTACCTCCCAGGTCACTTCCAGTCCTAGAATTCTATGATTCTGCAGTCCTGCAAATAAAATGGTTGACTTGTGAGTCTTTTAGTTTCTTTTAGTAAAGAGCAAAATGGGAAATTTTGGTAACAAAATGGGAAATGGTTATTCAGGTCAATGTTCAGAGGAGCTAAAGGATTAGTAATTCCTTTTAACAAGTGCTGCTATTAGGAAATGCAAGTCGCCATTTTATCTACATCTAATTATATCCTGAGAACATAGCTTTAAATATATTTAAATTAATTTTCAGATGATATTAGGCACAAATTAAATTATTTTATCCCAGCTGTCCTTATTTTTTTGTGTGTTTTTTATTGTACTATTTTTCCAGTGGGCAAATTTTTCAGTAATTAATATACCTGATCCTCATTTTATATGAATTAGATTGTTAAACTGTAAGTGTCATGACACCAAGGGACTTTTTCTTAATTACATGTGTGCACATAGAAGGTACTTATTGTTGAATGAAAAAAGTTAACCTGTTGGAAATGCCTATTGCTTTCTAAAATAGGCGTGTAACTGCCAAAATATTAAAATGACTAGTCCATTGCCTCAATATCTACATTTAAAATTCTTTTGAAATAGTTAACATTTCTTTGGCATCACAGGCTCACTAAGCAGTATGGATCATTCAATGCTATCATTTTGCAAAGGAGAAAATTAAGGTCCAAGAGAGAAGGTAACCTACCCATGGCCAGGAAGGCAGTAAATCTCATAGTGTTTCAAGCTGAAAGAAATCTTAGATATTATCTATTTCAAAGTCTCTCACTAGGAGAAAAGTGAGACCTAGAGAAATATAGTTACTTGTCCAATATTACAAATAGAAGTAGCAAAGTCAGATTTAAACCCAGGTCTGTTTATTCCAGTTCTAAGCTTTTCATTTTATTTGTTTTGTTGTTGTTGTTTTGTTTTTCCACCACATAAAACCATATGGCCTCAACCCGTAGCTATGCCTCAGTGGCCAACCCACTATAAGACAGTTCAAAATTCTGCAATGATTCATAATATTGGGTTCTGACAGTCTTGCATGAAAGGTGCCATTCAGTGGTGGGCCACGGTGAGCATTAAATCAAGTGTCATAACAGAGCTGGAGAAAGTCCAGAAGAGAAGATGAAGCCCTGAATTCATCCCGGCCAAGACTGATAATCATTTCCACCACCATGACTCTAAATGTAGCAATGCCATCTAATGGACACTGCAGGGACCTTTCAGCTAATCAAGAAGGCTTTGCAGGATAAGAAACACTACCCAAGGCAGAAAACTGAAGCAAAGATTTACAAGGCAATAGTTTCGATGGCAGTTTTAACAAACAGAAGACAGGGACAGGGAGGCAGTTTGGTGTCGAGGTTCTCATTTCACTTCTCTCAACAGTGTTTCTATTGGAAACTAGCTAGGGCATGTCTCCTTACCTCCTGCAACCCCAAACAAAACAGTAGGAAAGAGACAGAGATAAGGAGGCAGAGAGACAGAGAGAGGAGAGACAGAGAAAGGAGAGACAGAGAGAGAAAGAGACAGAGAGAGACAGAGACAGAGAGAGACAGAGAGAAAGAAACAGAGAGAAAAGAGAGAGAGAGAGAGAGAGAGAGAGAGAGAGAGAGAGAGAGAGAGAAACTTGCCAATGTCACTTTGTATTTGTAAAGTTTTAAAAGATGTAATAATCTTTAATTATCTTTTTCACCGTTCAATCAAGGCCTGCTTTATTCCAGAAACTCACACAGTGACATTTTATTGGGGAACATATATGAACACACACCTCTGTATCATACTTCCATTCTTCCAAGCCCCATACAAGGCTTCAGGAACATATAAACACAACATCTAAAAAAAAAATTTGTGTTTTTATTTTTTTGGCAGTTAAAGTAAAACAACTTTCCTTCTAATGCTCATGTGCTTTTTTTTCTTCATAAATATATGATCATATTTTTATATTATCTCTGTCCATTATTGATTTCTGAACCAGAATCTTGCCTGCAGAACCCTCTATTATTCTCCAACCTCTCCTAGTAGCTTTGCCTTTTAATTACAGTTTTCATTGCTTCTTCTGGGTAATAAAAGTCACCATATTCTTTTCACTAAAAGATATTGTTTTACAAATTCTTGTACATGTTGGAATTGTTTGAGGCAGGAAGAAAAGACATAAATTCTGGCATAGCAATAAATAAAAGATTTCTTCAGAATTTTTCCAATGTTTTCCATCATGCTCAGCATAAAAAAATGGCTAACTAAAAAGTATAAAGAAGTCTACTAATTTTTGCAGCCCTTCTGGTCAATTTTGTAAATGATTTAGTCAAATATTCCTCTAATATCGACCACAAAGAAAAATATCCATATTTAGAAGCCTTTGGTTACTGTTGTAGTAGTTATCCACTACTGTGTTTTAATTTGGTGAAAGAAAATCTTATAAAAGTATCTGAATTTTATAATTTAATTTCTTACTCACAGTGGTTTGCTATACTGATTATCAAGAAAACAAACACATTTTCTTTAAAAAGGAAAGGAAATAAAAGAATCTGGGGAAAATATTTTAATAGGTAAATGCAGTAGAGGAACTCACACTACCTTTAAGTTAAACAGAATTCTTTTATTTATTTTCTATCTTTCCAAACCTTCAAATGAAAATACATAATTACAATGTGTGAAACCGTTTCTCTGTCCTGTACTCCCCTGACCCATACTTTTATACGACTCTTGGACTTCCCATTTGTTTATGTGTTTATCATTTGAGAAATTGTCAAAAAGCCTGTTTTACGTGAAGTCTAGACAAAGGGGAGGACAGATACAGAATGACAGAGACGGGGGGTGGGGGGAGAGACAGAGAGAGAGAGAGAGACAGACAGACAGACAGACAGACAGACAGAGACAGAGACAGAGAGAGGGAGAGAGAGACAGAGAGACAGAGAGACAGAGAGAGAGACAGAGATCACATTGGATTATGCTGCAGGCATAATCTGTGTCCATGGAAAGAGAAGAGGAAGAGCAGAAGGAAGGAAACCAGACAGGGAGAGAGGAAGAAAGCAAGTTGTGTACTCACAATTTGTTGGTGAACCCGGGCTTCAGCTGCCTCTCTTTCTCAGTCCCCATTCCAAAAGGAAATGCAGTCCTTTTGCAGAATCCGACATGAACCTCCAGGAAGCTGGCAAAGTCACTAACTAAACAATCAATAGGGGAAATACAACGAATTAAAATATATTATTCATTTTTTCAGGACTAGGATGAGAAGGAAACTAAACAGGGTGAAGGGAAGGGGAAAATACGTACATGTGTGTATACATAAACCTATATATATACACACATACATACATATAGATAGATTTCACTCTTTCCTGTGACCAGAGATAATGATATGCATTAAAATAAATCCCAACTTGGGATATTGAACATTGGTCCCCTGCCTACACATTACAAAGAGTTACTGGGCCAAATGTCTACACATTCGGCTCTGTGAAAAGCCAGCCTAAAGCAAATCATATTAAAGAGCTAATACATCCTGCTGCAGGCTGGAAATTAATTGGTTTTCCAATGAAACTACACTTTAAAAAAACTTCACTCTCTCTAAACAAATGCTTCCCCGGACAGGAAATGTTAGCTGTGTTAAGTATTTGATTTGTATTTTCTCTAAGACCTGTTTGACTCAGGAAATTTTTATATTTAATGATTAGTTGTGAAATACAGATGGATCCTGCTTCCAGAGAGCCTGGGTTAATGCAAGCTACTGGTTGGCTGCCTTCACTCCATGCATGCCCGAGAAGGGCATTCCAGATTGTGCCCATTGCCCCAGTGAGATTAAGTTATACTTTAAGCAAGACTTCACTTTTCCAAATGTCTTTCAAAATATCTAATACCATGATGCTTTTGTCCTACTAACCTAGGTTATCTTAAGAGAAATTCTTTTGTTTCCATGACTGCGCTAGTAAGTGGTTTTGAGGGTTTTTCCTCTTTATTCCAGAATCAAAAGCAAAATGTTTTCTTGCCTGATCAACTAAGAATGGGAACTAAAACAGAGGTGCAATATGTAAAACTTTAAACAAAGGCTATTTTTCAGTCGGGTTGGGAAACTGAGGAAAAATGGAGGCTGACTTTTTTTTTCTTTCCATTGGGTTTAACATTTATCTAACACAAATTGGGTTAAAAAAAAAAAACAGTTGCCAGCCCATCCTAAGGTTGTTTCCCCCTCCCCCACAAAATAATTGGAATTAGATAAATAAAAAATTAGAAATTAGACTGGGTGAGGAGAATTTGAGGGGTTATAGTTTTGTAGGGTTCATTAAGAGAGAAGATAAAGCTAAAATACTTACACATAAGGAAAACTCCTTTAGGATGCTAACCATTCCTACAGTCATGGGAAAATTATCTTTCTAAATACATTTTGCTTTCCTACCCTCCCACAGATTGAGGGTTGGAAAGTAAAGGAAGAATATAGAAGTAGGTGAAACTAAAAAATAAATAAATAACAACAGCAAAGGCAGAAGTCTTTATTGTAATGGGGGGACAGGTTGGAAGCGAGAAACATGAGTATGAAAAAGGAAGTGCTTTACAAATTTACTCTGATTTCTTCCTGACAACAACCTGGGAGGTAACTGCTATTATTATCCTTGTTTTATGACTGAGAAAAAAAATTAGGTTTTTATTTCTTTCAGTTTTCATGTTCTTATGAGTTCATACTTTAAACTAAAATGCTTCTTCTCCCTCTATAAATGACCTTTCAGAAGGTCAGTGGGTCAAAAACAGTTCCAAGTATATTACTGGAATAATCATTTGTTGTACGGACTCCAGTTAACTGGGCAGGAGCATAGGAAGAAGCTCAGTTTCTAGTGTGAAGCATAAACCTCCTTATCTAATTTGGAAAACTCAACCAGAAACCCGAAATATTTCTATGAAAAGGGGGTGAAATTGAGGCCTCCTAACGTTCATCTCCCAACTAGACCCGGTTTCCTTCCTCAGAGGCCAAGGCTGATACCTCCATGCTGGACTGGCAGTGTAATTAAATCCTTTGCCCCAACTGGATTAGAAGAGTGTGAAATCCAAACCAGCCTCCCCCAAATTTGCAATGCAGATCCATGAATTATGAGAGAGCTGATAACCTAGGTATATGTAAACTCCTGGGGTCACTGCTTAAAGCAACACAACTTTTACATTTTTTAATCAAGAATGTTCTCTAGCAAGCTGGCCCAAGTCCAGCGACACCATGGATGAGCTAGCTGTGTAAACACTGTAGAGAAGATTAACACTGCTGTTATAACCTCATATAGCGATCAGGGCTTTATGGAAGCTTTTACGGCAGCTGATCTATGGGTTTCATAATAGTCTTTTTGTTTTAAGTACGACAACAGACCCAAATGGAATAGTAATGCCATTCCAGTTTCAGTGCCGCTTACAACATAGATCTATCCTGACCTTACAGACCTCCCAGAGTTCTCCCCAGTGAAGTGAGAGGGATGGGTGGGGAGGAGGGGGGTGCAGGGTAAATGGGGAACGACTCACCATTAATATTCTTCTCTGCCTGGGAGTTCACAAGTCAGTTCTCAGTGTCACAAGCATCAAAAGGAATAGTTCCCCAAATCTAAAGAACTAATATAGATGATCTCTTTAATTTGGCACCAAGGCAAAGTGGATAATAAATTGTGGGGGTCCCTGGCAAGAGGATGAGAGCAGACCCTAGTTGACTCCCATAATAGCTCTTTACTAGGCCATATGCAAATGTGAACACAAGAGACCCAAAGAGAAGGGTAGAAAGAAAGGAAGAAAAAAAAAATCACCATTGGGATCAAATGGAATTGTGGAGAAATGAATTAAAATTCTAAAGTAGACCTAAATCCTTGAGCCCTCACATAAATTCATGTGCCTATTAAAGAGGAAGAAAACTACCTTAGGGTTAAAATCCAGGGACTGGTTAGAAACTGGAAATTCAATGCACCTCACATTCAATTGAGCCACCCCCAATACTCCTCTACACCAGGATGACTTTGTTACACTGATGTTGCTCAGGGCCTTCATAGAAGTTCCAAAAAAGGGGTTCTGGAGAACTGAGTCTCTCTCCCATTGACCAGCTGTGTGAGCTTGGGTAAGTCCCTTCCCAATCTCTCTGGACTCAATTTCCTCTCCTTTAAAATGAGAACTAGTATCAAGAGTCCTTAAATTGAATGAAGTCTTGGAATTTGTGTGTGGATATGGATGTATGTATAAGTAGATATATATACATAGACACACACAAATATGTGTGTACACATAGACACATAAATGAATGCATATGGATTTATATATAAAGTATATGAATGCTTTCTCTGAATGTTTTTAAAGACATCTATGTATATATGTATATGTATTTGTTTCCTGTGTAATCCTATGTATTTTTATGCCTTTAAAAAATTATTCTGAAAAAGGGTCCATAGGCTTCAAAAAACCAGCTTACCTATGGGAGTCCATAACACAAAGAAGGTTAGGAATCTTTCAGATATTCTAAGACTATGTTATCACAAGGCCACTTCCATTTCTATAGATATATTGTTACATACTTAGAATGTTTCTTGATTTTTATCTTTATATTCTAAAGTTTAGCACAATTCTTGGTGCATAATAAATGTTTATTGACAGATTCCAAAATCATATCTCTCCTGAGGATCTGAATAGTTTACATCTCAAGCCCTGGATGGGCTAAACTTTGAACATCCCTACTATACCTATGTAGGGAAGGTGAGAAAGCCCTTGGTGACGAGGGAAAGATGTTGAGGAAAGGGGAGAGGCCGACTGACCCCCACAAACACACCCCACCACCACAGGCAGACATAACCCATTCTTCACTGTCACCACCACCAACCCAGAAAAAGTATCTGACCCAGTCTCCACTTTGAGGTGCGGGGAGGTGAAAGAACTTTTTTCAGCCCTTACTTCCCATTTAAAATAGCCCAACTATGTCGTTTTTGCACACTAGCCCATACCCATATCCTCTCTAATGAGAGGGAAGGCATTTCCCACCGTCATCCCTTTGCTAGAATGTTCTAAAATTCTCCTATCCACAAGCTTCTAGTTCATGTTATTACAGAAACTTCATTTTATTCCAGGGAGTCAGTGAGTGGGGTAGTGGAGGAGAGAAATTGCAGTGTTGTAAACCGAATATAAAATCTGAAAAGCCCGCCGATGTGGCTGGAGAAATTGGGGGAATCGACAGACAAAATATACAATGTAACCAAAGCCAATACCTTTATGAGACACCACAAAATGCAGGTACAGATGCTTTGGAGACCTCCAAAGCCCTTCCATTAGGTACCTGATGAATTTGACATCCAGGATGATTGCACCCGAGGGAACTCCCCTCCCGAAAGCTTGAAAAACAAGTTTTATTAACCTAATAAAATGAAAAGAAAGAAAAAATTCCTATAGGAAAAAACTGAATGGCAGAATAAGTGCAAGAAAATGTAATAAATTAACCAACTTTTAATATTTTTAAAGCTGAATGATTGGCCAAGGGTAGTTACTGGTACAATGATTCCCAAGAAACATGCAACTACTAAAAGCCTTTCCATCTCTACTGCAAAGTTGATTTCTAAAAAAATATATATTATAGTAAACACAATACAATAAAATAGGCTATAATAAATATATTATAATAATATATTATAGATAATATATGATTAATATATTATAGATAATATATTATAAATCTATTATAAGAATATATGATAATCATTATAAAATATAATAAGCATTTCAACTTTGGAAATTTTTAAACCATTTTTTCAAAAACTTACTTTACCCTTATTATAGAAAAATAGAGTCTTAACCTGAGATTCATAAATTTGCCTTGTTTCTATTTCACTCTCTGTATTCCAAAAGAATTGATTTGCTTTGCAATCTGACATTTTATTTTAGTCCTTTAACAACATGATTCTGAGAAAGTTTCACCCAACTTCCAAAGATGCCCATGACAACAAAAAAGATTAAGCAAGGAAATCCCAAGCAAGGAAAAAAAGAGAAATGGATAAAACTATAGAATGTTCGAGCTGCCAAGGGACCCTGTCATCTAGTTCAATCCCTTTGCTTTACAAAGAGGTCTCTTACAGCCAAGAGAAAAAAGGGGGGAGGGGGCTTGCTAGTAATGAAGCAGCTAGACAGCTCAACTCAGAGTCTTTTGAGTTCAAATCCAGCTTCAAACATTTACTAGCTGTGTGACTATGGCCAAGTCACTTAACCTCTGTCTGCCTCAGTTTCCTCATCTACTAAATGGGGATTATAATAGTACCTACTATTATCTAGAGTTGTTGTAAGGACCAAATCAGATAACATTGGTAAACTGCTTTGCAAACCTTAAATCTCTGTCTAAATGCTGGGGATCAAATAGGGAGTAAGCAGAAGAGTCAAGATTAGACCCCCAAATCAGGGTTATTTCCATGAAACCCCAAGGCTATAGCCATCAAAGCTTTCAACAGGAGAAAGGATCCTTTCCCCCTCTCTTAATGTCAACGAAAAAAAGTAAAATTCAGTGCCCCCAAAATGTCTCACTGTCTGAGCCTTCCAAAGAAAAGGATAAGGAATGATATAGAATAAATCAAGCATGCATAAACGTGACAGGGTCTCTTTTATACACAAATACCTTCAGGGATTGTAAAGTCTGAAAGCGGCAGTTGTGTGTCTAGGGTAAGTACAAGGCCCTCACTACAGGCGACTGCGCCATAAATAATACCAGCCAACAAACAGCTTCTTACTTTCCCTGAAGCTTGTTGCCGCTGCTGTGCCCAGCTCATGTTGGCTGCCAGCAGATAAAAACTCACCATTTCCAGTCAACTTCAACCTTGGACAAACTCAGGCAAGTAGAGCTGTTCACTTCTAACCACCCACTCCCTCCCCGAGTCTGCTGCTATGTATGCTTCAACCCAAAGAAAATGGAATAACATCTTTCTTCCCTTTGTTACTGACATACGGAGTCTTAATCAAAATAACCTAGAGGCAGTATAGGCAGGAACTGAGTCCCAAAAATCCCAGAGTCTGGAGAGTCCTGAAAGTATTTTCAAAGAAGGAAAAGGCTTCATCCAGACTCAGTCCTGATTAAGTGATCACATTCTCTTTGAGCATACAAGTGACTTCTTGGGAGTGGGAGGATGGGGGAGGGGGAAATGAAGGCACCATTACTAGCCTGACCCACCTGAGAACTCAAATCCATCCACTATAGTATAGTTACTAGCCCAATGGGCAGAGCCTTGCTGTCAAATTACAGAATTTTTGAGCTGTACTTCTGACCTGGGTGACCCTGGGAAGGTCCAGTCAACCTCAGTCAGCCTCTCATTGCCTCCCAAGATACAAAGCTGCTTTCCTATAGCTGGTTGATGTAGTGGATAGAGAGCTGGGCTTGGAGTTAGGAAGACCTGAGTTCAAATCCAGCTTCAGACACTTATTTAGCTGTGTGACCTGGGGCAAGTCATTTAACATCTGCCTCAGTTTCCTCATTGTAAAATGGGGCTAATAATAGCATCTAATTCCTGGGGCTGTGAGGATTGCATAAGATAATAATTGTAAAGAGCTTAGCACCATATGTGGTGCACATGAGAGCTACACAAATGTTAGCTGTCAATAATGTGAGCTATTGGGGCAGCTAGGTGGTGCAGTGAATAGAGCACCCACCCTGGAGTCAGGAGGACCTGAGTTCAAGTCTGGCCTCAGACACTTAACACTTACTAGCTGTGTGACCTTGGGCAAGTCACTTAATCCCAACTGCCCTCCAAAAAGAAAAAAAATTTTTTTTTTTTAAAAATAAAGTTAGCTACTCCCATGAAATTGTGTGGCCTGTCCAAAAAAGAAGCCAAGGGAATCCCAGAAATCAGCTTCTCCTATAAGGTTAATTTTGTTTTTCATCTTCCATGTTCTGTTCTTTTACTATGTAAATGCCAGAAGCAGGTCCTTTCACCCCACTCCTGTCTTTCAATGATCTGCTTTCCTGTAACCCACACCAACCTTCTTCACTAATTGCACATCTTTCCATTAAGTAGGCAGTTGTCTGCACAGTCACCAGGCTATAGTAAACACATGACCTGTGAAGCTTCTGAAGCATCTAGAGCTAGAAGGGGTCATCTAGTCTTACCCTACGGTCACACAAGTCACAAGTAGCAGAATTGGGTCTAGAATCCCAGGCTCTCGACCCTCCAGTCCAACGTTCCTTTCACTACGGGGGGCCATCTCCAATCATCCTGATCTATATATGACCACTGGACCCAGATGGCTGTAGAGGAGAAAGTGGGGCTGGTAACTTTACACAGCCCTACCTTACTTGCATATTTTGACATCACTTTCTGGATGTCAAGCTCCGCTTCAAGAATGAAGGACAAACAACCACAAAAAACAGCAGCAAACCCATCCCTGCACTGTGCTGAGAGTCTGTGACATCCTGGTACATTAAATTGAGGTCAGAGGACCTGAGTTGAAATCCTGATTCTGTCACTTATTACCTGTGAAACTTGGACATGTCATGTTATCTTTTATTTAAAAAATAATAGCTATATTTCAATAGCTATTTGTCATCCTGTGTGTTTTATTTGATGCATTTAAGTCTATGACTCTGAGAAGGGGGTCCATAGGCTTCCCCAGACTGCCAGGTCCAGAACACACAAAAAAGTTAAGACCTCCATGTTGTGATATCCTCTTCTGCTAAATTGGACAATTGCATCATATGCTCTGTCCTATATAAAACAAGAGGACTGAAAGACGTGATCTCTCGGGTGCTTCCCAGCTCTGTGTTCTTTGCTTTCCTGTCATCAAACTTGAGGGGCACAAAGAGATGATCCCTAACCCCAATTTCCTGGAAAAGGATGAGGTCAGTGACAAAGGAAGGCCAGGACATGAAAGGGGTAGGAAATAGTAAATGTCAAAGCACTTTATTCACCAAACCAGCACTATAGAAATGAAGACCATTGATAACCTATACTGGGCTCCCTCTTGAGGGAAAATGTGCAAAGTAGCCAAAGAAACTGATTTCAAGCAGAGAGAAACAGTTTAAAACTGTGGGCTGGTTTGGTTTGGTTTTATTTTTTTTCCTTGAACTTCTATTTAAAAAAAGAAGTTGATTAAGTAAGAATCTTCTCCTCAACTCCATCCCCCTAAAACCCTGACCCCTCAAGCTAGAGCATTGACTTAACAGTCTTTCTGTGATTAGCTGCGTTATCACCTTAAATAAACTAGCACTCAACTATCCTCAAGGAGGGCTGCTCAGCCCCGTGTATAGTCTAATGCTGGCTTGTCAGCCCGAATTAAGGTTTTAATTCCACTCACACACTTGGATACCCAAAAAGAAGGGACTGAGCCTCAGGTCTTCAACTGGCCACTGTTTTAAATTGATGTGAGAAAGCCCTTCTATTATCAGCTACCTGCTAAGAGTTTCAAGTGTCTGTTTACCTGAAAGTCTCCAGCTGTGCCCTAGGACTCCCTGGGAGTCTGGGGGGGGGGGGGGTTAGGTGGGCCAGGGCTTCTTGGCCAGAGAGAATGATGGGTCTGCTGAAAACACAGAGAGATAAAGGAGGCAATTTAACACAATTCAATCCTGATTCTTTTTGGAAGGCTAAAGCGCTGTGTGGGCTTTCAAAAAAAGGACAGGCTTTAACTAGGGGCTTATCTTTCCCCACAATTAAATGGACAAAGTTTAGGAGCACATATAAGGAAATCATGTTGAGACTATTAAACAAAAAAAATGTTTTCCCAACCAATTCCCCCACTCCCATTTCCAAGATTTAATAGAAATGATGGGTCAGATTTACTATCTATTTTTCCCCTCACAACCCAGAGAAACCCTAACCTTTCCTCCTTTTGGGTCTCTTTCTATTTCTTTTTTTTTCTTCTCTTCCCCTGCACCATGTTCAAGAGATGGTTACCATTTGACACAAATATGTGCATATATATGTGTGTGTGTGTGTGTGTGTGTGTGTATCTATGTATGTATGTATATATACATTTATATGTATGTATGTAAAACTCTTTCTATCTGTAATTTCATTATATATGGGCAGCTCCCAGTGTGAAAACCACCTCTAAAACTATAGAGCAGCAACTGTCATTCAATTTCTAGCCTTAGAAGTTGTCTGGAACTGAGAGTTTAAGTGACTTGCCCAGGACCACATAGCCGGTCTATGTCAGGGGCAAGACCTGAACCCAGATTTTCCTAACCTTGAGGTTGTCTCTCTACCCATGACGTCATTCAGCCTCTCCAATAACGATTATAGCTATTAATATTTGACAAACACTCAATTTATTATTCCCATTTCACAGAAGGGGTAACTGAAACTGAGTGATTTTTGTTTTCAATCAGTGTCTGATTTGGGACTGGCTCTTCTGACTCTGAGGCCAAGTCTCTTTCCACTACCACTGGTGTTTAAAAAGGCCCCCAAGAGTTTGTTGGATTTTTTTTTTTACTATTTTGATGACTATTTCCATATAACTGATTTTTTTGTAATCCTATGTATTTTGTTTTAAGCATGTAAAGATATGACACCATAAGGAAGTCCATTAATTTTAACATACTGCATAAGTCTTAGGCACAAAAAAGTTAAGAACTTCTACACTATATCATGCTACCCTGAGGTGGAAGACTAGGTTTTAGAGATTATCAACTAAAGTCTTTCACTTTCTGGATGAGGAAACTGAGTCCCAGAGAAGGGATTTGCCCAAGGTCAATAGCATAGCTTGGAGTCTGACTCCTAGCCCAGAGCTCTTTCCAATACAAGGGTCTTTCGGAAGCACTAGGGGTTTACCGAAGCCACACAGCTTCAAGGAATGGTTAAGTCCTTTAGTCAATGACTACGGGAAGTACAAAAGCTAACAAGTAACCCCTCCATCTCCCCTTTAGAATCCTTCTAATTCAGCTCCAGCCCAGAGACCCCACTCACACACAGGGTAGCCTCTCAGGAATTTAAGTGAATGCCTCTTAACCCGAGGCCTTCACTAGACAACAAACAGTCTCTAAGTACTGTAATCTAAGGAGGCTGGTGCTAGAAACTCTCACTTAACACTTGCCCAAAGTGTAATGTTGGCTGAGAAAGGCCCAGGAGCCTGGGGGGGATGGGGCCCCTCCATTCATTCTCCAGCAAAATAAATTTAGAAAACAGGAAATGGGTGAGGAAACGAAAGTGAGAAACTGGTTTTGGGGAAGGTTATTATGGAAAACAGGCTCACCTTGCCCACTCATTTAAAGGGTTGTTTCTTTCTGAGCAGTATCAGAAATCATTGTGTTCATGGGCACTGGTTTTAAAAGGGAAGAGAATGTATTTTGATATGTCATCTGGTCTCAATATACTTTCTCAATGACCCCGAAAGAGACACCATGGAATCTCTCCATGAATGTTTTGAAGGAGGGGGTAGACAACTCAACTCTCTTTTCGAGATGGTTCAGGGACAGTATTGCCAGAAAGCAGGGGTTAGATTAGATGATGTCCCAAACTTTTACATCAGCGATTTAAAATTGTTCCTGAAAGATGGGACTAGGTTTCTGGCTATCTTCAGAACCCACTCAAGATACCTGAGGAGACAATAGCACCCTATCCTGCTCAAGCTAGAGAGATTTGTCCAATTTATCACTAGGTTAGGATTCTCGGAGATAAGGAAGTGAGGAATAATGAGAAGTAAAGATATGGCTGCCCCCAACCAAGTTCTCCCAAATACACCCCTGAATTATGAGAAACCTTTGTGGTCGGCCACACTGGTCAGTCAGAGATCGTCCACAAGCCTTGCAAAGGTTAGGAACGAACAATCTTCCTCCCCTTCACTCGGCTATTAACTTTTGTGACCTGAACAAGTCCTTTCTCCTCTCTGAGCCTCAGTTTCCCCTCTGCCCTGTGAGACTGGAAGTAATAATCTCAAACATCCCTTCCAGATTTAACACCCTGTGAGAGTCTAGCTGTTAACTGTTGTTGTTCTGTTCTTTTTCGGTCATGCCTGACTCTTTGTGATCCCATTTGGGGTTTTCTTGGGAAAAATGCTGGATTGGTTTGCCATTTTCTTTTTCAGGTTGTTGACTGGCTGATTGACTAATAACCTAACTCAAAGATTCTATCCTGCCAACACACACGGGCACACACACACACAACACACACACACACACACACACACACACACACACACACACACACAAAATTTCTCACTGTTTTTATCAGCAGTGATGGTCAAGCTTCCTAAGAAGACTGACACCAGAGTCAGCACAGAAATCACTGCTCATTATCTGGTGCCTTGGGCTCTTTGGGAATGAAAAGTATGCAAGGAATTTGGGATGATTTCCTTAATGTAACAGTAGAAGATAAATTCATGCAAAAAAAAAAAAAAACAGAAATATTGCACAAGAGATTTCTGTCCAGAGGATATTAGGATTCTGGAGGGTCCTATTGACCCAAGGGACCACAAATTCAGCTGCCCAGGAAAGCAAAGGCAGAAATGAGAAATCCCTAAGAATCTTTCCTCTTGCCCCAAACCGGTGGCATTTCCTTTCCATCCCTCTCAACTGGTTAAATGCTGAGCAGGCAATTTTATCAAGGCTCCCTCTGGCCTACCATTCATTCCACGAGGCCCCATTCATTATCTTTCTCTGATTACCTAACACTCCCTCACACAGCCCCTCAAAGCTGGCCTCAGAGCTAAAGCCTTTGGTTTTCCTGGAGGGCCCCTTGACAGCTCCCTTCAGTGGGTCAGTAAGCAAGACCACACTTTACAGTGGCTCCACACCTAGTCCTGGTGAAGGTGTGAAAAAACAGGGCCCCAGCAGAGTGAAGGCCAATTCTGAGCTGTGTTTACTCACCCCTGGAGATGGACTTGCTTGTGCTTTCC
Organism: Gymnobelideus leadbeateri; assembly: GCA_011680675.1. Taxonomy (NCBI): domain Eukaryota; kingdom Metazoa; phylum Chordata; class Mammalia; order Diprotodontia; family Petauridae; genus Gymnobelideus; species Gymnobelideus leadbeateri. The sequence continues at coordinate 279,443 of WOXC01007555.1, forward strand.
CCATTTCCAAATCACATTGGGTCTTTGCTTGTCTGCCTGGTCTTTCTGCCTGCTCAGGTCTGTCCTTAGTAAAAATAATTACTAAAGAAACATACCACTCCATATTTCACACCGTTCTAGCTTGTATGTCGGCAGCGATCCCAAAGGGCTCCAGATGATTTTCTAATCTGTTTTTCTTATGGCTTGTTTAAAAATAAAAGTCATAACCCAAATATTAGGTAGGAAAGGTTTCAACCCCTTGTTTTGCAGTGAGGAAACCGAGACTCAGAAAAGCGGTGTCACTTCAAATCACTTAGACTCTAACCCAATTCTTTTGACTCTGAATCCAGAGCTTTTTCCTCTAAGAGATGAATTGGTCAGGAATGTTGGGTTCTGCCACTGACTAGCTATAGGACCAGGACTTCTATAGTCCTCAATTTCCTCATTTGTAAAAATGACTAGATAGTCTCTAATCTCTTCTAGATCTACATGCTTATTTGGCTTGATTTCAGATAGCCAGGGGCTATTTGGGAAAGAAAGAAAGAAAGAAAGAAAGAAAGAAAGAAAGAAAGAAAGAAAGAAAGAAAGAAAGAAAGAAAGAAAGAAAGAAAGAAAGAAAGAAAGAAAGAAAGAAAGATGGAAGGAAGTAAGGAAGAAAAAAGAAAAAGGAAGGAAAGGAAGTAAGAAGGAAGGGAAAGAAGTGAAGGAAGAAAAGAAAGGAAGGAAGAAGAAAAAGAAGAGAAAAAGGAAAGACAAACCTCGAAAAAGAAAAATAATTAAAGCATGTATAGTTCTTTTCACTGAAGAGTGTATCCCCAATCCCAATATAGTGCCTGGAACATGTTATTAGTCACCTAACAGATGTTTGTTGACTGATAGATCTAGATCTGTATGAAAACTTGGAGATCATACGGAACTATATGTTCATTTTATAGATGAAAAACAGAGACCTGGGAAGACTAAATGATTTTCCACAACTGAATGCTTTCACAAGTTCTGGATAATGGACAGTGTTCTCACACTTTCCAGTCACCAATGGAGTGAAGCAGAGCTGTGTACTCATTCCCATGCTTTTTAGCATGATGTTTCAGTGATGTTGTCCTATGCCTTCAACAAGGATGAAAACAGCATTTACAAAACTAACAGTAAATTATTTAGCTTATAAAAGCTCTGAGCCAAGACTAAAAAGAGGGAGAGTTGGTGCATGACTTTTTGTTTCCAGGTGATTATGCCCTCAATGCAGCCTCTGAGGATAACTCGAAACAGAATATTAATCAATTCTCTGCTGCTTGTGTTAATTTTGGCCTGACAATCACCACCAAGCAGTTCCCCACCAACCAGCACTATAACCACCCATACATGGAACCCTTGGTTACAGCCAGTGGAGAAATTTTAAATGCTGTGACTAAGATCACTTACCTTGGCAGTATGCTTTTCAGGGATGTTCACATAGATGATGGGGTCAATACACACATTGCCAGAGCCAGCTAGTTTGGGAGGCTCTGAAGGAAGGTGTGGAAGAGAAGAGGAATTAAATCCCTACCAAACTGAATATCTATAGAGCCACTGTACTGACCTCATTGTAGTATGCCTGTGAAATCTGGGCAGTCTACCATTGCCACACGAGGAGATTGAATCTACTCCATTTGAATTGTCTGAGGAAGATTCTGAAGATCACCTGACAGGATAAGGTACTAAAGACTGAGGTCTTTTCTCGAGTTAAACTGCCAGGCATTCAAACTCTGCTTCAGAGAGTGCAACTGCGATGGGTTGGCCACATTGTTCTAATGCCAAACGTACATTTGCCTAAAAGACTATTTTGCAGAAAACACACAAGGCAAGTGTTCACATAGTGATCAGAAGAATCAATACAAGGACACTCTCAAAGCCTCTCTGAAGAACTTTGGAATCAATTGCGAGACATGGGAGACACTGGTATGGGATGACCCAGCATGGGGTGCCCTCATCAAAGAAGATGTTCTGCTCTGTGAGAAAAGAAGAATTGCAGCAGCTCAAAAGAAATGTGAGATGCACAAATTTGGAGACATCAGCATCCAAATGGTCATATGGACTATCTGGGCCAGATTTGTGGTAGAGTCTTCCAAGCTTATATTGGTCTGATGTGCCACAGTCAGACACACTATACCTTGACCCCAACATAGTGGTGTCATTTTGGTTCTCCTCAAGCACAAAAGACCACATACACCACCATTCAATTTTAAAAGTTATTTTTGTTATGTACTCAACAAAAATCAATAAAAAATGTTTTAATACACATAGAATAAAAAAGAAAATAGTTTATAAACCATGAATTGTTACATAGTTTAAGTGTAATATTTAGTTTAACAAGGTAGTAACAAAATTATCTTATATCTATTGTATTTTTTCATTTTCTCATTTCAATGTACTATATATATATATAGCTATAGATACATACATATATGTATATATATATATATATATATATATCTTAGTCAAATATAATTACTTGCACATGCACATGGTCTCCTCCATTAGACTGCGAACTCCTTGAGGGCAAGAACCATGTTTGCCTTTCTTTGTATCCCCAGCACTTAGTGCCTAGTACATAGGAAATACCTAATAAATGCATGTTGGGTTGATTTGTTTTAAATGTTCAATGGATGCTCTTTTCTTTTCTTTCTTTCTTTTCTCCTTTCTTTCTTTTTCTTCTATAATCTCTATCACTACATGCTAAGTCATCCCACCTATCTGTCAATAGAATCCCTACCTTGTAACAGGTAAGTATAGCCAAGCAAAACACAACACTGCATTGGCCATGTTCAAAATGTATAACATTTTGTATATTGAATCTTTCCCCTCTTTGCCATTGCGAATATTCTGATATCATTACTGGTAACCGTGTTCATTAGAGTTCTGAAGTCTTTTGGCATTGTTTCCCTTTAAATTATTGTGGTCATCATGTTGATTAGTCTCCTGGTTCCAGTCATTTGCCCTGTATCTGTTCAAAATTTTCCCAGGTTTCTCTGAATCCATCATAACATCATTTCTTATGTCACATTAATATTCCATTATACTCATTACATCATAATTTGTTCAGTGATTCCTCAATTGATGAACACCCACTTAGTTTCCAATTCAGTCATTTTTTAAATGTTTTAATCAATGAATATTTGTCGAGTACCTACTATGTTCAAGACAATATGGGGATATAATCTGGGTCTTCAAAGTGCTCACAATGTAGTCACAGAGATAAAAGCCAATTTATAGATAGCTATAAGAAAAAATAGGCAAAGTCCATAAAAGATGTACAGATAAAGAGTTCAGAGGTTTCTGTAGTTAGGGAGTATCAGTGAAGGTCTCATGAAAGTGAAGTCATTTGAGATCTATTTTGAAATGGATAAACTTGGAGTAGGGGATTGGAGAAAGATTTTCTGAAAAATAAAACAAAAGGAACAGAGTCAGGACAGCCCTGGGAATGTTCTAGAAGCTTTTAGGTAGGACATCATGGCAGGTAGATGTGAGCCCAAATTCTGCCCCCAAAATTTGCTAACAATGATTATGGCCAACTCCTTTAGCCTCTCTGAGTTTTAATTTCTTCATCTATAAAATGAAGACTCTAGACCCTAAAGTCCCTTTCAACTTTAAATATATGATCCTACAAGAGTTTGACTAGGTGTAAAGAGCACAATGGGTCTGGAAAGGTAAGTTGGTCAATATAGAGCTTAGCACAGTGTCTAGAACTAAGGGACAGTAGATGCTTAATAAATGTTTGTTAACTGACTGAAAGGTGGGGTCTGAAACTTGCAAGGACTTGAAAGCTGGGGAAAAAGTTTGTAGTTAATTCAGCAAACTTGGGAATGCTTAGTGAGATGGCAATAACTATAGAATTATTAATACAGAATCTCATGCTCTACCACAGAGAGAGGTGACAAGAATCTGTGATTCTTCTGATTTGGGGGAAATTACTGGATAAAGCACCTTCTCTGTAACTTGCAGTCTTGGAGAGTTGCAGAGAGCAGTGAGAGGTTTACTGACTTGCCCTAGGTCACACAGCAATGGGAGCCCAAGTCTTCCTGTCTCCAAACCCTGATCATTACCCCAAGATAGGCTGCTTCTCAGAACACAGGGCTACTCAGCTAATGAGAAAGGTCAAACTCTCTGTACTTATACCCAAGATCCAAGAATCATAGGAAAAGACAATAAGAATGTTTCCATCTGGAAGCCAAGAAATCACTTGAAACTCTGGCTTTCTGATACTTGAACCCTATATCTAATCTGACTTTACCCCACCTCCATCCCTTGCTCCCTACCTTGACTAAACTAAGAAATGGAAGGGGAAAGGCCAGAAGAGAAGAATCACTGTACTGTGGAGTATAAAGGAAACTGAGAGATCATAGGGGCAGCTAGCTGGCACTTTGGAAAGAGTGCTGGGTCTGGACTCCGGAAGATCTGAGTTCAAATCTGACTTCAGACACTTACTAGCTTTGAGACTCTGGGCAAGTCACTTAACCCTTTTTACCTCAGTTGCCCCATCTGTAAAATGAACTGGAGAAGGAAATGACAAATGACTCTAATAGCTTTGCCAAGGAAACCTCAAATGGGGTGAAGAAAAGTTGGGCATGACTAAGTGAACACCAAGAGATAATAGGATCTTAGTTCATAGGTACAGGGTTGGAAGAAGCCTTAAAGATAATCTAGTCTAAACCAACCATTTTACAGATGAGAAAACTGAGATCAGTGGAGGGAATCTGACTTACCCAAGGTCATGTAGGCTGTTCCTAGCACAGCCAGGATTAGAACTCAGTCCTTGTGGTCCCAAGTTCAGTATTCTTTGCACTATATCATGCTGATCTCCTGGTTCAAGAATTCTTAACATGGGGTCCACTAATCAAACTCAAAGGAACCATGAACTTGGATATGGGGGAAAATTATATCTCTGTTTTCAAATCTAGTATTTCTTTCATTTATTGAAAATCTTGGTTCTGAGAAAGGATCCCAAGGCTTCTTCAGATGGTCAAGGACAGGGGTGGAGAAGCTGCAGCTTCAAGGTCACATATGACACTCTGGGTCCTCAGGTATGGCCTTTGACTGAATCCAAACTTCAAAGAACAAAAGGGAGGTTGTCCATGACACACACATACACACAAGACTAAAATCCTCTTAATTTGGCAATCTCCCTCATGTTAGAGGAGGAAATGAGAGTCCTGAGAGAAGTGATTTTGTCCTCTGTCACTTAGGTAGAAAGTGGCAAAGCTGGTATTTAAACTGATATCTTCAGATCCCATATATCATGTGTGTTCCATTATCGAACAATCAATTTGTCCAGAGATTAAGGAGCAATTCAGATGAGAAGGAATGCTTGTTTTATTCCATAAATTTAAAATAAATAAATTGCTTGACATGATGGGCTCCTTTCAGGCTAAAGGCCCATTTCCTCAAGTGCAGTGGCTGTGGCTGAGTACCCACCACAAACAACTGGTATCTCTAGGAAGTTTCCTTTTTAATCCTTAAGGCAGAGCAGTCCCATGAAGCCTGGTAGTGAACCGGTGGCTGGCTTTTCAAGATCTTCCCAGTCACTAGTGAGTCCTTCTGGTGGGATTAGCTGTAGGATACCATTTAGTATCTAGTTCCAGGGCCCCCATAACGAGTAACCAAAGCTGCCACACAGGAATATGAATTCTCTCCCTTCCTCCCAAGTTTGGATTTGTAGACACTTGGCAAGTGTTTTCTGGGGTCATGTTTTCCACAGGTTCAAAATGTCCAATTTTAAGGGCCTCATTCTAGGGTTTCATGGCCTGTGCCTTTCACATAAGAGAAGAGGGTGAGGCTTCACTCATGGTCTATACCAGTCTTTGGAAAACCCTCACTGGGGACTGCGGAGACACCTCCAAAGAGCCTTGTTAGCACAATTTGCCTCTGATGTGCCAAAGCCAGCTGTCTCAGGCCTAGACCCACATAAATAAGCATAATCTGCGAACCATGCCAAATGTAGTGTTGGTTTTGAAATGTGGACTCATTTCCCGCCAGGGGTTGTCATAATGTTCCCTCCTCCTGAAATGCCCTTTCTTTCCAACTCTGCCAGTCCAATTCTGACCTATTCTTCCAACCCATTGCGGATTTCACCTCCTCACATTTCCCATTTCTATGACTTTTTTAATGCTTAATAATAATACTAGCTAATATTTATATATCCCTTAGAGGTTTGCAAAGTACTTTCCTTGTAATACTTGAGGTAATCCTAACCACAACCCTGGCAGATAGGTGCCATTGTTATCCCTGTTTTTCAGATGAAGAAACTGAGGCTCAGAAAGAGAAATTAATTTCCTCAAGGTTTCACAGTGGCAATGGTGGGATTAAAACTTAGCACAATGCTTTGCATATAGTAGGCACAAAATAAAAATCTGTTTAAATTTATTTGAATTCCAACTTCAAGTCTGGTGTTCTTTTCGTTTAGTCGTGCAAATCTTGTCTTCTCAGGAAGATTATAAGCTCTTTGAAGACAAGGACTGTGGTTTAGGAATCTCTGAATCTTCCATACTACCTATCATAGCACTGTTGCTGTCAACCATGACAGCCATCAGGGTATACTACACATAGAAAGAACCACATCAATATCTACTGTCTAACTGATTACTCAACCCTACACAAGAGTTCAGTTGACTATTATGCCATTAAAAAATAACAAATATAAAAATACAAGGGAATTTGGAAAGACAAATGAAATGTACATGACATTATGTGACTCATGGTCACACAGCTAGATCTAAGATGAGATTGGAACTCAGGTCTTCATGACTCCAGGGGAGGTATTCTATCTGCTGTGACATTTGTCTATTTTATCCACCTCTAAGATAGACAAACAACTGACATGAAAACCGCAACCTGTCCCAGTCCCTTAGATTTGCAACCCAAGAGTCATCCTCCAAAATGTCCCAGAGTTGCCAATCAGTTGTGAAGTCTCATAAATTCTACCTTTGTAACCACTCTTGCCTCTCTCTCTCCTTACTTCCAATCACTCAGTCACCACTCTAGTCCAGGACCTAACAATGTTCCAAAGGAATGACTTTAATAACCTCCAAATTATCCTCCCTAATTCCTGTCTTTCACCTCTGCATCCCATCCCCCACACGGTTACCAAATTGATATTCCCAAAACACAAGCCGGTTACTCCCCTACTCAAAAATCTTCAGTGGCTCCCCATTCTCTTATAAACTCCTAAGACTAGCATTTAAGACTCCTCACAATCCAACTCCCACATATCTTTCCAGCTTTATTTCACATGACTCCTATGAGCACATGACCCCCTAAGCAAGCCTCTGTCCAAGATAAAGTTGCTTATTGTTTGTGTATATACATATATGTGTGTATGTATATACATAAGTATATCTACATATGCATAATTAAATACATGTTTATTGCATTGTTTAATTGAATTTCTTAAATGGAAACATTTGGGTACATAAGTTGAAGCTTTCTTCTTTAATCAGAAAGGGATACACAAAATAGGCAATGTGGTATAGTAAGTAAGAGCAGTGCCGCTGGAGTCAGAGGCAGGTATAGTCTCAAATCCTGCCTTCAACACCTCCTTGCTCAATGATAATGGGAAAACCTCAATTAGGCTGTATGACTGAATGCAAACTACCTGAAGGCAAGGATTATTTAACTTTTACCTTCATATTCCCAGAGTTTAGCATGATGCCTGACACATAGTATTTAATAAATGTTTGTTGATGGTCGAATGATCACCTGATGATCAATCTTCTGGTGCAGAGAAAATTTGCTATGCTATATCTAAACCTTTGGATGGGTGAGAGAGAGGAGAGGAAAGGAGAGGGAGGGGAGGACAGGGAAGGGGAGAAGGGAGGGGAGGAGAGGGAAGGAAATGGAAGGGGAGGGGAAGGGAGAGAGAGAGAGAGAGAGAAAGAGAGATCATCCAGGGAATGTATGATTAGAAATGAAGGCATATAAACATAAGCATGTAAAGTCATATAAAAATGAACAAAGAATAACAGATGGATAGACCAGTGCTGTACTTGTTATCCATAGAATGTTAAAACACCTCAAGGAAGGCATATTGTGTTGAACACCCATAGAGAATCAGCGGGGGATATGGGCAAGAACCCAAGAACATGGGTTGCAAACTACAGTGTTGAAGGGAAAACCCACACCACTGAGCTCAAAAAACCACTGGAGTATTTAAGAAGTTTATTATAATGTATTCCAATACCCTAAAATAACAAGCATAATTATTTTAATTAAAATGCAAATAGATAAATTTCATGCTGTTATTAAGGGTTGTGATTTTATTAATGGTTGTCTTCTCATGTGATTATCAACTTGTTGAGAGCCAACATTTGTTGTGAGTTTTAATGAGCTTGTAACTATTTAAAAATTTAAAACAAAGCAAGACAAAACAAGACTAATTCAATAGTGCCTGGGCACCCAGCCTACTTGTGGAGTGACAAGTTGTCAAACCCCAAAATTCCCATCAGAATTAGAGCCAGGGCTAGAACTTGTCCTCAAGGGCACTGCCTGCCTCTGAAGCAAAGGAAATCAAACTGAAGAATAATTCATCCTGCTCCTCAATACTCTTCCTTCAGAGTGAATTGAACTGAAAAAAATTTTCAGGGGCAGCTAGGTGGTACAGTGAATAGAGCACTGGCCCTGGAGTCAGGAGGACCTGCATTGAAATCCAGCCTCAGACATTTAACACTTACTAGCTGTGTGACCTTGGGCAAGTCATTTTACCCAACTGCCCTGCCTTTACCCCTCCAAAAAAAAAAAAAGCAAAAAATAAATTTCACTGCCCCCTAAACTGAAGCAGCCCAAAGGCATAGTGGATAGAGTATTATGTCCAAGTTTAAATACTGCATTAGGCATTAACCAGCTGGGTGGCCTCAAACAAGTCACTTAACCTCCCTGCACTCCTCTGGAAAGGACTTTATATGGCAGGAATGTCCCAATTTACTCATCTGTAAATGGGAATCATAATAGCATCTACCTCACAGGGTTCTTGAGAACATTAACTGAGATAGTGTATGTAAAAGAATTTGCAAACATTAAAGTCCTATATTATTATTATTATTATTATTATTATTATTATTATTATTATTATTATTATCGCAACTTGGTTTATTCTTTTACTGTGAGAAAAATATTTTATTTTCCTCTCCATATCTTCATAACTTCTGAAACAAAATTAAATCTCTATTTGATATTTTAAATCCCATTGTTGTTGGGGTTTTTTTTGGGGGGGGGATTGCTTTTTTTGGGAGGGCAATTGGGGTTAAGTGACTTGCCCAAGGTCACACAGCTAGTTTTGTGTTAAGTGTCTGAGGCCGGATTTGTACTCAGGTCCTCCTGACTCCAGGGCCGGTGCTCTATTCACTGTACCACCTAGCCGCCCCTATTGTTTCTGTTTTGCTTGAATTCCCACAACTATTTCATGTGAAAGATTCAGTTTGCTTGAAGATTTAGTCACATAATCTCTTGCTGCAATCCAAGTCCACAAACCACTTTCTGCTTTCTGAGTCTGACAAGGAGCCAACTGAAGAGAGTGTCTTCCTCCTCCCAGATAGGGCTCTAGAATGTACCTACTCTAGTGGGATCAGGGGTTGTTTTCACAATAGGCAGTTTCTTCATTGCATCTACAATAGAAGCATGGAATCACCCAGAAAAACTTAATAACGCTTTCTCTTGTTTTTTGGCAGAATCAATGACCACATTTTGGCTGGGTTAGATCTGTCCCTGGATAAATAAATCTTACCCTTCTCTTCCTACCCAGCCATCCTTCCTGCACTTACCATTTTAACCTGCATTGGCTAGAATATGATTCATTAAGCATTAATACATATGGAATGGGATGCCATTGAGTTGGTGAATGTACAAAAAAAAATTTAGGCATTTCCTAGACTTATAGGTTCATACTCCTTCTACAGAGAGGAAGTGAAAGAGAAGGCAGAGGAGCTGGGGAATAGCTGAATCATTTAGCTTTTTAGGACAACAGTCCTTGGCTTTCATTCAAACTTACCTCACTATTCAAATCCCTTGGATTGAGGTAGTACAGGAGAAAAACAGGAGTACCCATTTCCCCAATTCCAGGTCCTTTTTTTCCCACTTTACCCCAGGGAATATAAAGACTGGTAAATTCTTTCCATTATAGTTTTGAAGAGGAGCCCACCTCCCCTTATCAAATTATCATGGACTGCTTCTTCTTTTTTGTTTGTTTTTTTTATCAAATGTTTTATTAATTTCTAGTTTACATCATTCATGTCCTCAAGATTTTGAGGTACAAATTTTCTCCCCCTTTTCCCCTATCCACCACCTGAAAATAGCAATCCCACTGGATATCCCCTCCTCCAATCTGTTCTCTCCCATATCTTTTCCCATATCTCCTCCAACTTTCCAGTAGGGCACAGTGGCTATCTATGCCCCAGTGCCTGTATATCTAATTCCCCAGGTACATGTAAAATAATATTGATAATATATATATACATATATACATATGTACATATATATTTTAACATTTGATTTTAAAACTTTGAATTACACATTCATTCCCTTCCTCCCTCATCACCCACCCTTACTGGGAAGATAAGGAATTCAATATGGGTTGTACATGTGTAGCTATGCAAAAACATTTCCATAGTAGATATATTGTAAAAGAATGACTATATTTCCCTCCCTCCTATCTCACCTCCCACTTGTTCTATTTTCTACTTTGATCCTGTCCCTTTTCAAAAGTGGGTGCTTCCAACTTCCCTCCCCCCTAGCCTGCCCTCCCTTCCATCATCCCCCCTCTTATACCCTTCCCCCCTATTCTCCTATAGGGTGAGATAACCTATTTAGTGTGTATGTCATTCCCTCCCTAAGCCAAATTCAATGAGAATAAGGTTGACCCATTCCCTTTTGCCTTCCTGTTCTTCCCCTCCATTGTAACCATTTTCCCTTAACTCTTCTATATGAGATAGTTTATCCCAATCTGTCTCTCCCCATCTCCTCTCATTATATTCCCCTCTCACCTCTTGATTTCACCTTTTAAGTATCATCCCTTCCCATTAAACTGGTCCTGAACCCTCTATCTATGTATACCTGTACACATTTATACACACATTTACATATGTATTCATATGCCCATATACCCTCCTATATAGACATTTTATATATATATGTGTGTGTGTGTGTGTGTGTGTGTGTATACATTTCTATTCCTTGTAATTATTCTCATGCTGAGCAAAGTTTCATAAGTTACAATTATCATTTTTCCATGTAGGAATGTAAATAGTTCAACTTTGATATGTTCCTTATGATTTCTTTTCCCTGTTTGCCTTCTCATGCTTCTCTTGCTTCTTGTATCTGAATGTCAAGTTTTCTATTCAACTCTTGATTTTTCATCAAGAATGTTTGAAAGTCTCTGATAAAGGACTCATTTCTAAAATTTATAGAGAACTGAGCCAAATCTATATGAATACAAGTCATTCCCCAATTGAGAAATGGTCAAAGGATATGAATAGGAAGTTTTCAGAGAAAGAAATTAAAGATATCTATAAGCATATGAAGAAATGCTCTAAATCACTATTAATTAGAGAAATGCAAATCAAAACAACTCTGAGATACCACATCTCTCCAGTCAGATTGGCTAAGATGACAAAACAAGAAAGTGACAAATGCTGGAGAGGATGTGGACAAATTGGAATGCTAATACATTGCTGGTGGAGTTGTGAACTTATCCAACCATTCTGGAGAGCAATCTGGAATTATGCCCAAAGGATTATAAATAATTTCATACCCTTTGACCCAACAATACCACTTCTAGGGTTATATCCCAAAGAGATCATAGATGTGGGAGGAAGACCCATATGTACAAAAATATTTTTAGCAGCCCTTTTTGTGGTTGCAAAGAATTGGAAACTAAAGGGGTGCCCATCAATTGGGGAATGGCTAAACAAGTTGTGGTATATGAATGTAATGGAATTTTATTGTGCTATAAGAAATGAGGAGGTGTCGGATTTCATAATTACCTGGAGAGACTTATACAAACTGATGCTGATCGAGAAGAGTAGAATCAGAAGAAATTTGTATACAATCACAGACATACCATATCTGTGACGACCAACTATGACAGACTGGACTCTTTTCAGCAATGCAGTGATATAAGTTAATCCCGAATGACTCAAGAAAGTGAGAAATGCACCATCCAGAGATATAACTATTAAGAACTGAGCCTGAATCCTGATGGAAGCAAACTAAATGATCTTGTTCTTCTCATTATTTGGTCTTATTTCTTCCTTACCATCTTTCATCCCACCTAGTATAATATACCTTTGTAATTGGAATAATGTCTAATATGAATGCATTTGCAGACCCTATACTGTACTATATGCTGCCGTGAGGGGAGGGGGGAGGGAAGTAAAGGAAATTTGAAAATCAAGGAACTATGGAATTGAATCTTGTTAACTGAAACTAAACTAATAATAAAAAAAAAGAATGTTTGAAAGTCCTCTATTCCATTGAATGACCATATTTTCCCCTGAAAAATGATACTCAGTTTTGCTGGGTAGTGATTCTTGGTTTTAATCCCAGTTCCATTGCCCTCTAGAATATCATATTACAAGCCCTTTGATCCCTCAGTGTAGAAGCTGCCAGATCCTGTGTTATCCTGATTGTGTTTCCACAATATTCAAATTGTTTCTTCCTGGATGCTTGTAATATTTTCTCCTTGATCTGGGAATTCTGGAACCTGACTATAATATTCCTAGGAGTTTTCTTTTTCAGATCTTTTTCAAGAGGTGATAGGTGGATTCTTTCGACCTCTATTTTGCCCTCTGGTTCTAAAATATCAGGGCAATTTTCCTTGAGAATTTCTTGAAGGATGATTTCTAGGTTCTTTTTTATCATGGCTTCCAGGTAGTCCAATAATTTTTAAATTATCTCTCCTGGATCTATTTTCCAGGTCAGTGGTTTTCCCAGTGAGATATTTCACATTTCCTTCTATTTTTTCATTTATTTAGATCTGCTTCATAGTATCTTGACTTCTTATAGAGTCAGTAGCTTCCATTTGCTTCAATCTTATTCTGAAGGAATGATTCTCTTCAGTGAGCTTTTGAGATTCTTTTTCCATCTGGAAAATTTGGCTTTTTAAGGTATTCTTCTCATTGCCTTTTTGAGCCTCTTTTGCTGTTTGAGTTAGTCTATTTTTTAAGGTGTTATTTTCTTCAGTCAGGTTGTTGACTCTCATTTCATACTTTTCTTGCATCGTTCTCATTTGTCTTCCCAATTTTTCCTCCACTTCTCTTAGATTTGGTTTTCAAAATCCTTTTTAAGCTCCTCTATGGCCCATAACCAGCTCATATTTTTCTTGGAAGCTTTTGGTGCAGGAGTTCTGACTTCACTGTCTTACTCCTGTTCCATGCTTTGATCCTTTTTGTCCCCAAAATAGGAGTCTAATGTTGGATTCCTCTGTTTTCTTTGCTTCCTTTGCCTGCTCATGTTGCTACACAATTACTTGACTTTGGGGCTTTTTGCCACAGTAGGACTCTGCTACCAGACAGGGGAGCTTCATCCCAAACGCTGGGGTTTTCTCAGCTGCTGAAGGTATTTGTGCCCTCTCTGAAGCCTCCATATGCTCTGGGAAGCTGGTCACACACCCCAGGACCTCCACCCTAGACCAAAATCTTGATCCAAGCAGGTTAAAGCAAGAACATTAATCTTCAGATTGGTCGTTTGGTCCCCCTACAGTCTGCAGGCCAGGAGCTGAAGCTGCCACATGGGGGCAGCTGCACAGCCACAGCACCTCAGCCACTTTTCACCCTGGGGGCAAAGGCCAACTGTACTCCCAAACTACTGGATCCCAAATTCCACACTGCACTGACCTCTCACTTTTTCCTTAGCATCAGTGGCTTGATAATTCTGGAAACCACCACAGCTGCTGGTGATCTGAAGTCCCTCCATCCAGCAGCTGGTCAGACCCACCTGAGGCTAAAACTTCCAGTTAGTACATGGCTGGGGTCGGTTCCCAGAGCACTGTGCTGGCTGCTCCCTGCTGGCCTGCTGGGCTGTCCTCAGCAGGAGGTTAGCTTCTCTGTGTAATTTTGTAGGTTCTGTAGCTACAACGTTTGTTCAGAGTCACCTTTTACATGAATTGGAGGTGGTGGGAGCCAGAGCCCAGCAGAAGTCCTGTTTCTACTCAGCCATCTTGACTCTGCCCTGCAGACTGCTTCTTTTTCACATTTTAAATTAGAATGGCTTAGCCCATGCACTTTTTTCTTTCTTTTTCTCTTGCTCTTTTTCTTTTCTCTTTCTTTCTCTTCTTTTCTCCCATTTTTCCTTTCCTTTCCTCTTCCTATCTTTTCTCTTTTTCTCTGTTGCTCCTTTACTTTTCTCTTTTTCTTTCTTTCTCTTATTTCTTTCTTTCCCTCTTCTCTCCCTCCCTTTTTTCCTTCCTTTTTCTTCCTTCATCCTACTTTCCTTGCTCTCTCCTTCTTCCCTTTTTTTCTCCCTTCTTTTCTTTTCCCCCTCCCTCCCTTCCTTTCTGCCTTCTCTCTCTCTCTCCCTCTCTCTCTCTCTCTCTCTCTCTCTCTCTCTCTCTCTCTCATCTTACCCAAGCAGCTAGGCCCACTCCTACTGCTGACCAGCAGGAAAGCTTTGCCCTGCTCCATTTATGACCTGGACAAGTTCAACCTACTTTAGGCAACCTAGTTCTGTCCCATGCCAGGGGTTCATGATATTGATACCAGATGGTACAAACACCTAACTGGCTCTAGCCCCAAATGAAGCTCAAGACTTGTCATGCTCAAGTGATCTACCTAGTCAGTTTTCCAGTAACAGAGATTACATGCGTGGGCCACCACACTCAATGACTACTCCTTTTCATATTTTAAATTAGAGGGACTTAGCCTGTATTTGTTGATGAATGTTAGGAAATCGGGGCAACCAAGTAACTCTGTCCCCAGTTAATTCTGATCTGACCCTATTGTGAGTTTTATGAAAGTGTCACAAACCACTTGTCAAAAAATAAAAAATAAAGAGAGAGAGAGAGAGAGAGAGAGAGAGAGAGAGAGAGAGAGAGAGAGGAGAGAGATTTAGAGCCTAGCCAAACCCATTGCTGATTTAGCCAAGGATTTTTCCCCCTTTAAATGTTAAACCCTTTTGCATTTCAAGGGAAATTTAATCTCAATGTCCAATTCATTTACACTTAAGCCATCAAAATGTTCCACTGTCAGACCATAGTGGGAACCTGAGAGAGGGCTTTAGAAAACCTTGTCTTTGACCCAGGAAGTCATTTGATGACAATGCTAAAGAAAGGGAAAATCTTGGCTCAGATTCCAAAGATTCAAACTGGATTCCAACCCCCAAAGATTGAGAAGTTGTATGAATTTAAAACTTGGCTAAGGAAGTCCAATTCTTCTTCTCAGAGAGGAAACCATCAGTTTCTTCTCAATATCAATGAAGGGAAGTAGATTCAAGCAGATTCAAGCATAGGGCAGCATTGATAGTAATAACCCTGTCTAGAGTCGCCTCCTAAATTTGAGTGAAATAGGAACCCAGTCTTTCAAATGAGATATGTTTACAGTTTGGAGGATCACATAAGTATGTTTAATTCGGTGATTACTGACTCTTCTTTAGGGTTGTATGCATTTAAGCTGTGGTTATGCCAGACAGGAAAGATGGCATTCCAAATCCAAAACTTTTTTTTTTTCTGTTTTCAGTGAAGTTTATCTGAAAGACTTAGCCACATTCAAAGGAAGGAATCTTCAGTCTTAGAAAGCCATTAACATTCCTGCCATTCTAAACCCTCCCCAGAGGAGTGGAGAGAAGATAATATACCACATGGGCTCCCAAGCATTTGTTCAGATGGGTGGACAGACAATCATTAATCTCCCAGCCACATTGGCTTGCCTAATACTCTGTCCATGGTACCTGTTTGGTTAGTAATAGGTTGTTCTGTTCCCGGAACTGAAGGACAACATTTGCTGACTCCCTAAGCACATGATCTTAATTTTACCCTAGGGCCCAACTTTTCAATTTGATTGTGGCTGTAATGTGGGCATCCTGTAGAGAGCCAGGCCACAGTTGTTCATGTAGGGCAGAAGCCAACATCTGATAACCAAATTTCCTGGCA
This sequence comes from Gymnobelideus leadbeateri, assembly GCA_011680675.1. Taxonomy (NCBI): domain Eukaryota; kingdom Metazoa; phylum Chordata; class Mammalia; order Diprotodontia; family Petauridae; genus Gymnobelideus; species Gymnobelideus leadbeateri. The sequence continues at coordinate 295,524 of WOXC01007555.1, forward strand.
TGTTCTCTATGCCCCTCTTTCAGAGCTGGAGAAGGAAGGAAGGAGGAGGGGAAGGAAGGAAAGAAGAAGGAATGAAGGAAGAAGGAAGGAAGGAAGGAGCAAGGAAGAGAGTGATGAAGGAAGGAAGGAAGAAAGGAAGGGAGGAAGAAAGGTTAAACCATCCCCAATCCACCCCATTTTGAGGTTCCTTCTCTGCCTGCTATGGTTATCTAGAAACTAATTGGAAATTAAGAGTTCTCCAAATGTCAGTCTCAGGATGAGCACAGCAGTATCCTAATTAATTAGGCATTCAAATGTTAGTATTTCAAGAGTAAGCATTACTCCATTCTTTGCATTTGTATCCACAACACCTAGCACCTACGTGCCTTGGCACATAATAGGTGCTTGATAAAGATTTGTTGATCGGTTGACTGATAAATCTGAGGCCACTACAACTGCTTTATTTTAATGCTGCCTTTTTTATTATTTAAGTTGAGCTTAAATAAGTGACTGCCACACTATGCCGTATCATATCTAAAAGAAGAAATTCACCATGATGTTTCTTTCCCCCAAGGTTGGCCCCAAACAAAGTTGTAAATCTAAAAAAAAAATTTTTTTTGAGCAAAAGCTTAGCTTCCCTTTCTGTGATCCATAGTTTAGAGGCTGTTGGAGTGGAGTAGACATTTGGGGCTCTAACTTTGCTCTCTCTTGGTAGTGGGTGATTTTAAACTCTTTAGACCTCAGTTTCCTTATTTGTGAAATGAGAGATTTCTAATATTCTATGGTTCTATAATACTTTCAGATGAAAAAGATGTAATTTCTCTCCCTAGGGTAAGCCATCCTGCAGCTGTCCAAAGGTGAGTTTGTTTGATCTGAACACTACAAAATGTAAACTCCTTTAGAGCTCATCTCTGATTAAGGAATAAAAGAGTTAAGATCCACATCAGTTTTGTCCCCATTATTTGGAAAAAATAATCCTAATTAAGTTATGCTTATTCAAAATAATTTTCTATAAATGAATGAGTCAATCAATAAGCATTTATTATTATATATTTATATATGATTATAGATTTAATTGTACCTTTCCTTAATATATTTAATTATGTAATATATATGATTATATAAGCATATTATTATAAATACATAATACCATATAAACTAATAATTATATAACTATATAATATTTATATAATCTATATTTAATTATATGTTTAATTTATATCTTACCCTTTTTTACCCAACTTTCCTCCCCACTCACAACAATGTAATCTGTATAATCACCAACCATGAATACTCATAAAATAGAATTCCAGTGCATTTGTACGAATATTTAAAGAACAAAATAGATGCAAACATATCCAGATGTATGGGAAGTTGCTATTAAGCACTTACTATGTACTAAGCTCTAAAATATGTGACAGGTATATAAGGACAAAATAAAAAGACCAAGCTTGGCTTTAAGGAAAGGGGGGAGTATCCACATATACAAGTATATAGATACAAAAATTAGTTTTTATTTTCTGTGTAAGATGCAACATGGTATAAGGGAAAGAGGGATGACCTTAGAGTAAGGGAGACTTTATGCTAGGCTGGGGTGGGATCCAGACTTGTGATTTCATGACTTGGGTGGTACTCCAGTTGGGAAACTCTTTATACCAATGTAGACCTGAAACTCATTGGTAATTTATAGACTCAGGGAGTTGGCTAGGCCTCCTAGAGGTTTAGCAGCTTGCTCATGGTGACATAGTAAGTATGTATTGGATCTTCCTGACTCCAATGCTACCTGTCATTATATAAGATCATAAATATAGCCATAGTACGCTAAGGGTAGTAAAATATTTTTTTTAACAATCCCCTATGAAGTATAAAGTACAAGTGTTATTATTAGTATTGTTAATATTATTCATATTAATAATAGTTATATTAACATGGTATAATGGAAAGAATGCCAGAATTGTAATCATTAGAGACCCAAGTTCAAATCCAGCCTTAGTAGTTGTATAACAGGCACAGATTACTGAAAATAAGACTCAGTTTCCTCATGTATGAAACAAGAATAAGAATGCCTGCCATGCCCACAAGGTACTAGAGTAGGGGTGGGAAAACTGAAGAGGCCATATGAGGGCTTCTAGGTCTTTGAGTTTGGCCTTTTGACTGGGTCAAGTTTTACAGAACAAATCCTTTTATGAAGCAGACTTGTTCTGTGAAGCTTGGATTCAATCAAGGGGCCTCACGTGAGGACCTAGCGGGCCACATGTGGCCTCGAGGCCTCAGGTTCCCCACCCCTGCACTAGAGTATCAGGTGATATAAGGTATGGTAAGCACTTTTCCAACAGTGAAGTTCTACTGATTCAGCACCGTGTTAGGTGCTAATAAATGCTTACTGATTTGACCACATACATATCAACTGCTGCTGCTGTTATTTTCATTTTTACAGATGAGGAAAATGAAATTGAATGATGTTAAAGAACATGCTTTCAGGAAGTGTTCCATCCAAGCCTTCTGGGTATAAATTCAATACTTTGAGGTCATTCTATACTTCACTTAGAAAGAGAGATTAGGACTGGTTTGCCCTTCCATCTTTCCTTCCTTCCTTCCTTCCTTCCTTCCTTCCTTCCTTCCTTTTTCCCTTCCTCCCTTCCTTCCTTCCTTCCTTCTTTCCTTCTTTCTTTCCTTCCTTCCTTCTTTCCTTCCTCTTTCTTTCCTTCCTTCCCCTCCTCCTTACTTCCTTCTCCAGCTCTGAAGAAGGGGCACAACGATCATGCCAGGAAATTTGGTTATCAGATGTTGGCTTCTGTCCTACAGGAACAAGACCTGATACCAAATTTCCTCTCTGGCCTCAACTTCCCAGGTAGGAACAAATTAAAATATTATATACATATGTGTGTATAAGCAAATGGATTAATGAATTTATAATAATAATAAATTTATTATTATAATTATAAATAAAGTATTGTGTTTTCCTAGTAGAATGTAAGTTCCTTGGGGAAAGGAAATATCTTACTATTGTCTTTTTATCTCTACTAATAGTAGCTGACACATATTTGGTGCTTAAATACTTGTGGGATAAAATGGAATGAAACTGTACCTAAAAGGAAAGAAGTCTGAGGAAAGAAAACACATGAGAGATTAAATCTGTTCTGATAAGGCTTTTGAGTGGAGGTATTGATTTAGCCCTTTGTATGATGTCAAATTTCCTGTGTTCTCTTTAAACATTCTCCAAATTCTTCTCCATAAATATAACCCCTTCTAATTATTCCTCAACACTTAACTCACTTAGAAAAGAAGCACCCATATTTCTGATTCCTAGATCATTTTCAAGCGTTAACCTTCTTCCTCCACATTTTCCACTGATCATTGAGATCATGGTTTCGTAGGGAAGGCACTGGACTGGAAGGATGAATTTTAGTCCTTCAGTCTGTCATTCATTAACTTTCAGTTACCTTTGGCAAACCCTTTTATTATGGCATCACCATGAGTAAGATGGTTTGGCTTTGATTACAAGAGGTATTCTGGTGTGCCAGATAAAGTGTTAGCTGGGTTTGAAACCTGCCCCAGATACTTGCTACTTGTGTGACCTTCATCTGTAAAATGGGGAGGCAGGATGGTTTCTGAGAGTTTCTTCTGGCTTTTAATCTATGCTGCTATCAGTTCTAAGATCCTTTTTTGTTTTAAACCTATTTTCCTAAGGTTCCTTTCTTCTCAAGTGAAGAACTCACTCTCGGGTATCCCAAGGTCAAGGTGGGCACCAAACAGAGTTCCTGCAATGAATTTCCTACAAGATAGTCCTGACAACAAAAGATGAGCATTAGCCACTGTTTCTTCTCTTAGAAGGAGATTTGAAGCAGCCTTAGTAGCAGGCCCTTTCTCTGAGGTTGACTTGCTTTCCAACACATTCCCCCTCAAAACTTTTCCACATTGTTCACATGTGACATGGCCTTTCCCCCTCAACCTTCCATATCCCAGACTCAGGCCCACACCGCCTGTGCTCTGGCAGGCAGGGTCAGCCAGAGCCTGTCGGTCTGATAATCGTTCCCAGATGTGACATTTGGGAGACCCAGGTGGGGGCATTATCAAGAGAAGGCCCGTGGCTCTGAAATATCCTAACTATTCTGTTCTACTGCCGTCAATTCTTCAGACTTGATGCCAGATTTCCTCTCTGGCCTCAGCTTCCCAGGTAGGAACAAATGAAAGCAGTGTTTTGGTGGTGGTTAAATCTATACAGATCACCCTCGTAAAAAAAAAAATTCTTAGGATCAACACCCTACCCCTTCTAGATACACACACACACACACATACACACACACACACCACAGGAATATCTGCCTCCTTCTTTTCCAGCCAATTCTATCATTTTTGAAAACTCTTCATTACTTTCCTGTAGCCCCTGCTTATATTAATTATGAGAGATCACATTCTCTCTTCTGATCATTAGTTAAATCTGGTCCCACAGAAAGTTCCTGTCAGTAAACATAGGCTAGGTATCTACTAATCATATAGGAATATATAGTAGAAAGAATGTGGGACTTGTTATCATAAGATCCTTGAATTTAGAGCTGGAAGGTATCTTGGGGATCACCCAGATCTGTGGTGCAGACCCCCAACAGTTCAGCCATGGAGAGATTTCAAAAGTCTGTAAAACAGAAACTTAATATTTCATAAGTTGCATTTCAATATAATTAGCTTTCTTTGTAATCCATATGTATTTTATTTTGTGCATTTAAAAACATGATTCTGCTAAAAGGTCCATGAGCTCTCCCAGACTGCCAAATAGCTACATTCTGGTAATTATTTAGCAACTAGCTTTCTGAGAAAAAAAACTATATATATAAAGTTAGATAGATAGATAGATATAGATATATACATATATAGATATATGCATATATACATATACACATCACACTTTTAAGTTTAATCTTCATTGTTAGAATTTTGTCCTTCACTTTAACTTTAGACAATCAACAAAACAACCAATCAATCTTTGATTTGTAATGTTTGTCATTTTCTGAGGGTTAAATGAGCACATTGAAAATTTAATAATTTTTGCTGTCTTCCAATTGGTTTGAAATATCTCCAGCACAGCCCTGGGTCCATGATACACAAACAGATTATGAACCTCTGATCCAGACCAACACTTTCATTTTACGTAAGTCAACCAAGTCCAAGACAGGTGAAGGTACTCACCCAAAGTCTAAGAAGGAATTTAAACAGTCCTCCTGACTTTAAATCTAATGCTCTTACTTGTATAGTATTGCTTTGTTGTTATTGATATCTCTACCCCAAAGGAAACTAGATCCGCAGTCAAAACACGTGAGTTCAAATCCTAGCTCTTTTTTGGAGGCAATTAGGGTTCAGTGACTAGCCCGGGTCAAACAGCTAGTAACTGTCTGAAGTCTGATTTGAGCTCAAGTCCTCTTGACTCCAAGGCTAGTGGTCTATCCACTGTACCACCTAGCTGCTCCTCACGTCCTCATTCTACCATTCAAAGTCCATGTGAACTTGGTTGGGCTGGCATCTTGGGTTTCAGCTTCATCCTCCATAAAAGAAAACAGTGGGTATGGGATGTGTGCTGGACAGCCTCTAAAATGGATTACCTCCAAGATATTCTCTAGCTCTGGGATTCTAGAATCCTAGTCTTAAGGTAAATGCTTTAGAATAAAAGGACTGTTGGCTGCTCTTGGATTAGGAAGTTGAATTGGAAGTTAGTTAACTTGTCCTTCCAAAAGTCATCATTGAATTGAATACTTATGGATCAGCTCAAATTCCACTTCCTCCATGAAGTCTCCCCAATTCCACCCCCTCTAGTCCAATACCATGAGCAACTAGGTGGCACTGTGCATAGATTTTGGGGCCTGGAATCAGGAAGACTCATCTTCCTGAGTTCAAATCTGGCCTCAGGCACTTACTAACTGTGTGAGCTTCAGCAAATCACTTAACCCTGTTTGACTTGGTTTCTTCATCTGTACAATGAGCTTGAGAAGGAAATGGCAAACTGCTCCAGTATCTTTGCAAAAAAATCCCAAACAAATGGGGCCATGAAGAGTCAGACATGAGTGTCCAACCCCTCCTTTTAAAGATGATGGAAGGGCAGCTAGGTGGTGCAGTGAATAAAGCGCCAGCCCTGGAGTCAGGAGGACCTGAGTTCAAATCCAGCCTAGACACTTAACACAAAAACTAGCCATGTGACCTTGGGCAAGTCACTTAACACCAATTGCCCTCCAAAAAAGCAAAAAAAAAAAATGATGGAGCAGAGGCCAGAAGTATAGTAATTTGCCCAAAAATCACACAAATAGCAACAAAAGCAATATTTGAACCCAGATGTTTTGACCTCAAATCCAGCACTGCCCCACACAGTAAGGTAGGCACAGATAGTAATCATCAGAGCTAGCTCTAGAACTAAGGTCTGGCTCCAAATCCAGAGCCCTTTCCACTATATTTCCCTTCTTAATGACTATAATTACAAGTAATTATACTCATCTGCATCATGCCTGGTCATCCACACCAGGCTTTTGCTGTTTGTCCTTTTTTTAAGAGAACCAATGACATCACAGGTGATGACTTGTGCATGAATTGGATTTAAATGAGGCAAAGTTGCACAAAGTCGTCAACCTCATTCTCTGTTCCAGAGTCGTCAAAGTCGGGTGGCAAGACAAAAGTCAGGACGATTGGTGATGGCCCAGGATGCAGCTGATGACGTCTGCATCTTGGATGTCTGAACAAGCTCTAAGCATCCACAGCACCTGCTTCAGCCACTTTCATGGCCATTAGAACAAATTGTTCTCACCCACCCATTGCCCTGGGGGATATCTTCACATGCTTGGGGTAGACATCCCCCTACCTCACTGACAGGTTTATGGCCCACCGGTTTCCCTAATCTGCTTTAGCTCATCTGTGGAGATAGATGGTTTACTGGGATGTGATTAGGATATGAGCTCCTGTAGAAGGAAGGAACTACAAGTATTCTTGTATCCTACGCAAGACCTTGGATAAGGCTGAACTAGACAGAGCAGTAGACCTGATCTGAAGAGTTCAGTTTCAAGTTCCATTGCTGCCATTTTGTTTTGTGACTTTGGTTAAATCACTTAACTTTTCTGACACTCTCTTCCCCCATCTGGCAAATGGGAACAATAATCCTTGCCCTACCTACCCCAGAGGGCTGTTGTGGGGAAATTATTTTGCGAACTCTAAAGGGCTATTCCTATAGCCTTTAAGATACAGTTGATTGGTGAATGAATGTAGGGCTAGCCCTACATTCATTCACCAATCAACTGTATCTTAAAGGTCTGCTATGTGCCATGCGCTGTGCAGGTTCTGTAGTTACCAAGACAAAAAATAACTAGTCCTGGCCTTCAAAGAGATCACAATCTATTATATTCTAAAAGAGAAGCATTTCAATATTGTCTTTCTGTCCCCAAAAGTTAGCACAATACCTGATTATGTTGGAATTAAAAATATATGGTAGCTTATGGAATTAAATTATTTATGCCCTCACAGTTCAGTGGCTGTAAGTATCCATAATGATATAAAACCATGATAATAATGACTTATCAACAAGCAAGACTGGAGTTGTCAGAGATGGTGAACACGACATGAGAATTTTAGCTTTGGACTAGTTGGAAGAGTTAAAGATAGAATTATGAGAGTATGAGTTCCGAGTCAGAAAACATTTTAGAAGTCAGCAAATCCATCCTCTTCGTTTTACAGATGAGGAAACCAAGGTACAGAAAGCTCAATGACTTGCCAAGCACCACAAGGTTAATAAGTGCCCAAGACAGGATTTGGAGGCTGGCCTTCCTAATGCTTCAAATCAGTCTGGCATCTTACCCACTAGATCCCACTTCCACACTCCTTCACGGACAAAACCCACCCTTAATTACTGGATATTCAGAGGGGCCTCACACTTACACAGGTACAGTAGGATGACTGTGGCCTTTGCAACAGAAAGTATTTTCAAGCCATTTGCCTCAAAATAAAATGGATCACTGGAGTAAGCTCATTTCGATTAAGAAAAGTCTCTTTTACAAATATCAGGGCAATCTAGACAAATGCTTGCCAGGACTTAGGACAGGGTGTGGCTTCAGATTGAACACTTTTCCCTTTCCTGTTAAGATGTCCTTGCTTTGATGGCTTTCTGAGCTGTTACAAAAAGACCATGGAAAGAAAAGAAGGCATGAGAAGGGGTCTTGGGGAGATCTGCCCATGTGGCTCTGCTTCTCCAGCCCAGACTGGGAAAGACTTCCAATGTCACCCACTGGTACAGCAGAAGTGTCATACGTGACCTGAGGCAGCAATCACAGGGCTCAGCCTCATGCAGTTGTTACTGGTACTTTGGAGACAGCCCCTAAGAGCACATTTGGTTCCAATCAAGCCCTGCGCACTGTAGAACATCCTGTTTGTCTACACTTATTATTACTGACAAATTATCCTCCTCTCAAATCTCAGGGAGCATTCACTTTATCCTCACATTAAACCTGATTGGAAACAGTAGGTTTAATTGAACACAGCATGAGGCCCACTCATAAACTACAACAGTTCCTTTTTATGGTTAAATGCACGAGATGTGTGAAGACAGTGTATACTACTGGATGCAAGGAATCTAGCCAGTTGGGAATAGAGTTTAAACAATGCACTCGGGACCAGGGTTGAAGCACGAGCAGATGAGATGCCCTACACTGACCCGAGAAGACTGTGCCATAACTGTTTCCCAAGAAGAATGCTATATTTAACAGGGGGTAACTTCAGCATAAGGGAGGTACAAAGTGTTAGGGAGTTGGGCCTGGGTTCGAGTCACAGTTCTGTCACTTGCCCCTCTCCCTGTAGGAACTTTAGCTTCTTTGGAAGCATTTTGTTGTGTTATTCAGTTGTTTCAGTCATTTCCAACTCTCCATGACCCCATTTAGGGTTTTCTTGACAAAGATACTGGAATGGCTTGCCATTTCCTTCTTCAACTCATTTTATAGATGAGGAAACTGAGACAAACAGGGTGAAGTGACTTATCCAAGGTCACACAGCTAGTAAGTATCTGAGGCTAGATTTGAACTTGGGTTTTCCTGACTATACACTCAGCCACCTAGCTGCCAAAGAAATTAGAACCGATAATTTCTAAGGTCCCTTTCAATTTTAAATCTCATGATTTTATGACTCAATTTTGAGTCTTGAATATTCCATTTGCATGATCTTGAGTGTCATTTAAGCTTTTTCAGCCTCAATGTATGATGAGGTCCCTTGAAGTAAAACTCAAATCATCAAGCCACTTACTCCATGAAGCTTCCCTAATTGCCACTCCACACCTTCCCACATACATACACCAAACTAAAAGCAATCTCTCCTCTCTCTTAGTTTCTATATCTCTGTGTATCTCTGTTGGTGCACACTCTCATGATATTTTCATATACTACCTTGAAGAAGGAGGCAGAAAGAAGAGCAGAAGGAGAAAGAGGAGGAAGAGAAATAACAGACCAGGATCTTGCTATTTTTGCCAGATGTCCAATAAACAAAACCAAAAATATGCTAGAAAAGTCAGCAAATAAACTATGCTGGAACTGAAGCATCATTATAGCCAGAAATGCTGCCCACAGCTGCCCAGATAAAACTCTGATCCATAACAATTTTAAAAAGCATTCTTTAGAGGCATTTCTATATAAAGTAATCATGATCTCCAAACTACAAGGAATAAAAAAACTTTCAAATTACAGAGTCCTAGAGAAAAAAAAATCAAACCACGTGAGAACAGGACAAGATACATGCCTTTACCAATACCACGTCTGTTCCTAGAGTTGTCCTGAAAATTCTTTCAGTAAATGTACAGAAGATACTGAGCTTACAGCTCAGTATTCATTCAATTAAAAAAAATCAGTTCATCTGCCTGCTCAAATGATTCTTTTCTCGTGAAGATTTCACTGATTCTCCTACTTTTATAATTCCTACCCTGCAGTTGAAAATATTCCTGCCTCCAACTTCTCACAGTTTCATACCTATCAGTTCTATGCATATCCTATTCTGAACCACAATCATTGTACACACATTACTTAGAATTGCATGAATATTTATTGACCAAATTAAATAATACATATAAAGTATGGTAAAAAATCCCAAAATATGACATAAATGTGAGCTATGAGTAGTATATCTTTCCTGCTAAATTGTACACTCCATGAAGGAAAAAAATCATGTCTTCAATGCCATGGTCCTCTCCCTACCCAGTGTTGTAGATATGGGATGGTTGGAAAAACACTAGACTTAGAGTCAGAAAATGTGATTTCAAATCCTGGCTTCACCACTTAAGATGTGACTTTGAACACATGTTTCTCTGAATCTCAATTTCTTCAACTTGAATAAAGGGGATTAGATTAGAAAATCATTTGGACACATTTCACTTCTAAATGTTATGAATCAACTGATTTATGATGAATCAATAAGTGAATGAGTGAGTAGTAGGTACCCAATAGCTATTTACTAACTGATTTCATTTCAGTGCAATAATGCACTTCCATCCTATTATGAAGATGAAAGAACCATGATGTAGCTTGGCTAAAGGATGAACCCAGCATCATCTAAATTTCAGTCAAAGGGAGACCTAGGGAAGAGTTTTCTCTTTACTTTGTTATTTGTTATTCAGTCTTTTCAGTCATGTCCAACTCTTTGTGACCCCTTTAGCACTTTTCTTGGCAAAGATATTGGAGTCACTCACCATTTCCTCTTCCAGTTCATTTTACAGATGAGTAAACTAAGGCAAAGGAGGGTAAGTGACTTACCAGTTAAGCTACTTAAGTGACTTACAGCTAGTAAGTGTCTGAGGCCAGATTTGAACTCAGGAAAATGAGTGTTCCTTACTCTAGGCCTGGCACTCTATTCACTGCACCACCTAGCTGCCCCTTCTCACTTGAGAAGCAATATACCTAGCTTTAGAAATATCTTTGCAATAGATAAACACTAGAAACATCCTACTAAAAGCAGGTACTAAATGAAAATGTTCTTGTTCACTCTCACTGTTTTTATTTAACAGTGTTGGGCATTCCTATCAAATACAAAAGGACAAGAAAAAAAATTCTACAAGGATGAACACTTAAATGAAAAAGTCAAAGTATCATAATGTCTAGATTATACTGCAGCTTATCTAGAAATATTCAACCAAACCAAACTAAAAGAATTAATGGGGATGATAAATTAGCTCAGCAAAGATGTGGGATAACAAGTTTAACCCATAAGAATAATCTACACTCTTATTGGCTTATAAAAAGCAGAAAACATAATAAAAACAAAAACACCTTTTTTTCAATAATAATAACAGATGCCATCAAATATTTGGGAATTTCAATAATAATAACAGATGCCATCAAATATTTGGGAATTTCAATAATAATAACAGATGCCATCAAATATTTATGTAGACCTATATAAGGGCCTATGACCAGTATACAGGCAACTATAAAATTATAATGACCAAATTGAAGGAAGACCTAAATGAATTAGAGGAACATTCAATGTTCATGGATATGTTGGGTTAATATAGCAAAAATGATAATGCTCTCCAAATTAATTGTGATGCCATATTTATTGTGATGCCAATCAAAATGCCAAGAGGCTCCTTTTGAGAATTACAAAAAATTAAAATTATGATTATAAGCTGGAACACAAGAAGAAAGTTAGTATTATGCCCCAGAACATCAAAACATATAAAATTTCATCCACAAGCATTTATTAAGCACCCCCTGTGTGCCAAGAACCATAGTAAGCCTTTGAGATAGAAATACAAAGAAAAAAACAATCACAAGGAGTTTACCATTATAACAGGGAAACAAGAAAAACATCCAAGTGTATACAGACTAAATAAAAAGAAAATAGAGGCAATTATCAGCAATATCTAGTACTGGAGATAAAATAAACAAGTAGAGAAGCTGCACCAGACGTTCAACCAGATGTATAGGAAAGACTGATAAATTTACAGAAAAATTAAAACCACAGAAAAAGTTCATTATTTTTAAAAATATATTTGGGAAAACTGGTTAGCAATCTGTCAGGAAAGCAACTTTTTAACCTACATCTTAGTCCTAATAACCCCCAAATTTCCAACTATATGAGAGATTTTAATTTATTATATATAAAAAGAAGAAAAATGTAATAAAGTATTCATCTCAATTGTAGAGAACAAATACATTTTTACAAGTCAACCAAAGGTATTATAAGGGAGAAGAGAAATGTGCTTGACTATGTGATGAAAAAACATAATGAAAAGAAAAAAAGGCTCAATAAAATATTTTGAGCAAATATGACTTCTAAAACTTGACATCTAAGCACATATGAGGAGCAATTAAAACATCACATTGTTCATTCCTAATCCTTTATGGAGAAATGATCAATAGGTATGAATAATTATTATAAAGTTATTTTATTTATGTTATTTACTTTACATTATAAATAGTTAATAAGCACTTGAAAAATATTTAACCTCACTAATAAACACACTCAAAAGAACTTTAAGAATTCACATCACATCTATTGAAGTGGTATAATTTATAAGCAATATATAAGCAGCTGGAATATTTGTGGTAGAATAAGGTAAACTCACTCATTGCCTTTGGAATTGAAGACTTGTGTACTCATTTGAAGAGCAATATAGAAGTACTGAGAAAAAAGTTACAAAAATAATCACATAATTGATGTTATTATTTAGAAAATACCCTGAAAACATTATCAGAACGAATCCTCTCCCCTGCCAAAGAAAGTCTGCCCAAGATTTTCATAACAGACTTAGATAGAATTATCCAACAACCCAAGAAATGAACAAGGATTTCAGTACAATAATGTGATGAAGAATTATAATATGATCAATAATAATAGCAATGTATACAGAGTAACTTAGATGGATCTTTATTCAATAATGCAAAACAAAACAAAAGGAAAACCAGAGATGAGAGTGTGACGTGTGTATGTAGTTGTATATGACCACATACAAGAAAAAGTGAAGAAGAATAAAAGGACGAATAATCCCGATAGGAACTTTAGAATAAGTGGGTTGAATTGACATTCAATGTCAAAGATTTTTTATTAATTTTAAAGTGAAAAAATATGCCCCCTCTCATCTTCTCAAAAATGTCTGTCATAACTGGAAGGGACCTGTAAATAGAAGGGACCTCAGAAGCACTATAACTCAACCCAGAAGTGAGCAGGACTTCCTTTATGCCTGAAAGTGATCATTCAGTTCAAAACCTCCAGGGATGGAAATTTTAGCTCCTCCCAAGGCAACTCATTTCATTTGGGGAGAACTTTAACTATTAAGAAAGTTACTCCTTATGTTGAAGTAAAACATTCCATTTTTGTAATTCATTCTCTTTACTTTGGCCATTGCCTTCTCAGGTTGAGTAGAACCATCCTCCATACAAGAAGCCTTCAAATATTTGAAGAAAATCCAACCCTCTCATTTTGCAAATGGGGAAACTGAGGTCCAGAGGAATTATAGTTTTTTTTTTTCAAGGTTTCAGTATTCTGTTCATTGAAGCTGCTACTGTTGCTAATGATTTTTTTAGAACATTTTTGCCATAACAAACATAAATGCAGCCATAATATAAATAACTGAGCTCTTCTCCCTATGGTACAGAGAGCCAGTGACAGATCCCAAATCTTTTTTTCTCCCACACCAGGGCTCTTTCTCAGACACCCTTCTCTGCTTTCATCATTATACAGGAGCCAGGAGGTCAATCTCCTTTGCCTATGCAACAATTCCCCATCCTCAACCCAGATGACAAATGGAAAGTCAGATTCCCCTTCTTATATTGTTGTTGTTGATATTGTTGTGGTTGTTTATTCTCAAAGAGGACCAATGATATCATGTGGATGCTGTTTTGACCTGAGAGTGAATTGAATTTAAATGAGACAGAGCTATGAAAAGTCATAAGACAAGAGTTGTCTTTGGTTGAAAATAGCAGTAATTGTGACCATACCATGGCAGTGGAATGTGAAAGCAATGGATTTCACCATTTCTCTTTAGACACAATCTCTCCTATATACTATTTTCTCTCTACACACAGTCACCATCCAGGTTCATGCTCTTATCACCTCTCCCTAAAATTACTGCAATAGACTTCTAATTGCTCCCCCTGCCTCCAGTCTCCCCACTCCAACCCAACCTCCCCTTAGCTGCCAAGGTGATTTCCTAAAGCTCAGGTCTTACCATGTCATCTCCCCACCCCCATTCAATAAATTCCAGTGGTCCCCTAATACCTCTAGGATCAAATGTAAACTCCTCTGTCTGGCATTTTAAGCTCTTCATAAGCTAGGCTCCTCCTACCTTTCCAGGCGTCTTATACTTTATTCTGCTCCCTGAGCTCCACGATCTAGCTGCTTTGGCCTATATTCCTTGACTACAAGGCTATACCTCTTCTTTCTCTGTGCCTTTATAATGGCCATCTCCCCATGCCTGGAATGCTCTCCCTCCTCCCCTCTTCCTCTTGGTTTCCCTGGAGTCCTTCCAGTCTTAGCTCCAAAGACCTATCTCCTGCAGGTGCCCTTCCTACTCTCCCCCCACCATGCTATTGATATCTCTGCTCTAAGATGACCTCTCACCTATTCTGTCTAGATCTCAAATCTACCTACTTGTTTACATGCTCTCTATACCACTAAAATCTAAGCTCCTCAAGGGGAGGAACTGTTGTACCATTTTTTGTATTCCCAGAGATGAGCAGTGTACCAATACATTGTAAGTGCTTAGTAAAATACTTTTTGACTGATAGTTTTTAATTTTGCCTCTGTTAATTACTAGTTTGTGACTTTGGGCAAGTCATTCCACCTTCTGAGGCTCAGTTGCCAATTCTGTAAAAAGGAAGGGGTAAGACTAAATGATGTCCAAAGGTCTTTCTAGTTCTAGACCCCACACTTCTGTTGCCAAGAAAATGTACAGTGCCTTTTCTGTCAGACTTTCCATTGAAATTGCATCAGTCCAAACTGATTCTCTACTGACAGTGAGCACTCGATTTCCAACAGGACAGTAGGAAGGCTGGTTTTGACAGATCCCCAAAGGTTCCATCTTGATCACAAACCTCTGAAAAGTTTGCTGGATGAGGCAGCACCATTTCTGCTCCCATCTCTCCATGGCTCCCATGAAAAGCAGCCTCTCACTGAAACACACTTGTAATTAGGGCTTCTGGACTGAAAGGAGAATGATTGGCAGTCTACACTGCCAAAGCCCTCTTGGCCCTGAGTGCATAAAGAAGTACTATTTGGGGGCTTTTATGGGCAAGGATATTGTTTTAAAGTTTAATTTAGAGGCACATGTTACCAGTTTTATTTTGCTCTGGAGCAGCTGGGCTGGGGGAGTTAGGGTGGGGGGTGGGAGGCTTTCTAAGGTTGCAATCAATGGCCGGCTCTCCTCAAACCAGGACCCCCTTGGAAACTAAACAGATGTCTCATGAGGGCTGTTTATCCTGACTGAAGAAATAAAAATTAGGCAGCAACGAAGAACAATGGTCTCTTGAAGAAACTTTGACAGCCAAATTGCAAGAACCCAACCAGAAATTACCAGCAAACTTTTCAGGAAGAAAAAAATTGGGGTTAAAGCGATATTTTTTTAATTGCAGGGGCATGGAGTGAATATGAATGTATAAACAAGGCTATGTGTGCTATGTGAAATATTATGCAATATAATATGAAGGCACAGCATAATAGAACATAACCTAATCGGGTACATTCCCCCAAGGAACAGCTTCAGAAACAACATGGTTTGTGTTTGACTACAGCTAACCAGAGTTAGCAAGTTATTGCCGGGATTGAGAATCCTAGAGTTGAAGCTGCAACTTCCTAGTAATAATAACAGGCACTTATATAACACTTTATCCTTTGCAAAGGTCTTTACATATATTAACTCATGTGATCCTTACAACAACTCTGAGAATGAGGTGCTGTTATGATCCCCATTTCACAGATGAGAGGACTGAGGCACATAGATCTGAAGGAGTTTGCCTAGAGCTATTATTTGAGATAAGATATGTATTGGTTTTCCTGACTCCAGGTATTATCCTCTAATCACTTGCTGAACCACCTAGCTGCAATTCAGGAACATTTATTAAGTAACTACTGTATGTTTGTCTTGTCCTTAGTCATTAAGCATCTTGGTGTGAATCAGTCAGTCAGTCAGTCAATCAAACCTATGTACCAGGTCCCATTCTAAGTGCAGGACTAGAGTCCAGGTCTCCTGACTTTTAGACCACTGTTATTTTTCCACTATATCTGTCTGCCCCGTATTACCTAATTGCTATCCTCCAGCTAACCACCTAGCTATGGCATAAGTATTTTCTTCTCCATAAAAAAGTAATTCGCATGATTGTTAATCAAATCAAGAAACAGGAGTTGTATGCCTACTACGTACACAATTCTGTGCAAGGCACTGAGGGAGGATGTAGAAGTCACTTGTGTGCCATGCCATGGTCCTGTGACACCCTAAATATACTTGTCCTTCAATGCTTCAGGAGAACATTCTATGCACACCCTCTCATGCTGTGGAGTTTCTCCCCATTCATGCCTTTTACTGGTCTCTTCTGCCACCTATTTCCACTACATAAACAAAATCTAGCCACTCAAGATTAAGGGCCGTTTTGTATTTATATCTGTTTCCTAGGTCACTCAATTCATCAGCAAGCGTTTATTTAGGCCTTTCTATGTCCTAGGCACTAAAATAAATACTGGAAATTAAAAGAAGAGTGAAATCAAGAAAATCTCCTGCCCTCAAGGAACTTACATTCCAATGGGGGACACAACCTGTAAATAAACAGGTATACCCACGATATATATAGAGTAGATATTGGGAAATGTTAGAGAGGAAGGAAGGAAGAAAGGAATTGACTGGGAAGGTCCCCAAAAGAAGGTGGCTTTAAGATGTCTTGGAGGAAGCCAGATACGTCAAGAAGTGGAGGTTAGGTTGAAGAGCATTCCAGGCATTTTGGATAGGCGATACAAAATTAAATGGCATGTGTGAGGACCAACATATAAGCTGGTATCACTGGATTGTAGAGTTTGTAAGCAGAGTAGGGTATGAGAAAAATGAAAACATAAAAAGTGGCCAGATTGTGTCTTAAAGACCTTAAATGTCAAACAGAGGTCTTTAGATTTGATCCTGGAAGAGGTTATTGGGCATGGGAGATCAGACCTAAACTTAGGGAAATCATGCTGGCTGCTACGTCCAAAGATTCATGGCCTTATGGTCAACCTTTGTGTGATGGACCACCTCTCCATTGAGCAAGGCATGTCCTTGAACAATACTTGAATAATAGATAAGCAGTCCATCACTGGTCACTATAACCTCAATCTTTCCAACACAGAAGAATCTACCAGGGCTTGAATGCTACAAAGAGGCACCAGAGAAGGGTTATTGTGAAGTCTAAGTACAGAGCATACTGTGTGGAAAAGATCAAATTACTTTCCTTTAAATGGATTTTAAGAGATAGGTAATGCAAGGAATACAACTCTAGATTTCAAACCAGGAAGACCCAAGATCATATCCTAAGTTCAAATCAGACATTCACTAGCTGTATGACCTTGGGCAAGTCATTTAACCACTCCCAGATCCTGTTTCCTTATTTGTAAAATGGGCATAAAAATAGCACCTCCTTCCTAGGATTGTTATGAGAATAATATGAAATACAGTAATATCTGTAAAGTACTTTGCAAATCTTGAAGCACTATATAAATGCTAACATATTATTTTATAAACATGTGGGTATTTGGGTTCTTATTCAAAGTTTATCTGGACTTCGGGGATCTTTCATATCAGATTTAACAAATACTTAATGAGTGTCTATTCTGTGCAAAGTCCTATGCGTGGGTATAGTTAGCCAGGTTGAAATTCACATGAGAATAAGAGTCCTCATGAAATTTCCAGGATTTCTTGGACTCTATCCAAAGCGCCACAAAGCCAGCATTTCCTGCCCCACTCTCTCTTCATGCTTTGATGACTGACCTTGGCTACAAAGGCTAATTGAACTTTCCTAACCCTCTCAGGGTTCAGTTTGGGTGAAGACTTGACTTGGTTTTCATTTTTATCTACGCCATTTTAATCATTCTTGATGTAATCTAGACCCCATAACTTGTTTATTTTCCATCTTAAGTGATTTAGTGCTCATAAAATGTGCTTAACCCCATGGCCTCCAAGCCTGCAATGGACGGCATAGTTATAGCATCATGGAACCTAGAATATCAGAGCTAGAAGGACCTTGGGTCTCATCTAACCCAACCCTATTGTTTTTATAGCAGAGAAAATGGAGGTCCAAAGAGAAGGAGGTCACAGAGGGACAGGCTCAAACTAGCCTCCAGAGTTCCAAGCATTTCCACAATAAGTGAGTCTTTGGCAGAACTATACAACCTGTCTAATTCATTTAAAAGGATTCACTATGCAAATTCAGGTAAACCAACATCCTATATGTTATATGTGTAAACAATTTCATCTGTCACTGCAGCCAACAGGAGACACTACAAATATAAGCAAATATAATCATGAGAACAAAAAGGAAATTACATCAGTGTTCTTGCTTAGTCACCATGAGTACCCAGCTGTGTATAAATCACATAAGCCCTTAAAACTGTAGTTTGTAGAAAAGGACAGTCCTCCTTGCCTAGTCTTCTTATGCTTTACACACACACACACACACACACACACACACACACACACACACACACACACACCTCTTTGATTCAGTGACACTGGCCTCCTTGCTGTCCCTCAAACGAGATAATCCACCTCCTGACTCTCCACATTTTCCCTGGCTATCCGGAACGCTCTCCCTCCTCTTCTCATGTCTACTTTCTAAATTTCCTGTCTTATTTCATCATTCATAATCCAAGTGGCTTTCCTTTCTTGATTATCTCTGATTGATCCCATCCATAGCTTTTTTGTACCTGGTCATCCTTATGTTGTCTTCACCAGTAGACTGTGAGTACCTTGAGAACAGGGACTGTCTTTTGCCTTTCTTTATATTCCCCAGAACTTTGTAGTGTGCAGCATATAGTAGGCACTTTAGATGTTTATTGACTGACTGGCTGACCATTCCCATCCTTCTCCCAATTCTTTATGAATCACAGTGGTACTTTGATGCATCTGTGTTCTCATTAAAGTAGGTACTCCCTCCAATGGCATGAACTGCAATCTCTCCAACCCCCGTCCTAGGGTCACTCTTCATCTTTCTCATGTCTTCCCAGAAAGCTTCCACAGGGGATCCATCTCCTTCCAGGCACAAGGGTATTGGTAGGTGCCAAAGGAGGAAAAGAAATTGTGTATTAATTGTTATCCTTTCCTAAGGCTAAAAGGGGGTGCTCACATCTTTTTCTCTTGCCTTCATACTCTAGAATTTATTTCATTGATGTGGAAAACTGCTTGGTCAAGAAACTCCTTGTCTGAATGCAGTTTGGCAACCATTCTGCACCTGAGTTGCCTGGGAAATGGAGAGGGAAGGGAAGGAAGAAAAGAATAAGCATTTATAAGATTAAGTGACTTGTTCAAGGTCACACAATCAGTGTATGTCATGTGGGACATGAAGTCTGGTCTTCTTCATAATTCTGAGGCCACATCTCCAAACTCTGCATCATACTATTTCATTTCCCTTTTTCCAAACAACCAATCAATCCATGAGAATTATTAAATGCCCGATACATTCTGGGCAGCTAGGGCATGCAGTGGATAGAGCACTGGGTCTGGTATCAGGAAGACCTGAGTTCAGATCCAGCTTCAGATACTTACTAGCTGTGTGGCCTTGTTGAGTCACTTTACTTTTACCAGTCAGTTTTCTCAACTGTAAGACAGAGGTCATAATAGCACCAACCTCCCAGAGTTTTGTTGTGATGACCAAATAGGATAATAATTGTAAAGAACTTTTAAAAACCTTTAAAGGTTATATAAATGATAGCTATTGTGCCTCTCTCTTCTTCCATATGATTCTTTGTTGGGGATGAATTGCATCCTACTTACACTGACCATGTGCCTCTCCATTGGCCTTTGGGTGACTTTGTAGCTTTAATTTTGCAGAGACTATGGTATTATATGACTCACTGCTACATAGCATCACTAGAAAAGTATTATTGCAAAGGTGAGCCTTTTGCTTTAGGGACCAGCTTGGGGTCATGAAAGCACCATATAATTTGCTAAATGCAGTCCAGCTCTTTTCTTTTATTGAATTCTAGAGCCAGACCACTTTCCATACATAGTGTCTGTCCAAGATCTATGGGCTGATAAATTAGCTCTATAGTTTGTTTATCCAACAGTATATCATAGGCATCTTTCATCCACTTTGCTTCCCTGTGTGGATAGTTAGATTAAGTAAGTGATTATGAATCTCATTTAGAAGGCTTACAATGTTCCAGGGCTTGATAAAATGAACACAATGTCACCTACAAATTAAAGCATGTAGACAATGGCATTGTCTATAGGGAATCCCTCTTCTGTTTAAACTCTGAGCTAGACATCTAACATTAACAGCAGCAAGCATCTTCAGTGAGCACACTTCTCTCTTCTTTATGTCTCTCTTGATAAAAATCATTGAAGAAAGTTATCTCTGTTGTTATATCTTTCAAGGAATCTTAAGTGAGGTTGGCATCTTTGTGGGAGATATCTTGTAAGAATAGTCTTTAAGGTGGTTCTTTGTTCTCCCAAATCAAATGTTTCAAAGAGTAAGTACTTGGGGATCTTGTATTCTCTACAAATTTCAATCAATAATGTGACTGCAAAGATGTGGTCTGCTTATATACTCATCAGTTAGGGAGCAGCTAAGCAATCTATGGTATAAAAAGGTAATTCAATATTATTTTGTCCTAAGAAATTATTGGGCAGCTAGGTGGCACAGTAGACAGAGCATTGGGCCTGGAGTCAGGAACACTTGATTCAAATCTGACCTCAGACACTTTCTAACTGTGTGATTCTGGGTAAGTCCCTTCACCCTGTTTTCTTCTGTTGCTTATCTTTAAAATGAACTGGAGGAGGAAATGGCAAACCACTCCAGTATCTTTGCCAAGAAAACCCCAAATGAGGTCATGAAGAGTTAGAAAGACATGACTGAAAAAACAACTGAACAACAACAAAAAAATATGGGCAATAAGAATTCAAAGGAACACATATGCTTATAAGAAATAAAACAGAATAAACAAGTATAAAAGCAATAACTCAAATGAGATAAATGGAGAAAAACAACTATCACAAAATTCTGAATGCTATTGAATTATAATGATCAATGGGTGGGAAAATCTACCTTCCTCTCTTCTTTGCTGATATTAGGGACTTTGGATATGATACAGTACATATACAATAAGACTTGGTTGATATATTGATCAGTTTTGCTGAATTGTTTTCCTTTTCTTATATTTCTTTTTCCTTCTTTTCGGAGTGGGGCTCTCAGAGTAAGGGAAGGGGAAGGAATGTCTTCAAAACTAAAGATGATATAAAAACAAGGGGAAGAATAAAAAATTTTAAATTAAAAGAAAAAATATCTTCCACTTGCAAACTCTAGATGAGATTTTATAAAATCACTTATTTTTTCCCTAAGTGTTAGTATCATCCCCTTTTTCAGCTATCTCTAGAATCAATCCTTCAATGCCCTCAAAATTTTGTCACCTCCAATACAACATTCTTCTATAAATACTAAGTGTAGGGCAGCTATTTTTACTATCTTTGTTTTATTTATTACCATTTCTATTTTTTCTAGCAATACATTTGGAACTGTGTGCTAGTGTCTGAATATAATACCTCCACTGTCATTGATGGTGAAATAATTTATTGTGGAAGTCTTTCTTTCTTTGTCTGTTTTTCTTCCTCTTTCTGGTTTCATCCTTATTTTCCACCATTGTGATTTTTCTTAATTGGGTGTTATACCAAGCTATTTGCAAACTTACTCTTTCTTCCATTACCTCTTGCCGTTTTATGAGATGCTGCTGCTAATAATCTTGCAACATCCACCTCAATAAAACCTTACAAATAAGTTTATAATCTGAACCGATATTGTTCTTGGCTGTCCTGCACCTCTGCTTGACAAAGAAATCAAGTGCTTGTTGTCTGAGGCAATTTCTAGGCTTTTTTGTTCTCCTTGTTGTGGTGATTGCTTTATATTATATAATATAAACATATATTACTATTTATATTATTGTTTACATATAAATTATATGTAATTTATATTATATTATTTTATATATAATTATATATTATAATACGTCATATTGTATTAATATAAATATATTATATTTATATATTAAACTTAGTTAGGAAATGGTGATTATTTGCATCATCTGTTCTTTTATACATTTCCCATATTTTCATCAACTGCAATTTGTAAATGGTCAAACTGAAGTCTCAATCATATACTGTATCTAGTCATTTTTATTCTGTCTTATTTGCTATTGATTTTTATCTCTCTTCTATGTCATCTGACTGTACAAAATTAGTCAATTCATAAATGACTTCCCACTAGAAATCAATCATTTTCTGTCTGTTAAAATGTAGTCAATTGTATTTTTTTTGCATCATATTACTTGGTGTTTGCCATGTCCAGTGTCTTGAAGAAATTATTTGTTACATATAGGCACATGCCTCCTTTGTAGTCCCCAAGTCCTTGCTCTCTCTTATTTCTTGCTGCTGAACCACATTTTTCAACCTGTTCTTTGTCATCCACCCCCATACCCACCTACACACAGAAGTCACAGAATATTAAAGGATATGCCAATTTACTCCATAGGGTCTTATCAGGTTGTTTGTAGAATTTCTTTACTTCTTCATCCTCGAGAACAGATGGTGGTACTTAAACTACAATTATCTTCCTGGTGGTCTTTTTTGCAAATGCTCACCATGAACATTGTAATCTGAGATGGCCAAATGTCCCCTGTAATGGTGTTCCTTGCTGCCTCTGGACAGACAGTAGATTTATTCACCTTTATTCACCTTTCTAAAAGGAACATCTTTCCTTTTATTCCTATATTCCTTTTCTGTTCTGGTTTTATTCATAAGAAAAATGTCAAGATTGATACAATTCAGATCTTCCAGGAGTATGTACACTCATTGACCATTGGACAAGGACTGTAGGTTCAGGGAACCATTAACTCTGTTCATGTTTATAGGGAATCTAAAAGCTGCATAATTCTTGCATCCTTTGCCCCCTCTTCTGTCATTCTCTCATCTATTTTGCAGATGTTGAGGGGGTCTACAAAGGACTGGGAGTCATTTTGTTTTTTACTTTATAGATAACTGACAAAAGAATTGATTACCAAGTGATCAATATATTGTTCAAGACCTTCTCCCTATCTTCTAGACTGGTCCTTGGACAACAGGTATGGTCTGTTGCAAGATTATCTTTGAGGATCTTTTTATCATGACAGACTTTTCCAGAATTTAAGACTCCGTTGTCATAGCCTTCCAGAACCCAGGATCACCTCTAGGCCACATTTGAGGCCTCAGAGTGGGAATTTATGAAGGAATTGAGGGGAAAGTATCTCTTGTGATTATTTTTTACTTTAAAAAATTTTTTATTCTGAACTTAAACTTCAAAAACAAGCATTGTCACATACAGAACACAAACAAGGATTATAGATGGTATTCCATATCATGCCATTTGCTTTTTTAAAAAAGTATGTAATAATTCAGTACATTACTTTCAAAATTATCCTATTTAACTGTTCTGTCTCTTGTTCCCTTCTGTACATTTTAAAACTATTTCTGTGACCTTATTTTGTGGGACATCACTATTAATTATCCTTCCTTCTGACACTCTCCTTCCCCCAATTAAAAACCCAGTGGCTATAGGTAGCCATTGGGAGGGGGAGGGGGGAAAGGCAGGGAAGAAAAAAAGAAATTAAATGACAACTTTATTATATATTTCAAAGGAATAGCAAATTTTCCCTAATGCCTTGCAGTTTCATGTGCAATCATCTCTCTTTTATGATATTATGTTATGGAAATGCTTGTTTTATTCCATAAATTTAAAATAAAGTAAAAACTTAAAAACAAGCCAAGTGTAAGGGAAAAAATATTTTTTACAAATAAACGTAGTTAAGAAAAAATAAGTCTATACTGTAGTCATGTCCAAAAATATGTCTTTTTTCTGCACCTTGTTCTCTTGGGGTTGACTATATTTTCTAAACTCACTAAATAAATGTTCTTCAGTCCATGTAATACAGACACAGCATTAAGGTCATTGTTCTTTTAATTTCTTGCTTTTTTCTTTTTAAAAATTATACAACTGAGTTAGCACATCTTTGGGCTTTTTTCCCCACAAAATAATCCCTAATCCATTTTATTTATTTTTATTTATTTTAACATTCATTATTTATTTATTTAAACATTCATTTTTAGATCTAGGTTCTAAATAAACTGAAATTACATGTAAGAATGAGTTCCCATTTGTTGCTAAACATGGATATCCATCAACCATCATGATGGTTTAATGAGGGATTTAAGAGATTCATTTGGCAGTAGTTGTAAGTTATATAATTTTTCTTTCCATCTCAAATGAGAGCAGATCTAAAAAAAAATCAAAATATTCCAATCAACAGGCAATAATAAAATTTAATTCAATCCAAAATATTGATAGAACTTTGTTTAAATTCAAATAATTTACATGAGATGCTCATCCTTCTGGAATGTGTTTCAAACATAGCTTTTGCTTTGCAACCTGGGATCTTAGGATATCTCTGGTGGTGGCTGGAGAGAGGGAAGAGAAGATAAAAATTACATATTATAAATGGTGGAGGGCATCTGAGAGATCTCCCAACCCAGCCATTTCACAGAGGAGGCACCAGAGATTCAGAGAGATGAAGCAACTTTGCCCAATGTCAGTGGGAATCAATCTGAGTGGCAGCAGCTAAACTTTCTAACAGCTGTTCAGTGAGTGGGAAAAGTACAAGGCAAACCAGAGATGCTCACTAGCAGACAGTAAGCTCCCTGAGGGCAGAGACCACATCTTATTCTTTTTTTTGATAGTGCTCTATATATAGGAGGCCCTTTATGAATGTTTGTTTAGTTTAATTGATTATTTAAATATACATATATAAAACATGTTTATATATAGTATATAGAAGCATGTATACTACATAAAATATTACATATATTTAATGTTATGTACATATGTATATATACATATATATATATTTAACTGTGAATACAGCTTCTTCTGAAGATATTGAGAGACATAGCATCTGGAAAGAACAGACTGCCTGATTAAACTGGATGGTGGAATTCCTTCCTCCACCCCCCATCCCAAGTAGGTGGCCTGACAGCTTGTAAAATGCTCCTAAGCTAACAGTTAACAGTCACAGTAACTGACCTCAATTACTGAAGGCTTTCATTTTTCCAAATGGGCACTGCCCTCACAATTAGTTCTCACCCAGGTGCTAAAGAGCTGGGAGTGAAGAAGGGGCCTTCAGTCCATTTAAATCCCTGGGCCATTTGAGGAAAGCCCTCCCCAGCCAACACCTCTGAATCAGCTTTCCTTCACTGGCCCATGCCAACATGAGATGAGGGCTCTGTTTTTTTTTCATGGGGCACATGAAACTAAACTTGGGCCCAGAGAGAGATGCAGAATGCTGGAGAATCTCATAGACCTCAGTTGGCCTCACAGGTAGGCAAAGCTGGCAGACACTTTCTAGTGGGGATTGAGCTCCACACCCTAAGCTAAAATTATCCCCATTTTACAGATGGAGAAAGAAAGATGTGGGTAAGGATCATGTGCAAATGAGCCCTTACCTGAGCACACCCCCTCCAGCTACTGCCAGATTTACTTTGTATGAATTTTATATTTTTCCCTATTGTGCTCTCCCTAATAGAATTTAAGCTTATTGAGGTCAGGAACTATTTGGTTTTGTGTGTGTGTGTGTGTGTGTGTGTGTGTGTGTGTGTGTGTGTGTGTGTGTGTGTGTGTGTGTGTGTAGCTCCAGGGCCAAGGACATTGCTTGGCACAAAGTATGTGCTAATAAATGCTTGTTGACTGATTGACTTACTCAAGTGCCTATGGGGAGCTGAAGAGCTAGGCTTCTAAATCCCAGTCTGGGACTTTTTCCCAATAAATCTTGCTTCCCAAAATTTTCAGCGTCTAAACTTGAAAAAGAGACTAAAGAACACCTAGTCCAGCTCCTTCATTTTGTGGAGGAGGAAGCTGAGACTCAGAAATGTTAAGTAAACATTAAGTAAATACCAAAGGTAACACAGAAAAGAACAGAGCTGGGCTTCAATCTGCCAGTCCCCATTAACTGCCTACTATGTGCTAAGCACTTCACAAAGATTCTCTTTTGATCCTCACAAACCTTGTAAGATGAGTAATGTTATCTCCATTTTATAGTTAAGGAACTGAGGCAACAAGGGTTAAGCGACATGCCCAGGATCACATAGCTAAGTATCTGAGACTGGATTTGAACTCAGGTCTTCCTGACTTCAACATCAATGCTCTAGGGGGTGGCTAGGTGGTGCAGTGAATAGAGCACCAGTCCTGGAGTCAGGAGGACCTGAGTACAAATCCTGTCTCAGCCACTTAACACTTACTAGCCATGTGACCTTGGGCAAGTCACTTAACCCCAATTGCCCTGCCTTCCACCCCCCCCCCAAAAAAATCAATGCTTTATCCACTGCTCCAATTAGCTGCACTTGAAGTAAAAGATGAAAATGAGGCAATCCCTGCCCTCAAGGAGCTTACATTCTACTAGAGAAATATAATATGTTCAGAAGGGAGTACAGTAAATATAAGATATAAACATAATAAATATACAAAGACTGGGTACAGGGAAGAAAACAGGAAAAGCCTCTTGAAAGTCACACTGTTCCTTGAAGGGAGCTAGAGGTGCCAAAATGTGAAGATGGGGAGGGAAGACATTTCAGGAGTGGAGGATAGCATATAATGTAGAGTGAATCAGGAGAAGTGATATGTCCTCAGCCTTGAAAGATGAGCTGAAGTCAGACTGCTAAAGATTTTAGGTGTAAATAAATGAGTTTGTATTTGTTTAAAATACAGGTAGTCAGAGAAGCTTCTTGAGCACAGGAGTCAGACAACCAGGACTGGTGGTTTAGTATTATCAATTTGGCAACTGTGTGGAGGATAGTTTGGAGAAGGGAGATTCTGGATGCTAGCAGACAAGCTAGGGTGACTGTGAAAAGTGGTGGAGACAGGAGCTAGAAACTGATTGGATTCAGAGCCCTAAGGATTAATCTACCATGATCCATCACTGCCAACAAGCAGGACTTTATGGGGATGGTACACCAATCAAACCACAGATGTTTCCTGAGGGTCCTCTCTGCTGAGGACACTGAACTAGGTCCTCAAGAGGAAGCCTATTATACCTGATAAGTCAACTGGCCTGAGAATCAGAAGACTTCAAAACCTGGCTCTGTGAACAACCAGTTGTGTGACTTTGGATAAATAATTTAACTTTTCTGACACCCAGGTTCCTTCATCTATAAAATGGGGAGATCACAACAAAAATATTACATTTTTACCCCAATGGGCTGTTGTGAGAATCAAACAGGAAGGAAAGCCATCTCTTACCATAACTTCTTCCTTTTCTTAAAAACAATAAACAATAATAATAGCTAGCATTTGAATATCATTTAAGGTTTACAAAGCACTTTGCAAATAGGATTTTTATTTGATCCTCACAACAATCCTGGGAGGTAGGTGATATTTAAACCCTATTTTACAGTTGAGGTAACTGAGGCAGACAAAAATTAAGTCACTTGCCTAGGATCACACAGCTGGTGTTTGAGGGTGAATTTGAACTCAGGTCTTCTTGATTCCAGCCCCAGGGGAAGGGAAGAAAGTACATAGATTCCTATATAGATTTCACCCCTTTAACAATTTAGTGAGTACTTGAGTATTGCCATGGCCAGCAAATTTACCCCCCTGTGGCCATTCTGGTAATGAGCATCTCTGAGTTTAGTTTACCAGTCACTGGACAGCAGGCATATAGTCAGTCAACGAGCATTTATTGCCACTGTATGACATTGGGTAAGTCACTCAGAGCTATAACTAAAGTGGGGTGACTAGGGCTTCTCCCCAGGGGGAAGGTTAAAAAGCTTAGGGCATGTGCAGCCCTTCAGCAGCTAGAAACAGAGCTTAGCACCTTGATGACAGGAATAATTAGTTAACATAGAGAACTGCCAGATGGCAGGTTTGAATGAGTTTCTCACTCACCCCTGTGTTCCATTTCTCCCCCATAAAGAGCCTTCCCAGAAGTAGTTTCACATCCATACCCTAGAGGAGAGGTTCTTATTCCGGAGTCTTTTTAAAAAGTTATTTTGATAACTGTATCCCAATATAACTGGTTTCTTTTGTAATCATGTGTATTTTATTTCATGCATTTAAAAATATTCTTCAGAGAAAAGGTCCATAGGTTTCACGAGCCTGTCAGAAGTCTATCACACAAAGTAAAGCATCTCTGCCCTAGGGTCTGCCTCACACTGGCATAGAGTTGCACCTTCCCCACAACTGAAAAGTTACTTCATGACGATTGCCACAAGCAAAAATTCCTAGTTATTGCTCTGAGGTCACAACACCTCTGCAGATCAGATTCCTCATTTTACTGGTCTCCCTAAAATCTCTTCCAGCTCTCACTTCCATGGAATTGGAGACTTTAGTGGTTCAATTGTCTCGAGGACTGAGGCTGCCTAAGAAAAGGAAGATTGGCGGAGGGTTATGGTCATGGAATGAAAGCTGGAGGGGGGATAGGAGGATAGATTCTCCTTTGAGTGCCCACAATGGGAATAAAGAAACATTGAAAAGTAAGCTCTGCCTCATCCTCCCTGGCTTATACTTTTTCAAAGAAAGGCTAACAATATTAACCTGTCTCTTAGGTGTAGATATAATACAAAGCTCTTGAAAGCAAGGTCTGGCAGACACTGAGGTGAGACGTCCCTGAGTTTACCAACAGCATGCTTTCATTGTCTGAATATGACACCTCCAAATCCTATGGTCAGTTTAGAATAGCTCCAGCAAGTTGATCATGGGATAATTGAATTCTTTTGATCAAAGCAGCTCTAAAGGCTAGGAAGCATGATGTAGTAGAAAAATCATAAGATTAGGAGCAGGAGGTTTAAATTCTGACTATTTATTGTATAAGTTAATGAACAAGTAAACACTTCCTATATGCCTCCAGTACCTTTCAAACTCTGGCAATACAAGTACACAATCAAAACAGTCCTGGTCCTCAAGAAGCTTGTATTCTAAAGGAGGAGACAAAACATAGAAAGGGAATGTTGACCAAGAAAGGGAATGATGGTCTGGGAAGTAGTACAGATGGTGAGTGAATCAATGGGGCAATCCATTAACACTCCCTTTTTAGAGCTAAATGTAGTGTTGATTTGGTTAAGTTGTTGAAGCAAGAAATGGAAAAAGGAAGTGGAAGGAAAGGGGATATACTCAGAGTAGTGGAAAATGCCAGAGTGGAGATGCTGCTGCATGATCTCAGAGATTATAGAGCCAAGTGGCTAAGCTCCTCCCTCAGCAATTCCCCTGGATGTCAACCTTAGAAGGTAGAGCAACAGGAGGGGTAGAAAACAGGCCCATAAAAGTGTGACATCAAGGAAGCTGTTTAGCCTCTCAGAGTCTCAGCTTCCACATTCACAAAAATGGGTTTGGGGCCAGATGAACTTGGAGTTAGGAGATTTAATTACCAGTTGTATGACCCTGGGAAAGTCACTCAGTGATTTGCATCATTTTCTTCATCCGTAAAATAAATGGGTTAGACTAAATATCCCTCCTAGTTGTAAATCTATGACCTTATGAATATTAAAAGAGAGAAGAATGGAGGATCTGAGTTTTTCTCTATGCCAAGGCTTGACCACTATACAAGTCCACTAGAGATGAGCAAGAAATGAAGAAAAATTAGGGTCCCATATAGTACAGCCTATTAGATAGTCTTGAAAGACTAAATGAAAGTTGTGACCAACAGCAGAGTAGTGAGGGAGAAAACAGAGTTAAAAGATGAATTGGTGCCCTGCGTCCTTAGTTTCCTCATATGATTGAATCCTAATCTTTGAAAAATAACATGAATAGGGTGAAGACATTTGTTAATGCCTAATAGGAGTGGTTGAAAGGGAGATCTGGGTCTAAGCACTTAAATTATGCCCCTGAAATTCCTAGGTTTTAACTGATTAAGGGTTGTCCTGGTCAAAGAGAAATCCTAGGCTTGTATCCCAAGTGGTAGTTGTCTTAATAGAGTTTTATTTCTTTTACTTCTGGGAGTATAAAACTAGACACAGTTAATCCATAGTTTTTTTTATCAGCTCCATTAGACTGTGCTAGTGTGATTGAACAAAAGGTAGTAGAAGGAAAAAAATAGAAAAGGAATGTGGTTGAGCCAAGAACTTAATTGAACAAATCTACACAGGTTATACCCATTGACCAATGAAATGAATGCTGCCACTCACAAAAGATGTAGAATTCCAGGGAATAAAGTAGAGCTCCCCAAGAACCATAGAACATGGCACTTTCCCCCATCACCACATTATGTGGAGAGAATGACTGTGAGGATATATTTGAAATTTTCACTGCCTGATCCTTATTGTTGAGCACAATCAGGCAAGTAGTGACCAGTAGCACTTTCTACTAACACAAACAAAACCAATGCAGCCAAAATTAGAACAAAAGCAGAAAACGGTTGGGGGGAGGGGGGAGTGGGATTTTTAAAGCAAATTTCTTTGATAAATGTCTTATCAAATACATAGGGAACTGAGCCAAATTCATAAAAATAATAGCAATTTCCCAACCAATAAAAGATCAAAAGATATGAACAAGCAGTTTTCAGAAGATGAAATCAAAGTTATCAATAGTCCTTTGAAAAATTGCTCTAAATCATTAATAATCAGAAAATGTACATTTAAACAACTGATATATCACCTGACCCCTCTCAGATTAGCTAATAGGACAGAAAAGGGAAAAGACAAATGCTGGAGGCAATATGTAAAAATGGGTACACTAATGCACTGTTGGTGGAGCTGTGAACTAGTGAATCATTCTGGAGAACGATTTGGAACTATGCCCAAAGGGCTATAAAACTGCATCACCTTTGACCCAGCAATACCCTTACTGGGTCTGATTCCCAAAGAAAACAAAGGAAAAAGAAAATAATCCATATGCCCCAAAATATTTATAGCAGCTATTTCTCTGGTGGTGAAAAATTATCAGCTGGGAAGTGGTTGAGCTGGTTGTGGTATATGATTGTGATGGAATCCTATTGTACTATAAGAAATGACAAAGGGGATGGTTTCAGAAAAACCTAGAAAGACTTAAATGAACTGATGCAAAGTCAAATAAATAGTACCAAGAGAACATTGTGCACAGTAACAGCAAAATTGTAATAATAATCTCCTGTGAAAGACTTAGCTACTCCCATCAATACAATGATCCACAACAATTCCAAAGAGCTCATGATAAAAAATGCTCTCTACCTCCAGAAAGAGAACTAAACTCTGAGTGAAAATTGCAGCATATTTTTCACTTTATTTTTTTATCCTTTCTTTTCCCCACATGGCTAACATGGGATTATGTTTTGTATGACTTCACATGTATAAAGGATATTGTATTGCTTGCCTTCTCTGTGAGTAAGGGAGAAGCTTGAGGGAAGGAGAGAATTTGGAATTGAAAATCAATTTTAATGAATGGAATAGAAATAATAATAGAAACTAATAGAAATAATAATAATAAATTAAAATACTGTTTTGGTTGAGATCAGCCATTATGGCAGTATAAGAGGAAGCTATGCAGCCCAGCTCTACTCACCATTCCAGTCAAGCTGGAGGAAATACGCCAAACTGATTAATTTAATGAAAATCAACAGTGGTTCACCTTTGCACACACACACAAATTCAACAGGCAAGTGCCTGGGGAGGAACTGTGAAACAGATGTGGACAGGGATTTTGGACTTGGCCTCAGGCCTAGACCTATAGCAAAGGGTCTTCTACAGCCTCCCTACTCCAGAGCTCCTGCATAAAAGGAAAATTGCTGCAAGAAGTCAGAAAAGTAGGCATTAATAACTGAGGAACTATAGTCAGAATCAGACAAAATTTAGCATCTAGCTCTTATAGGAGAAGAGAGCATGGAATTTGATGTTCTAAAAGGCACAGAAGTATAAACCTATGATCAGGAATCATTTACTTAGAAAAACTGAGCTACAGGAGGTAAAATGAACCTTTAATAAAACAGAGGACTTCCAAACATTTCTGATAAGAATACTAGAACAGAATAGTAGCTATTTAATACAATACTTGAATAAAAAGAAAATTTAAAAAGTAATATACAAGTGGGTAATCAGAAAGAATTTCATTAAGATGAAGTGTTTACATTTGAAGAGTAAATGTTATACATGCATCTTCTCAGAACCTTAGTGTCATCAGGAGTCAAAGAGGTAGTCAAATAAGAGAGGAAAAAGTAGGATAGATTTTGGCATTTTTGGTGAAGAAAGGAAAGGGAGAGGGAAGGATATACTAAGGAAGAAAAAGGGGATAAATCGAGGGGATCTTATTATTTTCCATAATCATAGAGCACAAGTAAAAGGAGGGAAAAAGGAAGAGAGAAGGGGAGTGGATGTTACTTTAATCTCTCTTTCATTTGAACTGATCAAAGGAGGAGAGCACCACACAGTCATACAAAGAGTTTGGTGTAGAAATGCATTCAAATCAAAAGGGAAACATGAGGGAACAGGAAAAGGAGTAATGGGAGGAATAAGAGAGAGGAGAGATTTCAGGAGGAAATAATTATAAGCAAAACAAACTCTAAGATCAGAGGTGGGATTGTGAAGAGAAATTTAAAGGAAAGAAGGAAGGGATAAGAACCTATGATTTGGGTCTGAAAAAGAAAAAGGAGAGTGGGGAAGCAGAAGTTGAATGCATCAAACACAGAACATTAGAATTGAGCCCACTTATCTCCCACCTCTTTCTTCTTTGTAAAGAGGAGACAGGAAGCATAGACATCAAAAAGTTTAAGAGAATAAGGTCGAGGGAAGTACAGAATTAATGATCATAACTGTAAATGAAAATAATAAACTCACCAATAAAACAGAATAGAGTATTAGAATGAACTAGAAAGCAGAAGCCAATAATCTCTTGTTCACAAGAAACACACTTAAAGCATGTTTACACAGAGAAAAAATAAGAAGTGAAGACAAAGTTTGTAATGCTTCAGTTGTACTCAGAAAGGTAAGGGTAGCGGACATGATCTCAATTAAACAAGTAGCAAAACCACAATTGATTAAGAGAAACAAAAAGATAACAACATTTTGCTGAAAGATATGATAGACAACTAATTAATTTAAACACTTAACAGACATGCACCAAATAGCATAACATCTAAATACTAGAAATACTAAACAAGTTACAGCAAGAAATAGAGAGCAAAACTATATTAAATAGTGATCTCAATGTATTCATTTCAGAATTGGATATTCTTTTTTTTTTTTAAGCAATTGGGGTTAAGTAACTTGCTCAAGGTTACACGGCTAGTCATTATTTATGCGTGGGTGCTCATTTTCTGAGGCCGGATCTGATCTCGGGTCATCCCAACTCCGAGGCCGGCGCTCTTACTCACTGCGCCACCTAGCCGCCCCTTTAGGGCAATTGGGGTTAAGTAACTTGCCCAAGGTTACACGGCTAGGTTTTTGTTTGTATGGATTAAGTGTCGGAGGCTGGATGCGAACTCAGGTCCTTCTGACTCCAGGGCCGGTGCTCTACTCACTGCGCCACCTAGCCGCCCCTTTTAAAGATTTTTTTTTAAAAGCAATTGGGGTTAAGTAACTTGCTCAAGGTTACACGCCTAGTCATGATTTATGCGTGGGTGCTCATTTTCTGAGGCCAGATCTGATCTCGGGTCATCCCAACTCCGAGGCCGGCACTCT
The DNA here is from genome assembly GCA_011680675.1 of Gymnobelideus leadbeateri. NCBI lineage: Eukaryota > Metazoa > Chordata > Mammalia > Diprotodontia > Petauridae > Gymnobelideus > Gymnobelideus leadbeateri. The sequence goes on from WOXC01007555.1 coordinate 329,329, forward strand.
TACTCACTGCGCCACCTAGCCGCCCCTAGAATTGGATATTCTAACAAAAAATGTTCAGAACTTTAGAAACATTAGATATGATAGATCTCTGGCAATTATTGAATGAAAATAAAAAATAATATACATATCTCTCAGCTATGCATGCCATTTTAAAATATTGACCTTGTATTAGAGCATTAAAACCATACAAATTTAGAAAAGTAGAAATGTAAAATATTCTATATTGAACACAATGCAATAAAAATTATATTCGATAAAAGGACATTGAGGACAGAATTATAAATTAACTAGAAATTAAATCCTAAAGAATTGGTGAGTCAATGAAGAAATTACAGAAACAATAAATGATTTCATTAAAGATAATAATAAGATAATAACAAGAATGAGACAATGTATAAATTTTTTTGGAATGCAGCCAAAACAATCCACAAGGAAATTTTATATATATATATATATATATATATATATATATATATATATATGTATATGTATTTATGTATGTGTATATATACATATATATAAATATGCATATACATATATAAAAACATTATAAGTAACAAAAGAACAGGCCAATGAATTGAGCATGCAACTTTAAAAAACTAGAAAAACAACAAATTAAAAACCCCAATTAAACACCAAATAGAAATCCTTAAAAATCAAAGAAGAGATTAATAAAATGGCCAAGTAATAACTAGTATTTAACTGAAAACAATAGCCAGCATTATCTGTAATGTGGATAAGCTAGAACCCTTCTTCATAAGATCAGGGGTGAAACTAGGATGTCCATTATCATCACCAGTACAATGTTGTAATAGAAATGCTAACTATAGCAAGAAAAGAAGGAAAAGAAAATAAAGTATTGGCATAGGCAATGAGGAAACAAAACTATCATTCTTTGCATATTATATGATGGCATACGTGGAGAATTCCAAAGAAGTAAATAAGAAACTAGTTGAAATAATTAACAACTTTGGCAAAGTCACAGGATATAAAATAAATCATCAGCATTTCTATATATTATCAACAAAGTATAACACCAAGAAATAGAGAAATTCTATTTAAAATAACTGTAGATGATATAAAATACTTGGGAATCTACCTGCCAAGAGAAACCCAGGAACTATAAAAACACAATTACAAAACATTTTTTTAATCAAGTCAGATATTAAAAGTTTGAAAAATATTAATTTACTCAAGGGTAAACCAAGCCAATATAATAAAAAATGACAATTCTATCTAAATAGATATACTTATTCAATTCCATACCAAGCTACCAAAAGTTATTTTATAGAACTAGAAAAAGTAATTAGAAAATTCAGTTGGAAGAACAAAAGATCAAGATCAAGGGAACTAGCAAAAACAAAATGTGAAGCAAGGGAATTTAGCAGTACCAAATCTCAAGGTATATTACAAAGTGGTAATCAACCCCAAAATCTGGTACTGGCTAAGAAATAGAGTGGTAGGGGTGGCTAGGTGGTGCAGTGAGTAAGAGTGCCAGCCCTGGGGCGGCTAGGTGGTGCAGTGAGTAAGAGCGCCGGCCTCGGAGTTGGGATGACCCGAGATCGAAATCGGCCTCAGAAAATGAGCACCCACACATAAATAATGACTAGCCATGTAACCTTGAGCAAGTTACTTGACCCCAATTGCTTTAAAAAAAAAAAAAAGAGTGCCAGCCCTGGAGTTGGGAGGACCCGGGATTGGTTCTGGCCTCAGAAAATTAGCACCCACACATAAAAATAACTAGCCATGTAACCTTGAGCAAGTTACTTAACCCCAATTGCTGAAAGAAAGAAAGAAAGAAAGAAAGAAAGAAAGAAAGAAAGAAAGAAAGAAGGAAGGAAGGAAGGAAGGAAGGAAGGAAGGAAGGAAGGAAGGAAGGAAGGAAGGAAAGAAAGAAAGAAAGAAAGAAAGAAAGAAAGAAAGAAAGAAAGAAAGAAAGAAAGAAAGAAAGAAAGAGAATGGTAGATCTGTAGGAATAGACAGTAGGAAATTACAATAGTAATCTTGTTTTTTATAAACATAAAAATTCAAACTTTTGGGACAAAAACTCTCTATTTGACAAAAACTGCTGGGGAAACTGAAAAGTAGTTTGGCAGAAACTAGGTATTGACCAACACCTTACACCATCTATCAAGATAAGATCAAACTGGGTACATGATTTAGACATAAAGGGTGATATTATAAGCAACTTAGGGGAATATGGAATAGGTGACCTGTCAGATCCATGAATAAGGGAAGAATTTATGACCAAATAAGAAGTAGAGCACTTTACAGGCTATAAAACAGATAATTTTGATTACATTAAATTAAAAGAGTTATGGACAAACAAAACCAATGCAGCCTAGATTAGAAGGAAAGCAAGAAATTGGGGGAAATTTTTTACAAGTTTCTCTGGCAAAAACCTCATCTCTCAACTATATAGAGAGCTAAGTCTGGTTTGTAAGAATACAAGTCATTTTCCAATTGATAAATGGTCAAAGGATATCTAAAGAAAGTTTTCAAATGAAGAAATCAAAGCTATCAATAGTCATATTTTTAAAATGCTCTAAATCACTATTATTTAGAGGAATGCACATGAAAGCAACTCTTTGGTACCACCTCACTCCTACCAAATTGACTAATATAACAGAAAAGAAAAAATGAAAATGTTGGAGGGGATGTAAGAATATTGGGACATTAATGCACTGTTGATGGCCATGTGAATTGAGCCAATCATTCTGTAGAGCAATTTAGAATTATACCCAAAGGGCTACAAAACTGTGCAAATTCTTTGAACCAAAATACCACTACTAGCTCTGTATCCCAAAGAGATAAAAAAACAAAAAGGAAAAGAATCTATATGTACAAAATATTTATAGTAGTTCTTTTTGTGGTGGTAAAGATTTGGAAATTGAAGGGTAACCCATCAACTGGGCAATGACTGAACAAGTTTTAGTATGTGGTTGTGATGCAATACTATTATGTTATAAGAAATTATACTTCTTAGGGGCGGCTAGGTGGTGCAGTGAATAGAGCACAGGCCCTGGAGTCAGGAGGACCTGAATTCAAATCCAACCCCAGATACCTAACACAAAAACTAGCCATGTGACCTTGGGCAAGTCACTTAACCCCAAATAGCCCTCCAAAAAGCAAAAAGAAGAAAAAGAAAAGAAATTACACTTCCAGAAAACACTTGGAAATACTTATATAAACTGATGGAAAGTAAAATGAGCATAATTAGGAGAACATTGTACACAGTAACAGAAATATTGTATAATGATCAACTGTGAGTGACTTAGCTATTCAAAGCAATACAAAGATTCAAGATAATTCTGAAAGACCTATGCAGAAAAATGCTATCCACTTCCAGAGAAAGAACTAATGGAATCTGAATGCAGATCAAAGCATACTGTTGGATGTTTTTTCTTTCCTTTTCTTGTTTTTTTCTATCACAACATGATGTCTTGTATGATTGCACATGTATAACCTAGATCAAATTGCTTACGAGTTCAGAAAAGGGAGAGAGGAGGAAGAGTGGGAGAGAATTTGAAACTTAGAACTGATTTTTAAAAACAAAGGTCAAAATTTGTTTTTACATGTAATTGGGAAAAAATAAAATATCAATTTTTTAAAGTTCTCTGCCAAAAATAAGTAAATAAATAACCAGATTGTTTTTGTACCAGGAATGCAGAGTTATTTCAATATTTTAAAAATTATAGAAAATAAGAAAAACAAACATCATATGATTGTATCAATAGATGCAAAAAAAAAAAGCATTTGGCAAAATACAACACCTATTTCTGTTGAAAGCACTAGAAAACACAGGGATAAATGGATCTTTCCTTAATATGATTGTGTGTGTGTATGTGTGTTTATCCAGCAGCTAGTATTATATGTAGTGGGAATAAAAAGAGACCTTTCTCATAAGATCAGGAGTTAAGCAAAGATATTCATTGTCACTACCATCATTTGATATAATGGTAGAAATGACAGCTATATTGATTATATAAGAAAAACTTAATTTTAAGCAAAGAAAAACTTTTTTATTTACTTAGGGAACTTGAAAGAATCAATTTAAAACAAATAAATAATAACTTCAGGAAAGATGCAAGATATAAAATAAAATTGTGTAAATCATCAATTTTCCCATATATTACCAATAAAATCCAGCAAGAAGAAATAGAAAGAGAAATATTAATTAAAATAACTACAGAGTTATAAAATACATGGAAGTCTAACTACTGAGATACACATAGGAACTATATAAAAAAATTATAAAGCACATTTTGAAGAAATAAAGACAAGCTTAAATAACTGGAGAAACATAAGTTGTTCATGGGTAGTCAGAGTCAATATATAATAAAATGCCAATAACAGCAAAGTTAATTTTCTTGTTCAAGTATATATCAATCAGACTACTGAAGGATTACTTTATAGAGCTAGAAAAATAAAACAAAATTTATCTGGAGAAACAAAAGGTCTAGAATCTCAACGGAAATAATGAAGTAGGAGAAGGTAGGGAAAAAGAATACCTATAAGTACCAGATCTCAAACAATACTACAACATAGCATCATCAAAATGATTTGGTACTAATTAAGAAATAAAGAAGTTTATCATGGAACAAATTAGGTATATAATATGCAGAAACAAATTAACATAGTAGCCCTAGTGCTTGATAAAGTCACAAATTCCAGTTACTAGGGTAAGAACTCACTATTCAGGCCAAGCTGCTGAGAAAACTGGAAAGCAGCCAAAAGAAACCAGGTACAAACCAAGATCTCACACCATATGCTAAGACTAAGTCCAAGTAGGTACATGGCTTAAAAATTAAAAATAATATCATAAATTAAAGGAACAAAAAGAAAAAATACCTTTGATATCTAAGAATAAAGAGTTTATGACAAAAAAATTATATGGAGCATCACAGATGATAAAATGAACAATTTTATTATATAAAATTAAATTTTTGCATGAATAAGTCCAATGTAAATAAAATTGGAAAGGAAGTAGGTAATGGGGGTGAGAGGGATTGCAGCAAAGTTTCTCTGATAAAGGTCTCATTTCTAAGAAATATATGGAATTATTCAAATTTATAAGAATAAGAATCATTCCCCAACTGATAAATGGTCAAATGATATGAACATGTACTTATCAAGTGAAAACATCTCAGCTATTAAAAGGCAAGTGAAAAAATTCCAAATCAGTAATGGTTAGAGAAATGCAAGTCAGAAACTAAGAAGTTCCACCTCATAGCTATTAACTGGAAAAGCCGATCAAGGAAAAGAAAATTGTAACTGTTGGAAAGACTGCAGGAAAATTGGTACACTAATGCATGCTTAGTGGAGTTGCGAATTGGTACAGCCATTCTGGAAAGAAAGCAATGTGGAACCATAGCTTAAAAAGTTACTAAACATCCATGTTTTTTGCCCCAAAATGCATCTACTACTATTATTCCTGGAATCAAAGAAAGAAGAAAGGAATCATATGTACAAAAATATTTATAACAGTTCTTTTTGTAGTAGCAAGGAACTGGAAACTAATGGAGAGCTCATTAATTGGGGAATGGCCAAACAAATTATGGTATAATTAATCTAACAGAATGCTATTGTGCTATAAGAAATTATGTAAGGCCTAGTTTCAGTGAAATATAAGAAGACTTTTATGAGGTGATACAGAGGAAAATAAGATGCAAAAGCTGAAAAATGTACAATTATAATAACTGTAAAAAAAAAAGCAACTGTGAAACACTTAAGAACTATAATCATCATGATGACCAGCCATGATTCCACAAGACTGATGATTAAGCATACTCCCCACTTCCTGGCAGAGTTTAGGACTTGGATGCAGAATAAGACATATATTTTTTGAAAGTGGCCAAAGTGAGAATGTTTTCTAGATTATTTGTATTTGTTACAAGAGTTGTTTTTTGTTTTGTTTTGTTTTGTTTTTTGCTTTTTGGAGGGCAATTGGGATTAAGTAACTTGCCCAAGGTCACACGGCTAGGTTTTTGTTTGTGTGTGCGTTAAGTGTCTGAGGCCGGATCCGAACTTAGGTCCTTCTGACTCCAGGGCCGACACTCTACTCACTGTGCCACCTAGCCGCCCCAAGAGTTGTCCTTTTCTTTTTATTGTAGTGGAGCACTGGAAGGAAAAAAATCTATTTTTGTTCATCATAAAGAAACTTTAGAAATTAAAAAAGAAATGCAATGTTACACTATACCTTGAATTTATGCAAATATTTTACCTTAAATATGCATAATTTACTTAGTCATTTGAATGATAGATTACTTAGGTAGAGATCAATATATATTGCAAGACTGAGTACATTATGAGTATCATTTAAGCTAAAATAAGCAGGCTTGATGTTAAATCTTCAGAGCACTGGTGTAAAGCATTTGAACATAATTTCAATGAAGTACTTTTGATATTAGATATATCTTCTTATGCTGAAGATGGTTTTTAAGAAGACTTATTGTGGAGCAGTGAACAATTTGTGGGGGAGGTGAAGTACTTTTTAAGTGTTAGAGATAGGCAGACAGAGCCCTATCTGTGGTCTGTAAATTATCTGAAATAGTGGCATATCCTAGACAAAATTTGACGAGAGTGGTCATTAAACCCCCTTCACTAAAAAAAAGATAGAAATTAAACTAATTGCTCTGCTGTAAAAAGTGAAAATGTCTAGAGATGTTATGAAATCAATGCATGAGACAAAGTTGACCTCTGAGGTAGAGAGCAAACCGGATCCAAGTCAGCACAAGAATTTGACTGTGGCATTTTCCAGTTCTGAAGAGAAAAGCTACATGTGTCTGGCAAGGAACTAGTCAAGTCCTGGATAGGACATGCCATGGAGAGATTGTGGCAGTAGCAGATGACTAAAGTAAAGAAATGGAAGAAACCAATGAAAAGAGTCAAGGGACTTCAATTATAATTGGTGGCAATCTGAAACCAAATGGTGTCACAGTACTGGAATGTTTACAAAGACAAGAAAAGCAATTTGGTCCTGCAGAGAATCTACAGTGAATTTATGTTCAATACCTCAACATAAGCCAGCAAGAAGGAAAGAATTCTTCTGGGTTCATACCATGTGAGAAGAGATTGTTTGGGATACTAGTAGTCAAGGGAACTGTGAGATCAAAAAAAGTGGACAATGTTAGCCTGTCTCAAGTAAGTTCTGAACAGGTGCATCCATAAAGGCACTTGATTGGACTTGGAAGGGCCAAACAGATTGAATATAATGAATTGCTAGACATAATATTGTTTGAGGAAAATTCTGATTTAAAAAGAATGAATTTTTTAATAGCCTTCAAAATAGTTGTGTGTTCATGGACAACAGAAGCAAGGTGAGAAAAAAAAACAATGGTCACTCAAATCTAAAGAAAAGAACTCTGGAAAAGAAAAACAAAAGATTATGCAACCAAAAGTTACAACAGTCTGATTAAAGAACACCACCAACAGAGCATAGCAAAAGAGGTAATATAAATATGGACAAATTTTGAGTCAGCTCAAAAAGAGAATCAGACATGTGTTTATTAGAAGGTGAATAAAACTAGACCAGCTGCCAGAAACAGTCAGGACTATGGACAGGGTCTGTCCCAACCCTGAAGACTATAAACTTGAACCCATAACCAATCTTTCATCTTCCATAGACCTTTCCACCTAGACTCACAGAGTTCTTGTGCAGAATTGACTGCAAGTAAAGTATCTTGCCCTACTGGACAATGGATATCAAATGGTCACTGTTTTCTAGTCATTCCAGAAAACATATTTACAAGATACCTCTACAGAGGTATCTCTATAGAGAGGGATTAGGATTCGGTGGATTAAGTGAGGACTACCATAGCAATATGAATTTGACTTCCCTTAGGAAGTTAAGGGCATTATCAATAACACACATACTTTGGCTCTCTTATGTCCAGACCTGGCAAATATGTATGGTGTGTTATGGTTCACTGAAACCAATTTAATTAAACTTGACAGCATTTATTAAACATCTATTATGAACCAGGAACTATGTTGGATGCTGGATATATAAACACAAAGATGAAACTCTCTCTGCCTTTAAGTTCCTTACATTCTTATAGCAGAGAAGAAGGCAACATCATACATACAGATAAATATAGGTAAAATATAGGCAAAATAAATGTGAATAATAGCCCTTTATAGGAGCACTTGCAATGATCCATGAAGGGTTCCAAGAAGTATAGGTAGGGTGACATAGCAGACAACTTGTGCAAATGCATGGAGATGGGAAATGGAATGACCTGTACCAGAGATAAGTAGGGTAGTGAGGATGGAAAATAAAGTATATGAGGGAGAGTAATGCTTAATCAGCTTAAAAAGATAGATTGGAGCCAAATCATAAAGGAATTTAAATGTCAAACAGAAAAGGTTGTATTAAATCCTAAAGACAACAGGGAACCACTGAAATTTCTTGAGCTTGAGAATATTATCAAACCGGTGCTTTAGGAATATTAATTTGACGTTTGTGTGAAGGATATTGGGGGTGGAGGGCATCTGAATACAAGGAACCTTTAGGAGGGTATTAGAATAACTCAGGTGAGAGATGGTGAGACTCTAAACCAGGATGGTAGCTTTGTAGGTGGAGAGAGGTAAATGAAAGAAGAGATATTTTGGAGATAGAATCAATAAGACTTAGTAACTCATCAGATAGGAGAAATGAGTGAGAGTGAAGAGTCAAGGATGATTCCTAGTTTGGAAAATGGAATGACTAGAATCATTGCAATATCCTCAATAGAATTGGGGAAGTTAGGAAATTGGCAGATGGCTTTTAGCTGGTAAATAATAAATTTTGTTTTGGACATGTTGAGCTTGAAGAAATGCAGGTGCAAATATCCAGTAGGCTATTGGAGATTCAAGACTTCAACTCAGGAGAAAGATTAAGGCTGACATAGATTTGGGAGTTATCTGCATGGGGAAAATAGTTTTACCTTTTTCGTCAGTTTTCATCACAAAAGCTGATGAGTTTATAAGAGTTTTTATATTAAAAAAAAGTAGAGAGTGAACCCAGTAAATTCTAGGGTACTTTACACATATGAGGGAGTGCAAAATATGGGTGGTAATGGTGCAAAGGAGACTAACGACTGGTCAGGTAGGAGGAGAAGAAATAAGAGAAAGCAATATCATGAAAATTCAGGAAGGAGATAGCATCTGGAAGAAGGTGGTGAGCAATCATAAATGCTGCAGAGAGGTCAAGAATGATAACCATGAAAAGGTCATTGGACTTAGAAATAAATAGATCATTGGTGGCCTTGGAGATAGTATCTTCAGTCTAGTGGTGGAATTGCAAGCCAGCTGCAAAGACTTAAGAAGCTAGAAAGAGTGAGAATGTGAAGGCATTAAGTTACATAGCTTTTTCTAGGAGTTAGATTGTGAGAGGGAGAAAAGATAAAGGATAATGACTGGCAAGAATGGTAGCATCTCTGCACACAACATTCCAGTTCTCCATGAATACAGGTTCTCTCTAGAAATCTCTTCCTACTCACCTCTACCTCTTAGAACCTTCAACTTCTTTAATATTCAGCTTCTTCATAAGGATTTTTCTGTCCCTCTCATCCTCAACCTTCCTTTCTCCAACCAAGATTTGTTGTTGTTTAGTCATTTCAGTTGTATCTGATTCATCCTGACCTCTTGCCAAAGATACTGGAATGGTTTGCCATCTCCTTCTGCAGTTCATCTTACAGATAAGGAAACTGGGGCAAAATGGGTTAAGTGACTTGTCTAGGGTCACACTGCTAATAAATGTCTGAGACCAGATTTGACCTCAGGAAGATGAGTCTTTCTGACTCCAGGACTGGTGCTCTATCCATGGTGCTAACTGTCCCTCCAACCAAAATACCAATATCTATTTTCTATATATTTTGCATTTACTTATCTGTGAAATTGTTGTCCACTCTACATACATTTCATTAACATGTAGAAACTTTGAGGGCATAGAATTTCATCTTTATCTTGGTACATAATAGATACTTAGTAAATACTTGTAGTTTGGTTGGTTGGTTGGTTGATTGGTTGAATGAATGAATGAATGTGTTAGACTGCCTAGAACATATTTTCTCAAAGCTGTCACCTGATAAGTGTCAGTTTTACAGTGCCACTGTCAAGTATGTGGCTCATTCAGTATCTCAACAAGGAGTGAGTACTGATTCAGAGGACAAAGAAGTGCTTGTCAGCTGGCCATGTCCAAAGAATCTTCACAAACTAAATGCTTCTTTTAGAATTTGTGGTTTATTATAAAATTGGGAATAAGTGTGCTATGATCATTAAGCTACTCAGTAATCTCAGTTTTGTGGGCATATGGTTGGAACAAATAAAAAAGAATGGAAAGAAAGGGCATTCTGATTTAAATTCTTTGATAGCACTTGGAGAATATTGAGATGGGGTATATGAATAGACATGTAAGGACTTGATAAACTACCTTTGGCATATATCAATGTTGGCTTATTTCAATCCAAGAAAATCCTTTGTGCTACACATTAGCACTAACCTGGAAGACTTGGGAGCTGCCATCAAATATTCACCAGAAATCTATTGTGTCCATCAACAGATAATTTACCTACAATAAGTCTTATTATCCCAAGTGCAAATTGGAGTTGTTGCCTTTGAAATGGGCAGCCACCGAGGTACATGGAGGTCACATATAGTGGTCAACTTAAAGTATGAACTTACAATAATCTACTGATATCTACCTTGATTAGGTTTAAGTTAGATGGTGCCTGTTGGATGGATACCAGCACTAGCCAACCATAAGTTCAATGGGTATCGTGGGTGACCAGTGTGGAATTTAAATGTCCTGCCCAAAGAGTGTAAGTTCAAATCTATGGTGGTAGCCACAGAAGTGAAGTCATCTCTATCATAGGTCTTTGCCACATGAAAACCCATCTAAAAGTTTGCAGGTCCCACTAGAGTGTATCATTGAGGTTTGTGAACTTTGCAATAGTTATCTTAGTAATCAAACACAAGAGTAACTCAGGAGGAAGGACTATAAGAAGTGAGGAAGTGGCCTTCAGGACCCAAATCTTTAAAACACTTTACTGTAGAGACAAAGGCAGAAGTTGGGGCTGTTCAATTGAATTGTCTACCTAACTGTGCCCAATCCTATACTGGTACCAGAAAGTAGCTGGTACTACCTAAGGCATGTTGTTTTATGGCCATAACAACATTATCTGATGACTTTGGACACTTAGATCAATAGAAGACCTGAGCTAGTAAGAAGGGGATTCCACTGGACCAAATGGTAATATGTTTCTGTAAGAGGGAAACTAGTGCTTAATACCTTAAAAATAAAGTTCTATCAGTTAGTGGGGTGCCCTTAGAGAATATAGTTAGCAACAGACCTTCGGAATCTGTGTATATAGAATTTTTATCTCTGGAAAGAGACGGGAAAAATATAAGCAAAATCTTAGTGACAAAGCATTTCACTGCATATGCTCAGACATAACCAGCCAAGAAAGCATCTACAGTTTCTAAGGTGTTAGGAGAGAATCTCTTTGTGTATGTCTTACTTACCAGAACCCATTCTATCAAGATAGAGACTTTGAAAGCCAACCATTTAATGCAGTGTTGGCTTTGGCAGGAAACAAGAAGTCTAGAACAACACCTTATCACCCTCAGAGAGACCCACAGTCTGAGCATTTCAACCACAAATTGCTTAAAATTCTGGGGACCCCAAGGACAGAATAGAGAACTCAGTGGAGTCAACACATGGCATTTCCAGTGTATGCATAAAATATTACCAGAATGAGGCCACAGGCTTAAACTATACTTGGTGAGATCCAGGCAACCACCATATTCGGCCATCAACTTGGCTTTGGAATCTCAGAAGATAGGAGATTTCCAATCAGCACATCTTTATGAGGACAAAAGGTTAACTGAAAGAGACTTACCATATCAATTCAAATAGGCTCTGATAGAAAGAATAAACTTTATAATATTTGAGTTCATTGTTAAGAAGTTCAGCAAAATCATAGTTTTGCTAATTCTGCTATGAGAATGTCAGTGAAGCCAGCTAGTGGACAAATGGTAAAGATGTCCCATACCAAGGATTTGAAAAACTGGGCAACTTCCCAGACAACAAAATGGCCTCAGAGAGTGGACGTGATCCTCGATATAAAATGTATTGCAATACCTAATTACTGTTGGGGAGTTATACTCTCTAGTAAAAAGGAAGGAAGGACTGCAGATTACAACCAAGTGTAATCTACAAAAAGCCAACTCATCAGTTATAGATACTTTCTGAATTTGACAATAGCCCAGATGGCAGTGATTCAGATAAAGAAGAAACTGAGTATTGGTTCCTGACAATGGATCAGGGAAATCAATAGAGTCTGTTCTGGGTCTGAAGAAACTCTCTTCAAGAGAGGGCAGCCCACTGAGTATTTAATTATGACATTTCCCTACTTCTATAGTTTAAAAAAAAATTTTAGCCACAAAATCACAGTGTCTCAAGATCAAAGACAAAAAGGGACTTTAGATATAATCTGGTTCTTCATATTATATCCTCATATCATACTCGAGAAGTGATACTCAAAGGGGTTACATGACTTACCTAAGGTAACACAGACCACAAATCCTAATGAGGCTCAGAGGTTGAGTCAAGTTCCCTCTAAGTGGTAGAGAACTCACATAAGGAAAGTGCTCACATTGTGATCAGAAGAAGTGGTATGAGCACCCAGATCTTGGGGGTTCGAGATGTAATAATAAGAAAATATATATATATATATATATAATAGGCTGTTTTTAGTTCTATACTTACATAAAGTTATCCAGATTCCTTAAGGTGACAATTTTTCTTCCTCCTATGAAAGGTGTGATGAAATAATAATAATTAAGAAAAAGGAAAATTACAATAATAGTACTAGTGAGCATTTATGTAACTTGTTGAGGTTTTCAAAGGCATGGTAGAGAGAGTTCTAGAACTGGAGTGAAGAAGCTCTGACTATGAATTATGCCTCAGGTGCTTGCTAAATGTGTGAATCTGAACAAATCATTTACTCTCTGAACCTCGGTTTCCCCATCTGTAAAATGGGGATAATGATAATATCTACTTATTATCTCGACTGATTTCCCTTTACAGGGTTGAGGGGAAATCAGTAGAGATAACTTTAAAGCATGCTATAAACATTATTGTTGTGTAAAGAAGAATTTACACTCCTGGAAGACAGGAACTATTTCATCTTTGGTTTTTTGTCCCTACCACGTTTTGCAGAGTATAGGTATTTAATAGATGCCTTTTGAATTGAATTGTAAGTTTTGGCTTTTTGGGAAAAAGTTGTTTTTTTTTTCTTCTTCTAAAGATCGCCATTACTTTTGTGAGCATGTCGGTGGGGTGTTTTCTTTTCCTTGAATAGCAATGAAATATGAAGCATTCTGGGTGCATGTTGCTGCCAAGCTATCATATTAAAATGTATTCTTTCCTTTAGTCTTTTCGGTGTTTATTTAACAAACAGAAAGACCCAGTGTTTGAAAGTTACAGTAGCTCTAGGCCCAACTTCACCAGTGAAATCTAAACTTGTCCCCTTTATATTTAGAAAACGAAGGGGAATGTCTTCCTTTCAAAGAATTTCCCTCCAACTCATTCTACATTCCAATGGGGTGGGATCTTGTAGCCCTGTCCAATATCCATAAACATTTTCCTCTATAAGAAATTCCCTCTCTTTCAAAGCACCATCTGGTGTGGGTCCCCCCTCTGAAGGAGGTGGCGGGACTTTAAGAGCCTGCATTCATGGGTGAGTGAAGAGTTCAAGGAATAGGCCAGCCATTCTTTAGGGGTTCCAGCCCAGATCATACCTCCTGAGACTGATTTGTGGAGCCCCTGGGGCGCCTCTGGCCTGAACTATTCATCCAGCAGCAAACCCAGCTATCTCACTATTCTTGGAAAAGGCCAAAAGAAATTAGCTGAGAACTCAATAGAATTGAAACTTCAGAAATCATCTAGTTAATACAAATTTTTAGCATTGATGCAATACTTTGAGCATCATGAAATCTTTTACATACACTATCTTGTTTGAGCTTTGTTAGAACCCCCTAAGGGGGGCAGGGCATTATTATTGCCCCTATTTTACAGACAAGAGATTCAGATACGTTAGTTGACTTACAAAGAGTCCCTCTATTAGCATGTCACAGAAGGGACATTTAAATGCAAAGGTTTTACCCTTTATAATGTGGGTAACCCCTCTTCTTACAAGTCAGGAAAATATGTTACTATGATAATAACAGCAATAGAAGTTCATCATTAAGAAGGCAGAATGAAGAATTTGGAGTAGATAGCTAGATTTGGAAAACTTAAGTTCAAAATTGTCTCAGTATCTTATTAACTCTTTGACCCTGGAAAAATCAATAAATTGCTCTCGGCCTCAGTTTCCTTTTCTGTAAAATGAGGATTATAATTGTTGGGGGTCATCCTTTGCTTTCAAAGAAGACAGATGACATCACAATGTTGGAGGCAGAGTATGGTGTGCTCAGCTGTGGCTGATGAGACCAATAAGAGTTGTGAAGGCTTTACCATGGATTGGGCACAAATAGTCCATTACAACGTTTAGAGTGAAAGTGGCTTTGAATTTCCATAGCTTATGCTTCCTTTGTTCTCCTGCCATTTCTGCTTTGCCCATGGAACACATCACCTTGTGTGACATGGGCATGCCATGCTGGATGGTGCTGGGCCAGTGTTTCCCATGTCTCATACTCAGTGCTAAAGTTCTTCAGGGAGACCTTGACAGTGTCCTATACCACTTCTTCTGACCATATGCCTTATGTGAGTTCTCTGCAAAATAGTCTTTTGGGTAAGCCTGCTGCCTTCTCAGTGGTTTGTTGTAAGGATGAAATAAGATTACTTTCAGTAGAGGGCTTTGTAAACTTCAAAGTGCTCCAGAAATCGGTTATTATTATTTGAAGTTTTCTATTCTAGAATCATAAGATCCTAAGCATTTCATGAATCTTGGTGAGTAATCCATCCAAGGGGTCTTTAAGCAGTTTGATAATGCAATGCCTGGGCCCAGAGGCACAATCTGAGTTCAGATCTGACCTTTGATACTTACTAGCTTCATGACCAAGTCACTTTACCCATACTATATGTTCCTTAATTTTCTCAACTCTAAAGTGGAGAAAATAATAGCACCTACCTCTCAGGGTTGTTATTAGGATCAAATGAGATATTTGTAAAACCCAGCATAATAACTAGTACATAGTCGACCCCTACTAAGCACTCTGTCCTTCCCTCCTCCTTGACAAGGGGCTCAGTGACATTTTTTAAATATACAGTGTGTCCCTAAAGTCTGGACCCATAGGAAATCTCATTAACTATAAATATTTCCAAGAAATGAAATGAATGAAATTTTCAACAACATAATTAGCATAAATGAAATTTCATAGGAAAACATAGGAGACACATAAGTAACCTCATTAATTAATTAAATTAGTCTCATTAATATGTGGTGCAGTGAGTAAGAGCGCCGGCCTCAGAGTTGGGATGACCAGAGATCAGATCCGGCCTCAGAAAATGAGCACCCACGCATAAACAATGACTAGCCGTGTAACCTTGAGCAAGTTACTTAACCCCAATTGCTTTTAAAAAAAAAAAATTTCATTCACTTCATTTCTTGAAAATATGCATAGTTAATGAGATTTCCTATGTGTCCAGACTTTAAGGACACCCTGCATTTTGATAACTGTATTTGAATATAATTTGGGTTTTTTTTTGTAATCCTTTGTATTTTGTGCATTTAAGCATAATATTCTGGGAAACAACTCATAGGCTTTACCAGACTAATCCAAAAAAGATTAAGAAGCCCTTAGTTTTAGCTCCACCACACTTTTCCACCCTTCCAAGAACATTACAATCCAACAAAACAATGTGCCATGGGCTTTCCATCTATATATCTTTCTTGACTCTGTCTCATATGCTTGGAATGTCTTCCCAACCCTACTGCCCCTGCTGAATTCCTCCCTATTCCTTAAATCCCTCTTTCTCTAGGGAGTCTGCCCTAAACCTTTTGTTATGACTGTCCCTCTCTGACTTAATATAGTCTTGTAATCTCTCTTGTAATTATCTTGGAATAGCCTCTTTTAATTTATCGTTATAGCTATTTGCTTTTTATCTAGACTTCAAGCACTCTGAAGGCAGGGGTTGGGAAGCATCTTATTTAAAATTTTCTAACACTCTCAAAACTAAATACAATATTGTATACATAGTAGCCTCTTAATAAATGCTTGTTGGGGTGGCTAGGAGGCACAGTGAATAGAGCACCAGCCCTAGAGTCAGGAGGACCTGAATTCAAATCCAGCCTCGGACACTTAACACAAAAAACTAGCTGTGTGACCTTGGGCAAGTCATTTAACCTCAATTGCCCTACCTTCCCCCCTCCCAAAAAAAAAATGCTTGCTGAATTTTAATTTGCTAGTGTGGAATTCTGCTTAAGCACACAAGCAATTAATTTGAAGTAAGGGTATCTTTGTATATACTTATCTGTTTACATCTGGTATCTTCCCTGGGTAAGCTCCTAGAGGCAGTGACTGTTTTTCATTTTGTCTTTCTGTGCCTCAGTTTCTCATCTGTAATATAAGCTGGAGAAGGAAATGGTAAACCACTGCAGTATCTTTGCCAAGAAATCCCCAAATGGAATCAGGAAGAGTCAAACACAATTGAAATGCCTGAACAACATCTCCAGAGTCTAGCCATAATGTCAGATGCAAAGAAGGCACTTGATAAATCTTTATCAAATGAGTGAATGAGTGTTATGGGAATGGGAATCTAAGATCTTCCCTGTCCCATGGCCTTTTGATAGGCTTAAGTGACTCTGAGAACCTTCCTTGATTTGAAAATATACTCTGCCTCCTAATAGGCTGAATTTGGTCACATGGAGCCTGTGGCAGTAGGTTTGTTTTTCAGGAATGCCCATACCTTGGTGCTGTGTGATTGGGAAGTGGGTCAAGAGGGTTGTGACCTTCTCTGAGCCAGGAGAAGACTATAATATACCCTGATGTGAGGTTTTGTTTTGGGGCTCACTTTGAGAAGAATTGTATGATTTGACCAGACAAGACTCTGGGCAACTGTTAAACCCCCTGGCTTTGAAATCCCAAATGTTGGTACTTCCCTCTCTGGTAACTGACTAGGTATGGATGTAATGGTCAGACAGCTGGGAGCCTGTCTGCTGATCTGTTTCTCTGTCTGCTTGTGACTTCTGTTTGTATTCTCTGAAGTTCAGAGTGCTGATCTTTTTCCCCTGAACTAGATAAATGGCATATGTTTGATTAAAGCAAGATTGTTAACCCATTTGAGCTGCTTTCCTTTAGAAAAGCAGATCTAAGAACCCATATTGGCAGCCACCCTGGGGACGCTAGGGTGCTTGCTGCTGCAATGAGGGAATAAAATAAAAGAATGCTTGGACTGAGAGCTGAGCCATAGGGAATATCTTGATTGAATGATAAACTCTATGCCTAAAAACTCCTATCAACTCCCATTCCTTGCATACACTATAGAACATGAAACTCCCTTTGATTGTTCAGACTCTCTTTCGTAGCATTTTGGTCCAGTTGCCAGCATTTAGAAAAAGTTGGGTGGTGTCATAGAAAACAAACAAAGATCACAGAACTAGAAGACTTGAATTCTAATGCTGATTATGACACTTGCAAGTCTCTTGAGCCTCAGCTTTTACATCTGTAGAATGGGTATAATTATATCTGTACTGTCTGACACATGGAGTTCTTGTGAGAAAAGCACTTGGTAAAAGTAAAATCATAGAAGTCAAAAGAAGGTAGGACTTAAGCACTTGCCCAGACCTCAGTTTTCTCAACTATAAAATGGACTAAATGACCTCAAAGTTCCTTTTAAGCTCTCGACCCAATAACCTATGAGTAGGTTCCCCTAGGATAAAGACAAACCCCCAAAACCATCCCTTGCTGCATCACATTGCCTCTGATGTCTACAAATAGTAGGCTTGTGCACCTACCCTGGGTGAATGTACCACCAAACTTCCTTCACTGAGCACAGCTAAAATTACCAGGATTGAGTCATGTAAAGTAGGCAGACACCTTTCAGTAGATTTAAGTTCTTTTTTGCAGATATTATTCAATGTTTCAAGGCAATGACTGACTCCATGTTTTTATTATTAAATATTTGGCTCTTCACTTAGCATCAACAAAGGAAGAAAACAGTCACACAGACTGCTTTTGCTTTCATTTCTTTTCTTTTGCTTTCATTTCTTCATAAGGTCCTAGTTGCAGATCAAAATGTCATTGAGTAAATAGTTCTTTGACAGAGATGTCAGCTGTCACGGGGTTTTTGGTTGGGTTTTTTTTTTTCCAACCCCAAATAAACACCAGGCAGGCTGCTTTTGATGGCAATAATATAAGTTTTGCTTCAAATATAGCATCGTCGGTCCTTTCTTCTTTTCCTTTTAAACAGTTTTATTGGAATTCCTTGGGTTAGTCTACACTGTGGCTTTCAGATGGCTTTATTAACAACAAGCCAGCAGTAGAAGCCAAGCATTTGAAGAGCGTGTAATAAATATTATTCTGAGGCTTCCACCTCCTAAGTTCTACAAGTCAGATGCTAAGTGTCTCTCCCAGGGCTGTGGCAGCAGCTGTATTGGCTTCAGACAGCTATGCTCAGGACTTGGAGTGGAAAGAAGAGAAACCAGAATGATAACCATCTCCAACCCTGACCTAGCTCCTGCATATCCTTATCCAACAGCTACTTCAAGCTTTGGGAAGCTGGGAAGGCAGGGAGAAGAAGGGAAGAAAGAGAAAAGGGACATAAGAGGAAAAGGACTGCAATGGAAGGAGCCTTGGGTTCTCTTCCAAACACTGTTTCAGCTATTTTTCAGTCATGTCTACCTCTTTGTGACCCATTTTGGGGTTTTCTTGGCAAGGATATTGGGGTGGTTTGCCATTTCCTTTTCTAATTCATCTTACAGACGAGGAAACTGAGGTAAGCAAAGTTAAGTGACTTGCCCAGGGTCACACAGAAAGTTGAAAGGGCAGGGGGAAGAAGGCAGGAAAGAGAGAAAAAAAAGCATTACAAAGGAAGGTATCTTGACTTCTCTTCTAAACCCTGTGAGCAGCCTTGAGCAAACCACATCCCATGTAAGGGTCCCCTCTTTTCTATAGAAAGAGGGGGTTAAAATGTAATAGAAAGAGCGCTGATTTTTGGAATCAGAACACTAGGATTCAAGTATTAGTTTTGCCACAAGCAACCAGTGTGACTTTGGGCTAATCAGGTCACTCCTTTGAGACTCAGTTTCCTTATCTATGAAATTAGGGGAATGTACTAAAAGATTTCTTCTAGCTCTAAATTCCGTGTTTTGATGACCTCAAAGATTTCTTCAACCTTTAAAGTTCTGAGATTCTTCATACCAGCAAATCTTTATTTAACAATAACTAGACAAGTTCTACCAACACTCAAGCTATGTTGTTTCTGAAACTGACATCAATCCCTATCATCACTTCCCAGCTTCCTGAGCATATATGTGTGGGAATAGATGTCTTGTCTCAGTATGTATGTGTACATGTCATGTATTTGGAAGATCCATGATTTTATCATACTGCTGTTTCCTCCTTCATTCTTTTCACTATAGTAAATGATTTTCATGAAGTGCTATGAGCAAAAAAAAAAAATTGATCATCCCACCTGGCCCACCTGGTGATAATCCTCATTTAGCCTAATCAGACTGGTTTTGCAATAACAACGACATAGTCTATTGCCAGAATCTATATAGTATCATAATATAAGTGAATTAGAAATGAAAAAGTCAGATTATATATATATATGTATTATATATATATATATGAGATTTTTCCCTTGTGTATCTCATACCACTTAGTGAATTCTACAAAGGGTGAGATTTCCTACTTACATAGCCAATGGGTGGATCATTTCTCTATCTCAGAAAAGAGATTGAGAGCCAGGTGTTGTAGCTAACAGCCACTAAGCCCTAGAAATCAGTTACTGATCCACCCAATTATGAAATATTTTCCTATCAATTCTTTTGCACTTACTCCTCTGTTCATATACTTTATCCCCATTGGAATCTGACCCTGATGAGGATAGGCCCAAGACCTAGTACAATGTCTTATACATAGAAACTACTTAATACATTTTGTTTAATTGAGTTGA
This sequence comes from Gymnobelideus leadbeateri, assembly GCA_011680675.1. Taxonomy (NCBI): domain Eukaryota; kingdom Metazoa; phylum Chordata; class Mammalia; order Diprotodontia; family Petauridae; genus Gymnobelideus; species Gymnobelideus leadbeateri. The sequence goes on from WOXC01007555.1 coordinate 349,436, forward strand.
ACTGAGATAAAGATAACCCTAGACCAACCTATATCCTCCACAACTGAACATTAATTAAAATAGAGTATTCACCCAGTCCAGTTCCATCTCTTCAGGACTAAGGATTATTTCAGGTTAGATGGTATTGGCCAATTCACAGCACAGTCTTTTCCAAATTTTAGTGGGTAAACATCTTTGGTGATGGTCATTAAAATCTCATTACCTTGATCTAAAGAAACTTCTCCATTTATATCAGTTTTAGTTTCTCTTCCAGACCAGCATATTTAGTTTTTATTTTTATTTTTAGGGGAAAAGAGGCAAATGGACTGATGTTAGCATCCAGGCAGATGAGGAAAGACCTTATACAGGCAGTGATGTTTGCATCAATCTTTGAAGTAAATTCTAAGAGGAAGAAATGAAGAGGGAGAACAAGTCAGCTACCAAGGATAATATGTGTTATAGCTTCATTCATTTTTCTCTTATGAGAACATCGCACCTATCTGGCCAGAATCTGACTGACTGCCCTAGGATTCTATCCTAGTATACTCCATAGCTGTAATTTTCTAGGCGCCTCCTTGCTCTTCTTTCATGATCCAAATCCTACCTTCCTCACTCTACAACTTACTTTCATGATATTGGAAAGCTGATGACTGGATGGATTTGGTGGGAGAGGAAGGGGAAAGAGTCAAAGATAGCTCTGTATTCTCCAGTCCTTGCATTCAGAGAACTTAGCAAGAGTCAGGTGTATTTAGGCATAGGCAGGAAGCTCCAAGACCAAATGATATTTTTTTTTCTCAAAGAAGAAAACACTATCAGACTGTACACTATTACAGGAGCTTATACTTGGGTATAAGGCATCACAGAACCTGAGTTAGTATAGACCTCAGTCAGACAGTCAGACATTCATTGAGTGCCTACTATGTGCCAGGCACTATGAAAAGCACTGCTAGTCATCTAGTCCAACCCAAACCTGAAAAAGATTCCTCTCTATAACATAACTCATTTTTTGAGAATTTCAGTTAGTATTGTAGTCTGAATATGCTTGGTTTGAGGGTGGCTTAGGGCCCCCAAAGTCTAATACAAGGTGCTCTTTCCCCTCTGTCATTCTCTTCTTGCTCTGGCCTTCTCTCTTACTCTTCTCTCTAATCAAAGTTATAGAATAAAGAATGTAATGTTTGGAGTCAGGAGGTTTGCATTTAAAGCCAGGATTCATTACTTACTACCTTATGACCTTAGGTAGCGTCTGTGGACCTTAGCTTTATCCTCTATAAAACTGGGGTGATTGCACTAAAGCAAGAACTCTTTATCTTTTTTGTAATGTGGGCCCCCTTTGGCAATCTGGGGAAGCCCATGCAATCCTGCTCAGAATCATGGTTTTCTTTTTTGTTTGTTTTGCTTTTGGGGGGGGGAGGAGGCAGGGCAATTGGGGTTAAGTGACTTGCCCAAGGTCATATGGCTAGCTTTGTGTGTGTGTGTGTGTGTGTGTGTGTGTGTGTGTGTGTGTGTGTGTGTTTTAAGCGTCTGAGGCCAGATTAGGACTCACGTCCTCCTCACTCCAGGGCTGGTGCTCTATTCACTGTACCACCTAGCAACCCCAGAATCATGGTTTTCAAGGTATAAAATAAAATACGTAGGATTTTAAAGTAGACAATTATATTGAAATGATAATATTTTTTTCTTATTCAAGTTTATGAAATCTACCCTTGAAATCTATCCATGACCCCTTTGGGGGATTAAAAGTCCTTTGACTAGAGTTTCTCTGAGGTCCCTTATATTTCCAAATCCTATACTCCTGCAAGGGGTGATCTAAGCACTACCGGAGTATCCACCAGCTTTCTGGTTTAAGAGCTCAAATATTTGATGTTTACTCTCCAGTAACTTGGGGTTCATCAATAAGAGTAGTCGTTGCTAAGTCTCTGTTCTGGCACCTCCCTCAAATGTAGCAGCAATTGTTTCTGCCAATCCATGTTAGAGGAAATAGGAGAGGAATGACTGTGGAGAAGGGAAAGAGGAAAATTAGATGGATAGAGAGCTAGACCTAGAGTCAGGAAGATCTGAGTTCAGTTCCAGCCTCTGACTCTTGCTATCTGTGTGACCCAGAGTAAGTCAGTGACTTGATAAGCACCAGGGAAAGGCAAAAGCTTGTCCCTGATCTCAAGAAGCACATAATCTAATGATGGAGACAAGATGCAAAAGCTAAATACAAACAAGCTATAGACAGGATTCCTTTCAAATTATAAGCAGTCACTCTGGCTTTCTGCCTCAGTGTCTTCCTCTGGGAAATGGGAATAATAATAGCACCCACGTCCCAGGATTGATGAGATACTTGTAAAGTACTTTGCAAACCTTAAACCACTATTGTTCTTATTGATGATAAGGGAGTGAGAACACCAAACAGAAGGGAATCTGCCTAGATCTCACTGCCAGCCAGGTCCATAACAGTTCAAAGATTAGGAAGCCTGGATTTGGAATCAGAGGAAGTAGGCTAGGCTCGAATCCCAGATCTGCTTACTAACTATAATTCACTGCCATTGTTTGTGCCTCAGTTTCCTCATCTATAAAATGAGATTTCATTTTTTTTAAATGATACTTGGACTACCTTCCTTACTATGTTATTCTGAAGGTCATATGTGATGATTGTAGAATCTTTTTCAGTGATAAATCAGTATGTAAATGTGAGCTACTATTATTATTTTATTACATTCGAGCTACCACTGAAGGGCTAGCCTCCTAGGAATGGCCATTAAGTTATCTGATAGGAGTTAGATTCTAGAGTTGCAAGTTAATTTTCTAGAGCTGACGGGAACCTTGGAGACCATCTCACCTTCTCATTTTACAGATGAGGGATCTGAGGTTCACACAAGGAAATGGGTTACCCAAAGCTATGTGGAGAACTAGGAACAGAACCAAGGCTAGAATCTAGAAGAGTAGTGTAATTCAGGAGAAATTATGCTGGATTTGGATTCTAGATCTGAATCCTGACTCTATTATATTTTTACCCATATACCCTGGGGAAAGTAACTAAAACTCCCTTAGGCCTCAGTTGCCTTATCCATGAAATGAGGATGGGGATTAGAGAGCCCTTTGGGTCCCTTCTGGTTCTGAATCCATAATGCTGATTCCCATTCCAGGGCTCCACTGTTAAAAAAATTTTAAAGGACTGTAGCATCATTGGAATCATGGGAGAGTAGAAGCTCCATTTCCCAAATCAGACTGCTATCAAAGTGGAAATTTCTGAGCCAACAACTGATTCTCTCTTGGAAAGAAATCCCCACCCCCACTTCCCTCCCTCTCCATTAAAGGGTAAAATTTAGGCTTCATGCCTTAGAAGACTGGCAAATTTAGCTACCCACCAGGAATGACCTTACACTGCTGACTTCAACAATGAAGAGCAGGGTTAGAGCCCTCATTCCGGGGAGGTGAGAGGCCAATTCACTTTAAAAAAATATATATGGCTTAGGGCAGAACAAGGCCAAAATTGACATAAACACAATGGTGTTTAAAGAATTCCTGGGAAAGAAATTCTGCCATTGAGTTGAGTGGAGGAGGGGTACAGGACTCCAGACTGCCTTCAGCCCTCAACCAAGACAACACAACCCATCTAGGATCTTTTAAAGCCCCAGCACCATCTTATTCCCATTTGTTAGCTAACCAGCTGGGGCTGGGTGGAGGGGGGGCCTGGACAGAGCAGCTGGGATGACACCAATGGGTAGCCCCTTCACCAAGGGGCACAGTATTTGGAGGAGCCAACATCCTTGTCATTACCCTTTACATAGCTCGTTCCTTCCTCTCACAGAAGGCTGGGCTTTATGGAAAAACTGAACCTACCAGTACACACAGAGGAAATTCCAGAGTGCAGTTACTGACAGACACGTCTTGGAAGTTAGCTGGTTACTTTGGCAAAAGCCCAACCATTTCCTTCTCACCCCGACCCCTACACACACACACACACACACACACACACACACACACACACACACACTTTTTTCTTCCTTTAAAAAAAAGTTTCTTAGGAGCCCAAAGACCCAACTAAAGAAAAACCAGCACTTCTGTTTACAACACAATTGTGTGTTCTTGCCTCACATCAAAGAGAAAAGGGAAGAAAACATGACTTGGGTAAGAGAAATTTGGCAGACCTATAGGGTGCATGGACTTGCCAGGCAGACTGCTTGGGGCTCAGGACATGGAAATATTATGTTTTTTTTCCTAGGTTTGCTAAGCCAAAGAATTCCTTAGAATTTCACGAACACTCTGATGAAGTCCTTGAGCCATTTTTGTATGCTTACCGCCAGCAAGTCTCTTGTGCCTCAGTTTCCCCAGGAGCAAGAGACCCACCCACTCCTCATTTAGTGTTACTGATGAGGACAAATTAGGCAGATTTAGGAGAAGGTCATTAGATGTGTTACTCTTGAATAGCTCAGCCTCCTCCAGCTCCTTCCTTGTCGCCACGCCAGGCCCCTTCCCTGCCTGCCCACACTCACTCATTCACTCAGGCAATATACGACAGCTGTATTATATGTCCTAGGGAAGTAGAGGATCTATTTTAGCCATTCGGGAAAAGACCTGTAAATCCTGTGACCAAACAGCTCTAATCTAGTGTTTAATGCGGATTGTGATTTAGTGAGGGACTGACTGAAGTGTTGTTGAAGTTTTGAAACACGATCAGTGCCAAACGCTGGAAACGTGTGTCAGACCCTCAATGCCAAGCGTGGGTCCTAGGGAGAGACAAATCCCAAGCTGAAAGCCTTCCCAGAAAACAGGGATCAAGGGAAGCTAGGGGAGAAGCCTTCCCTACCTCCTCCAACCCCTATCCACTGGGGCTTGTCTAATGAACTCCCCAGAGCATCTCAAAGGCTTGATACCTAACCTGGGCTTCATTCACTTCTGAGAAGCCAAAGGTACCATCACAAGATCGTGGGATTTAGATGTGGAAGAGGCATTAGAGGTCACAAGATCCAACCCCTTCATTTTAAGGCCAAGGAAAATGAGCCAAGAGAACATGAAGACACTTGTCCAGGTTAACTAAGGTAATAACCATAAGAGAAGAGAGTCAAATTTGTATTCTCTGCCTTTAAATGCAGAGTTCTTTCCACAGAGGTTCTCAATCTAGGGTCGATGAATTTTTTCATAATATTCTGAAAAACCGTTCCAATATAATGAGTTTCTTTTACTATCCTAAATATGTTACTTTATGTATCTAATGAGAGACTTCTGAGAGGAAGCTTTCCTCACTACTTTGAACCACAACCCCAGAGTATACCTGCTATCTCTGATTAAATAAATAAACAAGCAAAAATTGGTGGGGCTTGATAATTTCTCATCATGCAGAGCTTCAAGTGACAACAAGTCTCAACTATTCAGGAAAGTGTTTCCTTAATGAGCCAATCATTTCTGGAGAATGTACCTTTTGAAACCAATATTCAAACAGAAAATTTAACAAACTTATTAGTTTGCTCTGTGTATGTTTTTTGTTTTGTTTTTTTTTAACAGAGAGTAATTTCATCACTTAGGAAAATACAGAGGCTATAGTCCTTGCCTCCTCACTCAACCACTTTCCACAGGTCACTTAATCTTCCTGGGTCTCAATTGTATTATCTGTAGAATGAGAATATTCTAATACCTTACAGGAATGGTGGGAGTGGCATTGGAAAAGGCTGGCCATGAGGTCAGGAAGACTTGATTTAGGCCCTATCTCCAACACATGTTTGTATGACTATAACAAATCACTTACTTCTCAGTGTCCCAGCACCTTTCTAAGACTATAAATTCCAAATTAATAATCATATATGCTCTGTATATTTTTATATACGTATATGTGTATAGATATACATATATAATATATATTATGCGTGTGCATATGCATACATATATACATATGTTTCTCCCTTAATAGAAAGTAAACTCCTTAACTCCAAAGATTATTATGGTCTTTTTGTATCCACATTACCTGGCATAGTGCCTGGAACATAGTAAGCACCAAATAAATGTTTATTAATTGACTAAGTTGCCACATGCATTGGTATAAAAAGTTTCCACAATGGGAATTCCATAAGTCATTGACTACACCAATAAAGTAATAGGTCAAGACCAAAAACAAAAATAAAAACCCTCTTAGAAACAAGAAGATAAATGAGATTTTGTGAGTTTAAATTCTAGGAGCCTTTTTTTGAGATTTAAAGGACCTTAGAAAATAATGCCTCATCTTCTATATAAAAACCAAGAGAGGTTAAAAAATTACCCAAGGTCACATAGCTAGTTAGTAGGAGAAACATGTTGAGAACCTACGGGTCCCAATTCCTTGTCCAACATTCTCTTCTTTGTGCCATGCTTTCTCCTCATTCAAGTTATCAATCAAGTTCCATTTAGTGAGTATCAAGTTGTTTCTTGGGGTTCTTTGAAACAGACCAGCTGGTTTTCACTAATGTTCTCCCATTTTTACAGATGCAAAACAAACCAACCAAAAATGGTAACAAATTCCCATTCCCACCAACCTCTAGGGTTATATATCACAACCCACCAGTGTCTCCCATTAAGTCCACTATGGACAGTGACTGATGGGGCTGTTGCTTATCTGAGCATGTTTTGTCTTGAATCCCAGCACAAAGTGGAATGCCTTTGTGTGTCTCTCCTTGATTTTGACTTCCTGTAGCCTAGTAAGAAGGCATCAATTTCCAGGAAACTGCCACACTAAAGGAAGTTGAAACTGACACATCGTCTGACCCTTTCTTCCTTCCTGTGTCCCTTCCCAAAGACTTTCCTTAGGCAGATGAGCATCTGCTGACCTTATCCACTTGCCCCTAACCCTCCCCCACTCTATTTCTCCCTCTCCAAAGAGTAATTAAAATCACTGCTTAAACCAGTAACATGGACCTTCCAACTCCTCACATTCACTAATGATGCCATCTGTTGTAAATTCTTACTATCATGCATTGTATGGTAGCTAAATGGAAAAGCACTGAGTTTGACTCACAACCTTTGCACAAGTTCTACTGGACTTTAAATACCAATATACAGCTGCAGTGTGATATGGGAAGAGGGATATCCATATTGTGAAGGATTTTAAATGCCAAATAGTTTCTATGTTAAATGTTATGTCATATATTACATATTAAGGGCTATATGTTAAATAGTTAAATTCCAATATAATTTATTCTGTGTTTCAACCTCTCTTTCCGGCCTGATTGTACATTATTCCCCTTCCCATTCTCTACAATCTAACCATGTTGACCTTCTCCCCATTCCTCACACACATTACCCCCATCTTCCATCTTGGTGGCTTTGGCCTAACTCTCTTTCTTCCTAGAATGTACTCTACATTTTCCTTCATCTTGTAGAATCCCTCAATTTCTTCTAGTTCAAATATCACTTTTCCTGACCCTTCCCATACCCCCAGTGGCTAATGCCCTTCCTACATTTTTTAACTATCTCATAGGCACATAGCACCAGACCTGGGGCCAAGATAGTCCTTAGTTCAAATCTGGCCTCAAATGCTTACTAGCTGTGTGGCCCTGGGCAGGTCACCTAACCTCTTTTTGCCTCAGTTTTCTCATCTGTATAAGTAGAGATAACAGTAGTACCTACTTCCCAGGGCTGTTGTCAAAACTGAATGAAATAATATTTGGAAAGTGCTTAGTATAGTACCCAGAACAGTTAAGTGGTATATAAATGTTAGTTTTAGTATATATAACTTAAATCTGTTCTGTGCACCTTAAATGTGTACGTTGTCTCCCTCTCAATAGAATGTAAGGTCCTTGAGAACAAGGATTTCTTTCCTTGTTTGTTTGTTTTACATTTGTATCCTCATTGCCTAGGGCAGAGACTGGCACTTAATGGTTACTTAATAAATATTTGTGAATTGATCAGATAATTGTCTTTTGTCCTGATCATACCATTTCTGAAATATTCTGTCCAATTGAGGGTATCACACTTTAGAAAGGACATCGATGGCCTGGAGTCCAACCAGAGGAGAGCAATTAGGATGTTGGTCTCAAAGCCATGGGAGAATTAGTCAAAGGAATTAGAGATATTTAACCTGAAGGAGAAAAAATTTAAAGGAAATGTGATCTCATCCTTTCCGTGTTTCAAGGCTTTCACTGGAAGGAGAGTTAGACTCATTCTGCTTGTATTCAGAGGGTAGAAAGGTGACTAATAAGAGGAGACAGACTTGGGTTCTAAGGGAAGCCTTTCTAATAATTAGAATTATCCAAAAACGGAATGGGCTGCCTTGGGGTAGTGAGCTCCCTATCCCTGGAGGTTTTCAAGTGGAGACTGAATGGCCATTTGTCAAGAATGTTGCAGACAGGGTTCATTCTTCAGGAATGAGTTCAACTAGATGCCCTCAGAAATACCTTCTATGTCTGAGAGTCTATAAGTCTATGTTTTGAGGCAGGGAGTTGTCTAAGAATATAAAGGAGCAATATAAACTCAGAAAGGGGTATTTGTGTGTGTGTGTGTGTGTGTGTGTGTGTGTGTGTGTGTGTACGCACGTGCATATTGTATGCACATGTGTGTGTGAATGCATGTTATGAACGAATATATCGATGTGGATGTGTGTGTGTGAATGTATAAGTGTATACATCTAAGTGAGTTGGGGGATATGAGGTAGAGGTAATGAGGACATTTTTCCTACCAAAAGTTTTGTCTAAATCATATTACTTTAAGGAAGAAAGACAAAGATAGAGACAGACAAACAGAGACACAGACACAGAGAGAGAGAGAGATTTGTTATTTTTGCAAGACCTTCCTGGTTGAACCTTGGTCATCCTGAACTGTCAAAGGTCCTGCACAGATCCAGCAGCTGTGAAGAAGGATCCTTAAGCCTTTTTATCACTTTGACACCTCCAAGGTGGACACGGCCAATCCCATACTGTCCTGATCTCTGCTGTAGGGACCACCTTCAATGTTTTGGCTCCAAAGAGTCATTTCTTTCCAATTCACTGACATGGGGATATATATCTCTAAACTTGGCTGCCACAATCCATGCATGCCTTGAGGATTACATACTAAGTGAACTTTGTCAGTGTGAACCCAAGTCAGTAGGGAGGAAGAAGTAGAAAGACCTCTATTGTTCAGGCTGCCCTTCTTGAAGATTCTGATTGTCAGAGAAATGTCTTCAAGTGACAGATGAAAACAAAGTATTCTCCATGCCAAGGGTTCTCTTTTACCCTGATCAGCTACCATCAATCAGTGTGTTCCCTGTCTCTTAACAGAAATGATTTCCTGCTCACTATGGTTCCAACAAAGTTACTTAGAATGGAATTGATGAGCAAGAACAGACCCGTCCCTGTGAAATTAATCTCACAATTCATGGCAATCTTTAAGGAGGAATGGCCCCATTCAGGTAACACTGATTTATCTCACTTCGCAGCAAACATTTTATAAGGAGGGAATAAAGTTTAAAAAAAGTAAGGTCATCAAAGTATTCAATCAATCAGTCAACAAATACTTATTAAATTCCCATCTTGTGCCAGGCATTGTATCAATCCAGAAATGAAAGAGCCCCTGCCCTCAAGGAGTTCATATTCTATGTGATCAAAAAAGGGAATGTAACTGGATTCACCACTTACTATCCAGATGAGTCATTGAGTATCAAATTTACAGATCATTTTGTCTGACCATTTCTTTTTGTAGATAATGACACAGAGGTCCAGTGAGCTACTTGCCCATAGTCACACAGTTAATATGCAGCAGAGTGGGATTTGAACCAAAATCTGACTCCAAATCCAATGTTCTTTCTACTCTTCCACACTACCTCCCTTAGGCATCTCTTTTGGAACCTCAGTTTTTCTCATATTCAAAATGGGAATTAATTCACAGCATCGTTATGAGGATCCGATGACTTGCTGCATGTAAAAGTGCTTTGTCAGCATAAAGCACTTTCTAAGTTCAGGTTATTGTTGTTTGGAGAGGTGGATAGAATAGGGGAGGGGGCTTTGCCTTGATATGGGAGGACAGTAACAAATTAATTGTCTGTATGTTGATAAGCTTCCAGTCTGGAATACCACCTCTTTCTCCTCATATATCTGCCTCCTTAAGTGCTTTCCAAGTAAGAGGAGTCTGCAGTGAACTTTCTAACTGCCTATCTCCCATCCCTTAATTTCCAGGAATGGCTTTGCTGTCTATGAGGCAATAATTCAGGAAAAACATTTGTGTTTGGGGGTGTCTTTTGGCCATTAATTTACTCCTCGCACTAAGAAGTTGGACAAAGGCAGCATTTCATTGATCTTGGAAATTGTTTAGTTCATACCTTCCCTTATTCCTCCACTTTATTTAACAAGCAAAGAAACTAGCCTTTATAGCAAGGAAAAAACCTAAGTGCAATTTTAGCTTCTATCATTTATTTGTGGCAATAATTATGTGAAGTACACATACTATGTTTATTATAACATTAGAACATCTGAATCAAGTCCAGGAATATTTCTAAATTTCTTGAATAAGACCTTTAGTCACTCAAAAACATCTGGCCAGCCTTGCAATCCACACAGGGAACATAATATGGATGAAAAGTCCATGTTGCCTGGTTGGTTGGGCAACTTTCAATGCTAGAACTGAAGAGGACCTTACAATATAAAATACCAAATTGGTGGATAAATCAGGAGCCAAGAAGACTTGAGTTCAAATTCAGCTTTGGACACTTATTAGCTGTGTAACCCTGAGCAAGTCAAAGTCATTTAACTTCTCTCCACCTTATTTCCTCATCTATAAAATGGGAATTAATAATAGCACCTACCAACTATGCCCAAAGGTCTATAAAACTGTGCATACTCTTTGACCCTGCAATATCACTTCTAGGTCTGTATCCCAAAGACATCATAAAAAAGGGAAAAGGACCCACACGTACAAAAATATTTATAGCAGCTCTTTTTTGTGGTGACCAAGAATTAGAAATTGAGGGGATGCTCCTCAATTGGGGGGTGGCTGAACAAGTTGTGCTTTATAAATGTAATAATACTATTGTTCCATAAGAATTGGTGAGCAGGAGGATTTCAGAAAAACCTATAAAGACTTACATGAACTGATGTGGAGTGAAGTGAGCGGAACCAGGAGAACATTGTACACAGTAACAAACACATTGTACAATGACTAACTTTGATAGATTTAGCTCTTCTCAACAATACAAGGATCTAAGTCAACTCTAAAAGACTCATGATGGAAAATAGCACTCACATCCAGAAAAAGAACTATGGAGTTTGGCTGCAGATCAAAGCATAATATTTGCTCTCTTTTTTGTTGTTGTTTCTTCTCTCTTGTGTTTCCTCCCATTGATTCTAATTCTTCTTTACAACATAAATAATGTGAACACAGGTTTAATATGAATATATAAGTAGAGCCTATATCAGATTGCATGCTATCTTGGGATGGGGGGGAGAGGAAGGATGGAGAGAAAATTTAGCACTCAAAATCTTATGGAAGTTAATGTTGAAAACTAAAAATAAGTTAATAAATTAATAAAAATAATAGTACCTACTTCCCAGGATTACTGTAAGAATCAAATGATATAATATCTATAAGGAGCTTTACAAACCTTAAAATGCTCTGTATAATTCTAATTGTTATGTTATTATCATTATACTAGAATTGACAGTTCCCTTAGAGATGGAAGAGATCTTAGAATATAGAATGTCAGGACTGGAAGGTATCTCAGACCAGGGCATTAAGAAAATTGAGGCCAAAATTCTTAATCTTCTTTGTGTCATAGACCCATTTGGCAGTCTGGTGAAATCAATTGATCCTTTCTCAGGATGATGGAGGTGCAAGGTGCTTTTAATTTGTAAATGGAGGACATGCTAAATTTCAGTTAGAGGTTAGTAAAAATAAAGATATTTTTTTTCTCATTCAACTTCATGGAATTCCTGAAATCCACCCCTAAAAGGTCCATAGACCCAAGATTAAGGCCCCCTGCTTTAGATGCCAGGATATTAGAGCTAGAAATAATCCACACACAAAAAAACAAAGTGAATGAAGAAAGCATTTTGTTCAGATTATGTTAAGGAGTTGAGCCAATAATTCATTTAATTTATCCATCAGTGGAGGGAGGGAGGAAAAGAAAAAGAGAGAGTAAGGCAGGGGTTCCGGGAATATGTATATATGCATATATATGAAGTGGTCAATGCTTTATATACATATACATATATCATACATATATCAGTGCTTAGTAAATGTTTGTTGACTGAATGGCTGGCTAAAAACAAGTGGTCACTTGATGTAATTACTTATATTTCTTCAAAACATCAATGGATATGACCATTCACATCCTGGGTATGCTGAAGAAACATGGGTATTTACTAGTAGTGACTATTTATTATCCTTCTAGAATACTTTAATAAAATTGCCTCTAAATTCTCTGAATTAAATAATCTGATTAGGAGTCTGTCTCATCTAGTATAGGTCTCTATATAGCTCATTGGAATATGCAGATGAGGTCTATGAATAAAGAAAGGGCATAGAGATGTGGTTTATGTATGTAATGGAATACTATTGTGCTATAAGAAATGAGGAACAGATGGACTTCATATTTACCTGGAGAGGCTTATACAAACTGATGCTGAGTGAGAAGAGTAGAGCCAGGAGAAATTTGTATACAATCACAGACACAACATATGTGTGATGATCAACTATTACAGACTGGACTCCTCAGCAATGCAGTGATATAAGTCAATCCCAAAAGACTTATGATGGAGAGAGATGCGACATCCAGAGACATAACTAGAAAGAACTGAGTTTGAATCCTGATTGAAGCAAATTATTTGATTTTTTTCTTTTCATTGTTTGGTTTTATTTCCTCTTTACCATTTTTCATTCCATCTAGTACAATCCACCTTTGTAACCTGACTAATGTCTAATGTGAAAGTATTTGTAGATCCAATACTGGATTATATGCCATCATTGCGGGGCGGGGGGGGGGGGGAGGGAGGAGGGGAAGAAAATTTGAAACCCAAGGAATTATGGAATTGAATCTTGTAAACTAAAAGTAAACAAACAAATTAATAAAGACCAAAAAAAGAAGAAGAAAGGAAAAAAAACAAGGAAGGAAGAAATCCATTTCACAGGGTGTAATCAGACTTAAGGATCATAGATCTTAGATGTCCAGGGTTTTATAATTCTCCTAATTAATTTCCTTGACTCTAGTTTTTCCCTTATCCAATCTATCATCCAACAGCTACCATACTGATATTCCTAAAGCATAAATTGGACCATGTTACACCTCTGTTCAAAAAGGTTGAGATGCTCCCTTTTTTCTCTAGGTTAAAACATAACTCACATGTTCGGCTTGTAAAGCTCTTCCCAGCCTCTCTCCAGTTCACCATTTTAGGTTCAGAGCACATAATTCTCTTTCATTTCATCCAAATTGGCCTATTTGTTGTTCCTCATATTCATGATTCTATCTCACCTCTGCATCCTTTACACAGATGACTCTAGAGGAGAAAGTGAGGCTGGTATGCACAGCACTGCCTCATGTTATCATTTCCCTTATATCATGGTCCTCTTTGACCCAGTAACTGGAATGTACTTTCTTTTCACCTTTCCCTTTAGAATCTCTAGCTTCCTTCAAGATTGCTGACCCCCACTCCCAATTTATTAGTCATCCCTTTAACACACCCTGGAATTCCTTTGAAAATACTTTGTAAATAATGTGTGCATATTTTTCTCTATCTTTGTTTTTTACCCCCAGTGTCATAAAAGCAGTGTACAGCTAGGTGGATACAGTAAATAGAGTTGCAGGCCTGGAGTCAGAAAAAACTGATTTCAAATCTAGTGTCAGATACTCCCTGTGTGATCCTGGACAAGTCATTTAACACTGTTTGCCTAAGTTTCCTTATCTGTAAAATGAGCTGGAGAAAAAAATGTCAAACTTCTCCAGTAACTTCACCAAGAAAACCCCAAAAAAGTCAGACACAAATGAAAGGACTGAACAACAATAATAAAGTAGATGTAGACAGGGATAATTTCATTTTGGTCTTTGTATTCCCATCCCCTGCACAGTACTTGGCACATAGTAGGCTTAATAAATGCTTGCTTTACGAATTGTGAATAAATGGATATATAAGTCCTTCCTCTATTAAAAGAATACAGTATTGCCAGAAGTAGACTAACACTGAATTAATCAGTGCTTCTGGGATTTTCCTTTATTTTTCTACCCTTCCAGAAAGTTATGGATAGGGTTGGGCTTAGCCCCTCCAGATTTCATTATTCTGGTCTGATTTTTTCATGTGATTACCATTTGGGATCAAGTCTATTGTCTCTGTTCAGTTATCTTGTGTCCAACACTACACAATCCCATTTGCAGTTTTCTTGGCAGAGATACTGGAGTGGTTTGCCATTTCCTTCTCCAGCTCATTTTCTACAGACGAGGAACTAAAGCAAATAGGATTAAGTGACTTGCCTAGGGTCACACAGTTAGCAAGTGTCTGAGATTGGCTTTGAATTCATAAAGATGCATTTTCTTTCTTTTTTAGCAGAGATAATTTTTTAAATTTATTTTTAGTTTTCCACATTCATTTCCCAAAGATTTTAAGTTACCGATTTTCTTCCAATCTCTCCCCTACCCCCACCCCAAGATGGCACGCATGCTGAATACCAGTTCCCTCAGTCTGCCCTCTCTTATGTCCCCCCCTAATACTCCCCCCTCTTGCTTTCTTGTAGGACAAGATGGATTTCCATGCCCCATTGCCTCTTTATCTTATTTCCCCGTTGCATGTAAAAAACAAATTTTTTAACAATTGTTTTTAAAACTTTGAGTTCCAGATTCTCTTCCTTCTCCCCTCCTCACCTACCCCCACTGACAAGACTAGCAATTCAATATAGGTTATACATGTGTAATTATGCAAAATATTTCCACAGTAGTCATGTTGTGAAAGACTAACTGTATTTCCCTCCATCCAATCCGCCCCCCATTTATTCTATTTTCTCCTTTGACCCTGACCCTTTTCAAAAGTGTTTGCTTCTAACTACCCTCTCCCCCAATCTGCCCTCCCTTCTATCATTCCCCCTCTTATCCCCATCTACCCTACTTTCCTGTAGGGTAAGATACCCAATTTAGCATGTATGTTAGTCTCTCCATAAGCCAAATCCAATGAGAGTAAGGTTGACTCATTCCCTTTCACCTTCCTGCTTTTCCCCTCCATTGTAACAGCCTTCTCCTGTCTCCTTTATTAGACATGATGCACCCCATTCTATCTTTTCCCCTCTCCTTCTCCCAATATATTCAAAAGATGCATCTTCTTGATTCCAAGTCCAGTGCTCTATCCACTGAACCATTAATGTTGGGGACAAAGTACATTTGTATAAATTCAGAATGAGGTATAGTGGGAAGAGCCATGGGAAGAGATCTCAGAAGACTTGGCTGTTATATCATACTTTGGGACATTATAAAAGTCCCTTATCTTTTCTGAAATTTCTTTCCTCATTGGTAAAATTACCAATGGAGACAGATGATCTCTCAACATATTCAAACCTGGAATTCTAAACTCCCTGAACTTTTCTGAACCAATCAACCAATAAGTATTTAGTAAACATCTGCTATGTACACCCTGTGCTGGGTTCTTGGGGAACTACAAAGAAAAATATGGCAATCCTTGCTCCCACTTGCCTGGCACCTCACTGAAGATATGACCCATTAATTTAATCACCAATTTTTTTAATTGAAGGGGCTGTCCCTTGAGTCACTTCTTAAAGAAGCCTATTCACTGAATGGGTGTTATCTCACTCAAAGTGAGAACCTGAAAAGGCCTTAGCCTAAATGAGCCAAGGTCTCCTAGTGCATCCTGGGCCATCTCCACTTGTCCTGATGAATATCTGGCTACTGGACCCAGAGAAAGTGAGGCTGGTGTACACAGCACTGCCTCATTTAAATCCAAGTCAACTGTAAGTCATGTTAACATTTCCCTGATATCATGGTCCTCTTTGAGAATGAAGAGCAAACATACAACAACCCATTAATACATTAAAAAAAACTAACACTACAAGACAACATATACCAAGTTCTAAGTGAGAAATACAATTTGTAAGGCAGTGCCCCTTTCTGATTTGGATAATTTCATTAATAAAAAGAGAGAAAAACAATAGTCATGAAGGAGATATTGAGAAAGCAACCCACAAAAAGATACTCATCATAAATTGGAAAAGTACCTTGTTTCCCAGTATCTAATCTGCATATGTCTGATAGGAAGACTTTAAGATTGGTAACTGGGAAACCCTAATCCCTAAATCTATTTTGGGGACTTTAGTTCAAATGTATATTGCCTAGTTGTAACTTAGATGGCAGAAATGTGTATTTTTATAAGTCATTTCATACAACATACACTGCTTTGGAGTGATGAAGTTGGTCAAGACCAGACTTCTGAGTGGGTCATAACATACTTTGGAGTCAAGTCTAAGGATGTTAGGACGGGGACCAAGAGAGACCTTGTCAAGTATGGGAGCAGAGCTCAGAACCTGCAGTGCCAAGTGCTGCTTAGAAGTGCTGACTGGAGGAAGAAAATGGCTTGCCACCAGAAGCTAGGAGCTCAAAAGAACGCCTCTAGTGTGCTCTGAGAACTGACCTCAGAGCTCCCACTATCACCTGTTTCCTGACTGATGAAAATCTCTCAGGGCCCAGGCAAGGAAACAGACCTGGAAAACCTCTATATATTTCAAGTGTAGGGTTTTTACTTTTGCTGACAAAGCTTAACACTGCTTCAGCAGTCCAGAAAAGCAGCCAGCAGAAAAGTAGCCCCTACCCAGTTGGAAAACAGAGAAGATCAGAAAACTAATGGCCACCATCCAGCAGTGAATTATTGCACAGTCTGTCCTTGAGGGAGACAAATGACATTAGGGCAGTAGTCATGAGTTGAGAATTTCTTTAGGCACACACATTCCCTTCACTTGTGTCTCCATATTATAGCCTTGTAAGTTTGTGCCCATTACAGACACTATATGCATTGGTAGGAGAGTAAGTCCCAGATATGTGGGTAGAGTGCTATGTTATAAAATTACTTTTGCTTTGCTCTCTGTTTAATAAATATTTCTGATTAAGAGTTAAAAATCAACTTAGCTGAATTGTGAAATAGAAAACACACTAGTGGGAACTCAAGAACCATAACTATTAATAGTAGGAATACAAGGTATCTCTGATACCAGGGTTACCTTAGGACCATGGTAGAGTGATTTGTAGTACAATGGCTTTCATAGGCCAGGATGAGAGAGCCAAAAGCAGAGAGAGGGAGGAGGGGAGACAGACAGACAGAGACAGAGAGAAGAAGAAGAAGAAGAAGAAGAAGAAGAAGAAGAAGAAGAAGAAGAAGAAGAAGAAAAGGAAAGAAGGAAGGAAGGAAGGAAGGAAGGAAGAAAGAGAAGAAAAGAAGGAGAAGAGGAAAAAGAAGAAGGAGGAGGAGGAGGAGAAGGAGAAGGAGAAGGAGAAGGAGAAGAGAGAAGAGAGAAGAGAGGAGAAGAAAGGAGAGGATGAGATGAGGATGGAGGACAGGTAAGATTTCAATGGGCTGAGAATGACATGGAGCATTCTTGTACCCTATGGGAACAATGTTTTATATACATAGAAAAATACTTTGGAAAACATAAAGCCCAATAGAAATGTGAGCTATTATTATGACTCCAGTAAATTCCAGTGAAATTGAGTGACATAGTGGAGAGATAGTTGAATTTAGAATTTAAAAATCTTAGGTGTTAATCCTATCTCAGAGACCTACCTATGTGACTAGGCAAGTCACTTAAACTGCTCTGGGCCTGATTTTCCTCATATATAAAATGAGGGATATGACTTGGGGATTCCTATGATCCCTTCCACCAATAAATATATGATCCTCCAATGCTTTGTGTTTGTGTAGAGATGGCACAGATCCCAAAGACTTTGCCAACAAAGCTAAAAAGTTTTGAGAACAGACCCAGTGATGAACCCTATGTCATGTATCATGTATCTTTCATGCAATCATTTAGCAAAGTTCAGAGAGGTTCTCCACCAGGTGGCATATGAAATAATGATTATTTAGTCTACAACAATTCTTGAAGACTCTCTTCTAACTTATAAGAAGTGTTGCAATCTACATCTGTGGATGATATGCCCATAAAGAAGAAACTCTGGGTCCTTGAAGTGTTGGCATCACCTTTCCACATTTCTTCAATCGTTCAAGGGTCTGTGACTCATCATTGTAAGGACTCCCTCTACCAATTTTGATCATAGCCTCTACAGCTTGGTAGATGGACTTTGATTGCTCTGATTTAAAAATTAGTCAGTTTCTCTGTAGTCAACATGGTACCAACAGATCATCCTGGATCTCTACTCAAAGCATTTCTATATGACTTTTTCTCTGCTGTCATTACCTTTGAGAACCCAGAGTCACCTCTACATGACAATGAGGGCTTTAGTGGAAGACCAAGAAAACAGTCAAAGGAATCTTGCTTCAATAAATTCTAAGCATAAATGGTGTTTCTAAGTTTCTATTTGCTAATTTAGATACTAAATAACTTCTAACAAAATTTAGGCTAAATTATGTCTAGAGTCCTCTCCAATTCTAGGATTCTAGAGTCCCCTAAATCTATTTAGAGGTTACTCACACTTAGAAATTAGAACTGACCCATCACAAAGGCAAAATAAGCAGTTAGATACAGGGTATGACTTAAGAGATACCAAAATGCTCCCCTGACCAATCATTTTCCCGCACTGGTCTTACTACATGTATTTGAAAATTTTCCCCCAGTATAGTCACTTTTTTGCATATCAAGAAATTACTTCTAGAAATATTTCAATAGTTCAAATAGTTCAAAAAATCCATTATTTGATCAGTGTGGATATTTCCTATCCTGGGACATATTACATCCTTCCACATTTTACTAAATAATATCCTAGGTTCCTGTCAAATAAAGCAGTCACCACTTGGTGTCCAAACCTCTTGGCAATAAGTCTTTCTGAACTAAGTTAAGATCATCTGAAGACCACTGATTGGACCCTACTTGATGAGTGGTAGGACCTGCCAGATTTCAGCTGAGTCAGAAACTGGAGAGAGTGACCCAAGGTGCCTGAAGAAAACAAGCTGATCAAGCCCACTTGAAAAATTTACCCAGACAAATTGTTCTACCTAGTGAGGAACAGTTTGGAGACATTACAATGGGACATCCAGGGCCCTGACACTTTAGATGTATATATTATTTTCTTCTTTCACCCGTGTGCCCTGGTTATACTTGTTTTATGAATATGGGCCTCTTTAATGTAATCTCTATGTGTATGCATCCTCCCTGCTGATGTTGGGTACATCTACAGGAGACTGAACCCCAGTTTTATGGGGGATATGTTTTGTTTCTTACTATATCATTATGTTATTAATTACCTTTGATTCAAGTTAATTTTGTCATCTGACTATTGAAAAGTAAACACATCAGTGGGGGCTCATGAACTATATAATTTTAAGATTGTGGACACACAGAGTTGAAGAGGGGTTAGCCATCCCTTGAGAGACATAACCTGCAAATTCAAAGGAGTGGGGGACATCTTGGGGAAGGTACTAGCTCTGGCATTAAATTATTTGAAAAGATGACATTTAGAAATGATAACAGATTCTAGAACTACAAAACTTTAGAGAATATTTTAAAATAATTGCTGTCATCCACATAGCAAGGTTCACAAAGCACTTTAGCTTTCTAAACTTATTTGATCCTTACAATAACCCTATGAACTAAGTACTACAATCATCCCCATTTTATGGCAGAAAGGAAGCTGAAGGCGAGAGAGGCTAAGTGACTTTCCTATAGCTATATAACTAGGAAGTGTTAGAGAACAGATTTGAACCCAGGCCTCTCCTGAGTTTAACTTAGCTCTCTTTCCAAAGCTGAAATGAGATTCATTCCTGACACCCAGCTGTTAACAAAGAGAACAAACAACAGGAACAAAAACGAAAAACCTATCTCTTCTCATAAATGCTGGCTCTTCAAACAGAACACTAATACAGGGATTCCGCTCCAACGAGTGCCATGTGTTTTTGGTTTTATCCACAAGATTCATCCATTAGAGACATATACAGATCCAAAGTTGGTTATTGGGGTTTTGTGGATTCATTAAACAGATAAATTGCCACCCTTCACCACCATGGAGGTCCTGCCTTCTTGGTCAGACAACCATCAAGTCTTTGCATTTTTTTGAACCCACCCTGCAGGGTGGCCCATTTGAAACCCCATTAGAGTAAGTGTTTGGATAGGACCTACTTTATAAAAGGAGCCCACTTTGGTCTGCTGGAATGACTTCTTCTCAGTTCCTCAGGTTCTCCTGGACTCAGCTCCAAGCAGACAGTGCCAACAGTGATAGTCCTGACAAAATCCTTTATATGAGCAAATCTTTGCTCCTGTGTGACCACAATGAACAGACCTTCTGGACTACCACAACTCAAAAGGAGTCAGACAACCTGAGTTTAAGTTTGCTACTAAGCAGATAAATGATCTGGAATGGATCTCATGAGTGTCCTCACCTTTCAAATGAGGGGGCTTAGACCAGATGACTTTTAAAGTGCTTTCTAGCTGTGATCTCATGATAAGACCGAATAAGAAAGTTAATTATTTGCTGTAAAGAGAATGGATTTTCCCCATTCCTCCACTCCCTACACATACACACACACACACACACACACACACACACACACACACACACACACACACACTGTTTAAGTCGCCAACTACATTCTTTATCCAGCCAGTATATATACCAAAGGCAAATGACCAGAAGGAGCTAATGTGACATTGTGCCTCTAAATTCAGACAGATTTTCTTCTGAAATGTAGTCTCTAGGGAAGGCTGGCCCCGCACTGTGAAAGGTGGCTACGGGTTCATATAAATAAAAAGGCAAGGAGCCAGAGCAAACAGACCTACACAGTTCTCCCTGCAAGACACAGAATTCTCAATGTCTTTGGTTCCTGCTGCCTCTCTCCCTCTGACCTCTGAGCTGTGTTGTTCTGAAAAATGAGAAGGCAGCCATGTTGTTCTCTCAGCTCCCCTGGTTAAAGAGCTGTTTATGCTCTTTAAAAGAGTGATTTGAATTTCAATTTGAATTTTGGAAGTGGGATTAGGCTTATCCTCCATGGCCCCACGGCACAGAAAAAGCTAGGAACCACGAGTGGACTTCACAAGGTAAATTTAGGCTTAATATGTGGATAAAAACTTCCTATAATTAGAGCTAAGAGTGGAATTTGGTGCCAAAAGAAGTCCTTGGCTCCCCCATCATCAAAGATATTCAAACCAAAGCTGGGTGACCACTTTTGGGGCATAGAGGACATGTGTAGGACTCAAAGACATGCTTAGAGGGTAAACTAAGTGTGCCATCATTCACAACACGTTTCTATGTGAAATAGATGGTCAAAGAGGTCCTTTCTAACTATGGAATTACACGATTTGGAAATACACGTGTGAATATTTCATCTGAGACACCTCTTAGACTCTGGTGAGCAGAGCTGTCTTACACACATTGTCTATCTCCTCCAAGAAAACTGTCAAGATTTGACTATTCTAAGGAAGAGATGCCAAGCTACTTTTAAGAATCAAAATGTGTGTGTGTGTGTGTGTCTGTGTGTCTGTGTGTGTGTGTTTAGAGGAGAAAAAGGGTTGAAGAAGGAAAAGTGTCAGAATCAACCAATTTCTTTTCTTTGCATATTTAAAAAAATGAAAAAAATCATATATATATTAACATATATACATATAAGTATATATATACATATGTGTGTATATAATACATAATATGTGTGTATATATACATACATACCTTATCCTGGTCTGTATGTTGCAAAGAAAAAGAAGCAGGATGAGAGAACCCCACCAGAAAAGAGTCCCTCTATAAAGACCAATATCAGTCAACCAGCATTTATTAAGTACCTGCTATGTGCCAAACACTGTGCTAGTACTAGGAATACAAAGAAAAAACCATCCTCCTTCAGGAGGTCAATCTAATGCAGGAGATAACATACAAACACAATACATGCAGGATAAATTGGAAATCATCAACAGAGAGAAGGTGCTAGCATTGTGAGGGATCAGGAAATGTTTTTTCTGTCTTTCAAAGCAAAAAATCAAAGGGATAGAAATCAAGAAATAAAGGTACATGGAATAGAAATATCAAAGGACCAGAAGAGAAAGAACAGGGTTTGAAAAAAATTACAGAAAAGATATTGCTTTAGAAGAAAAAACAAAAAGGTTCCTTTAGAATCTTCCTTCCCCATTTAAATTCAATTCAATCAATTCAGTAGGTCCTACAGAAAGGCTTATTTACCCATAAACTACATATTCTCTTTGGAACTACATTCCTCAGAAAGCTGTGTGTGAGTGCAGTGTGAGGTACCTCCAGGAGTATGAGGTTTTAAAAAGCATGGAGGGAAGTCTTTCAAAATAAAGAAAATGAAAGGATAGAGAAGTGTGAGGGTTTGACTGGGGGAAAAGAAGAATATAATCATCCTATCTGGACCATGATTCCAAGGACTGTGGCTCAGAAATTCAATGAATATCTGAATGCTTTGCCAAGAAAACAGTACTCTGAAAACCACCAAAGGGTTTCTATGATAATGTGGGTCCTGGGTTGAGAAACCAACATTCTCTAAACTGAAGTTCCAGGTTCCCTCTAGCAAATTTCCCCAGTCCCTTTTCATGTATTCCTCTCCTGTTGGGTTGGGGAGTCACACAGTAACTGTTCTATACCTCCAATTTAAGAGTTAAAGGCCTGGATGGTAGTTGATGGGATGCCATGAAGACTTTGGTGATGTTTGCCAGACTTTTTGGTCCTCTGAAGCAATAAGCCCCTTACTCTGCTTCCCACTTACCCTGGCAGGTAGGTAGGGTAGGTAGAAGGTGAAGAAGGACAAATGCAACCACATGGGACAAGAGATTAGACACGTCCTGCTTGGCCTCAGTGGGTAGAACTAGGAACACCATGTGGAAGTTGCCAGGAAGAAGATATTGGCATCACATAAGCAAAGGGACTATTCACATAATAATGGAATCTGTCAAAAAATAGAATGGGTGGTATTAGGCAATAGTGAGTTCCCCATCACAGGGGGTTCTTCAAGCAAAGTCTTGATAATTCCTACTCAGGAATAAATTGTACTAGGTGACCTCTGACATGCTTTCTAACCCTGAAGTTCCATGAACTAATGAAGGAATATTGTTCATTCTTTGTTCTGTAGGATTCCACTACTCTAGAGTGGCACAATCTACTAATTTCCTAATCATTTGGGGAAAATAGTTGATGAACAAGCGCTTATGTCCAGTAAATACCTTGACAAGTCTCCATTACTATTGAATGAGTAGTAATATGTACTTTTCCCCCTTTCCACTTGGTTTAGAGCCCTAGGTTCAGAGCTGTAAGGGACTTTAGAGACTCTGTGGTTCTACCTCCACTCCCATTTTACAGATGGGGAAATCGAGGTCAAGAGAGATGAATTGGCCAGAAGTTGAACTTCAGAACAAAACTAAGTTCTGGTCAAACAAGGTTTCACACTATAATAATATTGTGAGTGAAGAACATGGAGCAGTGAAGAAACACTAGACAATAAATACTAAATAAGAGACGGGCATTAAATGCACTAGGTCACTATGGGAGAGTCATTGCTCAATTTCCTGCTCTTTACAATGAGGTAGCTAGGAGAGGCCAGAGAGGAAGGGGCACCATGTTGGGAGAGTGGGAAGAGGAGGTGATGAAAACTCTTTAAGTCCTTAAAGTACTTTAAGTACTCAAGCAGTGTGGAAGAAGGATTAACCTTGTCCTGTTCAACCTCAGGGCAGAGAAGTCTAGCAAGGGGTGAAAACTGCCCATTTCAATCCAGTTTGGTGACAACTTGGACTAAGTCACCACTGATGTCCCCTCCAACTTTGAGATTTGGGGATATAGATTTTATAACTAAATATTCTTAAAAGGGCCCTTCCCTCCTTATCTATAATTCCAAAAGAAGAAAGGAAATATCAATGAATTTCACATCTAGAGGCATTGATGGTGATGATTTGCTGCTGAAAGGAACAAAAATACTGAAACCTGTGTTCTTGCAGACATACAAACACCACCCCCTATATACACACAAACACACACAGTGCTTCTAAATGACTTGTCCTCCTAAAAGCCACTAGGAATAACATCTCAGCCAGGCCTCTGCTCCCATAGGTAATAAAAAAGGAGCCAAATGTTTATTTAGCTCATTTGGAGTCAGGGGAGACTGAATCCTAGCCTCAGTCCTTCAGCATAACTCAGTCCCTGGGAAAGTCCAAGTGTTCATGGTCCTCCTGGTGCCATAAATGTCTGCATGAGCCGATAACTAATGTGGGCCTCACTGCAGGCACTCTCAAAGTTCAGCCTGAGAAGCGGCTTTCATCAGGGTCTGTGTATGTTGACTAAGGTCAAAATTTCCATGGGAGCAATGAGAAAAGAGGGGAAATATCACCCCAGCTGCTGCCATGCTTATGGTCAAGGCCCAGAAGCAGCCAGGATGTCATGGCAATTTTGCTAATGATGTTGCCATCCTACATAACGTCTCCCATTATTCCTTTCTTCACAAGAATGATTTCTGACTCTAATGTTATTCTAGTTACATTTAAGATTGTGGACTTGGGACCTTGCAGAGTTCTGAGTCACGTTGCCTCAAAAGCAATGGAAATAGCATATCAGAGAAGTCATGAACTCCTCTTATGAAGAAACTCCTAGTTAGATGGCATCTAGATGTTCAGTGAATAAAGTACTGGCCCTAGAGCCCAGAAGGTCTGAGTTTGAATCCAGACTCAAACATTTACTAACTATGTGACCCTGAGCAAGTCACTTAACCTCTGTTTGCTTCATTTCTTTATCTATAAGAGGAGGATAATAGCACTTACCTCCCAGTATTACTATTAGGATAAAATGAGTTAATATTTATAAAGTTAAAATTTATAAAAATGTATAAGTGTTTTGAAAATCTTAAAGAGTTATATAAATACTAACCATCAATATTATTATTAAGATGATGAGACCTCAGAGGCCTTCTAGTCCAATGAGTTCATTTTACAATGAAGAAGCAGAAGCCCAATAAGATTCAGTGACTTGTCCAAGGTCATGAAGTTAGGTGTTTGGTTGGTTGGTTGTTGCCCTTTGCTCTTGAAGAGGGCCAAAATGCCTGCTCCAAAGGTTCACATGGACTATTTGTGCCTGACCTATGCAGAGCCTTTCAAGCTCGTATTGGTCTGATCAGCCACATGTGGACACATTGGACCCTGACTCCCCCATAGTGATGACAAAGGTAGTAAGTATCAGAGAAAGTCGTGAACTCCTGGCCCTCCGACTCCAAAGTCAGTGTTCTTTTTATAATACTGATTTCTAGCACATATTGTTGTATGATTAAGAAAAGCTATGACCTTCTTCTGTGAAAGGGCATGGTCATACATTTCATTTTTGTTGCCTTCTCAAGGGGTAGAGGAGAGATGGAAAGGAGAGGGAAAATTCAGAATTGAAAACAAAAAAAATTAAGGATTTTGTCATATAAAGTGATTCCTATGCAAAATAATAAGAGAACTAGGGAGATATCTTAGAGTTCTTTAATAAGAGGACTCTAAGAGGGATCTCCTGGAAGGGATGTGAGAGACCATCAAGTCCAAATCCTTTTTACAAATGAAAGAACTAAGACTCATGAGTATCAAGTAACAGAGATAGAGGGAGGAGAAAGAACAGAATCTGGAGTGAGAGGCCGTTGTTCAGTCGTTTTCAGTCATGTCCAACTCTGTGACCCCATTTGAAATATTTTTGGCAGAGATACTGGAATAGTTTGCCATTTCCTTCTCCAGCTCATTTTACGGATGATGAAACTGACTCATCTAACTGAGTGTTAAGTGACTTGCCCAGGGTCACTCAGTAAGTGCCTGAGGCCTAATTTGAACTCAGATCATCCTGACTCTAAGCCCAGCACTCTATCCACTGAACCACTTAGCTGCCTCCTGGAGCCAGAAGACCTGAACTCAAATCTTGACTTTGCCACTTACTACCTGTGTGAACTTAAGCAAGTCACTTAACTTTTATGGGCCTCAGTTTCCCCTCCTATAAAATGAGGAGGTTGATCTGGACCTCTTAGGTCCCTACTATCCCTAAATCTATGCTATCATTCTTTTATTTGAAGCAAGAGAAACTTGGACAGAGAGCAAAGGCAATTAGCCCAAGATCATATAGGTAACAAGAAGCAAACATCAGACTAGAATTCAGGTCTTCTGACTTCCAGTCCAGTATTCTCTCCACCATACTGCCTTTTTTCCCAGACACCTAGAGATTCAACAAAAGCTTCTCTCTACATGTGCTATAGGCAAAACGCTTAGTCCTCATTAACTTAATTCTAAATTCCAACTTTACCTTTTTTTTTCATTTTTCCCAAATGAAATGGATAGCCTCTACTCCCCATATTCTTTCAGGACCCATTGCCTAAATGATGTGAATTCCAAACAGCAGATTATGGGTGAAATGTGAGCTATTCATTTACGTGTAGTGCCAATCAAGGAAATGAATACAACCCAAGCCTGACAGGATTCCATGCATGGGCAGCAACATGAAAATAAAATCTGCATGTCTTCCAAGCCTTCTTCTTTCTTGGCAAGAGGTGGCTCGCTAAAAAATGTGGTGCTAATTAATGGGTCACTTATGATCTTCCCAAGTGTGTATGAGGAGGAGAGGAAGGAGAACTGGTGCTTCACAAGGAAAATATTTAGAGCTTGCACATAAACATAGGTGATAAAAACGGTCCATGTTCTAAATAGGATGACGCTATGAATTAAGTTGATGTCTAGAACAGGAATCATTCCTGCAAAAGTTTGTGGGAAAACAATAAGAAATTGTTTTGAATAATTCCAAACCCATGATTGGGATTAGCAGACGCTGCAACATGGCTGTCACCACCGCTCTTACCATACGTCATCATCATAGAGTCCATCACCATCACCTTCAGAGTCCTCCCAATTGCCATCATCATCATCATCATCATTATCAACATTACCACAAAGAGGTCAAAGAGGTGTTTGTATTGAGAACCAAAGAAACACCGGGATATACTTTGACACTCAGATGAATATTTCTAATGGGTCTTATTTATAATGAGTGATTCAATGGGTGAAAATTTCTTTTCTAATGTCTCATTAGTTTCAGATACAAAATTCCAGGACAAAGTATTCATACATTATAAACAGAAAGTCCACATGCTCCACTGGTGTCTTCCTAAAGCCAAAAGTACATGAAGAAATATTAGTTGAGCTCCCTGTGAAAAACATATTGGAAGACATGGGCAAGAATAATTCCTGCATGATTAGCAGGAATACTTATGAAGATGAGAGTACAGATCTATATAAGTATTCCTAACCTTTCTCCTATCATGGACTCCTTGGCAATCTGCTGAAACTCATGGATCCCTGGTCAAAATAATGACCTTAAATGGATAACAGAAAATGTATAGGTATAAAGGAAACCAATTGTCTTGCAATATAGTTATCAAAATATTTTTATAACAAGTTCATGGACCCCAGGTTAGGAACTCCAGTGTTAGTACATTGATGGATTCTCAAGAATTTTACCATTTATAGGCACTCCAAGCATCCTTTAGATGTTGGCAAACAACATGAATCCTGTCTTTTGCCACTTTGTACTTCCGGTTGGGTACGCGTTGACAAACTGATTATACTCTCATCTCCCTATCTTTCATTCTATCTTTTATACTCTATACTTTTATGCTATCTTTTATATCATCTTCCTATGTTTTCTACTCTGTCTTTTATGCCCTTATCAACTCCCATGGGTTTATTATCATCTCTATTTCAATGAGTCTCAGATCTACACATAGTGGTCTAAAAGTCATAGTGTAATTTTAAGCTTTAATAATTTAATAATTATTGAACTTTTAGAAGAATTTTGGTTTTTCCTGCATATCAAGCCCTAATTTCCACCCTGAACTTTACCAATTTTCCACTGGACACTTCAAACTGGATGTCATGGATATATCTCAAACTCCATTGTCCAAAACAGAATTTATTATCTTTCTCTCCACCCCAAACTCACCATTCTTCCAAACTTCCCTACTTCTGTCTAAGGAACCACCTTTTTTTCAGTTTACCCATGATCTTAACTTAGGCATTATCATCAGCTCTGCACCCCACATCTATCAGTTTCCTAACCTTACAGTTTCTACCTCCACAACATGTCTCTCATCTTCTCTTGCCTCTGCTCACACAGCTACATCTTTAGTTCAGGCCTTTGTCACCCCTCACCTTGATTGTTCCAACAACTTTATATTTAGTCTTCCTACATCAAGTCTCTCCCCTCCTTAGTCCATACTATACACTTCTGCCAAAGTGATTTTCCTTATGTGCTAATTTGGCCCATGTCATTGTCTTAAATCAATAAACACCAGTGGCTCCCTATTCCTTCCATAAAATAGCACCTCCATTGTCTAGTTCCTAAAGCCTTTCATAACCTGTCCCCAACCTATCTTTACAAATTTACTGTAGTTTATTCTCTCTCCCAGACTTTGTAATCCAGCCAAACTAGTCTCCTCTCTGTTCTGTATATGCCACACACTAGTTTCTTTCCCTCTCCCTTTGCACCATCTGTATGCTATGCCTGGAATGTACTCCCCTCCTTGCCTCCACTGTATAATCTCTCTCTCTTCCTTCAAGATGTAAGTCAAGCACAATCTTCTACATGGAGTTTGTCCTGATGACCTCAATTGTTAGAAGCCCACTCCCAAGCTCCCCTGTAATTAATTACTTTGTACTTATTATCATTATATTTGTTCTGAATTTTCTTATAAGAATGAGTGGATTTTGAATTATTACTAAGGAATTCGAGTTTCAGAGTTAATATGATTTTGCAGAAAGAGGAGCTCCTGAAGAAAATGATGAAGTGCTTGCTAAGTGCTAAGGATACAGAAAGAAAAGTAAGCAGTCCCTGCTCTCAGGGAGCTTCCATTCGGGAAGGTTTCAGCTGAAGTCAAATGCAGCAGCAAAGATGGGGATGCATTGTCTTTGGCATCGTTTCCATTCATAAAATCTGACCAGTTTCTGATGTTCAAGCACTTGGGCCTCAAGCGGCAGACTTGGAAGGTGAGAACTGTCTTTTCTTATTCTATAATACCCCCAGAAACAGTTCCCAGGTTTGATTTCCAGAAGGGAGTTAGGGGAACCTGGTCTCATGCAGAAGGTGATGCTTGAAAGAAGTGAGGTATTCGGTAGGGCAGAGGTGAGAACCAGGAATGTGTGTTGCAAGAGTAGAGGATAGACAGTGCCCATGGAAGTGTGTCAGTGAATAAATATTTATTTGGCCCCTGCTACGTGACAGACAGTATGCTAAGCACTGGGGATGCAAAGAAAGACAAAAGTAAGTCCCTGGCCTGTCAGGGAGCTCACAGTCTAATAGAAGACAACGCATAAAAGAAGAGAGAGAAGGAGACAGAGACAGAGAGAGAGAAAGAGAGACAGGCTCAGAGAAACAGAGAGACAGAAACAGAGAGGGGGCAGGAGAGAAAAGGGAGAGAGAGGGAGAGAAAGGGAAAGATAGAAAGACAAGAGAGAGAGAGTAACAGAGACAGAGAGGGGATAAGGAGAGACAAAGAGAAAAAAAGAAAGGGAGAGATAGAAAGACAGGGGAGAGAGAGACAGACAGAGAGAGTAGCAAAGAGACAGAGAGAGAAAGGGAGAAGGGCAGGATAGAGGGAGGACATTCAGACGGGAGGGCATGATGAAGTTTTACCTACTGGTAGAAATGATGAGATAGCTGCCCCAGGCCTCCTCCTAGAGGATCTGAGAGCAGCTCTCCAATGTCCACTCTCTCCAGTCAAAGAGAAGGGAAAGGCCTCAGGGGTAGAGGATACTTACAGTACTAAGGAGTTGATATGATTTTGCAGAAAGATTAGTGCCTGAATAGAAGGATGAAGCCCAGGAGAGCAGCCACATGGAAATGGCCAGTATTTATGTACTGCTTTACAACTATAACCTCATTTGAGCCTCACAATAGCCCTTGGAGGTAGGTGCTACTACTGTCCCCGTTGTACAGATGAGAAAACTGAGGCAGATAGATCAAGCACAGTTAGTGTCTGGGGTTGGATTTGAACTTGGGTCTCTCCTGAATCCAAGTCCAATGCCCTATGAATCATGCCACCTAGTACAGTGCTACGTATGAAAAATAGGGAGAAACCAGTCTGACTGAATTGTAAAGCTCAGGAAGGTAAATGAGTCTGGAAACATAGGATGGGGGCAGGTTGTGAAGGCCTTAAAAGTCAAACATAAGAACTTATATTTTTATCCTACATGTAATAAGGAACCATTTGAGCTTATTGGGTAGGATGATCAGACCTAGCTTGATTGCCCAAGGTTCTACATTGACTTATTTATATACTAAGCTCCCAAAAAAGTATGTCAAATTTAATTTAATCCAATTCAATGCAATACAATTCATTTCCACAGAGATTCCATGATCTGACTCTAGCCCACCTTCACTGCTTTGTCTCCCACATGATTCCCTAGCACAAGTCCTTGTTTCTAATTATTCTCTCTTTCAGGACTCAACTTTTGGACCATAGAGTGTCTCCCTCTTACCTCTAGAATTAAAATGAAACTCGTCTTTTCTTTTGGTTATTTCAGGCCCTTCACAATCTAACCCCAGGCTACTTCCAGGTTTATCCTCTATTAATCCCCCTCACAGATTCTATATGTCAACCAGACTGGTCCACTTGTCATTCCCCATCCAGACCATTCCTTCTCTTGTCTTCAAGGCCTTATTAGGAAACAGACTGTTCTCCAAACCCACTATGGACACCCTTCTTCCTGCTGCCACCTAGAATCCTAAGCCTCCATTAAGACCAACTGCAAGTTTTGCCTCCTCCCTGAGCTGGACGCTTGCTAATTCTCTCCTCTTGCAAATGATTTTTCATTTTCATTTTATTTTAATATTTTATATTAATTTTATATTTTATTTTATATCAATCTTTTGTATATATAGATTTTTATTTTATATATTTTTTATAATTTATATTAATATATGTGTATACTGTCTGCACAAGTCCATCCTCTTCCTCATGCCCTCACCCAGCACACACACACACACACACACACACACACACACACACACACACACACACACTCATACACGCACATACACCCAGAGACACATATATGCACAGACACGCACACACAAAGACACACACACAGAGACATACCTATGCACAAACACACACAGATACACACACATACCCATACTCACACACACACACACACAAATACACACAGCTCAGAACACCTCATTTCTCACCTGACCACTCTGTTGGGTCTTTTCTGACTTTTCCACTAAGACCTCAGATCTGATACCTTCCCCAGTCCTTCCTCCCTTTTAACGTTTTTGTGTCTTTGTGTATTGTCTTCACATTACATTGTAAACTTAAGATCAAGGACTATTTCTGTTTTTTCTTATTTGAATCCCCTGCACTTAGCAAAATGCTTAGTATAGGGCAGGCACTTAATAAATGTTTATTGACTATTGACTAATTTATTGTAAATCCCATGAAGGCAGGGGCTATTTGGATTGTTTTTTCCTTTGTATCCATAACTAGGTGTTGCAGCAGATAGAGCACTGGGTCTGGAGTCAGGAAGACTTGAGTTCAAATCTAACCTCAGATACTAGCTCTTCAACCCTTGGCAAGTCACTTAAGCCTGTTTGCCTCAGTTTCCTCATCTGTAAAATGAGTTGGAGAGGGAAATGGCAAATCACTCCAGTATCTTTATCAAGAAAACCCCAAATGGGGTCAAGAAAAGTTGGACATGACAGAGAAATGACTGAAAATCCATAGCACTTAGCACAGTGTCTGGTACATGATAGACTCTTAAAGTTTAGTGAATGAATGAATATCTTCCTTCCTTGATACCTCTGAGAGAAGGAAGGAAACAGGATGAGTGGTGGGGAGGGAAGACCATAGAGGGAAGAAGGCCATCCAATCAGTCCCATGTGGCCATCTGTCAGACCTTCTGGCAAGGAGAAGAGAGAACTCTCAGCTGACATTTAGGTTTGATGCTTTTGTGGTATGTGTTTCTCTGGCCTACTTTGGTGGGCTGCTGAGACATCTATGTAATGTCTGTCCATATCCATAGTTCATCTGGGGTAACTATTATAGTTATACAAGGCTTTTAGTATAGTCTAGACAGCAAGGCTGTGGTTAAAGCGACAATAGAATCTTGAATTTCATATACAAGACTCCATCAGGTACCAGACTAGACGCCAGTCTCAATCCTGCCACCCTCTTAAACTATAGCTTGAGGTCAGTCAAATCAAATCAACAAGTATTTATTAAACTCCTACTATGTGCCAGGTACTTAGGAGACAAAGAAAGGCAAACAGTTCCTGCCCACAAGGACTTCAGGGTCTAATGAAGATGATAACATGTATGAGGCTTTTATTAGCAGGTAAACTGGTGGCATATTTCAACACACACACACACACACACACACACACACACACACACACACTCTTTAGGGTAACCCTTCTGGATCTCAAATATTAGATAAAGCAAGAATCACTTACCATGTCCCAGCAGAAAGTATGGATGAGCTAGGATAGAACAAAGGTTGCTGAGTCATTAAACATGGATTCAAATCCTTCCCCTACTGATAAAACCATGAGACCTTTGACAACTTCCCTTCAGATCTCAAGGCCTCAGTTTCGGCTAGATGAGAGATTCTTAACTTTTTTATATTATAGGCCACATGGGTAGTCTGGTGAAGCCTATAGATTCCTCCTCAAACTAATGTTTTTAAAAGCATAAAAAAAAAAAAACATAGGATTTCAAAGAAACCAATTGTATTGAAAGATGGTTATCAAAATATTTATTTTTTAATTCACAGACCTCAGGTTAAGAACCCCTTGCTATAGATAATGAAAAACTAAAATGTTGAAAGTAGAGCCCCAGGACAGAATCAGACCCTGGACCTCAAGTGTGACCACAAGGAACTTATAGGACGCTCCCCCAAATCTGTTGGAAGAACATAGAGGGCATTGAAGAATGAGAGAGAGAACAGGCCTTCTCTTTCTGAGTGGAATCCAAAATTATTTATGTATCACAATTTCTAATGGCTCACCACTGCTCCCTGGGACTGTTGGCTGGAAAGATTTCGTCTTGCAAAGCCTGCCGCCAATACAGAAGTACTGTGGTTATTGGCAGCAGGGAGGCCCGTAGATCCAGCTAAGGATGTTTGTTCTCTTTCACTGATAATGTGTATGGATCATGCTAAGTAGAGAACCAGCCGCAGAAAGGCAAACCACAAGGAAATCTGAGGCCTTATATCCTGGGAGGAGTTGAAGGGCAATTGAATCATGAGGCTTGACATTAGCAGCCGTTAATGGTTTCCATTGTTTGCCGGGCTTCGGCCCATTGTTTTCTCAAATTTTGTATTTCCAAATCCTTTGGACCAGTAAGGTCCAACTGGGACTAAATCTAGAATATTGATTTTTGTGTAGGGGAAAGGACATCAGCCTGACAGTTAGGAAACATGGGGTCTCATCCCATTCAGGATACTTGTCATTCAGTTGTGTTTGACTCTTCATGACCCTATTTGAGGTTTTCTTGGCAAAGATACTGGAATGTTTTGCCATTTCCTGCTCTAGCTCATTTTACAGATGAGGAATTGGGATAAATAAAGTTAAGTGACTTGCCTAGGGTCACACAGCTAGTAAGTATCTAGAACTCAGGTCTTCCTGACTCCAGGCCCAGTACTCTCTACCCACTGCAACATCTAGATGCCTCAGTCTCTTATTAGGGATGAATGTGAAGATTTCCACAGAAGATCAATTTCACAGGTAGAAGATAAGGGGGTGAGATGAGAAAGCAGTATACCTGAAAAAGATCTGGGAATTGCAAGCTCGGTATAAATCAATAACGAGATATGGAATCTAAGAA
Source organism: Gymnobelideus leadbeateri (assembly GCA_011680675.1). Lineage (NCBI taxonomy): Eukaryota > Metazoa > Chordata > Mammalia > Diprotodontia > Petauridae > Gymnobelideus > Gymnobelideus leadbeateri. The sequence goes on from WOXC01007555.1 coordinate 383,302, forward strand.
ATCTAATGCCATCTTAAGGGATTTTAAGAGAATTATAAAGCCTACAAAGAGGGGAGAGACTACCTTGCTTTACTGTGTGCTAATCACACCATACATGTCCTTGTAACTATAAAACAAATTGCCACAATGGCTATGTCCAAAAATATATATAATTTTAAATCTGCAACTTAAGTCTATCACTTCTCTGTGATGGATAGTATAGCGGGAAGGATGTGGATAGCATGGTTTGTCATGAGTCATCTGGAATCATGGTTGGTCATTACATTTGATTAGAGTTTTTAAGACTTTCAAAGTTGTTTGTCTTTAAGGTTTTTGTTGCATAAATTGTTCTCCTAGCTTTTCTCTTATTTCATATCAGATCATGTAAGTCTCCAGGTTTCAGTTCCTTTCATCATTTCTTCTAGAACAGTATTCCATCACATTCATATACTATAACCTGTTCAGTCATTTCCCAACTGATGATTACTCCCTCACTTTCCAGTTATTTGCAACCACAAAAAGAGCTGCTATACATTTCTTGTACATTTGGGTCCTTTTCCTTTTTTTGATCTCTTTGAGATATAAACCTAGCAGTGGTCTCACTGGATCAAAAGGTATGTACACAGTTAAGTAGCTTCTAGGACAGGAGTGAGAAACCTGCAGCCTCAAGGTCACATGTGGCCTTCAAGTGCGATCCTTTGACTAAATCCAAACTTCACAGAACAAATCCCCTTAATAAGAAGATTTGTTCTGTAAAACTTGGACTTAGTCAAAAGGTTACACCCAAGTTCCCCATCCCTGGTCTAGGGAATAGTTTCAAACTGCTTTCCTAAATTACTTTATCATTTAACAGCTCCACTAACAAGACATTGATCTACCTATTTTCCCATAGTCCCACCAACATATTTATCTTTTTTTGTCAGTTTTGCCAATCCGATGGGTATGAGGCAAAACTTGAGAGTTGTTTATATTTATATTTCTCTACTTATAAGTAATTTACAACATTTTTTTCCATGTGACTTTTGATAGTTTGGATTTCTTCCTTCAAAAACTTCCTCCGGGCAGCTAGGTGGCACAGTGAGTAGAGCGTCAGTCCTGGAGTCAGAAGGACCTGAGTTTGGATCTGGCCTCAGACACTTAATGCACACACAAACAAAAACCTAGCCATGTGACCTTGGTCAAGTCACTTAACCCCAATTGCCCTACCTTCACCCCTCAAAAAAAATTTTCTCTTCATATCCTTTGAACCTTTTTATCAACTTGGTTGTTATTTTTATAAATTTGCATCAGTTCCTTATGTATCTTGGAAATAAGACCTTTGTCAGAGAAACTTACTGCAAAGATTTTTTCCCCATCTACCAGATTCTCTTCTAATTTTAGCTGCATGGATGTTGTTTATGCAAAAACTTTTTAGTTTTATATAAATAAAATTCTGCATTTTTCCTTTGTGATCCTCTCTATTCCTTATTTGGTCATAAGCTCTTTCCTTATCCATAATTCTAACAGAAGATTTCTTCCTTGTTTCTCTAATTAGTTTTATGATGTTACCTTTATGTCTAAGTCATGTAACAGTCTGGAGCTTATCTTGGTATATAATGTGAAAATTTAGTCTTTATCTGGTTTATACCAGGTTTGTAAAAGCTTATTTTGCAATATCACTTAATGGGACACATTATTGTTAGAATTACTTAAGTCATCAAGCTAGTAATTAATCTTACTGTTATGCTAGGAATACCCAACTAGAATTAATTCTACACAGTTTACAGTCAGGAAACAAGGACTTTTGCCAAAGAGCAATGAAAAAATTATGTTTCTTTAGCCCACTAACATATAACTCATCTATTACCAAAAATATAAGTGAAACATATTTTAATCATTTATTTCATAGCAAAGACTTGCACAATAAGATACATTTCTGTGGATGCACAGACTGGAGAAATCCAACTGTAAATGGACTCACTTTTGGAGGCAGTGGAATAATGCTGCTGATTCATAGGAAGTTTTTAATCCACTAAAAGCCCCAGGTCTTAGTCACATGAATTGCTTGAAAAGGACAATATTCATTTGGATGCATCAATTCTATGCTTACTAAAGCAATTACATTAAGTTAGATCCCTATCATATTATATTGATGTTGTTTAATGTTTTTAAATATACATATATATTTGTATTTAGTTTGATAATCTTATTTATTTCTCCAGGTTGTTTGTTTTGTTGATCTGTCCATTTATCAATCAATTAACAAGCATTTAGTAAGTACCTACTATGTGCTAGGCACAAAGACAAAAATTAATCAGTGCCCACCCACAAGAAGTTTACTTTCTATTGGGGAAAGCAATATGTTCAAATACAAGTACATACAAAAAAAATTACAGAGTAGTGGGGGTGAAGCAGAAGTAGTAACTTTCTTTTAAAAAATATTAATTTGAAAGCAGAAAAAGATTTAAGAATGGAGAGACTTCAAAATTATTCAAAAATAGAATATTATTGTATAAAAAGGGAGGGGCAAAAAGATAGTTTCAGAGAAGCCCAGGAAGTTTGCTTTGAATTGAGCAGAGAGAACAATTTCTAGGACAACACAAATAACTCTGAAAGACTAAAGTACCCTGATCAAGAAAATAACAAATGACAGGTCCAAAGAATCAGTGCAACCTACCTCCTGATGAAAAACTTAAGAGTGCAGAATGAGATGGACATTGGTTTTTATTGCCTAATGCAGGAATTGGATTTGCTTGACTAAGCAATTAGGTAGTTCAAGGAATAGAACACTGGACATGAAGTCAGAAAGATCTGAGTTCAAATCCAGTTTCAGATACTTACTAAGTGTGTGACTTTGGGTAAGTCATTTAACTTTTCTCACCTCAGTTTCCTCACCTATCAAATGGGAATGATAATAGCACCTACCTCCCAAGGTTGTTGTAAGGATCAAATGAGATAACATAGGTAAACTGTTTTGCAAATATTAACACAGTATTTAAATGCTAACCATTATTACTGACCACACACTTTTCTTTCTTTTCTTTTTTTTTTTTTTGGAGGGCAATTGGGGTTAAGTGACCTGTCCAAGGTCACAGGGCTAGTAAGTGTTAAGTGTCTGAGGCTGGATTTGAACTCAGGTCCTCCTGACTCCAGGGCCAGTCCTCTATTCACTGCACCACCTAGCCGCCCACACACACTTTTATTTCAAGAGTTTTGTTTTTCTTTTTCAGTAGTGAGGAAGGAAAGAAAATTGACTTTTGTTCTTCAAAATATAAAACTTAATTTTAAAAAAGAATTAGGAAGGTATATGTATCTTAGAAATCTTGTTTGTTTTATTAAGTTGCTCTAGAAAAGGATTATCATTAAATTTTTAATCAAAAGTTATTTAAGTTTGACTGTTTAAATAAAGAAATGTATGTTTGCTATAAAAGTTTTAGAAATGTCTGGTCATGCAAATGGAAGCAGGATGGGCAAAGAGATATCTGCTTGGACTCAGAAAATCATAGACAATTGTGACTCTCTATGGCCCCAAAACTGTAATTCCAGAGATTTAACACAAGAAATTTAATCTTTTTAAGAGCTGAAATTATTAAACCAGCATCAGGAGGTTGGAACTACACAACTGCCTTCCCTCTAGAAACAGCACCTTGGCCTTCCAACCAACTTCTTACTTAGCTAAGTGACATTTGACTTTCTGAGCCTCAGTTTCCTTATCTGTAAAATGGGAGAGTAAAATTTAATGTTAAGATCCCTTCCCATTTGAAACCCTATGATTAAAAACCCATCAGCCCAAGAGTTAGTTGTTTCCCCTCACCCCTGGTACTATCTCCTTCTTTCTTTAGTGTTCCTCTTGAAACTTGCTCCTAAATTTTAGAAAGTTTTCAAAACTATTTTATAATAAGGTGGAGTTTTCTCTTTTTTTGTTACAGTGGAGTTTTCAAACTAAAGGATGGGGTCTGTTGAGGGAGAAGGTTTGGAGTAGAATGGAGAAGCAGATTATGAATCTCTGAAAGTAAAATTCCGGGTTTCTTCTACAAAACACACTGATTTATTTAAATTCTGTCCTATCACCAGATCGTTTTTATGCCTTCTGTCTTCTTATTTGGTTGGGGGAGGTAGTTTATTTTACACGTTACACCTCACACTCTTGCTCCAGAGATCAAGAAAAATTTTTTTTAATTTGGTACCTATTAAGCTTTTAATTTTTATGTCTTGTTATTCCGGCTCTTTGTGACCCCGTTTGGGGTTTTCTTGGCAGAGATACTAGAATGGTTCGCCTTTTTCTTCTCCAGTTTAGTTTACAGATGAGGAACTGAGGCAAATAGGGTTAAGTGACTTGCCCAGAGTTGACCTATGATCTTCTCTATCCTTTGTCTGACCATGCAAAAAAAATTATATATATATATATATATATATATATATATATATATATATATATGCATGTATATAACCATAGCAATAACATCAAGGAGATTGTATCATATAAAATTCTTATAGAACTATTAAGTGTAAAAAGTGACACTCAATAAAAATACTAATGCTGCTAGTAACTATTAATGTGGTCAAAATGATGCTTTGAGTGATCTGAGTGTCGATAATATGGTAGGCAGGAAAATAGTCCACATTTCGGAATATCTTTGAAATTTAATAACTGAAAAACTAACTTCTTTCTAGTTTGCACTACAAGTGGTTGAAGCAATAGATGTAATTGAAGATTTTATTACATATGTTTGGTACATTGTTGAAACTGCCGTTAAGATCTGTTACTTTGTAAACCTACCGATAACAATTCTACCTCAAGATACGTTTCTCTTTATAAGTGATGGATTTTGGGGCAGCTAGGTGTCGCAGTGAGTAAGAGCACCGGCCTCAGAGTTGGGATGACCCGATATCGAATCCAGCCTCAGAAAACGAACACCCACACATAAATAATGACTAGCCGTGTAACCTTGAGCAAGTTACTTAACCCCAATTGCTTTTAAAAAAAAAATAAGTGATGGATTTTGATGAAAATGACATACTGTTGGAGAATCGTCCTGGACTCTCTGCACTGATAGGCTTAATCAAATGATAAGACAAAAAAATCAAGTATACAAGCCCTGACTAAAAATGTGGCTCTTCATGCAATTTGGAATAATTGCACACTTCACATACAATTACTTATATCAAGAAATATGGGTAATAAACTACATACAAAGTATTCAACTTTATTAAAAATAGTCCATTAAAGAAAGACTCAGCAAGCTGGAGTGAAAATACAGAGGGCATAGCACAGAGTACGTCAATATCGTTATGAAACATACTACTTTTTACATGCCAGAGTACTTAAAAGGACATTGAAGCTAAAAGAAGAAATTGTCATTTTTCTTACTGATAATAAAAAAGATGAAACAAATTTCATTTTATAACAAGAATTTCCTCCTGTAACATAACATATTTGATAGCTATTTTTGAAACACTACGTACTGTAAGTAAATCAAATATAAGTCTTCAAATTCATACTCTGATCCAAAATGATAAAGTGACTGTATTTAAGAAAAACTTAGAGTTATGGACAGTAAGATTTTTTTTAATATTTTGTATTTCCCAATTTGAAAAATACCTAGCCTGCAAAGGAAAGAGAGAAAATAAGGATCTACTTATTAATCACTTAATCAATCTACAGAAAATTTTTATCTTAAAGACCTGAAAAGGAAAAAGAAAAAGAAAATAAAGATCTGTTTATTAATCACTTAAGCAGTCTACAGAAATAAATTTTAATTTTAAAGACCTAAAGAGGGCATAGCACAGGGTTATTTCTAAATATGAATAGATAAGTGGATAAAGAACCATTTTTGTCATGTCTTTACCCATGTACACTATAAATGAATGAGTCAGTGAACAAGCGTTTTTTTTAACTTTCTTTTTTTGGAGGGGGGAAGGCAAGGCAATTGGGGTTAAGTGACTTGTCCAAGGTCACACAGCTAGTGTCAAGTGTCGGAGGCCTATTTTGAAATCAGGTCCTCCTGACTCCAGGGCCTATGTTTTATTCACTGCATCACATAGATGCTCCAATGAACAAGCATTTGTTAAATGAAATAATAATTATAAAGCACTTAGCACAGTGCCTGATAGGTAGTAAGTGCTACAGAAAGATTAGCTATGTTCATTATCAACATCAAACCACTGTGCTTGGTGCTGAAGATACAAAGAAAAAAATGAAAGTCTCTGCCCTCAAGCAGCTTCCATTCTAATGAGATCTAAACCAAAAATGTTAACAAATGTGTCTTGTTAAAGAATATTGATACCAGCATTTGAATCCAAAAAATCTTATCATAGATAAATAAAGAGTTCTCTGGTTAATCAAACAAAGAGATGCAAATTTTCTGCTCTCTTATAAAAATAAAATTTTAATCTCCATTAATTTTGACAAAGAATTCTAAATAGCAATCTCTAAAGACAACACATTCTGAGATACTGCCAAAAACAAGAATAACATTACAATAATGCTATTATAGCATTATTTTAAGTCGTAAGCATTAAAATGGTAATTTTGTCAATAAATACATTTACAAATAAGTTATCAAATTTTAAAAGTACACTAAGATTTAGGATACCTTGTATTTTAATTATATACTTAAGCTTCATTTAAATTGTTACAAAATTATAACAAATTATTTATTTTATTCAAATAAAATGTGAGCTAAAAGCTTATATGTATAGAATGTTTTATGAAAACAATGAAGAGGGACAATTTTTAATGGGGTAGCACCATTGCATTATTTTTTAAAACTGCTGCCTTTAGGTATCAGAGACAACGAGTGACAAAAACTGAAGCTTTCCCTCTCCCAGTGGGTCTCAAATTATGACAGGAATCAAAACTTTGGCTAGTGTTCCTGAAATCACACCACTCTAGTAACTGCTGGATTGTAAAGAATACCAGAATGCAAGTCAACAGCCATGAGTTCTATACACCAATACCAGCTGGCTTTATGACTCTGAGTAAGCATATTATTAAACTTTTATGACAAACTCTCTAGGCCTATGGGGACAGTTTGATGGGTACTGTGATTTTCAGTAACTCTCCTTGATCCCTAATTCATCCCCAAGAGGAAGGCAGTACAAAAGGAATTGAGCCAGCTTTAATGGAAACCGAAGTTGGGTAGGCCTACCAAAGATTCAGCTACAGAAGAAGTAGGTGATGGGGAAAGTCATAACTGTGTAGACATTTGAGGAGTGAAGAATGGCAGGTGTGGGAACAATCTCAGTGCTGGTGTCTGCCCCATGAGTTCATTTCATCACTCCACTGAAGAAGAACAAGTTGTGAAGGGTGATGGGGTTCCCATATAGCTCAGCCAATGAGTCAGCCATACCAGCAAGCAGAAGTCCCAGCCAGGAATAAAGGGGTGAAAAAAGAAAAATTTCTCTGGGAATGAATTTCTCTCACTCCATGGGAGACTGTGAGTGGACTAGCATAGGGGATAGTTGTTAACTTGACCACTAAGGAAGCTAGCTGACCCCAGCATTGAAGATATCTGTTAACCCCAATGTGGGGGGGAGGGGGGGAGTACATTTCCAAGGTACCAGTAGGAGCACCTGAGTCTAGGCACCTGAACTGCTTTTAAGAAACTCTTGGGTTAGGGCGTGCTTATAGAACAGTGAAAAACAACCCAAGTCTGGGAGGAGCCATAACAAGGGGCAGTCTATGGGGTAGCTGTTTTAACATATTTACTTCTATTCATTTATATTTTATTCTATGATAATGAGTGGTTAATTCTGTAGACCCACACTGGTATGGTTGACTCTTTTATGCTGTGCCCAGGGCCCACTGAAGTGTAACAGGACAAGAAAGAGTCTCCAAATGGATACAAGCCTAAGCTATGAGTAAAATTAGATGAATCCATACCTAATGACCCCTTCAAGCATTCTTGATCTGCGGTCCATGAGTTTTCTTTCAAAGAAAATTTTGGTAATTATATTTCAATATAACAAGTTTGCTTTTCATCCATACTTTATTTCATGAATTTAAAAATAATATTCTGAGATGGGTCATTTAAGCTTTCCCAATGTTTCTGATGGTATTTGGTAGAAACATTCAAGAATCTCATCTTATCTGAAGTCACTACAAGAGCTGCTTTGGATGGTCAGCTGGTAGGCCCAGTGTGACCTCTGGGAAATAAATACAATGACAATGAGAAGCACCAGGAATGCTTTCCTCCCTCAGAGTCCTTCAGCTGATACCGCTATTAAAGACAAGGAGTCTCTTTGCATGACACTGGGGCACAGTGGCGACATGGGTAAACCAAATTTCATTCTCACCACAGTCTCAGAGGCAGTGGTGGCTCTGGCCCTGACCTACACCCCCTGAGATAAATGCCCCTCAGTTTCCAAAATCACTTCATGCATTCTGGGAACTGGGTGAGGCCTGATTCAGTGAATGAGGCTGCCCTTCCCTTTAGCTGAGGTCTCAGTAAGTTCTGGGACGTGTTTGAGAGTTTTAAAGAAAAGGAGCTGGCTAGCAGTTGGGGTGGGGGAATAGGAAGAGGAGGCCTGCTTTAACCTACACAGAAGCTTTTTTTCACATGCCACACTTTCAAACGAAATACTATTTACGTGTTTTGGATTTTTTTTTTCAAGCAGAACAATAAATCTCGGTCTCTAGAGAGAGATTCCATTACAGTCGAGCTGACTGTGATGTCAGTTTTTATTGGTTCTGAACTCACTCTTTTATCTTCCCCTCTCCTAGAGAATAACAATTTTAATTGAACTGAGGCTAGCCTGGTGGTCTGGCAGCAGTGACCCGGCGCTATCCCCCTTCTCTGCATGGGGCATAAATTGCAGGATTGCAAAGCAGCTGGGAATTGGGGTATGGCCCAAAAGTGGCAGTTACAAGGAAGACGGGAAGGCAAGCTGTCTGTGCACTGGGCTCAAGCCTGAAACTGCGTCGTCTCCAACTGTATTTTCCTCAGTTTAATTGGCCAATAAATCAAGTATTTTTTTGGAGCAAATGCTGCCATAATCATTATTATTGCCCATATTTTATGTGTTTTATGATTACAAACCATTTCAAATAACCTTTCTCTGCCTTAGTTTCCTCTCCTGTAAAATGACATTTAGTGGACTCAATTTCCTTTCAACTCTAAATCTGTGATTCCATGATCTCATCTGATCCAAACGCTCGTATGAGAAGCATTAGAACAAGGAGAAAAGTATATCGGATGTGGTCCTAGGCTGAAATCTAAGCTCTTCCCCTTTGATAGCTATACCTCTGATTGCAAAGCCTCTGAGTCTGATTGGAATCTGCCAAAAGGGGACAATAATACCTGCATTAGCCTACCTCCCAGGTTTGTTGTGAAGAAAGTGCTTTTAAACTCTAAAGCACTCTAAGTTGTTGTTTTTAACAACCCTATATGGCATGAAGTATATGTATTATTAATCCCCATTTTACAGATGAGGAAACTGAGACTTAGAAAAACAACACAATTTGCCCAAAGACACAAAAGTAGCAGACTGCAGATTGAAGCTTCAAACCAGTTCTTCGGACTTCACTGCTTGGTCTTACAAGAAAAGTCTTCATAGCCCCTCCCCTCAGGAAAAACACAATCTGATGGGGGGGGGGGAGGGGTGTGCAGGGGGATAGGACTACACATGAACAGATAATTGACGATACCGAGCAGTGATGACAAATACTCCAAGAGTTCAGAGGCAGAGAAATCACCAGGGATTGGAATGGTCCCAACTTTTCACCAGAATTGGATACTGCCAGATCACCTGAGACACAAAACCTCCCTGCCAATAAATCTGGTGGAACAGCAGCCCCTGCACAATTAATTCAGGTGTGAAATGGGCCTCAATTCCCAGCAACAATGAAATCAACCCAGAAATAAATTTGTCTTCAAAGTAACAGACAGATAACATCAGCAGTCCCTCCAGGGCTTGGAGATTCCCTAAGAAGGACTTGCAGAGATGTATCCCAAGAAGAAAAAAAAAATTGGGGGGTGGGGTCTAGATGGAAAGAACACTTTTGCAAAGTCTGCCTTAGGGTCCCAAAACTTAAACTGATAAGTAGATAGGGATAGAATACAGAAGCGTATAGGACCCAGAAAAAAAAAGCAGTAGTCTAAGAATTTCAGTGATAGAATAGAGACTCATAGACAAGAGACCTCAGAGAACATTTAATCCAACTTCATTTTACAGATGAGTAAACTGAGGCCCATGAAGGATCAATGTCTTACCAAAGGAGACACAGGATGTAAGCTACAGAGGCTAGATTTTAATACCAGCTCCCCTGACTCCAAATTTAGGACTCATTTCACTCCATTGAGTTGATTGTATCTGGGTCTAAAAGGGAAACTCCTTGGTATCTTCACTGGAAGATTATAACATTGTATGTTTGAGGAGTATTTACTATTTGGACCCCATCTACCTGTGAATGCTAAATTTCCCTCCAATTATTTAAGTCTTCCTTTATTTCAATAATTACAGTTTTCTAGTTGTCATTGCACAATTCATGTGAATTTCTAGGTAAGCTAATTCCTAAATATTGTTTGGCTTTTGTTATTGTAAATGGGGTTTCTTTTATGACATATTTTTCATCTTTATTACTAGAATATAAAACTGTGTTTGATTTTTGTGACTTAATCATAGATTCTGAAACTTTACTAAACTCCTGAGTTGCCAACCCCACCTGTTTTTAGCTTATACAAAAATCTTCTATAGAAGTACAGGTATTTCTGAGGTTGAATGATGTCAGTTGGTGGGAACTTTCTTCTCCCTTTCTCATGCTTCCTACCCAGTTCACCAAGTAGTCAGAAGATGGACCAGCACCACCTACCTACCACTAGTGAGGGAAGCCATGGATCCTTTACTTTCCCTAACCTAACCTTCACTACCCAATTGCCCAGTTCCCACCAGGTACATTATGCCCAATGTGAGCTATATGCCTACCTTTACATCCCTATCTTTGCTGGAGGTACTCCAGAATTTCACTCCACTCTGACCCTTGGACCTACCATCCTCTTGGTTGGGGACCATCTGCCCTGCCATTATTCTCCAAGATCCTTGGGGTCTAGTCAATGATCCTGATACTTCTCCCTTCCAAAACACAGTAGGGTGAACAGAGCATTGAAACAGGAGTCAAGAAAAATCTGAATTCAGATCCAGCCATAGATACTTATTGTGGGCCCCTGGATAAGTCACTTAACTGCTATCTGCCACAGGTTCTGGAGGTGATAATAACACTTACCTCCCAGAGTTAGCATTAGGATACACTGAGATAATATTTGTAAAGCACTTTGCAAACCTTAAAATGCTACCTGAGAGTTAGCTACAATGACAATGTGCTGACCCTCCCAATTAGAACATGAGCTCTTAAAAAACAAGGGCTAGTTCTATTGATTATTTGTGTCCTCAGCACTTAGCATAGTGCTTGCATTGGTAATAGAGTAATGCATATAGTAACCACTTAATAAATACATTCCCATTCTATACTCCTAGATCGGCATTCTATAACACTATGAACTCAACTCCAGCATCTTCAATATCTCTGTACCAAAAACACAGGGTTATGTAACAAAATGTTTGAATACTTCATTAACATATATTGCTATTGTAATAAAAATATGATTTCAGAATATTATTTGTTGTTCAGTCATGTCCAACTTTTTGAGTGGTTGCCATTTCCTTCTCCAGCTCATTGTAACACCAATCACAGCAGCAAACCTAAGGACTGCCCCTATGAATAATTTTAAGGGTCTAATTGCATAGTATAATGAATTCTCCATTTATTCAGCAATAAACTAAACATTGTTAAATAAAGTAAATCATAACTTTCATAGCAACATCCTTAGGCAAAACATATCATTTAATACATGTATACATACACACACACACACACACACACACACACACACACACACACACACACATATATATATATACACATATATATGATAACTCTCAATATGTCATATGGCACATAGATATATCACTGCATTCCCCAAAATGCTTACACAATTAGGGGGTCCCAGGCTAGGGTCTCCCCTACCACAACATATCCTTAAGAAGAAGCAGAAAATACAAACACTATTCACCCCTAGGTCACAGTAGGTTCCAAAGTCTTCAATCAAAACATAGTGTAAAACACAATAAAATCTTCTCTCATCTTGACTCAAGGCTGACTTCCCAACCCTCCCTCCCCATTCCTCCTCTGTGGGCTGATCACTCCCAGCTCTTGCCTGATTCACATGTAGGCCCCTCTCTGCTCCTGTTCCTTGTCTCAGTTCATAGAAACTGTTCCACTCCAAGTTCTTATTGCTTCCACCTGAGAGTAGGCTCCAGGGGCAGCTTCTGTTTCTAGGAAAACAAAGCTTAACAGGGGTATAACAATATTTATACACTCTACTAACACTGTCATCTCAATTCATTTTAACTACTCTTAAAAGAGGCTTAATCTAAGCCTCCTTCCCATGGGTAGATTTCTGCTCTGCAGCTCACTTCACTCATAAAGACCAACAGACAGGGCTTCTGTCTGAGAAATTAACACAGATCAACAGAAGGAGCACCAACATAGCAAATATTCTTTCTGTTAGGCCTCCCCACAAACAAGTTCCCCTAGCCTGCTCACACTTGATTCTCTCTCTCAGCTCTGTGTCTCTCTCTGCTCTCACTTTTCCCCTCTATTGTTTCCAATCAAAGACTCTTAGTTCAAAGACTCTTAATTCAATCAGAGGCAAGACTCAATCAAAGGCACGTGATTGGCTAAAACTCAATCCAGAAAAAATGGCAAAAAAAATCCTACTTTGCTTACCATTACACTCATTATATAGATGAAAAAACTGAGGCAAACAGGGTTAAGTGACTTGCCCAGGATCACACAGCTAGAAAGTGTCTGAGGCCAGATCTGAACTCAGGAAGATGAGTTTTCTTGACTCCAGGTCCAGCACTTTATACACTGCTCCATCTAGCTGCCCTAGAATCTTATAGCACAGGTTATTTAACAAAATGCATAAATAATTAATTAACTTATATATTGCTGTATGATGGCAATTATAATGTTAGAATCTTATAGCATTCAGCTCAAGGAACCACAGTTCTGCCCAGCAGGAAGGGGTAGATCATAGAGAGTACTCTACAGTCTATTTCTGTATTTTGATTCCAGAATGGGATTTGTGACCCAACCTGGAAATCTACCCATGGGATTTAATATTGGTTCTATATGGAAATGTTTCCAATTCCAAAAAACACACATATTTTTTGTATATGACCTATTTATAAATTGAGAATTGCCTGTATCCAAATAAAATTTGACACAAAGTTACCCAAAAATTCTGAAAAAGCTGTATTTGTGGGAGGTCCCTATTTCTAGTATCTCTACACCTCAAGATTTTCCTTTTTTTCTTTTTGGAGAGGGGAAGGTAGGGCAATTGGGGTTAAGTGACTTGCCCAAGGTCACACAGCTATTAAGCGTTAAGTGTCTGAGGCTGGATTTGAACTCAGGTCCTCCTGACTCCAGGGCCAGTGCTCTATTCACTGTGCCACCTAGCCACCCCCAATGTAATTCTTACAATGCTTGAATGCCAGGTGCTATTTCACCAACTTAAATTTCTACTTCATCCATGATATGATTAGTTGACAAGATGATATGTCACATGGATGGCCAACCTACAGTTACCTCTCTTCTTTATGCTCCAAGGATCATTGATTCCCTTGATGAGAGTATTCCCTCCCCCCATATAGACTGCAACAACTCAATGACTTATTATGAACCTTTTCTAGATCATTGAGACTGGTTCTATTAAAATACATGTATGGTCCATCATTTGACCTGTACTTAAAACTTTTCCAACTTGCCAGAATTTTTGCTCACAACAACTAACATTTATATATTTATATACACTTATATATACATTTATATATTTATATAAAATTTACAAAGCATTTAATAAATATTAACTCATTTGAGTTTCTCACCCTGTGGAGGAAGAACCAGAAGAAGAAAGGAATAAGTATTTCTAGGACATTCTTCATGCCAGGTACTATGCCAAACCCTTTACAAATATCTCATTTGATCCTCACAAACAACCCAGGGTAGTAGGTGCTATCATTATCCCTATTTTACAGTTGAAGAAACTAAGGTAAACAGAGGTTAAGTGACTTTCCTAGGGTCATATAGCTAGTAAATATCTGAGGTCAAATTTGAATTCAGGTCTTCCTGACTCCAGGCCCACTGGTCTATCCATTGTGCCACCTTGCTGCACATCATCATGGAAAGGTTGCCACAGGTTCTTAAAGCCTATATCAGCAGAGTATAACCCTGGTAGGCACTACCAAGTTTTAAAATGGTCATGTACAAACCTTGTATACATCAATAGACCAGCTAAAGTCAGGAGATGTTCACTAATAAGAAGGCTAGGCAACAGGTGATGAATTTTTTTTCTGCCATTACAACAAATGAAATTGTCTACTAAGGTGCAGAGGAACTGGAACATCCCCACTTGGGATGTAAGCTTCTCGTTATCTCCCCCAGTGAAATGTAAGTTTCTTAAGAGCAGAGGCTGTCTTTCTGCTTTGATTTCTATTCCTAGATCTTAGTATATGGTTCCTGGCACATAATAAGCATTTAATAAATGCTTGTCGACTTGACTAGAATCCATGGGAGTGGAAGGCATCAACCACACTGATGAAATCAGGAATCATTAAAGCATTTCTGTACATCTTTGCCATCATTGAGAAGACTGGAGAAGCTAAGGTGGGAGGAGGAAATCTGAGATCATTTCATCACCCACCACTTGAGATGGTCCAGGAAGCCTTCCCAGGGATTGAGAGGAGATTATCTTCCCCTTATCTTAACTATTTACTAAGCCAAGCCCTCTGCCCCCTTCCAAGACCTAAAGGGAAACAAATTTCCCAAAGGTTAAAGGCCAGGATTTGGTTAGCACCCCACTCTATAGAGACTTATCCTAAAACCAGTCAAATTAAAGCCTCATTCACATCTGGAGCTGAAGAGGAAACAGACAGAGATGTTCTCTGTCTTCCTTCAGGCCAACCATCACACCAGAGATGTTCCGTGACCCCCAGGGGAGCTTTCTTTCCAGGTGGAAACTAGGAGCATAAAACTTTAGGAAGTCTGAAACTGCTGAAATCACGAAGGCATTTTCCAAGTTCACCAAAGTGTGTGCTTTGAATTGGCTCTGAGTTGTAAGTCAAAGGTTCCTGAAGGAAAGGAGGGAAGAGAGGGAGTTTATTTTATTCTCTCTCTGCTGTTGCTCTCACCTTTCCCTACCTAGGGAGGAAAAGAGACAGATTAAAGAAATATGAATGAAGTCATTTGGAGTACAGAATTATTATTGTTATTGAAATAGATGGAAATATGTGTATATTTCATAAGGAATGCATTCAGACATTAGAAACTGACTATATCCAAATGATATAGATATATAATTATGATTATGATGTTATAGATATTATAATTAAATGCTGTATTTATACATACACACACACACACACACACACACACACACACACACACACACACTTCGGCCCATTAGAGTTTTGAAAACTTGATGTCTAAATTGCCAGGATTGTTCAAATAGCCTTTCAAAATCATTACTGTAAAAAATGTAATGTTATTTGGACCTGTCTCTCATCTCTGTAAAGTGATATCACTGCTTCATCCAGGTCTTTATTTTTTTTTAATCAAAGCAGATGTGACTATTCATATTCAGCTCTGGTTTGAGAAGAGCTCATTAGAAATTTATCCCCCTTCCCACTATGGGGACTGGGTGCTCCTTGCAGACAATGATTCATAGGCATGAAGACTCACTAAGAGCCCTCTCTTCAAGGAAATGGCTGACTGAACACTAGAACCGCACAATTTATTATGCTATATATTTTCCCCTTGATACAAAAATAAATTGTGGTATACAAGGAGGCCAGGGAGCGAAGCAGGTGGTTCCCCGGCAGCAAGCTAGCACATACCAGCATTAGCAAAACCACACATTGTGGTGGCCAGCTGTGATGGCTCCCAGGCAGCCCTGGCGTCATATGTCTTTTGATCTTCACAATGAAGAATGTGGTAGATTTCTTGAAGCTCTCAGCAGAGACAGGGCTGGGAGCTCTGGCTGGGACTGGAGGTGGGGGTGGGGGGGATTAACATGAATTCTGAGAGGCACTCTTACAAGGCATTCTGATTACTAGGGTGAGTCTGTGTTCTAGCTGGGTGACTTTGGGCAAGTCACTCCCCTTCTTTACCTGCTACCTTTACCTAGAATATGCCCTTGTGGTATAGTGAAGGGCCTTGAGCTTATAGCCTCACACCTAGGGTTGGGAATTTTGGCTCTCAAGCTCATAACCTTTTGTGATGGGCAACAAGTCATTTAGCTTTTCAATCTTCAGTTTCCTCATCTGCAAAATGGGTATAAGAAAACTTGCACCATCTAGCTCATGGGAGATAATGAGGTTACAAGAGAAATTCTTAGTAAACCTGAAAACAATGCAGAAAAATGAGTTATTCTTGCCTCTATCCATTGAAATCTTCAAGCTCATATATCACATCCTCTATGAAGCCCCCTGGCATCCTAAGAGAAAACAGTTCCTCCTTCCTTTGTAACTTATGTATTCTACACTCATAAAATTGCCATATTCTAATTTGTATTAGAGCAGTCAATAGCTAGACTGTCAAATCCTCAAGGGCAGGAATTGTTTCTCATTGATTTTTATCCCTTCCCTTAGTGCTTGGCTCATCATGCTGGACTTCATGGATACTTAATAAATGGTTACTGAATTCGAATCTGTTAATAATAATGCCACATTTGTATGGTGCTCTGATTTCCATTGCTTTTTCTTTATAACAATCTATGAGCTAGATCAGGTAGTTATTATCAGCAACATTTTACAGATAAACTGAGACTTGGAAAGGCACAGTCACTATTGTTAGGTTCAAATCCAGGTCTCCTGATTCCAAGACAAATGCTGGTTGGAAGAAGAGAACCTTTAAATACTCTCAAAGATTTCTCACAGTTCTTTGACTCCATGATTCTTTCAAAAAAATAGAAAGCTTGGTTACTTAAAGCCATCCTCCTCCTCCTCTTCCCTTACCCCTACCACATACACAACACCCCTTAAAGGAATGCCCCTTTGTTCTATCCCACCCTAATCATTTCTCCCAAAACCAGTAGGGGACTTCTAAAAATCTTTGAAAACCTCTTCAGTTAGAAAGAATGAACTGACTTTCCTTTGAACCAGACTAGAACCCCTGAAAAGGAGTTTCAACTGATTACTATCTCTTTGTCACTTTGAAACTGCCCTAAATTTCTAGTAGTACCAGATTTCAAACTGTATTACAAAGTAGAAATCATCAAAACAATCTGGTACTGTCTAAGAAATACAGTGGTGGATCAGTGGAATAGATTTAAGTACACATTCACAAGAGTAAATGACCATAGCAATAATCTAGTATTTGATAAACTTAAAGATTCAAACTTTTGTTATAAGAACTCACTTTTTGAAAAAAAAATTGCTGGGAAAATTAGGAAGTAGTTTGGCAGAAACTAGGCATAGAGCAACATTCACATCATATAACAAGATAAGGTCAAAACAGATACATAATTTAGACATAAAGGGTGATATCATAAGAAGATTAGGGGAGCATGGAAAATTTTACCTGTCAGCTCTATGGATAAGGGAAGAATTTATGACCAAACAAGTGACAAAGTATATTAAAGGATGTAAAATGGATTATTTTGATTACACTAAATTTAAAAGTTTCAACACAAACCAAAACAATGCAGCCAAGATTAAAAAAAAAGCAGGAAACTGGAGGGGGAATTTTATAGCAAATTTCTCTGGCAAAGTTTTTATTTTTCAAATATATAGAGAATAGAGCCAAATTTATAAGAATATGAGTCATTCCCCAATTGATATGAATAGGCAGTTTTCAGAAGAAATTAAAGCAATATGAAAAAATGCTCTAAATCACTACTGATTAGAGAAATGCACATTAAAACAACTCTGAGATGCCACCTCACATCTATCAGATTGGCTAATATGACAGAAAAGAAAAATGACAAATATTGGAGGTGATGTAGAAAAATCCCTACATTAATGCATTGTTAGTAGAGTTGTGAACTGATCCTACCATTCTGGAGAGCAAAATGGAAATATTGTGCATACCCATTGATCCAATAATACCAGTAGAAGGTCTATATCCCAAAAAAGAACAAAGAAAAGTGAAAAGAACCTATGTGTACAAAAACATTTCTAGCAACTCTTTTTTGTGGTGGCAAAGAATTAGAAACTGAGGGAGGAGATACCCATCAATTGGGAAATGACTGAAGAAGTTGTGGTATATAATACTATTCTGCTGTAAGAAATGACAAGCAAGATAGTTTCAGAAAAATCTGGGAAGACTTATATGAACTAATATAAAATGAAGTAAGCAGAACCAAGAAAACATTAAATACAGTAACAGCAATATTGTATAGTGATCAACTGTAAATGGTTATTGGGTCAATACAATGATCCAAGATAATTCCAAAGAACTTATAATGAAAAATGCCCTCTACCTCCAGAGAAAGAACGGATTGAATCTGAATACAGATAAAAATATAAATTTTTCATTTTTATTTTTCTTGGGGGCTTTTTGTCTGTGTTTTCTTTTGCAACATGGCTAATATGAAAATGTGTTTTGCATGACCTCACACGTATAATCTATATCAAATTGCTTGCCTTCTCAAGGAGGGGGAAGTGAGAGAATAGAGAGAATCTGGAACTAAATATTTTTTAAATGTTTAAAAATTCACATATAATTGAAAAATATTTAAAATAGTTAATGAAATAAATAAATATATATTGGGGGGAGTAAAATGCACTAACCTACTAGAAAAAAATTTTAATCAAATTCAAAAGGTTGCACTACCCACCTTGGTAGCAGTTGAAAGTTTCTCTAAGTGTACAGTGAAGATAGGATCATGAGAAAGTCATTTCTCTCTTGTTCTTATTCTTTTCACCTAGAAAATTAGGAAGCTAATAGCTAGCTAACCGTTATATAATGCTTCAAAGAATGCAAAGTATTTTACAAATATCTCACTTTATTCTCAACAATCTTGGGAGGTGAGTGCTATTATTATCATTATTTTACAGATGAGAAAACTGAGGTAAATAGAGGTTTAGTAATCTGGTCTGCAAGGTTACCCAATAAGTATCTATGACTGGATTTGAACTCAGATCTTATGGATTCCAAGTCCAGTGCTCTACCCACTCCCCTGCCTAGTTGAAACAGATGTACTACATGAAAGGGGCATACAAGATGAGTTCTGAGGTCTTTTTCAAGTATGAGTCTAGGACCATCTCCAGGGCAACCCTACTACCAGCTCCTAATCCCATGCTGGTGAGTGAAACAAGAGAAAATCATAAAACCATGCTGGCTAGGTCCGATACAAATTTACCTTACATAATCTCACTTGGACTCTTCCTGCAACACGGTAATCCTTTTATACCTCCCACCACAGCAGGTTTCTCAAATCTCTTCATCATCCCCTCTTCAGATTTCCCATGGCTACCTTTTCTCCACCCTCTCAATGAAGGACCTTGCTTCCTACTTCAGTGGAAAAAAAAATGAGGTCATTCTTGAAGAATTCCCTCTTATCACCTTTCTCATCTCATGTCACTCATATATCTTTCCCTTCTTTCTTCTTCACCCCTATCTCACTGACCCTTTTCCCAGTCAATGCAAACCCTTATACATGCTCTCTTGATCCCATCCTATCTTCTGAAGCATATTGGCCCCCCTTGTCCTCTCTCTCTCCCTCCCTCCCTCCCTCCCTCCCTCCTCTCTCTCTCTCTCTCTCTCTCTCTCTCTCTCTCTCTCTCTCTCTCTCTCTCTCTCTCTCTCTCTCTCTCGTCTCCATCTCCCTCTGTCTCTGTCTCTGCCTCTCTGATCTTCAATCTTTCCCTATCTACTGACTCCTTCCTGCTGCCTACAAACACTCCTGTCTCACCCATCATTAAAAAAATCCTCACTCGATCTGATCGTTCAGGCTAGCTATTGACTTGTATCTGTTCTCTCCTCAGCTAAAGTCCTTGAGAAAGTCATTGTCATTCACTGATTCCATTCCCTCTCTTCTCACTCACTTTAAAACCCTCTTTAATCTGTCTTCCAAATGCATCATGCAGCTAAAATCACTCTCTCTAAAATTGACAATGATTTCTTAGTTGCCAGATTTAACAGTGATTTCATTGTTCTTTCTCCCATTAGTCTATGAGCCTCTTAAGAGTAGGGACAGTGTAGCTTATCACAGTGCCTGGTACATAAGTGTTTATTAAACTCTTATTGATGGTTTGATAAGGTCTCTTGACAGTTTGAAAAGGTAGGTTATTTAACATCAGATCTGGAAAGAGTCTTAGAAATCATAGACTCTCTGGAGTTCAGATTTGGAAAGGACCTTCGGAGTCACCTAATTCAACCCAAACCTCTCTAAATGTATCAAGCATTCTGGCCTCACTCTCTCAGAACAAGGCTGGCTAAATCCCCCTCTCAGAATCCTCGGGGTACACCTTAAAGGTCAGGGTGCCTCTTTCCTCTATTTCCATCAGCTTAAGTCCCATCCCACCCACTGTTAGCTCCTAGTCATGAACATCTCAGTTCCACTTAACTGCTTAATATCAATTAACTTTTTCAAGATATAGCAAAAACAAAAGTACATTCTTTCTCCTCAGCAGCACACTCTCGTATATACCACCTCAGTCTCTGGGAGAGTAGGCTTAGACTTGACGCTGTCTCTTCATAGCATTGGTCCCACCATGTTCTTATCCATATGAGACATCACTTCTGGATGAGGCATCTTGGCTACTACTGGGCTGGGTCCTAAACCTTGTTCCTTTCTCCTTGGGGCATTGATGTTGGATTGGCTGCAAAACTTAGCATAGACTTAACTCATAGACTCTTGGGTGGCTTGTCCTGCTGACCTTTTCAAACTCATAAGGTTAGAGCCTCCAGATTAATATCCTTCACCTAAAATGAAAGTACAAATGCTGAAGCAAAGAAATGTTTTCACAGCGCCATATGTTGGCCTCAGAAGAAGAGGGTCCATTGCATCTCTCTTCGTAGCATTGTCTTTCGTGGATGCCATTAGCAAAGGAGTCATTCCAGTAGAAGAGATCCAATTAAGAGAGAGAATTTAAACTTCTGGACTTTAGGGAAGCTTGAAACCAAAGAATCCTTGACACTTAGAAGGGTTTTAGATATACCCATCTGCTCACTTTACAGAGCAGTGGAATGAGCCTTGGAGGGAGGAAGTAAAGACCAAGGTCACACACCTTGTCGGAAGCAAGAACTGCATCCCCTGTAAGGTAATTGTGATGCATTGAATCAGGAGGACTGCTAGTGTCAAGAACCTTGACTCTGGAATCAGATTTCACATCTGGCTTCAAATTCTGCTCTATTTCTTACCAGTCTGACCTTGGGTTGGACCTTAAATGTCCTGGGCTTCAATTTACTCATCTCAAAAATGAAGAATTTTGACTAATTGGCTTAAGAAGCTATGACTTAAGTCTTGATTGATTCCCCCCCATCAAGTGCCTTCTTCAGTTAGAACTGTAATCCTTGGGTCATCCTGTTTAGAGAAGGCAAATTGTGTATATATTTAGAGTGAACTGATGCAAATGTAAATACTTGGGAAGTACTTGAATCTCGGAGAATAGAGGACATTAGTCAGGGCAGCCTGGGTTCAAGGGTTGATTTTGTCTCTCAGCGCTGTGTCCCTGGACAAATCATTTAGCTTCCTATTATAACCTATTTCCTCATCTGTAAAATGGGGGTGGAGATACTTGGACTTCCTCCACCTTAGGGTTCCGGGGACAAAAGTTCTTTGTGAACCTTAAAGATTCAGAGAAATGAGAGCTAGCATATTTCCTGGTGGGGTGAGTGGGTGGGGAGGGAGGGAGCTTTTAGGAAAGTTTGGGGGAGGGGGCACTTGGGGGAATCACTAAATAATCAAATTGATGTTGACATTTATTACTTGTGAAGGTTGTAAAAGCATCACGTGGCTTTCTCATAAAAGATCCTAAGGCCTATTTACAGTCTCTGCATTTTCTTCTAGTAATTCAAGCCAGCAACTACATGCCACATTCAATGAAGTGAACATGTATTCAACTAAGAATTTTGCAACAGAAAAACTAAACACCTTCTGTTTGGTGGACTATGTATCGCAGGGGTTGGAAGAGGACATGGGACAATGCTGAGACACACACCTGTTTTGACTTGGGTTCTCATTATATCAAAGGGTCTTTGATTTAGAACAAGGAGGGATGTCGGAGACTATTGGATCCAACTTCTCTATTTACAGATAAGAAAACAGAGGCTTAGAGAAACAGTGACTTACCTAAGTTTACACAGCCAGTAAGTGTTTGCGGCAGAATTGGAATTCAGGCCTTACCTACTCCAAGCCCAGCAATCTATCCACTAGCTGTTTCATTGTTCATTTGATCATATTGCCTTTAATATTTCTTTCATAAACAGAGGAAAAATAGTTTGTTTGTTTAAATGGCGGCCCAAACTAGTCTTCCCATTTCCGAAAAAAAAAAAAAAAAACATAAGCTCATAGTATCACCAGGTCATTTGATCCAGTGTCCTCATCTTACAAAAGGGGAAGCGAAGGCCCAGGAAGCAATTCACCCAAGCTCTCACAGCTAATCTTTAGTACAGATAGAATTTAAACTCAGTGCTCCATACTGCATCATGACATTCCACAGGATCATGGACTCATAGAATCTCAGCTTTAGAATAAACCTCAGTTTTCATTTAGTCAAATCCATATCTACGCAAAAGTCCCTTTTACAGAACTCTCCACCACCCTTCAATTTAAGATGCCCCATGAATGAGAATTCCATTTTCTCCTGAGGCAGTCCATTTCACTTTGGACACCTCTGACTGTTAATTACAAAAGCTAATCCTACTTTGAGAAATAAGGGTTGTGAAAATTAAGGATTTCTAACCAACAGTATTTCTTCAATCAATAATAACAATCGCTTGTATGTATAGGCACATATACATGTATGAATATATGTACATGTATGTATATGCATTATTAAATGTTTGTGCATACATATGTGTATATAATATACATATATAAAGAAATAGAGGAAAGGCAGAGAAACAGAGAAAGAAGGAGAGAGGGGAAGAGACAGAGAGAGGGAAAGGGAGAAAGAGAGAGAGAGAGAGAGAGAGAGAGAGAGAGAGAGAGAGAGAGAAACTTTGTCTTTCCAAGCCTTTTCACATTTTTTATCTCTTTTGCCTCACAACAATTGCGTGGGGAAGAGAGGGTGGGAGTAACTATTTCTGTTTTTGAACAACTGATAATGATTACACTAATAATAACTCATTTCAATAACACCTTCGAGTTCACAAAATAATTTTCTAATCATAATCCCATGAGGTAGATGGTGTACATATCATCCCTATTTTATAGATAAGGAAATAACTAGCAAAGACTGAGGCTGATAGAGGAACCTAGATATTTTCTTCCCTTTATCTCATCTTTCTCTCTCTCCCTTTCTCTCCCTCCCTGCCTCTTCTCCTCTCTCTCTCTCTTTCTTCCTCTCTCCTTTCTTCTTCTCCTCTCTGTCTTCTGTTCTCTCTCTCTCTCTCTCTCTCTCTCTCTCTCTCTCTCTCTCTCTCTCTCTGTATGTGTGTGTGTGTGTGTGTGTGTGTGTGTCTCTCATTGAAACAAGAAAGCAGACATCATAAGTTTATCAAGTGTGTGGAGGAGAATAAACTGTAAGACTGGAAAGAAAATTCAATCAAGTATTTCTTTGCACTTTTTATATGTTGGGGATGCAAAGACAAAAATGAAACAATCTCTGACCTCAAGTTGTTTACATTCAATTGTGGCAAATAATATGTACACATATAAGTGTAGCACTTGCTCAAGACCTGAGATGTCACACACGGCCCATGTGTCAAAACTCCTAAGTATGGCCTGAATCAGATTAAAATATAATTCCTATCTTATTTTAATGTGTTGATGCTTAAATTTTTTTAAAAAAGAAATATATAAACTCATGTGATTTTCTAGGTCAAAATGTAGCCATCAGGGACACTTCTGCATTGGTTAGTGGCCAGTTTCCATCTCAGTTTGCTGTCCCTACTCTAGAGTTACTCTCCCACCCTCACTCACACTGGATCCTTGGGGCATGGCTGCTGCATGTCCATTCAGCTTCTGCTGGTAGCTTGGATGGGTTGGGGTACCTTTCTAATGCTGTAGTTCCTGAACCCTCACCTGTGTGTTTCTTCTAATATTACCAGTTGGTATTAATTAGTCAGCTGGACTCAATTTGCTTTTAGAAAGGAATATTTACTAAGGAGGAATAGTAAAAAGTTTACAACAAGACATGCCCTCGACAGTAACGTGGTGATATACTCTCCCCCCCAAGTCCCTACAGAATCCAGGGGAAGGTGGGCTTGAGTTCAGAAAGCACACGTGGTGGAGAGACAACTCCTAGCCCTTGGAAATCCTTTTGGTGGAATTTGCACAATGTTTCCCTTAGGCCTGGCCCAGCTCTTCTGAAGAGCTCCTTGGAGAGCCTCAAATCTGTTGTGCCTCATTTTTCCTGATGAAAAATCCCAATTATCTGTTTTTCTGACATTTCTATGGTCCTTGAGTGGCCAAGGAAGGTTGAGGAGAGAAGACTGGCAGGAAAATCAGGGATCTTTTCCTTTCCCTCCACCCCAACAATGCATTCTCAGGGACAGCTCTTTCTTCTGGACCTCACCTGCTTAAATCTCTATTCGGAACTGCTTCATTATTTTACAAATAATCCATGGGACCTGAGCAAATTTCCTCAACCAATTTAAACACACTTCCTATGCAACAGTGCTGCAGTTCATCCAATGACTTTAAAGGACAACTAGCAGTTCCAGGTTCAAATCCTGTCATCGTCGTCGTCGTCGTCGTCGTCATCATCATCATCATCATCATCTTCATTATCCCTGTTATTGTTGTTCAGTTGTTTCAGCCCAGTTCTACTCTTCGTGACCCCATTTAAGGTTTTCTTGGCAGAGATATTAGAGTAGTTTGCCATTTCCTTCTCCAGCTTACTTTACAGATGAGGAAACTGAGGCCAACAAGATTAAGTGACTTGCCCAGGACCACACAGCTAGTAGTGTCTAAGGCTAGGTCTGAATATAGGATGATGAGTCTTTCTGACTACAGTGTCAGCATTTTATCCACTTTGCCACCTCACTGCCCCTTCAAACTCTATTGCAAAGTCTAATCATCAAAACAATGTGATACCGGCTAGGAAATAGAGCAGTGGATCAATGGAATAGATTAGGTACACAATATACAATAGTAATGACCACAGTAATCTAGAGTTTTGACAGATCCAAAAGTTTGAGCTTTGGGGCTAAGAATGCAACATTTGACAAAAACTGCTGAGAAAACTGGAAAGCAGATTGGAAGAAACTAAAGATATACCAACATCTTACACTGTATAACAAGAAAAAGTCAAAATGGATGCCTGATTTAGACATAAAGGGTGATATCTAAAGTAAATTAGGGGGGCATGGAAAAGTATTCCTGTTAAATCTATGGATAAGGGAAGAGCTTACAACCAAACAAAAGATAGAGAGGATTATGGGAAGTAAAATATATAATTTTGCTTACAGAAAATTAAACAGCTTTTGCACAAACAAAAGTAATGCAGATAAAATTAAAAAGAAAACAGGAGGGGTGGCTAGGTGGTGCAGTGAGTAAGAGTGGCAGCCCTGGAGTTGGGACGACCAGGGATTGTATCCAGCCTCAGAAAATGAGCACCCACACATAAATAATGACTGGCCATGTAATCTTGAGCAAGTTACTTAACCCCAATTGCTTTTAAAAAAAGAAAAAGAAAAGAAAACAGGAAATGGGAGGGGTGAATTGTACAGCAGTTTTTCTGATAAAGGACTCATTTCTTAAATATATAGAAGGAACTAAGCCAAATTTATAAAAGTAAGAGCCATGCCCCAGTTGACAAATGGTCAAAGGATACAACCATGCAATTTTCAGAAGAAGAAGTCAAGGCTATCAATAGCTACATTTAAAAAATTATCTAAATCACTACTGATTAGAGAAATGATATTTTAAAAGACTCTGAGATACCACCTCACACTTAACACATTGACTAAGGTGACAGAAAAGGAAAATGAGAAATGCTGGAGGTGATGTGGAAAAAGTGAGAAACTAATGCACTGTTGGTGGAATTGTGGACTAGTCCAACCATTCTGAAGAGCAATTTGGAATTATGTCCAAAGGTCTATACCACTGCATACCCTTTGACCCAGCAATACCACTACTAGGTCTCTATCCCAAAGAGATCAAAGAAAAGGGGGAAAGTCCTATTTGTACAAAAATATTTATAGCAGCTCTTTTTGTGGTGGCAAAGAACTGGAAATCTAGAGGATGCCCATCAACTGGGAAATGGCTGAACAAGTCATGGTATATGCATTTTATGGAATGGAATACTATTGTGCTATTTTTTAAAATAATGAACAAGATAGCATCAGAAAAACCTGGGAAGACTTATATGAGCTCATACAAAGTGAAGTGAGCAGAACCAGGATAACATACACAGTAACTTGAAAGAACAAAAAATTAAGAATCTCAAAGAATACAAGGAAAATATAAGATTGAAGTGACCCTAGTATTATCAGTTTTTAAATTATATTTTAAAGCAATCATCAAACTATTTGGTAATGATTAAAAGTTAGAAAAGTTGACTAATGGAATTGACCATAAAGGCAAAGTTCAGGATTAATATATGTTCAGTAAACTAAAAAACACAAACTACTGGGGTAAAGATTCCTTATTCAATAAGAACTGCTTGGAAAACTGGAAAGCAACTTCACAGAAATTATGTTTTGACCAGGACCTTACATCATATACCACATAATAAGCTCTAAATGGACATGTGTCCTAAATATAAAATGTTACATTATGTTTTTAAAAATTAAAGGAAAATGGAAGAAAGTACCTTGTACAGCTATGACTAAAGGGAAAATTCTTTGCTGAAAATGGGATATTGTCATAAAATATCATAGGATCAAAGATTAAAAGCTAGAAAGGACTTCATAGGGCATGTAATCAAACCCTCTCATTTTGCAGATGAGGAAATGAAGTTCTGAGGAGGTTAAGTGACTTATCCTAGTTTATATAAGTATCAAGTACAGAATAATATAGTCCACTTTACATAAAATTTAAAGGCATTTGCAGGAACAAAATCAATGCAACTTAAAAACAAAAAGAAACATTGTTAATTAAGGGAAAAATCTTTATAGAAATTATCTCTGGCAAAGGTCTGGTATCCAAGCTACATAAGGAACTTATAAAAACATAGGAATAAAAGCTACTCCCCAAAGAATAAATAATCAAGGAATATGAACAATCAGTTTTCAAAAGAAATAAAAATAATCGCCAAATACATGAAGGACTGCTCCAAATCAGTATTAATCAGAGAAATACAAATTAAAACAACTAAGGTTCCACCTAATACACTACAAGTTGACAAAGAGGAAAATGGCAAATATTGATGTGATGGTGAGAAAATAGTTATATTAATACAATATTGATAGAGTTGTACATTGGTTAAACTGTTGGTTGGAAAAAATGGAATTATCCTAGAAAAATTACTAAAATGTGCATATTCATTGACTCTGAGAAACCACTACCAGGCACATGCCTCAAAGAAGGCAAAGACAAAGAAAGGCACCAAATCTACCAAAAAGAAAAAACTTATAAAAGTGTTTTTTTTTTTTGTAGGAGAAAAGAAATGGAGGCCAAGTGGGAGCTCGTTAATTAGAAAATGGCTCGCCATTATCTAATAAGTAAATGCGTTTTGTTTTAAGAAACAGCAAATGTGAAGAACTCAGAGAAACGGGACAACTTGCATGAACTGGCGCATAGTGAACTAATCAGAACCAGAACAATCTATACAATGGCTACAATGTACACAGTAATTCAATGGAAAACAATGTTGAAAAGCTTAGACTCTTTACTCAATGTAGTAACAAGACTTGCCTCCAGAGGAAGGACTATGAAATAAGCTTCCCTGTTAGGGGAGGGGAAGTATAGTACAGCTGAGAAACAAAGGATATATTTTCAGACATGAATAATTGGTCCATGATTGGCTGATTTGACCTACCTGTACTTCTTTGTTATGAGGAAGGCTTACACTGGTGAGGCAGTTGGAATCAATTGGGACTGAGAACAATGTACAATATCTGCAGCTATTCACCCAACCACCTACTGGCCTAGCAGTTTGGTTCCCAGAAGGCAGCTATTTACCTCATGGGTCTAGAGGACCCTGATGAATGTGGATGTCTTCCTAATGCTATAACACTAACATCTTCGTCAATGTGCTTCCCTCCATGTTTATCAGTAAATATCAATTAGTCAGCTAGACTTAATTAGTAAACTAAGTATTTACTACCATGGTATATTTGGTGCAAACCACCCCCAGACTCCCCCAAAAAAGGTCTGTTACATACTGTCCCACAAGTATATTCAGTTCTCAGGAAACTGGGAACCATTCTAATGGGCTTGAATGTAAAGCACATGTTCACAGCTCCTACCATTTCATTTGCTAGACAAAATCTTCTCATTACATTTGACATACCTTTTCTTCTGGGCTCTTTGTAGAGCCTTCAGTCTGCCTTTCCTCATCACATCAGTCTGTCTTTGGCTCCCAGAGCAGACACAGACATCACCCATTGTTGTTCCAGGGATACCTATAGGTTGCTGATGAAAGCCCAAATCCACTGATCCTCTGAATCTCCAGAGGTCATCATTTGGCAAAGAGCAAGGATGAAGAGAAGACAAAGACCAAGGCCAAGGATAGGGACAGAGCTCTTCTTTTCCCTGCCCCACCCAACCCCCCACAACCAAGCAATTCCTTCTCAGGAACTTGGCTGGAAGACTGCTGCCCAAAGTAACAAGACACTAGAATATCTGGGTTCTAACCTCGTATGCTGTTTTCTAGAACATTGACCAAGTATGACCAAGTTTCTTTAAGCTATCCAAATATACTTCCTGTGTAATATTATTCCATCTTATCCAGCTGCTTTCAAGTATATCTGAATTAATCAAAGACCTTTTTTGCACTTCAACTAAAGTCTCTGAAAAATTGCTTTAACAGAAACAAAAGTATAAAGTAAGTGAGATGGAATGGTTGATTGGCTCAGTTGTGGGCCCACACATGCACACACACGCACCCTTAACAGTGGTAACCATCAAGATTATTTGATTTTTTTAAAGCATCAATAAAGTATTTATTGTAGGAAGGCAAGGAGGGATGAAGGGAGGAAGGAAGGAAGGAAGGAAGGAAGGAAGGAAGGAAGGAAGGAAGGAAGGAAGGAAGGGAGGGAGAGAGGGAGGGAGGAAGGAAGGTAGGGAGAGAGAGAGAAAAAAAAGAGAGAACTGGGTTAATTGCTCAAGATTATAACTCTTCCTAATTATGCTTATAGCTCCCTAATTATTTTGAAGAAGTGTAACAGGGAAATGGATAAAGCTCCAGACAGCAGCAAAGAAAGGAGAGAAGAAAATGGGGAGAAAGGGGGGGGGGGAAGAAAAGGGAACAGAAAGGACAGAAAGGAGGGAAGAGATATGAGGGGGTAATGTGGATGATCTGGGGATATAGTAACAAGAGTGGGAGGGCTTAGAAAGGGAGTAAAAAAAGGAAGAGTTCACAGGTCAAAGACATTAACTGATGAATATGCTGCAATAGCAGCAGGGAGCTTCTAGTCCTTATAAAAATGTGTCAGTTGGCATTTTTTCCAATAAAGAAATGGAGGGAGGGTGTGCAAAGAGAGAGGGAGAGACAGGGAGAGGAGAGGGAGAGGAAAGAGGAGAGAGAAGAGGAGGGGAAAGGGGAGAGGGAGAGGAGGGGGAGAGGGGAGGTGAGGGAAGAGGAGGGGGAGGGAGGGGAGGGGAGAGGAGAGGAGAGGAGAGGAGAGGAGGGGAGGGGAGGGGAGAGGAGGGGAGGGAGAGGAGAGAAGAGGAGAAGAGAGGAGAGGAGGGGAGAGGAGAGGAGTGGAGAGGAGTGGAGAGGAGAGGAGGGGAGAGGAGAAGGAAGGGGAGGGGAGGAGAGGGGAAGAGAGGGGAAGAGAGGGAGTTTTTACAGAAAACATTAATTCAGCCAAAGTAAAGTGCAAGGAACAGTGGAGAAATTAAAACAAAAAAAGCAAAGGTATCTAAAGAATTTAAATATTATTGAAAAATTAGAGGAACATTCACAGAAAAATTACTAACACTGGTTCCAACTCTCTGGAACAAGCATGATTGATTGATATATTATTTTGAGAAAGAGAGAGAGCAGGAGAGAGTAGCAGTGGGTTTTATGGCTGGCCTGTTCCCCATTAAGACTTTACCAGCCTAACACACAAAAGCTAATTACTGTTTTGTATGTCATGTTATTTTGATTCATATTTCCTGTCTGGAAAACAGACGGGAGTTTTAGGCTCAGTGCCAGGGCTGGGGCCATGGAGATGCTTGGGCGGGAACTTGCCCCCAGTAGCGGAACAGAGCAGACTGAGGAAATGGGAACTTTCCATTTGGGAGGAGTTTATTCCTCCCCTCTAACCTCCCTTTTCCCCTCCCCCCCAAAAAAGTTTGTTGTCCAGAAAGTGATGGGGGGAAAGAGAGGCATTCCTCCCACAGGACAGCTCCCAGAGGTGTTCCTCTCACCATTAATGGTGTTGGGGCTAATACTCCAGTAAGTAGGAAACGAGTCTAGAAGTTTGGGGCTGAGGTGGGGGTGGGGTCACAGAATCTAGTTCAATTTTAAAACAATCTGTATTCTCCTGGGATCAATATGCTCTTCCTGTCTTATTCACAAAACACAGACCCAAGAGGAAGGTCTCAGTTAGAACCAAGATAGAAGAAAAGTGAAAACAGACAGCTACTGTGGGGACTAGTAAGGGAAATCCTCATTATTGAAAAGTAAGGATTCTGTGAGTATTTAGAAGGTCTTCCCATGCAATGTAAGTCTTATTGTTTAAACTTGAAAGGAAGCCAAAAAGGAGATCAACTCCTCTATGAGATACGAGAGACAATCAGCCAATTGTCCCAATTCAATTTCAATTGAACAAA
Organism: Gymnobelideus leadbeateri; assembly: GCA_011680675.1. Classification (NCBI taxonomy): domain Eukaryota; kingdom Metazoa; phylum Chordata; class Mammalia; order Diprotodontia; family Petauridae; genus Gymnobelideus; species Gymnobelideus leadbeateri. The sequence continues at coordinate 414,360 of WOXC01007555.1, forward strand.
CATTTACAAAGTGCCTACTATATGCCAGAAATTATGCTAGGTATTGGGATACAAAGACAAAAATTTTCCCTTTAATGAGACATGTGTATGGATATGTAAACAAAACATCTATGTAGCCACTGTTTCAAATGCCCTTATGGATACTGTTACTGTACCCTTTAAGAATCAAATGTAATGCTGTGGATGAAGCAGTTTATACTAATACTTTGGGGACTACTGAAAAATGTCCTGCTATGAGGTCCTTCTCCCTATGAAATCAGAGAGTGAAATACACACACACACACACACACACACACACACATATATATACAAATATATATAACTGTCTTTCTCTTTACTTCATTTATTAAAAGATATTTTTATTTAGTAATTCTAACATTTGCATAATCAAATTAAGCTTTTTGCTATATTTAAAAGAGCATTTACCTTGGGGAATAGAGATTTCTATAGTTTATTTAAATAATATTGAACTAATTAATAATAAAGCTATTATAGGGTTATTAATAGGAAAGTACATAAAATATCCCTGGATTGTTAAAGGGTTCAACAAAAATTAAATATGATAAAATTAAGTATAAAGCAACAAGTCAAATGGCAAGCTGAGGAGTGATCTTGAAGTGAGTCAACTCTAGCCATGGGGGCTTATCCTGATTCCTGCTACACATACAAAAAAATTCTAAGTAATTTGGGGAGTGGGAATAGAAGAGCACTAACAAAAAGGGGGGAGGGCATCAGGGAAAGACAAAGGTAACACTTGAATTGAGACTTGAGGGAAGCTAGAGATTTTAAGTGGTGGTGGTAAGGAGGGAAAGCATTCAAAATATGAGGAATAGTCTGTGCAAAAATACATAGGCAAGAGATGGAATGTTGTGTGCATGGAAGGCAGTAAACTGGATTTTGGGTAGAGCATAGAGTTTGTGATGGAAAGTACACACACCTAAATCCCAGAATTATCTTTCTGGACACAAGGGTACCATTTAGTCAATTAATTATTTGAAACTAATTATAAGCATAGCATTATAATAGGCACTTTAAGACATATATATATATATATATGCATGTATATGTATGTATATATATATATATATATATAGTTTATTTATTTATCTGTTTGTTTGTTTGTTTATGACATGTCTTCCCTGCCCACATACTCCTAAAGAGCTCTGAGTGGAAGAATCAATATATAGACAGAGACATAGTCATAGACATAGACATAGTCATAGACATAGACATAAACATAGACATAGACATAGTCATAGTTACAGACACAGACACAGGCACAGATATAGAAACACACATAGACACAGACACAGATATAGACATAGACAGGCATACATAATAATGCTAACTCTAAGTTCTAAAGTACTTTAAGGTTTACAATTCACTTTCCTCACAATAGGAAAATCAGTAGTACACAGATTATGATGACTCTTTGGTTGCAAGCCTGGGTGACCAGAAGGATGGTAATATAGAAGTTAGAAAGAAAGACGGGTTTGGTGAGAAAGATAATGAGTTTTGGAGATGCTGAATTTAAAACGTTTATGAGACATTCAGTTCATGATGTCCAATAGGTAAGTAGAGATAAGAGACTGCAGGTTAGGAGAGAGTTTAGGATTGGATAAGTAGATTTGAAAATTATCAGCATAAAGAATCCACAAACTGATGAGATCGCCAAGGGAGAAGAGGAGAAGGCCCAGAATAGCATCACATAATGAGTATCTATAGTAAGCCTTACAGGACTTCAGAAAGAGACATGACTTCGAGGGGCACAGAAGGCTTGACAGACCATGTGGGATTTAAGCAGGGTCTTGAAAAACAAGAAAGATTTCAAACAGGTGGTAATAAAGGAGAACAAAAATGGTGAAAGCAAAATCTCAGAGGCAGGAATGCATACTCTGGGGGGGGAGAGGGGAATTCCTGGACCAATCTACTTGGAGTGGAAGGTTTCTGTAGAGGAATATTGAACCATTTGGTATGACAGGTAAATTAGGGCTCGTCAGAGGGATAAAAGATGAAAGCCAACAACGTGATGTGTTAGAAAGGGGACTGAGCATGAAATGACTAGAAAACAGGGAGGCATAAGAAGTGGAGAGAAAACAGGACATCTAGCATTGATTTTAATGAATTCATTATTCCAACATACATTTATGAAGCACTTACCATATTCTGGACATATTTCCTCACCTAAAAGAATTACCTCCTTTAATACTGCCACCACCCTGGTGCAGGCTCTTATTCTGTCACTCCTGAATTATTACAATACTCTTATGGGGGTCTGCACAGAATGCGGCTCAGGGTAAGTCGAGGTTAGAAAAGTAACCTGGGGCCAGGAGGCTAGGTGGCTCAGTGAATAGAGCACTGGTCCTGGAGTCAGGAGGACCTGAGTTCAAATCCTGCCTCAGACATTTAACTGCCTTGTGACCCTGGACAAATCACTTCAGTTCTGTCTCTGTTCCATCAGTTGTAAAGTGGGGATAATAATGGCACCTTCCCCCCAGAGTTGTTGTGAGCATCAAATAAGATAACATAGGTGAAGTGCTTTGCAAACCTTAAGTGATACGTGTATGTGAATATGTATGTGTATATATTAGATTATATATAAATATATTATGTATTAGATTATTTGTTATTATATTATAGATTCTATAATTAGATTATATATAAATGTGTACATATGTATATTGTATATGCATATAATGTATGCATACATTATATATACATTATATATACAAATAATTATCCATAATGTATATATACATATATGTGTGTGTGTTATTCTTAGTAGACTGCTTTGGACACAGTTTTTCATTCCCTTTTTCCTTTACTTTAAAAGCCTCAGTTAATTTCCTTTAGAGAATGTAAATCATTTATGCTTTGATGCTCTGATAAATCTAGGATTTCATCACCAATGTGCATACCACAATCCTCCCTGCCTGCCTTTCCCATGGACTCTTGTCCATGTCCTCCCATAAATCCACCATAGGGGAGCCACTCAATTATTCGGAGATCTTCTTCTGATGTTACATAGATACTGATGAATCACATGGGCACATTGCTTATCTTTTCCTCTCACTACCAGAACAACCCTTTTTTTGCCCTGATCATTCATTTCCCATTCATTTCTGCTACATTTCTTGCATATTTTAATGCATTGCAACCTTTTCAACCTTACTATGAGAACTTTTCTTGTTATTGTTGTTGTTCAGTCATTTCAGACTCTCCATGATGCCATTTGGGATTTTCTTGGCAAGATACTGGAGTGGTTTGCCATTTCCTTCTCTAGCTCACTTTACAGATAAGGAAATTGAGGCAAACAGGGCTAAGTGACTTGCCCAGGGTCACACAGCTAGGAAGTGACTAAGGTCAAATTTGGACCCTGATCTTCCTGACTCAAGGCCTGGCACTCTATCCACTGCATCACTAGCTGCCCAATTAGCTTCCTGATTAGCCTCTTATTCCTTTATTACTGGCCTCAAGGCTAACATATAAACTACCTGTAAGCCCTTCAAAATCTGGTGGCAAGCTTTATTTTCAGATGGATACCATGTGATTCCTTCTCACCTCTATAATGTACCCAGACTCCCCTACTGTCATTTCCTGTATGGTGTTTCCCCCTCCATGCCTTCAGCCAAGCTTTGTCTCCCACTCTTGGAACATTCTTGATTCCTCCTCAGAAAATACCCAGCTTCCTTCAAAGTCAAGCTTGGGTTCCATTTCCTGTGAGAGGCCTTTCCTAGTCTCCCAAGTTATTTCTGCTTTGCCCAGAAAAAAAAATAATAATAATTACTTTGTGTTTACTCTATGTTTCATATATACCTGTCTTCGCACTTGGTGGTTTCCCTTATTGGATTGTAAACTCCTCCAAGACAAGGATTCTTTTATTTTTGTCCTTGCATCCTTGGTTCTAAGCAAGTTTCTAATAAGGAAACTGAACCAAATTCAAGATGGTAACTAATGTCAGGAGAACATCCCTTGCCTCTGTCTCCCATATTTCCACCCCCTGGGCCCAGTCAGAATCTTTGTCAATCATACTCAGCCTTTTCTAGTATAATCAGCAGAGCTAGTCCTCCTTTACAAGCCAGCTTGAACACAGCAAACAGGGATCTGGAGAGAGCAAAACCCCTGGTTAACTTTAATTAAGTTTGCATTACTTTTCCCAGTAGGACCTCAAATTTAATGGTATTATGTTTTAAGCTGTTTGGCAGGCCTTGAGAAAACAGTTTGGGTTTATTTCACTAACAAAAACAAAAGCCTTACAGGGAAAACAGTCCATTGTGAAGCGAAGGTGGTAGGGAGGAGAGAGAAGGGGGAGGGATAACTAAACTGAACGGGGAAGCAATTGTTCTTTCCAAGGATGCTGACATTTTCTTTCAAATAAAATACTGCCTTTATTTATCTTTCTCTGGGAAGGACCAAGAAATGCCAGACAGAGGACTAAAAAAGTGCTGTGCAGATAAGGGTGATGTCAGGGGAATGATGGATGTGTGATCTCTGGCACCACTGTAACCCGTTCCCTGCCCTCAAGGAGCATACCATTTAGTTGTCCAGAGGAGGTTCACACATGCAGAGAGTTAATAGGGGTGAGAGAAATTACTTCTTTCTTATATTAATAGCCAATTATTGAATTAAAACTAAGATTTTTTCCCTTCCTTCCCTCATTTAGAAATCAACTTCTATAGGCTGGTTGGTTGGTTATTATCCTTCATTCTCGAAGAGGACCAAAATAACATCACTGTTCTAAAGCCAAGTTTCAACGTGTCTGACTGTGGCTGATCAGACCAATACAAGCTCAGAATGCTCTAGCACAGACTGGACACAGTCTGTATGAACATTTGGTGTGGAGCTTTGTTCATAGACACAGCACCTTCTCTAATGTGGGCTCATCATGCTAAGCAGTCCTGTGCCAATGTCTCCCACATCACACAATCAATCCCAAAGTTCTCAAGAGAGACCTTGAGAGTGTCCCTCTATCACTTCTTCTGACCACCATGTGAACGCTTGCCCAGTGTGAGTTCTCCATAAAATAGTCTTTTTGGCAAGCATACATTTTATATTCAAGCAACATTGCCAGCCCCTCAGTGTTGCTCTCTCTGAAGTAGAGTTTGAATGCTTGGCATTTAGTTGAGTAAGGACCTCAGTGTCTGGTACCTTATCCTGCCAGGTGACCTTCAGAATCTCCCTAAGACAATTCAAGTGAAAGCAATTCAGTTTCCTGGCATGACACTGGTAGATGGTCCAGGTTTCACAGGCATACGACAATGAGTCACCACAACAACTCCGTAGACCTTCCATTTGGTAGTTAGTCCAACACCTCTTCTTTCCCATACTTTCTTTCAGAGCCTCCCAAACACTGACCTAGCTCTGGCAATGCATGCATCAACCTCATTATCAATGTGTATACCCCTGGATAGTACACTGCCAAGGTAAATGAACTTATCCACAACATTCAAAACTTATCCTTTCACTGTAATCAATGGTTCCAAGTATGGATGGTGTGGTATTGGCTAGTGGAGCCTGTGTTTTCTTGGTGTCAATTGTTAGGCCAAAATTAGCACAAGCAGCAGAGAATTGGTCCATATTTTGTTTCATCTCAGCTTCAGAAGCTGCGTTGAGTTCACAATCATCTGTAAACAGAAAATCATGTGCCAAAACTCCCAAAGCACGCAGCTTTGTTTCACTCCATTGATGACTGGAAAGGCATGAGAGCGTTGTCCATTATCTAGAACCCTAGCAAGTATGCTGTCATGAAATTGATACACAATGCTGATGAACCCCAGGCAACCAAGAGAGAACTCCTACAGGAGATGATACCTACACTTAATCTTAAAGGAAGCCAGGCATTTTAAGATGCAAGGATGCAAAAGAAGAACACTCTGGTCACGGTGGACAGCCAATGCAAAGATGGGGGATACAGAATCTTGTATAAGGAAAAGCAAATAGGCCAGCATAGCTAGATTATAGCATACATGTAGAGGGGCGTGATGTGTTAAAAGACTGGAAATATAAGAAGGGACCAGTTTATGAGGAACTTTAAACACCAAACAAAGGAGTTTTATTTGATCTTGGTGGTAATAGGGTGTCATTGTAATTTGCTGAGTAGGCAAGTGACATGGTTAGACCTGGGCTTTAGAGAAGACATTTTGGCCATTGAGTAAAGGGTGGATTGGAGTAGGGAGAGACTTGAGGCAGGGAGACCAATTAGAAAACTTGAAATAGGGGCGGCTAGGTGGCGCAGTGAGTAGAGCGTCGGCCCTGGAGCCAGAAGGACCTGAGTTCGGATCCAGCCTCAGACACTTAATGCACACACAAACAAAAACCTAGCCATGTGACCTTGGGCAAGTTACTTAACCCCAATTGCCCTCCAAAAAGCAAAAAAAAAAAAGAAAGAAAAGAGAAAACTTGAAATAGTCAAAGCAAGAAGTGATGATGAACTCAACTAGGATGGTGATTCTGGGGAGAAGGAAATATTTTCAAGAGATGTAGAGAAAAAAAGTATAGGACTTGGCAACTGATTAAATATATGGGGTGAGTAAAAATTGAAAAGTGAAGGATGACACCAAGGTTTTAAGCCTGGGTAACTTGGGGGATGGTGGCTACCTTGATAGTAATTAGGAAAGTTGGGGAAATGAAGGACGTAAGGGGAGAAAATGAGCTGCTTGAGATGCCTCTATGACATCTACTTCAATATGTTCACAAGGTGGTGGTGCAGGATTATAGCTTGGGAAAGAATTTTACTCTTCTCTCTTCTCTCAAGTGCCTTGTGCCATTGTCCTAATGCCAATCTTACTCAGACTTGGATTTTTACCACCAACTGCCTCTTTTATTACTACTCACACTATGCTGAATGAAGCTGGAGAGAAATCACAAAATTATGCTGAGTAGGTACACTATACACTTTTCTAACATAATCTCAACTGCAGCAAGGCAATTCTTTTGTACCTCCAACTCATGATAGCCTTTTGTACCTCTTTAATTAACACACCCTAGCAGCTCTTTCAAACATTTTCATCCTTCTTCAAACCTCAAGACTCCTCTCCCCAACCTCTCATCTGAGAACCTTGCCTCATATTTCATTGAAAAACTTGAAGCTATTCATGAAGAGACCCCTCACCTCCCTTCCTCCCCATCTCACATAACTCCTATGGCTTTTGTCAGTATCCTACCCTTTAGCTCTGTTCCACATAAAGAGGTGGCCCTTCTCATTGCCAAGGCAAACATTAATATATATTTACAAGTCATCCCAATGCATCCCATCTCATCTAGCAGGTTATCTCCTTGAGCATCAAGGAGATGCTCTCTCTCACTAATCTTCAATTACTTCCTGTCTGCTTCCCTACTGCCTACAAACACCCCCATGTCTCCCTCATCCAAAAAAAACCCTCATTTGATCTGTCCAGCCCCACTAGCTATCATTTCATATCTCTCCTCCCTTTAGTGGCTAAATTCCTTGAGAGGTCTATCTACAACAGATGTCTTCACTTCTTTTTTTTTTCACTCTCTTCCTAATTCTTTATAGTCTACCTTCCAACCTCATCAACTGAAACCAATCTCTCCAAAATTACCAATGATCTCTTAATTGCTAACCCAATTACTTTTTCTCAATCCTTAACCTTTGCTAGTTCTCTATCCAGTTTATACCCATGGAAAGTGGGTGTACCCCAGGGCCCTCTTCTGGACCCTCCTCTCTTCTTCCTCAATATAATTTTATTTTATCCTATCTGCTCCCATAAATTCAATTGTCCTCTTTATGCTGATCATTGTCAAAATGACTTATCTTTAATCTCTCTGCTGACCTCCATACTAGCAGCTCCAATTGTCTATTAGACCTCTTGAACTGGATTATTGTTAAGCTCAAAATGTCCAAAATTGATCCATCTTTTTCCCCAAAAGCCTCTTCCCTTCCAGACTTCCCTATTGCAGTCAAGAGAACCCAACATGAAAGTCATTGCCAAAGTTCACAAAAGAGAACTTTCTAGATTGCTGCTGTTTTTGAGTTGTTTCAGTCATGTCTGACTTCATGATCCCACTTGGGGTTTTCTTGGTAAAGATACTGGAGTGGTTTGCCATTTCCTTCTCCAATTCATTTTACAGATGAGGAAATGGAGGCAAACATGGTTAAGTGACTTGCTTAGGGTCACACAGCTAGTAAGTATCTGAACTTATGAAGATGAGTCTTCCTGACTCCAGGCTTGGCACTCTATCCACTGCACCTTTTAGCTGCCTTAATAAACTTTAGTGACTCCCTATCACCTCCAGAATCAAATGTAAAATCCTCTATTTGACATCCAAAGCCCTTCATAATGGTTCCTCCTACTTTTCTATTCTTCTTGTACCTTACTCCTCATTATGTACACTGCAATACAGTGACATTGTACTCCTTGCTGTTCTTTGCACAAGACAACCCATCTCTTAACATTCATGCATTTTCTCTCTCTCCTGCATTCTTGGAATTCTCTCCCTCCTCTCCGCCAGCTTCCCAGCTTCCTTCCCACCTTCCACAAGAAGCCCTTCCCAATCCCCCTTAATGCTAGTGCCTTATCTTTGATAATTATTTCCAAGCTATCCTGTATAGATCTCATTTGTACAGAGTTGTGTTTCCATGTTGTTTCCCCCATTAAACTGTGATCTCCTTGAAGGCAGGGACTATACTTTGCCTTTCTTTATATCCTCCTAGTGTTCAGCACAGTGTCTGATACATAGTGAGCACTTAAATACTTGTCAACTGACTGGGAAGAATTTCTAAGGAAACTGTTTCCAAGTATGAACCACAATATCATAGTGGGTCCTGTGAGTTGAGGGATAGAATTGAGGGACAATTCCAAGAAAACCAAATCACTCTTTCCTCAATATTTCATGACAAATAATATGACTCTTCTCTGGACACAGAGACACAGCTCTAATCAAGAATCCATTGTTTAAGAGGCAGTAAAGCATAGTGGATAAGGAGTTAAGTCTCAGGGTTAGGAAGCCCTAGGCTCAAGACTCACATCTTCTTATCCATGATGGTTACAAGACCCTGGGCACTTTATTTGACCACTCGATTCTAAGCAACTCTCTAAGACTATGAATTGCCAAAAAAAAAGGTGCCAATCTGTATTAGTAGACAAAGTTTTTCAGAGCTCTTTACACTGATGAAATCAAAAGGTTGTTTTGGCTTTAGGGCTTTTGTTTTGTTTTGTTTTGTTTTAAAGAATTACTTCCTATGACATAACAATCTCTTCCTTTTATGTAGCTCCAAGAAAAGATTCACTGAATGAAGAATCAATTGACTCATTTGCAGAGATCTCTGGAACATGTGATCATACAGATTAGTTATCTCTGAAAGATAATTAAAAATAATGATAATAATAATTTATATAGTGCTTGCTTTACAAATATTATCTCTTTTAATTCTCACAAAATCTATGAGGTAGGCACTATTTTTATCTCCATTGTACAGCCTGGAAAACTGAGGCAGGCAGAGGTTAAATAACTTGCCCATAATCACACAGCTAGTTAGTGGCAGAGACAGTATTCAATTACATCTTCTTCAACATCAACACTTTATTGCCTGCACCATCTAGCTCTTTTTACTTCCACAGCTCCCAGAACTACTCTTGAATTTTTTAATCAGCTAGGATCCTCTTGTCCTTCTCAGTTTCAGGGCTTGATCACAACACCGATACCAGTCAGCCTCAATAGATTGGCTTGAGGATAACACATGGCTTCTCAATGAGTTCACTATTTGCCAGTGATTTACCAACACCATGCTTATTGGTGGATGGGGCCAAGATGTCAGAGGAAGACAAAAGATTTGAGACAACTCACCATTTGGTCCCTTGAATCCCATCAGAGACTATCTTTAAAGCTTTAATTAAGTTCCTGTATTAATTTACCAGGATCACTCTAGGGTCAGGGATGTTGCAACAATTCTAAAACAGCCAAACCCTCACTGGTATTTTGGGTTTGTTGTTTTTTTATGGGTCTGATGATTCCCCCTCCACCTCTCAAGCCTAGGTCACTGCAAAGATCCTTATTTAAACTATAAATTGAATTAAAAACTCACATTTAATATTTAGTTATGATGTGGTTAACAATTTTATGTGTCCGTCTGTTCCTCCTCTATTTGCTTACAATGTTGTCTTTCATGTTTGCCAAAACCATGCTTCTCAGATGGAGAAGCAGATGCCAAGTTATTAACAATTATTACCTTTTACAGTCATTTTTGGCCAAGGCTCACTTTTTTGGTGGTCTAATAATTTCAAAATGGGGAACTTTGAAATATTACACCAAGACCAAATAGCACTGTGGATTGGTCCACTTCCTCTTCTCTAACTTCAGCCAACCAAGTTGCCATTGTGAGATGTTTTTCCACACCACTTTTGGCCAACAGAATCTAAGACTGAATCTCACCCCTGTAGCTTCAAACCATCTTCTGGATACAAAGACTTCCTGTTGGAAGTCTACACTTACTACCTACCTGCCTCCCTACCCAGCCTCTTGAGAGAGATTCCATGGAGATAACACAAGTCAAAATCCAACACTAGCATTGAAAGGAGACCAGGTCTACATACAGCAAATGGCCTGAGACATTTGCTGTCTGACTTTCATTTCCATTAAGGCTAGGGTGAGTTGCATACCAAGGAGAACACAGTATAGCACAGCATAGGTGACTAGCACTGGAAAGGGATCTTAGAGGCCATCTGGTCCATTCTAGGTCCCCTTCTGTTATCACATATAGCAGTGGGCATACAGTGTCACTTTTGAGAGAGCCCTGGATTGTGAGTCAGAACCCAGGTTTGTGTTTTAGTACTGCTGGCCAAATCATTTCCCTTGCCTAGGACTCCATGTCTCAACCATCTGTTGTAACACAGGCTGGCCACTGAGCCCAGGCCCTATGAACATGCCCAGAGTGCTATTGAAGCAAATGGAAGCATGAAACAGACCAAAAGAGAAGGGAACAAGCATTTACATAATGCCACCTACTGTATGCCTGCACCAAGTTGCTGTTCAGTGATGTCCGACTGTTCATGACCCGACTTGGAGTTTGCTTGGCAAAGATACTGGGGTAGTTCTCCAGTATTCATTTTACATATGAGGAAACTGAGGCAAACAGGGTTAAGTGACTTGCTCAGAGTCACACAGCTAGTAAGTGTCTGAGGTCAGATTTGAACTCAGGAAAATGAGTCTTCCTAATTCTAGGCCAGTCACTATCTTTACCTCACCATCTAGCCCTATGTTAATTGTATATTATCTCATCTGATCCTCACAACAACCCTTGGAGATAGATGCTATTAGCATCCCCATTTTACAGTTTGAGAAACAGAATTAAACAAGGTTTAAGTAACTTACTCAGGGTCCCACTGCCAGTAAGTGTCTGAGATTGGATTTAATCATCTTCACTTTACAGATACGTTAACTGAGGTCCAGAAAGAGGATGGAGCTCACCCCAGGGCTCAAAGCTAGTAGATATCAGAGCCAAGATTCAAGCTCAGGTCCCTGACAGCTCCAAATCCAGAGTTCTTTCTTCTATATCCATTACCTTTAAAAACTGACTCCCCAAAATAAGCAAAAAAGTAAGGAACTATTTGAACCAAAAGAAGTCTCACTGTATTAGCTTGTATATAAAACCTTTTCTAAATATAAGGTACTATACAGACATGTTCTTTTGTTTTCACAGCTCTGGAAGGTGGGATAGGAAGGGTAGGTACCCGCCTCATTTTACATGAAGGGAATTAAACTGGAAATCCACCATCTTGTGAGTTTCCAAGGGTTGATAGAACAAGTCACCCAACGTGTAGGGACCCAGAAGGGTCAGTACTAGGCATTCAGTCAGTTCATCATTGATGCCCTGAGGATTAAGGAATGAGCAACTCTTCTGGAGCTACCGGTCGTCACTAAGATAAGGACTCATGCCCCATTTGGACATGAGCTTGGGCTGTTGAGAAAACAGTGAGAAAAGAATGGTTAGATCTGTGGCTTGCACAATATGTGGCTGGAGCTGGGGCAGGGAGCAATGTATATAACCTCTTTGGACCTCAAAGTCCTGTGCCCTTTCTAGCATGGCTACCATCAGAACCCAGATCAAAGACCCAGGACCCTGAGATAAAATCTCTTCTCGGAGTCACTTTTTGAGTAATCAAAACTTAAGTTCTTATTGGGTACCTGTGTCCCAGAAGATGCCTACTATGTGCTAAGCATTTTGCAAACATCTCATTTAGTGGGGAAGATAATATGCAAATAGCTATGTACAAACAAGACACACCCAGGATAAAGTGGAGAATCATTCCTGTTACTGCTGTTTGTCCTTCCTTTTCAAAGAGGATGAAAGTGGACAGAATCCTAGCATATTTGTGTGACCTTTAAAAAGTCACTTCATTTCTGTTTTCTCAGTTTCTTTGTCTATAAAATTAGGAGGTGGGTGACTGGACTCTGTGGCCTCTGAGGTTGCCTCCTTGTTCTAAATTTATGAAATGTTTCTGAGCCTCAGATGGCCTTGCTGTAAAATGAGGGGTTTGACTGTGATGGCCCCTGAGATCCCTCAGTTTTAAATCTATGAAATTTCTCTGACCCTCAGTTCTCTCCTCTGTCCAAGTAAGGGGTGGAACAGACCTTTATGGTCTGATCCAATTGCATAATTCTGTGTGATTCTATTACTGTCTTAGGTTTATTCATATTCTTCACATTTCCAGGTGCCCGTTAAACTGTGACCTCCTTGTGGGCACCGACTTTCTTTGTAAGCGCAGTGCTTAGCACAATACCTTAATAAACACTTGTTGACTGACTGACTGCCTGACTGACTGATTAGCAGAACAGGGATTAGAACTCAGTCCTTGGGTCTGAACCCAAAATTATTTGCATTCTTTCCCACTATAATGTTCTAAGGTCACAGATAATAAATAGCTGTTATATCCTCAACTCTAGAGACAGCTAGGTGGTACAGTGGACAGAATGCTGGACTTGGAGTCCCAGAAGAACTGAGTTCAAATCCAACCTCAGACATTTACTAGTCATGTGACCCTGGGCAAGTCACTATTTGTTTCAGTTTCCTGATCTGTAAAATGAACCGGAGAAGGAAATGACAAACCACTCCAGTATCTTTGCCAAGAAAACCTCAGACGGGGTCACAGAGAGTCAGACACAACTGAACAACAATACAATATAATAATACAATTCCCCAATGCTATTCATCTTGCCCAAATCCCACATTTTGTAGATGAGAGGGAAAAAGAGACAAGTATTATGTGGTTAGGGTTTGCTTAGAGAATATAGGTCAAGAACCTTAAAGAGGTGGGCTGTTTGGAACTGCGAACAATGTAATGAGAAGGGAAAAAAGTCAGAAGGAGACAGCCATCCATCTCCCAGGATCCCAGCTGGGAGGCAAACAGAACAGTGGAGGCAATTCTCTACCAGGCAGGATATGAGGGGAGAAGCACCAAGTGCCTTCTGCCACATTCGAACCCCCGATTTCCCAACGAGCTCTTGGTGCAGAAGAGAACAGACCATCCTGCTGCCTTCCTCTAATCCACCCCTCTTTCTCCCACCTCCCCCAGCCACTCTCAGACAGTGTTAGAGAGTCTGAAAGACAAAAGTGAGCTGAGAAGAAAAGAAAATCCAAACGACCTTTGAAGACTTCATTGTTTGAGTTCTGGACATACTTTCTGGAAATATTAGTCATGTTTGTCTAAGTTCCCAGGGATTAGTGGGATGAGCAGAGATACTGGGAACATTAGTCTGCTGCCAGGCAGGCTGGGGTCCAATGGCCCCCAGGGGTTCTCCCCTCCACAGTCATCCTTTTGAATAAGCAAGGTCTTCAGTTTCCACGTTGAACAGCAGTAAACTGAACAAAAGATCTGGAAGTAATTCGGCCTCCCATCCCTACCCCCGGGAACCACAGGCCCTGAACCCCTGATTTGGAGTCACAAACCTTGGGTTCAAATCTTCACTCTGAACCTAAGTAGCCTTGTGACCATGGCCAAAACACTGTATGTCCCCAAATCTCCATTTCCTCACTTGCAAAATGGGGGTAATAGCATTGATACCACCTATCTCGATGGTAGGGACCAGAATCAAGAGTATTTTATGAACTTTCAACAGGTGCTGTTACTGTTACGTGGAGCTGGAAGTCACTGGGGGCTGAAGAGGGGGGAAGTGGATATTACCCTTTCCTGACCACTCTCTAGCTTTGAAATGTATTTCATCCCTACGAATATCCCTGCAATCCTTCACCCAAGATAAGAAACTTATGCTTAATAATTCCAATAGTCACACACTTATCCAGGAAGTAAAGCGTTCCACAGAAGTGAACTTTCCAGATAACCAAAGTTTACCCTTTTTGATGCCAAAGCATCTGTATTTTGGGCATTTCAAGTTGAAGTTAAGAGAAATCTGGGTTCACATTCAGATTCTGACACCTGTAGGCATGGGCAAGTCAACTTTCAGTCATTGAGAGGAAGCTGGTGGCACAGTGCATAGAGTACTGGCCATGGAGTTGGGAAGACCTGAGTTCAAATGTAGCCACAAACACTTAATAGCTGTGTGACCCTGGACTAGTCAACTAACTTCTGTCTGCCTCAATTTCTTCAGCTGTAAAATGGGGTGACATTCTTGGGATTATTGGGAGAATTAAGTGAAATGATATTGTAAGACATTTCAGCACAGTGTCTGGTATGTAGTAGGTACCTAATAAATACTTGTTTTCTTTCCTTAACCTCAGTTTCTTCTGTATTAAAATGAAGATGTTATTTGTAATACCTATCTCACAAGGTTATTGGGAGTCTCAAATGAGAGCAGGGATGAAAAGCACTTTGTAAACCCTGGGGTGCCATTTACAGGTCAGTTATTATTAACAATAATAAAACTATTTCTAAAAGGTTCTACAGTCTTCCTTGTCTTCTTCAGCAGAACCTGCAGGGCATCATTTAACCTTTTCTTGATGACTTGAGTAGGAAGTCTGCTAGTAAATGTTTAACAACTGGCAACCTGAGGAGGAAGGGGAGATTGTCAGTGCTCTAAGGCCCCTCCCAGCTCTGACATTCTCTATTCTAAGGTCTCTCCCAGCTCTGATGTTCTATGCTCTAAGAGCCCCAGGCAGCTCTGACATTCTGTGTCCCAAGGTCTGCCCCCCCACCCCTGTTCTGTCATTTTGTTCTAAGATTTCTGCCAGCTCTGACATTCTATGATTCCATAATGATTATTGCCCATCATTGCATCTCTCGTGGGGAAGGTTATTTTCTGGAGACCTCCAGGTGATTGTTGCACCTGTGAAATACTGAAATGTTACACACACACACACACACACACACACACACACACATCCATACATACATGCTTCATAACCTTTCTCAGAATTTGGTGAAGTCAAAAGTTTTCCTTCTCTTGGACCCTTGAAAAAAAGGTGTCTCCAGCTACCAAATAAAAAGCACCATTTTAGCCTGACCAATAATTTAAAAAAAAGAAAAAGCCACAGCAGATTAATGCTCCGGGACACATACAGCAAGGTCACTTCTAAAAAATAGAGCTTTTCAGCCTTCGAATAAAAAGTGTCCTTTTACAGGCGATAATTATATACAGGAAAGTGATTAAAGTTTTAATAATTTAATTGGCTTTCCTGCAAACCCGTCAAGGGAAAATATGGAGCAAAAACATTTCAGAGGGCCCTGGGCCACGAGCTGGGGGGATGAAAGGCCTCTGAGATAGCTCAGGCCTCAGGCAGGTGACACATTGGTTTTTATGGGCTGACCACTGTTATTAATAGAAGAAGCTAGATGGAAGTATTTTTCCACTGAGGGACCTCACCATCGTTTGGTTTCTGATGTTACAGTAAACATGATTTTGGTTTCTCTGGGGAAATAAATCTTGTTTTCTTTGACCCTTCCACTGGACTTGAGGTGAGCCCAGGCTTTGATACTAGGCTTTCCATATAGGTGCTTAGAGATTGGGTCTGGCCTTCCTGGATGTGGACAAGGAAGCTATGCAGAGAGATCGAATAGCCCTTGGCCGTAAGCCCAAAGCCAAGCTCATGCTGTGATGCCTATAGAGGAGGATGGGAAGTAGTCCAGTGGTATAGAAAGAACACAGGACTAACTGTCAGAAGGAAGAGTTGGGTTCTAATTCTTCCTCCATATGTGACCTTGGGCAAATTGCTTACCTTTTCAGGGTGACACATTGGGTAGAACTTTGGACTGAGAACCAAGAGATGGGCTCTGCTCCCATCTCCACCAGTAACTCAATGTGTGAAATTAGGTTGCTTCATTTCTCTGGACCTCAATGTCTGTAGAATGGGGGCAATAATCTTTTGCATTTATGAGAACTTGACTACTTCACAAGGTTGTTGGGAGGGTCAAATGAGAAAGTATTCAGTGAACTTCTTTTTAAGGGTATGTTATTATAACATAGCCCAACCCCTTTCAAAAACTGATTTCACAAAGTTAGAAACCTTACCCAAAGAAAAAATTCAATAGAATGGATTGTGAAACTGAGCACCATGAAATTCTAAAATCATTTAATCAGAAAATTATTTTCTTACTCATTGGGTAAACATCAGAATTATATAAAAATGACCATCAGGCCTTTGGGCAGAAGAGGAAGCTAGAGGAGACAGACTCAGATTGCTAGGGCTGGAAGGAAACTCCCAGATTATTGGTCCATCCCCTCGTTTTACAGATTTGGAACCTGAGGGTCTGAAACTCACAGTGACTTAATCAGATATAGAGCTTGCCAATAAAAGAGGGGCCTAGAATGTTGTCTGTATGTTTCCTTTGACTTGAGTTGTCTGCTCACTCAACCCAAGAGCGGAAACCTTTGACTATTTGGCTGGGGGAAGTCTAGTCTTCTCATCTGCCCTCATCAATCTATGGGGAGAGGTTGTATGTGTATGAGGTTTTGCTGGGAAGAAGGGAGAGAGAGCTGCCAGGGATAGGAACGGGTTGATGAGGTAAGGTACAGGGCTCGTCCAAGAGAGAAAATCAGATTGACAGCTGAGCAGACACCTCTCAACAGCCAAACTATAGAAAAGCACTGAAGAATGAATAATTGAGTCAGAAAAATGACACCAGGCATCACAATTCCAGCCCTGAAGGGATGAGGTCTTGTTGAAACCTGGGAATATTTCTGATTAGCAGGCCTAGGGCTCTCTCCACTACAACACCCCCCCCCCTTCCCCCGCCTCCCAGAGATAGGATATGACAGCAGACACCTCTCTCAAGAGAATGTCAGATGGTTTCTTCCTTCCCCTACTTTCACCAACACTCAGCCTATTTGATACACAGGACCCCTCTGCCCCTCCCCACCTCCCAACCTGAGCAAGTGCTGTACAAACTCACTCTACGGCCTACCTAAGCTCCAATACTAGTGAGTCCTATAAGGTATAAAAGTGTCTTCAAAGGTGAGGAAGGGCAGGTGGGGGCTTTTCTCAGCCAACTCATGAGCAATGAAGATTTTCATATAGTTAACTCTTTTGCAGACTGGTTAACTGGAGGCAAGATACTGGGGTGGGCATGAGGAAAGCAAAGGAATCCATGCAGAGCTCAATCAATCAATCAATCAACCAATAAGTATGTATTAAGTGCCTACTATGTGCCATACACTGAGCTGGAGAGTGGAAATACAAAGAGAAAAACGAATGAGAACCTGACCTGAAGAGACTTTCACTCTATTATATACAACATGAACACAGATACAAAATACCTAGTTACAAAGTATTTGTATTTGGAAATACAGAGTATGCTCAAAGAAAATACAAAGTAATTAGGTGGAGGGAAGGGGGAGTTAGCAAACAGGAAGGATTCAAAGAGAAGAGAATATTGGAGCTGAGCTTGGAAGGAGGTTATGGATCCTGAGGGACAGAGGTGAGGAACGAGGGCAGTCCAGGCATGATGAACAGACTGAAAACATACAGAGAGAGGAGTTATAATGCCCAGGATATGCCAACAGGACAGTTTGCTTAGACCATAATATATGCAAGGAAGAGTGATATGTGGGAAAGATAAAGTGGAGGAAGATGGAGAAAGACTTTACATGTGAAACAGAGAAGTTTGTATCTGATCCTAGGGCAATAGGGAGCCACTGAATCTTCTTGAGCAGGAAAATAAGATGGTCAGACTTGTGATTTAGGAATATCTGCCTGGCAGCTGGATGGAGGATAAGGAGGGCAAAGAGGGTTAGGGCAGGAAAAACCATCGGGAGGCAATGAATATAATTGTCCAGGTGTGAGGTGATGGGGACCTGAGCTAGATTCAAGGCCCTCTGGCTGGAGAGAAGGAGACAGATGTAAGAGATATCATGGAGACAGAACAATAACTTACACTTGATCAGCACTTGGGACCCTGCTAGTGAGAGGAGGGGGGAAAACCAAGGACCAGCCTTCAGAAAGGATGGCTACAAGTCTTCAGAAGACCCATGGTGCAGGGCTTTGCTCTGCAAATGGTCCTGTGTGTCTGAAGGCTGGGCCTCAGTTTTATTTTCTCCAGCTAGGGCCCCTGTGAGGTGAAAGGTCATTTTTGCCAGCCTGTCAAGCATCTCTCATGTGCAGGGAGGGAAATGCCTGAAAATATGGAATTCGAAAAAAATAAACAAAAACCACCTTTCACCAGCAAGAAAGCCTAGGGCTGAGGTGGCTTTTTTTTTTCCATTGACTCTGCCAAGAATGAGATTATTATTTTTATGTTTAATTCTAAGGGTGTTTCAGTGTTTATTTTTATGGGGTTTTATTCTACTAATAAAGCCCCAATGGTCAGAGCCTCCAAAAAGCAATATGAATGGACTTTTTACACCCTTGAAGAAAAAAAGGAATGGGGTGCAGGGAGCAGCAAAGCCCATTTAAAGGTCTCTGAAGCCCTCTCTCAAATACAGGAGAGAGTAGGGGACATACAGAGACTCACTGATTATGTTATCTGAAGGGGAGGCTCAAGACTCCCTTTTAGGGGAGTACCATATATTTAAGTACATAGGTCACCAAGGGGTCACGTTAGTAAGGACAATGATCCAGAGAAGGAAGAAAACCTCAAAGGTGGCACCCAGGTGCATCAAGTCAGGAAGGAGTCTCTGACACCAGAACTATATATTTATTACAGAACCCTGTCTATACCTCTCCTCTGCCCTATTACATTCTTCTTTGTATTGTATTTATTTGCATACATGCCTCATGTCCCCAATAGACTTTAAACTCTTTCACAGATTATTCTGTTACAGCTACTGATAATTGTCTTTAAATCCCCAGTACAAGTGAGAAGAAGTGGGGGAAAGAAACCACACTGGACTTCAAGTCAGAAAACCCAGTGTTCCAGGCCTAGACTCATTGTTAACCAGTTTTGCTACTGCTTTTAGCTTTTCTTGCCTCACTTAGCTCATCCTTATAATGGGAATAATAACCCATCTCATAGGGTGGTTGGGAACATAAAATGCTGAACATGTGTGAAAAGGGCTTTCTAATCATAGTCTCTTTTAATTGTAAGGTGATGGCATTGTACCATTCCCCTGTTCCATGTTAGGTCACAGGCCTCTAGTTCAAATAATTGACCCAAAAGAATGTGTTGGCCATGGCACCCATTACCTGTCCTATCTCTCCATTTCAATGAGGGTCATTGTGGCTCATGTCTTATCCCATGGTAACTCAAAAGACAAACACAGTGACAAGAAGATAGGGGTTTGAGAATGCAGTTGATTTTCATTTGTGTGAAAAATTTTATTTCAGCATCTTCACCTCAACCTACTAGAATTAGGCAGCTAAGTGGACTGATGATAAACAATGGGCCTGGAGTCAGGAAGACCTGAATTCAAATGTGACTTCAGACACTTACTACCTATGTGACCCTGGGCAAGTCACTTAATCTCTGTTTGACTCAATTTCCTCATTTGTAAAATGGTTCTCTGTCAAATAGAGAGAGAGAGAGAGAGAGAGAGTAGATAGTAGATAAATAGATAGTAAACCTCCTAGGATTATTGTGAAAATCAAATCAGATATGTAAAGTACCTAGTAGTACAATGCCTGGAACACAGTAAATGCTATATAAATGCCAGCTAACAAAAATAAATATATATACATATAATAATAATTATTATTATATATCCCTAACACCTAGTTTGGACAGCTAGGTGACCCAGTGGGTAGAGCTCCAGCTTTGAAGTCAGGAGGACCTGAGTTTAAATGTAGCTTCAGACACTTACTCGTTGTGTGACCCCGAGCAAGTCACTTAACCCTGTTTCAGTTTCCTCATCTGTAAAATGAGCTGGAAAAGGGAGTGGCAAAGCATTCCATTATCTCTTCCAAGACCCCCCAAGTGGGGGTCACAGAGAGTTGTACATGACTGAACCAACTCAACAATAAAACATTTAGCAGTCCCTGTTATAGAGGAGATTCTTAGTAAATGATTGTCAAATCAATAAATATGTGTTAAATTAATGAATATGTGAACACCTAGCTAGCATTGGGAGCCTCATGATGCAGGGACCCTCAGCACTCTTACCAATTGACCATACTCTGGGGGCAGTTCCAAAGATCAGTCTCCCATGTTTAAGATGAAGTCTGGTGTAGAAATAACCTTGTATTTGTAGTCATAGGAACTAGATTAAACTCTCAGTTCTGCTAGTAGCAAGTGTGTGACCTTAGGCAAGTCACTTCTACCCTATGGGCCTCAATTTCCTTGTTATTAGAATTAGGGAGTTGGTCTGGCTGACCCGTAAGGCCCCTTCTAAGTGCTATGATGCTCTTCTCTCTTGCCAATTCTCCAATAGCTTTTTCACGCTGAAATGAAAATCAACCGCATTATGGAATCTGGCCTATTTTTCAGGCTTTGCAGCAGGGGACTTAAGACTCTGCCAGGAACTCCCTCACACCCTTCTCCATTCCACCCCAACTAGTTCCATGCAAATAACAAGGTCTGACCTTCAGCCACAGGAGCCAGGGTGTTTTGAGTTAAAGCTGAAAGGCTTCACCCCTTCCCCCCACTGTGTTCTCTGAGTGCTGAAGGTGTGGTTGGGAGGATCACATATTCCAAAAGCCCCAAAGAGATGATAAGGCTCCATGTTATGTCAACAATCAGCTGTGACCTTAACCCTGACTCCAGCTGATGCGGGGATCCAACCTACCTTTGCACAGGCTTTGTGGGCATCTCCCATTCCTGGAATGGACTCAACCCCAAGATTTTCCATCCTGTGTGCAAGTCAGACAGCTTGATGTAGCAGAAAGATGACTGTGAAAACTGAAAACTGAAGATGTTGTGAAGAGGGTCCAAGTCTGACCCACAGCTGTGCTCCCCACTACATGTATGGCCTTGGTTGAGTACCTTCCCCACTTTGGGACTCAGTTTCCTTATCTGTAAAATGAAGGGGGGTTGGACTAGATAACCTCTAAGGAAGAAGTTCTTAAGGTGAGGTTCAGGAACTTGATTTTTTAAATTGAGGGTAGCTGTATTTCCATATAATTGGTTTCTTTTGCAATTCTAGTATTTTATGGATTTAAAAACATCATTCTGAGAAGGGGTCCACAGGGCTTCCCCAGACTGCCAATTGTGGCCATGACACAGAAGAGGTTGAAAAAAAAAAAAAAACCCTGCTCTCAGATCTTTCCAGCCCTCAATACTAATCCTCAAGCCCTCTCTTTCTGTAATACACAAGAGCTATCCCCTCTAACATGCTTACCCCACCATTCCCTACCCATCCTGGGAAGTTAAAAGTTAATTCAGACAGCCTCTCCCCTAATCAGATTTCTCTCAGGATTTTGGGTGAATCTCTCCTTTGCATTTATCTCACATTTTCTTGAGAGGACCAGTATCTAGCATCATAAACAAAGGTCCCAATCATCAGTGTGAATAATGATTCCCCTAGAGCGGTCTCCTGTATTTGAATTCCCATTTTTTGAATTATTTCAAATATTGGTTCCAGGCCAATGGAAATATGCAATGTGAATTCACATAATGCAAACATCTCAGGGTTTCATTATTCCCCCTAACTGGGACCTAGCAGTACCTAATATAATCCCTGCTCAGGGATTGGCATATGGTTGGTTGGTTGTTCCCTTTATAAGAAGACCAAATTGATATCACTATGTTGTAGTCAAGGTATAGTATGTGTCCAACTAGGGTTGATCACACTGATACTCCTCAGAAGGTTCTACCACAGGGCAGGCACAAATAGTCCATATAAACATTTGGAGTGGAAATGTCTCTTAATCTGAGCACCTCACGTTCCTTTTGAGCTGCTGCAATTCTGCTTTGCTCAAAGAGCACAGCACCTTCTTTGATGTGGGCATGCCATGTTGGGCAGTCTCGTGCCAGTGTCTAACAAGGGAGAGTATAGGAGACTATCTCAAGATAGAGACCAGCACTCAGCACAGTGCCTGGAACATGGTGGGTATTTAACAAATATTTATCGATTGATTGATTGAAGCTATGATTTCATTGCTATAAAGAATTCCCAGATGAGGAAATTCCCTTCATCAATGTGGGTTGGTATCTTCTCTACAATTTATGATCTAAGAGAATTGCCTAGAATATCAAGAGGTTAAATCAAGCAGCCAGTGTAGGCCACAGGCAGGACTTGAACACAGGTCTTCCAGGCTCTAAGGCTGGCTCTATAGCTTCTATTCCACACTGTACATTGTAAAAGCTAAATAAATGTATACCCGGGATGATGAGGTTAAATATGGACCACTCCAATG
Source organism: Gymnobelideus leadbeateri (assembly GCA_011680675.1). Lineage (NCBI taxonomy): Eukaryota > Metazoa > Chordata > Mammalia > Diprotodontia > Petauridae > Gymnobelideus > Gymnobelideus leadbeateri. The sequence continues at coordinate 436,996 of WOXC01007555.1, forward strand.
GGTCAAATGGGCTCGTTACTGGTGAATATACTTGACAAGTCACAGTCCTTGTGATTGGGGTCTATGTAAAAGATAATTATGCCAACAAGAGAGGCCCAATCAATCAACAGTCTATAAAGATTAAAGAAGAAACACTCTGTCCACTCCTAGTTGACCCGGGCATCAGTCAGTTAACTGTCAAGCATTTATTAGATGCTAACTGTGTGTCAGACACTGATACAAAGGCAAAAACATTCTCCCCAAACTAAAGCAGTTATCATTCTAAAATCAGAAGATCTGGGTTTGAACCTTGGCTCATCTCCTTTTTACCTCATGTCCCTGGGGGTATCTCAGGGCCTCAGTTGCCTCAACTGTAAAAAGATATTGAAACAAAACCTATTTTGAATCATATGATTTTATTGACTTATTAAATCAATGTCTAATCCAAGTCTAATTCTTATTAAGAGGAAAGTATGATATAATGTCAAGACTAGAAAGGACTGTGAAGATTATCTTGTTCAATGTCCTCATTTTACAAAGGAATTATCCAAGATCCTAAGAAGGGAAGCCCCTTCCCCAAATGGATTGGGGAAGCTAAGAAGTGGTTTGTTTTGTTTTGCTTTGCTTTTTAGCAAGAAGAGCTCCATTCATCAGCTGACAGAGCACAGGACTTGGGGTCAGTAAAACCTTGGTTCAAGTTTTGCTTCTGATAATTTACAGGTTGGATAACCATGGTCAAAGTCAATTAGCCTCCCTGAGCCTGTTTCCTCATCACCAAAATGTAATAATAATACCCATTATCAATATCTATCTATGTCACAGATTTGTTGGGAGATTCAAATGAGATAGAGTCCTTTGCAAACTTTACAACACTGAATAAATATAGGCTACAATTACATATTTTCATGGTGTAGTTGACAGAGCTCTGGGCCTGGAGTCAGGGAGATCTGAGTTCAAATCTGGCTTCAGATACTTACTAGCTGTGTGACCCTGAGCAAGTCACTTCACCCTGTTTGCCTCAGTTTCCTCATCTGTAAAATGAGCTGGAGAAGGAAATGGCAATGGCAAACCACTCTAGTATCTCTGCCAAGAAAACCCCAAGTGGGCTCACAGAGAGTCACACAAGGCTGAAAATGACTGAATTATGATAATACCTTCTTCACATTCTTCACCAGCACTGGCCCTTAAAAAATAGATGGACAAACAGAACCCCCATAGGAGAAGGGAGATTCTGTGGCTGTGTAAAGTCTTCCAAGAAGACTTTGGAGAAGGTTGGTGACCAATCAATCAATTGATCAATGTTTATTATTTATTACAAATAAAAAACAAAACAGTTCCCACCCTCAAGGAATTTACATTCTAATAAGGGAAATAGCATGTATATCGATAAATATATATAGAACAGACAAAAGGAAAATGTTCCTCTTAGAGTCAGAAGACTATCACCCTTTCCCAAAGGACACATTACTCTGGTCTCAAAGGTTGTAATGATCAACAATCTATCAAGTCATTGGTAATATTGTGAGTCAATAAACTTTATTCAGTGCCTACTATGAGTCAGGAACTGTGCTAAGTGTTGGGGATACAAAGAAAGGACAGCTCTTGCTCTCAAGAAGCCCACAATCTAGTGAATCTAATACTAACTTTTCTTTCAACCATGAAGCAGGCCTCCCTGGGTGTGAAATAGCTACTCCTTTCACTTACCTGAAACTCACCTACCTTTCACCCTGAAAGGTTGGATAAACATGTGCATTTTCAGTCTCCATATTTTCATTGACTTCCATCCATGCCAAGTTGGCCTTACGTGGCCCCAATTATCCTGGAACAGCATGGGAAAAGGAGTCAGATTTTTATCTAACCTCCATCCTACTCTTCCTAGCTGTAGAACCATGGGCAAATCCTTTCCCCTCCCTGAGACTCAATTTCTCTATCTGTAAAATATGGATGGTTATCCTGAGAAGCAGTGTGTGGTAGTGGGTAGGAAGGAGACCCAAAGCCAAGATCTGCCAGATCTTGGCTGTGTGACCCTGGTCACAAGTCACTTAACCTCTTGTTGGCCTAGGCACCTTGCTCATAGCTGCAGAGGAGGCAGAGAGTACCTTGGTAAAAGGAGTTCCCTTATTCAGGAGGTCCCTATCCCAGTAGAATTCTAGGACTAGGCCCTATCCCAAATCCTCAGACTGCCTACTGTGAAGAAAGAACTATAGAAATGTGGTCTACTGTTATGATAACTGAAATTCATTTCACCATGTCTTTACAAAACAGATTCTACCTAGGAAAATAGAGAAAGGACTCATCCCTGCTTGTCAGCACTCCAAGGAAGGCCACCTAGTTACTTTGGCAGATTTCCATCCATGACTGCTGGCTGACATTCCAGGCCTTTCTAAATGTTAAGAATCATAATGTTTAGAACCTCACAGGGATCCTCATAAGTAGACACTCTTTAGGCTAAGGGAAGATTTTAGATCATAATATTTGAGTGGGGGGTTCAGATATATATTTTTCACAATGGATCCTCTTGGAGCTAATTAACCAGTTTATTAATTAATAAATAAATGAACGAATGAAAATATGTACTAATTATTTGTTGCTAAGTTCTAGGAGGTACAGATAGAGAGGTAAGGCAGCTTCTGCTCTCGAAGAGCTATATTGTAATAGGAAGAAAGGAAATATATGTTTCTGCAAGTCAGAAGAGTATAGATTAGACTCCCTTACAATCAACTACAAGAAAACATTCCAATTCAGCTTGAATGATATAAACAGATGCTTCTCTGCTTATAGAAAATATATTTGCTATGATCCTGGCCTGGGGGTCCCTGGTGTGAGACCATACAGTACTTAAAGAAGCCCTTGATTTTCCTTTCTTGGAAACTTTCAATGGTTCCCCATTACCCAGTAAAGATTGAACTTCCTAGGCTTGCCTTCAAAGTTGTCCACTCTCTGGTCAAGCTTTGGCATGGTAGACAGAGTTCTGGGGTTGGAGTTGGGAAATCCTGAGTTCAAATCCAGCCTCAGACACTTACTAGTGGTATGGCCTCTGGGCAAAGTCACTTGACCACTCCCCACTTCCGTTTCCTCCTCTGTAAAATGGGGATAATAAAGACTGTTAGCTATTATATTGTTTTCTGACTCACCTCCAGACAGTCCTTAGAGCCTCTGGTCTAGCTCTCTCTACCTCTTGGATTAATTAAATAAATAAGCACTTATTAAGGACCTACCTTGTTCTAGGATGCCAAAACAAACAGGAGACTGCATCCCTTGGCCTGGATTGCCAGAAAACAGGAACCCAGCGGAAATATTTTATCTAGTCCTCTAGTTAGATTGGTTCTTATGTTGAAGGAACCCCTGGAGAAGTGTTGAGTGTCTGTGGGTTTCAGGGACTCAGAGGAAGGTTTTACCACCATCCCCCCAAATGCTGAACCTGGTCTATGAATACAGGTCCATAGCAGAGGGACCTCTTAGCAGGAGAGGAGAGAAAGCAAGGTTCCTAGCCCCACCAGATCCAGTAGTGGGTGACTGGAGAATTCAGCACCTGACTGAGCCCAGAGAAGAAAGACTCCCTACTGGGAGAATAAGATGTGACTTATTTGGTGAAACCAAACTTATTTGGTGAAACAAAAATGTTTCCCAGATGATTTGCTGCAGCTGGGAATAAGGGCCCAATAGATATGTGTTGGCAAGCACCAAGACAAAATGATTGAGCTTCTCACCTGAAAGTTAGGAGGTAACTCCCACTTGTCACCAATATCCTAATTCCCATAGGGAACTCCCACATTCTGGCAACTCTGTAAGGATCAAGCTTTTCCTCTGAGAGGGAAATCTTAATTTTCTTTTTCATTTTCAAAAGGTAACTGATGAAAATTTTGTAAGATGATTTCTATTTGTTAAATTGTATTACCATGCATTTCAGAGATAGTATAACCCCTTACCCATCAGCTATAGTGTGTATCCTTGTGGAAAAATATTAATTTGTATAGTTTAAGAACTATATCACTTGGACTGTGCCAAAATGTTTCCCAGGTGATTTGCTGCAGCTGGCGCATGTTTAGTGAAAGGAGTTAGTTGAGTGTGAGAAGGGGAGAAATTTGGTGCCCAGCCCTCCTCTGTTCAGTTGATAGCAGTCACAGGATATAATGACAAATGATGAGGCATTTATGTATTAACCAGATGAATGCTCTTTCTGGTTGAGTCAGAAGGGAAAAGAGTTATTCATATATTGGAGATGTCAGACAGACATGGGTACAGAGAGGCAATCACTGAATGACAGAAGCAGCCTCAAGGATTATGACCCCTGGAAGCAGAGAAGAGAGCCAGCTATGGAATCAAGAGAGCATTCACCTTGGCGATTAAGTTCCTCAACAGAGAGGAACAGACTTCAGGAGCCCTACTGAAAAATCTCTCCAGCAGAGACAGTTCACTTCTTGAAGATCTTCAGAAGGACTTCCCAAGGACAGGACTTCCAGGCTCAACAATACTGGTGAAGTGAGTAGCCTTGGCACACATGCCCTGCACTTGTACTTCACAATCATTATACTCTGTACTCCTCCCCATAAATGCCATATCTATTTGTTGGAGTATGAGTTCCAGGTTTGGGGAGAACAGGGAAGTTTTTAGTTTTTTTTTTAAGTATTCCATCCTTACTAAGAGCTTAGAGTTCTGCTATAAGGATTAGCTCATTAAAAAAAATGCTTACAAAGAATTTTGCAAATATAAAGTTATCCATCAAGGCAACTAAAGTTACCAAATGCTTCAGTTATAAGCCATAAATCTATTTACTAGTAAAGCCGTCTTCCTCTCTTCTTGTAGCTAAGGAAAAAGTCTAAGAAAAGATTAGAAAGGTTACTTATTGAATCTTTCTGGTACTGAAAATACCTAGAGAAATTCCAATGCCATGTTCAAAGTTAGCCATAGAATGTTAGCCCCAGAAAGTAGCCCAGTAATGCAAAACATTAGAAAGAGAAGGAACACAAGAATATGGTTAAGAATGGAAGGGACCTTATGTCCCTAAGAGACATAGGAGATTAGAGGTAGAAGGGACCCTAGAAAATAGAGTATCACAGTAGAAGGTGTCTTAGAATCATGAGTGTGCTGAAATTTGTGTTTCCTCATGCTCTTGAGAGCTGATTATTAAATATTCCACGTGAGCATTTGCCCCTGGGAAATAAACAAATGCTCCAAAGGAGGGTTTTTTGTTGTTTTATTGCTTTCTAGACTTTAAAAAGTGATAGAAAAATACTAATGATATAGATTAGACTTAAAAGTATGTCTATCATACATTTTGGTGGCACGGTGGATTGAATGCTGGGTCTGGAGTCAGGAAGATGTATGTTCAAAGGTGGTCTTAGATATTTATAAGCTGTGTGAACCTGGGAAAGTCACTTAGCCCCTGTTTGCCTCAATTTCTTCATCTGTCAAATGGGGATAATAGCACGGGCCTCCCACAGTTGTTGTGAGGGATTCAATGAGATCATAATTGTGAAATGCTTAGTACAGTGCCTGGTACCTTGTAAACACTATATCAATACTATTATTAATATATTTGTAAAGCACATAGTTAATGTAATGTAACATAGTTCCTAGCATCATAGTAAGCATCATGTAAATATTAACCCTTTCCTCCTTCCCCCAACCCCTGCCCCAGTCAATTGTTAAACATATGCCAACATAACCCTATTTAATAAAGCATAGAACACCAGAACTTGAAGGAACCTTACATTCTCAGAGCTGGTAGGAACCCTAGAACACAGAACATTAGGACAACAAAGCATAGGCTGTGAGAGTTGGGAAAGATCTTGAACTCAGTCATTTGGTCCAGCCTCCTCAATTTCTTCTTTCTTTTTGCACAGAATGGGCCGCTATAGAATTAAGAGTTTCCCCCTCACTTGAGGTTTTTTGAGTGAAGGTCAGATGACACCCCCCCCTTCCCCACCATGGGAATACTGCAGAAGGGATCAATAATCACATAAGGTTAGGCTAGATCAAGAGTTATTGACCTGGGGTCTATGAACTTGTGAGGCTGGTTTTTTTTTTTTAATATTTTGATCATTGTGTTTCATATAATTGCTTTCCTTTGTATACCTATGACTTTATTTGTGCATTTATAAACATTCTGAGAAGGGCTCCACAGACCTCACCAGACTGTCAAAGGGGCCCAGAACACCAAAAAGATTAAGAACCCCTGGTAGATGATCCCTGAGGTTCTTTCCAGTGTATCAACTCAGACCCTCAATTCATCACAAACTGGAAACTTCAGGGGTCTTTTCCTCAGAAAAGATCACATCTCCTCCATCAGCCAGCTTCAGCTGGTCAAGACCTTCCACAATTCTCTCTCTTAAAAAAGGTCTCCATGCCTGTGCCTATGTACCAGACCCTGGAAAATATTTTCAGAAGAGAAGGGAGCTGACCCTGGCCCAGTCCTAATCCAGTCCACTCTCACAAAAGGAAGGTCTCATAATAAGAATGAACTCCCTAACTCTGGCTTTGTTGAGTCGCTAGAGAACCTCAGGATGAGGAAATAATTATACAGGATGAGGAGTCTTAACAGCACCAAGAGGAAACCCAAGATGGGCAGAAGCCACTGTGTGATAAGTCTACCAGGAATAGGAAATTTGAGCCAGGCCAAAAGGTCTGATTGCTGCTGCTTCCCTTCTCAAGAGTGGAAGCTTCTGGCCGTGGAAAAAGAGCCATTAAATGCCCTGCTGCCAGCTGGGGCCTTGAAGTCTGGAACATCCACCGGGTCCCAAAGAGGCAGATGTTGTACATAAATCTTGGGGGGGAGGGAAGAGGAGGCCCAGAAGTGGCCTGAGGGTCAGTCTGCCAGATAAAGATGGGGTTTTGGAGGAAACTGTCTCCTTCAGGCCCTGGGAGAATTGTCAGGAAGGAGTCTTATAGATCAAGGAAACTCTGGGCCTCAGGACTTTGAATGCGGATCATACTTGCTTGGTTTCAATAAATAGATTCAGGCCTGGAACAGATCAGGAAGATTCATTTGGCTAAGAGGGAGAGAGCACCTTCCCTAGCTGAAATCCCAGATCTCCTGCATATTATCCGTATAACTTTAGACAAGCCATTTCACTCTTTGGGGCCTCAATTTCCTTATCTGTGAAATGAGACGATTTGAACTTAATCACCTCTAACACAAACCCTAAATCCTATAAATTGTTTTACAGAGAAGGAGACTAAAGGCCAAAGAAAGTGATTTCTCCAAGGTCACCCCAAAGTGTTGTTGCAGAGCCAAGAGGAGAACCCAGGTGCCAACTGAGTTCTTTTACTGCTTTGCTCAAAATCAGTAAGATCCAAGGAAGAACAGTTTCCTCTGGAGCACATGGAAGAAGGCTAAGGTTTTTCAAGTCCAGGGACCTGGTTATAGTTCTGCTGTTCACTACCAGAATCTGTACTATTTGTGTCTGACCTGTGGGAGAGCCTGCCAAGTCTGTATTGGCCTGATCAGCCACAACTGGACACATATATGTTCAGATGTCATTTGGGCCCTCTTCAAGGATGAAGGAAAAACAACACCTGAATGATGTCACTGATCTTTCCTTGGACCTGAATTTTCTCCTGTCCTATTGCACTAAATGGACTTGAAAGTCCCTTCTAGATCCTTCCACCATTTTGTCATCATCCCTTTCTCATTGCCCTCCCATGGGAACCTTGGATTCTGGGCCCACCTGGACTCTGCATTATTTTACTAGGACCAGGCCTCTCAGTTATTCTTTCCCATCTCCCCTTTCTAGTTTCCCTTTATTATTTGTCTTTCCCCATTAAAATATTAACTCCTTGAGGGCAGGGACTATCTCACTTTCTTTCATGTACAACTGAAGTGCTTAGTGAAGTGATTGGCACCTAATAAACATTGTATCACTCAATCATTCATTCACTCTAGCTCTAAATCTCTTATGCATTGACCTTTGCATCTATCTTGGATACCTCTACCAAAGGTTTGGTGGTAAAAAATTATTTGCTTATTTAGCTATCAATTTGCCAAGTTAAGCAAGTTGCTTCACCCCTCCCCATTCATTTATAAGTCAAGAGTTTGGACTTCAAGGGGCGGCTAGGTGGCGCAGTGAATAGAACGCCGGCCCTGGAGTCAGAAGGACCTGAGTTCAGAGCCGGCCTCAGACACTTAATCCACACAAACAAAAACCTAGCCATGTAACCTTGGGCAAGTTACTTAACCCCAGTTGCCCTAAAGGGGCGGCTAGGTGGCACAGTGAGTAAGAGTGCCGGCCTCGGAGTTGGGATGACCCGAGATCAAATCTGGCCTCAGAAAATGAGCACCCACACATAAATAATGACTAGCCGTGTAACCTTGAGCAAGTTACTTAACCCCAATTGCTTTAAATAAATAAATAAAGAGAGTTTGGACTTCAGTGTTTCTAAGGTCTCTTTCAGTTCTGGAATTCTTTTTTCTCATATCTATTCTGGCTTTAAAAAAATAATATGAAGCAGAGTGAAGGGTAGTAAGTCTCCCAAGAAAGAAAATGCCAAAGAGGAAAAGAAAATTCATTTTTAGTTCATAAAAGAAAGTAGGACTTGAACTGAGCTATTTAATGAACAAAGTTGGGGGAGAGGAAGGGAGGCCACTCCAGGCAGAGGCCTGGAAGCCAGAGAGCCCAGGTAATGTTGAATGTTCTAACTAGGCTGGAAAGGAGAAGAGATAAGGCTGGGGAAGTTGGTTGGGACCAGATGGTAAATGGCCTCAAATGCCTCCCACAGCTAGAGTAGGCAGGTTCTTTGCGAGGGGAAGACTACACAAATGGCTCCTGCCCACCCAGAAGGGGGAAAAAAATTCTTCTTTTCATTTGCATGAAGGCTCTTTAAAAATGCAAAAGCGTGCCGGATGCTTACAAAAGCCAGGAAGGAAGAACAAACCCAGATGCCTTTCAGGTTCACTGAACAGAACTATTTCTTGAATCTCAGCAAAATCCCCACCTGTAACATATGAACTTTCTGACCCCTGGAGACTGACTTTGAGCAGTAGAATGAGTCCAAACCCATCTGGGCTCACATTAGGGTGACCCAGTGTCTGATGCTGATTTTTGATCTAGGATGGAGCTTTGCTTACATTTTGGTCCAAAAGGAAAATTCAGTGCAAACAATGCTTTTGAAGACATTTTAAGGGTTTATGCTTCAGGCTGAAAGTCCAAGTGATGATAATATTTTTTTAAAAGCACAAGACTCAGGAGACAGAAAGCCAACATTTTGGCCCTGGCTACGTTTTTTAGCTCAGTGGGCTGTAGCCTTTCCCTTCCTTCTCTGGGCCTCATTTTCCTCATCTGTGAAATAGGAATTATTCCTATAATGTCAGCCCTGACTGCTTCTTAGAGTTCAGATGTGTTCAAATAACATTCAACAATTCAATTCAATTCAAATGTTATTAATAAATACCTACTAAGTTCCAGGAAGACAAAGAGGAGAAGGTAAAAGAGACGTAAATAACTAGAATGAACTGGTCCCTGCTAGGCCAGAGGTTCTTCTTAACTATTTTTTGTGTTACAAACCCCTTCAGAGGGTAATGTTAAGTGGGAAGGAAAAAAAAGGAAGAAAAATGCACAGGGTATTACAAAGGAAACCAATTGTGCTGAAATACAGTGAAAAAATATATTTTTAATAAGTTCACAGACCCCCAGTTTAAGAATCCCTGTAATTAGAGGGATACAAGATGTGCATGAAACCTCAGTCCCAAAGCCCATTGATATGGGACTCTCTCCTTATTGGGAGAGATGAAGGCTGTGCCCTGAGAGAAGGATGGGGACGTGTTGGTGAGAACTGGAGAGTTCTATCTGCTTTTCTTTTTTTTTTCTTTTTTGGGGGGAAGGCAGGGCAATTGGGGTTTATGTGACTTGCCCAAGGTCATGCAGCTAGTAGGTTTTAAGTGTCTGAGGCCAGATTTGAGCTCAGGTCCTCCTGACTCCAGGGCCAGTGCTCTATTCACTGCACCACCTACCTGCCCCTCTATCTGCTTTTCTTTCAGCTTATTTGAATTTCTGAGTTTCTCTGGATTTAGGTGCTTTTGGCATCCAGCACTGAGAGGGAAGATGGATGAGGCCAGCCCCACTTCAGGTCAGAGAAGGAAAAGGCTCTGGAAGAATATGAGAGGAAATGACAGTCTGTATGTGTTCTCCTACATATAACTTAATCTGGTTTCTGTTTTGTTACCATTTGGGTAATTGAGTTTCTTTGCTATTCTCTATGTTTGTTCATTGTGGAACTGGTATAATCTGGTGGGAAAGGAGTCAAGCTTTGAATATAAAGCTTAGGATCCTCTTCCCCCCCCCTCCAAAAAATAAAAGTGATCAGAAGTGAGCTTTAACCTGATCACGCCCCCTACACTTAAAGAATATATATAATTCTATTCCCGTATCCCTTCTCCCTCACAAGAGCAGCAGCCTTGGCTGCAAGTTCCTGCTTCCCCTCCTAACACGAATTAGTCTCCCTTAGGAAGAAGGGGTTGGGGGTGGGAAGGAGCAGAGAAGAGGCTAGAACTGTTTGCCTCACTTTTGAGCCACACAAAATGCCATACCTATACAATATGTGGGGATAACCCCTGTTACACGTGGGTATGTATATATGCATATATGTATGTGTGTGCATAAATATACACAAGCATGTAAACATACATACATATATTTGTGTATATATATCTATATATGTCTATATAGCATTGTGTATATACATATTTACAAATATGTGTGTATGTACATATACATGCATGTACACAAATATACCTGTGTGGATATATGTATATTGATGAGGGAAAGAGTAGCAACTAGGGTGAATGAGAGAGATTTTATAGGGCATCTGATCTGTACTTCAGAGGAAGCAAATGACTGAGTCTCCATGGTTGAAGTAATAATAGATCTGAAAGTTCTTTGAAAATGGGAAGGCTATGGGCAGCTAGGTGGTGCAGTGAATAGAGCACCAGCCCTAGAGTCAGGAGGATCTAAGTTCAAATCCAACCTCAGACACTTGACACATTAGCCGTGCAACCCTAGGTAAGACACTTTTGCCTGACGAAAAGAAAAGAAAGAAAATGGGAAGGCTCGATATAAATGGAAACTAGTGCTATTAATAAATATTTTAATATTTATAAATCTAATTGATTATTCAATTTTATTATGATTGATTTTACAATTCATTATATTATGATTTGTTGTACCATAATTTATTATATTTTGATTTGTTATATTTATTATAATATAGTATCTATAATTTATATTATTTGTGCTAATGTAAATGTTTAAAATATGTATACTATAGTATAATAATGTTATAATTTTAATCATTATTATAATAATATCATAATGATTTGTTATTATACTTTATTTAATATTTCTTTTTTAAGCAGCGATCATTTCTATGGTACTTTAAAGTTTATAAAGTGCTTTACAAATATAATTTCATTTCATCTTCATAATAAACTTGGGAAGTAGGTATTATTATCATCCCCATTTTACAGATGAGAAAACTGAGACAGAAAGCAGTTAAGTGACTTGCCCAGGATCACTCAACTAGCAAATGTCTGAGGCCAAATTTGAATTCAGGTCTTCCCAAATCAAAGACTAGAGCTCTAGCCACTTCAGTGCCTAATTGCTTCTTTATTAATTTTTTTAAAAAAGAAAAGAAATAAAAGCTTGTTTTCATAAGCCTTGTGTGTAATAATGCTATCAAATACAAGTCAAAATGATTTCAAAGAGACAGCAGTCTCTTAGACAATAAGGGAGAAGTTATTTAAGTACAACAGCCCCTTAACTAAATGCTGGATTTCTTTTTCTATGAGGCTTAGTATGCATTCATCAAGAACACATCTAAATAGCAGAGATACCTAAATGGATAGGGAGTTTAATTGTTTTGGCTGTCTTGAAAGACTGAATTGATGTAATGTTATGACAGCTCCAATTGACTGAGAAAGTTGGTTGGATCCAAACACAGAAAAGGAGATTAGATGGTCCTATAGAAATTAATCAAATGATTCCCTACAGCTCCAAAAACACTTACCTCATTCTTGAGTCTCAAGCACAAGGACTGAAGATGTATAGATATGCACATTTATATGAATGTATGTGCATGAGCAAATAAGGTATCAATAGTGTATACATAGGTATTATATAAAATATATACACATATATATGTATACAACTATCAATGTCAGTCAATAAGCATTTATTAAGCACCTCCTAAATGCCTGGCTCTGTGCTAGGCATTGGGGATTCAAAGAAAAAGACAATCTTTGCTCACAAGGAACTCACGATCTTGAGACAACACAGTATGACCAAGCAAGCTATAGACAGGACAAACTGGAGGTGATTAATAAAAGGAAGTCATTAGAACTCAGGAAGATCAGGAAAAGCTTCTTAGAAAAAAGTAAGATTTTAGCTGGGACTTGATGGAAGGATGCAGAGATGAGAAGGAAGGGCATTCCAGGTATGAAAATATTTGAAAATATTTTGTGTATATACACAATTTTATGTGTATGTGTACATACACACACACACACCATGTAGCAATTACAGGTGACATCAGAATTACATACATAACCCTTGAGTCTTGTAAAGCCCTTCCATAGAATGGCTTCTCATTGGCCGTTCCCAACACCATATCATCACCACTTCTCAAACAGGAGTTCAGGGCTCAGAAAGATGAAGAAATTTGTCCAGGCTAAGGATCAGGGAAGTCAGGGCTTAAAGCATCATAATCCAGACCTGAAAGGGATCTCAGAGACCCAACTGGACCAACTGCCTCATTTCATATATGAGGTACCTTGCTCAGACAAGTTCAATGACTTGCCAAGAATTAAGTGTCTAGGCAGGATTTGAACCCATGTCCTCTGATTCTGGAACTGATATGCCTCAACCTAGGTCTTCTGACTGTGTGTCCAGGATTCTTTCTACCAGTTACAACCACATTGCATGTTACAAGAGACTGTTAACAACTGCAGATTAATTTGAATCACTTGCAAATGCCTGGTTTTCAGTAGCAAAGCAGGAGCAGTCCAAATAAGGAAATATTACATTTAAGGGCATGTAGTACAGCATTACTCCCATTCCCTAAAACTATTTCAAACCAAATGTGACCTCAAAACTGTTAACAAGGAAGATCTATGTTTTGGTCACTTTAATTTAGTGCCTGTGGTGATGACTCAGTTAATTTCCTGCTGTTTATTAGTTAAAATTGCCTATCCCCATCCTTCCATAAAGGATTTTATTTTACATACTGGCCTACTCAGCAATTTCACAATAAGGTGACCCTTAAACATCTTCCAATTTATGCTCCACAGATTTATTCATTCATTCCACAAATATTTAGAGGCAGTCATTATGTTTAAGACCCTGCCCTAGGAGACGAGATACAAAGTATTAAGACACAGTCTTCATTCTTAAAGAGATTAAAGTCTTAAAAGAGATGTAATACTATCAAATAAAGGGCAGTTAGGTGGCACAGTGAATACAGTCCCAGGCCTGGAATCCAGAAGACCAGCCTTCAAATCTGACCTCAGATACTTAATAGCCATATGACCCTGGGTAAGTTGCTTAATCCTGTTTGCCTCAATTTCCTCATCTGTAAAATGAGCTGGAAAAGGAACCACTCCAAGAAAACTCCAAATGGGATAACAAAGAGTCAGACATGACTGAAACAACTGAACAACAACAAAATACTAGCATGTACACAAATGAATTCCAGCACAAGCCAAGCAGATTATGATGGCTCTTTTAGAGAAGTACTAATTGCTGTCCAATAACCATCCATCCAATCGAATGTGTATTTGTTAAATACACACTATGTTCAAGGCAATGTACCAGGCACAGAAAATACCAAAAGAAATTAACAAAATAGTTCCTGAACTCAAGATGCTTTGATTTTTTGGGAAGATATGGTAGGTCTACAGATTAGATAGATAGATAGATAGAAATATATGCACATATAGACACATTAGATATACATGTGTATGTTTATATTTATATGTATATATACATGTCTGTGCATATATTTATCTGTGGACCTACCATATGTGTATATGTATACTGTGTGTATATATGTATATATCTGTATGTATGTATGTATATATGTACATGTATATGTGTATATTTGTATAAGTATATATGTATATATGTGTATGTGTGTATGTATAAGTATATATGTGTGTGTATATATGTATAAGTATATATGTATATATGTATAAGTATATATTATAAGGATATATGTATATATGTATATGTATGTATAGGTATATGTGTATATGTATATATATGCATGGGTGTATGTTGGTATGTATACATATATTAAATATATATGTATATATATATATGTATACATACACAAGATAATTTGAGGGTGGAAGAAACACCAGCAACTAAAAAGATCTTTAAAGGATTCCCATAGGAGCTGGCACATGAGCTGAATTATTAAAGAAGCTAAAGGTACTAAGAGGCAAAGGGAAAGAGGAGATACATTCTAGAATATGGGGAAGCTTGTCCAAAGACATGGAAGTGAGGGGATGCTGAGTTTAGGAACAGGAAATAAGTCAAATTGACTTCAATGTAGAGTCAGGTCAACAAAGATTTATTAAATGCCTTTTGTTGTTGTTGAGTCATTTCAGTCATGCCCAACTCTTCATGACCCCATTTGGGGTTTTATTGGCAAATACACTGAAGTGGTTAATCATTTCCTCCTCTTGCTCATTTTGCAGATGAGGAAACTGAGGCAAGCAGGGTGATGTGACTTGCCCAGGATCCCACAGCTAGTAAGTGTCTGCAACCAGATTTGAGCTCAGGAAAATGAGTCTTTCCAGTTCCAAGTCCACTGCTTTATCCACTGGGCCACCTAGCCATACCTATTATGTAGCTGCTATGTGCCAAGCACTGTGCTCAGCTCTGGGGATATAAAGAAAGGAAAAAACATTTCTTGCTCTCAGGAAGGTCACTATCAAATAGGTACCTGAGTACATGATGGAACATGATTTTACAATGCCCCTGAAGAAGTCAGCTAGAACTAGATTATGAAGGTGAACTGAGAGAAGAGATGACTTCTGCCCAGGAAGATCACAAAAGGCTTTGTGGGGAAGGTGGTATTTAATCTGAGCCTGGAGGAATGAGCAGGACTTGTATAAGTAGAAATGGGAGGGAGGGGCTACACATACCAGGTTTGAACAGGAGGAGCAAAGCCCTGCAGATGAGGGATATTGGAGAATCAAACGAAGTGGGAGTATGCTAGTACAAGATACAACAGTAGTCCTGAAGGGAGTTGTGGAAAATGAACCTGTAAAGATGACTCTCCAATGGTGCCCAGATGGTGATGTCTTGAATATGAGACCAAGGACTGTAGGTATTTCATTCATTCATTCACTCACTCACTCGTTCATTCATTCATTCATTCAACAAGTATTCATTAAGCATCTACCATGTAATAGCCACCGTTACTGATCTAGACGCTGGTGATAAAAAGACAGAAAAAGGAAAAAAAGGAAGAAAGGAAGGACAGAAGGAAGGAAAGAAGGAAGGAAGAAGGAAGGAAGGAAGGAAGGAAGGAAGGAAGGAAGGAAAGAAGGAAGAAAAGAAGGAAGAAATAGATCCTGCCATTGATTAGCTAACACTCTCTCTTGGAGGGAAACAACATTTGCTAAGCCAATGCAAAACATTTTTAAAAGTTACTATAAAGTAACTTCTGCTGGATGCAGGAGACTCTAGCAGTCATGGAGATCAGCAAAGATTCCCCATAGGAAATGGTACTTGGGCTGAGTGCTTCTGAAAGGAGCAGAATTCCAAGAGGTGGAGATGTGGTGGGAGTACTGTTTAGGCATGGGACACATAGCCTGTCCTGAGCATGGGCACAAGGCAAGAGATGGAATGTTCTGTGACAAGAAGTACTTTCCTAATTTGGCTGGATGGTGGGGTACATGAAGAAATTAATTTCCAATAAGCCCGGAAAGGTATACTGGAGGCAGATTGTGATGGTGTTTTAAATGCCAAAGAGAGGAGCTTGTATATGCTCCAATAAGCAATGGGAAGTTAATAGAGTTTTTTGAGCAAGAATAGCCATCTCCAGTCACCCTGATCTATATCTTGCCACTGGACCCAGATGGCTCCAAGAGTGTGGCTGATGACTTTGCACAGCCCTGACTCAAATCCAATTCACTTGCAAGTCATGGCATCACCTTCCTGAGATCATGGTCCTCTTCAAGGACAACAGCACAGTCAGACATGTGCTTCAGAGACATAAATTTAGCAGCTGTTCGAACGGTAGATTGGAGAGGGAAGAGGCTTAAGGAACAGAGATTGATTTGGAGGTTATGATAGTAGTCCAGGTGAGAGGTGAAAGACCTGAAGAAGAGTAATGACAGCATGATGGAAAGACCATGGTTGGGAGAAACTTTTTTGGTGGAATAATTCATGAGACTTGACAACTAAGTGGACAAAAAGGGGTAAAAGAGAGGGAAGAGCTAAGGCTAACTCTGATATTACTGACTAGGTGCCTAGTGGTGGTGCCCAAAACAGAAACAGAAGTTGAGAAGAAGAGATCAGGTTTTATTATGAGGAGAATGGGGGAAGAAGAGATAGAATGGGTGTTGGACATGTTGGTTATGAGATGCCTCTGGGACATCCTGTACAGAATGACAATAGGCAGTTGGTGATGTAGAACTGAAACTCAGGAGAGTCTAGGGTTGTATATATGGACCTGGGAGTTGTCTATTAGAACTGATTGTTGAACTCTTAGGAGCTGATTAAATCATTGAGAGAAGAGACAGAAAGAGAGAGGGAGAGAGGGAGAGAGAGAGAGAGAGAGAGAGAGAGAGAGAGAGAGAGAGAGAGAAGCAAAGGGTACAGGACATAAGCCTGAGGTACTTCCACACATTGAACATGGCTAGTGATCCAGCAAAGGTGACTGAGAAAGAACAATCAGACAAATAGGCAAACCAACATGGATAATTTTCATGGAAATCCAGTGGTCAGAGAGAGCGATTTAAGCATCCCCATCAAGGGCTTCACCCTCCAATTATTGGAATATGAAAACAATTTTCAGATCAATGACACCATATTTTAATAGCCCTATTTTGATCATAGAGAGGACTATGTGCCAGAAAAAAAAATTGAAAACTTTCTCATGATAGAAATAGCTGGGGGCAATGCTGAGCTAACCCATTATTCTATCCTAGGAATCATAACTCTAGAGCTGGAAGAGACTTCAGAGATTATCTAGTCCAACACCCTCATCTTTTACATGAGAGAACTGAGGTCCAAAAGGTGACTTACCCAAAGTCACACAGGAAAGTGGCAATAGATGATAGCTAATTGTATCCCACAACAGGAAAGGACCCTCTAGCGTTTAGAATTGAGCAAATATGAGGGCAGGTGAAGGTATCCAAGTTATGACTCATTGAAAGCATAAGCCAAAAAGCTGGGCCAAGTTGGTACCAGGGTTCCTTTGGAAGGTCAAAATTCAAAAGGTTGAAGAAAATGGGAAAAATAGTCAAAAGAATGGAGCTTCAGTCTGGAATACTGGATCAGGAGGCAAGATATAAGGTAGGTATATCAGAGGAGCTGAGCATTTTTCTGACTCTATCTTTCTTTTTCTTTTTTTTTTTTTTGCTAGGGCAAAGGGGGAAAAAGCATTTAATCAAGAAGCACAATAAATAAAATGTCAAGAAATATTCCCATAGTCCCCTTTTCCCTATGTACACATGAGATATGCTCTCGCACAGGTTACTGCACCTGTACATGAGGACACAAACACAGGAAACATATGATCAGAGAACATGAGGGCTATATGGTAAATACTGGAAATCCAAGTGCCCAGAGCTAAAATGTGAAACGAACACTTATGGCCACAGAACATGCCTGGCTGGGGCAACTCATGCCTCCAATGATAAAGCATTGCTGACTTCTTTGGGTACTTTCTACTAAGTACTGGTAGTCAGAAAGCCATTCTCTCCCCCCCACCCCCTCTCACTCACACACACACACACACACACACACACACACGCACACATGCACACACACACGCACAGAGGCAGGCTGAACTCTATCAATACATTAGAACATTGAATCATAACTCCTTTAAAACAGGAAGTCTACAGAAGCCAGCTAGAATATTACAGACTAAAACTAAGTCTATCTTATTGACTCTGTATCTAGTATGGATTCAAAATTTATACCCCAGACAACGATCTCATTTAGGATTAGAAAACTCCTGTAGAGGCAGAACCAAGATGGCAGAGAAAAAGGCAGTGACTTGCCTGAGCTATCCCCAAAACCCCACAAAAAACCTCTAAATAATGCATTAAAATAATTTCTGGAGTGGAAGTACCCACAAAAGGATGATGTGAAATAATTTTCCAGCCAAAGACAACTTAGAAGGTCAGCAGGAAAGGTCTGTCACATCTGAGTGAGAGTGGAGCACAGTCCAGTGTAGGGTATACCAGTCCAGACAGAGTCCTAGGGCCTTGGGAGCCACTGAAAAAGCAGCATCAACTGTCTCTGGAGCTCTCAGGTGGTAAGGGTATTGAAAAATTGACAAGAAGGAGATTACAGGGATCTTTTTGCTGACACTCGGGGAAGAACTCAGCTGCTTTACCTATATTCAGATCTGGGTCACAATCCTGGGTGGCAGTTCCAGGGCAAAGAGGAGTATTAGCATACCAGAGCTTGCAACTTCTGCAGAGCAGTAACTGTCACAGTTACAGGGCAGAAAAGGGTGCTTGTGGTTGCTCATAGAATAAAGCACGGGCCAGGAGAATAGTAAACGCATCTTTCCTTAGCCCATACCACCTTGGCAGAATTGAAAACTTACAGGTCTTTAGAAGTATCTCCAAAGACAGCTACACAAAACCTCTGAAATCTGAGATAGTGCACCCTCCACCCTGGAAGCAGAGCTCCACTTTAACAAAGAGTTAAAGGTCAAGTAATAAACTGGAAAAAAATACTGAAGAAAATAACAACTTTAAAAACAAAATAGAACAATTGGTAAAAGAGATCCAAAAAGCTAATGAGGAGAAGACTGTCTTGAAAAGTAGAATTGGTCAAATGGAAAAGGAGGTACAAAAGCTCACTGAAGAAAATAATTCCTTAAAAATTAGAATTGAGCAAATGGAAACTGATGACTGAATAAGACATCAAAAAACAATAAAACAAGACCAAAAGAATGAAAAAATAGAAGACAATGTAAAATATTTCGTTGGAAAAACAACTAACCTGGAAAATAGATCCAGGAGAGATAATTTTAAAATTACATGAAAGTCATGTTCAAAAAAAATAGCCTAGACATGATCTTTCAAGAAATTATTAAGAGAAACTACTTGATATTCTAGAACCAGAGGGTAAAATAGAAATTTAAAGAATCCATCAATCACCTCCTGAAAGAGATCTCAAATGAAAACTCCCAGGAATATTCAGAGCTTCCAGGTCAAGGAGAAAATTATTATAAGCAACCAGAAAGAAACAATTCAATTATCATTCATCTATAGTCAATATAACACACACAAGATTTAGCAGCTTCTACATTTAAGAATCAGAGGACTTGAAATACTGTATTACAGAGAGCAAAGGAGCTAGGATTACAACCAAGAATCACCTACCCAGCAAAACTGAGTATAATCCCTCAGGGGAAAAAATGGATATTCAATGAAATAGAGGACTTTCAAGCATTCTTGATGGAAAGACCAGATCTGAATAGAAAGTTTGACTGTCAAATACAAGACTCAAGAGAAGCATAAAAAGGTAAACAGGAAAGAGAAAGCACAAGGGACTTAATAAGGTTAAAAAGTGTACATTCCTTCATGGGAAGATGATACTTGTAACTCATAAGAATTTTCTCATTATTAGGGCAGTTAGGAGTATATATAGACAGAGGGCACAGTTGTGCATTGAATATGAAAGGATAATATCTAAAAAAATAAAATTAAGGGAAAAGAAAGGGGAATGCAGTACATAAAAAGGAAAGAGAGAGATAGAATGAGGTAAAATATCACATAAAAGAGGCAAGAAAAATATTTACAGTGGAAGGAAATTAGGGGAGGTGGAGAGGGTGGGAGTGAGTTAACGTTACTGTCATCAGGATTGGCTCAAAGAGGAAATAATAGACCCACTCCATTCAGTATAAAAATCTGTCTTACCCTGTAGGAAAATAGAAGAAAGGAATCAGAGAAGGGCAGGGGGAATAGAAGGGAGTGCAGATTGGGGAGGGTGGTAGTCAGAAGCAAAATACTTTTGAGGAGGGAAAGGGTAAAAGGAGAGAGAGAATGGAATAAACCAGGATGGGAGGGAGACAGAGAGAGAGAGAGAGAGAATAGGATGAAGGGAAATACAATTAGCAATGATAACTGTGAAAAGAAATTTTAAAGCAAGTTTCTCAATTAAATAGAGAAATGAGTCAAACATAAAAATAAAAGCCATTCCCCAATTGGTAAATGATTAAACAATATGAACGGTTTTTAGATGAAATAATTAAAGCTATCTATAGTCATGTGAGAAAACATGCTCAATTACTAGTGGTTGGAGAAAAGCAAATTAAAACAATTCTGAGGTACTGCTTCATACCTATTAGATTGGCTATTAGGACAGGAAAGGAAAATTACAAGTGTTGGAGGGGATGTGGGGGAAATGAGACATTAATGCCCTGTTGGTTGGGTTGTGAACTGATTGAACATTCTGTAGAGTAATTTGAAACTATGCCCAAAGGGCTATAAAACCATGCATACCCTTTGACCTACCAATAGCACTACTAGGTTTGTATCCAAAAAGAGATAAAAAAAAAAAAAAGGAAAAGGTCCTATGTGTACAAAAATATTTATAGCATCTCTTTTCCGATGGCAAAGAATTGAAAATTAAGGGATGCCCAACAGTTGGGGAATGTTTGAACAAATTGTGGTATGTGATTGTGATGGAATATACTTGGATATAAGAAATGATGAGCAGGATGGTGTGAGAAAAACCTGGAAAGACTTACATGAGCTGATGCAAAGCGAAAAGTGCTGTGTACAAAGTAACAGCAATATTGTAAGATGATCAGCTGTGAATGACTTGGCTATTCTCAGCAATACAATGATCCAACACAACTCTGAAAGACTTATGATGAAAAATGCTATCTATCCCCATAGAAAGAACTGATGGTTTCTGAATGCAGATTGAAGCATACTTTTTTAAATGAATATTAAAAATTGATTTTACATATAATTGGGAGAAAACAAAATACTAAAGAAAAAAAAGAAAACTCCTTATAGCTTTTTTTGTTTGTTTTTAACAGGATGGGAATTCTGCATTCCCCAAAAAAAATTCATTTGGGAGACTG
This sequence comes from Gymnobelideus leadbeateri, assembly GCA_011680675.1. Lineage (NCBI taxonomy): Eukaryota > Metazoa > Chordata > Mammalia > Diprotodontia > Petauridae > Gymnobelideus > Gymnobelideus leadbeateri. The sequence goes on from WOXC01007555.1 coordinate 458,257, forward strand.
CCAAAAATTTTTAAGAAACAGAAGCTGCAAGAAGGCTGGAGCAAAAAAACTTCAGCCCACTTTTGCTGGCATATAAATGAAGTTGAGTAAGAGCAAAAGCTAAGTGAAGAGAGTAAGGTCATTTGCCTTCCACCTTCCTTGTCTTAATTTCTTACTTTATTTTGTATATTTGCCAGCAATAACAACAACTAGAGGGGGAAGAAAAGACAAAACACGATTTTGTTTTCTATATTCTGGCCAGCCCCAAATCTCATTGTCTCTATCCACTGTCTACTAGCATCCCCCATTTACCCCAGCCCTGTCCTAGGTTCTCCTTGTTCCTTCCTACCTCAGTCATGCCAGAAGGACTATGGACTCAGACAGGAAAGAGTCACCTCTTTTGTTGGTTCCGCCTATACAAGAAAAGGTTAACAATGACAGGAAAAACAATCCAATTTGAAAAGGCCAAGGAGCCCACCCAAGACTGTTGGATGTTCCATTAAAGAGCAGAAAATACCGGGTGGCCTGAGCTTCAAGGTATGTTAGGGGCAGTAATCTGTTACTAATGAAGGGTTGAGTCTAACACCAGCAAATTGTTTTGGTCAAAGTTTGGCCCCTGAGAGAGCTCTTGGGTTGAATTCATTCTTCCCAACTGATATCATAAGGCACCTCCTGGAGAAGGAAGTAAGTAATTTCACCCAAGAAGGTGTTTGGGGATTATTTACAGGGTGTTTTTGTTGTGACTACATCAACCACCCCCACAGGACCTGGGACTAAGGAAGTGTTTGTGTGTATGTCTGTGTGATTCTGTTTGTGCACGTGCATGTTTGTATGTACATGTGTATGAGTTGGAAGCAGGTTGCTCATTTGATACCATTTCAATTTATCTTTACAAGTAGTCTATTGAGGGACTAAATACTTCAATTCAACAATTATTTATTAGACACCTAGTATTGTGCTAAATACTAAGGATATAAAAGGCAAAAACAAAACAATCCTTATCTTCTCTGAGTTTGCAGTCCACTGGGGAGTACCAGCCTCAGACAAATAAGTAATTAATTAAAAGATAATTAGAGGAAAGAGGGGACACTGACAAATGAAGATTTGACACAGAGGGTAGCACCTGACTGAGCCTCAGAGGAAACTAGAGAATCTAAGAAGCCTCAGTGAGAAGGGATAGTATTCTAAGCATGGCAGACAGCCCATACTCAGTCCAGGGCCAGGAATGGCTGAAGAAGATGGACCACCAAGTTCAGAGAAGAGTGAATAAGCCATTTTGGCTAAAATGTAGAGTGAGTGAAGGCAGATAACATGAAATGTCTAGAAGGGTGCATAGGAGCCAGATTGGGAAAACATCTAAATGCCAAGTTGACAGGCTTGGTTTTTATCTAAAGGCAAATGAGAGCCAATTAAGAATTATGAGCAGTGCCTGTTCCTTAGCAGGAAGATGATTTTGGCAGCTTTGCAGAGAATGTATTAGAGATAGGAGAAGTTGGAAACAGAAAACCAATTAGGAGCCTATTACAATCATCTATGTGAAGGGTAATGAGGGCTAGAATTAAGCTACTGAAAATACATGTAGAGAGAAGGGTACAGATATGTAAGGGAGAAAACATACATAAAGTGCTTTGTAAACCTTAATGTGTTATAAAAATGCTAACTATTATTGTTATTATTATTATATGGTAGCTATTATTATTATATTGCAGTCAATGACTGATCAGTAGTTCTAAAGTCACTTGAGAGAGATCATGGTATAGTGTTTAAGGTTTTGGACTTGGAGTCAGAAAGGCCAGGGTTTCCAATCCAGCCTCAGACACTCACTAACTGTGTGACCCTGGGCAAGTCACTTAATCCTCTTTGCCTCAGTTTTCTCATCTGTAAAATGAGCTGGAGAAGGGAATGGCAAACTACTGTAGTATCTCTGGCAAGAGAACCCCAAATGGGGTCATGAAGAGTTGGGCAGGACTGAAATGACTGAACAACAAAATAAGGGACTTGGACCCAATGGTCTCTGAGGTTCTCTTTCAGCTCTAAATCTATGATACTATGATATGAAAATGATCAGCCTCAAATAGATTAAATTAATCAATCAATAAACATTTATTAAGGACCTAGTATATACAAGTTACTGTGCTATCTTCCCCATACTGAAGATATTTTTCTTATTTACATATCCATACAGAAAGTTGAATGTCAGAGTTGAAAGGACCTTAGAACTTTGATTGTTAGATAATACAATATAGCATGCTAGAACCAGAAGGTAGAGATATTCTTACACTAATGCTATCACCTCAGAAAACCATGACACCTGACCCCCCCCAAAAAAAAGCCCCACTATTTTGGCAAAGACCAAAATACCATCAGAAAATATTCATCAGGCTGGGAATCCTTCTGCTGGGTTGATTATTTTTCTTTCAAATGTCGTATTCATGTATAATCTCAAGGACACTTTAGCATTCCAAGGCATAAGCCAAGAACAAATCTTTCCTTGTACCTTGCAGTCTGTCTCTTTGGGTGACACTTTACTTCAGATCTAGTAGTGAGGGCTATCCTTTATCCCCTCAAACATACATGGTCATGGAGCCAAAAGTCCAGTCTACTGACCTATGCACTCACTGCCTGAGAGATTTCATTTGGTTCTTAGTCTCAGTTTCATCATCTGCAAAATAAGATGATTAGATTTAATAATCCCAAGGTCATTCTCATCCTTGTAGTGTATGTCCTAAGATCCTTTCCAGTGTTCCATGGTCACTTACAAGCTCTGAAACTCAATATAGTCTATGATTCTAAGAGCCTTCCAAATTCTCTTCTAGGAGGGAATATTAACAGCCTAAGACCCCATTATATGAATGTCAACTCTGCTCTGGAGCAAGTCAGTTGAAAGAAAAGGAAATAAGTATACTGATAGTCTATAGGGATAGAAACTGGATCTGTGATTGTGTTGGTTTAGGGAAGATTGAAGAAACTCCCTCTATTAATGCAGGCTGGTACCTTCCCTGCAACCTAGTGTTAAAAAGTTGCCTGGGTCACTAAAAAATAGAGAGACTTGCCCAGAATCACAGGCCCTATATAGGTCAGAACCCAAACCCAGGTTTCCTAGCTTTAAGGATGGTTCTCTATCCACTATGGCATTGCTGCCTCTCAGACACTCTCTGGGTTTTGGAAATTACCATCACAGTTGAATGCATCCCTGAAAGTCAGAGACTAATGTTCATTTCCCCAGCCGAAAAGAAAAATCCCTAGAAGACTAGAAAAATACACTGAGTCATTTCCCAGCTTCATCTGGCCTTATGCAAAAAACTAGGATTTTTCATTCTCCTGCCAGGATAGTTTTTTTTTAATTAAGAAATGTTTTCACTCTTGATACTATGGCACCAACCCCCAAAAACACAAATTCAAAAGCTTTCTAAGAGTTTAAAAGGAGAACAAATGTGATTTTAGCAATCTGCCATGCTCTTTCTCAAAGCCATGGGCACTGCTTTATCAACAAACTCCTTTTTCTTTCATAGCTAAAGAGCTCTGTCCTTGGTTTTGTTTTAACCTTGTTAAACGACTCAGTGAAAGCCTCTTATAAAAGGTCTTTAACTTCATCCTGCACTTTGGCTCCATGATTGAAGGCTGCTGCCATTTAAGCCCCAGATGGCTATTTAAAATCTACACTGTGTCCAGAGCTTGATTGGCAGGGCCATTGTCTGCTTGGAAAAGCCTAGAATGGCAAGTAGCAGTGCGCACCTGAACCCACCTGCATGGGGTGCTGAGTGACAGTTCCAGCCCTATTAAGAAGGAAGGCATCTCTAAAAAAGGGATCTGTTGGCTTGCACCCACCATGACCATGCTGCAAAAGGGTCATCCAACTAGAGAGAATGTGCAAACCAACATTCCAGACATAATGAAGAGGCTCCCACATCCGTTGTGCAGCCAGTACCCAGCACAGCTCAGTAAAGGCATTTTAGCTAATGGAAAATGGAAATCTATCAAGCACACCCACAGAGTCTAATTCTGGCCTTCACTGTTCCCTTTTGTTTCAGCTAGGGAAACCAGGAGGAAAGGTGACATTCAAGGTTGTACGGTAATTTACCCAAGAATGCCAAGAGCAAACATCTTAAAATGCCAGCCAAGTCCCTCTGGAAACTGATTAGAACCATTTGTGTGGTCAGCAAAGATCAGAGCAGCAGAAAATGGAACCAAGAGACAATATCTGTTCTGTTCCGAGTCACAGGACACATGCCAGGGTGCCTTCTGACTTTACAACTTTTTCTTGGCCTATTGGGGTGAAAAAGACTGATTAAAAATGGAGTTGGGAATGCCTGGTGAAAAGCCTCCCAGACTGTAGTGAATAGGAGGACTGAGTGTTGGAGCAAATCACTCCTGGCTCAGCTTCCCTGCTTGGTGAATGCAGCAAGCGAGAAATCCCAGAATTCACATCTGTAGAACAACAGAACTGTCTGCGCACAATTATTATTATTTTTCTAAGCGGCCTCTGTATCCTCCATTTGTCCTTAGCTTTGCTTGGGCCAGCGATAGAAAGGAAAAAAAATCAAAAGCTGAACATCAGGGTTAGGCTCAAGGAACACACACTCAAGTACACACATGCATTTGTGCACACACACCTATCGATGTCTAATGTTCAATAAACTATTTTAAAAAAACCCTCTGAAATGGATGGAAAGAGATTTATCTCTTCCAAAACCATTTTTCCTTGACTGGTGTCTTAGGTAAAAACCGAATAAACCCAGGGCATTGAATTTCACTGGGAGAATCACTGTGTGGTCTGCTATGCTAGCCAGACTTTCCAACCATACATTTATACAGCGGTTACTCAAGTTTGGGTAAAAAAACACTTACCCAATTTCCGAGCAGTCTGTGAATCGTGAAGCCTGTAACAGATACAGAGGAACAGAAAGTGTATTTACCAGCAAAGTTAATCTCTGGCCACATGGGAGGGAAGAGAGGGTGAGACTGACACACTGGTGGTGTCACACTGTGAGTTCCCCTCTTGCCCTTTCAATGGTCTATGGATGGCAGATGGGATTCCCTCCCACGCCCATGCCCACCCCCAACCCCCATGCATGACAAGGAATTTCAGAGAGCACCCAGTTCTCTGCCAGAGGTCGTGGTTCCTAGGAGGAAGTTGGAATGTGAGCTAAAAAAATAAAATGTCCCTTAATGAGGAATCCACAAGTGCACACGTTAATAGCAGCTAGTCCAAAGGCCTCTCTGAAAATGTGCTATTCCTGGTGATGGTCTGCAGTTCCCCAGGTCTGTCTATCTACCCAAGGTCAAAAAGAATGGTATCTCTAGGAGGTCTTTGCAAAGTCAAGAGATAATGGGAAGCTTCCATAGGACCATCACTGCTACAACTGCTGGGGCATGAACCCAAGAGGGAGCCTGTTGGATTAGAGACCATACTAGATTGTATATCACAAGTCCTGGATGACAAGCCTAACTCTAACAATTCATCTCACAAACATTTATTAAGTATATAAGAGGCACAAAGCACTATATTCAGTCCTGGGAAAACAAAGATGTCATAGCCCCTGGCCACAGGTAACCCACACTCTACTAGGAAGACGAGTTATTTAATACACTCTAATAGGTCACCTTATGGATGGAGTGGTGGGTTTGGAGTCAGGAAAACCTAAGTTCAAGTTCTGATTCTGATACTTACTATCTGTGTGGCTCTGTGCAAGCCTCTCCCAGCCTCAGTTTCCTCATCTGTAAAATACCAATGATGACAATAATACTTACCTGATGGGGTTTGTTTTGTGAATCAAATTTTATATATATAAAATGTATGTGTGTATGTATGTATGTACATAAATATATATATATATTTCTTCAAATCTTAAAACATGATATAAATGCTGGCTATTATTTTCCATAAATAGCTAAGTATAATCTGATACTGGTAATGGATAAATCCCAACAAACTACTCAAAGAAAATTTAAATTAGAGTTTGTGAACAATCACCAGACATGTCACCTTGAACCTGTTTCCAATTATGTAAAAAGAGGGGGTGGAACATGATCATTTCTAGGGCCCACTCCACGTCTAACATTCAGTGATTATATGTCTGACATTCACAGGTCTCTGATCACTAGCTAGGCTGTTTGAGGGTAAGCTCAAACGACCTCATCTGTAAAAGGTGGCTATTGGTACCTCCCCTCAAGAGGTCTATGGTGAGGATCCAATGAGATATGTGTGAAAGCATTTATTATGATGTTCCTCAGAGTGAGTCGAGGACAGAAGGCTCCTAGGTTCCTTTTGCCCTATCTTCAGGTCAGGTCAGGTCAGCTCTGGTTAAATAGAGTGAAAAATTGAGTCAAGAAATCTAAAATCCCTTTGGGGCGGCTAGGTGGCACAGTGAGTAGAGCGTCAGCCCTGGAGTCAGAAGGACCTGAGTTTGGATCCGGCCTCAGACACTTAAGGCACACACAAACAAAAACCTAGCTGTGTGACCTTGGGCAAGTTACTTAACCCCATTGCCCTCCAAAAAGCAAAAAAAAAAAAGAAGAAGAAGAAATCTAAAATCCCCAAATCGCTTTTGAATCATGATATTTAAAACATAGCAATTTTTCAACCAGATAATGGTTATCTCTCTTCCCTCTGAGCCAATTTAACAATTAGTACATATATAAATTTTTAGAATCACAGAATATCAAAGCTGGGAAGGCTCTTAGAACATAGTGTGTCTGAGCTGGAAGAGACCGTAAAACATAGAGTGTAAAACTAGGGAGGAACCTAAGTTCATTCTAGTCCAACGTCCTCATTTTATAAATGAGACTCTTCCAAAATGTGGCAGCTCAGGTGAGGGCCATACACCCCATAAGAAAGGAGGCCTGGCTTATTGGCTTGTCATCTCTGATGCAGGGAATCAGGCAACCTATAAAGACAGGGCATGGAGGTTTCCAAAAGTCTGCTGTAAAAGTCAAGGATAGGACACAGTGAACATAGGACATAAAGCCCATAGGACTTTATGTCATAGGTCTTCTGTCCCATAGGACAGAAAGCCCAGTGAACCATAAAAAGGCCCCAAAACCAGAGAAGCCTTTTTGGATTATCACACACACCTGCAACTGTAGTCACCGAGGGAAACACAGACAGTGAATAGTGCCCTAGACTCGGAGTCAGGAGTATCCAGGTTCCTAAATCTGGCCTTTGACACTTTCTGGCTGGGTGACCTGACAAGTCACTTGACCTGTCTGCCTCAATTTCCCCATCTGTAAAATGGGAGTAATAATAGCAGCTCCCTCTCAGAGTCGTCATGAGGATCAAATGAGATGATATTTGTAGAGTGCTTTGCAAACATTAAAATGCTATGTAAGTGCTAGTTGCTGTTGTTGTATCCTTGAAATTGGGTTCTCTGATCTGATTCACACCACAGCTCAGTAGGAATGGCAAGTCCTGCACACAGATAACAAAGACAAAAAAACTAAACAATGGCAAAACTAAACATTTCACTGGGTTAGGCTCCATGCTGGGCACAAGCCTGCTTTAACAGAAGCTGTATCCCCATGAGACCCTGGATCCCAAGGGACAGGCCAGACTGCAAGTAGACTAAGGCTTCAGCTCCCAGGAGACACTAAGGAAAGCCAAGTGGAGGAGAGAGTCACAATAATCTCTGATCACAGCCTTTTAACCAGCCACTAAGACCAAGGTGAAGAGACTTAAGAGAGACAGAGGTTCTGTCTCTTTACTGGAAGAGTAGAGGCAAAGACAACAGATTCAGAGGTTTGAGAAGTAGCCTGTCAGCACCGCATTAAGGAGGAAGCTTCCATACTGGGAATTCCCAATACTGATGACATCACAGGTTTGCCTGATCCCCCACATACACATACACACACAACATTGTCACTTTAGGCATTTAATAAATACATACTGGTATATTGAGAGGGTGATATAGTTCCAGTTCCTTGTTTGTATAGTATAATATGTACTATGTTGTATTATACTATAATGTACTATATTATACTATACAATAAAATAATTAATGTAATATAATACAATGCAATACAATACAATATAAAATGCAATATAATATAAAATAATATAATGTAATATATCATATAAGTAATACAAATACAGTACAGTACAATACAACACAACATAACATGATATAATATAACGTAATATAACATAACATAGCATAACATCATAACAACATAACATAATATAACATAACATAACATAACATAATATAACATAATACGTTGTAACGGAAAGAGCATCGAATTCGGAGTAAGAGCACTTCCCCAATCTGAGATGCTCATGACCCAGAATTCTAAAATCCCCCTCCCTAAACAGAGCCTATACTTGCTTTTCTCCCTTTACCAAACATGTCCTAGACCTATTCTATATTCTCATCAATACCTCCAGTCCCTCTATCCCCCCTTGTTCTCTTAGTCCACAACTCTTGTTCTGGATTAGTCTTCCTTCACAATGTCAAACCTATTGTTAACCAGTTCAACCATCCTCTGTCACCTATCACTGAATAACTTGCTTCTTTGTCCAAGGTCCACACTTTGCCAAAAGTATGGGTTAATTCCACCATCTACCTTCTCTTCTCCTAAGCTTGTGCTCCTGAACTAGACTGAGTCAGGATAAGTGACCTAACGTAGCATATACTCCAAGATGTCAGGCCCCACTCACACTCACACTTACCAGGTGGGTCCCCCAAGCAAGGCTGCTTCTTGTCCCTCTGGGGCTCTGGGGGGCAGTCCTGAGAGGTTGGAGGTGGAGGGGGGGATCTTTCTAGTGTTATAGCTCACAGGCCTCTCCCTACCAATGTGCTTCCAGATAAGATTGATATCAATCTGTTGGCCACATTTAATTACCTTTTAGAAAGGGATGTTTACTAAGGTGTGCCATTCTTCTACAAGCACATACAGAGCCAGGAGAGAGTGGGATCAGGGGAGGTGAGAATGAGGCCAAAGCTAGGGTTTCTGTCTTGTCAGAGGTGACTCTCTTTCCTCCTCACCATCATTTCTTGCTGCTGTTGTTACCATTCAGTCATTTCAGTAGTTTCTGACTTTTCTTGACCCTATTTGGGGCTTTCTTGGCAAAGATTCTGGAGTGGTTTGTCATTTCATTCTCCAGATCATTTAACAGGTAAAGAAACTGAGGCAAACAGGGTTAAGTGACTTGCCCTAGATCACACAGCTACTAAGTGTCTGAGGCCACATTTGAATTCAGTTCTTCTTGACTCCAGCCCCAGTGTCCTATCCACTGCCCCACCTAGCTCCCACCACTTTCTTGCTCAACTCCAAATATCTCTCAGGCTTGAGCTGGTTTGATATTTTATAGCTAACCCCTAGGATGTGACCAAGTTTCCTCAGCCAACCTGAATGCTACCCTCTTCCTGTGCAATGTCAACTCCAGTTCTTCCAAAGACAAGGACTTTTCACACTTAGTCAGAATGTCTTTGATTTGATTCAACTGAGACAAGTTTCCACCTGACTGAGGCACCCAGGTATAGCAGCAGGGGGAGACTAGGTCCTTGGAGCCTTTAGCCTAAAATGAGCGGGTTTTTCTCCTGCCCACCCCAAGTGGGGTAGGATCTACTACCCTGCACCCTGTCTCTATGACAGCTCAGCAATGAGGTCACCAACAATTCCCATAAGGCATCAGGTACAAATCTGGATGCATCAGAGAGCCTCTGTCTTAGCAGCCAGGAGCATCTGTGAAGGTTGACAGCCAGCAACTTCCAATCCAAGGCAGGCATTCGTCCCATTTTACTCTCCAATGGAAACAAGGCACCCAAACAAAGAAAGGTTCTGAACAGCCGTCTTTCTTTCTTTCTTTCTTTTTTTTTTATAAATTCTTAACTTGATGGAAAATCTTGAAGGCCTTTAATTGAAGAGGAAACCCACGGCTATTAAATATCAAATATCACACAGATTTAAACAATGCCAGTATTATTTTTCCGCCCCTATATTAACCTTGTATTTTACATGGGAAAAATGAGAGAGTTGAAGCAATAGCCGTGGATGTCTGGTTTATTTGTGCTCTGGCCCACCCCTGACACCAGGAGGAGGGCTTTTTTTTATATGACATTGTGTAGGTAGAGATTCCACACATGTCTGAGACAATGAGCTCCCAGGGGTCAGGAGTTAGAGCTACTTGGTTTGCTACAACATTCAGCATAGCACCAAGTGCCCAAAGAATTCTCCAAACAATCCAATCCCACCCAACCAATATTGAATAAGCATGTTTACTATGTGCAAGGCACCATGTTGATTACTTATATTACAAAGACAAAGCCAATAGACAAATTAAAAGCAGGCCCTGCCTTCAAAGAGGTTACATTCTCCCAGGAGGATATAATCTCTACACAGATAGGTAAAGACATGATAATTTGAGAAAGGACAGGAAGCAAAAAGGCAGCACTAACTCCAAAGGAAGGTCAGGAAAGGTGTCCAAGAAGGAGGTGGCCCCTGAATTAAGCCTTGAAGGAAGCTTGGGTTTCTAATCAATGGACAAATCTTATTGACTCTACCTTCAAAACATTACTCCTCTCCTTCTCTCTATTCACACAGTCTTCACCCAAGTACAGACCCTCATCACCCATCTAGTAGAAATAATACCATGTCTTTTGTCAGAAGTCCTATTAACAGAGTGCCTGGATCACCTAAGGGAAGGTTTTTATCTTCTCTGAGCCTCAAGTTCCTTATCTATAAAATGAGGTTTAAAGGACCTCTAAAGCCTTCCCTAGTTCTAAATCCAATGAACCTATGATTCTGTAAAATGCCCAAATACTCCTTAATTCAACAAATACTTTTGACCATGGAATAATACATTCATTAGAAATTTAAGTTCTTGAGACCAATGACTGTTTGCCATTTGTCCCTGTATCCTCAACACTTAACACCATACCTGGCCCATAGTAAACACTTAAAAATGCTTGTGACTGATTAAATGATTGATAATAACTGGGCAAGGTACTGGATTAAATTATTGTAGGGGATATACAGGAGATAAAGGGATATAGATTTCTAGCTGGAGGAAAAGGATGCCTTCTTTGAGGAAGTACAGTAAAGGAGAAAGAAGGTAAGATAAAGGCCCTAGAGGGCTGAGTTCTGTTCCTGATTCTGCCACTGAGAAAGTGTTTGACCCTGAGAAAGTCACTTAAGCTCTCTGGATTTCCTTAATGAACCTTCCAACTAGAAATGTATGAACCAAGAATGTCAGAGCTGGAAGGGACTTTAGAACATAGAATATCCATGGAATGCAGATGAAGGGTAATCAGGGGAAGGAAGTCTATATCAACTTAAGTTCCATAACTAACTTAATGAGACCACAGGGCATAGACCTTAGTCTGGACTTAGTTGAAGGGGGCCCTCTGTGGAGGTAGGCATGAGCACTGAGCACTTGCTGAGGACTCTACTTTTTGGTTACAGTACCTGGGGTTGTTCCAAGAGGATCAGTAACCAAGACACAAGGGGTAGGGATGTCAAAAGAATAATCCTTCCAACACAGCCTAGAAAAGAAAACTGGTCACAATTTTCTCTCTTCCTTGGGGTTCTAGACCAAAGCAGATTAAAGCAGACCTTCCTTTGTGGGAAAGATTGGGGAGGAAGAAGTAGAGGCTTTCTCTCTCTCTCCTTCTGATGAGGTCACCATAAAATATTGAGTTCTAAGGTTTAAGGGTGCAAGAGACCCCAAAATACCAACACACCATGTCCTGTCAAATGAATTCAACTCAACTCTTCTCTCAGCCAAAGAAAAGCAAAGTTTATTCAAATTTCACCATAATGGGCTCTTAAGGAGCCTGGGTATCTGTGATGCTTGCATTGGACAAGCGAGCCAGAATCATCTGCCACTGAGTGAGTCTGCACTACATCATTCTCCCTTCCTGGAGGCAAGATGGAGACTTATATACAGAAAGGTTGTGGGAGGAATCTAGGGGTGATCTAGAGGAGGAGTTTGGAGAGGGTCTTCAGGAGGGGTCAAATGTAGTCAGACTCCAGTGATGAGAGATTAAGTATGGGAAATAGCTGGAGGCTACCAGGAGATGAGACAATGGAGGGTTAGGCTAGTTTAAGGATATATAGGTATTTTGGGAGGATCAAGGCAGAGCCACAGTGAAAGGCTTATGGCCTTAGGCAAACGCCTCATCAAAAGGGAAGATTCAATCATAGTTCAAGGGGGTTCCCAGAGCCCGTACCTCATCAATTCCACTGTAGAATCCAAGCTGTTGCCGAGGCCTGTCCATTTCACCTTTGCATATTTGCCCCCTTCTCTCCTCTGACACAGTCCCCTCTCTGGTGGGGCCCCCATCACCTCACACCTGGACTATTGTGATAGCTGCTGGTGGGTCTGCCTGCCTCAAGTCTCTCCCCATTCCAATCCACCCTTCATTAATCCACCAAAGTGATATTCCTAATCTGACCACTATTCCTAATCTGACCTAATCAGACCTAAATCTGACCATATTCCTCCCATCCCCACCCCAGCTCTGTAGGTTCCCAATCACCACCAGGATTAAATGTAAAATGCTGTGTTTATCATCCAAAACCCATCATAACCTAGCCTCCCTACCTACCTTCTCCTCCCTCAATCCCCCATCCTTAATGACATTGGCCTCCTTGCTGTTCCATGAACAAAACCCACCATCTCTCAACTCCAGGCATTTCCTTTGGCTATCCTCCAGGTCTGGAATGCTCTCTTTCCTCATCTCTACTTTATGGCTTTCTTGGGAAGGTAAGTGCTATTATTATCCTATTTTCCAGATGAGGAAACTGAGACCAACAGAAATTACACAGGATCACACAGCCAGTAAGTATCTGAGGCTAGATTTTAACTCATATCTCCCTGGTTCCAGGCACAGCACTGTTCCACCTACCTCCTCCTAGAAGGTCTGAAAAGTCCCTGCATATGAACTTTTCTTGACTTGGCAGTTTGTTGTTGCTGAGTCATTTCAATTGTCTGACCCCATTTAGGATTTTCTTGGCAAAAATAACTGGAGTGATTTGCCATTTCTTCCTCCAGATCATTTTACAGGAGGAAACTAAGGCAGACAGGGTTAAGTGACTCACCCATGGTCACACAGTAAATTAGAATTTGAGTTGGGATTTGAACTCATGAAGATGAGTCTTTCTGACCCCAGGCTCTGTACACTATGGCACCACCTAGCTGCCCACAGCAGTTACCTTGTGGGTAATCCCTGAGTTCAGGAGTTCCCATGTTCTAAAGATCACTAACCTCCAAGAGGAAAGATGTATTCAATAGCGTGCTTCCTGAGCAAGGAAGGCAATGATGGTCTAAGAAGCATCCTATGAGGAAAGTTCCCAAACCAAGCCTTGGGCTTTAAAGGGGAGGAAGAGCTGTCTCCACTTTGCTGGGGCTATTGCTGTAAGGTCCTCAGACAGTATCAATCCATGAGAAGGGGATTGCTTGTCCAGGAGCTTTCTGAGGAAATACAATGATTGATCTTTTTCTGAATTTCTCTGTGGGCTTCTGTGAATCCTTTGCAGCATTTTTAAAGGGATGAAATGAAAGCTATTTTATACCTGACATCCACATTCTACATGGAGTGGTCTTGTGGGAGATGGGGCTCCTTTCAACCTAATATGAGGAGTCCTGGATACCATCAATATATTTAGGAGTGGTTCAGATGGGTGCAAAAAGAGAAACTGACTCTTTGGGGAGTCAGATCCCCTGGTGGAATCAAATCTACCTGGGAGGTCCTAAGTCATAGATCACACTAGAATTAAAAGGGCCTTTAGAATGCAAAATGTCCTATCTAGAGGATACTTAGAAATTCTTTTAGTTTAACCTCTTTATTTAGGATTCTTTCCACCATAGTCCATATCCTCCTGTAATATATCTGTGGACCAAGACAGCAAACCAACAATTAGAGAGATATCTGAAATTAGCCGCAGAGTATCACGTGGGGTGTGCATATTTGTCCAAGGTCTTCCATGTAGCAAATTGAGGAAGTTCTTTGGGTTGGAAGGTGAGTGGATGAGGGTGAAGGAGCAGCCCACGTTTGTAGGGAAATGCTGTTTTTGCAGGTGGGAAATGACTGCATTTTGACCAGGATCAAATTCATGAGTTATTGCCAGGGCTTGCAAGTACTCACACAGTGCAAATCCCCAGCTTGGCCAACTCTGCGTTCAGTAACTTCGCCGCACGCTTATTGCTGTAAGTCTGAGAAAATTAAAAAAATATAAGATGAACTCAGTTAAAACCCAAATGGATGGATTCTTTCCCACTCTCATGCCATTTGAGGGTGTTTTGTAGCCCATACAGTCTATCTTTTACACATCTATTTTTAAATCCTGGGAGCTTAATGATCAGGATAAAACACATAAAACCCGTTATGAAATTCCAACTACAGAAAATTACAGGGAAATCTGGGAGGTAGAATGTGAAGTCGATGTGGTCGGGCCAATGATTAAGAAGTGTCGGGTTGGCTTTAGTCAAGTTCTTTTGAGTAGATGCAATGAGCCCCAACATGTGTGTTCTCTCTAGTGTGGTCACCCCAACTCTAAACTCTACTTGCTAAGTCAACTCCAGAGACAGAGCACACAGAAAGTCAAATGAATTTTTTTTTGATAGTGATGAAATAGAAAGGACACAGAATTTGGAGTCAGGAAACCTTGGTTCAAATCAGCTAGGGGAGGATAGATAGGTGGAGTGCTGAGACTAGAATCAGGAAGACTGAGGTCAAATCCAGCCTCAGACTCATTTTGTAATCCTGGGCAAATCACTTAACTGCTGCCTGCCTCAGTTTCCTCACCTGTAAAATAGAAGTGATGATTATAATAAAAACAACCTCTCAGGGTTGTTTTGAAGATCAAATAGGATAATATTTGTAAGAGCATTTAGCAAAGTGCCTGGTACACAGTAGATGTCTAATAAATGCTTGTTTCCTTCCTTCTTCCTCAGAGCCTAACATAGCACTCTGTGTCCTGAAATCCCTCAAAAATATCAGTTGAATCAATGAATGAATGAAACCCTAAAGGGCTATAACAATGTCAGCTGTATGTCACACAGCTATCTGGACAATCTGATAAATTGTAGTACTCAATGAACTAGATCAAAAAGTGACATCCGTAAGAATGGCCATGCACTCTTAAATATACTCATACTCACTTGTGGAAGGGACTCCAACCCTTCTTTTGGTTTATTTTTTAACACATTATTTGAATGCTCTTGAAAAGCAATGGGATAATTTTCTGAAATATCAGGTTTTTAAAGCAAAGAAAAAGCATTTCTTTTCTGGGGGGAACCTAAACATTTACAAAAGGGGTTCTGCAAATTCTAATTAAAATGCAGGATTCTGGCAATGCCTGAGGTATGGTTTCATGAGGGGCAAAGCTAGGATAAGCTGTTAAAATAAGGATTAGCTCATGTTTCTGGGACCACACTCATGTAGTCACAATTGGACAGATTTTGAAATTCAGTGATAACTGAGCAAAGCCAGCCTGGGACTTAGTGGAAAGAGCCCTAGAACAGGGGACAAAGCCCTGAGCTTTAGTCTACTGCAGGAATAATCAGCTGTATGACCTTGGGCTTTCACTTGCCCTAACTTTGGATGTAAAAGTAGTAAGCTGCACTAGATAAATTCCAGGGTCTCTTCCAGCTCTGGCATTTTATGTTCTAAGGACCCTCCCACCCCTGACATTCTGTGTTCTAGAGGCCCTCCCAGCCCTGACACTCTGTGTTCTAGAGGCCCTCCTAGTCCTGACATTCTGTGTTCCCAGGGCCCTTCCAGTTCTGATATTCCCTGTTCTAAGGACCCTCCCAGCTCTTACACTCTCTATTCTTAGGTCCCTTCTAACTCTAATGTTCTGTATTCTAAGGTTCCTTCCAGCTCCAGTACTCTGTGTTCTAAGTACTTCAAGGCTAATTAGAGACAGTTACTGAGGCTTCAACAAATGAAGAGTATAGGTTGTAAAATACATTTAATTGACAAAAGCTAAATTACCAAAGGCAGAAATACTGCAGGAGGTGGGTGGCTAGGTGGTGAAGTGAACAGAGCACCAGCCCTGGAGTCAGGAAGACCTGAGTTCAGATCTGGCCTCAGACACTTAACACAAAACTAGACTAGCCATGTGATATTGGGCAAGTCACTTAACCCCAATCGCCCTGCCCTCCCCCTTCCAAAGCAAAAAAAAAAATACTGCAGGAAGCACAAGGATACATTCCAAAACATAGAACCATTCCCATGCTGACTTGTCTCATTCTTTTTCAAAGAATTACATTATTATATCATATATAATATATATCATATTATATATAATTATATATTATATTACATTATTATATTATATATAATTACATGTAATATATTATTATGATATATATTTATATAATTATGTTACATATGAACAGAAAAGAAGGGGTCCAGGCACAAAATAAGAGCAAGGGATAGCAGAAAGTTAAGCCTGAGTGTTACACCAGCATCTGGGACTTGTTAAAGGAATTAGAGGGAAAACTCCTCAACAGAAGGCTTGTGGAAGGGCAAGGCTAAGACTCACAGGGGATGAGAAAGGATGCAAAGGCAGTGATCTGAACAAGTGGATGGTGTTTAGAGACCATTAGGTGCTTGAAATAAGAAATACCCGAGTGTGAATCCTGCCTCAAATACTTATTATATGTATAGTTAGGATTCTTAGGATCCTGAGTAGGGGCAATGAACACCAACATGTATGTTCTTCCTGGTGGGGGGGGGAGGGGCCGGGGCACCTCAATCTACTTTAGGGATTTATAAAAGTGTGAGAGTACCTGATAGCTGAGCACTTAGCATAGACTTTTTGACACAGCAAAAAGTCTAGTCTCATTGTGGAGGTATATGAGAATGTAATTTGACTAGACAGTAATGATAATAATATCTGACATTAATGGTGATATTTCACTATTGTGCCCTTCCTAACCAACCTATCTTACTATCTTGCTAGTGTAAGGAAGAGAAAGTTCTGGGAGAGTGGGAGACAGAGAGAGAGAGAGAGAGAGAATTATGGCCCACCAAATCCTCCTGATTCTGTGGCCAGTCATCCTAGAGGTAATCATCATCACTGGTGACAAATCAGAAGCTGCTATATCTTCTCAAAAGAGACCATGCCCTTTAGCAAGGAACCAGAGTTTCTCCCACAGAAAGGAACAGGAAGAAAGCCCAGGTACCCCTGATCTTCACATATGTCTATAGAACTTGAGGGCATGCAAAGTGTTTTCCCCACAATGAGATAGGTGTTGTCTCTCTCTTAAAGACAGGAAATGGAGACTCAAACAGTTGAAATGACTTACCTGGGATCACATAAAAAGTGACAGGATTCAAAGCCAGGTCCTGTGAGTGCAAGTTCAATGCTTTTGATTGTTAATGCTACTTTCTTTTTAAGCATGCTCTCAGTATCCACTAATTCATTTTGTAGCTATAGATACATTCTCCTCTCTTGAGAAGAGCCTAAAGAAAGTGGAAATTTGATAATCATAGTTAGTTTACCCAGGGTAGACATTCAAAGAGTTTAGTTCTGGAAGGAAAAGAAAAAAATCTATCACATAAGTAAGTCTAGCTTAGCAGGTGCTGGTCACTTTGATATCTCCAAAAACATGCAAGCTACTAAAGAAAATTAGTTAATCAAAAAAAAATAGCTTTGGTTTTGCTTGATAGAGACCAGAAAAGGGGGAAATAATAGGGGAAAAGTTCATAATATTTGATTTATCATAATATGGAAGACCATGTTAAAGAGCATCAGAGTATTATCATCTCCAGACAAAAACAAGAAACATAACTTCTATAACTCTAATGCATGACCCTTCGCCTCCAAAATTCTAGGTTCATACAGATCAGGTTTGATTTGGGGGGCTAATCCTTAAAAATCATATTCCCCTTGGTCCATCTATTCCACCACCACCACCCCAATCTGGGAAATCTCCAAATATACTCATATCTAGGTAACCACAAATACAAGTAATAAGGTACTCAACTCCTGTATAGGGACTCAAGGTAACAAGTGCATATTGAGTAAAGGACAGATTTTATCTCACTCCACTGGAAATGAAGGCACCAACTACTTTGAGGAGCCTGTGAACAGATACTATGAGACATAAAGCTTTCATAGAAATTTATGAACTCTCTTCTATAGAATACCGAACTTGGGGTTGTCTGTGGAGCAATACTTTGACATTCTTATGAAATCTCTCTCTCCCACAGGTTTCTGCAAATCCTACCAGACTCATAGTGCCTCCCAGTGGTTTGGCTTCCCCAAGAAGATAAACACAATCTGAATAAGCTGAACAGTAAGTTCCTTGCCCTCAGACCTGAGCTGTCCAATTAATTCCTGGTAATAATGGAGAAAAGAATACTAGGCTTCTTTTCTTATATCTCTTAGATTTAGTCCATTACTATTCTTCTACTAAGAATACCTTCCCATCATATCATCTTGGGGACAGACCTACACCACTGAAAACCAATGGGTATATTCACACTTTCTTCATTTTTCCCACTTTAGAACAGCTGAACTCCAGAGAGCTCATGAATTTGATTGGGGAATTTTCCCAATCAACACCTTCTGCAAAAGGCAATAAGCATTTATTTAATGCTTACTATGTTCCAGGCACTGTGATGAGAACAGCATACTATTCATTTTGACATTTTAGATTTTAACTTTTAGAGGCAAGGAGGGAAGAGCAAACATAACCCTCAAATACAATCATTTTAATTCAGTCAGTTGACTTTGTCTCTGAGTGTGCCTGGATGGGTTTATTTCCCAGGCATAAATCCAAATGAGAGGAGCCTTTCTGGCCCTTTCATGATCTAAACAGCAATGAGGTGGCATAAGAGGGAATCATAAAGACCTGAGTTCAAATCTTCCCTCAGACATTTACCATATGTGACCTGGACCAAACCATTTAATTTCTCTCCAGCTTGGTTACCTCATCTAATAACACCTACCTGCCAGGGTTGTTCAGAGAATGAGATGAGATAATGTTTGTAAAGTTTGTAAAGTGCTTTGCAACCTTAAAAATCAGACATAAATACTTGTTACTGTTATTATTAAAGCCGACAGGACCTGTGATTCATTTTTGAGGAGATTCTAACACCTCCTAAATCTAGAATTAGCCAGACATAGCTTTGAAAGACTTAAGACTCATAGAGTTAGAAGGAACCTTGAAATATAGAACTTCAGAATTGGAAGAGACTGCAGAACACAGAATGGCAGAGCTGAGACAGTCCTTAAAGACCATTAATCCAATTTTCTCATTTTAAAAATGAGGGAGGAAATAAGGAAACTGAGCCCCGAATTTGTCCAACATTATCTAGTTAGTCAACGACAGGTCTAGGACCAAAGTCCATGTCTTCTAATTCCCATGCCAGGGTTTCTCTGACTCACAGAGCTGTCAAGATTCCTCTCTGATGTTTCTGCATTTTCTGAAGGGAAGATGCCATATAATGAGATGCTTTGTGATTTTCAAATCTTCTAGGCTACCTAATTTAATAACCAGGAAAACAGCACAAACACCCAAATGAAATATTTGCAGACCACAGACTTAGTGATATTTCCCTGCCCTTGGCTTTTGCCTAACATTAGAGAGATGCTTCAAAACAAAATATAAGGCAAGAAAAAGAAATTGAAGAAGGATAGCAGAATCCAAAATAATTCCTTCTAATATAAAATCAAGGTTCAAGTAATTAAAAATAATTCAGGTTTGAAGTTACCCTAAAATTAAAGATGTTGATAAATCCTCTGATATTCAAATCAAGAAATATTTATTCAGCCCTCGGTCTATGTGCAAAGATATGTGCTTAGTGCCAAAGATACAAAGATGGAAAATTGCCAAGTCCCTGCCTCCCAGAAGCTTATGGGTGGGACACAGTAGGTACCCTGATAAATTTAATGCAAAGTAAAGTATGACAGGAGCAGAGGACTTCCAGGCACAGCACTCTAGGAAAATTTGAGGAAGAAGGTTCTGTGGGCATTGGCTGAATCATAAGTACCATTAAGACCAATCTATTAGTCATCTTACTTTGAACTTCAAGAATTCATAATTGTGTTACTCTGGGTCCTCCTTCACTGGCATAGATTCTAGCCTCTCTATGGTTTAGCAGACCATCTTAGGGTTCCTGGGGGAAGGCAGAGGGGGAAGATGGACAAGGGTATGGGAAGAGGAAGAGAATAAACATTTATTAAGCAGACTGAAGTATATTTTGTTCTCTTTATAGATCCTTTTTTTGTTTGTTTGTTTTTTGGAACATGTCTAATGTAGAAATTTGGCTTGTATGAAGATGCATACCTGTACTAAGTTTGTTTTTTGTGGGATTTTTTGTTTGTCTTTTGCCTTTTCAATGGGGGGAGACAAGTAGTCAGAAATAGATAATTTGGAACTGAAAATCAAACTAAATTTTAAAAAAATTATAGAGGGGATTGGTTTAGAGAAAGCTGAGAAGAATTGTATGAGCTGATACAAAGTAAAGTAAGCAGAACCAGGAGAGTTATTTATACAGCAACATTGTAAAAATGAACAATGAACATTTAAAAACTTCAATCAATGTGATGATTAACCACAAGTCCAGAGGACCAATGATGAATGCTGCCCACTCCTCACAAGACATAATGGACTAATATGCAGAATGAGACACGCATTTTTGGACATGGTCAATATGAGAATTTGTTCCATTTGACTATGCCTATTTGTTACAAGGGTTTTGTTTTCCTTTGTTGTTGCTTTTGTTTGCCACAGGAAAAAGAAGTCAGAAGGAAAGAAAAGCAAATGTTCATTAAATTAAAAAATAAAATTCACTTTAGAAATAATGAAGCCTCCTTGGGGGTAGGAAGTGTGTTGTTTTTGTATTTACATGTTCAGTATATAGTGCAGTATTTGGTACATAATATATACTTAATAAATGTTTACTCCACTCGTTCATTCAGACCTTAATCACATACACATATCATTACTATACTGTAAACCTTGCCAGTTCAGAATAGCTTTCAAGAACACAAAGAAACATTTGAGTCACCATAAAACCTTGGATTAGGGCCTTTGTAGAGATTTTAGTCATCTTAAATGATAGAAATCATGGTGAAACTAGAATCTAGCTGAGACATTCAGTCCTGGAAATCTTTCTTCCCAGAATTCTAGGACTGGAACTTGAGTGGTCATCTTCTCATCCAATTTTCTCAACAGAACTGCAGATAACCTTCTTGCCAAGAAGCTGAGACTTTATTTTCTTTGGATGGATCAGCAGAGCCTAGCTCTTCATGCCATCAGTCAGGAAAGTCTCTATTAACTGACCCCATTCTTGTGACCTCTACAAGGGAGTTCCCACTCACCTCTTTTCAAACTCCAGACTCATTACCCTGATGGATCCAAGAGTTTCTGTCCTTCAATATTTTTTGTCTTTGTTAAGTAGAGGTTAAGATGAGTAGTCTTCAAAGAACTGCCACTTTCCTTTTCCTGAAGTTGACCCATATAAGTCAAGGCATCCATTTTCCTGTTAACAAGCTGAGCTTTCTTTGGGAGAATGGTCAGGGGAGCCACGTGGAGCCGTTTTGGACTCACACGAGATCCATGCATGTTAATAGCCTCCCTCTCAAGGAAATCATCTTGATGTAGAGATAACTTCATGAATCTCTTCAGAGACTTTCTCCTACTCCCCAAGCTGTGCATTCTGGAAACAGCATCCTACAGACCCCCAGGCACTTTGCCTTTCATTTTGGGTTCCCTTAAAGGCAAAAAAGGGGGGACCTGCAACTTTTGGCTGCCCAGCTCCCATAGGCCTTTACTCATAGCATAGCACAGAGCTGGCAATTTTCTTAACGCCCACATCTGCTGCACCGGCCACAACTGATTTATGTTTAATATCTCAAAGGCCTGTGGTGCCAGTCCCATGTTGAGCTCTGGATGGTGGTGGTCTGTCTGTGTTTGTTTGAAATTGGGCCCGGAGAAGCTGACTTGGAGTAAAGACTCCTTGGAATGTAAGCCAGAGGGTTGTCCAGACAGCTCTGTCAGCAAGCTCAGGAAACTGGCTGAAAAATACTGGGAAGAGGCCCAGTTTCTCAAACAACCTGTGGAGCTCTCATGAGAACACACTGTTTAAAAAGAGAAAACTAAATGATCATCTTAATTATAGGGATTTTTTTAATAAAGGAAAGAACCATTAATGATATTCCTCTCCCCTTATAATATGAAGCATGCTTCCATAATTGCCTTGACCGATAAACGGGTCTGGAAAATACTGGAAAGCTTCGATTTTCATGTTTGACTCCTAATTTTTTTTTTTTCTGAGAGAGATGAGAATCAAGTTCCTTAAAGTGCCAGGTTTCTAGTAAACTTCCAACACTGGCCCCCTACGCTGCCTGCACACAGTCTCTGGACTTTAGCTTTCAAAGTGGATCTGCTCTTTACAAGCACGACCTTTAAATTCCTCCCCTCCCCAACTCTAGACAATGGTGAATTGTTTCAGTCCTCAAGACAACATCCCCAGATGAATCAGCAGCTTGTACCTGTGACAATTACAACATCTCTCCTTTTTTATGTGGGGTAGGAGAACTAAGCTTGTCCCTGGGTCACTGAAAGAAGCATATTGTCACAAGAATTGTCACAAGAAGTCGGTAACCAGAGAGAACAGCCAACACACTTTTCACCGTGAGGGGTCACTTTGCAACTTGTCTGAGGGCATAGTCAGAGTCCTGGGTGGATGGATTCACCTGGGAAAGATTTCTTCATCGTGCCATCACTTGACCTTCTCCTCCAGTATATTTAGACAATATGATGTTTCTCAAGACAGTATTTTTGTTCCTGGATCTCCACCCGTCGTTCGTGTGGAATAGTCATTAGATGTGTTTTCTCACTGCTCCATACAGTTAACTTCATTAACATCCTTGGGGAAATTTAGACACATAACAGGGAGACATTTATGCTCCTTATTTCTATCAGTGCCCATGCTACGGGAAATCCTTTCACTGTTTCTTCCTAAAACTAACTTTGGAAAGTTTAAGGGGGAAGGGGGGGCTTTTTTTCCTTTATTTGGTCCAAAATCTCCCCCGTGATGTTGTTCATTATCAAAGAAAATGTATATTGCTGAAACCAGAGGCTGCACTAAATCCCATCAGAGAACAAAGTATTTTTATTCCTACTAGGTAATTATTCCTTAATTATTTTTATCCTTTCCTTATCCCTGAGAAGACTACTGAATATATGCTCTCCTAGGCAGAAGAGAGAGTTTTTCTATATTCTTCACCATCTCCCTGACCTCCATTTACATCCCAACCTCCCACTATTCTACTCTCCTCACCATCACCCTCGTAATTCTTACCTGTTCTTCAAGGTGTGGTTCCTACTCTACATCCTCAGTGGAGCCTTCCCTGGGCAACATTCCCCTAGGGTCTTCTCTTGCCTAGGCATCCCTGTAAGACTCATTTAGTGCTTGGTGAAGTGCTAAAAGTGCATTTGGTGTAATGGAAAGAGCATCTAAAGTGGATTCAGAAGACCTGGGTTTGAATATGGCTCTGTGATTCATCTGGGTCTAATGACTCTAGTCTGTAATAAGAAGAGGCTGGATTCAATGATCTTTAGAAGTTCCTTCTGGCTATAAAGCTTCTAGTCTTATATGCTGCCTTATATTTTCAGCCTTTTTCTTATGTCTCCCCCAACTAAATAGGATCCTAGAAGTCTTCCTATGCCCTTCTATATTCCCTACAGAAACAAAGAAATAGAGGTACCTAGGTGGCTCAGGAGATAAAGCACTGGGTCTGCCATCAGGAAGATCTGAGTTCAAATCCAGCCTCAGACACTTACTAGCTTTGTGACTCTGGCTAACTTACTTAACTGTTGCCTGCCTCAGTTTCCTCAATTACTAAAAAGAGGATTATAGTAACACCGACCTCACAGGTTTGTTGTGAGAATTAAATGAGATATTTGCAAAGGGCTTTGCACAGTGACTAGCACATAGTAGGCATTTAATAAATTCTCATCCCATTCCTATAGCCCCTAGTGTAGATAATGGGTGCTCAATAAATAGTTAATAGATTAGCCCCCCTTCCAGTCCCTGCAGAGTTATCAGAAAATGGGAAGAAATCAGGCATAGCCTGAAGCCAGCTCATACAGGAAGGCAACAGCATATTTTTCAATTTCTAGCATGGGTATTTACACCTTGGAAATAGGCAAACCCAAGGCTTGATTTATAGCTTTATTGAATGCATAGACTTAAAAAAAATGATGCAGAAAATTTTAACAGTGCAAATTAAACTCTAAGGTGAATTGTAGTTACACAGTTTTTTTTTTAATTTCATTTTATTTATTTATTTATTTATTTTCAATTTATGGAATAAAAAAGCATTTCTATAACAGAGTACAATTTTTTAAATTATTAAGTTTGTTTTTATTTTTCCAGAGAACTAGTTGTTAAATATTTATCAGTATACCCCTAAGGAAAACCTATATATACTTCAGTTTTCCCTTCTGTAAGGATACAGGCAAGAAGTTGTGAGAGGGCCAGGGAATCTGCTTTCCTCTTCTCACTCTTGATGGTTCTTACTCAGTCAGACTCTAGCTAGACCTTACAGTAAACCCATGAGTCTCATCGTGTCTATAAATGACCACATGGAATAACTTTGCATTCTATGGAGAGATAAGCAACATCATGCATCGGGGCAAGTGTTGGCTTTGGAATTCAGATATTGGTCCCATCATTTATTACCTGTCTGCCCTCAGGCAAATCACATAACCTCTCAGCCTCAGTTACCTCAACTATGAGAGGAGAGAGTCAAAATGAGATAATCTATGTCAAATGTTTCACAAACCCTAAAGCACTTTATAAATGTTGTTAAATTCCTCTCCTCTTGCTGCCATCATGGGAACCAGAGAATTGTGATACAATCCCAAAGCACCAAGTTTTTCATTGCCCCACCAGAACATACATGACCCACCAGACATGACCTGGGGAACTCAGTTCAGCTCCGTGCATCATGCTCTAGCAATTGCATTATTAACTATTATCCTTTCAACTCCAGAAAAGCCATATTCAGTACTCATGGAGGGAGTACTTTTCATTCTCCTCCTGAACCCTCAAACCTCATTTCCCTACAGTCATTCACTATGACATCTGCCAACAAATACCTTCTCCCAAGTAACTTTAAGAGCCAGGTATATGTACGGAGAACCCTTCCACAAACCTCAAAATATGATTAGATAGCCTACCCAACATTCCACCCCTCTACTATTTACAAAATGAAGTAGTGGGGGATCAACAGCATTTTCCCTTGAGGAGTATAAACTTTCAGAAAGCATCCCTCTATAGACTTTCTATAGGTCACAATTTTACAGGTAGAAACTTGGGTTCATGAGCATAATTGTTTTCCCAATAAATTTTTATATTATAGATCAATGAATCAACCAAGCAGCACTTACTGAAAATATTCTGGGTGTCCAGAGTTGCCCCTGACTTTCAGAGTTGAGACAGTCATGTTCCTTTTCTTAGCTGGAAATGTTAGCAGTATGCTTATGCCCTTTCTTGGTTGAGTTTTGAATTTTTTGCCCTTTCATGGAAAGGAAACATGCAGAAAAGGCTAGAGATGAAAGAACCTATTGAACTGACAAAGGACTGAATCAAAAACTCAGTCAGCTGTGGTGGCACACATCACCTATAATCCCAGCTACCAGGGAATTGAATACTGGCCAATCTCAAGCTCAGGAGGTCTGAGCTTCAATGGACTAAATTCTTTCTAAGCTTGGCATCAATATGATGAGCTCTTGGGACTGGGGTTAGAGTATGGAAGGGGTAGGTAACCACCAGGTTTTCTAAGGAAGGGGAGATCCAGTCCAGGTCAGAAACAATAGCACCAGAGGAGAGGAGAGAGAAGAAGAGAGGAGAGGAGAGAAGGGGAGAGGAGAGGAGGGGAGGGGACAGGAAAAAAAAGAAAAGAGAAATGAACAACAATCCCACTACTGGCTATGCCACAGCTTACTTTTGGAGTGTTCCATAGACTGTAGCATATAGTGACAATAAAAATGGGATCGAGGGTTCAAATATGGGCTCTTCAACTTACTGCTGTTATCTTAAGCAAGTTTCTTCCTATATCTAGGCATTGGGTTTTCCATTTGGGGGAAACCGACCAGAGACTAGTCACTAGACATTCTCCAAAGTTTTGGGTTTTTTGTTGGGGTTTTTTTCCAGAATAACTAATTAGAGGAAGGATTGTGAACATTAAGAAAAAGCAGTGAGCACAAAGAAACAGCAAGGCTACATCAAAAAAAGATCACCTCAGATTCACCTAATTTCCCTTTCTGACAGCGTGACTCCCCTGGTAGATGAGGGGAGGGAATACTGTAGAAAAAGCTTTTGACCAAGACTCTCACAAAATTCTTAGAGACAGAGTGATGAGATGTAGTCTGGATGAGTAGCTCTAGATGTAATCAGAACTGTTTGAATGGCCAGAGCCAGAAAGTGGTCAGATATTCATGGTTCGATATCCATTTGGAAAAAGGAGGGTCTCCTAGAAGATGCCCCAGGGATCTGTGCTTTGCTCTGGGCTGCTTAGCATCTTTTTTAATGGCTAGAATAATATTGAGCACACTGACATTTTCAGATGACACAAAATTGAGAAAAATAGCTAACACTCTAGATCTCTAGATGGCATTGAGCATTCAACACGTTCTTGACAGACTGAAACACTGGGCTGGGTCTAAGAAGAAGTTTAATTGGTATTTTCCCTGGAAATAAATTCACAAATAGAAGGTTGAGGGATAGGGGGAGGTGGGGGGCATGACTAGGTGGCAGTGGGAAGGGAAGGGGAGGGGAGGGGAGGAGGGAAGAGTACCTAAGACAGCAACCAAGTAACCAAGACAGTGAAGTTCATGTCATTAAAGGGTCATTATAAGATGCTGAACGTTGAAAAAGGACATAATGGGGCATAACTAACAGTCTTCCAGAATTTGAAGGGCTACAAGGCAGAAAAGGGACTAGGCTTATTCTACTTGGCCCCAGAGTATTGAATCAGGAACAAATGGTGGAAGTTGCAAAAAGTCAAATTTCAGTTAGATGTCAGTAACAACCTCCTAACAATTTGAGCTGTCGAAGAGGCAAATTAGATCAGCCAGGAGGCGCAGCCTGGAATCAAGAAGACTCATCTTCCTGAATTCAAATTTGACCTCAGACACTTCCTAGCTGTATGACCCTGGGCAAGTCACTTAACCCCGTTTGCCTCAGTTTCCTCATATGTAAAATGAGCTGGAGAAGGAAATGGCAAAACACTTTAATATCTTTGCCAAGAAAACCTCAAATGGAGTGATGAAGAGTTAGACACAACTGAAACAGCTGAAAAAATAAGAACAATTTGGCTCATAGGAAAATAGAGGCTATTTGACCATGACCTTCAACCTTGTAAATCTTTACTATAACCAGTGGTTGAGGAACAGTGGCATGGCATAGACTGCTACCATTAGCAATCTCATTCACCCACTAACTATTGCTTTTGTGTCTCTATCCTAGGAAGAGATATAAAGAGAATGGCAATGGCCATCTCCATCACCACACACTGCTCCCAGTGACTGGCATGGGGACAAATCAGGAAGGGAGGAAGGTGTAGACCAATAGCTTTCAAGTCAAACCCCACATCCAGGTGGCAGCAGGAATGAGGCAGGGGTGAGGAGAGAGGGAGGTTAGAAAGAAGGTTACCAGCTGGCAATGATCAGTTCATCCCACTTCCAAGGAAGAGCCTTAAAATAATAGCAAACCTCCTGCTCAGATATTTGTTCTACAAAAACAGATCTAACTCTGAACCCGCCCAACACCTGTTGAGAAACACTGACCCTCTTACAGGGTTTGGATTTACACTGGCTCCGTATAACACCCCGTAAAGGAGGCCACCGATGCAAAAGATTAAAGAATGCTATTAAGTAAGTTGTTTTACTTCTTTTGAGACAGAAAGAAATCTGCAAAGTGAGAGAGAACTTTCCCCGGTTATTTACTCTCCATTCCTGAGAATTTACTCCATTACTTGAATGGCTTTATATAAGCCGCCTAAGTCCGGTCATGACAGAGCTTTATAAGGTGCAAATGTTGAGGCAGAGCCAATACTGTACTTGGGGGGAAGGGCAAGAGGGAATGGAACAACCATCCTGGTCTAATGGAAAGTTAACACTAATAAAAACTTCTGCTGTTGGCATGATTTCCAGACCCCAGGGGAAAGATGAACAAGGTTTCGCACCAGTTCCATGAAGTCCCCAGCAAAGTGCCTGGATGTGATAGACATTAAGACCCAACACAATACAGTTGCTACCTCTCCTGGGCTCTCCCTTTATGAAAGTCTGTAAAGTCCCCTCTGGATCTGAAAACATCTGTTTTGGACTAAAAGAGCTCTCATGGCTTTTAACTTCTTTCAAGTGTGTCCCCAGTGTTGGGGAAATGTGAAGTGTCACAGAAGAAAGGGAGGCAAGCTCACACCTTACCAGTCTTCCTTTCCCTTCATCATTTCTTAAATATGACTTGCCAGTTTACTGAGTTCCTTCACCAAATTTTCTTTGGGAGAGAACATAATACTTTAGTTTCACAGAGTAGCCCAAAGATAATTTGTCCGCCTTACTCTGCCAACCATATAACACTGAGCTATGCACTGGACAATGGTGGCAATTATCTATACCAGGGCTTCTTAAACTTTTTCCACTCATGACCCCTTTTCACATTTAAGCAACATTCATGGGTGTTGTGTGGCATGACAGCAACAGTGCACTTTCCCCAATATTATAAAGTAAGGAATATAACCAGGGCAAAATGGGGTGAATCTTGGAATACTAGATAGGAAACCTGGGTTCTAGACCATGTATGGTAGCCTAGCTCACTCTGTGATTCAGCACAAGTCACTTACTTCTTAGAGTCTGAGTTTCTTCCCTGGTCAAATGGAACAATAACTCCCCCCTGCCTAATTACAGGGATATCTGAGGATCATATGAGACAATATAGTATGTATGCAGTCCAAAGTGTGCATGCTTTGTCTTTAGAACCAGAAGTTGCAAATGATACAACACGGGCAAGTGCAGTCAAAAACACCTTGGATTTGTTACACATTTGATTTTGAATTAATTTTTAGTTGTTGTACATTTACAAACTTTTTACTATTGCAAAAATTTTTGTGACCACACATGGGGTCACAATCCACAGTTTAAGAAGCATTGTTCTACACAACTGAGTGTCCTCCCCCTTCTTTCCTTCCTTCCAAAGAAATAAATATCCCCCTAAAACATGGTCCTCATCTCTGTCTTGGTAGAATCACTTGTGTTGTCAACTCTCTAGGTCTTAAGAGATTCCTTCACTTTGCCCACGTATATCTAGCCATGAAATCTAGCTCTTTGTAGGAAAAATGCTCTAGTAAATCCAAACACGGAATAATAGCATCTCAGAATTGGAAGGAATCTTAGGGCCTACCTACTTCAACCTGTATTTGACCAAGGGTTCCTCCTACAATTAATAATTATAAGAGAAGAATCCCAGAACCAGTGCCAAGTATTGAGTATTTAACCAAAGTTAATCATTTTTAGCACACTGATAATAACTCAACAATCCTCCCCATAGGCCCATGGGATAGTTGGCATAAGACAAAGGTTTTTAGAAAGGATGGAAGGTTTTGAGGGCTTTTTTGATCCAGACCTGTAATTTCTTCAGTATGAGGAATTTCTTGGTGTGGAAATTCCCTCCACTAATTCATACCCAAATGCACAACTAATATGTAATATAGTTTTAAGAAAGTCACCTGGGAAGGGAGGGGCAGAGCCAAGATGGTAGAGTAGAAACAGGACTTCCCCTCCACTCCACTCCTGCTCCCACCTCCTCCAATTCGTGTAAAAAAGACTCTAAACAAACTTTGGAGCTATAGAACCCACAAAATGACATAGAGAAGCTAACCTTCCACTGAAGACATACTGGCAGGCTGGCAGGAAGGGGCCAGCACAGTGCTCTGAGAGTCAAGCCCAGCCCTGCACAAGTCAAGATTTTAGCCTCAGGGAGGCCACAACCAGCCACCAGCTGGAGGGACTTCAGATCACCAACAGCTGTGGTGGTTTCCAGAATTATCAACCCCTAGAAGCCAAGGACAAAGTGAGAGGTAAGTGCAGTGTGGACTTTGGGAACCGGGCATCCAGGAGTGTGGTCTGGCCTTTGCCTCCTGGAGTGAGAAGCATCTGAGTTGTGCAGTCGCCACTGCATGGCTGCTTCAGAGCTCCTGGCCTGCAGATTGTAGGGGGACCAAGAAACCAGTCTGAGGGGTAATAGCTCTTTCTTTAACCTGCTTGGATCTGGATCACTGTCTGGGGTGGAGGTCCTGGGGTTAATGACCAGTGTGCCAGAGCGTGTGGAGGCTTCAGAGAGGGCAGCCAACTAATAGCCCCAGAAGCTGAGAAAACCCCAGTGATTGGGACAAAGCTCCTCCCTCTGGTAGCAGAGTTCTACTGTGGCAAAAAGCTCAAAAGTCAAGTAATTGAGTGGCAACATGAGCAAGCAAAGGAAGCAAAGCAAGCACAGCAGTCTGACTTTGGATTCCTTTTGGGGGGACAAAAAGGATCAAAGCATGGAACAAGAGGAAGACAATGAAGTCAGAATTCCTGCACCAAAAACTTCCAACAAAAGAATAAGCTGCTTACAGGCCATAGATGAGCTTAAGATGGATTTTGAAAACAAAATAAGAGTAATGGAGGAATAATTGGGAAGATAAATGAGAATGATGCAAGAAAATTATGAAATGAGAGTCAACAACCTGACTGAAGAAAATAACACCTTAAAAAATAAATTAACTCAAATGGCAAAAGAGGCTCAAAAAGCCAATGAGAAGAATGCCTTAAAAAACTGAATTTGCCAGATGGAAAAAGAATCTCAAAAGCTCACTTTATGAGAAATCAAGATACTATGAAACAGATCCAAACAAATGAAAAAAAAAAATAGAAGGCAATGTGAAATATCTCATTGGAAAAACCACTGAACTGGAAAATAGATCCAGGAGAGATAATTTAAAAATTATTGGACTACCTGAAAGCCATGATCAAAAAAAGAACCTAGAAATCTTTGAGAATGATCGTTTTAGAACCAGAGGGAAAATAGAGGTTGAAATTATCCACCGATCACCTCCTGAAAAAGATCCCAAAAAGAAAACTCCTAGGAATATTATAGCCAAGTTCCAGAATTCCCAGATCAAGGAGAAAATATTGCAAGCAGCCAGGAAGAAACAATTTGAATATTGTGGAAATACAATCAGGATAACACAGGATCTGGCAGCTTCTACACTGAGGGATTGAAGGGCTTGGAATATGATATTCCGGAGGGCAAAGGAACTGGGATTAAAACCAAGAATCACCTACCCAGCAAAACTGAGTATCATGTTTCAGGGAAAAATATGGTCATTCAATGGAATAGAGGATTTTTAAGCATTCTTGATGAAAAAACCAGAGTTGAATAGAAAATTTGACATTCAGATACAAGAAGCAAAAGAAGCATGAGAAGTTAAACAAGGAAAAGAAATCATAAAGAACTTATCAAAGTTGAACTACTTACATTCCTACATGGAAAAATGATAACTGTAACTTATGAAACTTTTCTCAGTATGAGAATAGTTGAAGGGAATAGAAATATATACACATACATATATATGTGTTTGTATGTATACATACATATATGTCTATATAGGAGGGTATATGGGTGTATGAACATATATGTAAATGTGTGTATATATGTGTACAGACATACATAGACAGAGGGCACAGGACTAATTGAATAGGAAGGGATGATACTTAAAAGGTGAAATTAAGAGATGAGAGAGGAATATGAGAGGATATGGAGAGAGATAGAATGGGATAAATTATCTCATATAGGAGAGGCAAGGGAAAACTGTTACAATGGAGGGGAAGAATAGGGAGGCAAAAGTGAATGGGTCAACCTTATTCTTATTGAATTTGGCTTAGGGAGGGAATGACATACTCCCTAAATTGGGTATCTCACCCTACAGGAGAGTAGGGGGGAAGGGGATGAGAGGGAGGATTATGGAAGGGAGGGCAGGCTGGTCAGGGAGGGAAGTTGGAAGCACCCACTTTTGAAAAGGGACAGGATCAAAGTAGAGAATAGAACTAGTGGGGGTGGGATAGGATGGAGGGAAATATAGTCAGTCTTTCACAATATATCCACTATGGAAATGTTTTGCATAGCTACACATGTACAACATATATCAAATTGCTTATCTTCCCCATAAGGGTGGGTGACGAGGGAGGTCAGGAAAGAATCTGGAATTAAAAGGTTTAAAATCAAATGTTTAAAATGTATATATTATTTTTATTATTATTATTTTACATGTAATTGGGAAATAAGATATACAGGCACTGGGGCATAGAGACCCACTGTGCCCTATTGGAAAGTTGGAAGGGGAATGGGGGAAGATATGGGAGAGAGCAGATTGGGGGAGGGGATGTTCAGTGGGATCACTGTTTCCAGGTGGTGGGGAGGGGAAAAATGGGGAGAAAATTTGTTACTCAAAAATCTTATGGAAATGAATGATGTAAATAAAAAAATAATAAAAATTAAAAAAGAAAGTCACCTGGGTCAATGAGAACTTAAATGAATTTCCTATGGTCACACAGCTAGTATGTTTCTTTTTTTTAGGGGGGAAGGCAAGGCAAATGGGGTTGAGTGATCACACAGTTAGTTAAGTATCAAGTATTTGAGGCCAGATCTGACTCCAGGGCTGGTGCTCTATTCACTGCACCACCTAGCTGCCCCTCAGCTAGTATATTTCAAAGGCAGGGCTTAAGTACACATCTTCCTTATTCTAAAGCTAGCCCTCCATCTACCATGTCATACATAAAATATTATTATCCCCATTTTACTTATGTGAAAACTAAGTGGGGAAATGATTTACCCATGATTACATGTATAGTAAGGAATAAAGCCGGGACTTGAAACCTGTTCTGCTCATTCTAAGACCAGTGCTTTTCCTACACAGATAGTACATACCTATATAGCAAGTGTAGTTCCAGCAGCATTATATAAGGACTGAGGTTATTTTCTAATATAAGGATTGAGGTTATTTTCCTCTGAAGTTATGAGCCAATTAATGCTAACAATATCCCTGAGTTGCACTTTATGCTTTCCCGAGGACTTCTGCCTATATTGTGTCATATGATCCTCAGATATCCCTGTAATTAGGCAGGTTAGAATTATTGTTCCATTCGAAACTCATACTCTAAGAAGTAAGTGACTTGTGCTGGATCACAGAGCAAGCTAGGCTACCATGCATGGTCTAGAACCCAGGTTTCCTAACTACCACTCCAAGATTCACCCCCCTCCACCTTGCTACGTACCTTACTTTATAATATAAGTGAAAGTAAGACAGTAGGGAAATCTGGAAAGATCCTTAAATCTTGAGATCAGAAAGATACAAGTTTGAGTCCTGGCATACTGTCTGGGTGTTGTCCCCTAGAATATAAATTCTTTAAAGGCTGGGGTGGTTTCATTTTATAAAATTATATTTAAATTTTTAATTCTGAACTTAACAAATACCATATTTGGTGGTATTTACATGTATATAATAGAACAGAAAAAAAGGGATTATACATTCAACTACAGGTCTCTATTTTGAACAGTTTATTTTTCTTTTTAAATACAGAATAAAGTCAATAAGTAACTTTCAAAGCTCTTCAGTTCCTCTCTAATTGTTTTGGTCTACTAGCTGTTTTATTCTGTGAATATTTTTTAAAATATTTCATTGACTCTCCTTTCTTTTTATTGGGGGGGATGGTAAGGACAGGTACCCACTGTATTAATCAGAGTTCTTAAGAGTTTTAGCTATTTTTTTTTATACTGTTATAGTTATTGTATCAATTGATCTGCTGATTCTACTCCCTTCACTTTGCATGAATCCATACAGGTAGCCTCGAGTTTCTCTGAAATAATGACATCCATTATTTCTTATTCTTACTGCTTAATCATAATCATAATAATAATGGCTAGCATTTATATAGTGCTTTAAGATTTGTGAAGTGCCTTACAAAAATTATTTCATTTAATTCTCACAACCCTTGGAGGTGGGTGCTATGATTATCCCCATTTTACAGATAATAATAGTAACATTTTGTATAGCTATGTGCCAGGCACTCTTTAAAATTATTATCTTAGACGGGGGAGTCAAGATGGTGGAGTAAAATCAGGGACTTGCTAGAGATCTCCCCCAAACCCTGCCAAATACCTGTAAAAAAATTACTCTAAACATATTCTAGAGCTACAGAACTCACAAACTGACAAAGTGAAGTAAAACTCCAGCCCAAGACAACCTGGAAGGCCTACAGGAAGTGTCCATCACACTGGGCTAAGAGCAGAGTGCAGTCCATATTGGGCTGTGCCAGCACAGGCCAGGCCAAAGCAGACCTCACATGACTGAATCACTGGTAATTGTGGCAGTTTCCAGGCTTCTCAAACCACAAATGCCAAAGATAACATAGAAGATCAGTGGGAAAACTCTGTGGGACCTGAGTGAAGGAGGAATATAGTTCAGTTGCGGTCTTACTCCACCATCCAGGGTGGCGGCAGCAGCAGCAGCAGTAGCAGTAGCCACTGCTTCTGGGGCTATGGACCTGTAGACAATTGGGGAACAAGCAGATGATACAAAACTCCTGAAGCCTGGGACAGTACACTCACCCCCATCCTCACTAGAAGTAGAGTCCTACCCTGATAAAGAGGTAGAAAGTCAAGTATTTGACTAAGATGAGCAAACAGTATTTAAAAAATCAGACTATAGAATCTTACTTAGCTGACAAAGAAGATCAAAACATATAACCAGAAGACCACAAAGTCAAAGCTTCCCTATCAAAAGCCTCCAAGAAAAATATGAATTTGTCACAAGCCTTGGAGGAGCTCAAAAAGGATTTTGAAAATCAAGTAAGAGAAGTAGAGGAAAAATTGGGAAGAGAAATGAGAGTGATGCAAGAAAATCATGAAAACGAGTCAACAGTTTGCTAAATAAAGGAGACCCAAAAAAGTGCTGAAGAAAATAACACCTGAAAAATAGAATAACTCAAATGGCAAAAGAGGTCCAAAAAATCAATGAGGAGAAGAATGCCTTAAAAAGCAAAATTGGCCATATGGAAAAGAAGGTTCAAAAGCTCACTGAAGAAAATAATTCCTTAAAAATTATAATGGAGCAAATGGAAGCTAATTCACTCCAAAAAAATGAAAAAAATAGAAGACAATGTGACATATCTCATTGGAAAAACCACTGACCTGGAAAATAGATCCAGGAGAGACAATTTAAAAATCATTGGACTACCTGAAAGTCAAGATAATATCCTCTTTCATGAAATTATCGAGGAAAATTGCTTTGATATTCTAGAACCAGGGAGTAAAATAAAAATTGTAAGAATTCATTGATTGCCTCTTGAAAGAGATCCCAAAAGGAAAACTCCTAGGAATATTGTTGCCAAATTCCAGAGTCCCCAGGTTAAGGAGAAAATATTGCAAGCAGACAGAAATTCAAGTATTATGGAAATACAATCAGGATAACACAGGATCTAGCAGCTTCTACATTAAGGAATCGAAGGACTTGGAATATGATATTCCAGAAGTCAGAAGAGCTAGTATTAAAACCAAGAATCACCTACCCAGCAAAACTGAGTATACTACTTCAGGGGGGGGAAGTGAAAATTCAATGAAATAGAGGACTTTCAAGCATTCTTGATGAAAAGACCAGAGCTGAATAGAAAATTTGACTTTCAAATACAAGAATCAAGAGAAGCATGAAAAGGTAAACAGGAAAAAGAAATCATAAAGAACTTATCAAAGTTGAACTACTTACATTCCTACATGGAAAAATAATTGTATCTTATGAAACTTTTCACAATATTAGAGTAGTTGGAGGAAAGATAGATG
Source organism: Gymnobelideus leadbeateri (assembly GCA_011680675.1). Lineage (NCBI taxonomy): Eukaryota > Metazoa > Chordata > Mammalia > Diprotodontia > Petauridae > Gymnobelideus > Gymnobelideus leadbeateri. Next base: position 494,076 of record WOXC01007555.1, read on the forward strand.
ATAGATAAATAGATAGATAGATAGATAGATAGATAGATAGATAGATAGATAGCACAGGGTGAGTTGAATATGAAGGGATGATATCCAAAAAATAAAATTAAGAGGTGAAGGAGGAATATATTGGGAGAAGGAGAAAAGGAGAGGTAGAATGGGATAAATTATCTTACATAAAAGAGGGAAGAAAAAGGTTTCACAACAGAGGGAAAGAGTGGGAAAAGTGAAAGGGAATGAGTCAACCTTACTCTCATCGGATTCAACTTAAGGAGGGAATATCATACACACTTAATTGGGTATTTCAACCTATAGGAAAGTAAAGGTGAAGCAGATAAGGCAGGATGGGGATGATAGAATGGAGGGCAGATTGGGAGATAGGGTAGTCAGAAGCAAACACCTTTGAAAAGGGACACGATCAAAGGAGAAAAATAGAATAAGTAGGGGGTGGAATAGGATGGAGAAAAAATAGTCTTTCACAATATGACTATTATGGAAGTGTTTTGCATAATTACACATGTATAACCTATATTGAATTACTTACCTTCTCAATGAGTGTGGGTGGGGAGGGAAGTAGGGAGAGAATTTGTAATAAAATGTTAGAAACAAATGTTAAAAATTGTTTTTACATGCAACTGGGAAATAATATATTCAGGCAATGGGATAGAGAAATCTATCTTGCCCTACAAGAAAATAAGGGGGAAAGGGAATTAGGGGGGAAGGGGTGATAGAAGGGAGGGCAGACTGGGGGAAAGGGCAATCAGAATGCACACTATCTTAGGTGGGGGAGGGGAGAGAGGGAGAAAATTTGCAACTCTAAATCTTGTGGAAATGAATGTTGAAAACTAAAAATTAATTAATTAAAAAGATTGTAAAAAAAATAAAATAAAATTACTAATTTAATCTTTGTAAGAACCTTGTGAGGTAAGTGTTATTATTATCCCCATTTTATAGGTGAGAAAAGGCAGACAGAAGTTAAATAATTTACTCAGGTCAAATAGAAAGTAAGTGACTTGCCCAAGGTCACATAGCTAGAAAGTGTCTGAGATTGGATTTGAATTCAGGTCTTCTGACACCAGGTTCAGAGCTCTTTCCACCTGCCTACCTTCCATGACATTCATATATTATAATTTGCTCAGCTATTTATATCAAAAAGGGCTGTTGTAAATATTATTATACATACAAGTAACTTTCCTCTTTCTTTGATGTCTTCAGAATGTAGACCTAGTAGTAGTATTGCATGGTCAGAGAGTATATACAGTTTAGTAACTTTGGGAGCAGAGTTCAAATTGTTTCCTAGATTGGCTATACCAATTAACAGCTCCAACATCTATCAATGTGCCTGTTTTCCCCCTCCCATGTCTGCCATTTTCCTTTTAGGATAACTTCACCAATTTGTGTAACTATAGATGTGAGGTGCAAACTCAGAGATGCTTTGATTTGTAATTCTCTCACTATTAATGATCTGGAGTTGTTGTTTTTCATATTGCTATTAAAAGCTCAATTTTCTTCCCTTGGGAACTGTTTGTTCATATACTTGGACTATATATCAGTTGGAGAGCGGCTTTTATTCTTATCAATGTGAATCATTTCTTTATATATCTTGGAAAAGAGACTTTTATCTTGCTACAAAGGTGTTTTTTCCTTCTAATTTTAACTGCATTTTAATGTAAAATTTTATGTAATAAAAATAGTCTTTTTCTTCTATGATTTTCTCTATTCCTTGTCTAATCATGAACTCTTCCCTTATCCAAGGTCTAAAAGGTAATTTTTTTCCATGGTCCTTGACTTTCTTTATGATGTGACCTTTATTTAAATAAGCTGTTCATCAGTTTGGAGCTTATATTGGGATGTGGTGTGAAATATTAGTCTATACCTAATTTCTGCCAAGCTGCTTTCTATTTTCCTAGGAGTTCTTAATATAGATAGTGGTTCCTCAGCCCAGTAACTGGGGTCTTTGAAGTTATTGAACACTCTGCCACTATGGTCATTTGCTTCTATAAATTGTATACTTAATCTGTTCTACAGATAGGCCTCTATTTTCTGCCCAATCCCAAATGGTGTTGATACTTAATCCTGACTACTTATTCCCTAAGTGACCTTAGGTAAGTCTCTTCAACTTTCTGAGCCTCAGTTTCCTATATGCAAAATGGGGATAATACTTGGATCTTTCTCATAAGAGTTGAGATACGAATTAAATGAGATGAAATACATGAAGTCCTTTGTTACCAAAAAGTGATTACAAATATATGAGCTGCTCCCACTGAAAATTTCTTCTCCACCTGGAACTATAGGTAGAAAAAGTTCATCAGAGTAATTAATTGAGAACACACTGATTAATATTAACCATGCAAAGAACTTGGTTTCTATGGGACATGCCAAAAATTCTAAACATGAGGTTTACCGTCAGGAAGTTAACAATCTAACTAGAGACACAAGACATGGAATGATAGCATTTATTGCTTTATATTAATTAAAAGTCAAAGAGTCTTAAAACTTTTGCTAAATGGTTATATGACCTTGGATAAATCACTTCCCTTCTCTAGATCTGCTTCCCCATCTGTCACATAAAGGGGTTAGACACTAGATGATGTCTAGAGCCACTTCCAGCTCTAAATCTTAGGAAAGCTATGAATGGTATCTTTTAGAGTCATGAGTGACAGCTTCCCCTTCGCATTCCAAACATACTAGTGAGTGATATTGTCTATTCCCAAGTGCTTCACCCCTGACATCTGAATAAGAGCTATCACATAGAGATGGGATAGATTTGAGTTAAGAGATTAACTAAAATCACTTTTATAAGACAGGGCTTTTTTCTTACCTACCAAAACATTCAACAAATCATTACTAATTGTGCTAAGCATTTATAACAATTCTGTAAGTGTTTGATTTTTTTTCCATTTGGGCAAATGATAAGCCTTCTATTTTTTATTATATGGTCTTCCAGAGTTGCCATGGCTGAAAAATTCATCTTCCTATGGCCAACCTGTTGATCTCAGATGATGGACATATAGCCATCATTGACCCAGCTGAATAGGACCTGTCAGAGCTTTTTTCTATAAAGAAGTAGGGCAGCAAAGTGGATTAAGAACTGGGCTATGAGTCAGGAAGGCCAGGGTTCAGATCCTATCTGACACTTCCCACTAAGTGAGCTGGGAATCTTGCATCAAGAGCCTGTGAACTTGATTTTTCTTTTTAATATATGAATATTTCAAAATTTCTGGATTGCTTTGTAATCTGATATATTTTATTTCATGCATTTGAAAACACGTTTCTGAGAAGGATTCCACGTACTCGCCAGACTGCCAATGGGTTTGTGATACAAAAAGAGCCTAGGAATCCCCCTTGACTAATCTTCATACAAATCTTCACACTCCAAGCTGTACTTTGTACCCTCATTTTCCTTTCTTGGGATGTATTCCCCTTTCCTTTCTGTCCATGCTTCAAGGACCTAACGGCCTAAATATAGAACAGGAAGTGATCTTAGAGGTCATCTCTTTCTGTCCCTTGATTTTATAGATAAAGAAATTGAGTGAAACCTATGAAGTCCTTCTCAGAATCATGTTTTTAAATGAATTTTTAAAAAAAACTCCAGATTACAAAGGGAACTGGCAACATTGAAATACAGTTATCAAGGGGTGGCTAGGTGGCGCAGTGAGTAGAGCATCAGCCCTGGAGTCAGAAGGACCTGAGTTCGGATCCGGCCTCAGACACTTAACACAAAAACTAGCCATTTGACCTTGGGCAAGTCACAACCCCAATTGCCCCTCCAAGAAAAGAGAGAGAGAGAGAGAGAGAGAGAGAGAGAGAGAGAGAGAGAGAGAGAGAGAGAGAAGGAAGAAAGAAAGAAAGAAAGAAAGAAAGAAAGAAAGAAAGAAAGAAAGAAAGAAAGAAAGAAAGAAAGAAAGAAATGACCTCAAGGTCACTTCCAGTTCTATATCTAGGATCTTAGGTCCTTAAAACACAAATGAGAAGGAAAGGGAAAATGAATATACAAAGGTACAGAGATAGAAATATAAACATTTGTTTGGAAGACTAGTCTGGGTGGACTTGTTGGCCTTTTTTGTATCATAGAAGCTTTTGCAGTCTGGCAAAGCCTATGGAGTCTTCAGAATCGTGTTTTCACATGCATAAAATAAAATACATCAGATTACAAAGGAAACCAGCAATATTGAAATGCAATTAGTGACATTTTTTTTAATCAAGCTCATGGATCCCCTAGACTGAGTGGAGTTTGCATAGGTGGTAATGGGCAACAAAACTGGAATCAAATTGGAAAAAGACCTAAAATGCCAACCTCATGAGTTTGGGATTTGTCCTAAGCAATATGATGAAAGTCATGAGTTTAAAAGATTAATCTGAAATTATGGACTTCTCTACCTATTTGCCTAGTTTCCTTTGGTACTGAAACAACTATGGTCCTTCCATCTGGACACAAGCAGTACGTGAAGATCTGAGAATAGAATGTCACCCGGCGAAGAATTAGGAGCTATGTAATGGTTCTACTCCCAGGTGAAGAAAGGAGGGGAGAGGAATCCAGAATATCCAGGGAGTCAGGTCTGACTATTTTATTAGTGAGCATGTTAGGAAGCAGGAGCCAGAAAGGAGAAATGTGATTTGGAAATAGTTTGGGAGTCAATTGGGCATGGAGAGACAGGGAGGCTATTCCAGATGTGGTAGGATAGGGTTGGGGGAGGGAGTAAAAGGGAGAGGGTAGGGAAATATGAGGAAGGGTCAACTATCTGCTCCATAGAAACCATCTCAGAAGAGAGAAAATCCCTCAGATGGGAGGGCTCAATGCCCCTTGCAAGAAAGAGCTCCAGGCATTTGAATGCAGCAAGAAGAACTTGAAAGTTTAAGAAAAAGAAGAAAAATATGGAAAAGAACAAGCAAGTTATGGGAGGAATAATTTTTTTCTTTTTAATATAAAGCTGTTATTCTCAAATCTCAACAATGACATGTCTTTAAAGAATAATCAGATAAGGGAGCAAAGAGAAACTTGTTTTAAACTTCACAGAACCCATGGTAGGGCAATATTTACATTAAATTTAAAAGCAAATGAAATAACAGGTCAGTGAACATTGGAGCAGTTTTGCCAGTTAACATGCATTTACTACTGACAGATAACCAACAGGCTGGGTTTTGAATAACAAAAATAAAACAGTAATAGGAAGATGGGTCTGAGCAGGCAGTCTTAGGAGCTTTCATGAAGAAGTCACTTCTTCAACTATCTTTATAGTGTTAAAAGTACCTTAATGAGAAGGAAGAAAGAATTTTAAGTGATTTTTTGGTTTTTTTATCCCCTTTGGAAGTGGAACGTGCTCAGATTTTAGATGATTATAAATGAGAAAGATTTTGGACTCTTCCAAAATAGAAAATTTGACCATGCAACAAAGCAGAATAATCTAAATGCATTAAGTTCATTAATTAAAATAGTCACATCAAGACATTTTTAATTTGGGAGAGAATAAATTGTCTCTCTTTTCATTTGCAGCTACTTATTAAAACAAAGCCCTTAAATCCACAATAAAATCTTAGAAGGACCTTAGAGATTATCTAGTTCTTAACCTGGGGGTCTGTGGACTTTGTTTTTTAATTTGTTGATAACTTTTTTTAATAGAACTGATTTCCTTTGTAATCTGATGTATTTTATTTTATGCACTTATAAAAATGTGATACTGAGAAAGACTCCATAGGCTTCGCCAGACTCCCAAAGGGTCCATGATAACAAAAAAAAACAAAAAACAAAAACAAAACTAGAAATCTTGGTCAAGTACAACATCCCCATTTTACAGAGGACCAGAGAGAGGAAGAGGGCTTGCCCAAGGTAGTGCTAGAGGTGGGATCTGAACTCAAATCCTCTAACTTCAGGCCCTTCCCACTGTGCCATGTGGCGACCTCTGAAAACAACCTGCCTCACTTAAATCCAATTCACAAGCAAGTCAAGACATTACCTTCTTCAAGAACGAAGGACCAAAGACAACAATAGAATGTCAGACTTATACATGGGAGTGACAGAGAATGGAGAGGAACTTGTCTGGTTAATTCACCCATTTTGCAAATTAGTCAGGGAAGCTGTAGTAGGTCAGAGTAATTGGATCCAAGCCATGACTTTATCTGCAGTCAATGAAGCCCTTCAATGTACCAAGCTATCCCTTGCTGAGTGACACCCTCCAGGGCACCTAACAGTCTTGGGATGCCCCAAAGGGGTTAGAACACAGGATTCGGTTACTGAAAACTTTGAGCAAGTCATACCTGGTGTGGCTCGCCTTCTGGTCGTTTTAAAACATCTCAGTTTCACCATGTGGGAGAGTTCCCCCCGAGTTGTTTTATTACAAAATAAAATGCCTATTAAGAAGGCAAACTCATGCCCAGTCCGACAGAGTGGCCATTGTAAGATATGCAAAGGGTGACGCTCAGCTGGGACAGCCCTTACTTGTTTTGCCCAGTGTAGCCACCAGGGGGTGGGGCCTGGGGGGAACCAATTAATTCATTGAACGGGCCATGTGTCCAGCATTCCTTTCCCCCCTGGCAGAAGCAGCATCTATGCAAATAGAATTTTCCATTTTTTTTTTTTCAGGAAGGGGCTGGAGGGGAAAAGTAAAAGACTAAGGAGGAGAAATAGAGAAAACAACTGAGTGGGAAAGCGGTGTCAGGTTCAATGATTTTATTGAGGTCGAGGCAATCCCCATGGGCCTTTCCCAGGTAAATGCTCCCCAGTTTCCATGGGCATTCTGCCTGCATCAGGATCAGGAGGAGTCGGGCCCGGTGTCTGGTGATTTGAACATGAAGAAGTCCCCAACTGGCAATATTGGGGCGTGTAAATTATTCTTCTGCGTCAAGATTTGGCATGACCAGGGTCAGCGCTACAGAGGGAACAGAAAAACCTTTCATTAGCCTCTCAGGAGATATTAAAAAAAGAAAATAAAAAGTAAAGCCTTTCAAAGAAGAAATTTCAGCCCTCAGCAAAACTGGTGAAAAATCAAGTTTTTGTGGTTTCAATAAAAGCAAAGGATTCTGTGGTTTTCCCTCAAATTTTTCACCGTTTTCCATAAAAACAAAAGCCAATATTTGAAACCGTTTTTCCTATGAAAGTGGCAACATTTTGCCTGGGGACAAATGTTTGAGAGAGAGAAAAAAAAAATCTCCATCTCATTCCAGGCCTGTGAAATTTCCCGTTTTGTTCCTTCAGAAACCACTGACTTGCCTGGCAGTCGTCAAATTTCACCTGTAGCCAAATTTATATACCCTGGATCATATAAATGTGCTTCGGTAGGAGAAACTCCACACCATGAAGAAAAGATTCATTCCTTGGAGTTATAGGTCTAAAAATAAGGGAAAGCATTTTACGTTCTGGAGAGTGGCTCAGGAAGGTGGGGGCGTGACTCATGACCATCACTGAGGAGACTTCTGACGCATAAGTTTGAAGTTTGATTGAGGCCCAGGTCCATAGGTCCAAAAATTGCTCCTACCTAAAGCCCACTTCAGTTGTGCTTTTTCGAATTGGAAGGGACCTTAAAGGTCTTCTCAACAGAATTCCCTGCTGAGAGAACTTAAGCTTTGACAAGGAAAGCAACTTGTCCAGGCTTACAGGAGTCAGTGGTAAAACTGAGACTAGAATCCAAGTCTCCCCGATTCAATGCCCTTTTCAAAATAACATGTCACTTCTCTGATCATTCCATTATTCAGACTAAGTATTTCATAACTCCTAGAGCAAAGGACATTAAGACTATGGCAGAGACTCACAGAGTTCCTTATTCTGAAACGATGAACATAATGAGAGAAGAGGACAAAACATTTTTCTGTCTTCCAGAGGTAAGGTTTTTTGGTTTTGTTTGTTTTGGTGTTTTGTCGTTTGGGTTTTTTTCCCAAGACCAGCATCAAGCCCAGTCTGAATTACATCTTAGACTCTTCATAGCCATGTGATTGTGGACAATTTTTCCATAAAGCACTTTGCAATTCCTAAAGCATTTCTATCTTTGCCCCATATCTTCAAGAAGCATCCTGTTATGTTTTCAGACAGATGCAACTATTAGACAGCTCTCCCTTGTGACTTCAGAAAAACCTGGAAAGACTTATATGAACTGATGCAAAGTGAAGTGAGAAGAAGCAGGAGAACATTGTAGACAGTAACAGAAACATTGTATGATGAACAACTGTGAACAACTTAGCTATCCTTAGCAATACAATGATCTAAGACAATCCCAAAGGACTCATGATGAAAAATGCTATCCACCTCCAGAGAAAGAATTGATGTCACCTGAAAACAGACTGAAGCATAATATTTTTCACTTTCTTTTTTTCTCCCTTTATTTTTGTTTTGTTTGTGTTTTCTTGTGCAAAATGACTAATATAGAAATGTTTGCATGATTGTACATATATAACCACATCATATTGCTTAGTGCCTCAGGGAGAGGAGAAGAAAGGGAAGGAAGGATAGAATTTGGAGCTCAAAACCTTTTTTAAGTGTTAAAAACTGTTTTTAAGTTTTAAAAACAAATGTTAAAATTGTTTTTACATCTAATTGGGGAAAAAACAAAATACTAAATAAACAAACTAAAATTGTTTTTACATGTAATTGGGGGAAAATAAAATATTTTTAAAAAGAAAAAGAAAGCTCTCCATTATGTTAAGCTTATTCTTCTCCCTGTAGCCACAGAGAACAAATCTCCCTCTCACTCAAGTCCTTCAAATATTTTAAGACAGTTAAAATAATTATAGTCAGCATTTATATAGCCTTTTAAGACTGGCAAAAGAGCTTTACAAATATAATCTTGTTCAATCTTCATGACAACCTGTAGCAGCAAGCACCCTGGCATACCCAGGATGGCCAACTAGCACAGGTTCTTTGATCTGTTTTTCTAGGAAACACTGATCAAAAAGGGGTTAACAATCCTACTTTTAATTACATTTATTAGTTCAGGGGAAAGGTCAACATCCTGAACATCAGAGAAAATACAAGCAGAGAAATTATCATAAAGACCGACAGACAGGGCTCTAACTGCCTGAATCAAAGCAATATTGCTATACACTTTACATACACCACTGGATAGAGAGATACTTTACATCTGAGCAGTTAGGGGTCTGAACATATGGCTACTCAGTCTTGACCAGGAAATCACAAGGTCCTTCTCATAATCAAACTCCCAAAGCAAAATACTAACTCAGAGTATTTATATATTTTTCAGAGCCAGAAGGCACCACAACTCTCATGATTCAGTGCGTAATTAGCTTAGTACCAAAAGGTGTGAAGTCCTTCTTATAGGCAAGCCTCCTCTAAGTAAACTCTTTAAGCAAGTTACTTCCCCAGTGGACTCTATGTGATTCAGGAGGTAACACAGCAGAACACATAGGCCTATTAATGGGCAGGGAAACTCTTATATCCCATTAACCTTACACAACCCTGAGAGGTTTAGTGCTATTATGATCCCCATTTTATAGATGAGGAAACTGAGGCAGGCACAATGCTTTTATAATCATCATTCCTTAATACCAATATCAGCTCTCTACCAGACGCTTGGCATAGAGAAGGCTGAACTATGTTCGGTTCATCAGCAGACATAATGATTTAAATTATTAAATCAAAAGATGAGAAAAAGAATGAGAAAGACATAGAGAAGAGAGACTGAGAAAGAAAGAGACAGAGAAATATAGACAGATACAGTAAGAGACAAAGAGGGGAGAGGTAGAGAGGAAAAAGAAAATGAGAAAGATACAGGAGGGAGAAAGAATGAGAAAAAGAAAGAAAGAGGGAGGAAATTAGAGAGAGACAGAGAAAGAGAGTGAGAGAGACAGAGAAAGAGTGAGAGAGACAGAGAGAGTGAGAGAGACAGAAACAGAGAGAGAAAGAGAGAGAGAGAGAGAGAGGCACAGAGAGAGAAAGAGACAGACAGAGAATAAAAGAGCACAGTACTTGAAATCATGGATTATAAACCCCACTCTGTGGCCAGCCTTAGACAAGTCACTTTCTGTCTTCTGGTCCTCACCAGTGAAATGAAGAGGCTGGACTGACTGGTCTCTAAGGCCCTTTGCAAGTCATTCTACATCCTAAAACCTTCTAACATACCAGAATCACTCATTCTAAAATTCAATGATCACACCTTCTGATATGAGAGCTACTCCCACCTGAGTAGTCTTAAGAGGAAAAGACCCCATACAGCTAAGTAAGATACTGAACAAAAGCATTTGATGTTAGAGGCACGTGAAAAAGAAAAAAAAATACTAGGAAAGAATTAGATTTCTAAAAATATTTTAATTACCTGTAAATATTTCTAAGAGTTAAATTAAATTGAATGTACTCTCATCGTGTGAGTTTTAATGAGCCACTTCCTTCTTTTGAAACTCAGTTTCATCGGTAAATGAGAACTTTAGACAAGGTGACATCTAAGGTACCTGACAGCCTCAAAATGCTAAGGGCTTGAATTTCTTATTTCCCTTCAGATGCTATTTTAAGATAAGTAGTCCCCATCACACAGATTATCTCCAATTTATCTGGAATATATCTTGTTTGCACATAGCTAATTTACATCATTAGGACCCATTATCTCCAATCTATCCTGAATATATCTTATTTGCACATAGCTAATTTACATTTTGTCTTCCCCATTAGAACGTTAGCTCCTTGAAGGCAGTAATCTTTTGCCTTTCTTTGTATCCCCCAATACTTAGCACAATGCCTGAAACATAGTAAGAGCTTAATAAAAGCTTATTGACTGAATTAAGTTAACAGCAAACTAAATGTCATAGATTCATTAAATTTCCAATGATGCATTCCCATTGAATCTTTGCTTTTATTTATGACTGAAAAGTGAATGTCAATTAAAATGGTTTCTCTTTACATTGGCCTCTCCAAAGAGAGGTTTGGGAATCTGGATGTTAGTTTTGTGTGTGTTAGTGGAGAGAGACTGACTTAAATATGTAGGGAATTTCCTAGTGGTAAAAGTGAGTGGATTTTTTTAAGGAAAATTTTATTGGGAATAATTTTTTTTTCCTTAGGTGTGAAAATTGGCAGGTAACTGCATTCTCTGACTGACTGCTGAAGACTAGGTTAATTAGAAATGAGGTCTGATTCCAAGACAAACATATTGAGCCTGCTAAGTCTTCTTAGGATGTTTGTCTGAAATGCTTCTGAAAATAGTATAGCTTTCTATAAAGAAATATTAGTCCTTGTTCATAAATGGACTTGAATATATGCACTAACCAAACCTATGCTAAATCGGTATGAGATGAGGGATTAGTCTCTGCTTTTATTTAAACAACCACATAGTTTTTTTATCCTTTTTAATAAATTAAGCTGAGAAAGTGAATATAGACTCCATAATTTCTACTCTAATCAGAATATGGGCAGATTTTTGAATCTGGTTCCCCAGTGTTTTGGTTCAAAAAATGTGATCCAATTAATTGTACAGCATTTGTTGATACAGTTGAACAAGCAGGATGATAGAATTTATAGTGCAGGAAGAGATCTTGAAGGTCATTTTACAGTTGAAACTGAGATGCAAGGTCAGCATTTCACACTGTATGCAAAGATAAACTCAAAGCAGGTATATAGGATTTAGAAATAAAGGATGAGGGGCGGCTAGGTGGCGCAGTGAATAGAGCGCCGGCCCTGGAATCAGAAGGACCTGAGTTCAGAGCCGGCCTCCGACACTTAATCCACACAAACAAAAACCTAGCCGTGTAACCTTGGGCAAGTTACTTAACCCCAATTGCCCTAAAGGGGCGGCTAGGTGGCGCAGTGAGTAAGAGTGCCGGCCTCGGAGTTTGGATGACCCGAGATCAGATCCGGCCTCAGAAAATGAGCACCCACGCATAAATCAAATGACTAGCCGTGTAACCTTGAGCAAGTTACTTAACCCCAATTGCTTTAAAAAAAAAAAAAAGAAATAAAGGATGACAACACAGACAAATTAGGTGAGCACATAAAACATTACCTGTCAGATCTATGGAGGAGGGAAGAGGTCATAATTAAACAAGAGACAGAAAAGATCATGGAAGGTAAAAGGGATAATTTTGATTACATTAAATTAAAAAGGTTTTGCATAAACAAAATCAAAATATCCAAAATTAGAAGGAAATCGGGTAGCAAGTTTCTCTGACAAAGGTATTATTTCTCAAATACATAGAGAATGGAGTCAAATTTATAAAAATAAGAGCCATTCCCCAGTTGATAAATGGCCAAAGGATTCAAATAGGCAGTTATCAGAAGAGGAAATCAAAGCTATCAGTACTTACATTTTTAAAAAAATACCCTGAATCACTAATTAGAGAAATGCAAATCAAAATAACTTTAAGGTACCACTACCCACCCATCAGATTGGCTAAGATGACAGAAAATGAAGATGATAAATACTGGAGAGGATATGGAAAAATAGGGACATTAATGCATTGTTGGTGAAGTTCTGAACTGATCCAACCATTCTAGAGAACAATCTGGAACTATGCCCAAAGGATTATGCATAACCTTTGACTTAGCAATACCACTATTAGGTCTATATCCCAAAGAGATTAAAGGAAAAGGACTCATTTGTACAAAAATATGTATAGCAGCTCTTTTTATAATGTCAAAGAACTGGAAATTGAGAGTATGCCCATCAATTGGAGAATGGCTAAACAACCTGTGATAAATAATTGTGATGGAAGACAATTGTGCTATAAGAAATTATGAGGTTGCAGCAGCTAGGTGGCACAGTGAATAGAGCACCAGCCGTGGAGTCAGGAGGACCTGAATTCAAATCCAACCTCAAGACACTTAACACAAAACTAGCCGTGTGACCCCAATTGCCCTGCCTTTCCCCCTCCAAAAAGCAAAAGAAAAAAGGGAAAAAAAGAAATTATAAGGTTGATTTTAGATGTTTAAGAAGACTTTTTTTAAAAAGTGAAATCAGCAGAACCAAAATAACATTGTATACAGTTAACAGCAATAGTATACAATGATTAACTGTGGATGGTTTAGCTATTCTCAGCAATACAATGATCCAAAACAATTCTGAAGGACTTATGATGAAAGATTCTATCCACCTCCAGAGAAAGAACTGATGAACTCTGAGTACCAATTGAAGGAAATTTTTCTTCTTTATTTTTTTTGCTATTTTTTCATAATGTGGCTAATACAGAAATATGTTTTATATGACTCCATATGTATAATGGGTATCATATTTTTGCCATCACAATGGGTAGGAGAAGGGTGGAGGGAGGGAGAAAATTTGAAACTGAAGATAAAAACAATTTTTAAAAAAGAAACTGAGATGCAGATAAGGGAAATAACTTGCTTGCACAAGATCACATAGAGAGCAAAGAACAGAGCTGAATTTCAGTCCCAGATCAGCTGATTTTTTATTAATTTTAATAAAATTTAATTATTAATAATTAATTTATTAACCCAGTGATCTTTTTATTATATGATATATTATTATAATGAGATATAATATATGGTCATTAATGACATTTTAAGGTCTGCAATGTACTTTACAAAGCATTCTCTTTTGATCCTTACACAAATCCTATGAGGCAGGTGTCGTTATTATGCCCATTTTACAGATGGGGAAAACTAAGGCTTGAAAACTTTAAGTAATGTTTTTGGCCACAGAGTTAGTGATATCTGAGACAGAATTTGAACCTCGATTTTCCTGCCTCTAAATCTAGCACTCTATCTTCTACTTACCTCTCCCATGACATTTACCTTGAGTCTGTGTATAGAGAGAGAATAAATAACGTGTAGATAAGATGATTTCTTGGACTCTTTGGATTCTTTGTTCATTATTGAAGTCATACAATGAGGGAGCCTGGTCTTAATTTAAGTTTTCAATGGCATTTCTTCAGATAGTGACATGACATGGTAAATAAGAGCCCTGGACCTAAGTCAGGAACACCTGAGTTCAAAACTAGTCTCAGACATTTACTAGCTGAATGACCCTGGGCAAGTCACTTAACTTTTGTCTGCCTGTTTTGTCAACTGTAAAATGGGGATCAGAATAGAACCTCCCTCCCAGGGTTGTTGTGTGCATCTAATGAGATAATATTTGCAAAGTACTTGTAAACCACAATGCACTATATAAATGCTTTGTTATCGTTGGGTCATTTTCAGTGGTGTCCAACTTCTCATTTTCTTGCCAAAGGTACTGTCGTGGTTTGCCATTTCCCTTATTCAACTCAATTAACAGATGAGAAAACTGAGGTAAAAGAAGTGACTTGTCCAGAGTCACACAGTTAGTTAAATGAGGCCAGATTTGAACTCAGGAAGATGGAATCTTCCTTGCTCCAAGCCCAGTGCACTCTCCACTGCACCACCAATCTGAAATGGGGACCACTCTCATTGGAAAATCCATTTGTCTCCATCACTCCTACTTTCACTTATGTGATGCTACACAGTGAAGATTCTTACAAATAACACTGAGTAGGAAATACTCAAAAACTTGGTCCAAGGACATATAGAAAAGGACTTCAAACTCTTCCTGAAGGTCCCCTCTCTGGCCAACACTTCCTCACACATGTTGTCTCCTTCCATTAGAAGAATCCCTGACCATTGAGGTCAGGGATTATCTGGCTTTTAAATTTAAGATTCCAGTACATAGTACAGTCCTTGGCATGTGATAAGTACTTTTTCATTCATTCATCCAAGACAATGCTCCTAGATAAAACCATATAAATCTGGAATTTGAATATGACACATACAGTACTGAGTTACATTGTATAAAGCAAGAAAGGTCTATGATGGCAGCCACTGTTGCCATTAAAAGAAAGAAAGAGATGTTTGCTCAATGGGTATTTATTGAACGCTGAATGGGTGAGTAGCTCCCTCCTTGGCACTATGGGATATATAAGAAAAAAAATCTCACATTCACATGTGTAGCACCCCCTCTAAACAGCCAGAGCTTGTCTCTTTCAGAGACGTCTCCTCCCTAGAATCACTATTTAAAGAGTGTATATTGACTTTTAAAGGCCATCAAGAGGCATGAACCCCTCCTGGATCCCTGCCTTGTCATGGCAGAGGGGCAGAGGAGCTCAGTGAAACCATGAACAATGCAGTGCAGGATTACCCAAGATGGACAGGCCATAGTGGAGAGTTGTGACAAAAGATCCACTGGAGAAGGAAATGATAAACTATTCCAGTGTCTCTGCCAAGACACTGAACAGTTTTATGGAGGACAGAAGTTCTTGGCACCATATAGCCCCCGGGGTGACAAAGAGTTGGCCATTACCAAACAAAAAAGAGGCATGGCTCACCTTTAAGCCAGCCAATGACTAGCAGCAAGCCTGACAAATCAAAATCTAAACATTTCTTTGAACTTTAAGACTTTAACACCTCCTTGTTTCTGTTGTATTTTATAATTTTATTAACTGGGTTCGGGGAAAATCAATAAATCCAGCTATCTTCAGATCACCTTCTCTACCGTCCCCCTTCATGTAGGTATCCATAAACTATATAAGTCTATCAATGAACAAGCATTGGCATCAAAGTGACTCCATGGGTAGAGCCTGGACCTGGAGTCAAGAAGACCTGAATTAAATCCCAGCCTCCAACATTTAATAGCTGTGTATCCTCTGTCTGTCTCATTTTCCTCATCTATAAAATAGGATTAATCATAGAACCTATGCTTTTGTAAAGCACATTTCAAATCTTAAAGTACTTTATAAATGCTAGCTATTATAAAGTGCTCACTTTGTACCAGGCACTACACTAAATAATCATTGGATATACAAAGAAAGGCAAAAACAGTCCCTGCCCTCAAGAATCTTATGTTCTAATACAGGAAATAACATGTGAATAATTACATAAATACTAGATCTACACATGGTAGATGGAAGGCACTCCAAAAGGTAGATATTAGCAGATGGGGGTCTCCTGAAGAAGGTGGTATTTGAGCTGAGTTTTAAAGGAAGTCATTCCTAAGATCCTGTGAGCTTATAATAATATTAGCCAGATTCACCAGAAAATCATTTGACTCCCCACTAGACTTTGCCCATGTCGACCAGCATTTTAAAACATATCCCACCAACCTCTGCTTTCAAATTCTTCTCGCCCCAGGAGCTAAAGCTGGTGCCAAGAGCTAGAGAAAGAAAGAAAAGAGGCCCGTCCCTCACTGAGCTGTCTGGTGGCTAGCTTGCAGTACACACTGTTCTGTGTTCAGCTGAAACTTTAGTTATAAAAACCCAGAGGCATCCAGCTGATTTTAGAAAAGGGAAAAAAACATCTCAGTGGGATGCTCCCCCCATCCTGTGTTTACACGAAGAAAACACTATAATAGAACAAGGACAGAGAAGTACTTCTAGCCCTAGGATGAGAGTGAGAATGAATTGCAAAAGGAAATCCAGGCCCCACTGGCCAAGCAGCCTAACTGAATGAGCTACAGGGGAGTGTTTAGCAACAATCAAAATGGAGGGGTGGGGAAGAATAACTTGGTCACATCTCACCCTGAGGGCTGAGGGCTCTACATCTCCTTCCTCCCCCTTGTAGATTGGCACAGACCCTAGATAAGAAAAAGTCATGGGAGGCCCAGAGTAAGAGAAGAAATCTACCTAAGGGCACATGTGTGGTTAACGGTGAAATTGGGGCATGAACCTTTTAATTCCCACTTTCTACTACACCAAGTTGACTCTAAGCTGAGGAACAAAGATGGCTCCATGCCATCTCACTCACTGGGCCAACCTTCTCTCCTGGGATGCTTTGGGACAAAATGAAGGGAGGAATGCCCAGGCTTTTCATGGCTCCCTAGGAGGAGTTGGCCGTAGGGTAATAGCTCAATCTAATGGAACACAACTCTCCTGGTCAAGACTCTTATCTGAGTCTTGTTCCACAAATGAGCTTGGTGTTTAATAAACTGGAGGAGATAAATCATTTCATTAGCTCTTTTCTCTCTCATTTCCCAAATATATTCATTTGAGTAGAGTTGAAATTAGAAATAAATTACCTAAGTCAGGAGAGTGTCCTAGATGTATAGTTTTAGACAATTCTCTTACTCACTGTAAGGCACTTCGTAAACTTGTCCTTATTTAAAGTCATCATTTGGAAGCAACAGGGAACATCATGGTATGTGCTTGAAGCCATCCAGCTCTGAATGCTTTGAGTTTGCCAATGGTTCCCTGAAAAGAAAACTCATTTCTACCAGTATCTACTATATGTGAGGCCCTGTACTAGTTGCTGAGCATATAAAAACAGAAAGAGAATAGTACCTGTCTCCAAGAAGCTTCTGCTTTCCTAGGAGAATATAACATTTGCGCAGAGTAACAAATGCAAACTCAAAACCCTAACTGGGGTCGGGAAGGGAGGTCAGGAAAGGCTCTGCTGGGGGCTGATACCTCACTTCTGAGACTTGCCTGAAGCAAAGAGAGGCAGAGATGAATCTGGACTGAGGAAGGAGTGTCTTTAAGTACTCAGGAGAGATCCAAGGCAAAGAGCTTGAACATGGAGACTGGTGATTTTCCCCCAGTTTTAGGCTCAATGAAATAGGGAAAAGCGAAGTGCTGCCATTGGATGGAATTTATATGGAATATCTTCTGCTGGCTAGATTTCCCCCCAATGGAAGAGAGATCGTAGTGGACTCAGAAGTCTGCTGGGAAGTTGACTGAGAGAGGAAGAAGCACGGTATGATGAAAAAAACAAGGGATCCTAGGAGCATAATGGAATTTTTAAACCTGAGCAAGTCACTTCTCTCTGACCCTCAATCCCCTCATCTGTAGAATAAGGTATATAGACTAGATAGATTTTAAGGACCCTTCCAGTTCTAAATCCTATGAATTTAAGACATTTTCTAGATGTACTTCTATATTCGAGATTGATCTATTTGCTGTAGATTCCTACCAACTGTCAAAAATGCACCAATGAAAATAATCCTTCATCAACTAGGGATAGACCTTTCCTATTTCATCCTTGATTCCTAGGATTTAATCAATATCCTGAATTTAAACAGTACGATTTTAAGCTGTGCCCGAATTCATAATCAGATGACCACCCTACTTACGTAACAATAGTCTGAGGACTGATCAACCTTGTAAGTTGGAACCAGAATTGATGCCTGCCTGCATCTTCAATAGACAGAAGCCAAAAACACCTTGTTCCACTCTTAGAATCCCTAAATCCAATCACATGAGTATCAGAAGCAGAATCATTCATGATGCAATTCTTAAAATCCTATTTGCTTGGTGATATTAGCTAACCAAAAAGTGAGGATATACTAACAAAACATAATAAGAAAAGTTCTAGTTTCTTTGAAATTGACTGTTGAAAAGCAAGAAACTCAACTAATTTGTGGTACCATCACAACCTCCAAAGTGCAACATCCTCTTCCCATTTCAGAGCTCCAGGGAAATAGGCTCACAATCCCCAGGGGAGTTTCCAAATTAGCCATCCTCAAAGCTCATTGAATTTGCCTATTTTAATGTTTCTTCCTTTCCTCATTCCACACATTTATGGATTCCCCTATCTTTATACAGCTGAGCCATTCTTGTTTCTGACTCTTTTCGTCTGTGAAATGTTTTCATCAAAGAAAAATTATACAGTGTAAATATTTATTCCGAAAAATTATTTGCAGTATTACCTCCCTGGAGTGCTTGGCTATTCATGAAAGCCAGGAATGTATTCGTTCTTGGGGAGTCCAGGAAATGGGATCCTTTGCTCAATATATTTCTAGCTTTTATGAGATAGGTTTAGTGGAAAAGGTGTCAACATTTCACCTGAAAAATAAACTGAAAAAAGCAATATGTACAAAATGCCAACTGAATGGTCAGAGACACAGAATGTGGCTCAGTGGGTTGACTTAGCATCTAATCAAAGTCAGTTTCATGAACTTCAACTTGAAAGACTAAAGGCACAGGTAACTAAAGTGACATTCCATACTCCCACCATGCCCCAAATCAGGTTCAAGGTCTGTCAAGACTGCTAAACCAGTTCTACCATTTTAATCACATTTCTGTTTTCAGATTTTCGAAGGCTCAGAATTGTCAGTCAATCAACAAACATTTATTAAATGCCTGCTATCTGCCAGGTATAAAAACATAAGTACATATAAATATATAATATAAATAAATGTAAGTATTTTTTAAAGAGTCCCTGCCCTCAAGGAGCTTACGTTTAATGAAGAAAGACAATACTCCAAAGGAAGTTAAAAAGGGAAGAGGAGGACCAGTGGAAAAAATCAGAGAAATCCCATTGTGATTGTGCCAAGTCTGATTGGGCCAATGAGATATTAACACCAACTAGGTGGTCACTGACTTCAATCCATGGAGACTGTACAACCCAGGCCTTGGATTCATTCTTGCTACCTAGAGACCAGATGAAGTCACCTGTTTCCACAAATAATCTTATTTTTCAATCATTCCCTATATTCCATAAAAGGAGGTCCATTCAAATTGGCACCCCAAAACATCCACAACTCATCACAAATACCTGAGGGACAGTTTCCAATCATTGCTATTGCCAGCATGAGAAGAATTCTGATACTCCCTTGTGTAACTGGGCCTCTTTAGTCAAAGAGTCAATAAACATTTATTTATTGGGCAGGTAGGTGGCACAATAGATAGAATGGTAGGCTGGAGTCTGGAAGATCTGGGTTCAAATCTGACCACAGACATTTACTAGCTATGTGACCCTGGGCGAGTCACTCAGCCCTGTTCACCTCAGTTTCCTCATCTGTCAAATGAACTGGAGAAGGAAATGGAAAGCCACTTCAATATCTTTTCCAACAAAACCTTAAATGAGGTCATAAAGAGTTGGACATGACTGAACACAAAGGGGGAGAAGAAGAAGAAGAAGAAGAAGAAGAAGAAGAAGAAGAAGAAGAAGAAGAAGAAGAAGAAGAAGAAGAAGAAGAAGAAGAAGAAGGAGAAGGAGAAGGAGAAGAGGAGGAGGAGGAGGAAGAGGAGGAGGAGGAGGAGGAGGAAGAGGAGGAAGAGAAGGAGAAGGAGGAGGTGAGGAAGAGGAAGAAGAAGGAGGAGGAGAAGAAGAGAAAGAGGAAGAAGAAGAGAAAGAGGAAGAAGAAGACAGCCTCTGCTCTCAAGGGGCTCACAATCTAATGGGTGAGACATCAACTAAACCAATATGTATAAACAAGCTATAGACTGAATATAGATAGAAAATACATGAGAGGGAAAGCATTAGAATTTAGAAGTGTTCTGAATGGCTTTCTGTAAAAGATGAGCTTTTAGTTGGGACTTAAAGGAAGCCAGGGAAGCCAGTAGGTGGAGTTGAGAAGGGAGAGTGTTCCAGGCATAGCCAACAGCCAGAGAAAATGCCTGGAGGCTCTGTCCTCCATGTACTCAAACTCCATCACAAGATACTGCCTCCAGGGGCCAGCTTCCAATCACAACTACTTGACCAGTTCCCAGACTCAGGAAAAGTCAGAAACTCTCTTATTGAGGGGAAGGGAATGTTTTCACTACCAAGGGCAGTTTTGGACCCTCTTTGCCTCAGTTAGCAACTGTTACCTCCTCAAAGTCCATCAAATTTTAAAGGTAATCATTCTAAAAATTAGGAGTGTCCAAAAATGGGATGAGCTGCCATGTTATTAATGGTTTCCTTCATAGGTGGGATTCCTGCTAAGATAGGAACTGTTCAAGATGACTCCAAGTTTGAACTCCCTCCTCTGAGACTCTGTGATTCTATGATTTATCTTTAAGCTATGTTGTGGTCTGCTTGGAGAGCTCTCCAGAAGAATAAACATTATTTGGGAAGGACAAAAAGGTAAAAGGCCTGGACCAACAAGGAAACCGTCCATTCTTGGATCAGGGACAGCTTTGACTCATAGGCCTGGGCTGGGCAGACAGTCTGCTCTACATAGCTAAGTCACATTGGTCGATTCTGGCCTGGCACAGGGCCTGACCCAATAGATCGGTGCTTCTCTCATGCCTTTGCCCTCATAAGGAGTGAGAGCAAAGCAGCCAGCAGGGAGAATGGGGAAGTCACAGTTTGACAACATCAAAGAATTTGTTGTGTTGGTTCTCACTGAGCAAAGGACATCACCGGGACCCCTAACCTGGGCTTGCCAAGCTGGGGGCAGTTGGGGATCAGCCACAGAATATGATCTCAGTCAGCAGAGTCAATGCAAAAAAGCCCAGTGGGAAGGAAGAATGTAACTTGGGAAGGAGGGAGAGAGGCCTACAAGGCCCAGTTCAACATTTCAATTCCTCCATGCAGCTTTCTCTGATTTTTTTCTTTTAAAAATAAACTACAAATGCAGGAAAAATGCACATTCAGAGGGAAAGAATGTACGCAGGCACACACACATAGGAATCATAGCATAATAAGTTTGGAGCTAGGGGGGACTGGGGAGGCCAACCCTCTTGTTTTACAGGTGAGGACACTGAGGCTTAGAGAGAGTTAGTGTCTTGCCCACAGTCACACAGATATCAGAGGCAGGATTTGAAGCTGGGTCTTTGGATTCTAGATAGTGTTATTTTCATCCTGCCACAGTGACCTAAAGCTGAACACCGACATCCATCCCCATCATCACAACCCTTGGCTTTGAACTGCTTTAGATTATTCAGTACAAGTTGGTTTATGGATTCGATCAAAATCATTTGTTTGCCAGCCAGTAGCTATTTTAAGATATATCCCTTTTGTTAATCCATAAAGATTTTTTAGCCTGAACATAGATCAGTATTTTAATTTGCTGGGTCAAAACACTGAAATCCAAACACTGAGATGAAAAGGTGAGAGAGAAGGATGGGAATCATGTCCAGACTTTGGGTTTCATTAGTTTAGGTCATTCCCACTGTGAGAACTCTCTCTCCCCATACAGGTGAGCAATTTTTCCAGAACTTAAGTCTCAGAGAGGTCCTTTAGTCATTGAGAGGTTAAGACACTAACCGTTGCTTACACAGCCAGCATGTGGCGCCATTCTTCCAGTCATCCAAAGTTCACAGCTTTGGGGTTATCCTCAGCTCCTAGAGAGACAGAGAGAGAGACAGACAGACAGAGATCAGATGACAAATCTTACCATTTCTACCTCTTGCCATCCCTTTCTCTAGACACAGGCAGCCACCTTCCCTAGCTCAGGCTCTTAGCTGAGCTATTATAAGAATTATATTGGTCTTTCTGACTCAAGTCTCTCCCTCTCTACTACTAATTCTTTGTTTCCTTCCAAATTCATCTCAGGCACTACCTGAATGAAGCCCATCTTGGCATGCCTAGATTCTAATACCTTCCCCATCAAAATTATTTTATATTTATTTTGCACATATATTCATATATATAATCTCCCAATATATGATATGAGCTTTCTGGGGTCAGGAAACATATTTTTTGTCTTTGTATCATCAAAGCCTGACACGTAGTAGGTGCTTAATAAATATTGATTGATTGATTGATTGTCAGAAACAGGATTAGAATCTCAGCTTTTCTGACTCAAAGGCCAGTTTTTTATGGACTATACCATGTTGGAGTAAATTAAAGTGTACATGAATATACAAAGCATGTATGTATAAATACATATCTGTATACAATGTAAACAGAAAGAGAACATATATGAGAGAGAGAAGAGAGAGGGGAGAAAGAAGGGAAGAGGGAGAAGGGGGAGGGAGAGGAGAGAGGGATGAAAGGAAGAATGGAGGGAGACAGAGAGAGGAGGAAACAGAAAAGGGGAGGGAGGGAGGAAAAAAAAAGGGGGGAGGGGAAGGAGGGAGAGGCAGAGGTGGGAGGCAGGAGAAAGAAAGACTTTACAAGTGACCAGTCTCTGGCAATGCCTCTACCCTATATGCAAAAAAATTATTTTTTCAGTTCTTTCAATAGTAAAGAGAAAAATCTGAGTAATTAAATTCCTTCCCCAAAGCATTTTTTCACATAAAGAGACTCATTTATTTTTAAGTGATTAAAGAGAAATATACAACATCATAGACTGAGGCCCAGTCTAACAGCCTTAGTCCAAGACTGTAAACCCCGAAGTTATGAGCTCTCACCTTGGCTCAGACTTTAGACTCCTTCTGTGGTCTTGGACAAGTTTCTCCAGGCCTCAGTTTCCATGTCTCTACACTGAGGATTCAGAACCCCTCAGGGCTTTGTAATTCAATTCCATTCATTCTCACAAGTGTTTATTGAGTGTCTAACATGTGCAAGACTAAGAATACCAGGATGAAAATTCAACAGGCGCTGCTTAAAGAGCAGATTACAAACTTGAAAATGCTTATTAATGTTCATTATCATTGTTATTATACTGGAATATAGAGATTTATGCAAATAAATAGAATACAAAATAAGGATAATCACTGGAAGTTTATATAGATGATCCTTGAGCCAAGGAAAGCTTTGCCCCAAGGGCTCATCTTCAGGGCCACTTTCTAAGGAAACAGTGGAGTCTGTTTTGAGCTCCTTTGGACCTTTGAAGTCCATGATGCACAATCTCATTCCACAGAAAAAGAAGCTGGGGACCACAGAGCCAAGTTCCCATGGCTCATTACAGCAGAAGTGTATCTTGAGCCCAAGTCTCCTGACTCCATTTTTATCCAAGGCTCTTTCCACCACACCACAGTGCTCGAGGGCAATCCACAGAGCTGGAGCCAAAAAGGTCAGTGGAGATCACATAGCCCTGATCCCAAAGTAATATATAAAGATACAGAAAAGCACTTGCCTAAGTGTATATAAGTGACACAAGACCAGAGCTAGTACTTATTTGGGAAGGAGATCTGTCTAAAATGCACTGCCCTCTTCCTGGCCTTCTTAACTAGTGGATGCTAAGCATAAGTAATAAAAAAAATTATTATAATTATTATAGCTAGCATTTGTATAATGCTAGGAGGTCAACAAGGCACTTCAACAAATATTGTTTTATCTTGACAACCCTGGGAAGTGGGTGCTGTTATTCTTACTTTACTAATAAGGAAACTGAGGCAGACAGAGGGTAAGTGCCTTCCCCAGGGTCACACAGCTGAATGTCTGAGGCCAAATTTGACCATAAATTTTCTTGATCTCAAGTACAATGCTTTATACACTGTGCCACCTAGCTGCCTCTAAATAGATAAGTTAGTATTTTCTGGATGTGTTGGTCACCATTGAAAATCAATTATAATAATGTTTTATTGTGCCATGATGTTCTCAGGGACCATTAGGCTGTGTGGAGCTGTTAATCATAGACTCTAAATGGCTAAATGTTAGTGGAGATGATGATGATGATGATGATGATGATGGTGATGATGATGATGATGATGGTGGTGGTGGTGGTGGTGGTGATGATGATGATGATGGTGATGATGATGGTGATGGTGATGGTGATGGTGGTGATGATGATGGTGATGGTGATGGTGATGGTGATGGTGATGATGATGATGGTGGCAACGATGGCAGAAGGTCCTCAAAGTCCACTATTTAGTCCAACCCATACCTGAACAAAAAGCCCTCCAATAAGGGAAAAACCACCACCTCCCAAAAAGGCTCATTTGATTGGAGGGCTGTGCTAATTGCTAGGGGAATGTAAACAGAGAGAATAAGTGTTTATAGATGTGCCAGACACTGTGTGCTAAATGCTATACACATATTATCTCATTTCATCCTCACAACAGGCTTGACAGGTAGGTGCTATTACTATCCCCATTTTACAGTTGAGGAAACTAAGACAAACAGAGGTTAAGTGACATGTCCAAGGTCACATGGCTAGTAAACCTCTAAGGGAAGATTTTAACTCAAGTCTTCTTGACTCTATTCTTTGTTCAATACATTATGCCACTGTTATGTTAGCTACTTTAAGTCTATATTTTCCTCTTTTCAATTTCCATCAATGGCCCCTAGTTTTGCCTCAAGCAAAGGAGAACAAATCTCATCCCTCTTTCATAGAACAGTTCATGTGGACTTAGAAGAACCCCTAATCATTCTTTTCATTAAACTAAAGTATCAGGGGCGGGTAGGTGGCAAAGTGAGTAAGAGCGCCGGCCTCGGAGTTGGGATGACCTGAGATCGGATCCGGCCTCAGAAAATGAACACCCACACATAAATAATGACTAGCCATGTAACCTTGAGCAAGTTACTTAACCCCAATTGTTATAAATAAATAAATAAAGTATCCCCCAATTCCTTCTTCTAGTCTACTGTTGGCATGAACCCATGGTTGCCTTCCTCTGGACTCTGTCCAGCTTGTCATTGTCCTTCCTAAAATTTAGTGTAAAGAACTGAATATAATGTTTCATACTTAGTCTCACCAGGATGAAGTATGACAAAGGCTATCACCTGCCCATTTCTGGTTGTACACTATGCATCTCTTAATGCACCCTAAGATTACATTCATTTTTATAATTTTTATTTTTTTGAAGCTATCATATAACATTGTTGACTTAGACTGAGTTTGCTACAATCCACCAAGACTCATGTAACTTTTTTAGAGGAACTAATTTCTAAGCATATCTCCTCCATCTTTCTCTTGCAAAGTTTATTTTTTGAACCCAAGTATAAGGTTTTATAGGCTAATGCCTATTAAATTTCAACTCTTTAGATTCTGTAGGCCATTGATCCAAGATATTAGAGTCAGAGATAAAAGAGAAACAGCTTCTAATATAGCCCCCATACATACACACACACACATACACACACACACACACACACACACACACACAAGCAGAAGAAAAATGGCTAGAAAAAAAAAAAGGGGGTGGCTAGGTGGCCCAGTGAACAGAGCACCAGCCCTGGAATTAATAGGACCTAAGTTCAAATCCAGACTCAGACATTTAACACTTACTAGCTGTGTGACCTTGGGCAAGTCACTTAGCCCCAATTGCCCTACCTTCCCCCCTCCAAAAAGAAAAAAGAAAAACAAAAAAAAAGGAAAATTAAAACCAAATCAAATTTTAAAAAATAAGAGCACTGATACAACTTTAAAGTACTATGAAGCAACTTAATCCTCTTACGTACCAGAAACATGGGAGAGGGCAAAAGAAACCATGCAAGATACACTGAGAATGTCTTAGGATGCATATGCATGACATTTGAAAGAATTAAGCAAGAATTGGAAGTGTTAAGAAAATCTCAAGACTAGATTTTAAAAGAGTTTAAAGAAAATTTTTAAAAGTCACACTTAGAAATCAAGTAAAACTTAAAACTGCACCACTGCCACCACCCAAAAAATGAGAAGAAACAAAAAAGTTACCAATGCAAAGAATATGATTTTTTTAAAAACCTCAGTAAATACACAGAAACAACCTACAGCAAACTCATTAGCAGCAGAAAGTGGAATCTGCTCAATGTAGAGCTGCTGGCTATAGACCATCTCAAAAAATCACTAAATTTTCCAGACAATTGGGAAAGTGACCAACTGGCAGGTAGATCACAACATAGTCATCTGAGGATTGTTGACATCCCAGAGAAGTTAGAAAAACAAATGAATTTTAACACTATATTTAAGGAAATTTTCAAAGAAAACCAAAACTAGCAAAAATAAACAATGAAATAAAAACCAAAAGAGTCCATAGCATGCCAACATGGAAAAACTCAAGATCTGACATGCTTACAGACATCATACTTAAACCCTAGAGCTATAATAAGAAGGAAAACAAAATTACAAACTACCAGAAGTGCAGGAATCACTTCCAAAGTACAATAGTTATTGCAGAAATTGGAGTATATTACTCAAATAATTGAAGTGCATGGACCATGAAGTTAGAATTATTACCTAGGTAGATGATGCAGTGTATAGAGTGCTAAGCCTAGAATCAGAAAGACTTGGGTTCAAATTCAGCCTCAGACACTTACTAGCTGGGTGACCCTGGATAAGTCACTTGACCTCTGTTTGCCTCAGTTTCCTTGATGGTAAAATGGGAATAATAATAGCCTTGACCATGCAGGGTTGTTGTGAGAATTAAAGGAGATAATATTTGTAAAGTGTTTGGCACATAGTAGGTGCTTTATAAATACTTCAGCGAAGTAATCTAACAACCAAAGAAGCCTCCACAATGAAAAGATAAGCATTTAAAACAATCAAGATAAAATTTTGAGAACACTCATAGCATTGTATTGGCTAAATAAACAAGAGTTTTAGAAGGGTGGTTCAGGAAAATAGAAAAAAAAATAAAGGAAAAAAAATCAAAGGAGTGCAAATAAGGGGGGATGGGTGCAACCAAAGAGAATTTCATATCTTTAATAAAGGGGAAATGTAAGTTAAAGTAACATAAATACTTATTAATATATGATAGAACTTTGTTTAGAATGATTCTGTTAATTTGGGATGAATGATAGAAATAAGAAGAAAGCACATTTTATTTCCAATAGAATGGCTGTAGAAAATATAAACCTGGGGCGGCTAGGTGGCGCAGTGAATAGAGCTTCGGCCCTGGAATCAGAAGGATCTGAGTTCGGAGCCGGCCTCCGACACTTAATCCACACAAACAAAAACCTAGCCGTGTAACCTTGGGCAAGTTACTTAACCCCAATTGCCCTAAAGGGGCAGCTAGGTGGCACAGTGAGTAAGAGCGCCGGCCTCGGAGTTGGGATGACCCGAGATCAGATCCGGCCTCAGAAAATGAGCACCCATGCATAAATATGACTAGCCGTGTAACCCTGAGCAAGTTACCCCAATTGCTTTAAAAAAAATTAAAAAATAAAAAAATAATAAAGAAAATATAAACCTAACAACCGTAAAGCTAAATGAAAATGGATCAAATTCCCCGGAAGATAAGAGAAAAAGAAACATAGGATCTAACAAATTGCTCCTTATATGAGCCACTGTTTTGGGGGGGCGGGGTTTTGCTTTTTTGGAGGGTAGTTGGGGTTAAGTGACTTGCCCAAGGTCACATGGCTAGTGTTAAGGGTCTGAGGCTGGATTTGAACTCAGGTCCTCCTGACTCCAGGGCCAATACTCTATTCACTGCATCACCTAGCCACACGCCACCCCCCACCCAACCCCAGGAACCACATTTAATCCAGAAAGATCTAAGTAGATACAAAATAGGAAAATGGTCCAAAATGTACCCCAATTCTGTCAAATCACCAGCCACAATAATAAGAGAATGTTAAAGGAAAAAAGAACAATAAATTATGCAAAAATAAGCTAGCAAAATGAAATCATAACAATTCTATCAAACTAAAATGTTTACAACAAAGCTTATAAAGGAAAACCTTAAAGCTTTACAAGAAGAAATCATTTTTTAAGTCCACAAAAATAACAACAGATTTTATCACCCTCTTTTTGAGATGTGACAAATCTGACAAAAATATAAATTGAAAAATTATGGAGCTAAATGGAGACTTAAACTAGAACATATATAGGTACAGCTACATATGCAGAGAAAAAGAGAATTTAACCAAAACAGAGTGAAACTCTTCTCATGCATTCACAATTCCCACAGAAAAACTGATTACATTCTAGGCCACAAAGGCATGGAAAAACAGAGCAGCAGGGATTCTATACACTGCATTTAATGCAACAAAAGCCAAAAGTCAGTAGTGATTCAATGAATCGGTCAACCCATCAAAAGACCAGCATATATCAAGCACCTAATGTTTTCCAGATACTGCTCATCATTGGGAATAAGACAAAAATAAAACATGATATTTGCAAAGGACTCAGTGTGGTGCCTGGCACATAGTAGGCATTTAATAAATACATGTTCTCTTCCTATTAACCCTAAAACAGCCCCTACCATCAAAGAGTTTCCATTCTCCCTCCCTGTCTCACCCCCAGGCAATTATTAGATTCCGATCAAATGACTTGCCCAAGGTCACTAAGGAGTAAATAGAACCAAAAGCCAAGTTTACTCCTCTGACCTTCATTCAACCCCAGTACAGCAGAGTCCTGAGAACAGGCACCATGCATGATTCTACCTCTCTGAGCTCCTGCCTTCCTCCTAAACTCCCTTTCATCTAATGGCCAGGTATCAGAGTCAGGGTCCGGACTTGGAATCAAGAAGTACCCAGAGAGCAGAGACCAGAGAGGAATAGAGACCATGTTGGCATTTCTCCCAAAGAGCAAAAGTGACTTGCCTGAAGTTACATAGCCAACCCATAAAAACAACAGGAATAAGAATAAAAAATAATTAATAGCAATAATAAATTACATTTTTAAAGCTCTTTATAAATTTTATCTAGTTTGATTCTCACAATGGTCCTGAAAGGTAGGAGATATTATCATCCCCTTTTTACAGAGGAAGAAACTGAAACTAAAAGAGATCAGATGACTTATCCAGGATCACCCACCTAGTAAGTACCTGGGGCAAGATTTGAACTCAGGTCTTCCTGACTTCAAATCCAGCACACTAGCCATTGTGTGGCAGAGTTGGAACTCAAAGCTGGCTCGCCTTAGTCTAAGTCCAATGTCCTTTCATTTGCTTGCTTGTTGGTTCTGGTTTTGAAGGCAATCAGGGTTAAGTGACTTGCCCAAGGTCACACATCTAGTAAGTGTCTGAGATCAGATTTGAACTCAGGTTTTCCTGACCCCAGGGCCAATGCTCCAGGACACTGAGCCACCTAGCTACTCCAGTCCAATATCCTTTTGACTGTACTATACTATCCTCCTCCTAGTATAGCTAGTCAATGATGGTGATTCACTACCTGAAAACCAGGATTCTCTCCACCTTCATACATTCATCTTGTCCATCACCAGTCCCATACTCAGAATCTTTCATTTAACAGTCCCTATCAGAGCTGGTCTCCACTGGCATGGCTTCCAAGAATTCCACTATGAGTCCTCAAAGGAGGAGGACAATAGAAAAACTTGACTCCATCCTACTTTACACAAAATAATTTCTTATTTCTTACCTCTCCCCATTGTCTAGACTTTCACACTTAGAATCAAAGACCCTCTGTGATTCAGTTTCAATTGATGGACTCAATTCCCCTCAATAATAAACAAAAATAAACATGTTAAGCACCTCCAATGTTCAAAGAACATTGTACATGGCAGATGCCACAGATACTAAACTTCAGATTTTTCTAGTTCTTTTTGGGAAGGAGATTTTTACAAGAATGAATGAAAATGTATTTATTACATATTTATTATGTGGCAAGCATGGTGGTAGACACTGGGGATACCAAAACAAGCAAGCAAGACAGTTCCTACCCTCAAGAAGTTTACTTTCTAATAGGGAAAGATAACACATAGTTGGTGAATGAGGGAAGAAGGGGAGCAGGGGAGTATAAGCGCAGGAACATAACAGGAAATTGTACAGTTGACCTGGGTTCCATCCAGATTAGGTGAAAATTCACCAGTGAGAGCCCAATGTCCCACCTGTTGGCCCTTCAGGAAATAGAGCCTGGAATGTAGATACCAATAACATGGTGGGGAGATGACTGAGTGTAGTAGGCCTGGGTCAGGGCAAGAAAAGGTGAAAGCACACCAATCAGAGCCCAGGATCCCAGGGATGAGGCTTTCAGTTCTGGAAGGATGTAGAGACCAGAATGCAAACCATTCTAAAGAGGAATAACTACTTCCCATGTCTCTCTCTCAGAGCATCTGGGTAACACAGTGGACAGAGAACTGGGTTTAGAATCAGGAAGACTCATCTTCATGAGTTCAAATCTGGCCTCAGATACTTACTAGTTGTGTGACCCTGGACAAGCCACTTAACTCTGCTTGCCTCAGTTTCCTTATATGTAAAATGAGCTTGAGAAGGAAATGGCAAACCACCCCAGTATCTATGCCAAGAAAATCCCAAATGGGGATCATGAATGTCAGACACGACTGAAGAATAACAGCAGATATTTTCCTTGCAACCTGTCCCCAAATGTTAGTAATAACACATCTTAGATTTTGAAGAAATTTCCTGCTAGGATCTCAAAAAGCTTTATTTGTTTGCTCACCTCATTCCCTAGTCCTTAGCCTGCTACTAACTACCTCTGTGACCCTAGACAGAGCATTTAACCTTTATGAGTCCAAATTTCCTCATCTATAAAACAAGCCTCGAACAAAGGAAGTCCTTAATAAATGTTTGGTAAATTGAATCACATGGCAAGTTAGAATCCTTATATTTCT
This sequence comes from Gymnobelideus leadbeateri, assembly GCA_011680675.1. Classification (NCBI taxonomy): domain Eukaryota; kingdom Metazoa; phylum Chordata; class Mammalia; order Diprotodontia; family Petauridae; genus Gymnobelideus; species Gymnobelideus leadbeateri. Next base: position 524,942 of record WOXC01007555.1, read on the forward strand.
TCCAAGTTCAAGGTGCCACTATCTCTATGAAGCCTCCCCTGCTCCCCCTCAATTGGAGCCTTCTCTCCCTCCCCACATCGAGTATCTACTTCCCTTTGTACATATTATGTCCCCTAATGGAAAGAAAGCTATTTGGAGGTTTTTGTCTTTGTTCCCCGGGGCTCTGTACACCATATATATTTGCTTAATAAATTTGAGTTTAGTGAGTTGAATTGAATTACTGGTAGAACTAGAAACATTACAGGAACCCATTTTTACAGTTCCCACTTTACAGATAAGAAAATTAAGACTCAGAAAGATGAAATCATGTGCTCAAAATCATGTGTCTAATCATTCTCAGTGCCATTAATCAAACTTGGCTTCCTGTTCAGGACTCTTTCCACTCTAACATGTCAAAAAAAAAAGGTTCAGCTAAGCAATTAAGCATACTAAGTCTAAATATTCATGTTCACAAAGAAAAAAATGAAATGGAGATCTTGATGACTGGTAGTTGGGTCTGATGGGTGCACATGGTCAGCATGGTGATTTTTTCTCCTATGTGGACAAGATCTTCTTGCCTAAATTTCTACCTCGGTTCTCTACTTCCCTTGAGAGGTGACAAGCTCTCAAGTATTAAATACACTACATTTAGTGACAGGTAAATTGCCACAAAGATGCCCAACTAGAAAAAGAAAACAAACAGAGCATTTCTCTCTGCGATAATTTGAGGGAGAAGGGGAGGGCAGAGTGGCCCAGATTAAATCCTGAAAATTGGGAGGTGGAGAAATAAGTGCCCAAGAATCCAATCCAAGTGGCAAATTGGGGAGATGAAAGAAATAAGATGTGAAGAACTATGTAGTAAGAAAATTTGAGGGAAAAGGAGAGGAGAAATGAGGAGAAGGGGCTCGAATGAGTAAGGGAGTGCCCTGTGATTTGAAAGCTAAGTTCATTTTGTTTTGTTTTTTTGCAGAAATAGGCAGATGGGGAGGTCAAGAGGAAGAGGTGGGGGCAGAAGAAAAAAGAGGGGGAAAAATGGAAACGTTTGGAAGTAATTATTCCAACATCTTGCACCTTTTGACACAGTTGACAGGAATTTGAAATGCCAGATTTCTTTGCATCTCCTAACTGCAGATTTCTTTGGATTCTGGATCTGAGGAAGCACTGAGCTTTCACAAAACTGGGAAAACACATTGCAGCCCGGGTCTAAAGAGAGGAACTAGGGTTCAGCTGCTTGGTGGCCATGGGTCACTGGCCTCCCAGTCAGAGTATGAGCGGCAGAAGACACAGGATGTCTCACCCTCCAGAGACTTCGAGGTGGAACCAATTGGAGCCACAAGCACAATGGTCTCCAGCTGGTAGAGGAAGAGGGTCAAGAGATGCCCTTGAACTGTGTCTCTGAGCACCTGAACTGCTTCTTCAGGTGATGGTGGTAAACCAAAATAACTGTCTCGAGACTTCTTGTGGCATTCCTGATTTAGACACTGGAGGGGTTTGCCATCTCCTTCTCTAGCTCATTTTACAGATAAGGAAACTGAGGCAAACAGGGTGAAGGCACTTGCCAAGGATCACACAGCTAGTGTCTGAAAACTCAGGTCTTCCTCACTCCAGACCCAGCACTCTATCCACTGTGCCCCCTACCTACACCATGTATAATGTCAGACTTTCCCTTCTTTAAAAAAGATTTTTTTAAATATCTTTTTATAATTCACCTAGATTCCATTCCTATATCCCTCCCACTCCCTGTTAACAAAGAATTTAAAGAAAGAAAGTAGGAAAAATTCAGCAAAACCCACCAATCCATTGAAAAAATATGAATGTCAGATTTTTTTAGATGTGTTGGTTGATTTTGCTGGACTATTTTTTTTCTTTTTTGACTTATTCTTTATCACAGGAGATGGCTCTCTGGGAGAAGGAGGAGGAGAAAGAGATACTTTGGGAAATATAAGTGATACACAACAAAAGAAATCCATCTTTGTTTAAGGGAGACAAAATGTTAAGGGACCTGCCTTGGGAAAGAGTGATTACTGTAATGTCTGTTTAGCTACTCAGCTCCCAACCTCTCCTGGGAAAAAATATCCTGGAGATATTAGAATATATAGAGCTTACACCTGGGAGTATGGTGCAAGGGACAGATCTATGTCACCTCTGTGTTAACTGAAGCTTCTGGCCCTTTCATGTAGGTGGTCCTGACCAGGTTCACTAACAAAATGCAGGTAGGGTAAGGAACAAGGAGAGGGGTTTTCCCTTTATAGGGATGATTACAGCCTGAAAGTCTTTTTTTATCCTCAAATTAAGAAAGAAAAAGTAAACCCCACAAACTCCCCAGGTTGTATTCAATTTTTCTTTTTAAACAGCAGCACATGCAGAACTATGAGCTGAATGTTCATTCATGTTCTTTATTTTTGAAAAATGTCAGCCTTCCAGAAAAATAATATGAAACAAGTGACATGTGCAGGACAGTCTAATTCAAGGGAGGAATTTTTTTCCCCTGCTATTGAATGTTCTCACATCTACATACAGCATTATGAACTTGGAGAAAAATTTATGACTGACATTTGGAAATTGTTTACAGTAGGGAATAACTTGCCAAGGTATTTGTAGCCTGACACTGCAGGCACACATCCAGGCTGTTGGAAGCTTTTGTCATTGTACTCAAAAAATCAATAATCAAAGAAAAAATTAAGGAAAAAAAGCTTCCCAAGTGTGATAATAAAGGGGCCTTATTTTTTGTTTGTTTCTTAAAACAATGCACCAGTGGAATGAAGAGATTCAACCTTGGAATGAGGTTAATAACCTCAATAACTAGCCAAGAAATGATCCCATTTCTGCCCGTGGATGAATCACTTGTTTTTGGTAAGGCTGAGATTTAGATGAAGCAATCCCCTTTTTTCTGAATAACTTTACTCTAGATCAGGGCTGTAACCAGAAATTCTGGTGCCTGGGGAAAATTGGTGAAAGGGGGAAAGATGAGAAATGACAGATGTTCTGCCGATCCCCAAGCCCTGGGACTAGACAGTAGGAGAAGGTGGCAGTCCTAGAGAGAAAGCTGGGATATCAGCAGATTCCAGGGCTGTGAGTCTAATGGGGAAAAGTGCATTAAAAATATCAAGAGCTATGACTCATAACCAACAGCTAGAACATCACCACTGGTGTGCTCCCTTGAAGAGCAGCATCAAAGCCCCAGCTTCCCTACCCCAGTTTAGTTCTACTTTGTATCACTGGTCATTTAAAATAATGGCAGTAAAAGGTAAGATTTACATAGCACTCTAAGGTTTGTAAAATTTCTTTACACTCTCTCAACTCTAAATGCTCTTTCCTTATAACCTCATCCATGGTTTTAATTATCATCTCTATTCAGGTGAATTAAAGGTTTATCTATCCAGTCCAAGTCTATCCCAACCTTCAGTCAATCAATAAATATTTATTAAGTGCTAAATACACACCAGAAACTATATTAAGCTTCAGTTACACATCACCAATTGTCTTTTAGACATTTCAAACTAGATGTCCCAAAGATATTTTAAGATGAATATGTTTAAAACAGAAATAATTATTTTTGGATACAACTGGGGTTAAGTGACTTGCCCAGTTAGTACCTGAGGTCAGATCTGAACTCAGGTCCTCCTGACTCTAGGCCTGGCATTCTATCCACTGCACCACCTAGCTAAGATATAGATAAAGATACAGACATATATAGATATAGATATAGATATATATGCATACATACACATATGTGTATGATACATATATACATATATATTAAAAATCACTTTTCTCCCCCATTAGAATGAAAACTTCTTAAGAGTAGGGATTTTCCATTCTTTTCTATATCTCTAGTGTTAGCAAAGTAGGTTCTTAACAAGTATTTGCTGATTGATTGATTGATTGATTGACATTCAATGTCAACATCTCTAGATCTTCACAAAAAACCCAGTGGTAGAACTGGAAAGGACCTCAGAAATCATTTTAGCCACAACTACCTCATTGTACAGATGAAGGAAGTGAGGCCCAAGGACAGGAATGCCTTGGCCTCTGATTATACAGAGAGCTTATTAATCCTGATTTTAGCACAGAAAAACTAGAAGATTCTCTAAATTTATGTGATGCCTGAATCTATGAGTTAGAGCATATGTATCTGGATAGTGTTAGGAATATAACCACTGAAGATTCAGGATTAGAAACCAAAATAATTAAAACCTATTAATATAGTAGTGCTGCATTTATCGAGCCAACACTCGATTGCCTGAGTTGGTTGTAGGCCTTCCTGCTCAAAGAGGACCAAAATAATGTCATTCTGCGGGACCAATGGGAGTATTACAAATAATTCTAGGGGGTCAGAAAATTTCCCAAATGAAAATTCCATAAACTAATAATTATGATGATAATAAAGATGATGATGATGATGTTATTAATGACAATATCAATGACTAGTGAGTATATGGTGCTTCATGGTCAGCAAAGGACTTTTCATTATTTGCATTATTTGGTATTAAATACCCATTATGGACAAAGCCCTGCAAGGACACAAAAACAAAAATCAAAAGACCCCCAGTCCTTAAGAAGATTATAATCTATAATTAGAGGGATACAAAGTGTTCAAAAATACATATGCTACAAGTATGATAGAGACAAAGAGATACAGACAAATGTTGGTAAATGAAATGTAAAGGAAGAAGGAATATCGAGGTTAAGAAACAAAAAGTGCTCTGGGGAAATTTAAAGAGAGAAAGAATACTTTGAGCTCTCAATTCTTCCTCTCCGCCCACCCCTGCACTCCCCCAAAACCCATAGATACACCCATTGAAGATGTGCAAAGAAAGTTTCATCTCCAGAAACCCTGGAAAACCAGAAGCAGCAAAATGATTTTTCCCTTCATTGGGTATCAACATGGATGAAGGAGAAAGGACAGAAGAAGCCAAAGATGCTTCTTCCCCTATACTATCCAAGGAAGTGGTTGTCTACTGTCTGGAGAACCAAGATGAATAACAGATATAACGGATAAGATAGTCTTCCTAAAGGGCTAAAACAAAGAGAGAGACAGATTGGGAGAGGGAGAGAGAAAGGCAGAGACAGAGAGAGAAAAAGATGAGTCAGAAATAAAGAGGGAGAAATAATGAGAGGCAGAGATGGAGGAGGGAGGAGAAGAGAGGAGAGGAGAGGGAGAGGAAAGGAAAGGCGAGGGAGAGGGAGAGGGAGAGAGAGACAGAGACAGAGAGACAGAGACAGAGAGACAGAGACAGAGAGAGACAGAGATACAGAGAGAGAGACAGGGAGACAGAGAGAGGTAGGGAGGGAGAGAGAGAGACAGAGAGAGACAGAGATTCCTATTGTATCTGACAGTTAACAGCAGCTAAGGAACTTCCAACACAAATTAATCACAAAATTAAGGGTTAGGAAGAAATTCCCCCTCGGGGCACAAATCTTCTTTGAAGTGGGATTTCTTTTTGTTTGTTTTTATAACTGTTTCTTCATCTGTAAAATGAGGGGGCTGGCCTAGATGCTATCTAGGATCCCTGCTAGCTCTGACATTTTCTGTTCTGAGGCTCCTTCAAGGTCTGACATTCTATATTCTAAAGACTCTTTCAGCTCTGACAAACAAGATTCACTGATACTCCCTTGGATGTAAGGTAAAACAAATTTGGGGGTACACCTAGTGAGCATGATTAGAAATCAAAATTTGAAACTATAGCTATGAGAGGATCAAACTCTAAGGTTATTATTTATTAAGTCAGTTAATAAGCATCTATGAAGCACTTAGTACATTCCAAGCACTGTGCTAAGCACTGGGGATACAAAGAAAGACAAATGCAATCCCTGCCCTCAAGAAGCTTACATTCTAAAGGAGCAGGGGGAACAATATGCAAACGTCTGTATACATGGAAGACATATACAAATTAAATGGGAGACAATCAGAGAAGTAGAAAGTTCCATACCTGAGAGGACTGGAGAAGGCTTCTTGCAGAAGATATAATTTGAGTTGAGTCTTAAAGGAAGTCAGAGAAGCTAAGAGGTTAGGAGTAGGTGAGGGGGTAGAGCATTCAAACTATGGGGACACAGCCAATGCAATGGGAAGGAGGTAGGAAATGGAGGATCCTATTCAAAGAACTACAAGAGAGCCAGGCAAGCTGGATCATAAAGTGTATGAAGGGAAGTAAAGTAAAAAAGATTGGAAAGAATGCCAAACTAGAGGAATTTATGATCTTTCAATATAAACATAGTAGGGTATACATGTAATTAATTTGAGTCAAATATAGGCTTGCCAAATTCTTCTGTCAACAAACAGAGTGCATTGAATTATTGACTGAATTATCGAGATTTTATTTTTACATAAACTCACATCATCAGTTCAACTTTTTAAAAAATTACTTCAGTTCCAAATACATGCAATGCATTAATTGTATCTAGAGATACAAAGACAAAATAAATCAGTCTCTGCCCTCCAGGATCTTGCATTCTAATAGGGATAGAAGATAATTACATAAATAGCTAGAAGATAATTACATAAATAGGAAACCACTCCAATAACCCCAAATGGAGTCATGAATAGTTGGACACAACAACAACAAAAATATTAGGTCTTCTTGACTGTAGGTACAGTGTTCTATCCCTTGTAGCACCTTGCTACCCTATATCATAGGGCATAATAATATATTGATATAATATATAATCATATATTAATATAATATATGATTAATATATCATCCATAGTCGCACTAAGTGCATGGAAGTCGATTGCTTGCAAGCCTTGAGATGTAAAGATCTCAACAACTGGGGGATAAAAGTCAGGATTGGGGGCCAAATTTCTCATGTTATGGGAAACTGAGGCCCAGATTGGGGAAAGTGATTTGCCCAAAGTCATAGAAATAACGAGTCCAGGTCCTCCAACTCTAACTCCAGCCCTGCCTCCCACAATTCCACACTTCCTCTCTCTATTGTCTTCTTAATTTATTTGCCCATATTTGGGACATGATAAGCAAATACGTGGGCAGCTGGGTGGCATAGTAGACAGAGCTGTAATCAACACAATGGCCAACAATGATTCCAGAGGACTCATGATGAAACACGTGGCCCTTCTCCTAATTAGGGAGGTAATGGAGTAAAGGTGCAGATTTAGACCTTTTGTGGAGGATAAGAAGAATATGGCCAATTGGAGAACTTGTTTTGCTTAACCACACAGTTTTGCAAACACGCCTTTGTTTTGCTTGCTTTCTCAATAGGAGAGAGCAAAGTAGGGAGTGAGGGAAAAGAGGCAGATCTTCATAAAAATAAAATAAAATGTATTAAACACACACACACTACACTACACTATACTACACCTTTGGTACAATATACTAACTACAAGGCCATGAATATAAGCTTGTTCTGCAGTATAAGGAACCTGAAGCAAACAGAGGTTAAGTGACTTGCCCAGAATCACACAATGAGTCGATATTTAGGGTTATATTGGTGAGGAGGCAGTTAGGTGGCACAATGGATAGAACACCAAGCATGGAATCAGAAATATTCATTTCCCTGAGTTCAAATCTAGCCTCAAACAGTGTGTGACCCTGGGCAAGTCACTCAACCCTGTTTACCTCAGTTTCCTAATCCATAAAATAAACTAGAAAAGGAAATAGGAAACCATTCCAATAACCCCAAATGGAGTCATGAATAGTTAGACACAACTAAAATGACTGAACAACAACAAAAATATTAGGTCTTCCTGACTGTAGGTACAGTGTTCTATCCATTGTATCACCTAGCTACCCTATATCATAGGGTACAATAATATATGAATATAATATATAATCATAAATTATAATATAATATATAATCATGTATTAATATGATATATTATTAAAATATCATAATATACCCATTTATGGATAAGAAAACTGAGACCCTGAGAGATGTAGTGGTTTGCCTATAGTCATCCAGCCAGAAACCATCAGAAATGGGATTTGAATTCAGGTCCTTCTAACCTCAGATCCAACTCTTTCTCCCCTATATCACATTTATCAGCCCCCAAATGATCAAGTAAAATAATGCTTTCCTTTTTTTACCTTAAAGTATAATATAATAAACATTTATTAACTATCTACTATGTGTCAGACACTACACTATGCTCTGGGAATACAAATAAGAAAAAGATAGCTCTTGCCCTCAGGGTGCTTCCAATCTAATGGGAAGCTGAAAGGGGGGGAGGGGTAAGAGGATACCCAGTGAGATGATGATGATGATGATGATGATGGAGAAGAAGAAGAAGAAGAAGAAGAGGAGGAGGAAGAGGAGGAGGAGGAGGAGGAGGAGGAGGAGGAGGAGGCGGAGTTCCACATTTGGCGACAAATGTGTTCTGGATAATTATTTAGATTCCTGTTTCATTTCCCCTGTGTAGACGCAGGTTTTTAGAGGCAGAAGATCATAGACCCCAACCATAGCATACGGTCGATGGAAGGAAAGAAACTCATTCGAAGTCATGCCTCTGGTTTGTGGCCAAACTGGGTCTTGAACTCAGGTGTCCTGATTCCCAGACCCGTCCCACCTCGAGGACTTAAATGATCCCTCTTGGACCCATGCAGTCGTCGTGTTTGGGCATGAACATGGAGCGTTCTGGCCGGCCACCAGCTGGAGCTCGCTCAATAGCTGTGCTCTGGGACTTCTCCCCGTCGCTTTCATCCCGAGCCCTGCCGCCCCTCCCCGTTTCTCCAGGTGCCCGATCTCTATCTCTGAAATCTCTGAAATCAATCCCGTGAGTCTTTCATAACGCTGACGAATTCTGCCAACTTTTCCGTGCCTCCTTGGGCATAGTCAGGTATTAAAAGTAACTGACATTTAAAGCTGGCCAAGGGCTTCACATGCATTCCTTTCTTGCGAGCCTCCCAACGACTGGCATTTTACAGATGTAAGGAACTGGAGCTTGGAAGGGTCCGCAGCTAGGCAGTGTCAGAGGAGGGATGGGAGCGCAGGTTTTCCAGACCCCAACCCGAGCATTCTTCAGGAGGGGGAATTCAAAATGTACCGGGGCAAGAGAAGGAAGGATAAAATTGGGGAGCAGTTTCACCAGCTGTATTCAAGTCAAACTGGCCTATCTGCTGTTTCCCAAACTCAATACTACAACCCCTAATTCAGTGCCCTTCCAAGGGTTCTCCCTGCTGCCTAGAATGCCTAGCTGCCTTCCGGGCTCAGTTCACAGGCCATCCCCTACAGAAAGCCTTTTCTATTCCCTTTAGAAGTTCATGCTTTCTTCTAAGAGGAATCATTTTGAGTCCATCAGGTGGGATGGGCTTGCTTATTCATACATACCCCTCCACGACAACCACCATGCCCGACCAACAGAATGTAGGCTCTTGAGGGAGGGAACTGTGTATCTGATTTTTCCTTCTGTCTTTGCATCCTCAGCATCTTGCACTTAGTAAGTGCTTATCAAGTTGGATCCAATCAAATCCCTTCGTTTTACAGAGGAGGAAACTGAGACCCCAGAAAAGTAAAGTGAGTTATCCAATATTACACAAAGTAAATGAATAACATTACTAGAACCAGATCCTTCTTGTTCAGTCATATCAGACTCTTCATGACCCCATTTGGAGTTTTCTTGGCAAAGATAATGGAGTATATTGCCATTTTCTTTTCTAGCTCATCTGACAGATGAGGAAACTGAGGCAAACAGGGTTACACAGTTAGTAAGTATCTGAGGTCATATTCAAACTCAGCTCTTTCTGATGCCAGGCCTTGGTTCTCTAACCACTGCACCACTGATCTGCCTGGGGCTAGACCCTAGATCTCCATAATTCCATAACTCCATTCCAGTGTTCTTTCTGCTGTGTTGTGATGCCAGTGAGCAACCCAAGGCCCTCTCTGGGAATTGTCTTGCTTCCTTTAATGTTTTCAATCTTAAAAATTCAGAAATGGATATAACTGCTCTTCAACTTCCTTAGAATTTTCCTTTCTACATCTGAAAAGGTCTAATGAGCAATTATCAGAGAATGTTAGAACCCACTTAGTCCTATCCCTGGATTTTACAGGTGAAAGAAATGGGATCCAGAAGGAAAGAATCCCTTCCCCAAAAACAATAAAAACAGCAGCAACATACCCCAATAGGATTTTAAAAGACAACATAACACAGCAGGTAGAGGGCAAGCCTTAGAGTCAGGAAGGAAAAAGATATGCATGTATTAAGTACTTACTATATGCCAGCCACTGGCTAAGTGCTTTGCAATTAAGATCTCATTTGATCCTGACAACTACCCTGGGAGGGAGACATGATTATTATCCCCATTTTACAGCTGGGGAAACTGGATGAGACAGAGGTTAAATGACTTGCCCAAGGTCACACAACCTGTAAGTGCCCAAGGAGAGATTTGAACTCAGGTTTTTGTGACCTCAGGCCTAGTGCTCTCTCCACTGCACCACCTTTAGGAAGGCCTAAATTAAAGTACTATCTATGCCAAGTATATGACACTGGGCCAGTCACTTAACCTATTAGTGCTCTTGGGCAATTCTCAGTGATCTGCAAGTATTTACTACGTATGTAACCTTGGGTAAATGATTTAATCACTGCGGGCCTCAATTTCCTAATCTGTACAATAAAGGATTGAGCTAGATGTCCTCCAAGATTCCTGCCAGCTCTAAAGCTATAATAATAGGATAGTTACTGCATTACAAATGAGTTGCCAGTCTGCATTAATGAAGGAAATTTCTGCACCAGGAATTCCATGCACTGATGAAATCACAGGTCCAGATAATCTCCACCCCATCCCCAAAGGGGGTTTATTCCTTACACACATATTGTATTTGGCACATATATATATATATATATGTGTGTGTGTGTGTGTGTATGTGTGTGATTTATGTACAAACATATTTAATCAGCAACCTTGGTGAAGATAGGTAAGGCAAGTAATATTGTTCCCATTTTATGGATGAGGAAACTGAGTCCTCAATAAGGACTAGAGGATTTAGAGTTGAAAAACACCTTAGAATTTATCCAATTCTTTTATTTCACAGGGACAGCTCAGTGACACAATGGATAGTTCACCAAGCCTGGAATCAGGAAGACCTGAGTTTAGATTCAGCCTCAGACACTTACTAGCTGTGTGACCCTGGGCAAGTCACTTAGCCTCTGTTTGCCTCAATATCTGCAACTATAAAATGGGGTTAATAATAGCAACTACCTTCCTAGCATTTTAGAGGATCAAATGAGATTAAAAAGTAAGAGCTATGTAAATGTTATCATCATGATGATGATTATTACAGATGAGGATTAAGTGGTGAAGTTAGGACTTGAGGGAAAACCAATTTGAGAAATGCACAACCCAAGCTCTAATTGGAGAAACTTTGGTGTCTGTATTAAGACAGAGAATCATATTCTTCAAACATAAAGAGCCAAACATCAGACCTTCCAACTTGGACTGGGTTACACGGTAGAAACCACCTTACCACAACCCCATGGTACCATCAAGTCGGATTTGCCACAGCTTCTCCCCCTTGGCCTGTCTGCATGTGCTGTAACAGAATGAGGGAAACTTCCATCTAGAGAGATTAAGAAAAATGAAGAGATCTTCTTCCCCTATAATCTGGCTGTTTTTTCGAGGAATAGACACAATGTCAGTGATTGGATACTTCTCAGAAGAGCCTCCCGATACCAAAATAACTTTTTAAAAAATGAAAAAATACCTCACTAGCCAAGGGCCCCCATGAAAGCAGTCACCTGTTACAGGCAGCCAGTTGGACCCCAGGTTTCCTGACTCCCAGGAAATTGTTCTTTCCCCTAAGTTCTCCATCAGACTGTATTTTCCTCTCCCACGTACTAATGCCTCCCCCTTGCTGATTCCCTCCATGGGCTCTCTATCTATCTTGCATGCTGGATATTTACATGCTATCATCCCCATTAGAATGTATGTATCTTAAGACCAGGGGGGTTGTTTGCTTTGTCTTTCTCTGTATCCCCACTGCTTAGCATAATATATGGCATATAGTGTTTAATAAATGTTTGTTGACTGATGACATCTAAATCAGGGGATCTTAACTTTTTTGTATTCTAGATCCCTTTAGCAACAGCTTGGTGAAGCCTATGAAACACTTAGAGTAACCCACAAATATATAGGATTAAAAAAGGAAGAAACCATATCTATTGAAGCAAAGTGTATGTATGTGTGTATGTATATGTACATGTGTGTGTATGTATATACATATATATATATATATTTGCAGTATCGAGGTTAAGAACCCCTGACCTAGAGTGTTGTGCTTAGTTTCAGGTATTACATTTTAGTAATAATGTTGATAAAATGAAGGGAGCTCATAGGAGGATGTCCACCCAGGATGGTGAAGGGCCTCAGGTTCATGCCATATGAAGACTCCTTATATGAGCTATGGATGTTTAATGTAGAGAAGAGAAAATTTGTTTCAAGTGTTTGAAAAGCTGTCATCTCAAAAAGGGATTAGAGTCATTTTGCACAGTTCAAGAGTTCAGAATAGGAAGCAATGGGCAGAAGTCGTGGACAGACAAATTTAGGTTTGACACGAGGAAACATGTTTCTAATGAGAAAGCTGTTGCTGCTGCTGCTGTTGTTGTTCGACCTTCATTTCTAAAGAGGACCGATGACATCACAGGGTGATGTCTTGACTTGCACATGAATTGTATTGAAGAGAGGCAGAGTTGCCCAAAGTAGTCAACATCACTCTCTCTTTCTGAGTCATCGAAGTCCAAAAGTCAAGATGACTGGTGATGGCCCAGGATGCAGTGGATGATCCTGGCATCTTTCATGTCTGACTAAGGTCTATTCTTAGTGCTCCACAGTGCCTGCTTTAGCTGCCTTCATGGCCTTTGGATCACCAAGTCCAATCTCCCCTTTTTACAAATGGGGAAACTGAGACAGAGGAGTGAGGGGATTCATACAGCTAGATAACACAATGAAAAAATAATAGCTGATATTATATTGGTTATTTATTGTCATATGTATTATAATGCATATTTTTCATGTGGATTAACTATATACGTATATATTTATTTTCATATTTATATCAGTAAATAAAGTACTGGGTTCAAAGGCTGGAGTTCAAATTTGGCCAAAGATGTGACACACTAGTTGTGTGACTCTAGGCAAGTCAAACAAACACCTAAAATTCACACAACAAATACTGTAAAGTGAGGATAACAATAGCACCTGCCCCAGCAGGGTTGTTGTAAGAATCAAATAGAGGACTTAGCACATCGCCTGATACATACTAGGAGCTATGTAAATTTTAGGTGTTTGTTTTAGTTTTATTACTACTATTACTGCTGCTGCTGCTACTGCTACTACTACTACTACTACTACTACCCTACCTAACAAATGCAATGTTCTCCATCCATAGTCCCCTAACTACAAAAAGAAAAAAAGGAGGTATATTTTCCATCTCTACATCAGGGTTTCTTTCCCTATTAAAAGTTTTGTTTTCATTTAATCCTTCTGAGTGTCAGTTTCCGCACCTATAAAATGGGGATGCTATTAATGCCTGTGGTACCAATCTCACAGAGCTACTATCAGAGCCAAATGATATAATGGTAGACCAACATCAAAGCATGATATGAATGTCTGCTATTATTACAAAGATTAAATAAGATGCAATCCCTGCCCTCATACAACTTACTTTCTAGTGGGAAATAAGGCTCATATATAAATACCTACAAAATAAAGTGGCATGTAATAAGGTGTAAAGTGCTATGTGAGGGAGGAGAGATCTTTGGGGAGGGAAGAGCAAGTCAGAAAGGAGCTGAAAAAAAACTTTCAAGTGCCTACTATATAACCTTGTGCTAAATACTTTATAAATATCATCTCATTTGATCCTCACAACAATCCCATGAGGTAGGTGCTATTATTATCTCCATTTTACAGTTGAGGAAACTGAGGCAGACAGAGGTTAAGTACCTTACCCATGGTCACATGACCAGCAAGTGTCTGAAGTTGGATTTGAACTCTGTTCTTCTTGACTCCAGTACCAGTCCTCTATCCATTTCAACTCCCTCAGAAATCAGGTGATTTTTCAAAAGTGAGGGAGGACAGGTAGAGAGCCAGAATGCCACACTGGCATCCTCCAGTACATTAAGGTGGATCCCCATGATGAACTTTTTGCAAAAATGTGGACAACAGGCAAGGCTGCCTGGCTGGAGGGAGATCCCAGACCAATGAGATCATGGATCCACTTGGATATGGAGACATCAGAAAAGCTTTGGTTTAGAAACTTAAGTACCTGCAATTCCTCTTATGGATATCAAATCCCATCATAACCAATGCCTCTAGTGGTCAATCAGCCAACCAACAAGCATTATCAAGCACCCATTCTGTTCCAGACACTGTGCTAGTCACTAGGCACACAGAGACAAAAACGGAAGAAATCCCTCCCTGAAGGAGCTTGTGCTGGGGGTCAGGGCTCAATGCATAATGCAGTACCCAGATAAACATATGCAAAATAAAAACAAGGTAATATGCAGGGCAAGGAGCAAGGATAAGCAGTTAGAGAGATTAGAACAGTTTTCACGTGGGAGGTGACATTTAGATCTCGGATTCTGAAAGACTGAAGCAACAAAGGAGTGCATGCCTTTGCAAAGGCATTGAGGCAGGGGATGGAACATCCTGGGTAAAGGAAGGTAAGAAGCCCTGTTTGGCTGGACTGAAGAGCTTATGAAGGGCTTTATTTATTTCATTTTATTTTATTTGCTTTTTGGAGGGGGGGGGTGGCAATCAGGGTTAAGTGACTTGACCAAGTCACAGGCTAGTTTTGTCTTAAGTGTCTGAGGTCGAATTTGAATTCAGGTCTTCCTGACTCCGGGGCTGGTGTTCTATTCTCTGCACCACCTAGCTGCCCTGTGAAGGGCTTTAGATGACCAAGGAGTCTGGATCTGACAGTGGGGGAAGAGGGAGAGCCTCAGATCTCCCTAAAGTGCAGATCTCTGCACAACAAAAAGGTTGCCAAGCCCCAGCCCATTCACATCCAACTGTATCCAAAACAAGAAAATTCCTACATAATAAAAGAATTTAGAAAATTCTCTGGAATCTGTTGTCACAGTAATAAATACTTTGGTCCTCGAAGTTTTTCTGTTTTGTTTTGTGTTTTTGTTTTTGCATCTTTCCCTTTGTAGTGGGTTGTCACAGACTGCACAGAGGGTCATCTAGCTGCCAGTCTGCTGGTGATAAGCCTTTTCACCTTGGCTTAGAGAGTCTTGGAGCTCTTGGAGAGCAGCTGGCTGATTGCCATGACCTTACCTGAAGCCTTTCCAGCTAAGTAGAACAGGGCCAAGCTCACACTCTGTTGATCATTTTCCATTCTGGTTTTTTTTTAATTTATGGGATAAAACAAGCATTTTCATAACATAGTACAATAATTTTTTAAAGATTGCACATAAAACTGAAAATCGATATTATTATTATATTAATTTTATTATATTACTATTATTATTACTACAATCTAGTATTATGTACAACTTGCTATTCCTTTTAAATATATAATAGTTATCATGTGAATTTTTTCTTCCCCCCCCACCCTAGAGAAGGCTACCATTGTGAGAGCTCGAGCTCACACACACGCATGCATGCACGCACGCACACATACATAAAATCATTCTATATATACTTCTATTTATCAGTTCTTTCCAAAGGAAATCTTCCATTCTTACTGTTAAAGCAGCATGGAAATGTTCAAGTACAATGGAAAGAACTTTAGACTTGAGGCACATGGAAGTCCTGGGTTCAAATCCTACCTGATTCTTGCTAAGGGAACTTGAGTAAGTCATTTAACCTTCTGAGTCTCCATTTGACCATCTGTAAAATGGGGGTGATGATGCTTTCATTACCTCTCTCACAGAGTAACAGGATATGTAGAGTAAGGGAATATTAGCAATCAATTAGTCCAACTGCCTCATTTTGCAGAGTAGTAAGGCAAGTCCTCTAAATCACAGAGTTCAACAGAGATCTTGGTTGTTGTGATTATTCCAGGCAAAAGAGAAGAGCACACATCTGTATTATGCTAGAAATTTGGGAAGGACCAGAAGATCCTCTGATAGGAGATGGGAATAGGAAGCAGACCTAAGGATTTCATTCAGATAAGGAAACGCCAGGAATTGGCATTTTTCTGCATTTTTTAGTCCCAGAGAGTTGCCTAGAACATTGTTAAAGCACTTAGCCAGCATCACTAGAAATGTCCTGCCTATCTGTCTCAAAGGTAGGATTTGAACTCAGGACTTTCTGACTCAAGTTCATTTCTCTGGGCACTATACCAGGTTGTTTTTCCCATGGTACTACAAACAGTTTTATTATTTCTGAAATACACAAAAAATGTAGAAGGTGGAGGAGAGGAGCAAGATTGTTCAATAATCCCAATACTCCAAATGACAGTCCAGAAATACAAATCAGGATGAGAGGTGTCTCATAACCAGAAACAAAAATTTTAATAGGTTTCAATACAATGAAATGCAAATAAACATGTATATGCCTTTCCTTTCTTTGCAGAGGTGGAGGTTATAGTTACAGGATATTTCATGCATGTGCAGTCACTTGACTTTACTGAATTGCTTCCCCCTTCCCATTCTTTATATATATATATATACATCTGGTCAGAGTATCCTAGATTTAAAGGTTAAAGGGGCTTTAGAAGACATCTAGACCAACTTCCTCATTTTACTGATGTGGAAACTGAGGCTCCAGGACAAAACGACCGACCTAACATCCCCAGAGTGCTAAATGGAGGAGTCAGGATTCAAACCCAAAGATTGGAATTCCAAAGCCAGTTGGACTTTTCACTTTAACAAATGCAGAGGCTCTCCTCATTACCTCTAGCATCAAAAACCCACGTTTAAAACCTTGCCTCTGCCATTTAGTGCTTACATTGCAGAAGTCAGGCAAAACTGGGCTTCAGTTTCCACATCTGTAAAACGGGGAGAGGTGGATTCCATAGACTCTAGGGTCCTTTGCAGCAATTTGGTCCCTTGACACCCTTCTCTCCGTTCTTCCACCATCACTACACTTTGTACCCGGGGCCAGATCACTAGATAGGGGAGGGGGAAAGGATACATTCAAAGTGAAGGTGATATTAAAACAAAATTTTCCTTTCAAAAAAGATTGTCGTTCTTGGAGGCAAACACACAGCTGAGGAAACCCAAGATGGGCACATTCACAATCTGCCAGTCTAATTTTACACCCCAGGCCTGAAACAAAAGCCGCACTGTGTGACTGTGTGTGGAGTGTGCGTTGGAAGGCAGGCAGCAGGCAGGCCCAGCAACACGAAGCCAGGAGAAAAGAGTCGGGTTTTACCTTCAATTTAATGATTTTCAGCCTGGAGCGTTAAAACCCCGAAATGTTATTCCGCAAGCCCCGAGCCGGGGTCCTTCCTCCTGCCAGCACAAAGCATCATTAAGCCGCCCGTGGGTCTGCCGGGAGGAGGCTTGCCACACATTGTGCCCCCGGGCTCCTTCCCAAGACCAGCTTTTTATGGCTCTCCGACTTTGTCTCAAATGGCCAAAGCCTGCACCCCATAAATGTGCGCTTTCGGTGGTGCCCGGCCCGATCCAGAAACTGCTAAGACCCTGGGTCTAGGGTTCAACCCTTTATCTCAATCAGCAGCCGGGCGTGATCCAGACCCAACCCGTCTGGGCACTGGTGAGACGCCTACGCTCCGGATTCCAAAAAGAACGGATAAGCTTGGGGGGGCGGGGGTCAGAGTTTGGGGCCTTCTCCCCCCCACCCCCCACCCCACCCCCTGCGTAAAAGAGCTAGAGTCAAAGAAACATTCAAAACGGAGACCACTGTGGGCCTGGCTAGTATATACAATCCCGCACAGAAGTGACAGAGGGACCATAACTCATTGGACTACTGAGCTCCCTGTATTTATTTACCGAGTTCAGCCAACAGCCTTCTAAATGATTTAGATGGTCCTCAAGATAAAAATCATCGAAGATTCAAAAGGCTCTTTACAAACTTCATCTTGCTCCAGCAGCAGACCGAGACTGGGTGGTAGAAAGAGCCTTCTGGGGGGTAGAGGTGGGAGTCAGGGAGAAGACGGATTGCCCTGCTCTTGGTCCCGTGGCTGACTGGCACCCCACTGAAATTCCAACTGGGATCCAGGCGATGCTTCAGGGAGCTCTAGGCTGGGCACACAGTAGTTTCAAAACGGTTACAAAAGTCTTTGTCCCAGTCAACTGCAGTAAAGGTACCGAAAAGAAATCACGAGCTTTTGCCCAGGTGAATACATACTTGGAGAAAGCCAACTTCAAAAAATAAACACTAGGCTCTAGGAGTGATGGGAATAAAGTGAAGGAAGAGGGGATGGCAGAGGGGATGCAAATAGCAGGGAACTTAGTGACCAGGAAAAATCCTTCCCTTTTTTTTCCTTCTTGAAGTAAAATTTAATTCTGACTGATATGTGAGTGATAAATTCTCTGATCACCCCCATGAAAATCTTCTCAAATAAAAACCACTCAGAAGCAATATTGGAAAACAAAAATTTTCATCATTAGGGTTGTTTTGAGCTGAGCAAATCCTATTTTTAAAATTATTTTTATTGACATCTTTGGTTTTTACATCTAAATGTTATATATGTGTGCAGATAGACAGATAGATAGATGGATAGATAGACAGATATTTCTGCTCCTCTCCCTTTCAGAGATCCACACCTTATGACAAAGAATTTTAAATGGAAAAGAGGGAAATACAGTAAAACTAACCAGCACATCCCTCGGCCTCAGCCTACTGATCTGTAAAATTAAGGATCGGATGTAATGGCCTCTGAAGTCCCTTCCAGTTCTAAATTTATAATCCTTTGACCCAAATCTAATATCATGTCTTGTGTTCTGTTCCCTTCATCGGTCTCCCCTACAAAGAGAGAAAGATGGTGCCTGTGGGGCCATGCTAGTCCATCTTTATTTCACAGCATTTGAGCTGAGCAAACCTTGAAGGCATAAGCCTTGGTTCAATATTCAGGCAAGCAGACTATTCTGATAATCAGAAATGTGTGATTAAAAACAGTTAGATTTTTTGAATCTTGAAAAAAAATACATTTTTACTCCATTTTATTTTTCTTTCCCAATTCTCTTCCTCCCCCATGTTTTATGACCAGTACCAGTACCCACAACAGACTTTTAAGTTTCATCTGCATTATTCATGTTTTCTCCTCCACTTTCTTAAGTCTAGACAACCAATAAAACAATAAATCAAGGCCTGATTTGTAGCATTTGCATAAATTCTGGAGATGAATCCAGTACGCGAATTCCCCCACCCCACCCCCACACTACCTTCTGCTTATAATTCACATTTATGGCATTCTTTAAGATTTGCAAAGTGGTTTACTCTGATAAGGGGATAGGCCAAGTTTATTATTTTCCCCATTCTATAGAGGAAAATGACTTGGCCAAGGTCACACAGCTGGTGGTAGATTACAAACTAGAATTTAGACCTTCTTTTTCCCAGTCCTTTGGTCTTGCCACTACTCCATACTGTCCCTCTCTGGATTTCTCCCTCTATAAAATGAGAGGATGGGGCTAGTTCAGGGTTATATTTCAGCAGGTCCAGGAACTCAGGTGAGAAAGAAACTCCATCTATATTTTCACTTACCTCTAACTGAATTTTTGCATTTTCTTCAAGTATGAATGAAAGTAATTAACAGGATTCTAAGAAGGGTCAACAGATTTCTTCAAACTGTTATGAAAGGTAAAAACCCTCTGGATTTGATGACTTCTGAGGCTCCTTCCAGCTCTAAGCAATGTAGGATTCCACAGAGGGGGTCTTAAATGTCCAGTAAGATTTTTTCCTCTGATTAACACACAATGAAGAAGGAACAGATTTGTACAGAGGTTTGTCCTATTTCATACTAAATTATTCCATCATATCTCTATAGCATTTTACAATTCCCAGAGCATTTCTTTCACAATTCTGTAAAACAGGAACTCCAAACATAATTATCCCTACTTCACAAAAAAGGAAACAGCCTAAGAGAGGCAGAATTTTAGGTAAAGATAGATTCAAAGAGATAATGTGGAGTAGTAACCAGAGCTGCTCTTAGAGTCAGAAAGACCTGCATTCAGGCCCTGCTTCTGACATATACTAGAGGTATGACCCTAGGCAAGTCACTTTCCTATCCATCTGCCACTTCTCTGAAATTCTTTAAGAATATGAGTTCCAGAAAAGTTACCCACATTCACTAGCAGGAGTTTCCTCATTGGAATTTGCTATACTAGTGAAATCATAGGTCTGATCTAAAAATAATTTTCAAATTTTTTTTTAAATATTTAGCTAGGAAGTAACAAAGGCAAAACCAGAACCTAGGTTTCTCATCATTCCAGTGCTAGTACAATTTCTACTACAACATATCAAACCTCCCCCATTTAAACATAACCTCGAAACAAAAGCCCTATTAATGGACTACTAACCACCACAGTCTCAAAAAAAAAACACTCATACCCAGCGATGGCATCACTGTAATAATGGTTGCCTTGCTAAAAAACATTTTCTCTCCCTGTCTAGTATTTCAGGAGCCTCAGAGTTATAGAACTTGGTGGAGGGAACAGCTAGGTGATGCAATGAATAGAGCACAGGCCCTGATGTCAGGAAGACCTGAGTTCAAATTCGGCCTCAGACACTTAACAGTTACTAGCTGTGTGACATTGGGCAAGTCACTTAACCCCAATTGCCCTGCCCTCCCCCCTCCAAAATGCAAAAAAAAAAAAAAAAATGAACTTGGTGGAGAATTACCTGAACCATACCTACTACTCATTCATAATTTCTTAGGCTCTAGCAATTTTTACATTGTTGATATCATCTTTCTGTATGGTGCTTTAAGCTTTGAAAAGCATTTTACATAGAGTATCTCATTTGATCCTCTTCCTAATCCTATGAGGCAGTTTCTATTATTACCCTTATTGTATAGGTGGGGAAACTGAGGCTGGTGGAGGTCAAGTCACTTGCCCAGGGTCCCACAGCTAGTATCTGAGACAGGATTTGGACCTAAGAAATCTCAACTTCAAAACCAGCACTCTGTACATTATATCTCATCATTTCATTCACAGGAGACCAACTTCCCAATTCCCTCAGCAGTCCCTATATATATAGAGAGAGAGACAGAGACAGAGACAGAGACAGAGAGAAATGATAGACAAATAGATGTAGTGTGTCTTTGTGTGCATATACATACACATAAATGTATATATTTCTATATGTATATACACTTATACATATCTGTGAGAGACACACAGAGAGAGAGAGAGAGAGAGAGAGAGAGAGAGAGAGAGAGGGAGAGAGAGAGGGAGAGAGAGAGGGAGAGAGAGAGAGGGAGAGAGAGAGAGAGAACTTTAAAGTTTTCAAAGACCTTTCCACATATTTTCACTTGACTTGACTCACAACAACCCTGTGAGGCAAATGCTATTATTTTTGCAATTTGTTTGGAAAGTGGGACACAGAGAGGTTAAGTGATTTGCCCAGAGTTACATAGCTAATAAGTGTCTGAGTCAGAATTTGAACTCAGATCTTCCTAATTCCAATGCCAGTACTCTCTCCATTATATGACCTACTCATCCTCTTCATTATAAAGGGTAAGAATTTTTTATGTCATTTTCAAAGAATTCACTAGCGTTCTTATCATTTTCCTTGAGCCTAGCATAGCATTTTGTAAAAGAACTGGAATTTTAGCTACAAGCCTTCCTTGGCATTTCAAGCCCTGTTTACCTGTTCAGTTACTCCAAAAAATATAGAACAGCACCACCTTCTGGTGCTCTGTGGTCATGGCAGGAGGACTCTGGTTTGTGGGTCTCCCAGCTCCTAGGAGTGTGTACCTTGAGATTTGAAGAACTGTTTAGCCTTTTCAGTTCCAATTAGGATAGAAAATAAATGGCGGACACAAGATGATGGTGTTGAAAGGGGCTTGGTTTTTGCCTTCAGCTGGTCCTATTAGCTGTTGCCCAGCACTCAGATAACACAGGAGACCACCAGAGTGGGAGGAAGGCACATCTATTTAAAAGTGCAGGTACTGAAATGGTTCTTGTGAAAGAGGGTTAAACCCAGCCTGTCTGCTGGGAGGGAGCCAAGAACCAAATATAGGAAACACCGAACGAGAGGCCCCTGGGCCCTGCCAGGGTTTGAAGACCATAAATAGGCACCCCGCAGGAGGTAAATAGAGACACACCTTGGACTGGATGGAAAGGCATTTCAATGGGTGAGGTTTTTGGTGGGGCACAGTGGAAAAAATGATAGCTGTCCTGCTTTTAAAAAAAAACAGATCTGCTCCTTCCTAAGCAAGCAGTGCAGCGGAGATGAGTGCTTTCATCTGACCGATGCATCGAATGAGGCAATAGGCTAAGGACAGTATCCTCTCAACTCTGTATTAAGGTAGGGGCTGAGGCTAGGGTGTCAGATACAGGATGGTGTGATGGAAAGGCTGCTGAGGCTGGAGTTCAATCCAATCCAAGAAAAAATGTAATATGTCTGCTCTCTGAGAGGTACTGTGGCATTGGGGATACAAAGACAGAAATAAAAATAGTCCCCATCCTCATGGAACAGACATTATTTTCAGGGGGGAGAAGGGATAACACCAACACGTTGTTGTTGTTCAGTCATTTTCAGTCATTTCCAACTCTCCATGACCCCATTTGGGATTTTCTTGGAATGGTTTTCCATTTCTCTCTCCAGCTCATTTTACAGATGAGGAAACTGAGACAAACTGGGTTAAGTGACTTGCCCAGGGAAGTGTCTGAGGGAAGATTTGAATTCTTGTCTTCCTGACTCCAGGCCCAGTTCTGTGCCACTTAACTTTCCCAACACTTGCATAGATATGGTAAATATAAACTCTCAGCCTTGGAATTGAGAAGGTCCAGGTTGCTGTTCTGACTGGCACATTACCTTGTTACTCTGAGTAAGTGGCTTAATCTCTCCTGGGCCCCAGACAACTTACTAAGATTACAAGCTACAGAATATTGTAGACCTGCTTTAATAGAGCAAGTTGGGTCACCATCAATTCCCTACATCAGAACCGAACTAAGAACACAAAGCACTATTTGGTGAGAGGAGAGAACCAGCAATTGATTATCAGGAAAGGCCTCATGAAGGAGAAAGCCCTCAAAGTAAGAGAGTACAAGAGGTGAGATGAGGAAGAAAGGCCTTCCAGTCTTGGGGGACAGCTTACAAAGGCATCAGGACTGAAGGTCATGTTCAGGGAGCATTCCAAGCCAATCCATTCTAGCTAGTGCAAACACACAGATGAGAAACGGAGTGTTGAGTGCAAGAGACAGCAAGAGCTGATATGCCTGGGCTGGAGAGTGTGGGAAAGAGAATTGTGCATAATGAGGCTGCAAAGGATGGTGGGTTAAGATGAACTTTAAAAATCAGCAGCAAAAGAGAGCCATTGGAGTTTCCTGAGTCCATTGAGGAACGACAATGGCAATTTATACTTCCGAAGACTTTTACAATGTACAAAGGACATGTGGCAAACTGGGTTATTATCTCCATTTGCAACAGAGACTCAAACCCAAAGTCAATCATTCTAGAGCACTTCTGCCCTTCATATGTTCCCAAAGTGGGCAATACCATGCCCTGCCCAAGTAGTAGCCTCCAATACAATTGGGATGTGTTGAATAAAAAATAAGGGAGCAATGGAAGTTTTAGTAAAGAAGAGAAGACAATTTTGAAAATACGCTCATGCGTGTTTTATCTGTTTTGTAACAGAGTTAGAGTCGTAGTGATTACATGATTTTCCAAACAAACACAGAAAATGCAAGTTATAACTGATCAGTGGTCAAGTCTGCCAACAGGTCTTAACAAGCAAGTGTTGGAAGGGGAGTATGTCTCGCATTGTCAACATGCACTGGTGGGAACATGTATGTGTAATGAGTTGTTTACAATATGATACTATGCAGTTTTATGATGCAATATTGTGTCATAAAATTTTCAATTCAAGAAAAAAACCCACAAATTTACAGTAAATTATTAAATTTAAGATGCATTTTTTTTATTTTAAATGACTAAAATTTCAAAAAAACTGCTAAAGGGTTTTTAAAAAAGTAGATTTCCAAGTGGGGTGCTGAGTAATTTTTTAAGGGGGCAGAAGGCCAAATAAGTTTTGGAACCTCTGCTCCAGATCACTCTCCCAGGCTCCATGTGGCCCTCAGAGTTCTAACATAGAGATGCCAAACTCAAATATAATCTGGGCACCTAAACATAAATAAGGATGGGGCGGCTAGGTGGCTCAATGAGTAGAGCGTCGGCCCTGGAGTCAGAAGGACCTGAGTTCGGATCCGACCTCAGCCACTTAACGCACACACAAACAAAAACCTAGCTGTGTGACCTTGGGCAAGTTACTTAACCCCAATTGCCCTCCAAAAAAAGCAAAAAAAACCATAAATAAGGATCCCTACCAGCACATATTAACTTAGAAAACCACATGTTAACGTTATCTATGTCTTATCGTATTTTTATTTATTTTGCTAAATATTTTCCAATTACATTTTAATCTGGTTCTGGCTGCTCTGGGGAGTGTTGCTAGGGAAATATGGTCTGCAGGACACCTCTGTTCTAGGGTACCCTGGGAAGCCTAAAAGATAGCTCTTCTTTCTCTCTATTGCCAGTGTTAGAGACCCGAAAGTTATGCTTCTCCCATTATTAAATAAATATTACTGGTCCCTAGTTCCATTTAACCAATTAATATTAATTGGCTTTTAAGCAACTAGGTGGTCCAGTAGATAGAGCACTGGGTGTGGAGTCAGGAAGACCTAAGTTCAAATCCAACTTACCAGCTAGATGACTCTAAGCAAGTCACTTAATCTTAGTTTCCTCAACTGTAAGATTGGGATAATAATAGCACTTAAATCCCTGTGTCACCCTGGGCAAGTCATTTAACCTCAGTTTTCCCAACTATAAAATGGGGATAATAATAGCACCTACTTCCCACAATAATTATGAGGATCAAATGTGATAATAATTGTAAAGCACTTAGCACTCATTAGCTGGCACATAGTAAGTGCTATGTAAATATTAGTAATTATTTTACAAAGGAATATTTACTTCACAGACGCAGCAAGAACAAACATACAAACATTTCCCCTTGATGCCTTGATGCACAGTTTCCCCTGTGCCACCTTGTCTTTGGCAAGGGGAGTAAACTTGAAGTCTTGCTCAGTCCCATCATAGCATTGGTCCCATCAAGCTCACGATGAGAGGTGCATGAGTGCCGCTTGGGCCTGGGTCCAGAGGGTCCTCCTAATGTGTTGTTTGCATTGATGCTGTGCTAGCTACAAAACCAGATTCAGGATCACCTGGGAGCCAAGGTGCCCTCCAGACCTGGAGTTTCTACTCCTATCACCTAAATCAGAAAAGAACAAATATGGCGCCCAACAACAGACCACACGGCCTCCATGTGGAGAAAGCTCAAGAATTCTCCCCTTTCTACACAGTCTCTCACAGGACACCAAGCAAAGGAGTGGCCAATGGCATGGAAAAAGGGCAGCCAAAGCTGACTCGGGCCTTTTTGAGGAAATCCTCAGTCCTAGCTAAGTAGCCAGTCAAAAAAGGCTTATCTCAACCATGGTTAATAGAGAGGAACCAGTCACAGAATGTCTAGGCACATTCCACTGTCTCTCCAAGATACTTCCCTTAAACCTCACCGTGGCTCCCCTAGAATCAGGCTTCCCATGTGGAAAAGTAGAATCAGCCACTGCTATGCTTTTCCCCCTAATCAAGCTCTCTCTGTAGCAGGCCCAAGTATGGAATAGTTCCAGTTGCCTCCTGCTATTTTTAACATGCTTGACATATATTACTTTATTTGAGGTTCACAACAACTCTATAAAATAAATACTATGGATATTATTATTCTCATTTTACAGAGGAGGAACTGAGGCTCAGAGAGGGATAATTAAGCATCCAAGGTGGTTCCCAAACTTCAAATTCACTATTCTTTCCACAATACATTACCACTTTCTCCTAGAGAAAAGGCAAAAGAGATAGATGAGATGGAAGTCTTGAGCTCTATTTCTTCCAGTAAGATGGCGATCCACCAGGACTTCCCATCTTCCCTTCCTCTACACCATCCAGACCCCTGGCACTGTCCTCTGATCTCTCGACATGACATAGGTCCCCTACTCTTTCCATATGCCCTGGAGATGCACCCTCAGACGTTTCAATTTGCTGAGATTTCTTTTATGTGTTGCTTCCACCAACTAGAATCCGAGCATCTTTAGAGGAATTACTATCCCATTTTTTTTCTATCTGCATCCCCATTACTTAGCACAGTGTTTGGCACAGAATGTCTAATAAATGTTTTTTTTTTCCTTCCTTCATTCATTCCTAGCAATCCCTTGTTTCTTTCAAAAGTGCTGAAATTCCACCTTCTACATGAAACTGTCAGAGACTCCACAAAAATTTACCTCATTTATTAGGTATATTCTTATTTATGAATACATTGTCTCTTCCGATAGATTGTAAGCCCCTTGAGGGCAATAAGAGTTTCTTTTTGTTTTGTTTTGTTTTTTAATCCATAGCACCTCACAATAGCTAGAACAAAGTGGGTATTTAAAGGCTGCTTGCTGATTATTTTCGACAGTGTCAACTGAGTATTCTGATTAGCGAATTCTGGGTCCCATTCAAGCCTATAAGAAGTATCTTGTCCTATCCCAAATAAGTAGAGTCTATGTAAGGAGCAGTCACATTTGAATACCACTCTACATGATTCCCAATCAATGCCCTTTCAGCTAAGTAACTGGACTCTCAGACAGACCTAATTTACTCAAAGTCACTCCTTATGGACAGGATTGGTCATTATTCCAACCTACAGTAGCATCGCCACCTTGCAGGCAGGGTCGTGGACGGGAAATCCAGCAAAAAACAGATCTAAAAAATAGAAACGAGTATTTCACAAGCCTACTTAGCAAGAAACTTTGGCTGGGAACTAATCTATGGATTCTTTCCTAACCTTGTTGGTAGAATAATCTATAACCAGTCCTACCTCCTAGAGACCCCACAGCTCATCACTCATGAGTCAAGTTAGATGTCTGTTACTAATGGCAGTCAAGAAAAATAAATATTCGGCAAGAAGGACCAAGGATATCCACAAACAATTTATGTTAAAGAAGGATTTTTTTCTAACTCCTCAACATCTGTAAAGCACATTTATAATTTTATGAGATTCTACACTTCTGTGCATGACCTTGGGAAGGTTCTCAAGAAATATGCTTGGTTTTAAGGTGGACATAAAAAATACATGTAAACTACAGGGAAGGCTAGCAAATAAACATTCCATGAGCTACCCTTGATTGCAAGTTCCTTATATTTAAACTATTACTTTGAATGGCAATAGCTTTTTTCATAAGTCCTAGGATAGCAGTAGCTAATCCTACTTCACGGCACATATGGAGAGATGGTTGTCAACCTGCCTCCAAAAAACTGATTTTCAATGGTACCAGAATATACATATACACTCACATATATACGTATGTGTGTATATGTATAGATATACACACATTTATATATATATACACATATATGGATACAAAAGTACATATGTATATACATATACATATATGTATATACATATGTGTATGCATGTGTACATATTTATGTATATATCCAGATATATTTGTATATGTGTGTATCCATGTATGTATATTGCAACTAGATAACATAGTAGATAGAACACTAAACTTGGAGTCAAGAAGACCTGAATTCAAATCCTTCCTTAGACACTATGTGATGATGGGCAAATCACTTAACATTTCTCCGTCTCAGTTTCCTCATCTGCAAGTTATAATAGTTACAGACATCTAACTTGACTCATGAGTGATGAGCTGTGGGGTCTCTAGGAGGTAGGACTGGTTATAGATTATTCTACCAACAAGGTTAGGAAAGAATCCATAGATTAGTTCCCAGCCAAGTTTCTTGCTAAGTAGGCTTGTGAAATACTCGTTTCTATTTTTTAGATCTGTTTTTTGCTGGATTTCCCATCCATGACCCTGCCTGCAAGGTGGCGATGCTACTGTAGGTTGGAATAATGACCAATCCAATCCTGTCCATAAGGAGTTATAATAGTACCTGTAGTCAAGAAGTCCTAGAATCAAATTCTGCTGATCCTTATGTCAATTCTAGACAAGTCACTTAAATCTCAGACTCAGTTTTCTCATCTGTAAAATATGTATAATAATAATCACTGCAGCACTAATCTCACAGGGTGGCTGTGAGAACAAACATTTGTATCTGTAAAAAAGAACAGTGAGTTTATAAATTATGATGACAGTGTTCAAGATGACAACTTTTTACTTTAATATGTGACTTACTCAAAGTAAAGTAAAATAATTAAAAATTAAATTTGCTGACAATGGTCTTTATAATTGTTTACATCTTGCAAAGAAATCTTTCAATATTTAATAGTCCTTTGTGGCAATTACCCATTTTACATCATTTTTACTTGAGTTCCACAAGATCTTAGTACATTGTTCAACTACTCATCATGAAATTATTACACTGGACGCTAAACATACCTCAATGAACTCGATTATAGTCCATAGGTTCTCATTGGGGTTAAATGAGATTAATTCTCAGCCACTGAAACATTTTTCTACCTAGCTCTTAGATAAATTTCTATACCTTTTATGACATGTGATATGGTATAAGGTCATGTTCTAGGCATTCCATTCCATTGAGTAATGTCTGCAATAATGGAACAACTTTGCTTTTCAGTATATCAATATATTTATAAGTGTACACTCCCTCAGTTGGGACAAGATTTCCAGATCCCTTAGGAGCAAAATTTTTTAAATCCCCAAAAGTTTTGAGGGTGACTGTTCTACAGTCTGATGAAAATGCAGAGGTCTTACAGGCTCACCTCATCCTAAAATGGTTTTAGTATACTCTTGATTAAAATGTGAGTTTCATCAAGAAAAATTATCTGTTTCCATTCTTCAATATTCCAGGCTTCATGCTGTCTTACTCAAGACAAACATTTTTTCCTCCAAATTAATAGTTAGTTTTTTGTTTTGTTCTGTTTTTTAAACTGGTCTCTTCATTGTTCTTTCAATAACAACTCTTCCAGCTACCAGGTCCCTCTTTAAGTCTTTGCTTGTTTTTTGATCACTAATAAAGCTATTTCATAGTAATAGTTTTTGGCATTTTTTTTCATTTTTTAACCACTTTTCCTGGTGTTTCTGTGTGACTGATCCTGTTTTATTATGGGCTTAAATGATGATCAAAATGCTTTACTTCACCACACCAACAGGCAATGCAATGTCGCTAACAGTAATTAAATCCTGTGCTCTTTTAGAGCTAGATTTTTGTGTGTTTCTTTGGGATAATATTCACTCTTTAAAAGCACAAAATTAACACATAACAAAAGACAGCAATAAAACCATGTGCATGATATGAAATCTAGCACTCAAGTGACAGAGAACTAATTAAGGGGGGAAACTAGCTCAGTTGAGTTTCTTCTGATCAAAATCAGATGTTCTGAGACAACCTGCTTTCAACAGAAGCACAAAAGCATGATTGCTGCTATCACAGAATTAAACCATATCCAAAGTATTGCTCTTCCTGAGTATTCCGTTAGTATGAGTCTGATGTTGTGCTGGGCACTAGAGATACAAAAACTGGGAACATCCCCAGGGTTCAAGGGGCTTACATTTTACCAGGGTACAAAAATGTGAATGGAGGCAGGGAGGGGAGAAGGGAGGCAATAGAAGATAGGAAATGAGAAAAAGTTTCATAGAACAGATGTCACTTGAGCAGTCTTGAAGTAAACAAACAATTTTTAGAGGCTGATTTGAGATAGGAAAATGCAAAAGGGAAGAGATAAGAGGTAGTGATGTGAGAGGGGAACATCTAAAAGGTCACATAGAGAGTTCACATATAAGAAGGTAGGTTGGAGAGGGCTTTAAAAACTAAGCACAGGGACTGTATTTGACCCTATGACAATAGGGAGCCATTGGAGTTTATTGAGTATGAGAGTGCCATGAACAGACCTGCAATTTAAGAAAATCTCTTTGGCTGCTATGGAGAGAATAAATTACAGAGGAAGTGGGGAGACCAATAGAAGATTATCGCAGCAGTATAGAGAGGAGGAGATGAGAGCTTGAACACAGGGGAGAGAGAAGGAAGGGGCCCAATAGGTAATATTTTGTGAAAGTAGAAACCTCAAGATTTGGCCACTGCTTAGATGTGTGGGGTGAAGGAGAGGAATCAAGAAACTATGTAGAGTGCTTTACAACATGAATGACCTATATAAATGTCAGAGAAACACAGGTTGTAAGAGTTGGAAGGGACAAAAAACTTCAGAGATGTTAGGGCCATTAAAATATAAAATGTATCTAGGCCAGTGATTCTTAACTTTTTGTGTGTCATAGACCCCTTTGGGCAGTCTGGTGAAGCCTATGAACCCCTTCTCAGAATAATATTTTTAAGGAATTGAAGAAAGTGCTAAATTTCATTTAGAGGTTAGCAAAACCTGATGTAATATTTTCTGCATTCAAAGACCCCCTGAAATGTGTCTGTAGACCAGGTTAAAAGCCCCAGATGTCATCTAATACTCTTGTTTTGTTTAGAGGTGGACTTTTTATTTATTCCATTAAGAGATAGTAGGAGGGACTGGAATTGACTCTTTTCACTTTTTTTTTTCAGTTAACAAGCAGTTTTAATTAAACTGTCCTTCCCACTACCCCAGTGGAGCCAATAAAAAGTACAACCCTAAAAAAAATTTTTTAATAAAAAATTTTAAAAGCCCTAAATACACAGCTGCTTAGTCTGGAGCAACAAATTGCTACACAAACTCTGTCTGAAAATGTATGTCTCTGTATTTTCAGTTCATCACATTTTGTAAGGAGTATGATATGTTTCATCTTCATTCTTTTGGACTTGGGGCTTAGCATTGCGTTGATCAGAATTCTTTCAAAATTGTTCTTCTCTATAATGTTACCATTACATATGTTATTCTGTTCAGCTCACTCCATTTTGATTCATAAAGGTCTTGCCAGTTTCCTCAGAAATTGTCTATTTCATCATTTCTTAGGACACAAGAACATACCATTACATTCATACACTGCACTGTGTCTAGCGATTCCCCAATAGGAGTACAGCCTCTTAGCTTCCAACTTGGAAACAAAAAGAACTGCTATAAATACTTTTATACACACGGGTCTTTTTCCTCCTTTTATTTCTTTGGGGTATTGGCTTACTACTGGTGTTGCTGGATCAAAGAGCGTGTGTATTTTAGTAACTTTTTGCAACGTCCTCATTTTGCAGATAAAGAGAATGAGGACCATTTTCTTCTACTCTTTGGGGTTTACCAGTCAACGAGATTTTGTTTTCCTTCTCTACTTACTGGTATAAGTTAAAACTAAAGCAAACAAGGACAAGACAGATCATTTCTAAATTTTGTGGTCTCCAACACCGGATTTTTCTCAAGGGTTAACTTCCCAAGTTTCTGTCCCTCTCACCATTTAGTTGCTATTACAGAATCAATTTCATAAAGCACTAGTGCTAGACATCATTATTAATGACATTTATATAGCACCTACTATATACCAGGCACTGTGCTAAACATTTTACAAATATTATCTCATTTCATCCCCTCTACAACACTTGGAGGCAAGTTTTATTATTATCCCCATTTTCAGATAAGGAAACTGAAATTAAGTGATTTTCCCAGGGTCACACAGCTAATAGGTGTCTGAGGTTGGATTTGAACTCAAGTTTTTCTGGCTCCAGGCTTGACACTCTAACCACTTCATCACTTGGCTGCCATCTAAGTCAACCTCCTCATTTAGGAGATGAAGAAATTGTGATTCGGGGTGGCTAGATGGCGCAGTGAGTAGAGCGCTGGCCCTGGAGTCAGAAGGGCCTGAGTTTGGATCCGGCCTCAGACACTTAACACGAACAAACAAAAACCTAGCCGTGTGACCTTGGGCAAGTTACTTAACCCCAATTGCCTCCAAAAAGCAAAAAAAAAAAAAAAAAAAAAGAAATTGTGATTTGAAGAAACACAGGGACAGGCCCAAGATCATAATTCCTCATTCACCACTCACTCCCCTAGAGTCCTGAGGATATTTTCCATGGTGTCTTCAGGCAGGTTTGTGGGTCTACTCCTGGGTAGAAAGAGCAAAACTGACACTAGGCCTTGAACCCAAAGTGTAGGGAAACAGAGATGATAAAGTGATAAAGGGAAGAAGCCAGAGAGCTCCTAGTGGCTCAGAATAAACTCTGGGGTAACCATGGGCTAACCCTAGAGAAAATGAATGAAAGAATAAAGAAGGGATCTGTAACTGGACATTTTATATGCCAGAGGAGAGGTCTTTGTGAAGAAGTGAATGAAATTATGACCAGTTTAATTTTGGGGCCATGACCCAAAATATCTGCCTTTTGATGCTAAAAAGTAATAGTGGATATTAAAAAAGTGAAATTCCTTTATTTGGAATTTGAGATTTCCAGGTGGTATTATGTTATGGATTTATCTACTACTGCTACTACTATTGCTACTACTACACTACTACTACTACTACTACTACTACTACACACTCTCTCCTCTCTCTCTTTCCGTGTCTCTCTGTCTCTCTCTCTCTCTCTCTCTCTGTCTCTCTCTCTGTCTCTGTCTCTTTCTCTCTCTCTCTTTCTCTCTCCCTCTCTCCCTCTGCCCCCCCACCTCTCTCCAGGCAGCTAGGTGGTACAGTGGATAGAGTGCTGGACTTGGAATCATAAAGACCCAGTCTGACACTTAATAGCTATTTGACCTTGGGCAAGTCACTTACCTTCCATCTGCCTCAATTTTCTCATCTGTAAAATGGGGACAATAACAGCAGAGTTGTTGTGAGAATCAAATGAGATAATATTTGTAATGAACTTTGCACCTGGTGGATACTTCATAAATGCTTACTCCCCTCCCTCTTTCCCCCATACAAATAAAGATTGCATATGCCAAGTGCATATACTTGTATTTTTATTCCCAGTGCCTAGAGCACAGTGGGTGCTTAATAAATGCTTGCAGCTAGGTGGCACAGTGAACAGAGCACTGTCCCTGGAGCCAAGAGAACCTGAGTTCAAATCCAGCCTCAGACACTTAACACAAAACCTAGCCATGTTTTGTCACTTAACCCCAATTGCCCTCCAAAAAGCAAAATTAAATAAATAAATGAATGAATGAATAAATGCTTGGTGATTGATTGAAAACACTGAATTTTTTTAAAGTATTTCAATCTACTCCAACCACCTTGACACTTGAAACAAAGACTTCATCTCTGACTGGCAGGACCAGCAGCTCACTCCCTTTATAATACCACCTAATTTGAGGATGGAAGTCACCTCTTTCCAACCCTCAAACACCAGATCAGAGACTCCCAAGAAAGATAATTTCTGCTGCTCATTTTAGCATATAAGGGAGACAGAATGCTGTTCACTTCTCCTGGCCCAGTCTTGGTATTTCCACTGAGTTATGCTTAAGCTGTTCTCCTGTCCATTGGCAGCCTCCTTGGTTCCATTGGACCAAAGCATTAACAGCTTGCCAGCCACTGGCTTTGCCCACGGCTAGAAAGAGAGCATGCCAAGCCTCCATTTGGAACACTAGGCCTTAGAACTGATGGCTGCATTTGTACAGCTCACCATGGAGGCCCAGGACCCATGACATGTAAAGTCTTTAATGCCATCGGGCTCAGAGAATCGCTGGCAAACACCACCTGGGAAAAGTAATTCTCCTGTCTTCTCTTCAATATTCTTGGCAGCTGTGACTCTGCCCCAAAACATTAATGTTAATGAGGAATAGCTGCTATACAGTGAAATTGAGTTTTTGAGAAGCAATAAACCCTCATATATCATGGAGGGAAACTTAAGCTCGTATTTTGTTTGTGATCTGTATTAGCCAGAGGCATTCAATGGGCTGACCAATATGAATATCCAGGATGCAGATGGTGCTGGCATGTCTGAGAGAGTAAGAGAAATTTAGAAGGCAGTATCTAAAGATGTCGGGAAGACAGCATGGTCTTGTAGGAAGATGACAGGATTTGTATTCAGGAGGCCTTGGCTTGAATCCCAACCTCGCTACTTACTACCTGTGTGGCCTTGGATAAGTAATGTAAGTATTCTAGGACTCAGTTTCCTCTTCTGTAAGAGAAGGGTTGGACTGCATAGTCTCTGAGGTCAGAGAACTGAAAGTTGGAAAAGACCCTGGGTGGTGGGGAACATCTTATCCAACCTAAACATGAAATGAATTCCCACTATTAAATACCAGACAAGTGTTTGCCCAATCTATGACTGAAGACCTCCAAGAAGGGAGAACCCACCACTTCTGGAGGCAGCCCATTCCACTCTGGAATAACTCTAATAGCAAAGAAGTTTTCCCCTCATACCAACCCTAAATCTTCCTCTTTGTAGCTTCCCCCCATTGCCCCTAGTTGGCCCTCTGGGGCCAAAAAGAACTAGTCTAGTATTTCACAGAAAGGCCTTTCAAATACTTGAACGCAGCTTTCATGTCCCCTCAAATTTTCTTTTCTCCAGGTGCCCGATAATCAACCAGTTCTCATATGTCATAGACTCAAAACCATTCACCATACCGGCTAAAGTCCTTTGAACATTCTCTAGATCATCAATGTCCTTCTAACATTATGGTACCCAGAATACTCCAGGCAGAGTAAATTGGGACTATAACCTCCCCTATCCCTGGAAACTATAGCCCTCTTAAGGGCTGCATTAGATTTTTTGGAAGCCACATCACACAGTTTATAATACACTTAAAACCCCATCGTTTTCAAAGCAACTGTTTACCTATGCCTTCCTACCCCCATTTGGTACTGGTAAAGTTGATTCTTTGGACCCAAGTATAAGACTTTACATTTATCCCTATAGAATTTCACCTTATTAGCTTTAGCCCTATACTCTACTGTCTTAGTATTCTTTTTTGATTCTGAATACTGTAGTAGTACGGTAGCTATCCTTTTCAATGCTGTCACTGGCAGATTTGAGGAGCATCTTCCCACCCTAGATCTATGACCCTAAGGATGTATAGACAAAGATTACACATGTAAATTCATACATATAGAACTGCGCCTCACAGATATAACAATCCTCCAGCATAAATTCATCACAGGGCCATTTTTAAGAAATGGACTCAATGTGGTATCTAGGTGATCACAGACAAGGCAATAGGATCAGAGATTTTGAGCTGGAAAGAACATTAAAGGTCACCCTGTCCACCTCCTTCAGTACAACAGAGGGGATGCAAGAATAAAGGATCCAGATCCAGATCCAAAAAATAAAGGAAACAATTACATTCAGACCTTTATCTTGAGAGATATTGGGCAATTTGGTATGGTGAAAAGAGCTCAGCACTAGATGAGTCAGAAGACCTGGTTCCTAGCCCTGACTCTGCCACTGACTAATGGGGTGACATTAGACAAATCCCGTGCACCCTCTGGACTTCAACTTCCTTACTCTATAAAATGAAGGGATGGAGAAAATGGTCCCTTCCACCTCTTATACCCTGTGGTTCTGACTGCCCTGCACTTACTTCACAGGATTGTTAAAAGAACCAAATAAGATAATCTTCTTAAAGAGCCATATAAATGTCAACTACTATTTATTTTCAGAGAGGTCATATGATTCAGTAGTAATGATAATGCACTTTGAAAACAAAAAGAGGTCTGAGTTCAAATCCTGCCTTTAGCATTGACTGTCTGAATAACTGTGGGTAAATCACTGAATCTTTCTGAGTCTCAATTTCCTCATTTGCAAAATGGGTTTAATAATACCTACAACTGGGGCAGCTAGGTGGCACAGTGAGTAAGAGTGCAGGCCTCAGAGTTGGGATGACCCAAGATTGGATCTGGACTCAGAAAATGAGCATCCACACACAAATAATGACTGGCCGTGTAACCTTGAGCAAGTTACTTAACCCCAATTGCTTGTAAAAAAATTTAAAATAAAAAAAAAAAACCTACAACACTTCTCAAGGTTTGTTGTGAGGATCAAATGAGAAAATGTGTATGTGTGTACATATATAATATATGTGTGCATTATATATAATGTGTATACTTTATGTGTATATACAGTATATGTTTGAATATACTGTTATGGGAATGGAAATCTGAAGACCTTCCCTGCCCCTTGGCCCTTTGATAGGCTTAAGTGACTCTGAGAACCTTCCAAGATTTGAAAATATACCCCAATAGGCTGAATGTGGTCACCTGGAGCCTGTGGCTAGAGGCTTGTTTTTCAGGAACGCCCACACCTTGGTGCTTTGTGATTGGGCAGTGGGTCAAGAGGCTATATATACCCTGATGTG
The DNA here is from genome assembly GCA_011680675.1 of Gymnobelideus leadbeateri. Classification (NCBI taxonomy): domain Eukaryota; kingdom Metazoa; phylum Chordata; class Mammalia; order Diprotodontia; family Petauridae; genus Gymnobelideus; species Gymnobelideus leadbeateri. The sequence goes on from WOXC01007555.1 coordinate 561,152, forward strand.
AGATTTTGCTTTGGGGCTCACTTTGAGAAGAGTTGTGTGATTTAACCAGATGAGACTCTGGGCAGCAGTTGAGCCCCCTGGCTTTGAAAACCCAAATGTTGGTGCTTTCCTCTCTGGTAACTAACTAGGTATGGATGTAATGGTCAGACAGCTGGAAGCCTGTCTGCTGATCTGTTTCTCTGTCTGCTTGTGACTTCTATTTGTAACTTGTTTGTATTCTCTGAAGTTCAGGGTGCTGACTTTTCCCCCTGAACTAGGTAAATTATATATGTTTGATTGACTGTTAACCCATTTTGAGTTGCTTTCCTTTAGAAAAGCAGAACTAGGAACCTGTGCTAGCAGCCATCCCGAGTATGCTAGGGTGCTTGCTGCTACATATACATATATGTATATTTCTAAATATATATATATACCTATATAAAGGGTTTTACCAACTTTAAAATGCTATGTCAATATCAGCTATTATGATTAATATGGAAATGAAGCAAAAATGATCCTATCACCTAAACTGTCAAAGAATCTGAGTTTTAATTTCAACTGTACAACTATTCAACTATGACTTTGGGCAAGTTCTTTTCCTTCTCTGGGTCTGAGTTTTCTATAAAATGAGGAGGTTAGACAAGATGATCTCCAGGGTCCCCTCTAGCTCTAAATCACTGCATGACTATGGTCTACCAATCTACCAAAGAGACAAGGGAAAGTAAGGGGTGGGTTAACTATCAAGCCACCAGAGCATTCTGGGAGAATATTGGCCCAAAAAGATCACCTGCTGTCTTTCCTGACCAAGCAAATCTCCAGATTATTATTTAGTTTTTATTCATTCATTTCAAAGAACATTGTCATTCTGTACACTGTGTTAAAGCCAGCTTGAAAAATCTAATGAACCTCAGTTTCCTTATCTGTAGAATGAAGAGGTTGAACCTGATGGCCTCTGAGGTCCCTGCCACCTGTCTATCTCTCATTCTGGGATATTATTATATTTGCTAACACTGCCATCAAGAAAGGTCTTTGGTTCAGCCTTTCTGAGGCATTCTCATGGATTTCTTAGCAAGTATCACTTTACTACCTCTCTAGGCTATGATGAATGAGAAATCAATATCATAATTTTTTTTGTCTCTACTTTGAAGAGGTAAGTCACCTGGTGCAAGAAAAACCCTGGTTCTAGTCCTCAACTATGCACCTAAAAAGTTGTGTGATCTTGGGTAAGTTATTGCATTTCTCTAGATTCCAGCTTCCTCACCTATAAAATGAGGGATTAACCTGGATGATCACTAAATTTTCTTCCAGTCCTAACACTCTATGAATTGACTAAGTTCACAATAATTTTATTACATTTCTCTAAACAAGGAATTATTCACCTTGAGTGCATGGATACCCAAGGGGCTTGGAACTAGATCTCAGGATGGAGGAGAGATTTGTGTATTTGGACAGGAAAAAAAATACATCTTTATTTTCACTAAACTTTGGTTTCCTTTTTGATTCTATGTATTTTTCATTATACCTTTAAAAATTTTATTCTAAGAAGAGGTATTTAGGCCTCTCCAGTCTGCCCAAGGCATCTATGACCCAAAAAAGGTTAAGAACTCCTTGTCTATCCATCTATAACAAAGCCAATATTGCTACTACAGGCCCAGCTCTGTCTCAGACTGTGTCCTTGGAAGAGTGAATTGGGTAACATTTCTGGACCTCATCTCCAAAATGAGAGATGAACCAGACAATCTCTAAGGACCTTCCCAGCTCAAATAGTCAATTTATGGTTCCCACAATTAAACTTTATGGTTCCCACAATTAAAATTCACAGACCAAACATCTGTACAATAACATGTATGTATGGGCATATATAACTAGGTCTCCAAATATACATTCTTCGTTTGTTAGTCTTGCATGTTAACGATGGCTGTCCTACATTGACAGCATGGATGGTAACTCTTAAGAGGGATGGAAAGAATACAGTTTGGCAGTCCCCGAAGCAGTTGGCACATAAATTTCTCACAAGCATGAAGACAACTGGCCGGCAAATGTCAAAGGCATTAACACCTACCTTGGAGTGTAATTATTTCAGTCTGTTAGCAGTCTCTGGGCTAATATGCATTTCAAAAACTCGACAAGGAATCAAAGCCTGGGAGGTCGGCCTTGCAAGCTGTTTCAGAGGGTTGTAAATTTTATTCAAAAAGGAAGAATTTTGGATTGCACAAACAGTCAGGCTTTTCGGACCAGACTGGAAACCTTTAGAGCCTCAGTTCTGGCCATAATCAAGTCTTCTCTTGCATTAAAAAAAATTTTTAAAGAATGAAAGAAACTTTGAAACCCCAAACAATTTATACAGAGAAGGGGACAGGGTGGGAAGACAGAAAAATCTCCATAAAAATGTTAAGGGGAAAAAAGTAGAGATTAACTTTCATGTTGGGGGTTGTTTTTTCTCATTTTTTCCAATGGTAAAAATTGTGGGATAATTTTTTTCTTTTAATCCCCTGCTACCATTCCAGCAGAATTCTGGTAAGCCTTGGAACTTAAAAGAAGACTGAGGCCCCGAGAGACTGGCCAAAAAGTTATTATAGCTACAAGATCCTCTAATCCAACCTTTTCTTTTAATACATGAGGAAACTGAGGCCAAGAGAAGTTTAATGAATTCCTCAAAGTGATAAAAGTAGCATATAAGTAGCAAGACCAAGATATGAAACTCAGGTCCTCTGACTCCAAAATCAGACTCATTACAATGTCAAAATCAAGCAAGAAACTATTACAACATGAAAGAGCCTCAGAGCTGTCCATCTCATCCCCCCCACACCTGCCACACCTTAAACCCATCACCTGCCATGTTCAAAACGTACCAAATTACAATAACTACGGGGGATCCATGATGATTAATGGTTCCTATCTCCATGGGGAAAGTTCTAGAGCTAAATAGAAAGAAAAGTGAAGTCAGAGCCAAAGATGGGGGAGCAGTAGGATTTGGAGTAGGAGAAAGGGTCCCTCAACAGTTGTAAACTTTGTATTAGGAATAATACTACGAGCAACTCCCTAACCCAACCTCCAATTGACTTCGCCACAAACGCAGAAATTCCCCATCACGACCAGTGGACAGAGCTCTGGAACTGAAGTCAGGAAGAACTGAGTTCAAAGAAGGCCTCAGACACATTCTAGCTAGGGGATTTAGGTCAAGGCACTTAACTCTATTTGCCTCAATTTCCTCATCTATAAAATGGAGAAAATAATAACACCTACTTCCCAAGAGTTGCTATAAGGATCAAATGAGATAATGCTTCTAAAGTGCTTAGTACAGTGCCTGGCACATAATAGATGCTTAAAGAAATGTTAGCTAAGATGATGATGATGGTGATGATGATGATGATGGTGGTGATGATGGTGATGATGGTGATGACAGTGATGGTGATGAAGAAGAAGAAGATACACAAGAAGGAGGAGGAAGAGGAGAAGAAGAAGAAGAAGAAGAAGAAGAAGAAGAAGAAGAAGAAGAAGAAGAAGAAGAAGAAGGAAAAGAAGAAGAAGAGGAAGAAGAAGGAAAAGAAGAAGAAGATGATGATGGTGGTGGTGGTGATGGTGATGAAGAAGAAGAAGATAAGCAAGGAGGAGGAGGAGGAGGAGAAGAAGAAGAAGAAGAAGAAGAAGAAGAAGAAGATGATGATGATGATGATGATGATGATGATGATGATGATGATGATGATGATGGATGAAGATGGTGATGATGATAGCGGTGGTGGGGGATGATGATGGAAGGTGGTGGTGATGACGGTGATGGTGACAGCGGTGGTTGTAGTGGTATAACATCACCTAAGTAGTCTAAATATTGTAGGGAGCTTTGGGGAAAAAAATTATTCTTCTTGGTAGAGCTGTGAATTGGTACAACCATTTTGGAAAGCAATTTGGAACTATGTAAATAAAGTAAGTAAAATTCCCATATATTTTGAACCAGAGACTCCATCACTGAGGAAGTCATTGATAATAATAAAGTCCCCACAAACACCAAAATATTTATAGCATCTATTTGTGTGATAGCAAAGAATTATAAGCAAGTGGATGCCCATTGATTAGGGGAATAACTAAACAAAGTGATACTTGAATGTAATGCAATATCACTGTGTTATAAGAGATGATATATATATATATATATATATATATATATATATATATATAATTAATACAGAGATTCCCAGAAAGATCTACATGAATTGATGCAGGGCCAAGAAAACAATATTAACAACAATAATATAAATAAAAAAGAACAATGACATGCCAAAAATAACAAGCAAAGGTAACAAAATTATAAAAGTCAAATAGAAATTGAATGAAGATATGAAGACACCCCCAATCCATCCCCAGGTGAATGTGGGAGGTCCACAGGTGTTACACATTCCTCATGTTTTCAGACTTTTTCAATGTACTGATTAGTTATACTGACTGTTTTCCTCTTCTTTTTTGTTTTTGAAAAAATAATATTTCCTTTATGAGATAGTTCCCTGGGAAGGGAAGAGGAATACTGGGAATAACTATGATGAAAACAGAAAACATCAATTTAAAAATTATCTTAAAAATAAAGAAAAAATCCTCCCTCCCTTCATATTGGGGATCTGTTTGTTTCACAGGCAACAAATGTTATTTGCTGAAGAGATCTGCTATGAACTTGTTACATAACTTCAACTGGATCCTCATTGCCACAAGACAATCCTTTTACACCTCACTACTTGATTCACTATCTTATTCACCACAAAAGCTTTTCCAAGCCTTCTCATCCCCACTCAAACTTCCCCTGACTCTCCTGAACACTATTGAAGCTATTAAGAGAATGGCTTCTCTCCCTTTCTCTTTTATGTCACATCAAACATTTTCTGACACTATCTCCCCTTCACCCCAGTCTCACATGAAGGGGTGGCAGTTCTCCTTGCCAAGGCAAACCCCTCTACCTGCACAAATGATTCCATTCCATCCTCTTTCCTACCGGTTGCCTTCTCTATCATCCCTGTTCTCTCATTGATGTTCAATCTCTCATTGTCTACTAACTGTTTCCCTGTTGCCTACAAGGGAACTACTCTTCAGCCTTTGACAATGTCAATCACCCTCTTCTTTTAGATATTCTCTTCTTTTAGGTTTTCATGACACTCATTTCCTGATTTTCCTCCTACCTATTTTGCTGCTTCTTCCTAGTCTTCTCTGTTGGATCTTCATCCTGGTCACGTGCACTAACCCTATGTGTCTCCCAAGGCTCTATACTAGGTCCTCTTCTCTACAGTATTTCTCTTGATGAGCTTATCAGTTCCCATAGTTTCAATTATCATCTCTATGCTAATGATTCTCAGATCTACTTATACAGCCTTAACTTCTCTACTAATGTCCCATCTCCACCTGCCTATTGGACATCTGTAACTGGATGTCACATAGGCAGCTTAAACTCAATATGTCCAAAATGGAACTCAATACCTTTCCTCCTGAAGCTCTCCTCTCTCTTAATTTTCCTATTACTATCATGGGTACCACTATCCTCCTAATTTCCCAGTTTCACTCAATTTGATTAGCATCCTTGACTCTTCATTCTCTTTCATCACCCCTCTCATTCCCCATCTGTTGCAAACTCCTGTTAATTCTATCTTTGAATATCTCTCCTAACTTCCCTCTTCTCTTCCTTGAAACCACCACTTCCTTGATAATAGGCCTTCTTCACTTCACAACTGAATAATTTCAAGAATCTTCTGGTTGATTTCCCTGCCTTAAATCTCTCCCCACTCCAGTCCACTCTCCATTCAGCTCTCAAATTAACCTTAACGTTTATGTCTGTTCCCCTGTCCTCACCAACCTTTCAGTAAACTCAAGTATCTCCCTGTTACCTCTAAGATCTTATATAAAAGCCTGTCTTTGGCTTTTAAAGTCTTTCATAATCTGACCCCTTCCTACTTTTCCAGACTTTTCACGCCTTACTTTCTCCCACATGTTCTGTAACCCAATGACAATAGTCTTGTTCCTCAAAAAAAATTCCATTGCCCGATCCTCTCCCAGGCCTAGGGTTCTCTCCCTCCTCATCTCCAACTCTTGACTTCCTTGGATTCCTTCAAGTGCCAACTAAAATTCCACCATATTCAAGAAACCTTCCCAATTGGTAGAGTTGTCCCTATGTTAATTATTACCCATTTTCCTGCATATTTTAGCTTGTTCATGCATAGTTGTTTGCATGTTTTCTCCCCAACTGGAGAGCAGGGACTGGAGTTTTTGAGGGGATATTTGTTTTACCTTTCTTTGTTTCTCCATTGCTTAGGACAACACCTGCTACATAATAAGCACTTAATATAAAGAGAATACTTTCTGAAATTTGGAGGAAGAACCCAGACTTTAATCCATTTGTATGGCTTTTATTTAGTGATCAAATCCACAATTAGGGACAAGTATCCTTGGTCAAGAAAAGGCCCCCTTTAAGTTTAGTACCAAATTGTTTTGACAATTATGACTTTTTAGTATTGTTCAAAATCAGGTACTGCTAGGTCTCAATCTATCCTTTTTTTTCATTTATTTCTTTGATATTCTTTTTTTTTCTTTTTCTTCCTCCAGAAAAATTTAGTTATTACTTTTTTCTGCTCTATAAAGTTATCCTTTGGTAATTTGATTTGTATAGCACTGATTTGGTTCAGTCTATCCATGAGCCACTTTTAGTTTAAATGGGTTCTTATTAGTTTTAGCTAAATATCTAAAAGTCACCTACTGTGTGTCTTGTACTATTACTCACTGAATAGGTCAGTGTTTAAAAAGGAATTCTATAAGTAGGTAGATCTAAATAGCCATAATTATAGAGATTTCAGTTGCTACTTGGATATGTCTAGGTAGGAAATCCAGCCTGGTATAATGGAGGGGTGATTGGATCAGGAAAAAAAAACAGTTTATATTGTCCTACTTCTATGCACTAGTTACTGATATTTTGATTCTATGGCTCACCTACTCTGATATAAAGTTTCCTCATCAGTAAAATAGAGATATAAAATCTGGTCCATCTACCCTATAGAGGAGACATGAGAAGATCAAGAATAATGTACATTTCCAACCTCCACTAAAGTCCTCTTCTAGTAACCTGCCCTGATATAAAGGAGACAACTCTAGATTCTCTAAGGCTTTGTCAATGAAGCTTGAGTTTGTAATAGGTCCTGGGAGGCTGGAAAGTCTTTGAGCACAGACCTAGTGATCTCTGTAATCTGAAATCAGTTTAGGCATGTTCATAGAGGCTCATCCCCATGATGTCTACAAAGATTTCTGTTGTAGAAAGAGTAGAAGATCATCTAATAAGTCCCAAAGGGGTCCATCATGGACTGCATCAGTGACTGAAGAAAGTTCACACCAACAAATCCAGACTCGTTTGAGGACTGAAGTGAAACATACTTTTAAAAGGCTAAAATGCTTCAGAAATGCAAGATGATATGATTTAGGACATATCTCCACATATTATTGTTGAATATCCTTCTCCTGCTATGGTTAAGGAAATGTCCTTTCTCTAGATATCAAATGATTTATTTGTGGTGTCTCATTTTATTCCAATATCAACCATAAAAGACCAGAGATCTAGCTTGACTGAAGCCAACCCCAAAACACCCTCTGGGCTTCATTCTCTTCATCTGTAAAATGAGAGTCCCGGGTTAGACGCTGAAGACACTTTCTAGCTGTAGGTAATGATCCCATGTGAGAATGGACCCATACAGCAAGTACAGGATGTGTCGGCAGACGAGGAATGTCCTCTTCCTGGTGCTTTGGAAGAAGAGAAAAGAAAGCATGGGGGTCAGAGCTAGAAAGCATTTTAAAGATGATCTAATCCAAACATCTCAAGCAATGCTACTTAGACTCTAAAATGCACTTTACACTCCTTAGAATGTAAGCCCCTTGAGCTACATGAAGCTAACAGGAAGCAAACCTGGTTGTTGTTGAGATTTTTTGTATTCTCAGTGTTTAGCATAGTGACTAGACTCCAATAAGTGCTTAATAAATGCTTGTTGACTTGCCTTGATGACTAACATCCATGGAAGTACATTTATGACCTAAAGATACAGTTTTTCAGCAATGCTTAGAAAATAACTTTATCTTAAATATTCAGCCAAGAAATGTACAGTTCCTTGGATGCTACCATTCGTTTGTCTCTTTGTTCTTTCTACTATTTAGGATCATGCCATTTTGGAGCTAGAAGGGGTCTTAAGTATCCCCTAGTCCAGTCCCTTAATTTTATAAAGAAGTAAACTAGGGAGAAAAAGTGACTTGTTCAAAGTCACATAGCTTGTTAATGGCAGGGCTCATTGGACTCTACTTCCAATCCTCTCTCCACAGGACCATGGTGAAGGTCTTGTCTTTCAAAAGTTGAGGGCCAGGTTTCAAAGGTGAGAATTAGAATGGCCAGATGTGGGCAGATGTCAGGGGTTGGCAAAGGTGGCAAAGAAAAATGATGAACGAGGATTGCAGTGGAGAATAAAGGGGAAGAACGAATGTATCTTCCAAGACTTAGTTAATCACATGCAATATAATATCTAACAGAAGAAATCAATAAGATTTTATCAACTTGCATAATTTGTGCACACACATACTAAAAAACATTGCATTTAGTGCAATCACCAAGATGCAATTGAATCAATCTATTTCCAGCAGCCTTCAACTTTTGTAAATGGAAGGTACTATCTGTAGACTATAGATATCAAGTTTGTCAAACTATTTTCCTCTTAGAACCACAAAATGTTAGTGTCTGATGAGGCCTTTAAGTATTTGGAGAGTTTTCATGGGGTAGAGGGACTAGATTTATTCTCCTTGGCCCATTCTTTTTTTTTTTTTTTTAAAGCAATTGGGGTTAAGTAACTTGCTCAAGGTTACACGGCTAGTCATTATTTATGCGTGGGTGCTCATTTTCTGAGGCCGGATCTGATCTCGGGTCATCCAAACTCCGAGGCCGGCGCTCTTACTCACTGCTCCACCTAGTCGCCCCTTTAGGGCAATTGGGGTTAAGTAACTTGCCCAAGGTTACACGGCTAGGTTTTTGTTTGTGCGGATTAAGTGTTGGAGGCCGGGCTCCGAACTCAGGTCCTTCTGATTCCAGGGCCGGCGCTCTATTCACTTCGACACCTAGCCGCCCCCTCCTTGGCCCATTCTTATGTTTATTAAAGACATCATCCTTCTCATCAGCCAGGGTCATAACTTCAATGTCTCCTTTATAACACCACACACACGCCATCCTCCCCTTCTCCCTTATTCTAGGTGTGAAAATTGCTCATTACAGCTCTGATGACTTGTCCTGAATTACACAGTTAATGAGTATCAGAGACAGGATTTGAACTTAGGTCCTCCAGACTCCAAGCCTAGCCTTCTATCTATGATACCAATGATTGAATGTTGATTAATACTGTAGTATCTTTGCCTTATCTCACCAATTAAAGGGTAAGTTCCCTGAAGGCAGGAGACATGCTTTCTTACCTTTCTGTTGCCTACTCTCCCACATCATTCTTCAGATTTCTCCACATGGCTAGTGTTCAGAAAAGAAAATGTTACGTGAATGCCTTGATAGATGACATCTAATCTATGAACCTGCCTTTGAATCCTTTGTGCAAATTGTACTCATGGGGAAAAAATCCACCCGCCTACTTGGATGTGGGGTTGGGAGACACTGAGAATTTTAATTAATTTTCTCTCAGCAATATTTACGAATTTTTCCACAGCAAAACCAGACTTGGCTGTGAAATGGCATTTCTCTTCCTGAGGAAAAACACCTTGATTCTTCTTGAAAGTGACACAAAACATTTCACTTGGCAATGAGACATTCAAACAAATCCTAAAAGACCAAATCCTCCTTCGGGATCATGATAATTTTAGTGATGACTACCACTAAAATGAAGACAACAAAGAGGGCTAAATCTAAGCCAATTGAGAGTGCTTGTGTTTTTTGTTCAAGGTAAAAGAGCTGGGGCTTCCAAAGAAAAGAAAGCTGGTGTTTACTTACACAAGGTAGAAAAATCCTTTCCCAATTTTTATCCCACTTGCCATTGTTGCTCTAGCCACATGATACAGTGCACAGAATTCTACCAGTGAGATTGAAAACTGATTACCCAGAAGTCACTGGCAATACCCATCAATATATAGTTATCAGTATTCAAAATGTTAGTTTATGATTCTAAAAAGAAAAGAAAAAAAGAAACACAGCATAAAGTTTTCCCTTTGTATTCACAGGAGATGAGTTCTTAGGTAAGCCTACAGATGGAGAAAATTACAATGCCAATAATAAAGTTCCAATAATAAAGTCACAGGATCAAGAGTTTGGGGTCCTAACATGAAATGCCATCATATTTGTTTCTGAAGCGATCCTACTGCCCCCCCTTTTCCTTGCAACTTTCTCTCTTGGTTCTTTTGGTGTTCTAATCTCATAGTTACTAATTTCTGGTCATCTCTAGGACAAGAGGATTACTATCCTCTCTTTTAATAAAAAGACTGCGTATAGAAGCAATTTGTAAGAAGTCAGTGCAGTGTCACTGTTGGGACTGAAGACAGGGTCAGAGAGTTTCGGGAAATATGAGGCAATTGTCATGCATATGTGAATATCTGGTATTCCAAAGAGTTTAATTTTCATCATCTTTTCCAATTAACAAGTATATATTTTTTTCTTCCTATCCCACTCCCAGTTGAAAATGAAAAAGGAAAAACCAACTCATCAGAAACATGCAAAATAAAGTCCTCTGTTGGCTATGTCAAGAAATGTAGGTCTCATTCTGTAGCTTGGGTCCCTCTATTTATCTGGCTATAAACTCTCCTGTCCTTCTGTTTCATATCTCTAACTTCCTCCTCCAGGAGGATATCTCTAACTGAGGCCATCACCAGTCATCCTGATCTATATCCGGCCACTGGACTCAGATGCCTGCAGAGGAGAAAATGAGGCTGGTGATTTTGCAAAACTCTCCCTCACTGCAATCCAATTCACTTGCAAATCATAGCACCACCTTTCTGATGTCATGGTCCTCTTCGAGAACTAAGGACAAAGGAAAAGGAAAAGACATCTTAAACTCAACATATCCAAAACTAAATTCATTTTCTTTTTCCCCAAAACCTTCTCCTCTTCCTAACTTCCCTTTACTGCCACCACCCTGGTACAGGCTCATTGAAGCAATGTGCTAGTTGTCTACAGACACAAGTCTCTCACCAACTGAGTCCATCCTTCATATTAATCGTCCTAAAAAGCAGGTCTAACTATGTCACCTCCACCTCATTTAGTAAGCTCCAGCATCTCCCTGTCACCTACAGGATCAAATATAAAATCCTCTGTTTGACCTTTAAAGGCCCTCAGAACCTGGTCCCTTCCTACCTTTCCACAACACTCTTTAATCAGCCAGCCCATAAGCATTCAGTGTTTACTCTGTGTTAGGCACACAGGAAAAAACTACTTCTTACCTGAAAGGATCTTGCATTTGGGAGAGGGTGGAGAAACATCTATAAGTAGTCATAAAATATGTCAACTACTTAGGGCAATTATTAAACAAATTAAAGGAAAAACCCACATGTAGGAGGTAACATTGAACTGAGTTTTAAAGAGGGTTAAGGACTCTACCTTAAGCAGAGCTGAGGAGGGATTGAGTCCATTCCAGGCAAAGGCAAAGAGACGGGGGTAAAATGTCAATATTTAAATAATAGTGAGTAGGCCAATTTAGTGAGACTTTAACAGGCATGAAGGGGAGGGGTGGCTAGGTGGCACAGTGAATAGAGCACCGGCCCTGGAGTTAGGAGAACCTAAGTTCAAATCTGTCCTCAGACACTTGACACACTTACTAGCCATGTGACTTTGGGCAAGTCACTTAACCCCGATTGCCCTCCAAAAAGAAAAAAAAAACATGCATGAAGGGGAGTAATATAGGTTGGAGTCAGACTATGAAGGGTTTTAAAGGACAAATGAAGGAGTTTGTATCTGACTCTAGAGTCAACAGAGAGCCACTGGAAGGTCTAAAGCAGAGGAGTGACATGGTTAGACCCATGATTCAGAGATATCAATGTGCCAGCTCCATGAAGGATGGGTTGGAAAGGAGATCTACTGGCTACACAGAGAATTATTGGAAACCATTGCAATAGACATAATAAGGGCATAAGCTAGGTCAGCTGTGGTATTAGTACCCAGAGAGTATGAGAAATGAGGAGAAGGTATAAATGGCAATACTTGGTAACTAAGTGTGGGGGGTCAATGAGAGCAACATTAAAGGATGGTGATAAGCCTGGGTGAATGAAAAGATGGCAGTGGTCTCCTGAGAAATAAGGAAGTTAAGAGGAGGGATGTGTATCAGGGCAAAGATAAAGAGTTTTACATTGGATATGTTGAGTTTTCAATCCCTGTGGGATGGATATTCAGCAGGGAACATCCACAGGAAGGCAAAGATTTGGTCCAGGAGCTCAAGAGAAAGAGGAAGGTTGGATATAACAGATTTGGGAGTTTTCAGCCTATAGACATGATAACCAAACTGATGAGAGCTGATAGGATCACTAAGGAAGACTAATGAGAGAGAAGAGGGCACAGGTCAAAGAGAATTCTCCATAATTCCCCAATAAGTAAAAGTTTTCAGTATAGCTACGTACCACAAAGCAGTGCCTTCCTGTTCCTCACCTTACTCAGGATGGCTAAACATTTTCTTAAGGACAAACTTCACGCTTCTTAAGAAATCTTATGTTCAGGCCCCCATTTTTTTAAGTAGTGAAATTCTGCAGTACAAACATAAGAGTTTGGCCATTCCATTCCCAACTAATAAAAAGTGATGAATGAGCCCCTCCTCCCCTCCCCTGCCAGTTACAAGGTGTGATGTTTTCTATGATGTTGGTTTTTAATGTTGGCCTCATATGCTGCCCATGTCAATGACATCAGACCCACATCACATCACACCCTGCAATGGAAAAGCCATCTCATGCTCTACAAAGGCTTTCAGGGTACATTTCCACTAACTCTACAGAACCCTCACATTTAAGAAGCCTTGTCTGACCACCCTTAGTTGACAGGACCATTTTAGTGAGGACTTAAGAAAGAATTTGATCTCACTACCTACCTAGGTTCAAGGAAGACCCTCTAGAATGGTCTTTGAAAAGAAATATTTAGCCTTCTACCTTTCCCAGAGTACTCCTCTCCTTGACCAGCCTTCTTACATTATCCTGTATTTCTTATTTTCTATTATCGTTTGTTCCATCGACACCTCTTTGAAGGGAAGAAGCCCTAGAGACCACCACTGTCTGTTTCACATGAACCCTGGGGCCAGAGCTGTCAGCATCATGCATGAGCTCAATTCAACTCCCAGCCTGGCCGTCATGCCTGGGCTGTTTGCTTAAACAACATAAGAAAATAAGCATTCTGAAACCACTTGGTAAATTCACAAGCATATTCACGTGTGCACATATGCATACATAGCCAGTCCCACTCCCCCAGAAATTCCACATGGGGCCTGCATAGTTTTCTCCTTGGTGGGTAGGCTGACCCCTTCAATCTGTCCCCTTTTAGTGTCCCCATCAAACTCACCATGACAAACTGAATGGCACATTTTGCTTTCATGTAGCCCAAAAACTATTGTCTCTCCTGGACTCAAGTCAAATTATTAGAGTGACTTCCAATACCATACTGTCCTGACCAAAATTTTCTTTCACATTAAAGAAAAACACTATGAAATGATTATAGGTGAAACTCAGCTTCCCTCTGCAGTTACTTTCCATTAACCATGCATATAGGATGCCCCCAAAAGCTTTAGGTTGCACTAAGACTTTAGGAACTCCTGTATATATTGAGTGTACAAGGCTGTCTGTATGTTCTCTCCACTTTGTGAGCTCCAGGAGAGCAGAGGCTACCTTTTGGCTTGATCTGTATACCCAGTGCTTATCATAGTACCTGGCACATGGTAGGAAGTTCATAAATGCTTATTGTCTCACTAAACTGTGACAGACTTGGGCAGTGTTTCCACATCCAGGAGAAAGCTATTAACAGCTAAGCATCTTATATATGGGATTAACTGTGGTCATCTGCAGAGCCCCAGCTACAAGGAAAATGAAAGAATAGGAACTTCTAAGATCTGGGTTGGCAGGGGAGCAAGGGGCATGGGGTGGGGGGCCGCAGAGCTATTTCCAGTTATTTCAACTCAAGTTGAGGCTTCATTAAAGGAACAGAAGTGACCCTCTATACAAGCCCGCCCAGCATCAGGCCCTCCAAGAGAAGAATCTGGACGTGGGAGTCTTTAGCACATTCCCAACCTTTTGGGTATTATTACCAAATGGATGGAACCAGGCCCCAGGAGCCTACTCCCTTTTTCACAGCCTATTAATTTTCTCTTGTAAAGAGTGCAGCCCTAAATAAGTCTTATTTTGAAAGGAGACAAAGGCCAATGGGTCTTAATTAAGCTGAAGAGTCTTTGACAAGCTTGAGATAACTGATATAAACCATCTGTCTTTTTTTCTGGTCTGTTTTGTGTACCCTTGTTCCAAGGCCAACCCATCACATTGGCCACCCTTGGAAAACCATTGTTCCATCATTCACCGTTACCCCACTGTCATTAAGAGGCTTGTTTCCATCTGCCAAGGAGATGAGAGCAATTGATGAATGGCCCCGCTGAATGTCCAAGTCAGTATTTGCTGCCCATACATAGAAATAGGCAATGATGTGATAGAATCAACACAATTCAATTGCCTTGCACTGATGTTCCCAATGGCATGCATAGGGCCATCTGAAACTGATTACAAACCTTTCCTCAGTGAGCTGGGTTGTGCCATTGTCTTCATATATCTAGTTATATCTTTCTTCAAATATCTTCATAGACACCAATACCCTTAGAATGATATCCAGCCTAGAAAAGGGAAGACTTGAGAAACGAGAAAGGGGAAAGAGTTGACAAAGAGGAACCAAGGAATGTGGGGATCGGGTCATTGATACAGAGAGTAAAATTCTGTGCTTCTCCAGCTTTTTACAGACCATTTTCTAGCCATCCCTTCCTCAGAAGAATGTTTGTAAGCAAACTCTAGATGCAGTTACAGAGACAGGCTACCAGAACAGCTGTGGTATTGATATAAGAAACCCATGATGGTGGTGATGGTGATGGTGATGATGATGATGGTGGTGGTGGTGGTGGTGGTGATGATGATGATGATGACGATGACGATGACCACGAAGACGACGATGACCATAGGACACTACATTTATGTAGTACCTACTATGTGCCAGACACTATCCTGAGCACTTTACAAATACATCATTTGATTCTTATAACAACCCTGAGAGGCAGCTACTACTATTATCCCCATTTTGCAGTGGAAGAAACTGAGGCAAACAGAGGTTAAGTGACTCATCCAAGATCACACAGTTGATGTGTGATGCCATGATGGCTGACTAGGAAACTAGGTGGCTCAGTGAATAGAGCACTGGTCCTAGAGTCAAGGGCGGCTTGAGTTCAAATCCAGCCTTAGACATTTATTAGTTGTGGGTCTCTTTGTCTCAGTTTCTTTAACTGTAAAATGGGGATAATAAGAGAACTGATCTTTCAGGATTGCCGTGGCTCTTGAATGAGATAATATGTGCAAAGTGCTTAGCACAGTGCCTGGAACATGGAGGGTTTATTTCCTTCCTTCTTTATTGGTGATCTACAACCTCTGGGAGGGCTTGGGAAGTGTTGCCAAGGACACGACTATTGTTGACCTTGTAACAATGAGTCATTGCTGTCCAGTCCTTTGGTGTGTACAATGTCTAAAACTTCTGGCAGAAGTCAATACATAAAGCCAGGGACACACAGACAAGGGGAGCAGAAACACCTAGCCATGTAGGGGGAGAGTCATTGTGGTCACCAGACTTTCAAGAGCTGGACTGCCTTGCCAGGTCAGCCAAAACTGTCATGCTGCCCCTCCTGTAATGCTCCATCAGCTCTATGGTCCAGGGACAAGTTTAGGAAACACCAACTCAGAAACATGTGCCAGCTCTGCTTTTAAAAACTGCAGACAGATAGCCTTAGAGAAGGAAGACAGTCTCACTCACTCTACTTGCTGGGACCCTATCTCTTTTTTTGTTCTGGAAGGGGAAGGCAAGGCAACTGAGGTTAAGTGACTTGCCCAAAGTCACACAGCTAGTGTCTGAGGTCAGATTTGAACTCAGGTCCTCCTGACTCCACGGCCGGTGCTATATTTACTGAGCCATCTAGTTGCCCCAGGGGCCCCATCTCTTGCTCAACCTTCTTAATTGTGGGAACAACTAATGAGAGAGATCTATTTTCTGCATATCCCTTAAAAGGCATCAATCAACCCAAAACACACAAAGCAATTACACAGGACCAGTTCTGTTAAGTATCATGAACAACTAAGTTAGCTTGGAAAACATGAGAAGTCTTCACACCCTTCACACCCTGCTACCTATGCAAAACCCCCGCCCCTGACTTGTGTGTGTGTGTGTGTGTCTGTGTCTGTGTCTGTGTGTGTCTGTGTGTGTCTGTGTGTGTCTGTGTATTTGGGGATTCCTGGAATTTCCTCTCCACTAAATGTGGTGTGTCTAGAAAGGACACTCTAGATTGTTTGGTTCTGGAACAAAATTCTCCATCTTATGAATGCCAAGCCTGATGGTGTTCCTACCACCTTCCACATTTCATATCAATTATGAGATTTGTTTTTAACATGGCATCATCCAACAGGTTTACCTTCCTTAGAGATCTAAACACTGTCATAATACTCTTGTCTCTTAGAGCCAGATCAAACTGAAATCTAACCTACTAATTTTACTAATTTAAGAAAACCTGAAGCCAACAGAGTTGGTGTTGTATAATAGAAAATACAATGCATTTGGCATCAGAGGCCCTGGGTTCCAGGTTTGGCAATTCTGAACAAGTCATCTAACTTGTCAGTGCCTCAATTTCTCCATCTGCAAAATGGGGGTAATAATACTTAAACTCAATCAGCCAAACAAGCAAGCATACTACAAGCATTTCTTTAGTGCCTACTGTGTGCCAAATCCTGTGCAAAGCACTAGCGATATAGCCACAAAAAATAAGGTAATCCCTACTCACAAGAAGCTTACATTTTTAATGGGAGAGACAACAAGTATATATGTAAATGTATATAGCACAAAAAGAAAGTGAATAGATACAAATATATCCAAAGACTGTCAAAGGGAGGGGATAAGCAGATGGAATAATCAGGAAGGACCTCATGTAGAAAATGGAGCACATCAAAGCTCCAAGACATTCAGCTTGAAATTTCTGATTAACAATGCAGAAGCTCCTGGGAAACATTTGTTGGATGTTATTTAAGAAAGTGTGGGTTATGGGGCAGCTATGTAGTACAGTGAGTAGAGCAACAGCCCTGGAGTCAGGAGTACCTGAGTTCAAATCCAGCCTCAGACACTTACCACAAAAAAACTAGCTGTGGGACCTTGGACAAGTTACTTAACCCCAATTACCCTCCAAAAAGAAAAAAAAGTATGTTCTGTCTTTGAAAGCCTATTTCTTTTTTTTTTCTTTTTGGAGGGGGAAAGGTAGGGCAGTTGGGGTTAAGTGACTTGCCTAAGGTCACAGGGCTAGTTTTGTATTAAATGTCTGAGGCCATGTTTGAACTCGGGTCCTATTGACTCCAGGGCTGGTGCTCTATTCACTGTGCCACCTAGCCACCCTGAAAGCTTATTTCTTGCAGCTAGAATCTAGAGCATTCTCCAAATAAGACACTCTTGAATCAAGTCTGGGTCCAAGCTGAGATTTGAACTCATGACTCCAGGTCCAGAACTCCTTCCAATGCAACGTAGGTGGCTCCATAGCTAAATAATGATCTAATCTCTCTGCACCATAACCTTACCTCTGAGGGAAACCAGATGTGAAAGTGAAATTCTCACACTTCTGGCATCAAGGCTGAATGCCAATTTGGCAACTCATGCCTATGAGCAATAAAGAAATATACAATTAATGCCTACTGTGGAAAGCCTTGGACTTGTCACCTCTGTCTCCTAGCAGGAATCAGACTGGACTTACGTGCACCAAGGGGGGAACCACGCCTGCTAGAATGTGTGCTGTCAAAGCACATGAAAGCTAGCCTTTGAGAAATCTTTCTTCCTCTCCATTAAAAACTTTGGGCTACAGGGCTCCTTCATGCTTGCAAAATGTAGACTTGTGCCATGCTTTATGTAAACTCCAAGAGTAAAAGCTGCTTAGAATTGTGATTTACAGACTTGGTATGTAGTGCCATCTACCTAAAGTCCATAGTTCATATTTGTGTGGCACTTTGGGGTTTTTTAAGTTACATTAAGCTCATGTGATCCTCCCAAAAAACCTGTGAAGTAGGTATATTATTATCTCCATGTTACAGGTGAGAAAACTGAGGCATGTAGGTGTCTAAAGTGGTGACATCATCATCATCCACTATTATGAAATAGCTAATATTTACATAGCACTTCAAGGTTTGCAAAGCATTTTATGAATAGACTTTCATTTCATTCTCAAAACAACCCTGGGAGATAGGTGCTATTATTATCCACATTTAACAGATGGAGAAACTGAGGCAGACAGCAGTTAAGTGAATTATCCAGGATCACACACAGTTAGTAAGTGTGTGGGCTGTGTTTGAACTGAGGTCTTACTGATTCCAGTTCCAGCCCTTTATATCCACTGTACCACCAAACTATCTTCTGACTCCATGCTAAGGCAGCCCTGTAATATTCTGAAGCTTGATACAATTAGGCAGCCTGTGTTATAGTGCAAAAAACCACAGGGCCTAATTTAAATCCTGGCTCTAACTACTAGTTGTGAGACTTTGAGCAAGTCATTTAATCTCTATGAGTCACAGTTTCCCTTTCTGTAAAATAGGGCTGATAATTATCACACTACCTACACTCAGGATTATTGGGAAAATTGCTTTAAAAAACAAAGTATCAGATAAATATGTTAATGTTAAAAATTATCTACAAAAAGGAGAATCTGTAAGACCTCACCATCTTTGTTTAGGGAATTCCCTTTCCTTTTGGAATGTTTTCAAAGTTTCCTACATGACAGTGGTGAATATATATTTCCCTCTTTTATACATTGTTTGACATTGACAATAAGAAGATGACATTGCATCCTTCAAGATATCTAGAGTGATCTTAATATATAAATAATATATGTATATAAACATCATATATAAATATATTTATATGATACATATATAATCTCTATGTGACATATTTATGTAATAATTATATTTATATTATGTGTGTTTACATTCTATATTATACATAATATAACATAAATATATTTATATAATACACAAATAATAGACATAACAAGGGATTATGGGACTCTATAGATTTTCTGGGTCAGAGTTCTTCTGAAATGAGTGTGGAGGTACAGAATCACCAACTGATATTTTTAAAAGGAGCTACATAGATTTCCTACCCCTCAACCAGAAAGAACTCTGACAGAATCACCGACCTGATTTGATTTTTAAATTAGAATTTAAAATAGAATTTTAAAATAGAATAGATTTTAAAATAGAATTAAATCTGAGGGCATCAGCGGGCTGAAAAGTGACTCTTCTCTATGTTCCAAAGAGTTGGTAGCTAGAGTAAATACTCTCCTGAAGAAGAAATCCTTTTTTCCCCAAGGCTCTGAGAAATAGGCGTGCCATTACTCATTGAAAAAAGCCAGAAATGGGATTATAATGACTGGTTAAATTGGGATTTCTGCTATTCTGAAAGAGCTATAACAAGAAAGCTTCAAGGGCTTTAAAATAAAAAAGCTAGGGTAGAGCTCATACCTCCCCTGAAGAAGGGAGAGCACCCCAGAAAAAGAGTCCAGCTTAAACAAGAAGTTAGAGACAGAGAGGAGTTTCACCAACATGTGCCCAGCTGGGGAATGTCTGGTAGTAAAGTTTTGATGAATGTAGCAAGTCAAAGTCATAGCCAGAAGGACCAGCAGGGACCAAGTGGTAGGAAGTCTGGCAACATACACAGTGGTCTCACCAGAAGAAATTAGCAGCCTACATCATCAGAGACATAAGTTGCCCTTCTGTGTGGCCACATGTGTACCTCTCCTAGTATTTTCCCTACCTGTTTACATTATTCCCAGTGATGGTGGAAATTTGTGGGAAGATGCCTAAAGTTGGGGGGAGGCTTTTATTTATTTTTACTGTGCTATTTCATTAAATGTCTTTGCTTTAAACTGTGCCCCCAGGCTGACTAGAAAATATAAGTTCATTGATAGGGGTTCATGAACTTTTGTTGTTTGTTGTTGGTCAGTCATGTCCAACTCTTTTTTTTTGCTTTCTTTCTTTTTTTTTTTTTTTTTTTTTTTGCTTTTTGGAAGGGGGAGGGTAGGGCAATTGGGGTTAAGTGACTTGCCCAAGGTCACATGGCTAGTTTTGTGTGTGTGTGTGTGTGTGTGTGTGTGTGTGTGTTAAGTGTCTGAGGCTGGATCTGAACTCAGGTCCTCCTGACTCCAGGGATAGTGCTCTACTCACTGTGCCACCTAGCCACCCCCATGCCCAACTCTTTATGACCCCGTGTGGTTTGCCAATCCAAGCTCATTTTACAGATGAGGAACTAAGGCAAACAGGACTTAGTGACTTGCCCAGGGTAACACAGCTAGTAAGTGTCTGTGGTCACATTTGAACTTAGGTCTTGCTGACTCCATGCCTAGCTGTCTATCCACTGTACCACCTAGCCACCCTAGCTGAACTATGGTTTTTGAGTGAATGCCAACATCTAGGACAGCCTAGTTTTAAGGACTCGCTCTTTAAATTGAGTGGTAACCCAGCTGCTATACTAGTGTTAAGTATTACAGGAGAAATTTTCTTCAGTGTGTGGAAGGAGATTTCACACGTGGGTTGTTGGAAAGAGAGCTTTAACACTGTGACTCAGTGCAGAGAACTGGAATCTGTTTGATAGAAGCTGAAGAATCATTCTGTGTGCCAGAAACTTGGAGACTCAGCAGATTTCTTCAGGATATTGAGTTGATGTTTGAGAGAGGGTGTATCTGATAAAAGTAAAGTATCTTCCTTAAAAAACACCTGAGGGATGGGATATCAGGAGCTTGGAACCATAATTGTTTATCCCAGAGGATATGAGCCAGGACTGGAGTTTGAGTCCCAGGAGATGAGCCAAATAATAGAAAACTGGTCTGGGTTCTGGATCCTAGTACCCAACTCTGCTCTGATGCCAGGATTGGCAATCTAGAATGAGGAGCCTGCCCCTCCTTTATGACACAACCCATCTAACTGACTAACTCCTGAAGTCCCTGCAGTTTCCACCCAGAAACAGAGGGTGCAGAGGAGCCTGACAGGCCTGGAGCACAGGGCATACAAGGTACCATAGGACTATCACAACTGTATTCTTAGGGACTTCTACCCCACTCCCATTCTGTCACCATCACTGTAATAGTATTGGATGTTCTCCACAAAAATTGTCTTCTGATGCCTTTCCATGACATGGAAAGGAGCTGGGATTCTCAAAGACTGTGTCAATGGATCACAAGTCATGGCACGCTAATGTATGTTTGTGGATAGAGTACTGGACCTGGAGTCTGTCTCAGTTTCCTTATCTGTAAAAAGGAAACAGTAATAATATCTTCTTCCCAGGCTTGTTATGAGGATCAGATGAGGTAATATTTGTAAAGTGCTTAGCATGGTGCCTGGTATAGAGCAGGCATTGTATAAGTGCTAATTATTGATATTATCATTGCTCACAGGGTCATTGCAAGGATTCAATGTGATAACGGATGTAAAGCAGGAGGAGATGGACTGCTGTGTTTGAGGAACAGTCAACATCCCTGGATCACAGAGCATGTGAGGGGATGTAAGAAGACTGGAAAGGTGCCTTAAAACACTATGTTGGCTCAGATTCAATCTAGTCCAGATTCAATCCGACTGAAATTCAATCTGGTCCACTTGTCAATACAAGTGTCACAAATGCTGAGGCTCCTTAAGAGTCTGCCCAAGATGGCAGATCTT
This sequence comes from Gymnobelideus leadbeateri, assembly GCA_011680675.1. Classification (NCBI taxonomy): domain Eukaryota; kingdom Metazoa; phylum Chordata; class Mammalia; order Diprotodontia; family Petauridae; genus Gymnobelideus; species Gymnobelideus leadbeateri. The sequence continues at coordinate 583,058 of WOXC01007555.1, forward strand.
TAATAAACTTTGTTTTGTTTTGTTTAGGCTGAACAAAAACCACTATGTTAAGTGTTAACTTGATGATGATGATGATGATGATGATGATGATGATGATGATGATGATGATGATGGTGAGGGTGGTGGTGGTGGTGAGGGTGAGGGTGATGATGTTCTACCAAGAAAAAGCTTTGGAAATGATTCCAGTAACAGCTGGTATCTGTTGTCCATGAATGAGCCCAGCTAGACATGGAGAAGGTATAGGGAGGTCAGAACATGAGGAATCCTTTGCCCACAGAAACTCAGCATCAATAAAATATTCAAATATTCACAAAAGAAAACAAAAATCAGACACTTAACACAAAAACAAAACAAAACCCTAGCCGTGTGACCTTGGGCAAACCCCAATTGCCCCTCCAAAAAGAAAAAAAAAAGTTCTCCAGAAGAGAACTAAGCAAAGCAATCTTATTCCTCTATACTTAAATTTCATAGACACTTTAAAAAAAAGTAAAAGAAGTTGAAGCTTCACATACAATCCCCTGTTAAGCATTGGAATGTTGGTGTTTGTTGATTCAGTCAGTCAACCAGCATTTATTAAACACCTACTATGTGCCAGGCACTGTGCAGAGTGTAGGGGATACAAAGAAAAGCAAAAGACAGTCACTGAGAGGAGCTTACAGTCTAATGAGGGATACAATGGATAAAAACCTGTGTACAGACAAGGTGTATAGGGAATAAAATGTATACAGCATAGAAGAAAGGCACTAAGATTAAGGAGGGCTGAGAAAGGTTTCTTGCAGAAGGTCTGACTTTAGTTGAAAACTGAAGGAAGCCAATCAAACCAGAAGGTAAAGATGAGAAAGGAGAGTGCTCCAGGCTTGGAGGACAGCCAGCGAAAACATTCACAGACAGGAGATGGACTGTTGTTGTGTTTGAGGAACAGCCAGGAGGCCAATGTCACTGGATCAAGAGTTTGTGAGTTAGGAAGGTTGGGATGAAAGTAAGGCTTATGAGAAAAGGTGGTAAGTTTGGTTTTGAAAGGGCTGAGCTTAAGATGCCTACAGGACATCCAGTTAGAAATGTCCAGTCGACAGTTGGATGTTTAAAATTGGAGGTGGAGAAATAGGTTTGGACTAGAAAAGAAGATCTGAAAATCATCCACATAGAGATGAAAATTGAAAGCATGGGAGTTTTCTTGCTCCAAGGGAAAATAGTATTGTGGGAAAAGAAAGTCCACAACAGAACCTTGGAGGGCACCCATAGTTAGCAAGTGTGACCTGGATGAAGATTCACCAAAGGAGACAGGTGTAGTCAGACAAGTGGGAGGAGAACCAGGACAAAGTGTCAGGAAAGTGTAGAGAGAAGGCATCAAGCAGAAGGGGGTAACCCACAGTAGCAAAGTTGCAGAAGTCAAGAATGACGATTGAAAAAATATCTTTAGATAGGATAATTCAGAGATCAGTGGTAACTTCAGAGAGAGCAGTTTGGGTTGAATGATGAGGTTCAAAGCCAGACAGAGTCTAGAAGAGAGAGGAGAGGAGGTAGAGGCACTCATGAGAGGTGGCCTCAAGGAATTTAGCCACGAAAAAGAGAGGCGAGATACAGGACAGTAGCTAATAGGGGTGGACAGATCAAGAGAGTTTTTCAAAGCTTGGGGAAATATGGGCACGTTTGTAGACAGTAGAGAAGCAACCAGTAGACAAAGAGAGACTAAAAATCAGTGAGAGAATAAGGATGGTAGAGGGATAGTTAGGTAGCACAGTGGATAGAGTGCTGGGTCTGGAGTCAGGAAGACTCATCTTCATGAGTTCAAATCCAGTCTCAAACACTTACTAGCTGTGTGACCTTGACCAAGTCCCTCAACTCTGTTTGCCTCAGCTTCTCATTTGTAAAATGATCTGCAGAAGGAAATGACAAACCACTCCAGTTATCTTTGCCTAGGAAACCCCAAATGGATTCACAAAGAGTCATACATGAATGAAATGGTCGAATAAGGGATGGTGGAAGAGGAAATCTTCTGCAGAATATAGGAAGGAATGGGATCATTTGTGCATGTAGAAGCCTTTGCCTTAGCAAGGCACCCCTTTATATGAGATAGGGCTGAAGGAAGAGATCATGAAAGAAGGCATCTGAATGATATGAAGAAGAATGAGCTCCCACTGAGTGACATCAGTTTGTTTTTCAGTAAAACACAAGTCAAGGTTCTCAGCTGAGAATGGGGTGAAGAGGAAGCCAAAAGAGGTTAAAAGAGGAATGAAAAAAGCTTGAAAAACCATCTATAGTGAGTGGCATTGTGACTTAATTAGGTGTAAAAGAATTGCCTTAGTGCGGTGAGGACACAATTGAGATTCTATAAGCCAGATCTGTAGTGGCTAGGTTTCATCATTTTCTTTTCAGTTTGTTCAGCAGCATGTAAGTAGAAGCAAAAGCAGCAAATGATGTGATTGATCCTAAAGTGGAGTTTGGAAGGGCAAGATCATCCTTAGGACAAGGTGGCAAGAGCCTCAAGGGAAGAAAACAGCCCAAAACTAAACTGGTTCACCAAGGGGTCAAGATGGAAAGGGAAAGAGAGTGTAGCCAATATAAGTGATGGCCTGAGAAGAACTGAGGGGCGGAGAGGTTAGAAGACACAGTGAGGATGAAGCACAGAGTTTAGAATTGCAGAGGACAAGATAGAATGACAATAATGGTCAGATAAAGGGATTTCAGAGCTCATGAACGTGGATATGGAACACATGGTTGGTAGCAAAGGTATGACCATCTCTTTGAGTAGCTGTGGTAGGATGGAGAAGTAAGTCATGGGAAATAAGTAACTGAAGAACCAAGAGGTTAGGGTATGAGGAAGTATCGAGAGGTATGTTGAAGCCCCCTAGGATAAGGGTGGGATTTGGGGAGAGAAAGACTGAGCCAAGCACTAAATTCACTGAGGAAGAAAAGGAGTGTCCTGCGGTCAGTGAACACCAGCCACTACAATCTCGATCTTGAGTGATAAATATGAATTGAATGGACCTCAAGGGAGGAGAGATTACTGAGTAATGGTAGAGGGAGAGCCTGAAAGTGGTGATAAAGAGCCCTCAGAGTAATCCATTCCCCTACCTTGACCAGTGAGTGGGGAAGTGGGGATTTGGAAGGGGATATGAGTGAAAACACTAGAAAAGATCGCCAAGGAAACTCCATCATCAGGAGAAAGCCAAGTTTCAATGACTGCAAAAAAAATGGAGTAAGAAAAGGTTTAAGATGAAATCTAGTTTATTACCTAAGGAGAAGGCATTCCAGAAGGTTTGGGCAGATTTAGTGTGGGTGGGTTGGGGAGGCGGGGTGGGAGAAGATTAGGAAGAATCTAGGATTGGGATGAGTTGGTTATGATGGGGTGGAAATGTTAATCATTGAGGAATGCATTCAGGTAGGTTGGCATTGTCCACAAGGGTTCAGCCTAAGGTGGAGCTGTCCCAGGGAGGGGGTAAGGGAATGGGAAGGGAAGGAGGGTCCCCAGGCAGAAGTAAGCAATCTTCGTGGAGCTATAGGTGGTCAATTAAGATGCTTTGAAAGCAAAGGAATGGCGAAGGCTAGGCAAGCCATGAGAGCAGTAAACTCATTTATTCAATGACCATTATGAAGTACCTATTAAGTACCAAGAACTAGGCTAAGCACCAGGTATACAAAAAAGAAGTAAAAGACAGTCCCTGTGCCCACAGAGCTTACAGTCTAAAGGATATAGATGTCCAGAATCACAGGGTGGAATGGTACATTTAAAGATGATCAAGTTCATAATAAAAAAGAAGAAAATTAAATCAATATTTTAAATGATGGATGGAAATTCAGCCAACAAAAGATAACTAGGGCCTAGGAAACAACCTGACAAAAGGCATAGGGGCAGAAGAACACAGGGCAAATTCAGAGGAAAGAAAGTGACTTAGTTTGACTAGAGTGCAGAGTTAGCTGAGATTCTGAGCAAGGCGAAGCCAGAGAGGCACAGGGCACCAGAATGAGAAAGGTCTTAAAAAAATCTATACATATGATAATTCATAATTCATATGGACCGCAGGACACTCTTTTTCTTCCTCAGTGAATTTAATGCTTGGCTCAGTCTTTCTTTACTTGCTTTATGAGAGAGAGAGACAGAGAGAGAAAGAGAGAGGAAGAGGGAGAGGGAGAGAGGGAGGGGGAGAGAGAGAGAGAGAGAGAGAGAGAGAGAGAGAGAGAAAGAGAGAGAGAGAAGAGAGGGAAGGAAGGAAGGAAGGAAGGAAGGAAGGAAGGAAGGAAGGAAGGAAGGAAGGAAGGAAGGAAGGAAGGAAAGAAGGAAGGAAGGAAGGAAGGAAGGAAGGAAGGAAGGAAGGAAGGAAGGAAGGAAAGAAGGAAGGAAGGAAGAACAAAGAAAAAATAGTGAATAGGGAGTGACATCCAAACTAAGAATGACTCCATCCCTATTTCCCAGAGTCAACATAGGCCAAACTATGTGGTGATTATGTGTGTGTGTGTGTGTGTGTGTGTTTGTGTTTAATTGTATCACCAGCTAACAACATATAAATTCAGAATGATGTCATGGCTGTTTGAGTCTCTGACTCTCTCTTTATCACACACCCATCACACCACAGCTCTCCAAGACTCCCAGGGGACTGATGCCCGACTCAGTTATAAATGTTGACAAGCTTTATATAAAACTGTAGCTCATCTTCAATTCCCAGGGCATTCATTGGGTGGGTGATTAATCACCCACACACATCTTATCTGTTTGAAAAAAAAAGGGAGCCCATGTTGTTTCCCTCAGATTAGGGCTGGGGCCTCACAACAGGAAGACAGCCTGCAGAGATGACTGCAGCACATACAACACATAAAAGTAGGAAAAATAAAATAAAATAGGCTACACATTTCTATCACAAAGAAACTTTATGAGTTAATGGTAAAATGGATGTCTGAAAAGCTGAAAGCAAACAGTTGGTTTTTGTCCATGGTATCCCTCAAACTGAGATGGACTGTTATTTTAGTTTAATTTCATTTTTAATTAACAAAACTATATTTTCTCTACCTTACATTAACAAAAAAAAACCCTATAACAAATATGCATAGTCAAAAATATTTCCTGATTGGCCATCTCTAAAAAAGCTATGTCTCATTCTGTACTCTGAGTCTACTACCTTCTGCTGGGAGAGGGGTAGCACATTTCATTGTTGGTCATATAGACTGTCAGGTCCGCACCTGTAATTATTGCAGAATTCAAAAAGGATTTGAAGGAGGTATAAAGAGGAAGAGAAAGCCCCTCAGGATTTGGACTGGGTGGCCTTTAAGACTTCCCAGGATTGGGAGTCAAGATGGCGGAGTAGAAACAGGACCTCCATGTGGCTCTAGCTCCCACCCCCTCCAATTCATGTAAAAGGCAACTCTGAACAAACTTTGGAGCTACAGAACCCACAAAATGACACAGAGAAGCTAACCTCCTGCCGAGGACAGCCCAGCAGGCCAGCAGGAATCAGCTAGCACAGCACTATGGGAGTCACCCCCAGCCCCACTGGAGCCAGAGGTTTTAGCCTCAGGATGGCCTGACCAGCCACTGGCTAGAGGGACTTCAGATCAACAGCAGCTGTGGTGCTTTCCAGAATTATCAACACATAGATGCTAAGGACAAAATGAGAGGTCAGTGCAGTGTGGACTTTGGGATGCAACAGTTGGCAGTGTGGTCGGCCTTTGCCCCTGGGGCAAGAAGTCGCCATAGCCATGTGGCAGCTTCAGCTTCTGACCTGCAGATTTTGGGGGGACCAAGCAACTAGTCTGAGGGGTAATCACTCTTGCTTTAACCTGCTTGGATCTTGATTGCAGTCTAGGATGGAGGTCCTGGGATGTGTGACCAGCTTGCCAGAGCATGTGGAGGCTTCAGACAGGGCACCCAACTAATACCTTCAGCAGCTAAGAAAACCCCAGCATTTGGGACAAAGCTCCCCTGTCTGGTGGCAGAGTCCTACTGTGGCAAAAAGCCCAAAAGTCAAGTAATTGAGTGGCAACATGAGCAGGCAACATGAGCAAGCAAACCAAGCAGAGCAATCCAACTTTACACTCCTATTTTGGGGACAAAAAGGATCAAAGCATGGAACAGGAGGAAGACAGTGAAGTCAGAACTCCTGCACAAAAAGCTTCCAAGAAAAATATGAGCTGGTTACAGGCCAGAGAGAAGCTTAAGAAGGATTTTGAAAATCAAATAAAAGAAGTGGAGGAAAAATTGAGAAGAGAAATGAGAATGATGCAAGAAAATTATGAAATGAGAGTCAACAACCTGACAAAGAAAATAACACCTTAAAAAATAGACTAACTCAAATGGGAAAAGAGGCTCAAAAAGTCAGTGAGGAGAAGACTGCCTTAAAAAGCCAAATTTGCCAGATGGAAAAAGAATCTCAAAATCTCACTGAAGAGAATCATTCCTTCAGAATTAGATTGGAACAAATGGAAGCTAGTGATTTTTTAAGAAATCAAGATACCATTAAACACATCCAAACAAATGAAAAAATAGAAGGCAATGTGAAATATCTCATTGGAAAAACCACTGACCTGGAAAATAGATCCAGGAGAGATCATTTAAAAATTACTGGACTGCCTGAAAGCCATGATCAAAAAAAGGACCTAGAAATCATCTAGAAATCATCCTCAAAGAAATTCTCAAAGAAAACTGCCCTGATGTTTTAGAACCAGAGGGCAAAAGAGAGGTTGAAAGAATCCACTAATCACCTCCTAAAAAAGATCCCAAAAAGAAAACTCCTAGGAATATTATAGCCAGGTTCCAGAATTCCCAGATCCAGGAGAAAATATTACAAGCATCCAGGAAGAAACAATTTGAATATCGTGGAAACACAATCAAGATAACACAGGATCTGGCAGCTTCTACACTGAGGGATCAAAGGGCTTGGAATATGATATTCTGGAGGCCAAAGGAGCTGGGATTAAAACCAAGAATCACCTACCCAGCAAAACTGAGTATCATGTTTCAGGGGAAAATATGGTCATTCAATGGAATAGAGGACTTTCAAGCATTCTTGATGAAAAAACCAGAGTTGAATAGAAAATTTGACATTCAGATACAAGAAGCAAGAGAAGCATGCAAAGGTAAATAGGGAAAAGAAATCATAAGGAACTTATCAAAGTTAAACTATTTACATTCCTACATGGAAAAACAATAATTGTAATTTAAGAAACTTTTCTCAGTATGAGAATAATTGAAGGGAATATATATATATATATATATATATATATATATATATATATATATATACACACACACACACACACAAACAGTTACATATATAAGTCTATATAGGAGGGTATATGGGAGTATGAATACATATGTGAATGTGTGTATATATGTGTATAGGTATACATAGAGGGCACAGGACCAATTTAATGGGAAAGGATGATATTTAAAAGATGAAATTAAGAGGTGAGAGAGGAATATAATGAGAGGAGATGGGGAGAGACAGAATGGGGTAAACTATCTCATATAGAAGAGGCAAGGGAAAATGGTTTCATTGGAGGGGAAGAACAGGAAGGCAAAAGGGAATGGGTCAACCTCATTGAATTTGGCTTAGGGAGGGAATGACATACACACTAAATAGGGTATCTCATCATATAGGAGAGTAGGGGCAAAGGGGATGAGAGGGGGAATGATGGAAGGGAGGGCATGTTGGGGATGGAGGGAAATATAGTCAGTCTTTTACAATATATCCACTATGGAAATGTTTTGCATAGTTACACATGTACAACCTATATTGAATTTCTTATCTTCCCAGTAAAGGTAGGTGACAAGGAAGGAAGGGAATGAATCTGGAATTCAAAGTTTTAAAATCAAATGTTTAAAATATATATATATATACTCTTACCAATATTATTTTACATGTAACTGGGAAATAAAATATACAGGCACTGGGGCACAGAGATCCACCATGCCCTACTGGAAAGTCGGAGGGGGTATGGGAGAAGATATGGGAGAGAGCAGATTAGAGGAGGGGATATCCAGTGGGATCACTATTTTGGGGTGGTGGGTAGAGAAAAGACAGGGAGAAAATTTTTAACTCAAAATCTTGCAGAAATGAATGATGTAAACTAGAAGTTAATAAAGCATTTTATTTTTTAAAAAAATACTTCCCATCATCCACTGGGTTCATCATGGTGGCTTTTATGAGTCACAACCCACATAGAGCCAAAGGGAGAGGGGAGAGGAAAAACAATTCAATGTGTAGAGTCCATAGCTGGAAGCTTTGAGCAGAGCCAGAGAGAGCAGACCAGATTCTTTACATGGATGAGCTCAGGCACAATCACTTTTCATCATTTTTAGGGACCCCACCAGGTCTAGAAGCCCTTTCTTAGATCTGAGTATTGTTGAGGTTCTTTTAGCCCACAGAGCAGGAATAGGTGAAAGGTGGGCTCTTTTTTTGTGATGCTGGCTTGATGGCTAGGGCACGGGACTAAGAGTGAGGAGGACAAGGGTTTGAATCCTGCCTCAGACGCTTACCAGCTATATGACCCTGGCTGAGTTAGCCTCTCATCCAACCTCAGTTTGTGCAGCTATTAAATAAGGGGCCTGGACCCAAGAGTCTCCAAAGCTCCTTCCAGTTCTGCATCTATGATGCTTGACTTTACAAGTCTTTCATTGGCAGATGTTGCTACTTAACAGTCAACTCTTCAATGGAACTAGCCCACAGCAGCCCACCAACTGAATGATTCAGAGGTTTGCTGATTGCCCTGTTTCTTCTCTGTCAGGCAATAGCAGGAGGAATGCACGGGTTGGAAGCAAATCTGCCATCAAAGCCCAGAGGTCAAAAGACATCAGGGGCTGGAAAACTCAAGCAAGAGGCTTGAAAATCAGAAACCCAGAGGGCTGACATCACTCAAGTCATAATGTGAAATTAGAATGATAATCACAACCTTTTTTAGTACTGCAGACCTCAAAAGAATGACCCTCTAAGAGTGGAACTTTTAAGCTCCAAACAGTTCTGTGGAAAGAGGAGATATCCAGGGCAGGGGAGTGAGCCCCAACTGTGTCTATTAACAGAGCCAGCAACATCCTGCATTGAAAGACATCTTGGTCTTTAAAGCAGTGAATTTCAAAGATAAATATACTTGAACCCAGTGGACCTAGGGTTTGATAAAGTCACTTATCTGAACTTCAGTTTCCTCATCTGAAAAATAGTAGCAAAATACAATTACTACTGTCTCGATCTTGTTAGGAATGTACTTTGTAAATTTGGGGGGAAAAAAAGGTCTAGCAATACTTGAGTGGTTTTTGCATCCTTAATGAGAACTCACTCTCCAAACCCTGACCCTAACATCTTTTGGTTCATTTTAATATAGCCCACAACTCCCATTATATTAACCAATAAGAGTTGATTTCCGTCCCTCAGAAACAGCTCCTCTTCAAAGGGCATATAAACTGTGACCCCACCACTGTTAGGGGTCTTTGGTCTGAGAGAGATGGCCAAATGACCATCCTTTTATTAATAACCTGCTGACCTTATTAATAAAATCATTAAATTACCCAGAAACTATCTCTAGAACCTTTTTAATCATTATAGGTGTAAATGTTAATATTAAAAATTTAACATTCAGAGACTGATGAGCCTGTGGGAACTGACCCCAGCAAACCCATCAAGGACTTATTCACTATCTATGCATATACTATGGCTATTAAAAAGGAATTTTTCAGAAAGGAAAATTCAAATGCCAAGTTGAAAATGTGTGTTTGTCCACCAGAGGTCTCCAGTGTCCTTTCAAATCAACAAAATGCTAAGTGGATCTGCTTGTCTAGAGGGTGACTGAGTGTTACTCCCTTCCCTCCTTCCGTGAAGACCCTGACCTCTCCTAGAGCAGGGATGGATAGACTGGGGAAAAGGGGAGAGGAAATAGATAAATAGCATGGTAGGGAGGAAAGAATGCTAGATCAGATGTGAAAGGTCTAGTTTTAAATTTGCCACATATATAACTTTGAGTAAGTCACTTCAAACAATCATATAAATAAATGTGTGATGTAAATAATGTGTATATGTATACACATATAATGTATATAATGTATTTGCATATAATGTATATCATATATACACATATAATGTATATCATGCATACACATATAATGTATATCATGCATACACATATAATGTCTCAAATGAGGGGGCTAGACTAGATAATCTAAATCTTCTAAATCTGTGATCTAAAATCAATTGTGAAGTGCAGAGCACCATGGGAGACACTGCTGTTAAGGAGGAAAAAATGGTGCCCTCCCTGCTCCCACTACTAACCAATAGTCACATGGTTGGTAAGTGTAAGAGCTAGAATCTGAATTTACCTTCAGGCTGCCACATCTATAAAATGACAGGACTAGACCAGATGATTTCTAAGGTCTCTTTCAGTTCAGGTTCTTATGGGTTCAGGAAAGCAGATTGTTAAATTTTCAATGTGAGCATTTACTTCTCAGTAATTGGTAAATGACAAATCATGGTTTGATTTATCATTTTGTCGATTGTCTAGACTTAAGTGATAGGAAGAAAAGGCTAATGATACCAATTACTTAAAAGTGTGTCTCTAGAGATAATTTGGAACTAATATATTTTAAATAAATATTTAATAATACAATTAGGAAATATTTAACAAAATAATATTTTAAATGTGTCTTGTATACTTTTTTTCAGAGCTCATTGCTAAACATTTACCAATACCCCACCTAAAGGTTGCCAAGACCAAGATCATTCTTCTAATAATATTATTAAAACTTTACAATTACACACTGCCAGAAAATTGCAAAGCCTCCCTATAATATTTCAACCATGTTCAAATTCATTCATGGTTCTAATAGAAGGAATAATAATTAGTATGTATATAGTTTTCTGCAGTTTACAGCTTCCCAATATTTTGGAGTTTTTGTTTTTCCCACCAAAATCGATTTACCCCTACTAGAATACAAATTCTTTGAACGCATGTCCTGATTTACCCCTACTAGAATACAAATTCTTTGAACGCATGTCCTATTTTTTTTAGGGTCATTTTTATCTGAAGAATGTAGCATGGAATATAGATCTTTACTTAAATCAAATTGAACCAAGCTAACTAATGACATAAAATAAGCTATACTTCTATGCTGTGGACATAAATAATACCAGGGGAGATTTTGCTTCATTTGCCAAGGGAAATAACATTTCACATTCAGTCATCCATCAGGAAACCAGGGCTTGACATGGAGACTATTACTGATGTTCCTTCATCCTAGAACCTTCAGACTAGAAACCCAGAGGGCGTGTTCTATCCCTTCCCTGGGGGAATTAATTCACTCCATTTTGGACTCTGCCTCAGAGCTGAGCTGTCCTAGTTTGGGAATGAGTGAAAATTCACTTAATCGACCTAATCGAGATCTAAGCAGCTCCAGTCACTCACCAGGAAACCAAGTCCTACCCAGAATAGGGAACTATCTTCTAACCCACTTCACCATGACCCACCCAGCCCTTCCCCTTTTTAAACTCTGGAAATGACAATCAAATCAATACTATTGCTGCTACTGGAAAGAGTATTACAATAGCCTGCCTCAGACATTTACTAGGTGTGTGACCCTGGGCAAGTCACTTAACCTCTACTTTAATTTCTTGAACTGAAAATATGAAGACTATAATAACACCTACCTGCCAGGCTTTACCTTGCCAGTAAAGATCAAATAAGATAATATTTATAAAGTGCTTAGCAGAGTGCCCAGCATATAGTAGAGGCTTAATAAATATTTGTTTTTTTTCTTTCCTTCCCTCTGGTTCCATCCACCATCTCTATGACAAATGCCATCTCCAGATCATTACTCTCTTCCCTGATTCCCATATGTGGTATCTCCTTTATTAGAATGTAAGCTCTTAGAAGGTCTAACTACAAATGTAGTAGTAGTAGTAGTAGTAGTAGTAGTAGTAGTAGTAGTTGTGGTAGTAGTACTTAATGACAGATTTCAATTATCTGGACTTCTACTAGAGTTCTTCTTGTGCCAAGAACATAATAGTTGATAATTTCTTGGCTTCCTATAATGATGATAATAGCTAGTATTTAAGGAATACTTTGAGGTTTACAAAGAGCTTTACAAATATTAACTTAGCTGATCCTCACAACAACCCTGGGAGGTAGATGCTATTATTATCCCTATTTTACAGATGAGGAAACCGAGGCAGAAAGGGGTTAACTGACCTGCCCAGTGTTACACAATTAGTAAGTATCTGAAGCCAGATTTGAACTCAGATCTTGACCCCAGGTCTAGCTTTCTATTTACTGTACCACCCAGCTGCCTTTGAAAGGTGGCGAAATCTCTTCTGGATCTGATTCTCACTAGCAAGAACTAGCTGCTAAATAAGGAATGACAGAAACCTTAAGGAGGAGGTAACAGCTCCATCTTAGAATTCCTTTCGTTGCTATTGTTCAGTTGTTCAGTTGTTTGTTTGTTGTTGTTTTTTTTTTCAGTGATCTCAATTGGGGTTTCCTTAGCAAAGAAACGGGAGTAGCCATTTCCTTCTCCGGCTCATTTTACAAATGAGGAAACTGAGGCAAACAAAACTAAGTGATTTACCCAGGGTCACACAGCTAGTAAGTGTCTGAGGACAGATTTGAACTCAGGAAGATGAGTTCCAGCACTCTATACATTATGGCGCCACCTAGCTGCCCTATTCTATGTAAAACACTGTAAAAATGCTAGCTGTCATAATTGCTATAACCACTGCCTCCCCTTCCAACAGTTTATCCAGTTAGGCCACCCTTGTTTCTTCAAACATTAGTGTTTTATTTATTCCCAAGTCTCTATTTCTCGAGGTGAGTGGTCTCCTCCAGCCCTTGGACACTCAAACAGTAGACTCCTTCCCCAAAAAGAACTACAATTTTCCTGGAAACTAAATGTAGGACACAAGGACCCAAAAACTGCTAACACAGACCTGATGTGTCAGGACTAGGAGATGGTGTCCAAAGCAGAATTTGGTGTGGCTTCCTTCCTCAGGCCCTGCCTTGCCTCAAAGCTTACATTCCCCTCCCCCACTGAAAAACTGAGGCAGTGCTAGGTACGGGGGCAGGTTGCTAAGCTGTTGGGGAGCAGAGAAAGGGAAGGAGTTGCAACATCTGAAATGCAATCATTTGGCTAATCTAATAGACCTAGGCAAACATCATGAGCTTTGCCAGTTTATAACATGTGGTGGGAGCCTGCAAACCTTACAATAACAACAGTAACAAGCTTAGGAAGGAGAAAATATGAATCTGCCTGATGAAAGCAAACATTTTCCCCAGACTCAGGCTCCCCAATGTATAGTGGACATTTGGAGAGCGCCAGTCACAGGGAAGCAAAGGCAGTGCTGTAGTTAAGTGGGATGCCTAGGGAGTTTGTGAGGGTCAAATGAGAGAATGCATGTAAAACACTTTGCAAACAGTAAGTGCTATATAAATGACTGTTGTTGTTACTGTTGCTGTTAAGCCTCCAGACCCTAGCTGCCATTCTGGTGACAAATCCATCCCCTGAGCCTTCTACTGCACTCCCACTGGGCTCAAGAAATATTTATATCGAGCAATACAAGGGTGTGCTGATATATGTTTAACAAGCAGGCTCTCTAGAAAAAGAAAAAAAAAGTACCACACACACACTCTCATTTGATCCTCACAGCAACCCTGAATGGTGAGTGCTGAGGAAACTGAGGCAGATAGGGGATAAGTGACTTACCTAGGGTCACACAGCTAGTGTCTGAGGCTGGATTTAAAGTCAGTTCCTCCTGATTCAGGTCTAGTGTTCTATGATTCAAAGCCATGTCGTCTGACTTCAGATCCAGCAAACTCTTTCCAAACTTGTGAGCAACAGAAGAAAAACAATATGTCCTAGTGGGAATAATTAGGGACCCAATGCCAGGAGAGTCAGGTTCTAGGCCAATACACCAGCTGTGTTCTCTTTGGAACAAGACAATTAACTTCTTGAGGTCTCATTTTCCTCATCTGCAAAGTTGGAATAATAATTCCTCCACTTCTTGTCCCAGGGGGCTCTGGTGTAGAACAAATGAGAGAATTTATATGAAAGGCATGAAGTACCACATGTACAGTTTCCATGATTATCTTCAGCACGGTGGAAAGGGCACTAAATGTGAGAGTCAGGAAGGCCTGAGTCCAAATCCTGTCTGAGCCCCCGCTAGCTGGGTGACCCTAGGCAAGTCACTTCCCTCTATCTACCTCAGTCTCCCCATATGTAAAATGGGCATAATAATAGCACCTCCCTCCCAGGATAGTTAGGCAGCTCAAAAGAGAAAATGTTTTGCAAACCTTAAAACAGTATTTAAATGTGAGCTTTTATTTTTATTCTACCCTCCTAACATGATTCTTGCTTTCTGGCCTCTTACTTACCAATAGCATGAGTTCTTTCAGGCCCAGCCTGGCTCCTTTTAAGCATCTAGATGACATAATGAATAGAGCACAGGACTTCATGCCAGGAAGATCTGAGTTCAAATCCTGCCACAGGATAGAAGATGGTGATCCTATGAAAGTCACTTCTGGCAATAACAATCATATCTACCTCATAATGTTATCATGAGAATCAAACAGGACAATGATGTGGAAAATGCTACATAAATTCTTGCTGATATTAGTAGTATCTTATCTGTGGACAAATGCCACTGAATTCAAGGTCATCTATAATTCTCTAAATGTCTGCCTTAGTGTATGAAAGCTGGTACTTCTATAATAATTTCCTCTTCCAAAGTACATGACCAAACATTATCTCCTTTCATCCTTGCCATAAGCATTTAAGAGAGTCAGCCAAAGCATTTTTATTCTCATTTTATTGATTAGGAAATAGAGGGATGAAGGCATGAGGCCAAGGGGCATCCAGCCAATCAGTGGAGACCAAAGCTAGAACCCAGGTTTCCTGATGCTGAGTGAGCCCAGCACTCTCCACTGTCCTGCAGGATCATCTTGGTTTCTTGGGACTCTGCATTCACCAAGCAACTACAATCATTCTCACCTGCTCCCCCCATTCCCACTTCCAAACTTCTATCAACAACACTTAGCAATCTCTCCTCCTTGGAGGAGGGTACTATCCAAATTGACTGCCCAATCCAGAGCCTGGAGGCCCTTATCTGCTCACCCCCCAAGACCTTCTCTCTTTAATGAGTTCACTACCTAGCTCATAATCTTTCTCCCCTCTTCCTCCTCCTAACCCCTATCCTCATACAAGGGAACTTCAACAGACATGGATGCTCCCTCAGTTCCTCTAATTGCCCAGTCCCTGTGTCTTCTTGCCTCCCACAGTATATTTCTACAGTCTACTTTAATTGCAAACAGGAATTGTCACCTTTATGATTTTGATATTACCAGCAAGTGTTTTACTTCCACGTCTATGAACTCCAAAATTTCTCCTTCTGATCATCACCTTTTATCATTACATCTTTCCTTCTTCCTTATGACCCCCCCCACCCCAGCCCTGCTCTTCATCCTCACAATGACCTTCAGTCTCTCTTCCTCTGAGTTTTTTCCCAGGCTATGACTCATGGCTTGACTGACTAAACTCTCCTCCCTTCTCATTCTTGACTCTTTGGCGATCAATTCCAGTCTACAATATGCTCTATTCTTAAATCCCTTGCCCTCTTTCCTCTCCCTTATCATGCCTTGACAAACCTCAACTCTGAATTACTCCCACCATCCATTTATATTCTGCTGATCGGAGCCAGAGGAAATTGTGAAGTCATGCTGATGGGGTCAGCTACAAATTCACACATCATCTTGACCCTCACTGCAGCAAGGCAATACTTCTACTTCCCCCTCATCGATTCTCTACCTCATTTATTGCAGCAGCTATTCCAGACTTTCAGAAAACCATGATGATATGAAAAACAAAAAATCAATAAAAACTTATGTTTCAAAAGGCTATCTATACAAAGTGTCTCCATTTTCCTCTCATTCTCTTCTAAACATTCTCCATTCTGGTTCTGACTTCATCATTCAATTGAAACAACTCTATCCAAAGTTAACAACCATTTTTAACTACCATATTTAATGGTCTTTTATCAACCTCATCTTTGTTATCTTTGCATCACTTGACATTGTTGATCACCTTCTCTGGGTTTTCATTACCTTCTTCTTGCTTGATTCTTCTCCTACCTGACTGTTCCTTCTCAGTCTTCTTTGCTGGATTTTCATCTAGGTCATGCCCTCTATGGGTATCTTCGAAGGCTGTGCCATGGGCCTTTTCTTTCTTTCTATCTTACTTGGTATCTATAATACAAATGTGATACTCGCAACAGCTGCTATAAATATGCATAAGTATTCCCAGAGTTTGTTTGTGAAATATAATATTATATTTCATAATATTATATACTTAATATATACATAATATAATACCCTCCTCCTCCAAGATAAAACCAAAATATTTATTTGGGACATTGCTAGTAGGATACCGAAAAGCAAGGTTTAATAAGATATTCATCACCAGTCCAGGGAGCCCCAACATCACAAGGCTTCTCTCTGTCAAGCCTCCCCACAAGCAAGTTCCCCTAAGGAAGTTCTTCCCTCCAGCTGTTTCTCTCTCAGCCCCATCTCTCTCCTCCCACAACCCTCCCTCCAAGCAACACAATATACATATACTGTTTCCAATCAAAGACTTGATTGGCTTAGTGCCGAGAAGCTTGGAAAACAGCACTTAATTGCAAAGGTGTGGGGATCCCTGTGGCCCAGAGTCTAATTGGCTCTGCAACAGGGCTCCATGTGAGGCCTATTAATGGGCAGGGAAGATCTTATATCCCACTAACCTTACAGTATCTCACCATTTCCCATGAGTTCAATAGGCATCCCCATGTAGATGACTCCCAGATCTATATATCCAACCCTGGTATCTCTCCTACATTCTTGTCCCATATCACCAAAAGCCTATTTGGCTTTTCAAACTGACTGCCCAATAGGCATCTCAAACTCACCATTTCTAAAACTGAACTCGTTTTCTTTTTTTCTTTTTAATTAAATTATTTATTTTTAGTTTTCAACAATCCCTTCTGTAAGTTTTAAATATTCTCCCCTTCCCTCTCCCCTCCCTCCACAAGATGGCTTGCAATCTGATATGGGCTCTACGCAAACATTCCTATTAAACACATTTTCACATTAGTCATGTTGCATAGAAGAATTATAATGAATATGAAAAACCATGAGAAAGAAAGAAAAAAAAACAAAAGAAAATAGTCTGCTTCATTCTGCATTCTGACTTCATAGTTCTTTCTCTGGATGTGACTGGCATTTTCTATCATGTGGACCTTTGGAATTGTTTTAGGTCTTTGTATTGCTGAGAAGGGCTAAGTCTATCAAAATCAGTCCTCAAACACTGTGGCTCTTACTGTGTCCCATGTTCAACTTGTTCTGATCACTTCACTCAGCATCAGTTCATATAAGTCTTTCCAGGTTTCTCTGAAGTCTGCCTTGAACTCATTTTCTTTCTCTCAAAACCTACCTCCATTCCAAGCTTCCTTATTACTAGAGAGGCACCATCATGCTCCTCATTACACAGGCTCACAACTTTCGAGTTAACCTTGACTCCTCACTCTCACACATCTTGTGTGCCTAATCTACTGCCAAATCTTATCATTTTTTCCCCCACTGCATCTCTCATATACATCCTTTTGTCTCCAGTTACATAGACCCCTCCCTAGTTCACATCCTCACCACTCTTAGCCTGGACTACTGAAATGACCTCCTCACCAGTGCTCCAACTCGAGTTTCTCCCCACTCCAATCTATCCTCCACTCAGCTGCCAAAATGATTTTTCTAAAGTACCTCTGACCATGTCACCCCTTCATTCAAGAAACTCCAGTGACTCCCTAGTCCCTCGTAGATCTAATATAAAACCCTCTGTTTGGCATTGAAAACCCATCACAGCGTGGTCCCTTCCTACCCTTCCAGTGTTCTACTTTCCTTCCCATGTACTCCATGATCCAGTTGTATTTGTCCAACCAGTTTCTTGTTATACACACACACATGCACACACATGTACATACATGAGAATAAGCACACACCCATGGCATATCCTGAATTTGCACTCCACTCCCTTCTGCCTAACGTATGCTTGCTCCTCATTCCCAACTGGTGGACTCTCTGGCTTCCTTTCAGGCTCAGTTCAATAGCCATCTATGGCATGAGGTCTTTCCTTCCTGCTGCCCCGCTCTGCTGCTAAAGGTTTCCCTTCTAACATTCCCCTCCATCTATTCCACATATATCTTGCATGGCCCTCTGTAAATACATTTTATCCCCCAAGTTGAAAAGTAAGCTCCTTGGTTTGTTTGGGTTTTTTCCTTTCTATCTCCCTTGCTTAACAAAGTACAGTAAATACTTAATAATCTGTTGATTAATTGATTTTGCCCCTCAGTTCCGCGGTTTCTGCACATATCATAACCAAGAGAGACACCACATAGCTGATTACAGCATGAAAGAACGGATTCGTTCCTTTTCTGCTTGCTATGTAAAGGCTGGATCCGTTGATGAAAGTACAAAAAATTTAAATAAAATGTATGTTTAATTCAAGTTACTCCATTCTCTGGTGGGAGTCTATTCAAACAGCACCCTCTTGTGGTCACTGGTGTCACCTTCCACATAAATTTATTAACATGGTGGGAGTCAGAGAGAAGGGCTGTTTTTTAAGGGTCAGATAGTGCCAGGATGTTAGAGCCTTAAATGATCGTCTATGACTGGACCGTCTACTGGGAAGCAAAGGGAAGGTACTCCTTCACTCTGAGTCACAAGATGTTTAAGAGATGGCCGAAAAAGGAGACCTGTTTCTGCCATTGGCCAATTGGATCACCTCCATGTCCCAGAGCTTCAAATAAGGGCTTCCGCCTCTAACTTCCTCCAATTCTGTTAATAAGCAGGAAGGGGGGCGGCTAGGTGGCGCAGTGAGTAGAGCATCGGCCCTGGCACACACACAAACAAAAACTTAGCCGTGTGACCTTGGGCAAGTTACTTAACCCCAATTGCTCTCCAAAAAGCGAAAAAAAAATAAGCAGGAAGGGGGGAAAGTATGGTAAAGTGGGATGAGGACCTGGGTTTGAATCCTGCTTCTATATTTACCACCCAGGGAGCCTTTGGCAAATCATTTACACTTTTTGGACACAATTTCATCTGCAAAGTGAAACTGTTGAATGAGGATAACATGGTGTATACAGTCCAATATGCTCTGGTCTGGAAGCCAGAGGACCTGGGTGCAAATTCCAGATCTTGCCCTTTAGGCAAGTCACTTAACTTTAGGCAACTAAGTAGCACAGTAGATAGGCAGGCTGCCAGCGCCTGGAATCAGGGAGATAAGACTCATCTTCCTGAGCTCAAATCTGGCCTCAGATAGATACTAGCTGTGTGACCTTTGGCAAGTCACTTAACCCTGTTTGTCTCAGTTTCCTCTTCTGTAAAATGGGTATGGTAATACCTATCTCCCAGAGTTGTTAAGAGGATAAAATGAAAGATTTGTAAAGCACTTTGTAAATCTTAAAGTGCGATATCAATGCTAGCTGCTATTAACCTCTGTGGGCTGTTTCTTCTTCTGCCAAATGACTGCTGAGGTCACTTTCAGCTTTAGTGCTATGATCCTATAAATAAATGACCTCTGAGCTTCCTGCCATCTTTTTGTTGTTGTTGTTGTTTTTTGGAGGGGCAATTGGGGTTAAGTGACTTGCCCAAGGTCACATGGCTAGTATTAAGTGTCTTAGACTGGATTTTAACTCAGATCCTCCTGATTCTGGTGCTCTATTCACTGCACCACCTAGCCACCCCCTCCCTGTCATCTTTAAGTATATGGTCCTATGCCAAAGTCCATTTGCCTGGGGGGAAAAAATTCTATCGTAGACCCAACATTATATTCTGAAGACCATGTCTTCATGGGTGTCAGTGGAAAGACAGCTCTTTTCTTTGTTCTATGAGACTTTGTTAGATCCAAGAGTCCCTTCATTGGTGCAGGTCACAACCCGTCTGTGACATCTCATCCTGTGATAGTCTTGTCAATCAATCATCATGTATTAAGTGACTATTATATTCCAGGCTTGGTGCCAGGCTCTAAGAAAGACCACACAACGAAACATTACCTGCCCCCAAGAAGCTGGCATTCTAGCAAGGGGAATGTGCATAAGTTAGTAGATGATATATGGAAAATAGGAGGCTCAGAACCTGAACAACAATGGCTACAATATCTTCAAACTACTCTAAATACTCCATTGCTGGGCTCAATAAGGCAGTGATCAGTCACGGCCCCTGAAGCCTGGAGCTCCCTGCTGCCCCCCTGCTTCCCATGGACTTAGGCACAGAATGGGACGTTGGCTTCCAGATCTGACCAAGGTGTGGTTTGTCTTGACCAGCCATACTTATTAATTCCTAAATATCATTTCCTTGCAAAGGAGGACTTATATTTTGAGAAAGCAGGAGAGACTTATGAGGATTAAAAAGGAAAGAAGAAACACTTTTCAAATACATAATAGCAAGTAGAAGGAAGATTTGAGATTCAGGCAAGAAGGCAGCAATAGTATGACTATGTTGAATTTGTGATGTTTTTTAAAGCAAGCTACCTGAAATAAACTCAGTTTCCCATACAAGCTTTTTTTAGTAGTTCTTTATTAATAGAACTGTTCGTGTTGTTTGTAATTTAAAAATCAAATTTAAAAAAGGTAAATTTGAGAAAGGCGATAGCAGTTTAGGGATCAGGAAAGGTTTCACGCAGGTGTATCATAAACTGGCTTTTTTTTAAGGAAGCGGGGTTCTAAGAGGCAAAAGTGAGGAAGTGCATTTCAGGCAACGAGGAGAGCAAATACCTTTGAAGGCATGGAGGTGGGAAACATCACAAGGGGCAGCAAGGTGGCCAGTGTGGCTGGATTGTAGAGTACAGGAAGCATTAAGGCTGAAAAACTCAGTTGGAGCCAGGTTATGAAGGGCATACTGTCAGGTCAATAGGGAGCCATCAGGGTCTGTGAGGGAGGGTGCCATGGTGAAACGTACACTTCAGGAAAATCACTATGGTGGCTGACTGGAGAATGAACCAAAGAGGGGAGAGCTGGGAGGCATGGAGGCCAATGGTAGAGGATTTATCCAATATGCTGCAAGGTCTTCTTCTGAATCTTTTACACTCTAAATCAATCAATGCCTCTCTAGGGCATCCAACTGTAGTCCATTATGCTCACTTACATGAATAGCACCCCATCCATTTCTGGTCATACATGACTCCAATAATGTCGGTATCTTTAATGATATCCACTCAACTGGCTGTGTCTTCATTCCTCTCCAGAAGACACTCCTGGCTTTCCTGGAATTTCTCTACAATGCCCCAGTACCATATGCTTGTTTTCTTTTCTCTCCCTCTCACTTCCTCAAACTCCCTTTTGTGAGCTATCTTCCCCTACTGGTATGTAAGCTCCTTGAGGGCAGAGATTGTCTTTCTTTCTGCTTGCATTCCTCTCCCCAGAGTTTAGGACAGTGTCTGGCACATAGTAGGTACATAATAAGTGCTTGTTGGCTTGACTTCTCACACTGAAGTCACCACTGGTAAACATGCTACAATCTTCCTATCCCATCATGCTTCTTTCCATTACCCTTTGGGTCATTGGTCATTTGCATCCTTCTGATATCCTGGTCTTCCATTATTTCTAGTCATAAAGCATCACTTAGAGAAGGCTAGACTTCAAGAAATGGGCTATTTAAAAAAGAGGAAGAAGAAATGGACTATATTGTGACATCCAGCAGGTTGGGATCAGTAGCAAGTACTAGGCGCTTTCCCAAATGCAGCCCAGTCTAAAGGCTATATCCATGTTACCTGTGCTATAGCACAGGGGGGAAATATTGTATTTTAAATGGGAAGTTGTCAAGTCAAACCCAATTCAGTTACTTACTACCTGTGTGACCTTAGGTCAGTCAAAGTAGATAACCTGCACAATGGTTAGAGCACTGGGCCTGGAGTCAGGAAGACCTGAGTTCAAATCCAACCTAAGACACTTACTAGCTGTGTGACCCTGGCCAAGTAGCTTAATCTCTATCTGACTCAGTTTCCTCATCTATAAAAAAATTAATAGCACCAGGGATATTGTGACCATAACATAATATTTGCAGAGTGCTTGGCAAATTTTAAAATGCTATATAAATGTTTGCTAATATTATTAAACCTCAATGGACATCAGTTTTCTCCTCTATAATAGGAAATTAGACTAAATGACAAATGAACCCATGGATCTTAGCTCTGTTGTGTCCTACGAAATGAGAAAGGCTTTGGATTTAAGATGATATAAGATTATATTTTGTTTACAGACCACCTGAGTCAAATATGGAGAGAAGTTAAGGGATTAAAGGAATCTTGCCATCAAGTCCACCCCTCCCTTAATAAAATTGAGACCCACAGCAATTGTGACTCCCCTGGGGTCCCACAACTAATAAATGTCTGAGGCCAGGTTTAAAGCCAGGTCTTTCTGACTCTACACCCAGTACCTTCTCCACCAGGCCTTGCTATTTAAACTTCTCCCTGAAAGTTGGACATAAGGTGATGAGTTTTAACTCGGCCAAGGAAATCCATGAAATGGACAAAAATACCAGGTATAGTTAGTTACCATGCATGGCATTTTCTGTGAATACAATCAGCTTCAGTATTGAATGAAACAAAATAGTATGGGCTCTGAGTAAGTCATTCTATATGTTGCACAGAAAATAATTCTTAAATGAAAAATTAAGTTAATAAATAATCTTTATAATAATAACAAACATTCAAATTAACTGTCGTAGTTTTGGCTCCCAAGTTGGATCTCAGAAGAATTCCTGCCTCATTCACTCATCATTGCCTCTGTGGAGTGTGTGTGGTTTTTTTTTCCTCCTTACATTAAGCTGGGAAGCTGCTTATTCAATTAAAGAACAGCCTTTGGGTTCAGGATCCCCAGAAATGACTAGAAAGAAAGGAAAAATGTCAAATCATATGCCTCTGATATTCCACTTTGCACACCCCTGATATTTTGTTTAGCTAGACTTAAGAAAGTCCTTCCTATTGAATTCTCTCAGGAAGAAATTGCAACTACACCCCTTTTCCCTCCAACACCATAGGTAACCCTTTGTCTAGACCAAAGGTGGGTAACCTGTGGCCTCAAGGTCACATGGTAGCACACTAGGTCCTCAAGTCTTTTGACTGAATCCAAACTTCACAGAATAAATCCCCTTAATAAAAGAATTTGTTCTGTAAAACTTGAACTTGGTCAAAAGATCATACCCAAGGACATGAACTTATTAAAAAAAAAAAACCAATGACACCTTAATAGATGGGGTTGCCACCCTGAAATCCCTTTGATTAATCCTACCAAAGTTCTCTTATGATTCTTATTATGAAGACAAGATGGGGTCATTCCAAGAGACGTGGTGATTTGGACATTTTTAGCCGCAAGATACAAGTTCAAGGTTTCATCAAAGTCACTGCCCAAAACCATGATCCTTTTTTCTCCAGGGATGGGGGAATTAAACTCAGTCATAAAGTGTCAGACACAAAACATTAAAATGAAGCCAAAACATGTTGGTATCACTCATATCCTTCCCTTTCTTTGGCATATTCAGTATTATGGCCCCAGAATAGCATAGGACTCAATCATAGACCCAGATGTAGACATTTATACATTCAGTAGCCAGGGAACACTTCAGCATCACAGGACTCCTAAATGCCTCTCCCAAAGGGTTGGAAGCCAGATTATATGGAATAGTTCAGAGGTGGGGAACCTGAAGCCTCAAGGCCACACATGTGGCCTTCTAGGTCCTTGGGTACAGCCTTTTGACTGAGTCCAAGTTTTATAGAACAAATCCTTTTATTAAGAGGATTTGTTCTGTGAAGTTTAGATTCAGTCAAAGGACCACACTTGAGGACCTAGAGGGCCACATGTGGCCTCAAGGCCACAGATTCCCCATCCCTGGAACAGATACAGAGAAGATGTGGAGAAGACACTGAATCATTAAAACTACACCTTGTAGTCTTACCTGGCTATACTCTCATTCTCTCTCTTATACATTGCTCAGTGAACATCAGCCAATATCAGCCCCCTTAATGTCTATATACCAGCACTGACTTCACCCAACTATTCTCTACTACGGAACCCAGTAGTTTCTGAAGACATGTGATGCCACATCAACCTACTGCCATTCAATAAACTCAAGTGACTCCCTATCACCACCAGTATGATCTCCCCCGCCTCCTCCTCCTGCTCCTCTTCTTCTTCCACCTCCTCTTCCTCTTCCTCCTCCTCCTCCTCCTTCCTGTTCAGTCATTCAGTCATGTCCAACTCTCTGTGACCCCATGGACCATAGCACATCAGGCCCTTCTATCCTGAACTATCAAAGTCTGTCCAAGTTCATATTAGTTGCTTCTATGACACTGTCCATCCATCTCCTCCTCTGCCATCCCCTTTTCCTTTAAGTCTTTAATCTATCCCAGCATGAGAGTCTTTTCCAATGAGCCCACTCTTATCATTATGTGGCCAAAGTGTTTAAGCTTCAGCTTCACGGTATTCTGATGAATACCCTGAATTAATACCTTTAAGTATTGACTGATTTTATCTCCTTGCTGTTAAAGGAATTCTCCAGCATCATAATTCAAAAGCATCAATTCTACAGTACTCAGTTTTTTTTTTTTTATAATTCAGTTCTCATAGCCATTCATTGCTACCAGAAAAACCACAACTTTGACTATACAGTCCTTTGTAGGCAAGGTGATATCTCTGCTTTTTAGTATGCTGTCCAGGTTTGCTAAACCTTTCCTTCCAAGGAGCAAGCATCTTTTAATTTTCTGACTACAGTTGGCATCTGCAGTGATCTGTGAGCCCAAGAATATGAAATCTGTTGCTGTTTCCAATTCTTCTCCCTCTGTTTTCCAGGAAGTGATGGGACCTGTTGCCAAGATCTTAATTTTTTTACATTAAGCTCCAAGCCATCTTTTGCATTCTCCTCTTCTCACCCTCATCAAGAGACTTCCTAAATCTTCATTACCACTTTCATTTATATTGTACCTACTATGTGCCAAACAGTACACTAAGTGCTTTACAATTATTATCTCATTTAATCATCACAACAACCCTGGGAGTTAGGTGCTTTTATTATCCTCATTTTAGAGTTGAGTAAACTGAGGTAGACAGAGGTTAAGTGACTTACCCAGGGTCACCCAGCTAGTGAGCATCTGAGGTTGGATTTGAATTCAAGTCTACCTGGCTCCAGGCCCAGAACTCTTTCCACTGCACCATCTAGCTGCCTAAATAAAAATACAATTCAATTCCCAGCTAAAATCCCACACACCCTACAGGAAGCCTTTCCTGATCCCCCTTAATGCTAGGACCTTCCTTCTGTTAATTATCTCCCATCTGCCCTGTTTGTATCTTGTTTGTACAGTTATTGGCATGTTGTCTCTCCAATTAGACTGTAAGCTCTTTGACTGAAGGGAAATGCTTTTGCCTTTCTTTGTATCCCCATGCACCCTTGGCATCATGCCTGGCACATAGTAGGTGTTTCATAAATGCTTACTGACCAGCTGACTCCCAGCGGTTTTCCCAAAGTCCCCTACTGCTACCAGTCTGTCCTCTCTCACACATGAAGCTTGATCTGATGCACCTAAGAGGGATGAGTGGCCATGCTCTAGGAAAAAAGTCCTGGAGTGGATGTCAAAGGACTCACTTTGGAATCCTGCTTCTGCTTCTTGACCCTCACGTGACTTAGAGCACTTCACTTAATTTCTCTCGGCTTCAGTTTCTCCATCTATAAGAGGAGGTGATGGGAACAGAAAAGATCCCCTCAGAAACTAGAGAGTTCTGGAAAACAGGAGGGAAGGGCTTTAAAAAAAACTAAACCATAAAAGGCTGAAAAGAGGCATCTTCCAAACCTAAACAAGGTGGGAGTAGGAAAGGGGAGTGAGGGCACAGGATGAGAGATGGGCAGTGGGGGTGGGAAGAAATTGCCTATTTTACAGGACCTTCCCTAGGGGGTGGGTATCAGGCAAAGGTAAATCACCCAGTAGACCTCCGTCTCTCCAACCACATTTTTATACAATGATATTAAGTTGAAATGAACATCACAAAGCAGTCCAGAAGTGGAAAGATCTGAAAAGAGACATGGGCATCCAAAGGCACAGAGGATTCTGGGAGCAGGTAAAGATTGTCTCATGATGAGACAGTTGTATTGCACTTTATACAATACTCTATTTGACAAGATCACAGAATATGAGAGTTGAAGGGCACCCTAGAGGTCATCAATTCAGTCCCCTTGTTTTACAAATGAAGGTCAGAGAGCAAATGACTTGCCCAAGGTTACCTGGGCTACAAGTGGCAGAATCTGATCTTGAATCTGGGTTTTTAGACATCAAGTCTAACATCTTCCTTTTAGCTCCATGGGGGGGAGGGGGAGGGAGCATCTTGACCTGCATTTGTATCTCGATAGGAAGTTCCTAGTGAGGAAGTTTCCATTCCTATAGCAGACCAGCAGTCTTAGAGGAATGCAAGAGGATGTGGAAATGGTTAGGTAAGTTCCCAGGAGCACATGGAGGAAGCATTTAAATGTAGCTGGTCCTAACTCCAAAACTGATTCCCTGTTCACACTGCCTCTGGGCTCCCTTAGACTTGAATTAAGTTCTTCCTCTGATACTTACTAGCAATATGATCATGGAAGTCATTCTCAGAACCTCAGACAATTCTGGAAGACTTTATCTAACATGTTACAGACCCAACTCCCTACACCATGAAATCCACATGGCCCTAGGAGAAATGTGTTCTGAGTTCCAAACAACTAATTTACAAATAAATGGAACATTAACTGGGGACAGCTAGATGGTGCAGTAGATAGAGTGCCAGACATGGAGTCAGGAGGACTTAAGTTTAAATCCAGCCTCAGACACTTACTAGCTGTGTGACCTTGGACAAGTCACTTAACCCTATTTGCTTCCATCTCCCCATTTGTCAAATGAGCTAGAGAAGAAAATAATAAACCACTCCAGTATCTTTCCCAAGAAAATCCCAAATGGGGTCACAGAGAGTCAGAGCAACAACAAAGGAGCAGGATGGATGAAGGGTGAAGAACCAAGAGTGGTGTATACATTGTGGGCACAAATTCATATACTCTGAGGTGGGGAAGGAACCTCAGAGGGCATCTAGTCCAACTCATGGGCCTGAGAAAGACTCTTCTCTATATCTAATGAGTGGTCAACTACATACTACTTATTCAATGATTTCAAGTAGTGGAGAACTTATTACTTCCCAAAATAACCCTGTGCTCTTTGAGATAGGTAAAAGTGTTAGGAAGTTTTTCTTCAAATCAAATTGAAGGTTGTCTCTCTATAAATTTCACCCACAGTTTTCCCTCTAGTTTTCCCTCTAGGATCAAGCAGAGCAAAATTAATCCCTCTACTACATGTCCATTAGTAAACATGAAACAAACTTTCCCATCCAACCAAAATTTTCTCTTCTCCTGGCTAAATAAGTCTCACCATTTTCTTCAACCAATCCTTGAATGATATTCCCCAGACCACATGGCATCACAGATATAGAGTTGGGAAGGACATCATAGGTCATCCAATCCAAGCTTCTCTTTTCACAAGTGAAGAAACTGAGGCCCAGAGAGGTTAAGAAACTCATCCATTGGGGGAGGAGTCAAGACAGTGGAGTAGAAACAGGACTTTCTGCATGGCTCTGGCTTCTGCCTCCTCCAATTCATGTAAAAAATTACTCTAGACAAACTTTGGAGCTACAGAACCCACAAAATGACACAGAGAAACTAACCTCCCACTGAAGACAGTCCAGCAGGCCTGCAGAAAGTGGCCGTCGCAGTGCTCTGGGAACCAACCCCAACCGCACTGGAGCCAGAGGTTTTAGCCTCAGGGCTGCCACAAGAAGGAACTTCAGATAACCAGCAGCTGTGGTGCTTTCCAGAATTATCAACACATAGATGCTAAGGACAAAGTGAGAGGTCAGTGTAGTGTGGACTTTGGGATCCAGTAGTTTGGGAGTGTGGCCTACCCTTTACCCCCTGGAGGGAGAAGCTGCTGAGGCACCATGGGGCAGCTTTATCTCCTGGCCTGCAGATTGTAGGTGGACCAAGCAACCAGTCTGAGGGGTAATCACTCTTGCTTTAACCTGCTTGGGTCTGCATTGTGGTCTAGGGTGGAGGCCCTGGGATGTGTGACCAGCTTGCCAGAGAGTATGAAGACTTCAGAGAGGGCACCCAACTAATACCTTCAGTAGCTGAGAAAACCCCAGCATTTGGGACAAAGCTCCCCTGTCTGGTGGCAGAGTCCTACTGTGGCAAAAAGCCCAAAAGTCAAGTAATTGAGTGGCAACATGAGCAGGCAACATGAGCAAGCAAACCAAGCAGAGCAATCCAACTTTATACTCCTATTTTGGGGACAAAAAGGATCAAAGCATGGAACAGGAGGAAGACAGTGAAGTCAGAACTCCTGCACAAAAAGCTTCCAAGAAAAATATGAGCTGGTTACAAGCCATAGATGACCTTAAGAAAGATTTTGAAAACCAAATAAGAGAAGTAGAGTAAAAAATGGGAAGAGAAATGAGAATGATGCAAGAAAATTATGAAATGAGAGTCAGCAACCTGACTGAAGAAAATAACACCTTAAAAAATAGACTAACTGAAATGGCAAAAGAAGCTCAAAAAGGCAATGAGGAGAAGAATACCTTAAAAAGCCGAGTTTGCCAGATGGAAAAAGAATCTCAAAAACTCACTGAAGAGAATCATTCCTTCAGAATTAGATTGGAACAAATGGAAGCTAGTGACTTTTTAAGAAATCAAGATACCATTAAACACATCCAAACAAATGAAAAAATAGAAGGCAATGTGAAATATCTCACTGGGAAAACCACTTACCTGGAAAATAGATCCAGGAGAGATCATTTAAAAATTATTGGACTGCCTGAAAGCCATGATCAAAAAAAGAACCTAAAAATCATCCTTCAAGAAATCCTCAAGGAAAATTGCCCTGCTATTTTAGAACCAGAGGGCAAAATAGAGGTTGAAAGAATCCACCAATCAACTCCTGAAAAAGATCCCAAAAAGAAAACTTCTAGGAATATTATAGCCAGGTTCCAGAATTCCCAGATCCATGAGAAAATATTACAAGCAGGCAGGAAGAAACAATTTGAATATTGTGGAAACACAATCAGGATAACACAGGATCTATCAGCTTCTACGCTGAGGAATAAAAGGGCTTAGAATATTATATTCCAGAGGTCAATGGAGATGGGATTAAAATCAAGAATCACCTACTCAGAAAAACTGAGTATCACATTTCAGGGGAAAATATGGTCATTCAATGGAATAGAGGACTTTCAAGCATTCTTGATGAAAAAACCAGAGTTGAATAAAAAACTTGACATTCAGATAAAAGAAGCAAGAGAAGCATGAGAAGGTAAACAGGGAAAAGAAATCACTATGAACTTATCAAAGTTTAACTATTTACATTCCTACAGGGAAAAACAATAACTGTAACTGATGAAACTTTTCTCAGAATGAAAATAGTTGAAGAAGAGTATATGGGCATATGAATACATATGTGAATGTGTGTATATATGCTTTCAGGTATACAAAGATAGAAGGCACAAGTCGAATTTAATAGGAAGGGATGATACTTAAAAAGTGAGGTTAAGAGATGAGAGAGTAATGTGGTGAGGGGGAATGGGGAGAGACAATGGGGTGAACTGTCTAGAGGAGGCAGGAGAAGGTGGTTGCAGGGGAGGGGAAGAACAGGAACGCAAAAAGGCAAAACCATATTCTCATTGAATTTGGACCAGGGAGAGAATGACATGCATACTAAACAGGGTGTCCCACCCTACAGGAGTGTGGCGGGGAAGGGGATGGGGGAAGGTGGTGGAGGGGAGGGTGGGCTGCAGGGGAGGGAAGTTGGAAGCACCCACTTTTGAAAAGGGACAGGATCAAGGTGGGCAGTGGACCAGGTGAAAGGTGGGATGGGAGGGAGGGAAATATAGTCAGTCTTTTACCATATATCTACTATGGTAATGGTTTGCATAGCTACACATGTACAGCATATACTGAGTTGCTTATCTTCCTTTTAAAATCAAATTTTAAAAAAATTATATAAATACTATGATTAATACTATTTTGCATATAATTGGGAGATAAGATTGCAGGCAATGGGGCACGGGGATTCATCTCACCCTGTTGGAAAAGTTGAAGGGGGTATGGGAGAAGAGATGGAAGAGAGCAGATTAGATGAGGGGATATCCTGTGGGACTGTTATTCTGGGGTGGTAGGTAGGGGAAAAATGGGGAAAAAATGTAACTCAAAATCTGACTGAAATGAATGATGTAAACCAGAAGTTAATAAAGCATATGGGGGAAAAAATCATAAGGAAACTTATCAAAGTTGAACTATTTACATTCTTACATGGAAAAACAATCATTGTAACTTATGAAACTTTTCTCAGTATGAGAAGAGTTGAAGGGAATATAAATGTGTATATATGTGTGTGTGTGTGTGTGTATATATACATATATATGTCTATATAGGAGGGTATATAGGCATATGAATACATATGTGAGTGTGTATATACAGAGATAGAGGACACAGGACCAATTTAATGGGAAGGGATGATACTTAAAGGGTGAAATTAAGAAGTGAGAGAGAGGGGGCTCACTTTGAGAAGTGTTGTGTGATTTGACCAGATGAGACTCTGGGAAGTCGTTGTTGAGAGCCCACCGGCTTTGAAAACCCAGATGTTGATGCTTCCCTCTCTGGTAACTGTGATTTTGATATTGATAATGGTTGGACAGTTTGGAAGCCTGTCTGTTTGATCTGTAAGTTCTGTAACTCTGAAGTTCGGGGTACTGACCTTTTTCCCCTGAACTAGGTAATATATGTTTGTTTGATTAAAGAGCTTGTTAACCCATTTTGAGTTGCTTTCCTTTTGAAAAGCAGATCTAAGAACATGTGTTGGCAGTCACCCTGGGGATATTAGGGTGCTTGCTGCTACAAAATGGCGACAAGTGATAGGATCTGCTGAGTAAAAGGAAAGTATGGAGGCTGGGATAATTGTTTGTTTCCCAGTTGTGGTAGCTCTGACTCTGTGGAGCCATGGAGCAGGAGAGAAGAACGCCCTGCATGCTGACTTCACTGAACTGAGAGCAGGAATGGTGAGCTGCCTGCATGGAGACCTGTGGAGAGGCCTGGAGCTGCTGCCTTCTGCTGGAGGAGAAGGAACCCAGGAGTTTGGAATTCAGCCACAGGACAAGATAAGGACTGTGAGGGCAGAGCCAAGATGTCGGAGTAGAAACAGCTCATCCAAGCCACTCTGCCCCCAGATTCCCCCCAGACGATGTAAAAGGGGACTCTGAACAACTTCTGGAGCCCCAGCACCCACAGAATGACACAGAGAAGCTGAACTCCCGCTGAGGACAGCCCAGCAGCCCTGCAGGAAGGACCAGCGCAGTGGTCTGGGACCTGGCAGCGTGCAGCGCGCAAAGCGCAGGAGCCGAGCCGAGCCGAGCCCAGGTCCGCATGAGCCAAGGTTTTAGCCCCAGGGCGGCAGGGCCAGCAGCCAGCTGGAGGAACCCCAGAACACCAGGAGCTGTGGTGACTCCAGAATTATCAACATAGACTTGCCTAGGACAAAGTAAGAGGTTAGTGTGCTATGGACTTTGGGACTTGTATTAGGGAATGCGTCAGCTCCCTCCCCTGGGGGCTAGAAGCCGCTGAGGACAAACTCCATTTTGTAGTTTTCAGAGGCAGCTCCCGCTCCCAGCCTGCAAATTTGTAGGGAGATCCAGCGATCAGTCTTGGGGGGTAATCGCTCTTGCTTTAACCTCCCTGGATCTGGATTGTGATCTAGGGTGGAAGTTGTGGGTGGGTTTACAGCTTGCCAGAAACGGAAGTTGCCCCCCACATGTTCGGGACGAAAATTCCTCTATCTGGCCTTAAAGCCATAGTGTGGCAACAAGCCCAAAAGTCAAGTAATTAAGTGGCAACATGCCAAGGCAAAGGAAACAGAAAAATGCAACCCTAGACTCCTATTTTGGGGGCATAGAGCGGGAAAAGGACTGTGAGGTCAGAAGTCCTGCTCCAAAAGCCCCAGGGGAAAACATGAGTGGGTTGCAGGCCATAGAGGACCTTAAGAAGGACTTTAAAAATCAAATAAGAGAAGTGGAGGAAAAATTGGAAAGAGAAATGAGAAGGATGCAGGAAAAGTATGAAATGAGGGTCAACAGCCTGACTGAGGAAAACAACACCTTAAAAAATAGACTAACTCAAATGGCAAAGGAGGCCCAAAAGGGCAATGAGGAGAAGAATGCCTTAAAAAGTCGAATTTGCCAGATGGAAAAAGAATCTCAAAAGTTCACTGAGGAGATTCATTCCTTCAGAGTTAGACTGGAGCAAATGGAAGCTAATGACTTTATGAGAAATCAAGATGCTGTTAAGCAGATCCAAACAAATGAAAGATTAGAAGGCAATGTGAAATATCTCATGGGAAAAACCACTGACCTGGAAAATAGATCCAGGAGAGACAATTTAAAAATTATTGGACTACCTGAAAGCCATGATCAAAGAAAGAACCTAGAAATCACCCTTCAAGAAATTCTCAAGGAAAACTGCCCTGATGTTTTAGATCAGAGGGCAAAATAGAGGTTGAAAGAATCCACAGATCACCTCCTGAAAAAGATCCCAAAAAGAAAACTCCCAGGAATATTATAGCCAGGTTCCAGAATCCCCAGATCAAGGAGAAAATACTACAAGCAGCCAGGAAGAAACAATTTCAATATTGTGGAAACACAATCAGAATAGCCCAGGACCTGGCAGCTTCTACACTGAGGGATCGAAGGGCATGGAATATGATATTCCAGAGGGCAAAAGAACTGGGAATGAACCCAGGGTCACCTACCCAGCAAAACTGAGTATTTTGTTTCAGGGGAAAATATGGTCATTCAGTGGAATAGAGGACTTTCAAGCATTCTTGAGGAAAAAACCAGAATTGAATAGAAAATTTGACATCCAGACACAAGAAGCAAGAGATGCCTGAGAAGGTAATCAGGAAAAGAAATCAAAAGGAACTTATCAAAGTTGAACTATTTACATTCCTATATGGAAAAGCAATAACTGTGACTGATGATATCTTTCTCACTATGAAAATAATGGAAGAAGGGTGTGTGGTCATATGAATACATATGTGAATGTGTGTGTATATGGTTACAGTTATATATGGATAGAGGGCATAGGTTGAATTTGTTGGGAAGGGAGAATACTCAAGGGATGAAATTATGAGGTGAGAGAGGAAAGTGGCAAGAGGAGATGGGGAGAGACAGGGTAGTGTAAACTATCCCATGCAGAAGAAGCAAGGGGAAGTGGTTGCAAAAGAGGGGGAGAATAAGGAAGGCTAAAAAGGCAAAACCACATTCACATTGAATTTGGTTCAGGGAGAAAATGACATACATACTAAATGGGATATCTCAACCTGTAGCAGGATAGGGGGAAGGGGGATGAGAGGAGGGATGATGGATGGGAGGGCATCCTTGGGGTGAGGGGAGGTTGGAAGTACCCACTATAGAAGAGGGACAGGATCATGTAGGGAATGGACCAGGTGGGGGGTGGGATGAGTGGGAGGAATTATAAGCAGCCTTGTACAATATATCTACTATGATAATGTTTTGCATAGCTAGACATGTACAACATATACTGAATTACTTATCTCCCAAGAGGGAATGGGTGACAAGGGAGGAAGGAAATAGATCTGAAATTTGAGGTCATAACATTAAATGTTTCAAATATATATAAATACTATTATTAATACTCTTTTGCTTGTAATAGGGAGATCAGATGTGCAGGCATTGGGATGCAAAGACTCACCTTCCTCTAATGGAAAAGTCGATGGGGGTATGGGAGAAGGTATGGGAGACAGCAGATTGGAGGAAGCGATATCTTGTGGGATTACTATTCTGGGAGGTTGGGTAGGGGAATAATGGGGGGAAAATGATTGTAACTCAAAATCTGGCGGAAATGAATGATGTAAAACAGAAGTTAATAAAGCATTTGTTTAAAAAAATAAAAGATAAGGACTGTGAGGCAAAGCAGGGGCACTGAAGGTGTTTCCTTGCTGCATCCCACAGTTTGGGACCCAGGAGGAGGATGAACTTGTGACTATGGTGGGTGGGGTGAAGTGCCATGGACCCCCAAGGACCCCACCTTTGGTTTTGTTGCCCAGCTCCCTCTCTGGACTTGAAAGCAGGGGCTGGAGCAGTGTTATGGGAAGGACACCCCCCTCCTCCCAAGAGAACTTTATTTGGACTCTTGTTTTGAATTGATGTGATAATGTACTCTGTGTTTAAGGCCCAGTGGCCACTTAGGTAACTTTAGATATACCTTGAAAATATGACTTAAGAGATGGTTAGTGCTAATTGAAATGTAAATTGTCTATGCTATGGACATACTTAGTAAGACTTTACTGAATAAGTGACTTGTTGTACTTTGATTGTTACTGATAAGTGACTAATTGAGTTAATCAAGACTTTGCCCCATGAGTGGAAGACTTTGACCTTGTACTTTGAAAACTGATGTGACTGATTGAATTAACTTAAGAGTGACTTTTTTTTTTTATTTTACCGATAAGTGACTGAGTTAACATTTGCCCCATGAGTGGAAGACTTGGACTATTGTACTTTGAGATTATATTGTGATTTTCTTATGTACCTGGAAAATGTGACCTAAGAGATGTTTTAGTGCTAATTCAAATGTAAATTGTGTATGCTATGGGCATGAAAGATCTTGGGGCCAAATGTAATGGAAATGCAGATTTGAAGATCTTCCCTGCCCCTAGGCCCTTTGATTGGCTTAAGAGACTTTGATTGACTTAAGTGACTCTGAGAACCTTCTTTAATTTGAAAGTATATTCTGCCCCCTAGTAGGCTGAATGTGGTCACATGGAGCCTGTGGTGGGAGGCTTGGTTTTCAGGAATGACCACACCTTGATGCTGTGTGATTGGGCAGTGGGTCAAGAGGGTGGTTACATTCTCTGAGCCAGGAGAAGACTATATAATCCCTGATTTGAGGCCTTGCTTTGGGGCTCACTTTGAGAAGTGTTGTGTGATTTGACCAGATGAGACTCTGGGAAGTCGTTGTTGAGAGCCCACCGGCTTTGAAAACCCAGATGTTGATGCTTCCCTCTCTGGTAACTGTGATTTTGATATTGATAATGGTTGGACAGTTTGGAAGCCTGTCTGTTTGATCTGTAAGTTCTGTAACTCTGAAGTTCGGGGTGCTGACCTTTTTCCCCTGAACTAGGTAATATATGTTTGTTTGATTAAAGAGCTTGTTAACCCCCCAAAAAAAAAGTGAGAGAGGAATATAATGAGAGGAGATGGGGAGAGACAGAATGGGGTAAACTATCTCATATAGAAGAGGCAAGGGAAAACTGTTACAATGGAGGGGAAGAACAGGAAAGCAAAAGGGAATGGGTCAGCCTTATTCTCATTTAATTTGGCTTAGGGAGGAAATGACATACACACTAAATAGGGTATTTCACCCTACAGGAGAGTAGGAGGGAAGGGGATGAGAAGGGGGATGATAGAAGGGAGGGCAGGTTGGGGGGAGGGAAGTTGGAAGCACCCACTTTTGAAAAGGGACAGGATCAAAGTAGAGAATAGAACAAGTGGGAGATGGGATAGGATGGAGGGAAATGTAGTCAGTCTTTAACAATATATCCACTATGGAAATGTTTTGCATTAGCTACACATGTACAACCTATATTGAATTGCTTATCTTCCCAGTAAGGGTGGGTGACAAGGGAGGAAGGGAATGAATCTGGAATTCTAAGCTTTAAAATCAAATGTTTAAATATATATGTATACTATTACTAATATTATTTTACATGTAACCGGGAAACAAGATATACAGGCACTGGGGCATAGAGATCTACCATGCCCTACTAGAAAATCAGAGAGAGGAGGGGAGAAGATATGGGAAAGAGCAGATTGGATGACAGGATATCCAGTGGGATAGCTATTTTGGGGTAGGGGGGTAGGGGAAAAACTTGTAACTCAAATTCTTGCAGAAATGAATGCTGTAAACTAGAAGTTAATAAAGCATTTGATAAAGTAAAATAATAATAATAATAATAATAAATATTTCATCCCATTAGTAGTGACTAGCAGGGCTGAAATTCGAACCCAGAACTTCTAGCACTTACCCGCCTCCTATAGTCTTTCTACCATGACACCCCATCTCTCCTACAAAGTCTAGACTTCTTATAGTATGTCAGTGTTGTGCCTAAACTGTGGTTTCTAGGACTGAACACTAGTCCACATGGGTTTTGACCAGGATAGAGCCCAGACGCACTACCTCCTCCATTATTCCAGATACCTTGCTTCTCTCAACACAGCCTAAGATTAGCTTTTTTCTCCATAAGTAAACCAAAACCTACCTCTACCTCTCCAGGGATAACCATCTTAGGAAGGGCCCCAGCTATGTTTCACATCACTCACACCTGGATTCTCTCCAGACTCTTCCTTCCCCTCTCCTCCTGCATAGCCCCCACTCTTAGGCACTCTCCATCATTATCCCTTTACCATCCCATTACTTTGGTCTGCTCCTGTTACAATGTAAGGTCCTGGAGGTCACTGTCTTGTTTGTATTTTGTATCTCTAACACTTAGCAGAATTCCTAACACATAGTAAACCCTTATTTACCTATCTGTTTGTCTATGTACCTATCTATGTCTGTCTTTGTCTACCTACCTATCTTCCTGTCTATCTACTTATCTACCTATCTACTGGCTACCTACCTACTTGTCTATCTTCCTGTCGATCTACTATCTATCTACCTACTTACCTATCTAGCTTCTATCCATCTATCTATACATCTATCTTTCTATCTACCTACCTATCTTTCTACCTATCTATTATCTGTCTACCTATCTATCTATCTACCTACCTATCTTATCTGTCATTCCCACACATTGCTCCTCAGTTTGCTCTCAATTGACAAGTAAAACCAGTCTAATCTGTCTTCCTCAGAGCTAGGAAGAAGTGTTCCTTTGCTGAGCAGCCTCTCTTTCCCTTCTCCAAATCCAGGAACAAAAACAGTTGCCAATGATGACTGGCTGCCTCCCGGAGCTTTCAGGAGGATCCCTAGAGAAGCTGGAGCCACGTACCGCACAGCTGAGGCCACCATGCGAATGGAGCCCAGGATGATGCCAAGGACAAACACAGGCAAGGTCCTTTCCTTATCAGGATGCTCATAGATCAGATATGGTCCTTTGGAGGCCTCCTCCCGGAACTGGGACTGGAGTTTCAGCAGCACATCCAGGCTCGACCCTTCAGAGCAGATCCGCCAACAGCCATGGAAGTGGGGGAGGCATTCAGATGGCATTCCTAGCAGTACAGAAGAAAGAAGGAATGGCACCAAGGGATATTTCCCACCCCACCCCCATCCACCAACATTCCTATTGATTCCTCCCCAACCATGGGCACATACATCACCTCCACCTACTATTGCCAAAGGCACTAGAGAAAAGTCAAAATGTCTTCTCAGGGTGCAGGGGATGTCTTTGATTCAATTAAAGAGATTATTTGCTCCCTGTTGCCCAATCACTTACCTTGGATCCCTGGAGTAAGACCCTCCTGCCTATTTTCCTGAAGATAAGAAACAAAAATTCATCAGATTCTCGAAGGGGTAAGCCTCTGGAAAGGAGAAAGCCAGAAGTGAAGGAACCTTCATCACATCTCTCTGAACCCCACTTTACTATCTGTAAAGGATCTTTACCCTGCCTCCCTCATAAGGATGTTGCAAGAAACAGATGAAATGATGGATTTCAAAGCACTTTAGAAAAATCAAGAGCTATTAAAATGAAATTTACTATTATTATATTACAATTATTACTCAGATCCTGCCTCCTCCTGGAAGTTTCCCAGATCTCCTTCTCCTACATTAACTCTCTGCACCAACCACATCCTGCTTTATATTGTCCTATGGCTGGCTTTCTTTTTTCCTAGTATGTTCAGAGCCTAGTTCCCTTGCTAGAATATGTGTACCTGGAGGAGAGGGACCCTGCCTTATGCTTCTCTGTATTTGCTGAGTTAGTTTGCATAGTAGGTGTTTAGCAAATATTTGTTAACTCACAAATTCCTAGTCATCTACTTATTAAAAAGGAGTAGCTTTGGAGGAAAATGTCTAAATCAAACAGTAAGCATTTATTAAAAGACTACTATACGCCAAGCATTGTACTAGGTCCTGAGGAAGCAAATGAACTAGTCCTTGCCCTCAAGTAGCTTATATTCTATAGGAGGAAATTACGTGCTATAAATAAATATATTCAAAATAAATAAATGCAAGGTAAGTGGAGGGGAGGGGGCCATCCTAGAAGCTAGAGAGAGGAGGAATCAGGATAGGTCTTATGTAGTAAG
This sequence comes from Gymnobelideus leadbeateri, assembly GCA_011680675.1. Classification (NCBI taxonomy): domain Eukaryota; kingdom Metazoa; phylum Chordata; class Mammalia; order Diprotodontia; family Petauridae; genus Gymnobelideus; species Gymnobelideus leadbeateri. The sequence continues at coordinate 621,406 of WOXC01007555.1, forward strand.
GGGCATTTGAGAGTTTTAAAGAAAATAAGGAATTCTGAGGAGTGGAGATGAATTTCAGGCATGGGAGACAACAAGTACAGAGGCAAAACAGGGTATCATGGGTAAGCAACAGGAAACCGGACTAGGTCACAGAGAGCAGGAAGCAGAACGATGTGTGAGAAAAAGCTTGGAAAGATCAACTGAGGCCGGGTTGTGAAAGGCTTTCAAAACCAAACAGAGGGATCCTGGAAGCATAGGGAGCTTCTGAGGCTTAGTGAGTAAAAGAGTAACATAGCATAGGCTAGCATGCACTTTGGGGAAATGAATGATGGAAGTTGTGGGACCCCATTGCCTTTCCTGGGGTGGCATGCCGGAAAGTCCTATGTTTCTCAAACTTGTGAAGAATGGACAGATCAGAAGTTTAAGTACAGCCCCTCCCGATACCCCCACCATCCTCAATTGCTGCAATTCATTTCTTCAACATGCTAAACAACTGGAATTTCACCAGCATGGATATTTTCTCCATTGCTGCAGGTTCCTAAAGTCTTAACAGCTGGTTCTTCATCAGTTGCTATGATTAAAAAAAAATTCCTGACCTAGCAATAGCCAACCTTCTGGTGATGGGCCCCATTTAGATGATGGGCATAGAACCCCCTACTCCAACCAACACTTGACAACCATCTGTGGCCCAGATCTTTCTCATTTGGTAGGGCCTACCAGAGCTTGGGAGCTTTTCTGGGGGGAGCAAGGTCTACTTGGCACCATGATTGAGATATCACAGAAGAACTTCAAGTGAAGGCTCCAAGACCCATGCTAAAGAAAAATTATCATAGGATCTTAGATTGAGAAATTGGAAGAATGATTTTTGCAACCAGTCTCGGAGTCAGGAGGACCTGATTTCAAATCCAGCCTCAGACACTTACTAGCTGTATGACCCTGGGCAAGTGATTTAGTCCCAATTGCCTCTTTAAAAAAAAAGGAAGGAAGGAAGGAAGGAAGGAAGGAAGGAAGGAAGGAAGGAAGGAAGGAAGGAAGGAAGGAAGGAAGGAAGACCTTTGAAGTGATCTAGTCCAACTCCCTCATTTGACAGTTGAGGAAACTGAGACCCAGCAAGGTTAAGTAAATAGATCCAGTATTTGAAACCAGGACCTTTGTTCCCCAGCCAACCCCTCTCCTATCTGCATCAGGAAGGTTCTAGCTGCCCCAAAGCTTGCCACTAACCTTCCTTTCACTGTTCTTGCCAGATACCTTCTTCCTAAACAAGGAGAAGAAGCCTTTAGAAAATGCAAGATGTCCTTCCAAACAGGAGCTGTTGAGGACAAGAGCTGGAGCAGCAAGACCTAAAGCTGACTCATCACAGGGTCCCAGGTGACAAAAAGCCTGGCCAGCAGCCCAGCCTTCCCCTGGGATATTCAGATCATAAAAGGGTAAGAATGGATAGGAGACTCAAGGACTCAGTATGGGGCCAGGGTGTTTGTGTATACTATATAGTATCAATCAACAAACATTAAGTGTTTACTACGTTTCAGGAACTGTAGTAATCATTGGGGATACAAGGAAAGGCAAATAAATACCTTGCTCCTGTCCTCTGGGAGCTCACAGTCTAATGAGGGAGGCAGCATGCAAACAACTTTGTAGGTGTAAGATGCATGAATGTATGTCATGCATTTATATGTCTTCAGAAGCACATTTGTATGTGCCTGCATCTGCGTGTGCAAGCATTCTGTGCTGTATGTGTAGCTGTGTACCCATCAATGCACACTAATAGGCATATGTGTCTATTTCCATATATATGGATTCATGAGATGCAGTCGTGTCTGGCAGCTCTAAGAATTTAGCATCAGTGAAAGTGCCAAAGTCCACCCATCCTCAACTTGAGCTCTCAGTAAGCAAGACAAATTTGTGGGGAAGGGTTAGAAAAAGAAAAATTCAGGTTTGGGGAGATGGTTATGGGTCATACCAGGTGACTTTTTCCCAGAAGCTGTACCAGATAGCCCAATGACTACCTCTAGCCCAATCATCCCTGAGGCTTCAGTGACATGGGAACCATGAGAAGGGTAGCCCATGGGAGCATAGGGGTCTTTGAGGCAGCAGAGCTGACAACCTACTAAGGGACATTTTCCAGGAACAAGGAATTAGGATAGATTGTTATCAGGACTATGCCCTTTCTCACCAGTTGGAAGCTTCCCAGTCACCCTTGCCACAAACCCTGAGCTAAAAGAAATAGTCTTACTTGCTCCTGGTATGAGTCCCATTTATCTCCTCTGGGCCATAGTATCCAAACTCTGAAAAAGAGAAAAGAGCTCATCATATCCTAAGACAGAAACTCCAATCATCTGAACCTTAAAAATACAACAATCTCATGGAGAAAGACAGATTCTGCTGGCACCTGTCCTACCTGTCCTGAATGCCCTTCTTCATGCCAACCAGGAACATTCCTAGTTTTTCTATTGTTTCCTCTGGAAATGGGGGAGCAAGGCCTCATGCCTCCTGAGGCCTGAATAAGAATCACAGCCATCTGTGCGTGTCTCTTGAGTCACACATAACCAAACTGGAAAATATCAATCCATGGGGTTGGGCTATCTTCACAACTAAACCAACTGAATTGCACAGTTCATTTGCACATACCATCATCTATGTGAAACAGCTGCTCCATCTTGGCTTCCTCCTCTCTCCTCCAGTCTCCAGCTGCTGTTGCAAGGATTCTCATGATTCGAATCCGCTCCTCCTTCCTTTTCTTCCTCTCTTTGGCTCTCCTTTCTTCTAGTTCCTTCCTGCTGCTGCTGGGTCTCTCCGTAAGGGATCTAATGTGTTACAGGGTCAGTCAAATTAAATTCTACCCAGGAGGGCTTTGTAACTAACAATTCAGAAAACTCTGGAGTCCAGAAAAAAGATGAACTAACTTTCAGAGAAGGCATTAGGCATCTCCAGAGGGTGGAGAAGGAAGACTGAATGGGGACTATTAGATGATAGAGAGCCTTATGGGTTTTACTGGAATTCAGTTGTAGTTGAGTGATGATGGCAAAGGAGACTGTAGTAATTGTTCTATGAGGTTTGAAAACATGAAAAATGGAGGACACTGGCTGTTACATCCAAAACCATGGAAGCTTGCCATTCTACAAGAGTAGAAAAATCCATGGGCTAGAATCACAGGATCTATGAGTAATTCATTCAATTAGTCAATAAGCATTCATTAAGCATCTACTATTTTCCAGGCACTATGCAAAGCACTGAGGTTACAAAAAGAGGCAAAATATAGTCCCTGCCCTCAAGGAGCTCACAATCTAATGTTTCCTATGAGGTATGATGAAAAAAATGTTAGCCCAGGGTTAGTGATCTTAAATCCTTCTAACAATAATTACCTTTCTGACCCTGAGAAAAATTATGAGAGTAATGGTTTTTGCCCTTCTTTGTCTCCTCATTACTTAATAGTATGTGCTTAATCATGGTTTTTGACTGACTGATTGACTGAAACTCCTTTTTTCCTCCTCTATGAAATGAGGGAGGGGAACTGGATGACCTTCAAGGTTATTTAGAATTCTCAATCAATGATCTTATGAGCTTCTAGTTTTGGGCCTAGCTAAGCCATTCACCACTGTTTCAATCAATTCCCTTCCTCCCATACTCAGTTTCTTCATCTGTAAAATGAGGAAGTTGGATAGATTCATTCATTTGCCAAGCATTTATGAAGCATCACTTATGTGCTGAACCCTATGCTAGACTCCGAGGTGAGGGACAAAATTTAGATGTTCACTAAGGTCCCTTGAAGTTAGCTCTAAGTGATGTCCTTTGAACAATTAAAGATGGAAGGGAACAAACTCAAAGAACTGAGAACTAAAGGATTGCTGGGCTTCAGGGAAGAATTGTGCTAACATTGACATTAAGAGATCACCATCTGTAATTGGATGGAACATGTCTCCTGGATTAGAAAGAGAAGACCCCCTTACCTCATTTGGGGGATAGGATCCTGTGTGATTTTCACAGAGTGACTTGTGGCTCCCACATTAAGGTGAGGAGAAAGACACCACCATCATTATGTCATAGAATACAGAGTCATAGAATCAATTGAGTCATAGAAAGGACTAGCCAGAGGTCAGTTGGTCCATCCCTCTGCCTCAAGAAGGGGCTCTAACTTCCATTGAGGAGAGTCCACATGATTTGGACTGGAAAGAGCCCCAGATTTGGAGTCAGAGGGTCTAAGATGGAGCCATATCTGGTACAGCCCATGCGATCCAAGGCAACTGATTGCCCCTCTCTGGACTTCAGTGACCAAATGAGGTAGTTGGTCTAGACTGGGGCTTCTCCACTTGGATTCTACAGACTGCCAAGGTCTTTGGATAGATTTCAAAAGGTCTATGAACTTAGATGGGAAAAAAGTTACATCTTTATTTTCACTAATTTCTAACTGAAATTTAGCCTTTTTCCATTATAATTAAAAATAATAACAAAGATTATTATTGAAAGAAGGGGTCCATGAGCCCCACCATTCCTCCAAAGGATGATTTGTAAAGTCCCTTCCAGCTTTAAATACTATGATCCTAAGATGATGCCCTTGGGATCCTTGGTATTCCAAAGAGAAGGTTCCATGAACTCCAAAGCAATGGCAAGCAACAGGAAATGTGTGATTCGCTGAAAGACAGGTGGTGTTTTTCTGGGTTTTTCAGACCCAGGACAACCTTCTGTGGCCATGCAGCAAGCAGCAAGTGCACGGAGCTCGGGGTCCCACCCACAAATGGAAGGTGTTCCCTTCTCTCTTCCCTTCTCTTTTGAGAATCTGTTCCTTCAAACCCTGAGGATCCTGCAATTGCCTTTAGAGATCAAAACAGTGGCACCAAGAATAAGGAAGGGAAAGAGAAAAATCACTTCAAGGGCCCAATCAAAGAGCATAAGCCACAAGAGAGCCCAGCTCTTCAGAATCTATAAAAACGGGGGGAAATAACGTGGGGTTGTTGGGAGGCTCAGATGAGATGCCAGGAGAAGCACTTTGCAGACCTTAAAGGGCTGTGTAAACACTAGACAGCACCATCACTACCCCTATTACCATCGTCGACAAGGAGACCCTGCTACCTTGATGACAGGAATAGCTGGGGTGGGTTCTGCTGTTTCTCTTTTCAATTGTTTCTCCTCTATCCAAAAGCACATGGCTACAGGACCTCCAGTTGGACCTTAATATTCCTTCTTAGGGCTCCTGCTTCAGAATCTAGATTCTCTAAACCTGGCCCTATGTGAAGACATCTCCAGCTACAGATGTGCCCTGACCTGAAATCCTTCCTAACCATCCTGCTTGTGGAATCAGTAAGTCCAGAAGGCTCCCTCTCTCTTCTCTCCCGTCCCCCACCCCTTCTCTCTTTCTCTCTCTCTGTCTCTCTATCTTACTCTCTCTGTCTTTCTTCATCTCTGTCTCTCTTTCTTTCTTTAATGTCCATTTTAACTTGAAAGTGTAATACATTCACTCATTAGCAAACATTAAATATTTGTAACCAGGATCTGGGGCAGATAGGTGGCACAGTGGATAGAGCACCTGGCCTGGAATCAGAAAGACCCAAGTTCAAATCTGGTCTCAGACACTTAATAGCTAAGTGACCCTGGGCAAGCCATTTCACCCTGTTGGCCTCAGTTTCCTCATCTGTAAAATGAACTAGAGAAGGCAATGGCAAACCACTCTAGTATCTTTGCAAGAAAAGTCCAAAATGGTGTTACATAGAGTTGGACATGACTGAAAACTACTCAAAGACACTAATGGGTCTGGTACCTTCACTGTATGGTTAGGATAGCAACCACCATGTGAAGGAGCTGGACCAGCCTACTTCTGAGAGAGTCATGATGTTTGCATTGGAAATGCCTTGGAGTGATTGGCATATGTGTAGACATTCTGTAACTGGTTGGCTAAATGTGTAATGAAAAGGTGGTTCTTTGATTGGATGTAGAGGCCATATCAAAACCCCATCAGCCTTGGCTCCAGCCTTTTAACAGTTCTCAATTCAGCTATTCTCTGGGGTGTGATTTATGTCTGGTGAGAGACAACACAAGGGGAGGGACCTTGGGAGCTCCTCCCTTCTGAGGCCATGACACCCTGTGAAAGGACCTTGGTCCTCAGCCTCTGTCTTGTTTCTTTCCTTTTTTAGGTGAAAGAGATTATTCTGGAGGTCAGGAGGGTGAACCACTAGAATCTAGGCATCAGTCAAGGTTGGTAGCCAGTCTAGCATCATTGAACCAATAACCAAGGGAAGGATATTCTGGACCCAGGTCAGCAGAAGCTGACATAAGGATTTATCTGGCAGTCTAAACACATTTAGATATGCATTTGGAGGGACTAGTGTTGTGTAGGAACTGAGTTATTGGGGGGAAATGGTCATTTATCTGTTCTTGCTCTATCTTCTAAGTAAAAGCTAACTGGTGTTAAGTGATTAAATGGAACTAAAGCCCTAGTCATCGACCCCAAAGCATAATTCTAAACCCCAGTCAAACTGGACCAGTTGGGGCTGCCCAAACAAACCTTGTGCTTCCTTGACTACAGGCCTATCGTGATAATCTGGGTCTAACACCCCTACCCTCCCTCCCTGTCTTTCCATGTCAAATTCCTCCCTGTGCTTTAAAGCCCAACTCAAATGGCCCCTCCTCCTAGAAGTCTCCCTAGGCCCCCTGATAAGTAGCATCCTTCCCATACACACCTCTTACTGTCCTTCATTTTGTTACTCTCTAATGCACCTAATATGTAATTGCAGGGCAAAAGGCAACAGAGTTTTTCCCAGTTTGGAAATGGTGCCCAACAGCGATGGCAGCCAATAGGGAAGAGCCAAAGTGGTCACCATACCAGCTTCCCAGGCAGGCTGGAGGCTCTGACATACAGCAAGCTATGCACACTGAATTCCACCTTCCCAGATTCCCTTTCCCCATGCCACCAGAGTCACTCAGGGTTGAAACTTTAATAGATAATTCTCCATTAAAGCGCTGATATATCACCACAAACCCTAAAGCAAAGCAATGGGAGAGACAGCCACAGAAATGAGGGTCTTCTCTGAATTGGCAAATAAAGGGAAGAATTCAGAGCCCCAGACAACTGAGCTCTAGACTGTGCCACAGCAAGCAGGGGGTCAGAGAAGGGGACAGCACTGGTCTATGGATCCCCTAAGCCTTAGCATCCTGGAGGCTGGAGCCATACCAGTCAAAATTGGAGAGTAGGTACCAGGTTTTATCTTTCAATACTTCATATCTCCCCCAGGGAATAGGCAAGAAAATAAGAATTTATTAAGTACCTACGATATGATTTTTATAAATATTATCTCATTCGATCCTCACAACAACCCCAGGAGGCAAATGTTATTATTATTTCCGTTTTATAGTTGAAGAAACTGAGGACACTAGCTCTGTGACTTGCCCAGGGTCACAGAGCTAGCGAATGTCTGATGAATGTGAACTTGGGTCTTAATGATTCCAAGTGCTTCTTTCAATGCTTAGCTGCCTAATATAATACATGTTAGCAATGCCCTCTGGAGGTACTCTGATAGACAAAAATCTAGATATCTCTGGGGTGGGGAATAGGGTCAGTTCCTTACTTTATCAAAATAACTACCAGGTAATTCTTTTTAATGATCTGCTCCATGAAAAGATAAAAAAGATTCAATTTACACATGATTTTTGAATAATGTTTCTGAGTAATAAGATTCCTTTTAATGACAGTGACCAACACTCCTGTCTGCTATCTTGGTATAGAAGAACTTAAGCTCTTCAGGCCTCAGTTTCCTGATCTGTAAAGTGAGGGGACTGGACTATATGGCCTCAAAATCCCTTCTCGCTCTGACTCTACAACCCCAAGACTAGAAATCATGTAGAGAGCCGGCCAGTCAGCTGATCCTGGAGAAGGGGCAACAGGTAACAACAGTGGTCCCTTCCTTAATGGAGGAAAATCAAAGGTGAATTTAATAAGGAATCACAGTCTCATCAAATAATATTTATCATCAGCAATAACAGAACATCCACTATCAATGCCTACAAATGTCCCATAAATAGCCACTCTAATGATGACTAAAGTGTAATCTGTAATACTGAATTTGAGAATGAAGAATTATTCTAAAAAATAGTCCACTTCATGCCTCTTCGGGATCTTGTCCTGCTCTTGGTAAAATTCCTGATTATTACTGATGTTAAATTATTCTTAGGTGCTGCTGAGAAGGACTTAACATCTGGACTCAGCATCTGAAGAAGAAGCTAGGGAACAAGGAGAAAATTATTACCCACTCTTGGTAAAGCCCAAACAATCCCCCCTTAGCCCTCTAGCTCATGGAGCCTGCCCTCAGGAACAACACCAGGGCAGGACTGACTGTCTGGACTGCTGAGTTTGATCTGATGAGTCCCCAAGGCTCCCCAGTCGGGAAATCAGGAAGGTTTCTGGCTGAGGGTTCAGCTCCTGCTCAGAAAGGACCTTCCCATGGGACCTCCCAAAGCATTTGCTGGTGTACTAATACAATACCAATAAAATAAATGTACTTAGGATAGAAAGCTGCATATTAGAGATGGTGTGTCTCTTTCCCTACTGAATTGTAAACTTCCTGAAGGCAAGGATTTGGGTCTTATCTGAATAGCCCTCCCCCTTCTCTTAGTGCAGCATCCTAGATACAGGAAGAACTTAGTACATATTGAAGATCATTGATTTCAAGAAGAGACCTCAGAGGGCATCCAGTCCAAATTCCTTATTTTATAGTTAAGAAAACTGAGGCAAACTGAGGTTAAGTGACTTGCACAGGGTCATACAACCAGGATTTGAAACCGAGGTGTTTGTTATGCCAAATCTAGTGTTCACTCCATTAAGTAACCCTAAACAAGTCACTTAATCTCTGGATGCCTCAGTTCCCTCAACTAGGAAATCAGGTTTGATAATGGCAGCACCTACTTCCCAGGATCATGAGGATCAGAAGAAATAATTGTAAAGGCCTCAGCACAGTGCCTGGTGCATAGTAGGTGCTTAATTAGTGATTATTCTCTCCCCCCACCCCTTTATTGTTTCTTTGTTGATGTAAGACTTTTTCAATGTATTGGTTAGTATTGACAAAATGATATTTTTCCTTTTGTTATCTCGTGCTATGAGGAGTTGAATCTCTGGGAGCAGGAAGGATCTATTTGGGAAATGTAGGCATTGTAAAAACAAAAGATATCCATCATTATTTTTTTTAAATACGGTAAAAGATACTTGAGTGAATGAGTGAGGTGATGGTGATTAGTCTCATCTTAATTTAACGGACATTTATTGGTATCAAATAATTGTAAGAAGGAGAAAGCACAAATGCTTCTGAGAGAGTCATGAGGTTTGTATTGGAAGTGCCTTGAAGAAAGGTTTCCCATAGAAGATGGAACCTGCCCTGAGCCTCCAAGGAAGCTTAGGTTTCTAAGAGGTGGAGGAAAGGAGGCAGAGCCTTCCAGGAACAGTGGATACAGCTAGGAAAATTAGAGAGTTGGGACATGGCTTGGGGGACCAATCTGGCTGGACCAGGGAGTTTGGGAAGGAAGGAAGAAAGGAAGTCTTCTAGAACAGGAGATGGGCAGCTGGTGATTTCAGCAGAACCTACTTTATCTGGGGTTGTCTAAGGCAGAGATTCAGAGGGTTATGGAACCCCTTTACCCCCACCACCCCCTGCAAAGTCCACCATTAGGGTTTCTTTAAAATAAACAGGGGCTTTATCTCCTGGCATAAAGCAAACAACCCTCCCCTTCCCTTTCCCCCTGGCCCCAGGCTAACTCTCCAGGTTTATTAAACAGAAATCCTTTAAAGTTCTCTAAAACCAAGCCAAAATGGCCCCCTTGCAGTTATTCACATAGGACATTCCACCTACCATCTCCACATCTTTGCACAAGCTGTGCTCCATGCTTGAAATGCCCTCCCTTCTCATCTCTACCTCTAAGAATCCCTAGTTTCCTTCCAAGGTCATCTCCTGTCACTTCCTAAAAGAGACCTTTCCTCTCCAGGCTGCTGGTGCCTCCATCCCACATAAACCCATTACTTTGTGTCTGTGCATGTATATGTGTGTGTGTGCACATATGTGTGTATATGTGTGTGCCACTGTATCCCCCAATAGAATGTGAGCTCCCTGAGGACAAAGACTGGAACACTGTAAGCATTTAATAAATGCTTATTCATAAATTGATTGAATTACTTTAATCACATAGTTTTTTGACAATAACTGAACAGCCAGAGGGAAGGAGAAGGGCTGAGAAAGCAGGGAGGAGGAAGCGGGGACGGAACAAAGCGGGAAAGTTAGAAGAAATTCCAAGATAAGAAGTGTGAGGTCTCCCTGCTGCCCTCTCTAGCCCTCTGCCCTTCCTCACCCCGTCTACTCACCGAATAACTGAGACCACGATCATCACAAGACCATAGAAAGAGCCGAGGAAAAGCCCAGGGGAAAAAAAAGTCGGCCCTTTGCTCTCCTCCTTCTCCTCCTCCTCCCTGCTCCGTGGAACAGTCATTTGTAACTGGGCCTGAATCAGCTGCCACCTCTGGAGCTGGTCCTCATTACAGCAGACATGCCATTGGTTGTGGAAGTAGCAGAGGCCACTGGAGAGACTTCCTATCGTGCAGACAAAGGGAGGCAATTCCCCCAAAAGCAGAGGAGAGGAAGCCCCAGGAAGGGGCCCAAGGATCCCTGCCCGCCCCCAGCAGGAGACAGGCACTTCCCAGTTCATTGGGTGAGTCCACATCCAGCCTGGGGTGGGCATTCACATATATACCCCTCGATCATTAGTCCTACCAGGATAAAAACTCGCTTCTCTCATCCCCTGAACCAAGTCTAAAGACCCACTCATATTGATTACATCTCTCCCTTGCTTTATCTCTATCCTGCAGAATCATAAACTAGGAGAAGGACAAGACCAAAAAGGCCACTGAGTCCAATCCTTTGGTTCTAAAGATGAGGGAGCTCAGCCCCAGAGAAGTTCACACAGCTAGGAAATATCGGACATGGCATCTGGTCCCAGGCCTCTCTGGCCTCTAGGGCACAAGTGCCTCTTCCTGGATCCCAGCAAAGATTTTCATCCCTGTGTCCCCAGCACCCAGCACAAATCAACTGAATTGAATAATAATTTCTCTGGGTCTTAGTTTCCTCATCTTTAAAATAAGATTGATGATCCTTATACTCCCAACTTGACCGGGCTGTAGTAAGGACTTCACTATAGACATTATTTTGCAAAAGTCCATAGTGCCTAAAGCAAAGAGTCCTATAGTATAAGAAAGACACAATCACTGTCCTCAAGGTGATAAATAGGTAAAGAGATCATATTTAGATAAACCCTTCCCCTCTCTGGTAGAGAGGAGGAAACTTCTTGAGGGGAAGTAATATTCCTTCCTTTCTTTCATTCTTTCTCCCTCACTCCCTCCCTCCTTTCCTTCCTTCCTTTCTTTCTTGTCTTTATATCTCTGACTCCTAGGATGTAGGGTCTGCACACAATGATAGACACTTAATAAGCCAAACAATCAATGACTATGTATTAAGTGCCCACTATATGCCAGCCTGCTTGCTGAACTGAAATGAATGAAAAGAAACCTTGGATATTTTATTATTATGAGATATTGTATCGTACAATTCCTTCACTTTACAATTTTACATGTAAAAAAACTAAAACCTAGCAAGGTCCATGGTAACACAAGGAGATGAGAGACAGAGAGCAAGAAACAGACAGATCTAGATGGGCAGACAGAGAGACAGAAAGACAAGAGAGATAGATGGATGGACAGAAAGGTAGGTAGGTAGGTAGGTAGATAGATAGATAGATAGATAGATAGATAGATAGATAGATAGATAGATATAGATGAGCAGAGAAATATAGATAGTAGACAGATGGAGAGACAGAGAGTTAAATAGATAGACAGAGACAGATACACAGAGATAGAAAAAGGAAATAAGGAAGGAAGGAAGGAAGGAAGGAAGGAAGGAAGGAAGGAAGGAAGGAAGGAAGGAAGGAAGGAAGGACATTTCTATAATGCTTTATAGTTTACAAACAACTTTCCTTTGGAAAACCCTTTAAAGTAGGTAATATGGGTGTTACTACACCCATTTTACACACGATGAAGAAACTAAGAGGTGAAGTGATAAGCCAAAAATAGCCCAGATAGTAAGCAAAAGAGCTGGGCCTTGAGCTCAGGGTTCTTGGTTCCATATGTAACACTGCTAAAAAGGTTACAATAGAAATAAAATTCTATTACCTAGAAGCAACTTAAGATGTGGTATAAAGTTCTATACTTAGACCAAGCTAGATGCTTTATGACTTTTCAATTATCAAGATTTCTCTACTTATTTCTTAGCTGTGTTTAGCTGAGCATGGGGGCAGCTAGATGGTTCAGTGGTTAGAGACCTGGAATCAGGAAGACCTGAGTTCAAACCAGCCTCAGACAATTATTAGCTATGTGACCCCGGGCAGGTCACTTAACTTCTATTTGCTTTCATCCACTGGAGAAAGAAATGACAAATCACTCTAGTATCTTTGCCAAGCAAGCCCCATGGCTAGTATGGTCCACAAAGAGTCAGACAGGACTAAATGACTGAACAATGCACCCAGAGGAGTTAAGGAAGTCCTCTCACCTCTATTGTCTCCTGAACAAAGTGTGAAATTCCCTGGACAGATTATCTCTTTGACAAAGCCCTTTGTTCCTGCAGTGATGGAGCCAGAATCCAGTGGGTTGTCCCCTCATTGCAAAAGAAGTACCCCCAGTTCAGCTGGCCCCAGAACTGGGTCTTGAAAAGGAGACAAGGAGCCACCAGGAGCCAGAAGTTAGTTCAAGGAAAAGAGACAGTTCACAGGGAAAAAAGGGACATGTATTAGGGGAAAGAAACACAGACCAGAAGCAGAGAAATAGGGAAGGAAAAACACCACTCCAGAGAGAAAGCAGTAGACCAGACCCACCTACAGGAAAGGGAGGAACAATAAACCATAAGGCATCAGGCCAGGACAGCCTGGGTTCCTTGGAGAGAGGCCTATAAATTCATATTACACATCGTCCTCCCCCACTTCCAGGAGAAAAGGCACCAAGGCTTAAAGATAAGATAGATATGTTTGATGATACCATGAGTCACGTGGTCTGTAGGGGTCCCTTGGAAATCCCTAGAGGACAATTCCTCTGCCTGTTTATGGGCTCAGGTATCATGCTACACCTTTTCTGTCAACTTAAATACAATATGCCCTATATTTAATGTCTTTATTAGGCTGAGTGCTAAGAGTTAGCACAAAAGCTGAGGGCCCTTTACTTCCCTCTTCTGTGAAGACACTGCCAGGAGTCAAATTTCATTGTTCTCTGGGGGGAAAGGCAGAGGGGACATGAACTAAAAGAAATTTGTTAGAGAAGGCTTCAAGATTGAACCCCATCTGTGTGAGTGAGACTCAAAGGCCTCAGTTCTTGACCACAGATTACATGTATATGGTGGACCCGGGTCAACTTGCATAATTCATCTATAATGAAGCAAAGTGCCATCTGTCTCTATTCCCTCATGCTGGGACTTATTTTTACCCCCATCCTGTCCAGATTGAAAACATACCCACTGCCAAAGGGCCCCCAAGTGTGTGTTCAAAATTCATGAAAAATTAAGTCATTTAAAAGTAGTTCACAAGAAAAAAGCAGAACAAATTAGAAAACTCCATTTGGAGGCCACATTTTTCCCCATAAAGCTGAAGTAAATAAACTGTCAATTCCTTGAAAGCAGGGACCAAGTATCATTGACTTTTATATCCCCTTTAACACAAAATTCAGAGTGTCAGACATATAACAAATACTCAGTAAGTTGTTGAATGGATGAATGGATAGATGGACAGATAGATGGAGGGATGATGGAGGGAGGGATGATGGATGGATGGATGGACAGAGGGATGGATGGATGAATAGATGGATGGATGGATGGATGGATGGATGGATGGATGGATGGATGGACAGAGGGATGGATGGATGGATGGATGGATGGACAGAGGGATGGATGGATGAATGGATGGATGGGGGAGAGGATTCCACATTAATGAAATAAAATCCCAACATCCTTGCCATTCAATTAAATTCAAGTATTTCTCATACTACTGCTATGTGCTAAACACGGTGCTAAGTTCTGGGAACACAATCATAGAAATGAAAAACTGTCCCTGACCTCAAGGAGCTTACATTGACAAAAGAGATATAATATGTAAAAAGATAAGTAAACAGGAAAATATATGATACTCTGAGGAACTATCAATAACTGGTTGGATCTGGAAAAGTTTTCCATAGTAGGTAACAACTGAGTCAAGCCTCAAAGGGAGCTGAGGATTCCAAGAGGCAGAGATAAGGAGGGAATTTATTCTAACTGGTGAAGTGGATAGAGCATTAAACCTGAGTCAGGAAGACCTGAGTTCAAATCTAGTCTTAGACACTTACTAGTTGTGTGACCCTGGGCAAGTCACTTAACCTCTGTTTACCTCAGTTTCCCCATCTGTAAAATGGGGATAATAAAGCACTTACCTCCTAGGGTTGTTGTAAAGCTCAAATGAGATATTAGTTGCAAAGTGCTTTGCAAACCTTAAAGCATTATATAAATGCTAGTCATCCTCTTCATCCTTGTTATTATTATTAATTATTGCTATTACAATTATTAGGTAAGGGAACTGAGGGATTCCTGTGCAAATGCATAGGTGAAACAGAAAGCTGCATTCCATGCTTCTGTCAGTGGTTGAGGGAGCAGGAAGGAAAGCAGGTTCCAGTTACCTTCGGTCCATATGAAATCTGATGAATTATTTGCCTAAAAGAGGGAAAGAAATGGGGAAGTCATTTATATAGCACCTCCTGAGCCCCAGACACTCAATATTTTATCTCATTTAATTTCATTTCATTTGATCCTCCCAACAGTCTGGAGAGTAGGTGTCCATTTTACATCTGGAGAAACTGAGGCAGCCAAGTAATTAGCCCAGGCTCACAGAGCTAATTAAGTATCTGGATTTGAACTCAGGTCTTCCTGACTCCAGGTCCAGGGCTCTACCCACTGCACTACCTGGCTGATTGAGACTTGGTTTAATTGTGCAATTAATCAAGTACAATTAATAATATTTAATAATTATAATAATAATTAATCAGGCACCACATCAGGCAATGGATCCAGAAAGAAAGGATGGTCCCTCCACGCTGGGAATTTAGAATTCCAGGAAATGTGAAGAGGTCCTAGGAGAGAATGTAACAGCTACTTCTACAAGAGGGAGCTTTCTGGTTTTAATTTGCTTTTATCTTTGAAGCAGAACAAGACCTATTGTTCCTAATAATAAGAGGGACCATGAAATGGTCTTGACAAAGACAATCACCATGACCCAAGCAGACATGCTCAAGGAGAGAGCACTCCCTCTAGAAGGCTACTCTGTCTTACAAACTCTCTCTGTCATAAGGCCAACAGCTCTTAAAGCTGGAGGAGAAGAAGAATGGAGGAGTATAAAAACAAGAGCTTGGCAAACTGAGATCATGACCCTAGAATGTGGAGAGGGCTAACGGGGGCAGGAGAATCACACTCACACCACAACCATGTTCCTAAGCCACACAGTGATCCGTAGGATCACAGATTTGAAGATGGAAAGGAGGTTAGGAGTCATTGAGTCTAGCCCCTTCATTTTACAGATAGGGAAACTGAGGTACCCACAGCTGCTCCTGGAGGTGAGGCCTAACATTTAGGTTCTAACTGCTGGGAGGGACAGATAGGCCAGGCAGAAAAGAGGAGTTTGGTGATTACAGAGGAACTAGAGGGGGATGCTGGGGTATAAGGGGTGAAGAAGGGTCAGTGTGGTTGTGTTGGAGATAAGCTCTATGGCTGATCATTGGGTCAAAGCTGGGGTTCCATACACTTTCACATCCCAGGATTTGTAGATCCTTAGGGTCAGACCAAAACCTCTACTTCAAAGACCTACCAAGGGTGGGGAATGTGAGGCCTCAAGGCCACACTCTAGGTCCTCAAGTATGGCCCTTGGACTGAATCCAAACTTCACAGAGCAAATCCCCTTCATAAAAGGATCTGTTCTCTAAAACTTGGACTCAGTTGAAAGACTGCACTCAAGGACCTAGAAGGCCACATGTGACCTTGAGGCTGTAGGTTCCCCTCCCTTGAATACCCTAGGACATAGAATAAAGCATTAGAACCTAAAATGGTACTGCCAAAGGACCCAAGCCTTCTCATTTTCCATGCTCTCCCCTTCAACTATGTTTTTCCTCCTTTAGGAATACCCTTAATCTTCGTTCTAAGTACATTCTATCCATATGAAAATGTTACTTGGGAAAGAAGGGGGAGACAGTTAAGCTTCCCCCAAGCTCTCCAATGGGTAGACCAGCTATGAAAAATGTTTCATGGTGATTGTCTCCTCCAGTGTTCTACTTCCTAACCTTCAGTCCAAACTATCAGGGAATTAAACCCAATTCAATGTTTATCCTCTCCTGCCTGCCTAGTTCCCAGATTCTGTAATTACTTTCTCCTCAGATCACTGTGGTCTCCATTACCACACATGCTCCAAGTTCAACGTTCCTGCCCTCCCTTTCCCCCCATCCAACTCTCAGGTTACAACAAAGTCTCTTACCTTCCCAGGGAACCTGACTGATCGAGGCACCCAGTAGGGAAAGGTGGCAAGCTCTCTTGGGACAGGCAGCTGGCCGCCAAAGCTGT
This sequence comes from Gymnobelideus leadbeateri, assembly GCA_011680675.1. Taxonomy (NCBI): domain Eukaryota; kingdom Metazoa; phylum Chordata; class Mammalia; order Diprotodontia; family Petauridae; genus Gymnobelideus; species Gymnobelideus leadbeateri. The sequence continues at coordinate 638,019 of WOXC01007555.1, forward strand.
GACAGGAACAAGCACAAGATCTGGAATTTCTTGGGAAAGAGAATTGGACTGTTCTCCGGACCTATTAAAGTTTAAAAGATACCATTTAAAGGGATCTTCTGTGACACCAAAGAAGATAAAGACTGGAAGAGACAACTAGACTGAGAACTAGGAAAAAACCTGGTGGGCATCCAGTCCAGTCTTTTCATTTTTTAGGAGATGATTTGCTCAAAGGCACCCAGATAGGAAATAGCAGCACCAGGGATTAAACTTACGGCTTTTGTTTGAGTGCACATTTGTTACAAAGGTTTTGTTTTTCTTTATTTTTCCAGTAGGGAAAGGGGGTAAGAAAAGGAGAAAAAAATAACTGTTTGTTACTTGGGGAAAATTTTAATCTCTAAAGAAATTTCTAATGGAATTAAAGCTCTGTATAGCATGAGAGGAAGAGCCCAGGGCTCATGGTCAGTAGGTCCCAGCTTGCTCTTTCAGAAACCTTGGGCAAAATCACATAACATCTGTTAATATCATTTAACAGCCTTTGTCTCCTCATCTGTAAGATGAACCTGCCTGCCTGACAAGGAGATCAACAAGACCAGAGGTTTAGAATAGGAACGAACTTGATAAAATATCCAAAAATATCCTTCATTTAATCGTGAGTCTAGAATAAGAACATGGACATGAAAGGTTTTTGGAAATCATAGGACTCTGCAAATATGAGGGAAAATGATGAACTACTTTTCAGTCATTCTGTGATTCCAATCTAACTGGACCAGTCACTGCTCCCTAATCTTGTCTTGCCAGCCCTCACCTGGACATATTCTCAAAGGCAGGCATGTCCCAGGAAGCTATTCCCTCTCACCTCCCTGACTGAAATCCTCTTCCTTAAAGGCCCAGCTTAAGCACCACCTCCTTCTTGGAACCCCTCCAGCTGAAAATATCCTCTTCTGCACAATGTCTGAGTGGAGCATTTTGTTGGAGTCGTCCTTTGTCTCTATCGAATTCTACTTTGTGATATCCTTACACATGGAGGCATTTCAACCCTCTTATCAGACTGTAAGCTAGCTCTTCAAGGGACGGGATCCTCGTGATACCATTTTTCATCTTTGTACCCCGAGCACCTAGCACAGAACCTTGAATATTTTTGGCTTTGCCCAAAATGTCACTCCATCCATGAAGAGAATTACCAATTCAAATCAACAACTACAACATATAGCCTTAGAGATTTGCTTGGGACAGTGCTGCTTCAGTGATTCAATTAGGATTCCGAATCTAGTAAAAGGGTCAAAGGGAGAACTTGCTGAATCCCAGGCTGTCTCTACAACTGCTATAACCTGATGAATTCCCTGCTTTGAATACAGTAGACATGTCATTAAAGCTTTGTTCCAATGTACTGAAGTCCATGATCTACACATAAAGTCACAGCATGTGATAGGCCCTAAGGGACACTCAGGACTTTCCACACTTTCTCCTCCCAGCCCCAACTATGGAGATTCCAGACAATTTCAGACTGGAAGCAAATCTTTACCATAGAAAATCTCAGTATCCACACTTTCAGGTTACCTGGCCAAAAAGAAGGAGGATTAGATATTGCCTCCTACCTCCTCAGACCTCTCAAACCTCTCCAAATAGCAATTATATACAAGAGATAAAGCAATTTCAGTTGTCCCTATGGTCTAGGACACCAAGAAGCCTAATGAACTACCCAAAGAAACTAATGGCAGAAAAAAGTTAATCCCTATAGCCCCTGATAGCACACTCAGCATTGACACCTCCATCTCCCACCTTGCTCTTGTAGCGTGGCTATGTAAGGCAATCCAGAGGCTTATAACAACAGAGAGAGAGAAAGAGAGAGAGAGAGAGAGAGAGAGAGAGAGAGAGAGAGAGAGAGAGAGAGAGAGAGAAAGGAGGGAAAGAGAAGAGAAAGGGAGAGGGGAGGGGAGGGGAGGAGAGGAGAGGAGGAGAGGAGAGGAGGAGAGGAGAGGAGGAGAGGAGAGGAGAGGAGAGGAGGAGAGGAGAGGAGAGGAGAGGAGAGGAGAGGAGAGGAGAGGAGAGGAGAGGAGAGGAGAGGAGAGGAGAGGAGAGGAGAGACAAACAGAAAACCCAAAAGGAGAAACTCTTTCAGTCTGGGATAGCAGCATGGCACTGATCTGTGCTGTAATAGCACTCAGTCAGAAATAATGAGGAAAGGAAATTCAACAAAGACTATTCTGTACTCACTAGAAACAGCAGGAGAGAATGGAATAATGTGTTCTGAAAAGCAAAGGAACTCAATTTACAGCCTCAAGGTAACATGTTCTGCAACCCTGAATCTAATTATTAGCAAAAAAGATTAATGTTCAACAAAAATTTCCCATCTCTAACCCTGACTATCAACCCTGGTCATTATCTCTACTGTGCTCCTGCTTAGAATCATTAATCATATTTGGAATCATATTTCTAGATCTGGAAGGAACCTCTGAGGCCATCTGATCCAACTCTCTCTCCCTCTCTCTTTACAAATGAGGAAGCTAAGGTCCAGGGAAGTTAAGTGATTTGCCCAAGATTATAGGTTACAAATTCAGACACTTTTAAGACCCTGCATTCTTTTTTAATAGCCTCACTTCTCACTCCCACAATCACTTCAATCACATTTCCTTTTCTCCTGGTCACCTACCAGCTTCTGGGGTCTAAGAGACCGAGGTACCCAGTAAGGTAAGTTTGCTTCATCCCTGGGCACAGGTAAAAAGCCTCCAAAGTTGAGCTGTCGAGAGGAACACTGACAACATGCCGGCACTTGGTAAAAACTATCATGGGCTGAGGCATCCTGGTTGAACCAAGAAAAGAGAGAGAGACAAACATGGGGATCAGATGTGGGACTTGAATCCTAGTGCTGGCTAGAACTGCAAACCAATCTGGGCCATGAAGCTAACCTCAACCAACAGGAGAGACAAATAGAATCCCTAGTAATGAATTTTGTTCTGAGTATTTCAAGCTAACATCACCTCCAATATTCCCTACCTGAAATCTTCTCTCCAGCTAGACTGATTACTCTCTGTCCCCACAAAACCCATCCTATGCTTTCTCATATACTCCCTCCTCACCTCTGTCTTTTAGTATCCCTGACTCAGCTCCAATGTTCCTTTCTGCAGGTGACCTTTCCCACCCCACCCTCCACCTCATCCCCAGCTTTATAGTTCAGGTGGGCAGTCTTGAAATGCCAGTGTTCCAAGACTTCAAAGGTTCATTAAAAAAACTTTTGAAAGTTAAATATCAGCAGAAAAATCAGTGCTTTATAGAAGAAATGTACAAATGTACAAATTTCATATCAGCAACAACATAAATGATGGATATTGTTTTATAAGTAATAATGGTTTATCAAGGTCCTTGATTTCATTCTTGCTGATAATTTTGCTGCCAGATATAATGATGACAGACTAGGCAATCTGTTGTCCAAGAAACTTCTCTCAGAAAAAGGACAATTTTCCTGGATCATGATTACCCTGTTGTTATCTATCCATTAGTTAATCTTTTTAACTATAATCTGTTCTTAACATGGCTAGAGCTATTAGCACCAGAGTTGCCAATAAATTAGGGTTTCTTTCTAAAACTGCCTCTCAACATCTCAGAAGTGTTTTACCATTTTAAAAAATAATATAAGATTATTCTAATAGCCATTGGCCAGTTTAAACTTGATTTTTATATTAAATCTTATATGCCATGGTTACCTTATATCTGTTATACATACATGCACATATACATGTTTGTGTATATATACTCCTATTTATACATATATGTATACATGTGTATATACATATAATAGGCAAGTGTTTATATATGATGTATGTAGTGTCTTGTGGGGTGTTGCATGCATATGCATATATGTATGTGTATGTGTATATATCTGCATGCACACAGGTTCTTTTGGAATACCCAGTGTGTATATATGTGTTTGTGTGTGTGTGTATGTGTGTGTGTGTGTGCATCTTTTGTCCCCATAGTAAGTTAGGATGTAAGCTCTTTGAGATCAGACATGGTTTCACTTTTCCCTAGCACCTTACATAGTGCCTGATATATAAAAGGCACTTAATAAATGCTTGGAGACTGTCACACACAACCTCCCCCTCCCTGGAATGCCTTTTCTACCTATCCAGGTCCCACTTAGTCCTCAAGACTCAATATAGTTGAAAGAACATGAGAATAGGCTCCAAAGACTTGTGCTTGCCACTTATTAATAATTTCAATTCAATTAAACATTTATTAAGCACCTACTGTGTGCAAGTCACCATGCCAGACACTGGGGAAAGAAAAATAAAAATGTTTTTAGGACCCATGGTCCTACATTTAAGTAGCTTAAATTTCACTGTGGAAACACAATGTGCATATAAGTAAATACAAATAAACTAATCACAAAATAATAACTAATAACTGCATCAGGAAAAACCTCATGTAGGAAGATGAGCCTGAGTTATGTCTTGAAAAAAGCTGAGGATTCTAGGAGGAGGTAGTGAGGAAGGACAGACACTCCAAACACGGGGGAAATTGCATTACTGGTGTAAATGGAGATGGAGGATGGAATGTCATGTATGGGGAATAATCAACGGGCTATTTGGACTACAATGGAGAGTGTAAATGGAAATAATATGCCATCAACCTAGAACCCTATAAGGGAGCCAGACTGATGAAGGTCTTGAATGCCAAACTGAGAAATGTGTATTTGATGTTAGGGATGATAATGAGGTAGGAAGCCATAGAATGTTTGGAGGGAGGGCAGAAAGGAGGAAGTAATGTGATCAGCTCTGTTTAGGAATTTTAATTTGGCAGCTGTGTGGAGGATAGATTAAAGAGGGGAGACCCAGAAGGCAGGAAGACCAATTAAGAGGCTATTGCAATAATTCAGGCAAAAAGATGATGAGGGTCTCACTAAAGGAAAGGCCATCTAAGATGTGGGGATGGATTAGTAATACTATGGGGGTATGATGGACAAGATTCAGCAGTGGATTGGAAAGATCTTTCCTCTTCTGAGCATGACACAGTACTGGCTCTGAGTTCAAATCCCACCTCTGACATTTATGAGGCAATGTGACCTTGGACAAGTCACTTAATCTCTCTGTGCCTTAGTTTCTTTATCTGTAAAATGAAGGGATTGTGGGGCAGCTAGGTAGTGCAGTAAATAGAGCACTAGCCCTGGAGTCAGGAGGATCTGAGTTCAAATCCATCCTCAGACACTTAATACTTAATAGCCATGTGACTTTGGGCAAGTCATTTAATTCCAATTGCCCTGCCCTCCCCCCTCCAAAAAAATGAAGGGGTTGAGCTGGCTGACCTCTAAGTTCCTCTTTCCAGCTCTAATGAAACCTGTGGTCCTATGGAATTCCCATGGAACAGCCTGGGGCATTCATTTGGCAATGAAGCAAAGGCTTAGTCTCATATCGCCACATGGTTATCGTGCTTGTTGATTGACTAACTAAAGACAGTGGCATTTCCTCCATCTCCCTTTCAGTTTCTAGTGACACTTCTCACAAAATAAAGGTTGAAAAAGTATTTGGTGACCCATTCATTCCTCCTCCCTTCAGCTGAAGGTTTGACCTCCTCCGTCCTCCACAAAACCCCAAGCCCAGCAATTGTACCCTGAGTTATTACTGGTCATTGTTCCTCACAGGTAAATGAGTTTTCCATTCTTTCTCAGAATTGGTCTTATCGGGCAAAGATATTTATAGAAAAAGAATTCTTATTCAGGTTTGGGTAAGATTAGATGATCTCTGAGGCTCCTTCCTATTCAGTCTGTGATTCTCCATACAACGTGGTGGGGAGGAGTGAGAATAACCGAAGGCAGTATTGGGGGCCAGAGTTGGTGGAGAGAATACTGAAGGAATACAGAGGTGGTTTTGAATTTTTTTCCTTGAAGGCCCCAAATTCCCTGATGGAAGACAGAATCAAGATTGAGAGAAGTTAACCCTTCTTCCTTTTTCTCCCTCACCTTAAAGTCTATGAATTTCACTTCTGACTTCAAGTATCGAGGGTCCTTATACCTAGATAAGAAGAAAAGGAAGTCCTTAGAACATGTAAAGTTTCTTACAGGCCAGGGGACACTGAATGGCGGAAGCTAAGACAACAGGCTTAATGAGGTTCACCTGGGAAACCAAATTGTACAGCACAAGTAGGACACAGTAAGACCCCCTTCTGAGTCCAAAGGTTGAAAGAGAAGGTCAAAGGTTGGGTGTGCAGGTGTGTCCCTGTATGAGGGAAGGGTGTGTGTGTGTGTGTGTGTGTGTGTGTGTGTGTGTGTGTGTGTGTGTGTGTGTGTGTGTGTGTTGGTTGGTTGGTTTTTCAATCAGACCCTAGGTTAAGAACTCCTGGTTTAGAGAAAAAGTTGTTTAAGAGAAACTCCTGGTTTAGAGAAAAAGGGGGGTCCAAAGAGAAATAGGAGGTAGGTTTAGGATCAACGGAACTGAATTCTAAGGCCAGTCCTTCTGCTTGGTTATTACCTACATGTGCACATGTGACTGGACCTCTCCGGACCTCGGCTTCCTCATATGAAATGAAGGTGTTCAACTATATGATCTTTTCAGACCTCTCCAAGCTTTAAATTTTATGACTTCATATTCTAAACTCCTATGTGGGCGCACACTCACACCCATACACATGTGCACCCATGTATATACACATACCTTCCTACTGTGGACAAAAGAAAATCCACCTACCAAAGGATGGATCTGTTGGTCTCCTGAATCCAATCCAGGTTTCTGTGCTCTAGAAAAGAAAAACAAAGGTAGAGCATGGATTCATTCCCTCCTCCAGAACCACAGGAGGTGAGGATAAGGTGTTATGGAAGGGGCATTTCACAAAGAATAAAATGGTGACTTTTGGGAAGGTTCGTATTTCTTAAAAACCTTAGGGATTTGAAAATAAATAATCACCACTGGGCAGATGAAATCAGACAAACTCCATAAAGCCAATGACAGGGTACTCTTATATTAGGACTCAATGTTATGAGTCTTTTTCTTTCTCTTTAGGATAAGAATTCTTAATTTGGAGTCCATGAATTTGTTTTTTTTTATTTGATATTTTGATAACTGTATTTCAATTGAATTGGGTTGCTTTGTAATACTTTATATTTTACTTTATGCATTTAAAAACACTCTGTATCTTATTTTATGACTTATTTTAATAAAATCCTGTTTTATTGTATTATCATTTAATTTAATAAAATCCTGTTTTATTTTATTATATATTTTTTATTTTAGTAAAATCCTTTGTATTTTATTTTATTATTTATTTTGATGAAATTTCTGTATCTTATTATTTATTTTAATAAAATAATCTGTATTTCATTTTACTATAATTTATTAATTTTAATAAAAATCTTTTAAATTTTATTTGCTTATTATTTATCTCAATAAAATCTTTTCTATTATTTATTATTTATCTTTATAAGATCCTCTGTATTTTATTTTATTATCTATTTTAATAAAATCCTCTGTTTTACTTTATTATTCATTATTTATTTTAGTAAAATCTTTTATATTTTACTGATTTTAATAAAATGTTTGGAAGTAAAATTTATTATTTTTCTTAATGAAATCATCTTATTTTATGCTATTATAATTTATTTATTAATTTTAATAAAATTCTTTTTTATTTTATATTATGTTTATTATTTATCTCAATAAAATCCCTTTTATTATTTATTATTTAACTTAATAAAATCTTCTGTATTTTATTTTATTGTTAATTTTAATAAAATTTCTGTATTTTATTATTTCATTATTTATTTTAATAAAGCCATCTTTATTTTATTTTATTATAATTTATTTAATTTTAATAAAATTTTTATCTTATATTTTTATTATTTGTCTCAATAAAATTCCTTTTTATTATTTATTTATTGTTTATCTTAATATAATCCTCTGTATTTTATTTATTACTTACTTTAATGAAATCTCTGTGTTTTGTTTTATTATTTATTTGTTATTTATCTTAATAAACTCCTCTGTGTTTTATTTTAATCATCTAACACATTTTATACATTTAAACACATGATTCTTTGAAGGGGTCTATAGGCTTCTCCAGACAACCATAGGGGTCTAGAACACAAACAAGGTTAAGAACTTTGGCTTTAGAATGATAGATCTACTGCTAAGAGGAACTTTAGAATTCATCAAGTCTCTCTTTTTACAGATGAGGAAACTGAGGTACAAGTTCATGCTAAGTAGTAAGCAGCAAGACCAGGATTTGAATCTAGGTTGTCTATTCCAAATCTAGTATGCTTTCCACTGCACCATAATTTTTCTGCCTCTGTTTCTTTCTTTCTTTTTCTCCCCTTTTCTCTAACAATTTTGGTTATTGAGCAAATCTAAGAAATGAGAATACTTCCAAATATTCTAAACTCAAGGTATGCACATTGGTTTAGCCAGATTTCCAAATACATAGTTTTAGGTGAGTCTAAATATTTTCCCAAGTTTGAGATCTCAATGTTTCCATCCTTTGAAAAAGAAAATTAAGAATTTTGCCACACACATACACATACACACAGAAGCCTTAAACTTACTACACTCTGACCTTCTACTTTCTTTTTAATATACCACAACAAAAATTTGTCAGATTTCCAGTTCTAACAATGTATAATTCTTGGCTAAAGGGTTTTTTTTTTCATTTATTACCTCATTATATATATTCTATTATATATATTTATATATTTCATTATATATATTTCTATTATTATTTTAAGTGCAAAAGATGTTTGGAAAGCAAACTATGATTTGCCCAAACTCTACTGGGCAGTTCTAAGTCTGCCCAATCATACCTAAATGTACCCAGTTTTAGTGCTCTGTGAAAATGTTTTCCTTGGAATAGTTAGAAATGTTCCACTTTGGGTTTTGCCTATGATATCTGGGCTTCTTTTCTCTCATCAATAAAATGAGGGATTGGACTAAACTCTTTATCAGGATCTTTTAATGATTGGGGCAGCTAGGTGGCACCATAGAGGAAAAGTGGCAGGCATAGAATCAGGAGGACCTGAGTTCAAATCCTGCCTCAGATACAATAGCTATGTGAACCTGGGCAAGTCACTTAACTTCTGTTTGTCTCAATTTCCTCATCTATAAAATGAGCTAGAGAAGTAAATGGCAAACCACTCCAGTATTTTTATCAAGAAGACTCCAAGTGGGGTCATTAAGAGTTGGACCCAGCTGAAATGAGTGAATTACATGTAATTGCAATAGGCAAAATTAAGGTGTATCCATTTCAGTAAAATCTTGAACCATGATGTTTCAGGGGATATACCATCTTGGCATTTTATGTAAAGCATAGCTCAAGTGGGCCAGCATCGAAACAAGCCAACTCAGCTTCCCCAGTCATGTGGGAAGGTTAGATGCAACACTCTTCACTCTCTGCTGCCCTCTAAATTTGTTTGGAAATGACTCCAGACTCCCAAGGGACTTGGTGGCCTTTGGAGCTCAGTTTTCTTGGTAATGACCTGTACTTACTGTTCTTGGTGTTCCAAAGAGAACAAAGAAGCTTAACTAAGCAGCCACACCCCATTCCACTTTGTCCACAACTTTGGAGTCATTTCCTCAAATGAGGCAGGATGTTAAGCTGTCTAAGGTCCATTCCATCTCTCCCACTCTATAAATCTATTAGGCTCTATATGTAGCAATAACAACACTAAGGCATAAGACCTCATAAGCATAAAGAGCCAAAGAAAATCCCCATGTTTTAATCTTCCCCTTTAGAGTCATCATTACTATTACCACATTGGGTCTTTTTTTTCCTATTTGAACTCCTCCTAGACATCAGATATTTTTTTAATACCCTCCTCCTGACACCCTGGCTGACCACTAAACATCTACAGATTGCCTGCTTGATTGGTTAATTGACTAAGAGACCATTCCCCTTCTACCTCTGAATATGGTACTAATAAGAACCTGAGGATGTTGGTTGCAGAGCTACTGAGCTCCCTGAGATACTGCCAAGCTACAGACTTCAAAGAGCAGGAAGAAATGAAAGGGAACAGATAGAGCTGACCAGAAAGCTGGAGACCTGGTTTCTATACCCAGCTTGACCACTAAGCTAAATGTCAAGCCACTTCTTATCTGTAAAATTATGAAATTAGACCAGATCATCACTAAGGTCCCTCCAGCTTTGAAATTCTTTGACTCTGAACATGCAGTCTTTCCTATGATGGTCTGGGGGATCCTACTTTGAGAGTATAACCCTTGGCCCTCTAAAGGGAAATGTAAGATTGAAAAGGACGTGTCAGTATCCCCATTCTTCCATCAGACTACTTTGTCTTTCAAAAGTTGGACAATCTCAAGATAAGCCTTCTTCAAACAAAATCTCTGATCAGATTACATCCACGTTTTGCTGGTATGGAGCACGTACCCTTATGTCTTGACAGCACTGGTTTCATCCTTATCCCTGGGATCCACTGCTTTTGGTCAAGCCTAGCAAGTTTGAACACTCCTTCTTTGGGTTTCCTGTATGGTGGATTGGCATAAGATTTATCTACTTCTTAGTCTCCTGAGCTCCTTCTTCTTCTGAGAATCTGTTGGGTAACATGGCATCATCAGTCACCATCCTCATCATCACCATTATTTTTATCACCAAGTACCATTATTACAATTGCACCAACACTTTAAAACAAGGAACAGATGTGCCAAATGTCCTTTTCCCACATGCCATTCAAGAGCATCTCTCCAGGCTCTCTCTTGCATAGTCACCAACACATCAGGTATGAGAAGGCTATGAAACCCCACCTGACCTGTGTACCCCATGGCTCTTTACATCATATAGGGAAGACACACTCCTTACACTCTAAGAACTTATATTCTCATAGAATCTTAGAATCTTTGAAACAGAGTAGGAAAGAACACCCAGAGGTCATTTCATCTAGTCCCCTGCCTCCAAGCAGGCTATGCCTAAAGCATTTCGGACATGCAATAGGTAAAATTCAAAACTTTCCTTAGTAATGTTCTCCAGGGCTTAATGGTCTTTCTTCTGTCATAGTTTTTCCTTGGATCACAAAACCCCTCCAGAATTATCCATCAATTAGGCAAAAAGCAAATATCCACCTAGTGCTGGGGACATATGGAGCATAACATATGAATCAAGCAGCCCCTGGTCTACTCAGTCAGATGAGTCATGGGCACCATGAAAAGAGAAGTTACAGTATGGAGCATGCACTGTAAGTGGGGCTTGATGACAGGGTTCACATTTAAGCATGGGAGGCTGGAGGAGGGAAACATCCCTGTGGCTTGGTGTGGTCACGGTCGTGAGGAAGTAGCGTTTGAGCTAGAAGGGGTTCTTAACCTTTTTTTTTTGCATCATGGGCCCCTTTGGTGACAGTCTGGTAAAGCTGAGCATTCCTTCTCAGAATAATATTTTTAAATGTATAAGATGAAATACATAGAACTATGAAAGATTTCAAATAAATATATTTATCAAAGTATTTTTAAAACTATTTCACTGATCTGGGGTGAAGAATTCCTGCTTTATCTATCTTATCCTACAGGAAAGTAGGGGGAAGAGGATAAGAGAAGGGAGGTTATAGAAGAAGGGAGTACAGATTGGGGAAGGGGGTTGTCAGAAGCAAAACACGTTTGAGAAGGAACAGGGTGAAAGAAAAGAGAAAATAGAATAAATGGGGAAGGGATAGGATGGAGGGAAATAAAGTTATTCTTTCACAACATGACTATTAAGGAAGCATTTTTTCATGACTACACATGTATAACCTTTATCAAATTGCTTGCTTTCTCAATGGAGGGGAAAAGAGAATTTAAAACTCAAAGTTTTAAAAATGAATGTTAAAATTATTTTTTACATGTAACTGGGGGAAAATAAAATAATAAAATTTTTTTAAAAAAAGAACACCTTCCTTAAAGGTTACATATATCTTATTACAATGAGAGGACAGGAGTTTGGGTGGTGAGGGAGACACTAGTCTGGATATGTAATCCAAGGGTCTGAGTTCAAATTCTGATCATACTACTTACCAGCTGTGTAGCATAGACATTCACAATGTCTCAGTTTCTTATCTACAAATAAGGAACTTGGATTACAATGGGCATCCTAGTCCTTGCCAGTTTTAATTCCTATGGTCCTGTGAGAACAGCAAGTTAGATAGTTATGGGAAGAAGAGGTAGGCCTGTGCTGCTTAGTTCTAGAAATCATTTCTGGATTCCTTGATGAAAGAGAACCTCTAGAAGCAAAATAGTCTCCATAGGAGGAAAAAGACCCTCTGGGGAGATTAGAGCCATTCTGAAAGAAGCAGAGACCCAGGGAGGAAGAGAGACACCTGACAACATAGAGATACCCTGGGGAAAGCACAGACCTGTAGAAAATGACATCTCATTATCCATTTAAAATTTAAAAATCTTAAAATAACTTCTAAAAAAATTTAAATTATATCAAAAATCCTATTTAATCCTCAGGAGAACCCTGTGGGGTTGGTATTGTTATTATCCCTGTTTTACAAAAGACAAAGCAGAGGTTGAGAAAGTCTATGTCATTTGTTCACAATCATATAATGTCTGAGGCTGGGAGTCTAAGCCCAGTGCTCTATGCTCTAGGTGACTTAGACCCATGTTTCCTAATTAGTCACTCCGTTCCCTCTCCACCTTGGTGCTACATGGGAGTTTCCTTGGGATTTACAACTCCATTAAGGAATAACATTTTCTCTCCTCTGGGGACAAGATTTCCTAACAAATCAGACTGTGGGCACCTGTATCCTAACAAAAGCAGAGACCCTAGGAAGATCAGACACCCCAGAGGAGACATTACCAGCTTGTAACTCAGGATCTCATTCTGAGGGACTCTGGGGACAAAGATGTCTCCAGAAAACACTTGCTGCTTGTGTCCTCTCTCTGATTAAAAAGCAGCTTGTTACAATGGAAAAAACCATCATCTTGGAGTAAGAAGTCCTGGGTTCAGATCCTGTCTATGACACTTAATACCTCTATGATTTCAGGCAAGTCACTTCTCTCTGCGTCTCAAAATTTTCCTAAGTGAGAGAACTGAATTAGATGGTCTCTGGGTCCCTTCCAGCTGTAATCGAGGAGTCTAGAATGTGTTTGTTTCCCATTGGTCCCACAGAGGAAGAATAGGGCATAGGAGGCATCATCTAAGAGGCTTTAATATTGTACAATCTAGTCTTCTCGTGTCTTCCATGCTTGATCATTAGGGAAATCTGATTCATTGCCTTTCTTCCTATTTTCTTTTTTAAAATTAAATTTTTATTTTATTTTCAAATGATGAATGCTTCTTGTCTTTCTCCCACACCCCTTCACCTTCACAGAGAAGACAAGAAAAACAAAACCCCTTTTACAAACATTTATAGTCAAGAGAAATGAATTCCTGCATTAGTCATGACCCCCCCAAAAAAATCTCAATTTACCCTAACTTCACCCCCTCTTTATAGGAGGGTAACTGACTTTGTGCAGCTCTGCCTCACTTAAATCTAATTCACACGAGTCAAGACAACGCCCCCTAATGTCATTGGTCCTCTTCAAAACAAAGAACAAACATGGTTTCATCGTGAGCCCTTCGGCATTGTTGCTGGCTGTTGTGTTGATCAGAGATCCTAAATCTTTCAAAATTGTCTTTACAATGTCATTGTTACTGTATAAATGGCTCTCTTGAGTCTGCAGTGATTCATACAAGTGTTCCCAGATTTCTCAACTCATTCCCTTTCAATTCTGTGTACATTAATGACATCTGGAGGCTCAAGGACATGATGAACCAAATGGTTCCAAGTTTTCCTGTTTTTAGACATACTGCCTTTATCACTACAGCTCCCATACCCCTTAGAAAAGAGTACTATTCCTCCCTGTTTCCCAGATGAGAAGAATACAGAAAGCATATAGCTGGTTGTATAACTATATATGGTATATAGCTGCCATATTTCCTCCAGGAAATTGCTCTGTCCTGATAGAGGAAAATGCATCTGTAGTTATAGATCTTAGATCCCTTTTCTCAGCAATGACAAAAATAAAAATATCTATTAAGTACCTACTATGTGCAGAGCCCTATTTTAGGTACTAAGGGTATGCTGTTGCTGTTGTCCACATCAAGAAAGTGATGCCATGACTTGCAAGTGAATTGGATTTAAGTGAGGAGAGCTGTAAAAAGTCACCAGCCTCACTTTCTCTTCTGGAGCCCTCTGGGTCCAGTGGCAAGAAACAGATCAGGACAAGTGGAAATGGCCCAGATACAATGGAAGACCATGGCCTTTTTAAGCTCTGGTCTTTCCCAATATCTCAGTTTGACTGAGGCAACACCCATTCAGTGATTAAGGCTAGGTAAGAAATGAGGCAAAGAATGGCCTCTTTTACCTAGTTAAAAAAAAACAAAACAAAACAAAACAAAAAAAAAAAAAAACAACCTAGGAAGGAAAGACTCAGGTTTCTTGGCCAAAACAGAGACATTTGTGGCAGTATTGTAAAGATAAGCAACCCTGATAGATTTATGAACTCTGGACAACATAATGACTCACCACAATTCCAAGAGACTCATAATGAAAGATGCAATCCACCTCCAGATAGAGGAATAATAAACTTGGAGTACAGATTGAAGCCTATTTTCTTTCTCTTTCTCACTTTTTTAAACATGGCTAATGTGGAAATTTGTTTTGCTAGACTATATGTATATGTAATGGACTTTGTTTTTCTTGCTTTCTCGGGGGGTGGAAGAAGGGAATTTAGAACTGAAAAAAAAATTTTTAAGCTACATTTTGTTTTGTTTTTGTTTTCAACCATATGATCCTTGCCCTCAAGGACCTAACTCATAAATCTTGTGTTCATTTGTCTTTCTCTGTATACCCTATGATTAGCACAGTGTCTGGTACATGAAGAACATTTAATAACTGTTTGTTGACTAATAGTATCATAGATCTAGAACCAGATGCCATTTAATTTTATTTCACAGATGAAGAAACAGAGTCCAGGATATAATAATTGACTTGCCTGAGGTCACCCAAGGGCTAGCAGAGCCTAGGCATGACTCTCTGACAGCATAGCAAGTACTCTTTCCACTGTGGTTTGGGACACTCTAGTGGTTTGACTTAGGAGGGAACTTAGACATCATGATGAGTGCAAAGATTGTAGGCCCTTACCACTTAGGCCCCCACCATACATGGCCCTCCTTCCTACCACCTGGATTCCCATCATTGTGACTAATGGGAACAATCACAACACAGCTAAACTGAGAGTAAAGAAAAAGCTGGTGAAAAGCTGAATGGATTTGATAAGTGAAACAGATTTAATTACACAAAACCAAGAAGGAATTGAACATGCTGCTGTTCACTTTTTCAGACTCTACTCTTTGTGACCCCATTTGGGGTTTTCTTAACAGAGATACTAGAGAGTTTTGACATTTCTTTTTCCAGTTCATTTTATAGATGAGGAAACTGAGGCAAACAAGGTTAAGTGACTTGCCCAAGGTCACAAAGTTAGTGTCTGAAGCCAGATTTGAACTCAGGTCTTCCTGACTCCAGGCCCAGTGCTCTGTCCATAGTACCACCTAGCATAGTCACATAATATTCAATAAACCAAAGATTCCAGTTCCTATGGGAAAGACTTGCTATTCAGTTAAAAACTACCAGGAAAACTAGAAAGATGTCTAGCAAAAATTAAGCTCAGACTTGTACCTCATACTGTAATAAACTCCAAATGGATTCATGGCCTATATATAAGAGGTCATAATATATACAAATTAGAGGATCATGAAAGGAGATATCTGTAACAACTATGGCTAGGGGAACATTTCTTGACTAAACAAAAGATACAGAGGATCACAGGAGATAAAATGGGCAATTTTGATTATATAAAATCCAAAGGCTTTTGCACAAATAAAACTATGTGAGTTCCTGATTAACTAGTAACACCTTCCTGAGACTATTATGCACTCCTTAACCCTTAGAAAAGAGGGACCCACAAAACTCCCACCCCAATTTGCTTTCCTTCTATTAGGGGTTAGCATCTGTGTAATACTTTGAAATATTTCTAGGTAGCATCTTTAGAAAATGGGACAAAGGGTGGCTAGGTGGCACAGCCCTGGAGTCAGGAGGACCTGAGTTCAAATCGGGCCTCAAACACTTAATGCAAAAATTAGCCATGTGACCTTGGGCAAGTCACTTAACCCCAATTACCCTCCGAAAAGCAAAAAAAGAAAAAAAACAAAGAAAATGGGACAAAAATGAATGTGCCTCCTAATTATAATTGTTTCCAAAATTCAGTACTGGGCCCTCTTTCTCCTCCTCCTTTAAACTCTCACTCAATGATCTCACTAACTTCCAATGGTTCAATGACCATATATATGAAAATGATACCCATCAAAAATAAAAGGGAAAAGGACCTATTTGTACAAAAATATTTGTAGCAGCTCTTTTTGTGGTGGCTAAGAATTGGAAATCAAAGTGATGGCCATCAATTGGGGAATGGTCAAACAAGCTGTGGTATATGATTCTAAGGGTGATGAATATTATTGTGCTATAAGAAATGACAAGCAGAATGGTTTCAGAAAAAACCTGTAAAGACTTACATGAACTGATGCAAAGTGGAGTGAGCAGAACCAGGAGAATATTGTACACAGTAACAGCATTATAGTACAATGAAGAATAAAAAAGACTTAGCTACTGTCAGCGATGCAATGATCCAAGACAATCCCAAAGAACTAATGAAACATACTATCTGCCTCCAGAGAAAGAACTGATATTGTCTGAATAGAGACTGAAGCAAGCTATTTTTCACTTTATTTCTTTCTTGTATTTTTTATTTGTCTTCCTGTACAAAATTACTAATATGAAAATGTTTTACATGATTGCACATGTATAATCTATACCTGATTGCCTGCCATCTCAGGAAAGGTGTTAGGGGAGGGAGGGACAGAATTTGGAACTCAAAACTTTTTTAAAATGTTAAAAAAAAGTTTTAAAATGTAATTTGTGGAAAAATAAAATATTATTTATAATGTAATATAATAAATATTATATATAATATAATAAGAATATAATATAATAAAGTATATGGAAAGAGAAACTGAGAGGGACAGGAAGGAAGGATGGAAGAAAGAAAGAAAGAAAGAAAGAAAGAAAGAAAGAAAGAAAGAAAGAAAGAAAGAGAAGAAAAGAAAGAAAATTATGCCCAGTCCTACATATCTAATCCTGGTTTCTCTCCTGAGTGCTAGTCCTTCATTACACACTTCCCACTGGACATTCTGAATAGGATGTGCTCTCTTCATCTCAAATTCAATATGCCTGAAACAAATCTTTTCCTCAAAATGCATCTGTCATACAAACCTCTGTATCTTTTTATTCACTAAGATTCCCAAATTCAATGTTTAAACCCTACTGGTAAGGTGAGCAGGCTGGCAGAACCATCACTCACTTTGCTCCCTGATATTTCTGTGTAGGCAGTTTCCTTGGCACTCATTCCTCCTTTGGAATGTAACCTTCTCTCCAGCATCCCCTTCAACTGTATTCTTCTAGGGACGTGGAATCCTTTCAAACCCACAGCAGAGCGAAGGGGATTATTGTGACTTGCCTATGTTAACCATCACTGTGATTCTACACTTGCTTTCATTCACTTTTGGTAAATGCCTTCTCTCTTCTCCAGGAAACATTTTTTTAAAAAATCAATTAATTCTCTTTCTCAATTTTTTCTTTCCATTTAGTATTTTATTTTTCCCCAATAACATGTAAAAGCAATCTTTAACATTCATTTTTAAAATGTTGAGTTCTAAATTCCCTCCCTTCCCTCATTGAGAAGACAAGAAATTTGATAGACATTATACATGTGTAATCATACAAAACATATTTCCATATTAGTCATGTTTTAAAAGAAAATATAGGCAAAAAAAAAACTCCAAGAAAAATAAAGTTTAAAAAGTATGCTTCAATCTGTATTCAGACTTTATCAGTTCCTTTCTCTGGGGATGGACAGCATTTTTTTTATTATAAGTCCTTCACAGTTGTCTTTGGATCATTGTATTGCCGAGATTAGCTAAGTCATTCACAATTGATCATCTTATAATAGTTCTGTTACTATGTACAATAATCTCCTGGTTCTATTCATTTCACTTTGCATCAGTTCTTATGAGTCTTTCCAGGCTTTTTTGAGAGCATCAGATTCATCATTTCTTATGACAAAATAGTACTCCATCACAAACATATACTACAGCTTGTTTAGCCATTCCCTAATTGATGGGCAACCCCTCAATGTTGAACTCTTTACAACCAAAAAAAAAAAAAAAAGAATATATATATTTTTGTATATATAAGTCCTTTTCCTTTTTGTTTTATATCTTTTTTTTGGGATAGAGACCTAATAGAGATATTGCTGGTCAAAGAGTATATATGTGGTTTTATAGTCTTTTGGACAAATTTCCAAATTGCTTTACATAATGGTTGAATCAGTTCACAAGTCTACCTACAGTATATTAGTGTCCCAATTTTCCCACATCTCTTCCAACATTTATCATTTTCCTTTCCTGTCCTACTAGCTTATCTAATAAGTATGAGGTAGTACCTCAGAATTGTTTTAATTTGCATTCCTCCAATCAATAATTATTTTACAGCATTTTTTCATATGGCTCTAGTTAGCTTTGATTATTTCATCTGAAAACTGATTTCATATCTTTTGATCATTTATCAGTTGAGGAATGTCTTTTATTTTTATAAATTTGACTCATTTCTCTATTTGAGAAATGAGGGCTTCATCAGAGAAACTTTCTTCAAATTTTTTTTTCACAGCTATGATTGCTAACTGTATTTCCCTCTGCCCCTGGTTCCCCCATTTATTTTATTCTCTCTCTCCCTTCACCCTGTCCCTCCTCAAAAGTGTTTTGCTTCTGACCATTGCCTCCCCCAATCTACCCTCCCTTCTATCAGCACCCCACCCTTCTAGATAAGATAAATTTCTATACCCAGTTGAGTGTGCATGTTATTCCCTCTTTGGGCCAATTCCAATGGGAGTAAGGTTCAAGCATTCTCTTCTACCTCCCCCATGTTCCCCTCCACTATAAGCTCTTTCTTGCCTTTTCCATGTGAGATAATTTACTTCATTCACACTCTCCCTTTCCCTTTCTCACAGTGTATTCTTCTTTCTCATATCTTAATTTTGTTTTTTAGATATCATCTGATTACATGTTCAACTGATACCTGGGCTTTTTGTCTATATACACTCCTTCTAACTGCTCTAATAATTAGAAAAATATTGTCAGTTACAAGTTTCATCTTTCTATGTAGAAATGTATAGTTTATCCAGGAGTGGGACCCACAATATGTACAGGAAGTACAGGGACCTGACCACTGCTGGTGCTGTCACTCAGTGCTACCGAGATATGGGAGCCTGTCACCGTGCCCAGGCCCACTCCATCTGGATCATGAAAGTGGAAGAAATTCCTGCCAGCAAATGCCGCTGGCCCACAGTCAAGCAGTTTCATGACTCTAAAATCAAGTTCCCTCTGCCCCACAGAGTTCTGTGTTGCCAGCAGAAGCCACACTTTACTACCAAGAGGCCCAACACATTCTTCTAAGTTTAGAGACAATGAGACACCTACTTGATTTAAATAAATTTCTCAATTGGAAACCCCCCCCAAAAAAAGAAATGTACAGTTTAATCTTATTGAGTCTCTTATTTTTGAGCTCCAAATTCCCTTTACTGTTAACTTTTTATGCTTCTATTGAGTCATATCTGAAAGTCAAATTTTCTATTCAGCGCTGGTCTTTTTATCAGGAATGCTTGAAAGTCTTCTATTTCATTTAATATCCATTTTTCCCCTGAAGAATTATACTCAGTTTTGCTGGATAGGTGGTTCTTGGTTATAATTCTAGCTCCTTTGCTCTCCAAAATGTCATATTCCAAGCCCTCTGATTCTTTAATGTAGAAGTTGCTAAGTCTTGTGTTAGCCTGACTGTAGTTCCATGATATTGGAATCGTTTCTTTCTGACTGTTTGCAATATTTTCTCCTTGACCTGGGAGCTCTGGAATTTGGCTATAATATTCCTGGGAGTTTTCATTTGGGGATCTTTTTCAGGAGGTGATCAGTGGATTCTTTCCACTTCTATTTTACCTTCTGGTCCTAGAATATGAGGACAGTTTCCCTTGATAATTCTTGAAAGATGATGTCTAGGCTCCTTTTTTTTATCATGGCTTTCTGGTGGTCCAATAACTTTTAAATTATCTCTCCTGGATGTATTTTCCACATCAGTTGCTCCTCCATTGAGATACTTCACATTGCCTCCTATCTTTTCATTGTTTTGGTTTTGCTTTATTGTTCCTTGATATCTCATAAAGTCATTAGCTTCCACTTTTTCAATCATAATTTTTAGAGCTATTTTCTTCAATGAGCTTTTGGACCTCCTTTTCCATTTGGCCAGTTCTACTTTTTTAAGGCATTCATTAGTGAATTTTTCTATCTCTTTTTCCATTTGTCCAATTCTACTTTTCAAGACATTCTTCTCCTCATCGAATTTTTGTTCTTCTCTTACCATTTGGCCTAGTCTATTTTTAAGGTACTATCTTCTTTAATATTTTTGTGCCTCCTTTATCAAGCTCTTGATTCTTTTTTCATTATTTTCTTGGATCACTCTCATTTCTCTTCCCAATTTTTCCTCTCCCCTCTTACTTAATTTCTAAAATCTTTTTTGAGCTCTTCCATGGCCTAGACCAATTCATATTTTTCTTGGAGGCTTTGGATTTAGGAGTTTTGGCTTTGCTGTCTTTTAAGTGTGTGTTTTGATCTTTTGTCACCATAGTAACTTTCTATAGCCAGAATTTTTTCTGTCATTTCTTCATTTTTCCATCCTGTTTCTTGACTTTTAACTTTTTCTAAAGTAGGGTTTTGTTTCCAGGGTGGAGGGCTCATTGTCCCAAGCTTCAGGGATTTTGTGCAACTGTTTTCAGAGATTCTTCTAAGGAAATGTAAGTTTTCAGTTCTTCCAAGGTGGTATGATTTAAGGTGAAGTATGTTTACCACTTCCTGGCCTGTGTTCTGGTCTGTGAGTGACCAATAGCACTCTTTTCCACCCTGGAACTGTGATGAGGGTTCCCAGTCCACTGCAGCAGACAAACTTTGGTGTGCTAGTGCTCCTCCTTTGCCCTGGGACTGACACCCAGGATTAAGATTCAGATCCAAGTATAGGCAAAGCAACAGAGTCCTGCCTCCAGGGACAGCAAAGAGACACTATAATCTCCTTCTGGCCATTTGTTTGATCCCCTTACTATGTGTGGGCTGAGATCTCTGGAAGATGCAGCTACTGCTGCTGCCAATTCAGTCACTCCTAAGGCCTGGTCCTTTTCTCCAACATCTTGATTCCACCCTCCCCCTCCTCTTCTTTAAGCAAGAACCCCAATCAGCAGTAATTGAAATCACTTTCCCTTATGGCTTCCCAAATGTTCCTTTAACATTGCATCCAAGCACTAGCACACAGAGCTTAAAAATTAACCATGGGGTTATTGGCATAATGATTCAGGCAAAACTTAAACACAGAACTGTCAAACATTCATGATTTTGCCTCAAAGAACAGTAGGATTCTTCTCTATTCCCTGGAACTACAGAACCCAGAAGTGGTTGAATAAGCAAGCAAATATGATAAGCTCCCACACACATACTCTAGCTAGAAGGATTTCATGCTTCCTACTTCAAGATAGAATGAAATCCTTCACCTACAGACACCTACCATTTGTGCCAGGTGGCCCAATGGATGGAGTGACCTAGAGTGAGGAAGACCTGAGTTCAAATCTTGCTTCAGATTCTTACTAGGTGTGTGACTCTGGCAAGGTACTTAACCTCTGCTTCAGTTTCCTCTTCTGTAAAATGGGGATAATAACAGCTCCTCCCTCTCAAGGTTTTTGTGAGGATTTTAAAAAAAGACATAATATTTATAAAGTGATTTGCAAACCTTAAAAAGCTATATAAATGCTGGTGATCATAATGTTCTGACCACTGACCATCCTGCTCCACTGTGCCCAGCTCCCTGTCTCCAAAAAGGCACTCTGCTTTCTCTCAATACACTGTTGTCCCTGTCTGGTCTGGCCCCAGTCTCCTGGCTGCCCTCCACCCTGACAGCCCCTCCTTGCCAAAGTTACATCATCATCATCCCCCCAACCCCTGAGGGAATTCTATTACATTCCCCCAAACCACTGAGAAATTGAGTGCTACAGACAGGAATCTCCACACCTGGTCCATCTTCACCCTCTAATTCTCATTAGGGATGTTACAAGGGGGGTCACCATCTTCACTCTCCCTTCCCTGCTCATCCAATCATGTCCATCTGCACAACAACCTCACCTATGTCCCCTGACTGAGCCATCACCCCGGTCCAGACACTGATGAGCGCTCCCCTAGACTGCTACTGGCCCCCACCTCCATCCACCCTCCCCCCAGCTGCCAGAGTGATTTCCTTAAAGTTTTACTGCCACGTCACCCATCCACTCAGTAAATGCCCCTGGCTGATTCCTATTACCTCTAGGATCAGGGTGTCAGTGAACATGCTTCAGCCCCTGGCCTCTTCCCACCCTTCCAGACTTCTTATACATGACTCCCCGCTGCAAGCTCCAGGGTCCAGCCTTCCTGGTAGAACTGCTGTCCCTTCCATAGGGTGCACCCCCTCCCACATCCATGCCTTTGTCCTGGCTGCTCCCCCATCCCAGGAATGTGCTCTCTCCGTCCACCTCCTGGAACCTCTGCTTTCTTTCAACACTTGGCTCAAGCACTGTCTGCTGTATGAGCCTTTCCTGATGCTCCCTCCCTGTGTTGTATTCATTTTATATGCATGTGCAGGGCAGCTAGGGCAGCTATGCACCATAGTGCATAGGTGCATAGTGCATAGAATACTAGGAGGACCTAAGTTTAAACCCGCCTTCAAACACTTATTAGCTGTGTGACCCTGGACAAGTCAACTAACCCCATTTGCCTCAGTTTCCCCATCTGTCAAATGAGCTGGAGAAAGGAAATGGCAAACCACTCCAGTATCTCTGCCAAGAAAACCCCAAATGGGGTCACAAAGTGTCAGAAACAACTGAGTAACACGTGTGTGTGTGTGTGTTTGTGTGTGTGTGTGTGTTGTTTTCCCCGTTAGAATTGTAAGACCCTGGAGGGTAGGGACTGTTTCATTTTTCTTTCTGTAACTCTCAACATTTAGCACAGTATCTGGCACACAGAAGGCCCTTGATATATTGTTGGTGGATAGCCTGAATGATTGAAATGCCATCTTCCCTAGTCTGGCCCCCCTTTCTGGCTTCCACAAAAAGGACAAACAGAGAAGAAATCCCAAAGCCCCCAGACCAAGTCTCCTAGTTCTGCAAACATCAGCCCTGAAGAAGAACTGACCTGGTCAGGAGCCAAGAGGTGAGGGGAAGGGAAGAGTCGGGTTAATTTTGTTTGAGACAAAGATGAGACAAGTCTGAGAGGAAAGGATTCAACAAGATAGAGATGAAGAGGGAGTGAATTCCAGGGACAGAGGACAGACAGTCCAAAGGCTTGTAGACAAGAGATGGAACCTCATATGTGAGAAACTGTAAGACCAATTGAATTAGACCAGAGACGATAGGCAGAAGACTAAGACTGAAGCCAGGCTATGAAGGGGAGCCACTGGCGTATACATATTGAGGCAGGGGAATGACATGATCATACTTGTGTTTAAAGAAAATCAGTTTTGGCAAATATGTGGAGAATGGATTGGAATGGAGAGAAACCTGGGACAAGAAGACTTATTTTAGGTCTATTGCAATAGTCCAGGTGGGAGGTAATGAGGGACTAAGATGAGAGAGTGCTAGTGAGTGGCAGAAAAGGGTCAGATTTAAGAAATGTTGTAGAGGAGGCAGCTAGGTGAAGCAGAGGATAGAGCACCAGCTCTGGAGTCAGGAGGACCTGAGTTCAAATCCAGCCTCAGATACTTACTAGCTGTGTGACCCCAAGTCACTTAACCCTGATGGAAAGAAGGAACAAAGGAACGAAGTTTGTAGAAATGGAAATGGTAAGAATTTGAAAGTGGGATATAAGGGGTAAAGAAAAGTGAAAAGTCAAGGAATGCATCTAGGTCATGAACCAGGGATTCTGGAAGAATATTGGTGTTCCTGATAGGAAGATGGGAAGTCTCCCCAATTGGAGGGAGCTAAATCCTTGGGCAACTGACACCATAGTGCATAGAGTACCAGGCCTAGAGTCAGGAAGACTCATCTTCATGAGTTCAAATCTGGTCTCAGACATTTCCTAGCTATGTGACCCTGGGTAAGTCACTCCACTCAGTTTGCCTCAGTTTCCTCATCTGTAAAAATGAGCTGAAGAAGGAAATGGCAAACCACTCCAGTATCTCTGCCAAGAAAACCCCAACTAGGGTGCTAGAGAGTCAGATACAATTGAAAAATGACAAAACAACAACAAATCCTTTGAGGTGAGCTAGCATTAGAAGAGGGATCAGACTTGTCTGCTTGGCACTAGAAAGCAGAGTGAGAATCAAAGGATGAAGTTTTCAAGGAGCAGATTGAGGTCTGATGCATGGAAAACCTTCCTGACAATCAGAACAGTTCCAAGGTGGGTTGGGCTGACTTTCAAGGCATTTGTCAGAATCGTAGAGAAGATACCTGTAGAGATTGAAATTCATGCTTAGCTATTAGAAATAGAGCACGTGGTGGAAACCTAACCAAACACAGCTGGGAAGCAACACCAACACCTTAGGTGTAACTTCTTTACTCTGGAATCCAGGACAGGGGAGCAAGTAGGTCTGGGGAGGGCTCCCCCTCATTTCCTAGCAGTTTCCTGTTTAGCTGATTATTGCCACTAACTAGGTGATAAGCCCTTCTTTCTGCACTGCTGAAATACCTGTCCCAAAAGTCTTAGTAACAGTTTGAGCTATATCATGCATACTGTCAGCAGTTTTTAAATTTGGCACCCTAAGACAAAACCCCAGTTCCACCACCCTAGTTATAAAAAGCCCTAGGAAAAGCAGGACAGACAAGAGGACTCCAAGAAAATAGGAGGCATAGCCACAAACATGTTTTTTTCTGTCTGTTAAATGGATTCTTCAGTTGATTTATCAATTAGACTGGACAACCCAGGTACAAGGGGGTTCTGTTGGTGCCCCGAACCTCTCTCTTAGTCTTAATTACAGAACCACAGAATTTCAGAGTGAGAAAGGACTTCAGCGGCCCAGACCTGAAAACATTTTGGACAGATCATCTGCAGAAGTCTTTCGTTGTCAACTTTAGAAAAAGAAAATAAAAGAATAGAGATTTGAGCCTAAACTCTCAAGGTAAAAGCAGTACTTCAGGCAGGAGCTTGGATGTGTTCAGAAACAGGTGGGTCTGCTCTAGGTGAGC
This sequence comes from Gymnobelideus leadbeateri, assembly GCA_011680675.1. Taxonomy (NCBI): domain Eukaryota; kingdom Metazoa; phylum Chordata; class Mammalia; order Diprotodontia; family Petauridae; genus Gymnobelideus; species Gymnobelideus leadbeateri. The sequence goes on from WOXC01007555.1 coordinate 663,290, forward strand.
TCTGATGTTAGGCTTCTCAGAGTGAATTCTGGGAAGGCACGAGCCACTCATCTTTTGAATCTCTGATTTTAAAGATCTGTTTTCTCTATAAAATCCTGGATTTCTGGCGATAAAATTGTGTGACATCCTTGCTAATTGAGGAATTAGGTCAGAACCAGACAAGCAGCTCAAGTGCAAACTCCTATATAAGTACTTGAGGTCTTTTCCTCTCCTTCCAGCTGTGAACACTCTCTCACACACTCTCTCACACTCTCTCTCTCTCTCTCTCTCTCTCTCTCTCTCTCTCTCTCTCTCTCTCTCTCTCTCTCTCATTTTATTTTAAATTGGGTTTTAATTGTATTTTAAATAGAGCTAGATGGTGCAAAAGATAGTATGCTAGATCCAGACCCCCAGAACACCTATGGTCAAATCTGTCTTCACACACTGACTAGTTGTGTGACCCTGGGCAAGTCACTTAACTTCTGTCTGCCTCAGTTTCCTCATCTGTAAAAAGAAGATAATAACAGCACCTACCTCCCAGGGTTGTTGTAAGGATCAGATAATATTTGTAAACTTTAAAGTGTATGTTATTATTGTTAATGACATTATTATTAGTAAATATTATCATTGCTATTATTTTTTTCCCTTGTGAATATATGGAATCTCCTTGTTAGAAAGTAAACTCTTTTGGGAAAAGGAGGGTTTTGTTTTCATTTTTATCTTTGTAACCGCAGCTAGTTTAGTGCCTAGCACACTGGTGGTGCTGGGTAAATATGAACATGGGTAAACAGAAATCAGGAATTTCTCATGGAATCATGATTTCCAGGCAGAGGGTCCATAGATCCCTGATGCAACTGGAAGATCTTGGTGTCTTGGGTGATGGCCTTTCTGAATCTCTGTAGCCAAGATGAATTCCCCATACAATGGTCAGTCCTCTAGAGATGAGGGACCCCACCCTTAGTACAGTGGTCCCCCAACAAACAGCCCATTGTCTGGCAGAAAAGTAGAATTTTAGTAGAAGATCCTCAAAATACATTTGTGTGTATAAACTTATGTGTGCTTTCGGTTGTTTTTTCTAATTTTTACTGATCTTTTATTTTTACATCATCTCCATTTTTTAATGTATCCCTCACCATTCCTTACCCAGGCAGACATCCCCTGAAATAAATTAAATAACACAGAAAAAGGGGAGGTGGAGGAAGACACACAGTAAAACTAAAAAACATAACCACTAAGTTTGACAGTAAATGCGATGTTCCACACCCACAGTCCTTCACTTCTGCAGAGAAGAGTGAAGTGTATTTTCTCATTGCTTCTTGGGGACAAACTTGGTTGTTATAATTATAATTGGTTTTATTTTTGTTCTTCCCATTGACACAAATGCAGCCCTTATGTATATTGTTTTCTTGGTTCTGCTAAGTCCTCCCAACCTCCTCTTAACTTTTCACATTCAATGTTCTCAAGGCAAAGTAATAGTCCACTCATTAACGTCATTCCCCACCCCCTCCTTGATTAGGCTACTCTCCACCTGATGGGCATTTACTTTGTTTCAAGTTTTTTGCTACCATAACAGGTGCTGCTATGAATCTTCAGGCGTATTTGGGACCCCATGTTCTTACAGAGATAGCTACTGTGGAGTCAGGAGGACCCAAGTCCAAATCCAGCCTCAGGGACTAGCTACCCAACTGTGGGCAAGTCACTTAACCTGTTTGCCTCAGTTTTCTCAACTGCAAAATGGGGGTAATAATAGCACCTATCTTGCAGGATTGTTGTGAGGATAAAACATGATCATATAATATGAGGGCATAATGGGATAATAACTGTAAAGCCCTTAGCATGGTAACTGGCACAAAGTAGGTGCTTTATAAATGCTTCATCTTTTCCCCTCTCCCCAATCATAGATCTGCTCTCTGGGAATTTAGCCAGGCTGATCCATCAACCAATAAACATTTGCGAGTATCCACAATGGATAGATTGTTGTGCTGGGTCCTGAGGGCAATACACCACTTACCTAAGACATAAGCTTCATTCATGGAGTTCACAGTCTGGCTGAGATCTCAGCAGAGGAACAATGTGGAAGGAGCTGTCCAGCCCACCGTGATGGTAACAATAACACTGGTCATATACCATCTCACTGCTCTGTGGTCCCCAAGGACTTGATCTGATCCTACAACAACCCTATGAGATAAGAAGTGGCAGGATTATTGTGCCCAGAAAGAGGAAAATGCTTTGGCCAAGGCTGTGTAAGAAATGCTGATATTTTGGTTTCCACAGATTCTACAGGAATGTTTTAGAAACGGATCCTGCACAGGATGTATAGATGGGCCTAGGTCCTGGGAGAAAAAGGCAGAACATACTATCCAGTCATATAAAAAGATCTACAAAAGGGAAGGGAGGAGGGTGGCTAGGTGGTGCAGTGAGTAGAGTGTCGGCTCTGGAGTCAGAAGGACCTGAGTTCAGATCCGGCCTCAGACACTTAACGCACACACAAACAAAAACCTAGCCGTGTGACCTTGGGCAAGTTACTTAACCCCAATTGCCCTCCAAAAGGCAAAACAAACAAACAAACAAACAAACAAAAGCTTACCCGGGGCGGCTAGGTGGCACAGTGAGTAAGAGGGCCGGCCTCGGAGTTGGGATGACACGAGATCGAATCCGGCCTCAGAAAATGAGCACCCACACACAAATAATGACTGGCCGTGTAACCTTGAGCAAGTTACTTAACCCCAATTGCTTAAAAAAAAAAAAAGGAAAGGGAGACCAGACCAAGCCGGTTCAAACCAGTTGGGATTCAAACTGACACACTCAGTGTAGGAGTTAAGTTCCATTGGCTGACCAGGGGCTACTCTGGCGGGAGAAGAACCATTAAGGAGAAGAGTGGCCTAGGAAAGGGGATGACCAATGATTGTGACAGAAGTGGGGCTATGTAATCTTTGTTCTGCTACTGGGGGCGCGTCGTGTGTCTTGTCCTGTGAGGGAACGAATATGCCTGCTTTTCCAGAGAATTGTCAATAAAGGATTTCTTTCACTTCACAAACTGCAATTTTATTGACTACCCAATTACCATTAACCCAGAGCCTAGGAGGAGGGAGCAAGCCTCCGTGAGTTAAGCTCCGGGCCAGTTAAGCTTGGGACTAGAAGTTTTTGTTTATAACTGTTGCAAGGCCAGAATGGGAACCTGGGACATCTGAATTTCAAACCAGTACTCTTTCCACTTCACTATGCTATATGTGTGGGGAGCACTGAATCTGAAGATAAAAGACATAGGTTCTAGTTTCCAAACTTCGAGCATGTCTTTGCCCCCTCTCCAGCCCGATGGCCTCAGAGGCCTCTTCCAGTCAGCTTTATAATTCTTTGCATACAATAGGTGTTCAATTAATAATGAATTGACTAGAGTTTCTAAAGGTGCAGAACATGACCTACAATGACACCAGTGGTAAAAGTTGCCGGCTCTGTGGCTAGCTAGCCCATTGTTGCTTTTTCATTAGATGTATTCTTCGGGTCTTTAGATAGACAGAGCTCCTGGGGACAATCCTCACTGTTTAGGAAAGGAGGCGGTGCAAAAGTGGACAGTAGGAATGCTGAGTGATGCCTGCAGGGAGCCCTGACTTTAGAGCTGTTAAATCATTTACATGCTGGGAGGGTCAAAAGGGCCAGAAATGCATTCCAGGTCCCAGTCTATCATGGTCTTCTTCAAAGTCTGTTTGCTTGTTTAGCAACAGGAGAGAACTGAGGGCATCTGTAACAGCTGCCCAGCTGCTCCCTCCCAGCCTTCTCTCCTGTCTCTTGAACAAAGAATATCAGAGCTAAAGCTGGGCCTTTAGAAATCGTCTTATTTTACGGGAACGCCCTCCCACCTCCACTCTGACTGCTGCCCTCCCTGGATCCTCTACGGGAAGCCTTTCCCCACCCTTCTTAATTACAGTCTTCCCTCTGTTAATAATTTCCTATTTATCCTGCATATAGCTTGTCCCCCATTCAAAATAGTAAACTCCTTGAGGGCAGGGACAGGCATTTGCCTGGGGTGCTTGGCATACAGTAGGCACAGAATAAATGTTGATTAACTAATTGTCTAAGGTTGCCCAGGTAGTAAATGAGTAATCCATTTGACCTCAGAACTTGTGACAAGTTGGCACACTGCACTGTGGTGTGCTGGCTCACCCACTTCCCATACACCACTTCCTATTCCTCTGTTGTCTGACCTGCCCATCAACTCTCCACCTCCTCCACCACAGCTGGATCGTGTCTTCCAAGGAAGGCTCAAGCCAAATGCCTGCTTCACCATCTTCTCAGGGGCCTTGGTATCTTCAGGTCCAAAGGCACACTTAGGCCAGCCTCAACTCCTTCCCATATAAGCTAGGCCATTAGAAATACTACCTGAGGAATGAAAGTATCATCCCACCTCCACTGGATTGTGTTGCCTCCAAAGTAATGATTCTTTTAGCAAATTGGTGGAAGAGGCAGCTATGTGGCCCAGTACATAAAGTGTAAGGCCTGGCCTCAGGAAGACCTGAGTTCATAATATGACCTCAGATATTGGCTGTGTGACCCTGGGCAAGTCACTTAACCTTGTTTGCCTGTTTCTTCATGTGTCAGATGAGCTGGAGAAAGAAATGGCAAACCACTCCAGTATCTTTGCCAAGAAAACCTCAAATAGGGTCATAAAGAGTGAGATATAAACAACAACAACAAAAAAATACACTCTCAAGGCTTGAGTTTACTCTTCTGTGAGATGGACACGAGTGGCCTCTAACTACATGAATCCTTTTATTGGATCCTATGATACAGAACTGTAAGGGACCACAGAGGTCTTCTGGTTCTAACTCTTCATTCTTCAGATGAGCAAACTGAGGCCCAGGGAAGTTCAGTGACTTAATTAAGGTCATTTAAACAGTCAACAGCACTGGCAGACTATAAACACAGGTCTCTCAACTCAAGGCTGGCCTTCCTTCCACTTGACCACACAAAATCCCTTTATGACTATCATTTATGATTAGGAATTGGGCCATGATTCTTAGGCCTCTGGGCAGAGAACACCTTCACTAATTAGGTTAAAGGGATTAGGGTGGTATGGTTCCAGAGTAGGGAAGCCAAGGAAAAGATAGGCATGGCCAACAGAGGGGAGGGTGAATGGAACCACCCAAAAATTATCTTAGAGGTCAGAAATGCAAGGCTTCAGTGTGGCTAATAAATATGACTGGCTGAGTAAGGAAGGAAGAGATCTGAAAAGAAAGAAGAAAAAGGGAGCAAAGGAAAATAAAACAGAAAAGAAGAAAGGGAAAGCTGGGTGTTGCAGTGGAAAGAATGATGAATTTCTAGGTTGTTGCTTAATGACCTGTTCAACCTTGAGCAAATCATTTTGTTTCTCTGGGTTTCAGTGCCCTCATCTGGAAAATGAGCAGGTTGGGCTGGTGAGGGGTTCTTAATCCAGGGCCCACAAATTTGTTTTTTAAAAATATTCTGTATTTTAACATAATTTGTTTCCTTTGTGATCCCATATCTTTTACTTTACTCATTTAAAAACATTATTCTGAGATTGGGTCCATGACTGCTAAAGTCATACAAAAAAATTTAAAAACAAATTTAAAACCCTGATCTTTACAATTCCTTTAAGCACCAAATCTATGAGCCTACAGAGTGGGACAAAATATGACACCAATGCAAAGTTGGTAGTTGGGAAAGACAGATAAGATGGGCAAGTGGAACTCCAGAACTGTTTCCATCACCTGGTCATCTAGATTCATCTAGAGCTGATTAACCAGTCTGTGAATGATCCTGGCCCCTGGCCACTTGCCTGCCTTGGATCTATCTGCTGGCTAGGAGCAGAATCACCAGAGGAGAAAGCAGAGTTGGTGTATACAGAAGCAGCAAGGCCAACCACTGGGCAGGGAACCCAGGAGCTACAAGGGCTGCCCGATGTTCACCCCACCTCTTCAAGAGCAAGAGTAAGGGTAGTTCTTTGGTACATTGGGCACTTACCTGATTGCATTCTATTACTCTAACCTTGAGGTCAAGCTTAGGAATTATCCAAAAGAGTTCACTTTTTTCCTTAACAAATTTAGTGGAGTGTTTAGAGAAGATAATAAATAAATACTTGGCCACAGATGGATGGAGACCAAGGAGCCTGTATTTTATGCCACTTGTCTTACCTACAAAAATCGCCAGTTACAGTTCTGGGTTCTTCTATCTGCCCTGCAGCTGGATTCTTCTATGTTTTGTCTCTCCTAATTAGAATGTGAGTTCCTTGAGAACTGGGGCAGTCTTGGATTTTCTACTTTCATCTTCATGGTTTCTCATATTGCTCAGCAATCAGTAGGCACTTAATAATGCTCATTCATTAAGATGGTGGTTGACCTTGGATGACTGGCATGGGCTTGAAGGAAGGGTCTACAGGGCTATTTTAGCATTTAGTTATATTATTTTCTATTGTTTACCATATTCATGCTAGTATCCCCTCAGCTATTTATTAAACTAATCCATGAATAAATAATAGCATCCTAAGGTTCCTGAAGATAGATACTACAAGTACTACTTTTCCCATTTTATGAATAAAGAAGGGAAGATCAAAGATAGGATGACTTGAGGGGAGGGGGGGGTCACAGCTAGTAAATTCTCAAGCTAGACTTGAACTCACATCTTCCTAGTACCAGGATTAGTATCTTCCCTCCTGGCTACTTCTCTCCAAGCCCTTGAGGAAATGACAACCTGAGACAAGACTGTTTGCAGTACAGTGTCCTGGCATTTCCACAGCTGCATCTATCCATCTATCCATCCATCCATCATCAGACTCAACCATAGACCTTCTTATGTGGAAACAGGAGAGGGGAAGGAAGGAACTGGGAGTCAACAATATCCTCCTACTTCCTGCCAATCCAGGCTAGCCAGCACCAATTTAAAAACCAATTAAAACCATTAGTGGTTGGTTCTATGTTGATGAACAAGTGAGGCATGGGTGGAAAAAGAGATGGGATTCTCAGCCCTCAGTAAATTCCACATTTGTACATACCCCCATAACTATTTTTATCACAAAGAGGCTGTCTGGTATTAGAGTCAATCGAGTATTGAATGTAGAATCAGATAACCCGAGTTCCAAGTCCAGCTCTGAGACTTAGTAACTGGGTGATCACTCATAAGAAATTAATTTCACTTTACCTCAGTTTCCTCATCTGCAAAATGGAGGTAACACTTGCACCAGTTACTTCGTAGCGTTTTGGGGAGGGAAGTACTTAGAACAATAGGATGACTAATTTCTAGCTGGAAAGGCACCTTGAAGGTCATCTAGTCTAATTTTATAGATGATAAATGCTGGCTCAGAGAAATTATTTGCCCAAGATCTGTAAGTATTTATTAAGTGCTTACTGAATGCTAAGTAAGCACTGAAAATACCAGGCCAAAAACTGACCTTAACAAGGTTACATTTGAATGGTGATGACAACATTAAATTGTACATACAAGAGAAATGGAAGGTAGTCTCAGAGAGAAGGCACTAAGTGAGGAAGGCGGTGAAGGAGGCAGGATCAGAAAGGCCTCCTGTAGAAGGGGGAACTTGAAGAAGCCACAGAAGGCAAGGGACACAGATGAAAGCAAGGTCACAAAGATAACTGGGATTTTAACTCAGGTCCCCTCACTCCAAATCTATCACTCCTTCTACTAGGTTGTGTTATCAGAGAAAACCTCAGCATGCCATAGAGATGTGAATGATTGTGAGGTTGTGGAATTAAAGCTGAAAAAGGAATCATCTTGTCAGACCCCTTCATCTTCAAAGATTAGGAAAATGAAACTCAGAGAAGCGACTTGTTCAGGGTCATATAATTAGTAAGTGTCAGGAGCTGAGATGGCAAACCCAGGTCCTCATACTCCAGAATCATGGCAGTTAGGTTCCATCAGGGCTCTGGTTGGTTCCCTATTCCTGAAATGACATTATGGTTCTCAGATCTTGAATACATTTCTTCCTTACATCCCAGAACCTAAGAGATTTAGGTCAGCCTGATGGGCAAAGCATCCAATAAGGAATGACCCCCATTTGCCTGGGTCTTCTCTCCTCTCCCTCCTTCTCCCCTAAAAAATTGCTCCATTCATCAAGACATTCAGTTCTACTGTATATTTAGGACTGAGCTAGATATTTCAAGAGAACCAAAATACCAGCAAGAAACTACAGGTTCTTGTAGCCACAACATTGCATTTGAAGTAGAGTATATCCCAGAACTGCTATTAAATTACTACCTACAGGGACTTTGGAAAATTCATTTCTCTTCTCTATAAAACAAGAGGGTTGGAATAGATTATCTGTAAGGTTTTTTTTTTAAGAGTCAAAAATCTATAATCCTAAAGAAAGAATAAAAAGACCCATATGAACAAAGATACTTTTGTGGTAGCAAATAACTGAAAACTAATGGGATGCCCATTACCTGGGAATGGCTATGTGAATGTAATGAGTGTAATGTAATGATTGACCCATCAGAAATTTTGAAAATAGTTTAAGAAAAGCCTGGGAAGAGGAGTTATGAACTGATGCAGAGCAAAATTAGAACCAGAACAATGAATTGTTCATCAGAAGCATATTGTGAAGACGGTCTTGAAAGACTTACTCATAACGCTGATCAGAGAAATGGTCAGTCATGGGTCCAGAGGACAAATGATGAACTATGCTTACAGAGAGGAGATGAATTCAAGATACAGAAGGAGATGCACATTTTTTAGCCATGGACAATGCAAGAATTTGTTCTCTATCACACACTGGTTAGAAGAGCTTTTCCCTTTTTCCAGTCGGGAGGGTCGGGCAGGGATGAGACAGAAACTAAGATAAATCCCTCTCTGAGGATTCTCTTGCTTGTCAAAGAAACTAAAAGGTCATTTTTAGCTCATTGCTTCCATCTACTGGACACCAGACATCCTATCAGCTCTCCACAAAGAAACCAAAGATGAAATTGTCCTGGCTTCAGCCAATAGTGCAGGGTGACGTGGGCAGCTTTCTCATAAGGCCAGGTGGAGTGAGTTAAGTGCTCCTTCTTCCTGCTGTGAGCAGTTCAATTAGTCCTCAGCAGCTGTGTTGTCTCTGAAAACAGGGTTTTGAGAAGATGTAATAAAGGAGAAGATCCGGTAATGCTCCCCAGAGAAACCACAGGAGGGCAAGAGCATCAGAATGTGTATGGTTTGCATGTTGGGCTCAGCTGCTTCCAAGTTCAGTGTCATGATGACCTGTGGGAAGGGGTGCCTCATCCAGATGGGGTCCAGCTTGTACCTCCTCAGACTTAATGGCTGCACCACCAGAGTCCCACAAGGTGGGCACCGCCAGGAAACACCGACCCTGCTAAGCTTTCTAACACATATTAAGATAGCAGTGTAGATTTCGGATAGGAAAGACTTATTCAGCCTAATCTCCTTATGACAAAGGGGGTGAAGTGACTTGTCCAGTCAAGCAGATCTTTTCCGGGCCCTGTATTCAAACCCAGTTCTTTCCTTACCCCCAAACCAGTATTCTCCCTTGCATTAAGCTGCCTTGGCTACAGGCCTAAGAATGACCCTAATGTTGAATTACCATGCATGGCTTAAAGAACAGAATTATGAGCCAAGTGCAAAATGTTTAGCACGGCTGATTTTTGCTAATTTGATTTCACTTAACCTTCCTGTGTCCAAAATTTTGCTTCTCGAAAAAATTATAATCACTGGCTCCTACCTATGTTATAAAAATCCCATGATAACAAACTCAGTTATTCAAAGACATAAAGGTCTTGGAGGCCCTCAAAAAGTAAGTTCTATATAAATATTCTGACATACTGATCTTCAGTAATGAGGTCCTTTTTTTTTTTAAAGCAATTAAGGTTCAGTCACTTGCTCAAGGTTACACGGCCAATCATTATTTATGTGTGGGTGCTCATTTTCTGAGGCTGGATTCGATCCTGGGTCGTCCCAACTCTGGGGCCGGCACTCTTACTCACTGTGCCACCTAGCCACCCCAATGAAGCCCTTTTCACTGCAACCCATTCTGTGGGATTCTTGTCACTCTTCGCTTAACCCCTCCATAAATAAGGATTTCTCTCGGTCTTTTTTAATATTTAAAAAATATGTAATATTTTAATAAACAGTATATTTATAAGGTTATGTTTATTATATATGTAAATACTTTGGTTGCTGAAAGTTTGGGACAGAAAAGGATGACTTGTGTAACTGACAAAATCAACTTGTGAATACCCTTAAATAAAATGTCAAGGCCAGGCAAAGACTGTTCTGAAGACCAGCTAGAGAACAGTTCTAAGAGGATCCATTCAGAGGAAGAAATGATGGAGAAAACAATGGCTACAAAGGATTGTGATTCATCAGGTTACAACTGACAAAATTACAAATGAAAATAGGACTATGTAAAGATTAAATAAGGACTGTTAGGTTCATCGATTTCTCAAGTTTTATCTCATAAGGTCATTATCACCAGAAGGCTCTGACTTGGGGCAATGGAAAATACAGTAAGTCAGATATAGGAAGAGAGAGTAGTGATTCATAGTCACATAGCCATGGACATGGTTGGTTCCCCGCTGGTAAACACCCACAGACCTGGTTGGGATGAGTCAACCAGTCCAGTGAGAAGGGCTGCAAGTACCATACTGGCAACACACCTTAGGCTATATTATCTGGGGAGACAGTTTCTTGGGAATGTTTGAGATAGGTGACAGGTATGTGGGTAGATAGATAGATATAGATAATTTATAGGCAAGTATTTTCTTGACTTAAAACCTAAGCTTTGGGAAAATGCCAGTACCAAAGGGCCACAGCATCATCCTATAGTACCTCATCTTCCAAGTGATTTTATTTTCTCTGAATTGTGATTTAATTGGTGAGGACCTTGGGCTTTCCCTTGATGGTTAACATGATGTTAGCATGTACTTGGAGCTTAGAATAAGCTAGAACCCATCTCCTTTCCATTTTCCACCCACCCACCCCCATTTCACATACCATCTTCCCAACCCCACCCCACCCGACCCCCTTCATACTACTTGTTTACCTTCTTCTGCACAAAATTTTTTAAAATCTAGCATTATGAGGAGAGACCTGGCTTTGGATCTTATAACTTCCCAGAGGCTCAGGTTGCCACATATTACTACTTAGCCTCATAGCAAAGTCACTCTCCACCCCCACAGGACACTGTTTAATTGGTAAGAGTGTATTTCTTAGCTGTACGAAATGACAAAATGACATTAGTTTTTAAATTGTCAGGTTGTGAGGGTTTTGTTTTTTTTTAAATCAGGCCTTTTCACTTCTCCCTATGCTTTTAAAAAAAAAAGTTTACATTTTTATTCTGAACTTAACACCAAATAAAACATTCATCTCCAAATATGAAGTAAAACAGACTGTACATGAAACCACAATTCTCTATTGTGTACAGCTTGCTTTTCTTTTTAAGTACATAATAAATTCAACATGTTATTTTCAAAGTGGTAGTGCTTGCCTGTTTCCCATTGACCTTCTGTCTATTCTCTTCTGTGAATTTTTGAAAAATGCTTCAATGACCCTTTTTTTATTCCTTATTTTTAAAAATTTTGGTAATTCTACTGTTAAAGTTCCTCTTCCTTTAGGACCCACCACTAGGGATAACTTTCCCCACTGCCTCCATCTTGCCCCCTCAGCCTCCAGTCACACTCCAGAACCCATGAGGATGGCATGGAGAGTGGGAAGAGTCCCCTCATCCCCGATTCTGGGTTGCTTGGTTGTTCACAGGACTTGGATGACATGAAGTCAACAACTCTATTCCCTTCAATGAGATGGAGGCCCACCAGGGAGGGAGGCCCTGCCACCAAACCCCAAGGGCCTCTAGGCATTGCCATTTTTATGTTGTTTCTTACAATTACAGCATGAACCTGAACTTCTATTTTTATTCCCAGTACTAAGGACAGTACCTGACACATAGTAATTGCTTAAATAATAAATGTCTTTTTCACTCGTCGATTCATTTATATCCAAAATAGCATCTTTCTCTGAGCCCATCACCTCTCTGTTGGAAGGTCAGTAGCATGTTTTATTAGTAGTCCTCTGGAATTTTGGTTGGTCACAACATTGATCAAGATACTTAAGTTTTTCAAAGTTTTTTTTTTTACAATGCTACATCAGATAAATTGCTCTAAAAGTTCTGCTCACTTCACTTTACATCAGATGAGTGAAAAACACTTTTTAAGTCTTAAAGTTCTATAGAAATGAATTGGTTTTCATACACAGAAGGCACTGTATTTAAGATCCGATGGGGGGCAGCTAGGTGATACAGTGAATAGAGCACCGCCCCTGAAGTCAGGAGGACCTGAGTTCAAATCCGGCCTCAGGCACTTAACACACACACACACACACACACACACACCAACAACAACAACAATCTAGCTGTGTGACCTTGGGCAAGTCACTTAACCCCAATTGACCAGATGACAGAAAAGATCTGACTTTAGATAAGCCCTAGATTGTGGGGAACTGAATTGAACAAAGACGTCCTTCATCAACTCAGTCTTCCAGTTCAAAACTGGAGTAGCCTATGTAATCGGAAAAGATGGCACCTTTCTAGATTAAGAAGCAAATTTCCCTCTCCTTAAAAAGGGGCACAGTTGTAAGCCTGGGGGTTTTAATGCGTGCTTTTCACCAATATTAGCTGGGTTGCCTAAGCATTTCTGTAATGAACCCCCACACCCACCAGAGGTCAGACTACAAAGAGATTGGACTTTTATAAGCCAGAAAGAAGAAAAACAAATTCTGATACAGGATATCTGCAAAGCATACAGAGCCAAAATCTGCCGGCAAATCACCTGCAAAGAGAAAGGAACAGAATATGCCCTCTTCCCATAAAGAGAGTCAGCAAGACTGAGATTCTCTTAAGTATGATTAAGCTAAGTATTTATAGAAACAATAAGACTCCACAGAGAAGTGATGTCATCTGGCTCATTCTTGTCCCCACTCGATTATCTCCATGTGGCCATCAGCTGGGAGAGCTGACTCGGTTTCCCCATTTGTAAAATCTGAACATGTTCATGCCCTGATGTTTGAGTACATCAAAATCTGGTCTCAAATTATTCGGGGACTTCTGTCCCTTCTCTTGTCTGTCTCCAGATCACTTGGGTGCCAGGAATCAAGGCAGCAGAAAGGAAAGATTTCAAACTCAAGGCTTATAGCATATTAAAGTTGGATAGACGTTTAAAGAGGGACCACTTCAACCTCATCTTACATTACGATGCTTACAGCTGCACCAAATAGAACCTTTTTCTCCCAGGGTCTACATGTATTGTTATTTTCTATTAACATTGCTCTGTCTCTTACTCAAACCAATAATTTCAATAAGGGTGTTGAGCTCAGTAAAAGCAGAAATCAGAGTCGACTTTATCTTTAATCTGTAGCTGAACTTTTCACTTTGGATATGTTTTAATTGTAAGTTTCTTATCAGTCTATCATGAAGCAAGGTGTAAAGGCACCGTCTGCCACTCAGTTGTGAGGTGACTGGGGAATGCAAAATTAATTTCAATGTTAGCTCATGTAAAATTAGTGTCCTTTCCTTCTGTCACACCAACATAAAATATGAGAAAGCCAAAACAAAATGATTCCGAGATCATGGGTGATTCTAAAGTTATCTTTACTACTGCAATGGATAAACAAAAGTTTATTAATTTAAAAAAGGAAAAACTGAGGGTCCTGTAGACACCATTCAAACCTTCCCCCAGAAGGTACACAAGTTTGGAACATTGCACATATGGTCAAATTTTATTCATGGTATGGATTTTCTTTTATTTTTGTCATAAAGGACAACTCTCTGAGAAGGATGAAAGAAAAGAGAGTAAGAGGGAATTTAGGTAACATAAAAACAAAAAATATCAATAATTTTTTAAAAGAGGTAACGGGGCGGGGGGGGGAGGGACAGCCAGGAGATGCAGTGAATAGAGCACCAGCCCCGTAGTTAGGAGGACCTGAGTTCAAATCTGGCTTCAGACACTTGACACACTTACTAGCTGTGTGACTTTGAGCAAGTCACTTAACCCCAATTGCCCTCCAAAAAAACAAACAAAAAAAGGGGGGGGGGGGTAACTGAGTGTGTCTCCCAGGTCAAGTACCATTCTTCACTTGATCTTTTAGGTTGAAGCATTCTGAACACGTTTTCATTCTGATGCCACACAGCCTCCAAATCACAAAGTACACAACAAGGTGTTTAAAATTCATTTATTGAAAACTGAAAAGGGAAAAAAAATCAAAACATCTCCCCACGTAACAACAGTCTAATGTAAAAAGTACAGAAGCTCAGTGAATCCAGAAAGTTCCCCCCAACACACACATACACAACCCCTCATCATGAAGGACACGGAGAAATCCATGGCCAAATAAGTGCTGCTCTGGCCAGAGGGAACCTCTTGTAAAACAAGCCCTGACCTGGCTACTAAGTAGACTGGTTATAGGGTTTGAAATGATGCTGGACAATGCCTTCAGTTTCAGGATTCTTTTTTTTACAAAACAAGGACTTTAAGGAAAGACCAAGAGCTAGTTCCTTGTAAAACAAGTCCTGACCTAGAGGTCGACCAGTTACAAGGTTTGAAATGATGCTGGACGATGCCTTCAATTTCAAGATTTTTTACAAATCAAGTATTTTAAGGAAAGACCAAAGAGCTATTTCCTCCTCCTTCCCTTCCAAGCATATTTCACTTCCCCCACCCTACCAAGCTTTTAATATAGGACTCCTGCGTATCAAACCAATTTTAACAACTATACTTCAACTACATCAACAAAGAAACCAAATTCATAAATCTTGACTTCTGGTGGCCCTCCTTATAAATTGGTGGTCAGTTCTGAGAGTTAGAAGTATCAGCTAGTTCTTAAAAATGCCAATTCCTGGTGTGTCCAAAGGCCTCTCTTAAAAAATCTGTTTCTTTTTCTCTCTTGATGGCTGAAAATGTTGTACAGTTAAAATCATTTTGTAAAAATTTAAGACTTAAATTACATTAAATTATACCTACTATGTAATAAGTTAGAACAAAATCCACCAACACTCACAACTGCATTCAAACCTACATCATGTATTACCTTCTTCTAGAATATGTCTGAACATACAATTATGAGTCACTTGCCTCAGAATGACAAATAAGTTGGGTATATTAAGTGTGCCAATACCCAGAGAAGGTTCTTAACCTGGGGTCTGTGAACAGATTTCAGGGAGCCCATGAACTTGAAAGGGAAAAAAATTACATCTTTATCTTCATTCATCATGAATTTTAGCATTTCCTCTAATTATGGGCATAGTAGTAAAATATTATTCTGAGCAGAAGTCCAAAAGCTCGGCCAGATTGTCAAAAGGGTCCATGACACCAAAGGGCTTAAGAACCCCTGAATTAGAGAACTAGGGAGAAGAGGGGGGAAGAGAGAAAAAACACCTTATCTCCTCACCCAGGAAAAGGACTATGACAATATTCTCCTGAGAATTTTTTAAAGCTGGGACACTGACAGTGGACACACCATTTCCTAAGCCAAGTGGGTCTACAATTTCTTCAGCAGTTTGTATTTAATCCTACTACTACCATACCAAACAGCTAGTTCAACTATGCATGACAAAAGAACTCAACTCCAGACAATCCAAAAGCCAGATCTGGGCTAGTTCCCAAAACACTCCCCTCATACTTTATATATGTTATCTCATTTGATCCTGAAGATGAAAACTGGCTCCCAACAATCATGGTTTTACATAACTCTCCTGGTTATGAGACAGACCTTTCCTGGTGGACCTCAACAACTCCCACTCCCCATCCCAGCCCCCGAAGACTCAATGGAAAAGAAAACCTCTAAACACATAACCCTATTAATCAAACAGGCCCTTTTGTCAATCTCTCAAAGGACTGCCTAAGACGAAGCAAGGCTACTTCTGGACTGTCTGAACAGGATGGAAACCATTCCAGAATACTGCTCCACCCTCCTCTTCTAACTTGCCAATTAGATTTATCACAATTTAAGGCAATGTTTCCAAGTCTGATTAAGGGGAAGGAGCAGGGAAAAGGAGGGCTGATAAAATCAGCTGAGCTCCTATTAGACTGAAAAGCAGGCACTGAAGACGGGCACAAAGTTCAACGGAAAGGTGGAAAGACTGCTGCCAAACCGTCCCCCCCTTAAAGTACTCTTGGTACAAATGTTAACCATGTACAGACCCAACTGGTCAAGGTGTGATATCCTAGGAAATCATCATCATGTAACATGCTAAATTCAACATTTCCATTCATGGCCCATAGGCAGAAAAATCAGTAATGACTGGTCAGGTTGGATCATATCAACTCTCAAACGCCAAGAAAATAACCAAAATTGAACTGGGTTCAAATATCAAGAGATTTACAGTAAATCCATCCCACTCTGATCTACCACTCTGCTGCAAAAGGGGCAGAGTTTGCAAATAAAAGTAATTTATCTCCAGATGGAACCACTAACTTCCCCAAAAACCAAATACTGAAGCCACACCATGTGATGCAATGGAGGATCTCAACCTAACCATAAATAGAACTGCATGCTACAGAAAGTGCTGTCTGTCCTAGTTTTTCAACAAGAAAATTGAAATTCCCATCAACTGTTTGATCACCAGTGCTTTGGTTTTTGTGGGCAATCTGGATCAAATTCTCGCCTTACTAAAAAGAAAAGCTAGCCACAAATTTCAAAATTAGTGTGATTAAATCACTGTGCCATGATGGACTTTCTGGTATGAATTTCTCTCTCCTCCTCATTAAGAAACTTACAGGTATAATAATTTCCACATGTATTTTTTTTTTTACAATTTTCCCTTTATGTTGATCTAACTGGAATCAAACAATGGCAAAAGGACAAAATAATCAACAGGACTGCTTCTGAGAAACCAAAGCACCCTCACAGTTAGTGAAGATTGTCCCCTGTGGAAAACTGCCAGCTTGGAAGGTGCCAGCCCACCTGAGCCCTCCTGCGACAAAACCTGCCCTCAATGGCCACAGCATTCCCCAGGGCCCAACACAAGCTGCTCCTCAGCCAAAGCAGAGAATCCCAGAGGCCCAACGATGGACTGTTACCTAAAACATTTTAACGAATGGTCATGGGACTCCCTTACTGACACAAACCAAAGAGGCAGAGAACAGAACATAGATTATAAAGGGCTTGTGTTGATGCTGTGGCCCTGAATAGAAAAGGCCCAAGGGTCTACTGACATGCTATGCAGAAGACTCTGAAGGAGTCAGCAGTGTAAGCATCTTATTCAAAAATAGCCTTTTCGGTGAATTAGTGAAACAAGGCTGAAAGAAACTCAAAAGGTACATACAACTAGCATCCTCAACCACCGTTAGCTATTTACTTTCTCCAAAATCACTGCCCAAAGAGTCAGGATGAGAGAGATGCATAGACACTTCTGTCTTGTCAAGAAAAGAGCAAAAAGTATCTGGTGCAAAACATTTTTCTTTTTTTTTTTTTTTTGCTTTTTGGAGGGCAATTGGGGTTAAGTGACTTGCTCAAGGCCACACCGCTAGTTTTTGTGTTAAGTTTCTAAGGCCGCATTTGAACTCAGGTCCTCCTGACTCCAGGGCCGGTGCTCTATTCACTGCACCACCTAGCCGCCCAAAACATTTCATTTCTGCTAAAGGTTTCATCTCTCTGCTTTCCTGGGAGAAGAAGCCAGTTCAGAAAAGTCTTTTTAGACTCTGTGATTAGAGAAACGTGCTCTTAAACTCCTGGGTGGCAAAGATAACCAGTGGCACTTAGTCCCAATTAGCCCCTTCTTACGAATCTCAAAATACAATCTATAAAGTGACGAAAGCTCTCTTCAGGAGCTAAGAAGGGCTCTTCAAAATAGCTTCTCAATACACTACTCTCAGGGTTTTAAAAGAATCTAAAAAATGAAGGATAAGCTGACTAAGCCCAGGATACTAAAGATGGGGTGATTTTTGTTTCAAATTGAAAAATGCCAGTCAGGAGCCATCACCAAATAAACAGAAATACAGTTTCAGAGGAAAATCTAAGGCGAGGGTCTGGTTCCTCAGCAAGGACACCATCAAACCACCACCTCTTCCACTATATCCAAAGTCAAATTGAATAAATTGGCCAAAGTGATCAGAGAGAATTGGCACCACCCACATGTGCCACACATATCAAAAAAAAAAAAAAAGCACTCCCTACAAGAGTCTTATCCATGTAGGAAAACGTCCTGCTTGGCTGTATTAAGGCAAAAGAAAAGGCTTAAAAATAATTCCAGAAAGTAAGATGTAATGGCTGGGATTTAGTCATGGTTCTTAATAAAACAGTAAAGGTTCTTGAAAGTGGACAAATATTTACTTTATCATGAGAAACACTATCCACAACAAAATGCAGATGATGGTAAAGAACGCTGGGGGATAAACAGTACTCACTATCTCCAATTCACAAAGTATTCAGTATGTCTTGGGACAAGGCTTCTCAAACCTTCAGACTTAATTCTATACAAACAAAAGGCCTTTGCAGAGCACCCATTTCAACTGCTAAATGACCTTAGTCCAAACTAGCACCAATCTAAACAGATTACAATTTTAAGTGGCTGTGACATGGCTGTCTAAGGTGTCAATCCTAAGGTATATCCCTTACACCTTGCACTCAGAGAATTATCTGGCTTAGTGTCTCACACCTCGTATCACAACATAAAGCATGGCATATATAAAAATTAATGCAATGTTAGCTTTTTAGACACAGACATGGAAGTGATCGTGAAGAGCATCATCTGAACTAGCGTATGGACAACACAGAGTGCAAGGCAAGCTTTGTGGTTAACAGGAAGAGGGCTAACGGACTCTATTTTCTTCTTCTGCCTCTACTTTGTATTGGTATGTGGTTCTCCTCCAAGAATCTCAGAGCATTCTGACATTCAAGTGGCAAGTATCATCAGCTTCATTTTTACAAATGAAGAAGCTTAGGCTGGAGGCTAAGTGCTTTGTCCAAAGTCTAAATGAGTCAGCAGAAGAACCTGGATGGCAGCCCAGGCTTCCAAACTCCCTAGCTGGCATTCTGGCCACTGGACTTTACTGCCTCCCCATAGGTTCTATTTATTAGAAACGGACACACCCAAGCTGAATCATTCATATTATTGTCTTCCAAGGAAATCCAGCTCCAGACAATCTGTCCCATACCCTCAGCTCTACAAGGCATTCTCTTTGTTGTTTGATCCCAGGCAGAAGAGCCTTCAGGGCACCTGTTTTCTGATCCATCCTCTACTGACTACAACAAGATTCATCACCATGCACGTCAAAGAGATTTCTGACATGACAGTACAAACTTCCCTGGAAAGGTGCCAGAAAGCCAAAGCCAGGCTCACCTCCCTCAATCTAACAGCTTCTAACACACTGGACTGCTCCTCTCGGTCTTGTTCTGATTTAGCTTTGTTCTGTATGTTTAAGTGGTGACATGCTCAATGTTCTTCTCCAAAGGTTACCGGCAAATATACAGGTCTATGTTACATACTACATATAAAGTACTTCAAGGAAGGGTGCGTGAATTTATACTCCTTTGACAATAAAGTGTGCATTTTGGTAAAAAGGCCTTATTTCAAAAGTGCATGCTGCTTCGAGTCATAGATACCAACGTCTGTGAGTCTTATCTCATCCTCCAGGAGCCACAGGAGATGAGAGATTCCCTTCCAGCAAGACTCCCTCTTTGATGAGGAGCAGACCATCAAGTTGTCAATGACTGAATATTCTTGAGCATTTCATCAAAAGCCTCTGGGGAAGGGGGCTCAGCATTCTGGAAAGTGGCCTTGATCCTGCTGTAGAGACTGAAGGATTTCAGTTCCAGCCAGATGAACCCAAAGCGATCCTCGTCAAACAAAATGAAGATGCCTGGAGTCCTCTCCGGACTGGTGAAGCCGTGTCCTGCTATCAGGCCTGTGCCATAGAAACTAAGGGCAGAGAAAAGAAAGAGACGATGAGGGGAAAAATAAAGCGGATGAAGGAAAGAGAAAAATAAGAGAAACCTTCTAAAGACATACAAATAATGCTTTGGGAGAGGGAAGGAAATACTCAGATTTTAGTCAAACTCAAAGGGCTTTTAGGTAAACCCGGTTTTTACACATCTGAGAAGCATCAGGAATGACTATGCCAGAAGGGAGCTATGTTTTCCACATGAGGGAATCTAAAGGGCTGTGTGCTCTAGCAGCAGGTGCTACACCAATACAACAAGCCACTGTCATGGAAAAAAAGACCCAGTTCACAGCAAAGAGAAAAGGTGTTAGGTTACGATGGTCTTTTCTAGTCATGAGGTCATTACCAGGGCAGTAACGCTTTGGCTTTTTTTCTCACCTATGTCTCTGCTAAACCTAATTACGACTGATATAATAGTAATACATTAGACCAAGCATTAACCAATAGCAAACACGTGGAGAATGTTTACCATAAGCCGGTGAGTTTATGAAGCTCCAGAGTTGTATCAGCAACTGTGTATGTGCACAGGAGTGTAAATGCAAAGAATGAAACAACCCCTGTTCTCAAAACACTTATATTCTATCAGAGGAAAAGACCTACGTCCACACATAATACGTAGAACATCACAGTGAGTCCCATGTTCCAGCTTCATCCAAGAGCGATTTTAGGATGACAGGACTCATCTGGGTCTCATGCCACGTTTTCTATAGATCTGTTTCTGCTTCCAATGCCTTTTGCTATTGAACAAGGGGATATCACTCACAATCTTTTCCTATTCTCCCCTCTAATGTTTTACAAATAAGTTTCTAAACCAATGTTGTCCTTGGCTGCCACATCTCTAAGGTGGGCATGGAGAAGTATTTGCTCCATAAAAAGGTTTCTGAGGTCATCTGTCCTTGCCGTTATAACGGCCTCACATCAACTTAAGCTTTTGCTGGAAATGGTGACAAACAAGGTCAATATCTTTGCCTTTCTCCATTTCCTTTTTTTTTTTCAGTATCAAACAACTCGTGTGAATAGTTCTGGTTGAAGCTACTGTAACTTTTCAGCGTTATCTTCTTTATCCTTCTAATTTGATGTGGATTTTGATCTTAATAGTCTGACTACACAGAAAAAGCTGATTCTGATGACTCTCATGGATTTATAATACCCCAATTCATGTTTTATCTGTTAAGATAGTTAAATTTTGGGGGGGGGGGGTTTAGAGGGCAAATGGGGTTAAATAACTTGCCCAAAGTCATACGGCTAGGTTTTTGTTTGAGTGTGTGTTAAGTATCTGAGGCCGGATCTGAACTCAGGTCCTTCTTACTCCAGGACGGTGTCTACTCATTGTGCCACCTAGTCACCCCCCCCCCCAGTTAATTTAATTTTGTGATTTAAAAAGTTACTTACTGAGTGTATTCTATGTGAATATAAAGTAATGAAGCCCTAACCCCTCGCAGTCTTAAAAATAAACCTCCTAGAATCAATCCTTTGCATTAATGACCTGCATTACAGTGACCTGTCATGACCAGCATGCAGAAACACTGCATGAGACCGGTGGCCGTGATCAAGACAAGGTGAAAAAGAAGGTAAGCTCTCAGGAAACAAGAAGGAATGCTTGCCTACGCTAGAGCATGAGCTGAAAGGCCTGGCTGGACAAGTACGTCTCGGAGACACAGGGAGAAGCATTCATCTCAAATCTTTTCACAGTACTGCGTAAATCTGGAGCCAACAAAAAGGAGAGAGGCAAACCAGCCCTCGCTGGTGGTCCCTCTGTGGTAACACTCTTTCACGTGCCAAAGAAGGGCACAAAGAGACATGGAAAGCAGGAGGACGCGAAGAAACTAAGAGCTAACCCTAGAAATCTGTTAGTAGATGCCATAGGTCATATACTCTTCTGCAATGCTGAGAGAAGAGGGTGTAGCAGGGCATTCCCACATCCAGAGGCTCTCCCAAGTGCTCCCAAGTCCTGCCTTAAGGCCTCCAAAGCACAGAACCCACCTAGAGAACATGGGAGCTCACCTGACTTCAGCTGCTCCCCACTGGCTCTCCCCATAGTGGAGACCTAAAATTCGCCAATCACCATGCAATGGACAGGTCAGAACTCTACCACATCTCCCAATTCACAACTAAGAAGACAAAGCCGGGCCCACCCTCATCCCCAGATGGGTCCCCCTCATTTCTTACCACATCCGACATGTTCGAGGATAGTCTTCATTTCTGGAGATCACTCCTGCAGGTAACACAAAAGGCTGCCCAGCCTCGGATGGAGCTGGCTCTGGGGCTGCTTGTGGCATGCCTCCCGCAGCTTCCACACTCTTCTCAGTCCCACCCCCTCCTTCTGCACCCACAGAGGGCGTGGGCACAGGCTGCTCCGGTTTCTGGTAAGCGGAGCCTGGTGGACATTCTCTGGCACTTGGTCGGGCACGGCCCTGCCCTTCCTCCTGACCCTCTTGCTGCTGCTGCTGTTCCTGACGGACCTGTTCTCGTACCTCCAGGATGATACGAGAGAGCTCATTAAAGTTTCGTAGGTTCTCAACATCCGGCAGCTGGATTCGGTGCATGAGGTCAATTTCCACAGTTTGCTGGCCAGCAGGAATATTGGGATCTCCCTACAAGAAGAGTCAAGAAATCAGCAGAATGTTATCAGGAGTAACCTGGGAAACATGTACTGACTCCTTTGACGGTTCAGCTTCTTCTAAAGACTAAAGTATCTCTCTCCTCTCTCCCATTCGGCTACTAAAAACACCCTGCAACAAAGGAAAATGTTTTAAATGAGTTTTGTTAAGTCTGGTTCCCATTCCAGAGTAGCCCACTGGGTTACCAGGTCCAGTCCTTTCACTGTCAGCGATTCTGGGGGTTACAGAACACAGGAAGGAAAATCTTTTTTATTTTTATTCTATTTTAAATTTATTCGTTTCAGTTTCCAACATTCACTTTTGTAAGATTTTGAGTTCCAAATTTTCTTCTCCCTCCCTCCCTTCCCCTACCCCCTCTCCAAAAAGGCAAGCAATCTGATACAGGCTATACAAGTACAATCATATTTCCATACTGGTCATGTTGTGAAAGATGAATCAGAACATAAAGGGAAAACTATGAGAGAGAGAGAGAGAGAGAGAGAGAGAGAGAGAACGAGAGAGAGAGAGAGAGAGAGAGAGAGAGAGAGAGAGAGAGAGAGAAAGAAAGAGAGAAAGAAAGAGAGAAAGAGAGAAAGATGCTTCAATGTGCATTCAGACTCCATAGTTCTTGCTCTGGATGTGGATACCATTTTCTATCATGAGTCTTTTGGAATTGTCTTTAGATTACTGCATTGCTGAAAAGAGCCAAGTCTATCATAGTTGGACATTGCACAGTGTTGATGCTACTGTGTACGATGTTCTCCTGGTTCTAATCACTTCATGCAGCATCAGTTCATGTAAATCTTTGCAGGTTTTTCTGAAGTCTGCCTTCTCCTCATTTCTTATAACACAATAGTATTCCATTACATTCATACACCACAACTTATTCAGCCATTCCCCAATTGATGGGCATCCCCTACATTTCCAATTCTTGGCCACAACAAAACGAGCTGCTGGGGAGGCTAGGTGGTGCAGTGAACAGAGCACTCACCCTAGAGTCAGGAGGGCCTGAGTTCAAATCCAGCCTCAGACACTTAACACTTACTAAACTGTATGACCTTGGGCAAGTCACTTAACCCCAATTGCCCTGCCCTCCCCCCT
This sequence comes from Gymnobelideus leadbeateri, assembly GCA_011680675.1. Classification (NCBI taxonomy): domain Eukaryota; kingdom Metazoa; phylum Chordata; class Mammalia; order Diprotodontia; family Petauridae; genus Gymnobelideus; species Gymnobelideus leadbeateri. Next base: position 686,853 of record WOXC01007555.1, read on the forward strand.
CCAAAAAAGAAAAAAACGAGCTGCTATAAATATTTTTGTACATGTGGATCCTCCTCCTTTTTTTATGACCTCTTTGGGATACAGACATAGTAGTGGTATATGCCCTTTGGACATAGCTCCAATTGCTCTCTGGAATGGTTGGATTCCACCAATAATACATCAGCGTTCCAATTTTCCCTTTCCTTTTTTGTCCTATTAGCCAATCTGATAGGTGTGAGATGGTACCTCAGAGTTGTTCTAATCTGCATTGCTCAAATCAATAGTGATTTAGAGCATTTTTTTTTATCTGACTATAGATAGGCTTTCATTTCTTCATCTGAAAACTGCTTGTTAATATCCTTTAACCATTTATCAATTGGGGAATTAATTGTATTCTTATCCATTTGACTCAGTTCTCTATATATTTTAGAAATGATGCCTCTATCAGAAACACTGACAGTAAAAATTGTTTCCCATCTTTCTGCTTTCCTTCTAATCTTGGTTGCACTGGATTTGTTTGTGCAAAAACGGTAATTTTAATTTAATGTAATCAAAATCATCCATTTTGTATTTCATAATGTTCAGTCTCTTGTTTGGTCACAAATTCTTTCTCCATAGATCTGACAGGTAAACTATTCCTTGCTCTCCTAGTTTTCTTATGGTATCAGTCTTCATATCTAAATCATGTACCCATTTTGGTATAGGGTGTAAGATGTTGGTCTATGCCTAGCTTCTGCCTTACTATTTTCCAGTTTTCACAGCAGTTTTTGTTAAATAGTGAGTTCTTATCCCAGAAGCTAGAGTCTTAGGTTTATCAAATAGTAGATTATTATAGTCATTGACTATTATGTCCTGTGTACCTAACCTATTCCACTAAATGATGACTGCTGATTTACAATACAATTTTAAGATCTGGTACAGCTAGGTCACCTTCCCTTGCATTTCTTTTCATTAATGCCCATGATATTCTGGACCTTTTGTTCTTTCAGATGAATTGTTATTGTTTTTTCCTAGCTGTATAAAGTAAAATTTTGGTAGTTTGATTGATATAGCAATGAATAAGCAAATTAATTTAGGCAGAATTGTCATTTTTATTATATTAGCTTGGCCTACCCACACAAGCAACTGGTATTTTTCCAATTATTTAGATCTAACTTTATTTGTGTGAAAAGTGTATTATAATTGTGTTCATACAGTTCCTGGGTTTGTTCTGGCAGGCAGACTCCCAAATATTTTATAATGTCTACAATAACTTTAAATGGAATCTCTCTTTCTATCTCTTACTGCTGGACTTTGTTAGTTATATACAGAAATGCCAATGATTTATGTGGGTTTATTTTATATCCTGCAACTCTGCTAAAGCTGTCTATTATTTCAAGTAAATTTTTACTTGATTGTCTAGGATTCTCTAGGTATACCATCATGTCATCTGCAAAGAGTTATATCTTTGCTTCTTCAATGCCCATTCTAATTCCTTCAATTTCTTTTTTTTTTCTCTTATTACTAAAGCTAACATTTCTAGTACATTATTGAATAACAATGGTGACAATGGGTATCCTTGTTTCACCCCTGATCTTATAAGGAAAGATTCTAGCTTATCCCCATTACATATAATGCCTGTTTATGGTTTTAGACAGATGCTACTTATCATTTTAAGGAAAATCCTATTTATTCCTGTGCTCTCTAGTGTTTTTAATAGGAACGAGTGCTGTATTTTGTCAAAAGCTTTTTCTGCATCTATTGAGATATATAATTTCTGTTAGTTTTGTTATTAATATAGCCCATTATGCTGATAGTTTTCCTAATATTGAACCAGCCCTGCATTCCTGGCATAAATTCCACCTGGTTGTAATGTATTATCCTCACAACAAATTGATGTAATCTCTTTGCAAATTGATATAATCTCTTTGCTAACACTTTATTTAAAATTTTTGACTGCCTTTCAGGTTAGAAGCAGAGAGGGTTCTGCAGCCATAGTGCCTCTCCCCAAGAAGGCACCCAGATCTGAACAGGACTGGAACCCAGAGGGAAAATAAAGGAAAATATAGCAGTTCTGATATGGCAAAGGTAAAGTCAATATTCTAGGAAGTCCTTCCAAAACAAGGGCTGTGGAGGATTTGGCATGCAAACCCAAACTTCTGCCACTAAAATCTCTGACTTTTCAAAAATTAGAGAACATGCAGCAAACAGCACAAGAAACTATTTACCACCAGGAAACGGTAGAAAAGGAACAGCACCAAACAAACCAATGAATGATTTATTCATCAATTTTTGTTACTTTTATTTGCTATGACAGTTTTTCAAAATAATTCACATTTGTTTCCTAAAGCTATAATTTATATTTAAAGTTAAAATTCATTTAAAATAAGGGAATAAGTATAAGATCTTTAATACCCTGTTTAGTGATTGTTTGAATTCTAAGTTCTACTACAAGATTGCTATTTGTCTAGGTGTTGTTCAGCATTCCTATTTTTATCAATTTTAGAGATCCAACAACCCATAAATTCTGTAACTTCATGAAAATTCTACACATTGGCCTTTTGCATGCTATATCAAGGCTTAAAGTGTTTTCAGTGTGCATATTTGTTTTTCAATGGAGAGTGTGGGGAAGAGAAAAGAAATACTTAAAAAACACAATTATAAAGATACTACATAAGCATATACACATATAGACACATAATTTATGTACACATGAACACACACATACAGTTACAGCCATTCTTTCTTGTTCAACAGAAGCAAAACAAATGTAGCAATACTACTAAACAATAAAAGGCTGTCTGCTTTCTTAAGTACATATAATGCTAGTAGTCACCTTTACAGGTTTTCAGACCTAAAACAATAATAGTAGAAAAGAGAAGTGGGGAATCCTAAGATCTTTTTAATCATTAGTCTAACTACATATTAGTTTTTAAAAAAGAATAGAAAGTTTAGATAAGCTACAAAAGGCCTAAGAACAAACTGTTATTCAGCTCTGAGCTAATGAAAGAAGGTCTATAATTTCTATCAATAATAAATTAAGAGTTCTAAATATGTCTATTTCAACTTGGTATAGAATAATTTAAGACAGGCCTTCAGGCTTTCTTTGCTATATAATTGGACTGAGTCTGAGATTACACAACGGGCATGCAGTATTTTCAACAAGGATTAAAAATATGACCTATGATATCCTCAGATTTTGTTATTTAACAAAGCCAATGCTCCATTTCTATAACTGTCAAGAGTGTGGGTGGGGTTAAATCTCATGCATATTTCTAAACACAAGTTTCATCTACTCCTAGGTCAAATTCTAAAATGTTAGGGAGAATCTTTTGAAGTCATATAGGTTTTCCTATTTCATTGAATATCCATCTTTTCCTCTGAAGGATTATGCTCAATTTTGCTGGGTAATTGATTCTTGATTGTAATCCAAGCTCCTTTGCCCTCCAGAATATCATATTCCAGACTGTCCAATCCTTTAACACAGAAATTAAGTCTTGTGTAATCTGGCTGTTTACGGTATTTTCTCCTTGACCTGATAATCCTGGAATCTGGCTACAATATTCCTTGGAGTTTTCATTTTGGGATTTCTTTCAGGAGATAATTAGTGTATTCCTTCAATGGCTATTTTACCCTCTGGTTCTAGGGTATCAGGGAAGTTTTCCTTAATAATTTCTTGAAAGATGCTATCTAGGTTCTTTTTTTTTTAATCATGGCTTTGATATAGACCTTTAATTCTTAAATTATCTCTCCTGTATATTTTTCAGGTCATTTGTTTTTCCAATGAAGCATTTTACAATTTCATCTATTTTTTTTATTCTTTTGATTTTGTTCGACTCTTTCTTGATGTCTCAAAGTCATTAGCTTCCACTTGCCCAATTCTAATTTTTAAGGAATTATTTTCTTCAATTAGCTTTTGTACCTCCTTTTCCATGTGGCCAATTATACAATTTTAGGCATTTTCTTTAGTGGGGTTTTTTCCTGGCCAACTGTATTTTTTAAGGAACTATTTTCTTCGGTCAATTTCTACCCTTCCTTTTCCAAGCTACTGACTTCTGCACATACCTCTCATTCCTTTTCCCAATTTTTCCTTTACCTCTCTTATTTGACTCTGAAAATCCTTTTTGAGCTCTTCCAAGAAGGCTTTTTGGGCTTGAGATCAATTCATCTTTCCCTTTGAGGTTCCACATGCAGGTATACTGATAATGTTGTATTCTTCTGAGTTTGTGTTTTGATCTTCCTGTCACCATAGCAATTTTCTATAGACAAGGTTCTTCTTTGCTTCTTGCTCATTTTTTTTTTTTTTGCCTATTTCATGGCTTTAAAAGTTGAGCTTCTCCTGCTAGGGCATAGAGTGCACTTTCCCAAATTTCTTGAGCTATGGTATAGGACCTGACCATTGGCTTTATGTGCTGAGGCCTCAGGTGCTAGTAGCTTGTTCACTGCACTGGAGTGGCCCAGCCTAGTTATACCTATTGTCACATAGTTTCCAGGGTTGGCAACTTGCCTTCTGCTTTGAACTAGAGGCCTCACAGCTGGTCTGCTATGGCACTGCTCTTCAGGGCCAAGACTGAGGAGCCTCAGTTGCTGACCTGTGCTGGGGCTGAAAGCCTCCCATGGCTTACCTGAACACCATCTTCACTGAGTTGTGCTCCCTTTTACCCAAGTGAGAAGACCTTTCCTGAAGTCCTTCTAAATTATTTCAAGGTGGAAAACTGTTTCACTCCATCTTTTTGTAGGTTCTGTCACTCTAGAATCCATTTAGAGGCTTGATTTAATGTTGTTTCTGAGGGAAACTGAGAAGCACTCCAGGCAACTCTCTGGCTTCTCTCCACCCTCTCCAGGGAGGAAAATCTTGTAAAACCAACATGAATCCCATGATGCCCATCTATTTGCTCCTATGTCACTTTGGTATTCATAATGGTATTCATGCTGTGCATCTTTGGTCAAAAGTTCATAGTAAAAATCAATGTAAATGTGGGGATATATACAGTCTAGCTAAATTAGAAGTGATTAGCAATTATGCAACTAATTTGTGTTAATCCATGAAAAAATACTGTTGGTGGTGAGGGAGTATATGTACAAAGTTCTGAAGATATCTTAAACTTTTAAAGAATGTAAGAACTCCAAAGAAGAGAATGTGAACCTGGGCTAAACTAAACAGCTGGGCTAATCAGTCTGCTAGAAAAGTTATCTCTTAAAAGGACAAAAAAAAATGGTAGGGATACGCTGGGGTTAGGTGGGGAGGGGGAGTACAGAGATAAGCTGAGGATTCCTGTCCCAAACAAAGTGGAACTTAAGGAGGAAATTTCTACAAACAGGGTTCAGTGGACAAAGGCTGAGATGTGGGGGTCAGGTAGCAGTAAGGAAAACAGTTCCAACCTGAAATCCCTGGGGCAGATCTGAGGACACATCCCCACCCAGCCTACCCACTAAAAATACTACCAGCTCTCCACAAAACTGAGGGCTTAGAGAACAAGCTGTCACTCTTGATCAGAGGTTGAAATGGGGTAAACTAGCAAGAAATAACTCTGACCTTAAAGGTGAAGACAGAAGAAGTAATCAGCCAGGAGGGAAGCAATCAGAGGAATTAAAAAGTTTGAGCTGCCTAGAAAGCTGCCCAGAAATTTATGTGGGACTTGACTGGGTTAAAAAGTGGACTGAGGGGGAGGCTAGGTGGCGCAGTGAGTAGAGCATCGGCCCTGGAGTCAGAAGGACCTGAGTTCGGATCCGGCCTCAGACACTTAATGCACACACAAATAAAAACCTAGCCATGTGACCTTGGGCAAGTTGCTTAACCCCAATTGCCCTCCAAAAGGCAAAAAAAAAAAAAAAAAAAAAGTGGACTGAGCCAAATTCGCTCACAATGGAAAAATGTCTCTGGTTCTGTGCATATTCTCCTATGATGGGTGGCTGAAGGTGGTGAATGAGTAGAAAATTCAACCCACCTTTTGCCTTACAACTGCCTGGGGGGGGTGGGGGAGGTTGAGAAGAACAGCTCGTTCTCTACAAAAATGCCTCCGTGACCTTACTTGTCTGAATAGGGTCCATCGGGTCTACTGGTCCTTGACACCTCCCCAGTACTGGGAGGCAGTCCTGAAAAACACAGCCAATCATCAATAGGCTGGCTCCCCTTGAGATATTTGACTGAAACAGTCTGACTTCATCGAATCCCAGAACACAAGAATTAGAAAGGACTTTATTAGCAGTTCCAAGGTCAGCTGTTCTAAAAACAAACCAACAAATTTATAGCTAGAAGGCACCTAAAAGATCATTTTTTACAACTTTTTTTTTTACAACAATCATAGGACACAGTAGTCCAAATAGGGTTCAGAACATGTGAACATGTGACATCATCAGCAAGGACAAATTTGTAAAACATCTTGTCCAAAGCGATTAAGAATAAGACAAAAAGGGGCGGCTAGGTGGCGCAGTGAGTAAGAGCGCCGGCCTCGGAGTTTGGATGACCCGAGATCAGATCCAGCCTCAGAAAATGAGCACCCACACATAAATAATGACTAGCCGTGTAACCCTGAGCAAGTTACTTAACCCCAATTGCTTTAAAAAAAAAAAAAAGAATAAGACAAAAGAACTCACAGCTCAAGTAGAGAGAACAGTGTGTCATTTCTGTGCACAAAGAGAAACAATTCATCTAAAGCCACCTGTCCTTAAAGCTGAGATCACCTGAACTAATCCCTCGAAGGCAGGGGAAACTGTGAACAACCCGCCAGTCATGATCCTGCTGGAGTTTAGATTCCCAAATATAAAGCTGCTAAAAAGCACTAAATGCAGCAGCTAGTCTTTCCATACGGCATTAAATTTACGAAGTACCTCACATACACTATCTCACTTAAACCTTACCAATGCTCTGTGTGATAGGGACTATCTCATTTGACAGATGAGAAAACTGAGGGGCAGAGAGGCTAAGAGACTTACCCTAAGTTATACAATATGAGAAGTGGAACCTGAACTCAAGACTCTCCTGACTCAGCATCCAAACAATTTCACTTTTCATCCACAAGAAGGAGCACTCAGGCAAGCTAACCACTAATGTCTGATGAACAGAGACTCTCAGGCTTCATCCCCCTTCCTGAAGGTCACTTGTCCTGAGAACAACTCTTACTAGATCCTGCTTACCTGAAGGTGGAGGATGGGGCCTAACGGATGAAGACACTCAAGTCTGCAGGGACACCTGCCCCAGGTCACATAGAGAGGGAGAAGCAGAGCCAGGATTCAAATCCAAGTCCTACAGCAGCGATGGATCTAAGTTCAAATCCCAAGTCTGCCTACTACAATCAAGGCCATGCTTCAGCAAGTCACATGCCCCTCTCTGAGCCTTGCTTTTTTCAGATGTAAAATCTAAGAGTAGGACTCGACAATTTCCAAGGTCTCTTCCATTTCTAAATCTATGAGAGGATCATAAGCTCTCCAACACTAAGGGATCTTTCTACCACCTTGTTCAGCTCACATTATTCCCTGACCTGATCACAACAAGAAAAAGTAAATGCTATAAATTACTCTGAAGTCAAAGGAGCCAGACTGCCACACAGGCAAGGAGATGATGGCAACAGCCTTACCGTTATCTTTGTTCCTTTGGCACATTTCCCATGGAAGCTCAGCATGACGATCTCTAAACCATGACTCCCATAAGTTCCCTTGAAGAGGCCTGGCTTGATGAGATCATCGGGTCTTCTAGGAGGGAGGTAGATCCTTCTATATGTCAGACAATTGCTGAAGATGGAAACCAAACAAACAAAAATCAGCAGAGCAGTGACATCATCACAGTTTCTGAATTCTTGTAAGAAACTATCAGCTATCTTTCCTCTTTAAAATTCTGGGAATAAAAAAAAAGATTCTCTTAAAATTCTGGGAATATCGTGGTTTGTCTGGCCATGGAACTACTAAGACATTCGCTCCAAGAAGATAATCTCCATGACCCCCCCCCACCATAGTTCATCAGTCTTATCACCAAGTCCCATCCAAAAACCCCTCCTCAGCACATAGCAAAATATGTCATCAATTTATAGAAGAATCCTTTAAAAACCAGTAAAGTCATTTTGTTGTTGTGCTGCAACATCCCATATCTAGTTCCAAGAACTCCTTGATTCTTCATCCCTGGCTAAAAATCACACGTCACCTTGAGGAAGAATCATATGACACAGTAGTCCAAACAGGGTTTAAAACATGTGAGTATCTAAGACGTCATCAGCAAGGACAAGATTTGGAAAACACCTTGTCCAAAGGGGATAAGAATAAGACAAAAGAATTCACAGCTCAAGTCGAGAGAACAGTTTGTAATGTCTGTGCACAAATACAAGTTCAAGAATCTGATCTCACTGGTATGATCTCATAATCCATCTGTAACTCAATAGATGAGGCTTGGGAAGCTGCCTAAGGCTCAAGGAAGTGAAGGGACCTACCTGCATCACAAAACTAGGAAAGACCAAGAGGAAGGATCTGAAACCAGGTCTTCCTGACTCCAAACCCAATACTCCATCCACTATACCACACACAAAGGAAAAATAGCTAAGCAACATTTTTATATACACTGTATATATTTTTGAACACATATACAGAAAGTGAAAGACTTAAGAAGTCTGACTAATGCAATGACTAATGATGATCCAGAGAACTGATGAAGCATGCTATCTACCTCCTAACAAAAGGGTAGGTGATGGAACCTGAGGGACAGATTTGAAATAAAGATCTTTTGGACACAGCTAATGTGGAACTTAGTTTTCCTTAACTATCCATATTTGTTACAGGGGCTCTGTTTTTCTTTTTTTTCCCTAGAAAGAGGGAGAGAAAATAGATGTTTGTCAATTGAAAAAATTTAATGTTTAAAGTGAACACACATATCTGTATCTATCAATACATATACATACACACACACACATATGTGTGTGTATTAAGAAATAAAGAGGGGGCAGCTAGGTGGCACAGTGAGTAGAGCACCGGCCCTGGAGTCAGAAGGACCTGAGTTCGGATCCGGCCTCAGACACTTAACACACACAAACAAAAAATCTAGCCCTGTAACCTTGAGCAAGTTACTTAACCCCAATTGCCCTCCAAAAAGCAAAAAAAAAAAAAAAAAAAAAAGAAATAAAGAGAAAATACAGAGAAAGAAGAAGAAAGATACAGAGAGAGAAAGAAATTTCATTAAATTCTAATTCTGATGTAAGGAGAGACAGACAGACAGACAGATTCCACTAAAGTCTACCTCTGATGTATAAACTCCGGAGGTCCTACCAAACCAGGAAAGTATCCAGTACAAACCTGGTGAAAAAGCAGTTGTCTGACATCTGAGGACTAGTCTAAGTACAGAAGAGAGGGTCATGATACGAAACGAACTGACAGATCCAGCAATTCTCAAAGACTTCCCTACCAAGCAACAGAAAGGCTGAAATGCATGACCCCTGGAAGGAATGTACACACACTGATTCAATTACAGACCACTAAAGTGCTGCAGGGTGCATATACAAACATAAGCATGTTATATGAGTATTTGGGTATTTGTTTTGCATAGACAAAAATCCAAACACTCAAAGTCCTCTCAAACAAGCAAGTCATTTGTGGAACTGTACTGGAGAGCTTCATCAGCTTCAGAGGAGGCAGGATATAACCAGGACTTCTTTATATGATGCTGACACTTACTCATACTGACTGGTATAAATGAATTTCATCAAGATAAGTTCTTGCATGTGTTCATGAAAAATGTCTTCCAAGGTCCGTCCCCATTCTTCTCTCAGCCATGTTCGGAATTCCTGCCAAAATAATGAAATTTATAAAACTCTCCCATCTCCCAGCTGTTCAGTAACAGATTATGTACTAGTATATTTCCACTGTGTACTGGAATAAAACATTTAACTCTTAAAAACTACACAAACTTACATTGGTTTATACAAAACTCTTAGTTCCTAATTCTGCAAAGTGTTTTTCTATATTATTTAGAATTAATCCCAACATTCAGCAGATTCAGATTTTACTTCCAAATTATTACAATTTGTCAACTGTTTGAGTATTTTACTTTCCCTAATCCAAGCAGGTTAACAAAAACAAATCAACTGCCCATTGTGATGGTGTTCTTTGAAAGAAGGGCATTGTTAAAGGCCAAAGAAACATTAACATAAATGTGAAAATGAAAACGTAGATGGGATTATAACATATAAACACTTTACTATAAATGTTGTGAATGATACCAAAGACAAGACCTTGGGTTGAGTTGGAACTTGGCTTTCTTTGAGCACAAAGAAAACATCAATTACAACCCTAAGATTACCAACCAATCCAAACAAACCAGGAAAAAAAATCTCTAAAGTATATTTGTTCCAAAAACAAATTAGAGCACTGGGCCTAGGAGCAGAGGAGGAAGTGACCAAAAACAACTTCTAAACAGAAGCAATAGTTCCAAGCTCTGGGTAAAATCAGGAACAAACCCAGAACTCTGCTCAGTAAATATATGGCCTATGGGCTGAGTGCCAATTTATGGCAAACTGCAGCATGAGGTGGTTTTTAACAGTCCAGTGGTTGAGGGAACATGTTGTCTTCTAGCCCCTCCTCCCGGCCAGTTATTCTCCACCCTAGGGGTCCACTGGTACTTGATGTCCATGGACTTCAAGGAGTTTAAAAAATAAATTTGGCATGCCTCTTGGGAAAGATTACCACTACTTACAGCTGGCACTCAGTAAGTATGTACTAATAGTCTGATGAAGCCATGAGCTCATTTAATGAGGTAGGTTTATCCCTTCTCATCTCACATCACTAATAAAAGGCATCCCAAGCATAACGATTCATAAAGGTTATTATGAATGATTAGATTAAAAATCCAGTTGGATGGCTAATACAGAAAATATTTTTTACACGGCTTCACATGTATATTGGTCATTATACTGCTTGCCTTCTCAATAGATGCGGAAAGGACTGGAGGGGAAAAATTTTGGAACTCAAAAAAAAATTTTTTTTAAAGTTATGTTAAAGGGGGCGGAGTCAAGGTGGTGGAGTAGAAACACCACTTCCTCGGAGCTCCAGCCCACATCACTTCAAAATTATGTAAAAGGGGGACTCTGAACGACCTCTGGAGCTCCAGAACCCACAAAATGACACAGAGAAGCTAACTTCCCACTGAGGGCAGTCCTGCAGCCTAGCAGGGAATGGCCAGCACAGAGCTCTGGGAGCTGAGCCCAGGTCCACTTGAGTAGCGGTTTTACCCGAGGGCGGCCAGACCAGCAGTCTGGAGGGACCCCAGAACACAAGCAGCTGTGGTTTTTCCAGAATTATCAACACACAGATGCCTAGGACAAAGTAAGAGGTCAGTGCCCTATGGACTTTGGGACTGGTTGGGAGAATGCGTCAGCTTCTTCCCCTGGGGGCTAGAAGCTGCTGAGGAGCCAGGCAGCTCTTGGCCTGTAGGGGGGTCCGGCAATCAGTTTGGGGGTATGCGCTCTTGCTTTACCCTTCTTGGATCTGGATTGCGGTCTGGGGTGGAAGCCTTGGGGCGTGTGACCAGCTTGCCAGAGTGTGTGGAGGCTTCACAGAGGCCACCCAACTAATACCTCCAGAAGTTGAGAAGACCCCAACGTTTGGGACGGAAGTTCCCCTGGCTGGTGGCAAAGTCCTACTGTAGCAACAAGCCCAAAAGTCAAGTAATTAAGTGGCAACACGCCTAGGCAAAGGAAACATAATAAACAGAAAAATGCAACATTAGACTCCTATTTTGGGGGCAAAGAGGATCAAAGCATGGAACAGGAGGAGGACTGTGAGGTCAGAACCCCTGCACCAAAAGCCCCAAATGAAAATACAAGCTGGCTACAGGCCATAGAAGACCTTAAGAAGCAGATAAGAGAAGTGGAGGAAAAATTGGAAAGAGAAATGAGAAGGATGTAGGAAAAGTATGAAATGAGAGTCAACAGCCTGACTGAGGAAAATAACATCTTAAAAAACAGACTAACTCAAATGGCAAAAGAGGCTCAAAAAGGCAATGAGGAGAAGAATGCCTTAAAAAGCCAAATTTGCCAGATGGAAAAAGAATCTCAAAAGCTCACTGAGGAGATTCCTTCCTTCAGAATTAGACTGGAGCAAATGGAAGCTAGTGACTTTATGAGAAATCAAGATGCTGTTAAACAGATCCAAACAAATGAAAGACTAGAAGGCAATGTGAAATATCTCATGGGAAAGGCCACTGACCTCTGGAAAACAGATCCAGGAGAGACAATCTAAAAATTATTGGATTACCTGAAAACCATGATCAAAAAAAGAATCTAGAAACCATCCTTCAAGAAATTCTCAAGGAAAACTGCCTTGATGTTTTAGAACCAGAGGGCAAAATAGAGATTGAAAGAATCCACAGATCACCTCCTGAAAAAGATCCCAAAAAGAAAACTCCTAGGAATATTGTAGCCAGGTTCCAAAATTCACAGATCAAGGAGAAAATATTACAAGCAGCCAGGAAGAAACAATGTGAATATTGTGGAAACACAATCAGAAAAGTGAGGTTAAGATATGAGAGAGTAATGTGGTGAGGGGGAATGGGGAGAGACAATGGGGTGAACTGTCTTGTGTAGAGGAGGCAGGGGAAGGTGGCTGCAGGGGAGGGGAGGAACAGGAAGACAAAAAGGCAAAACCATATTCTCACTGAATCTGGACCAGGGAGAGAATGACATGCATACTAAATAGGGTGTCCCACCCTACAGAAGCGTGGGGGGGAAGGGGGATGGGGAAAGGTGTTGTAGGGGAGGGCGGGCTGGGGGGGAGGGAAGTTGGAAGCACCCACTTTTGAAAGGGGACAGGATCAGGGGTGGCTAGGTGGCGCAGTGAGCAGAGCGTCGGCCCTGAAGTCAGAAGGACCTGAGTTCGGTTCGGGCCTCAGACACTTAACACACACAAACAAAAACCTAGCCATGTGACCTTGGGCAAGTTACTTAACCCCAATTGCCTGCAAGAAAGAAAGAAAGAAAGAAAGAGAGAGAGAGAGAGAGAGAGAGAGAGAGAGAGAGAGAGAGAGAGAGAGAAAGAAAGAAGGAAGGAAGGAAGGAAGGAAGGAAGGAAGGAAGGAAGGAAGGAAGGAAGGAAGGAAGGAAGGAAGGAAGGAAGGAAAGAAAGAAAGAAAGAAAGAAAGAAAGAAAGAAAGAAAGAAAGAAAGAAAGAAAGAAAGAAAGAAAGAAAGAGGACAGGATCAAGGTAGGCAGTGGACCAGGTGGAAGGTGGGATGGGAGGGAGGGAAATACAGTCAGTCTGTTACCATATATCTACTATGGTAATGTTTAGCATAGCTACACATGTACAGCATATACTTACTGAGCTACTTATCTTCCTTTTAAAATCAAATTTTTAAAAAAATATATCAATACTATGATTAATACTATTTTGCATATAATTGGGAGATAAGACGTGCAGGCAATGGGGCTCGGGGATTCACCTCGATCTCCTGGAAAAGTTGAAGGGGGTATGGGAGAAGAGATGGGAGAGAGCAGATTGGCTGAGGGGATATCTTGTATGACTGTTATTCTGGGGTGGTGGGTAGGGGGAAATGAGGAAAAAATTGTAACTCAAAATCTGATGGAAATGAATGATGTAAACCAGAAGTTAATAAAGCATTTGGGAAAAAAAATTAAGTTATGTTAAAAATAAAGAACTAAAAACAAAAATTTAAATTAAAAAAAACTAGTTGGGTACCAAATTCACTCATTTTACTTCTGTAATGAATGGCCAATTATGTAAATTTATAAGCTGACAAATTATATATGAGTTTAAATGACTATAAAAGGTGTCATTTAACTGACAAAAAAAGTTAAATTATAATCAATATTTTTATGACACCCACTCTTCCTGAGGACCCTAAAAATATATTCTTTAAAAATTCAACCCTAAAAGAAAACCATTTTAAAACTATTTAGGGGTGGCTAGATGGCGCAGTGAATAGAGCACTAGCCCTGGAATCAGGAGGACCTAAGTTCAAATCTGGCCTCAGACACACAAAAAAAACTAGTCGTGTGACCTTGGGTAAGTCACTTAACCCCAGTTGCCCTACCTTCCCCTCTCAAAAAAAAAAACAAAACTTTTTATTATACCTATTGAGAGGAGTAATTACTGCCCCTTTCACTAAAATCAGTGAGTCTGCCAAAAGCATCTACACAAAGGGCAGCACTACCAGAAACATGGATCAGAAGAATTAAAAAAAGAGGAGTTATTTTTTAATGTGTTTTTAACCCCCTTCAACCCTAAGACAGACAACCACAAACTGACCAGAGCAGACACAAGCAGTGAGCAGCAAATGAAGATGTTTCTACTTGCTGGCTACCCATGAGACAGTTTCCCACACATGTGTGGCACCTCCTCCCTGAGCGAGACCAAAGCCGAGGGCAGCAGCAGTTTTGGCTTCTCTGGGAAGGTAGGTAGGACAGCTGCTGTAGGGTACCTACTTCCACTAGCTATCACCACAGTTGACCAGGTGACTCGGGGGTACAAAACTCTCTTGAAATGTTAAGACTGGCAGGTTCCGCTTGTCTTTAATTCTTACTGTAACAGACTCTAAATAGAGGGATTAATGGAAGGCAGGTTGCTGGGGACTGGGACAGCTGCCAACTCTCCTTAGAAACATTGAGAACAAATAAACACAAACCACCATTTTAGCATTTTTAAAAGCCAGCCTCTTAGATATTTTTATATACATGTGTTGCCTCAGTCCCTACAACTCAAGCTGATAACAAAATGAGAGAGAGCATAGGAAGAGCACTGGACCTGGACTCAGGAGACCTGGAGTCACATCCCAGTTCTGCCACTGACCAATTAAATGACCGTGGGTAAGTCACTTAACCTCTCTGAGGCGCCATCTCCTCATTCATAAAATAGGGAAAATAATGCCTAACTGGTACCAACCTCAATGGGGCTGTTTTGAAGATGAGGTAATGCACATAAAAGTGTTATACAAACCTTAAGAACTGTGTACATAAACACACATGCACACACATCAGCTACTGTTAACAATAAAATACAACACAAAATGGTGTCTACACAAAACAAAGAGACATTTGAAACCAAACCAGTTCTTACACTGAAGACAGAATCGCTGACTCATGCCAGCAGTCCTAAGGTTGTCTGATAGGCAAGCTTCTGTACCACTTAATCCACAGTTAATGGAGTGAGAACATGAAGGTTCCAAATAAAGTAATGTATCTGGCTGTTTCTCAAAGTCAGAATCCAAAAGGAGGAGACTCACTACATAACAAAATTAGCATTTCAAAATTTTTTCTTCAATAACATTACTTCCCCAGTTATGAAATTTAGAATAGCTACAAAATGTTGAGAAATCAGACTCAGAAGCTTCTTAAACAAGCCAATATATTATCTGAACTAAAAAATGCCTTTGGATCAAATTAAATACTTTCATTTTTTGGAGGGTTTGGAGTTTTTTTCAGCTTTCTACAGATACTTCCAGTCACTTAAGGCTTAGTTCATTCATTCTAGGGGAGAAAATCTATACATATGAACACATTCATATGGAACAACTTCTAAAAAACGCATTAAAATATAGCTCTGTGCTAAGTACTCTGCTAATAATATCTTTACACTCTCCTTCTCCAAGAGGGATCCAATAAACAGTGAGTAACACATCCGTTAAGAAATGCTTCGGGTGCCACCCACCTGCATCCCAAAGACAGACTCACCTCCTGTCTCCCACCAGACATCCTGTGGTGATCTGTCTGGTTGCACTTGGTAGAAAACTCATCCTTCTTTACAATCTAGTAATTCACAGAGGAGAAAAAGAGAACTGACAACAAGAAGTATTATGGGAGAAATTTGGTAGAAGGGATTCAAGCACACAACACGAAGCAGGAAGTCAGGGGCACCGCAAGGCAAGCCCCTCCGGCTTAATTAACTAAACAGTCCTATCTTAAAGGCGATTTTGGCAGTGTGGAAGGTTAAGATGGCAGAAGCATGTCATCACACCCTGAAACGACAGTTCCCTTCTCAGAAGCAAGGGAATAGGTAACATTGAAGGAAGAAAGACAAGCATTCTTCCGTCACAGAGCTTCTGAGTTTAGCAAAAAGTGGCTGTTTGCTGTGAAGGTAAATAATCCACTTCTCTCAGGAATGGTCCTGATGATTTGCCAAAACCTAATGCCAAGGGTAGAGTGGTTTACTGCAATGCAGGTTCTCCAAGGGTGGAGAAAACCACCATATGACAACCCAGAGTTTGGTCTGAATGCATAATCAATAGCTTCCTTTGAATTATTCTTTCAAGAGTTACATCAAGTCAAAAGAGATTAAATAATTCATAGGAGAGACAGGGTTTAAAAGACTGTCTCTTCCTTTCCCCATGGCATAATTACTGGCACAATAAATGAACATAAGTCAAGAACATGAACTCATAACTCAAATGGCACAGGACCTAGAACATGCTCCTAGTTTACAGAAATAGAAGTTTGCACTACGCTTACCTGAATATGGCCATTATGGGGTCCTTTGTGGCCATACATACATTCAACAGTTGCAGACTTTCTTTCCATTAAGTGAATCCTAAATAGAGGTTTAAATCTCATGGGGTCATCAACATGGGGGTCATGGGGAGGCAGATACATCCAACCAATGATAAATAAACCATCTACCTGTACCAAAAGAGAGGAGGCTATGAGAAAGCGTTGAAAATCCTTCAATGACTGACAATGTTCCCAAAACGATAACCTAGGCTCTTCCAACATGCTGCTCTGTCCCCACTACCTCCTCCGACCATACTTTAGCTATGAAGACTGCTTTTCCAATTATTACCTTGGGACTCAAGTAGATGGCAGATTCTCAGTGAGAGAGAGGAAAAAAGAAAGGCACCTCCTAAATAAAGATTTCAATTTAAAGATATTCTATGAATCAATGTTTGATTGATCAAAGTCTTCTTTGTCATACAGAATTCAACTCCAGGTGTGTGGCTTTTAGCTCCAGAGACAGAGGCTGGGAAGACAACACTCTTCAGTTTCTAACTCTTAGGATCACAGGTTTGGAACTGGCAGAGCTCTTACAGGACACCTAAGCCCACCCATACATTTCACAGTCCTACCAAACAAAGGCCAAAGAAGTTAAGTGACCTGCTTAAATTCACACAGGTAGGACTTTGCAGAGTTTGACTCCCAACCTGTGTGACCTGCATTATGCTGTGCCCAAGACTACAGTCTGGGACAAGATGGGGTAAAATTTTCTTCCTCTACTATTCACTGCCAATAAGAAAAACAAGCCCTGCCCTTGTTCAAAGGAAAGAAAAAAATCTACTATGCTCATCTCAAAGGGAAAAGAATCAAAAAGCAAGCCATAATTTTTTCTCTAATAACATTAGATATGTGCCCCTCTCAAAATGAATTCTTAATTAGTGCTTCTTCTTCCAACCTGCAAAGGACATTTATCCCTCAGCAGAACTGGAACAAAATATTGAATTGGAACAAAGGCTAGTCTAAATTGTACAGGGTGATTCATTTAAACCAGCTCTGTATGCCCTAAAAATGAGGCTATACAACTCCTACTAAGCTAGAGGCCCATATTTACATTCATATCTGTCTCACTGGCTATATCTACTTTTTAAAATGAGTAGGAAAAAAAAAAACAAACAAGAGGATCCAATTCATCAAAAAAGAAAACTAAAATATAAATTTAAAATACTAGAAGAGGAGATGACAGGTTTATTTCAATATGAATCTTAATCTTCCCTTCCTCTCAAATTACCTTATCTATAGCAGACCATAAACTGAACTTGTTGTGGGTGGGCAGGTAGCTAGAAGTTCAATGGTAATATAAGCTTGTGGGTTTCTACTGTAAAAAAGAGGAGTGGCAAAGAGCCAGCTTCCCACCTTGATTTACAGAACTCTTAACACTGGGCATGTATAAGAGGATGGGTTTAAAAGCAAAACCAAAATTCCCCAAGCAGCACCCAACTTCCTTCCCAGAACGTTATCATAACTGCAGCATACATTGCAATGAAATCTCAGAAGGAATTAAATAAAGGTGTTCTGGAGCTGGCACACTCCTCAACACAGGCTGCCCTGACACACACCTTAGCATCCTTGGGAGTCATGCTGCCTTAGGGTTTTAGGCTAGAATCATAGTGGACAGAGGGAAAGTTCAGCCCCACCCCTCCTTCCATCCTTTCCACATGGTCACTTCCTAGCCCAGGGGATAACAAGGGAGATCCCAGCCAACTGAGGAACATTCCTAACAAGAGTGCACAGGCTTCAGGCTTAGACCCAGAGGTAACTAGAATTCCCAAGGAATTCCCTAGATATTTAGGGTCAGCCAATGATTCAAAGAAAACTCTTCCAGATCATGAGGTGTCAAGAGGAAGACTCAAGGGCTCATGCTTGGGTGGTCCCAGTAAACCCCAAAACTACTAAAGGAGATAGGATCTCAGACGCAGAATTTGGCTTACTGTAATGTAAGTCATTGGTGTCAAACTCAAATAGAAACTAATTCTGGCTGCTGCAAGTTGACTTGGAAAACAAATTAACACTGCCTATGTTGTCTTGTATCCTTATTTATTTTGTTAAACATTTCCTAATTACATTTTAATCTGGGATGTGGGCCAGGAATTTCCTATCACTGATGTAAGATACTAACCCTTTAATATACAGACCAGATGGTAGAAAACACCATATCATATACAGCCTTCGGGATACCAAATTATGATAATACTACTCAAGATCTCCACTGTTTACTCACTCGTACTAATGCCCAAAATCAATCTACTTACTCCTAGTAAAATCTAAGAGTAACTGTCTTTCCTTTGGACCAGAGCTATAAACTTAATTAATCTGTATACTCTAAGAGCAAAGCAAGAATGAATTTAATAGCAGATCAGATAAACCCTATTTCTAAATGCTCGTTTCAGTTCTTCCAATTTTCCCAAAGTGGTCTGGTGGGAAGTAAGCCAATTTCAGTTGCTTTGCTTCCCTGGTTTTAATGTCACCTCTTGCTGATAGGATAGTAGCCTCCTCTGCATGCTACTCTATTAAATTTAATGTACAGATAAATATACCATGTAATGCTTACATACTTTTAGAAGCACACACGATGTGCACCTGCTCCCCAAAGAAGGGATCCCAGGGCTCTAGGAGGCTCAAGAGCAGCTGTGCTGTGGAGGCCCCATGAAGCCCACTCTAGGACTCTGCACTGGTACTTTCTGCCATCACTAGTCAGAACTGAGGCCTAAAGCTAAAGATCCATGACAATACCATGTCCCACAGGGAAACCGTATCTGAAGACACACACAGCCAGTTCACTCTCACTCAGACACAGTAAATGGCTGCTATGTGCAGGGCCTGGTCCTAGGGCCAGGGTGGCAGCTTGAAGCTGTTCAGGAAAGGTCTAAATCTTGATCAAGGTCAGCTGGAGACTCTAGTCCCCCAATGTAGTCTTTCAAACCGAGGCACAAAACAGTGAGAAAAATCACCCTGCCATAAATCATTCTCTACACTAGCTACAAGAAAGCAAATATAAACCAGGCTAGATGGAAATGTTTCTCTGACAGTCAACATCTGTTTATAAGAAAGTCTACATATAGTAAGATTTAAAAAGCTACTTCTAACTAGACTTTGCTTGAAAGGATAATAAAATCTGGTTCCCTGAAAAAATACTTATAGAATTTCTTGATAATATTTCAAATATCACAGAAGAATGAACAGTAGCATACAGTGAAGGTTAAAAATAAAATCAATGAATGTTAATGGGGTCCCAGAGATATGTTTATTGGACATGTAAAAATATAAGGAACTTGGAAATGAGAACTTCAATGTGGGGCCTTCATGTTATTTCCCCAAAATGTCCCAGTGTGGGTATGACCCTAGAGATCATTCCAACAGCTCGGAAGTTCGTGTACAAGACAACCACTAAAGCCTCTCTGAAAGCAAAAGGCTGGTAGGTTTCATAAGCATGTCCCTTTCTTTGATTCTTTGTATGTAGAAACGCTCATATCAATTAGTATTTGTTACATAATTAATAACAAAAGGGGGTATGGCTTTTTGTTATTTATTTTTACATAAAGATTCTCTGAATACTTACCACAACATTCAACAGTCCTCCATATGGACCAATATCTGGTTGCCACAATCCCAAAATATGTCTATATCGGTGAAGAACTGGGGAAACAGAAAAACATCAAGGCTATATCTCAAACTGAATGCACTACAATGAATTGAAGAGGCTGACAAAGCATGGAGGGAGAAAGGTGAAGAGGGGAAAGATGATGTCACATCACATGGAGCTCTGAGGGGCAGAGTCTACTATGAAACTGAGAAAGCAGCAAATTTTATCTAGAATTGTTTGGAGAATGAATAATAAAAGATATTTCCAATTACTACAGGTGCTTAATAAATCTTCAAATGACATAGAAAGTTATGAGCTTAGGTGGGGTCTTTTTTAAACAAACATCACCAAGTTTAATCAAACAGCAAGTTATTTACTGAGCACCTACTGTTTGCAAGAGATGGTCCCACATGGTATGGGGGTTTTATGCAAGACAGTGTTGTAACCTGCCAAGGAGATGGGTGACCCGTATAAAAAAATAACCCTAACAGGCAAAGTGGGTTAGAAATTAACTGGTTCTGGGAAGGACAGGCTATACTCCCACCTGACCAGATCATATTGCACAGAAAGAATGGTATGCAAGTTGTGCTGGAAGGAGCCAGATGAACAAAATAACTTCTGAGGGCCAACAGTCCAAGAGGCAAAGAGGCAGGTAAGCCTGGGATACATTCAGGTGAGAAATGCAAGGGAGTGAGTGCACCTGAAGGGGAGAATAACTAAGCCTGGAAAAAAGGTCAAGCTAAGATGCCCATACTTCACTGGAGACTAATGGAAAGACAGGGTATATTTTACATCCACATCTGGTATGGTGGCAGTAATGCAAAGGGTTTAGGTCCACCAGAACAGTAGGCCACTGCACTAGTATAAGCAGGAGGTAATTATAGGTAAACACTGAAAGGTAAGTAACAGGAGGAATGACAAGGATGGAAATAAGAGACATTTGGGAAAGATGAATCAACTTGGTGACTGATTATCAATATAAGGATAAAAGAAGAAGAGGGAGTAATGGATGATTACTGAAAACACACACAGCCAAGCAGGACTGCTTCTTCCAAACTGCCATCCCAGGAGATTATCCTGCTGGGCAGTAACTTTGGAGCCAGACCAGAAGGCAGTCTCACTACCACACACTCATGCCTCTTTCTGGAGCAAAGGGGGGATTCACACAGGTAAACACCAGACTTGGCTCCAAACAACTTTTGGTTCTTTCCCAAAATGCGAACTACCCTCAAAGAAAAGAGATTCTGGGATATCTGTTTAAAATAACATGACTCTATTACCCTGTAATCACATCTGATTACACATGGGAGGTAGTTACTATAGCGTACTAGTTCTACCACTATTACAGCTGCTGCTACTACTGCCTTAACGGTGGATTTACTGGTCTGATACAATTTCACAAATCCTGAAAGATAAATCAAAGACAATGGTATAATTCAAAAATAAATGCATACTTTAACATTCTTTTTGTTCCAGACCTTCTGCGTGGGAAAAGCTTTAATGAGAAAATGCCCTCTTTCCTACTACACCTAGCCTACTTATAGAGTGTTTGCCTGCAGCGCTAATAAGAAGTTAAATGACTTGACCAGATGCAGGACAGATCACTGTGGGTTCCAGGGCAGCCCTCTCTCCCCCTTTGCCAAGGCTGCCTTTCTTTAATAAATACACAGGATTAAAATTATCACACTGTAACACAGAGCTTCTGCCTCATGCTATATCCTAAACCATAAACTGATTTCAGTTAATAAAAGGTAAAGCATCTATTTTTAGTTTAAATGAAAGAAAATGACAGGCTAGGATTTGTTCAAGTGAACTTCTGATATCTGTAATCAGAGACTGTCCCTGGAGGTGAGCCACAGCTACTGTCATTTTGACGCCGCACATCACGTTGTATTCTAGGTGTTCAAATTCAAAGGTCACAGAGACAGAATTAAATTATGATTCAACACATCAAAACACTTTTAGTCTTAAATAATGTTCCTCAGGTCTCAACAGTGACTAAGTAATTTAAGTTCATTTCCAAATGGTGTGCTATGGTCATTTGCTCAAGCTGTCTAGAGCATTTAAATGCTTGTAAACATGGGGTAAAAAAATGTGTATCAATTCAATTAAATGAGGAATCAGAGGAAATAATGACAAATGGCATGAGGAAAAGTCAAGAGTTTTATCCCTTTACACCCCCACAAATAATTTTTACTCATCATGAAGTCCTTTAGATTCAAGGATCAAAAGAATAAAATATATTTCTAAAGAAATTTTGACCATTACATATTCTTGGTAGATGATAATTTCTTTTTTCCACAGTGTTACTTAGAACCAAGCTTGCCAACTTAAAACTGACTAAAAAGTTTAAAGCCCCAGAACCTATCAAGGATAGAGGATAAAGACTTTATGAAATTGAACTTCCACATTATTTTGAGGGTATTAAAACACAATAGTGTTGACTACCACTGGGAAAGTTAGGAAATATAAACCAGAGTTTTAAAATAACAGGAAGTAAAATACATCAGCAGGAAGGGAAGACATGACTATCTCCCAACACACCACAGTCACCCAGGATCAAGCAACCTGATTTCTAGTCTCAGCTTTTAATTGTAAACAAGTCACTTCATCCCTGTAGCCCCAGCTTCCTCATTTCTAACATGTTATGGTCAGAGTATCTGACACTGACTCAGTTTCCTCATGTGAAAGTCCTTTCCAAACCTACGATTCTCTGTATAAATACTACATGTAGCCCAAGGGAAAGGCTTTCTCTGCCTTATTTCTATCCTATTCAGAACCTTTTGGTGTATCAGAGTTTACAATCTGATGCACCAAAATTCCTCCACAGTATAAATAACAGTGAAACAACAGTAGTCTCATTCTGTCATTCCACAGCAAAGAAATCTGCTAAATATGCCAAGAATTTTTACTTATGGAGCTAATTTGCTCATAACACTCCATAACTCCACAACACTAATTTGTGTTACCTAATGTTTAATAAAAACTTTTTTTAACTTCCTGTAAGATTTCCAAACTTCCTTCTCTCCCTCTCAATCTTTTCATAACCACTGTCTCACATAAAGAACACAGAATGCCAAACTCTAATCGAGGAAAATGCAGCTTCAGACGTGATTCTGATCTTCCTGACTACAATAGCCCTAGACAAGTCACTTAACTACTCAGGGTTTCAGACAACTCCCTGTGACATATTTGCTAAGACACAGATACTGTAATGAGTGGTAGAGGGAATTCCCAGACTAGAACTTCCCTACACGAGCCTGCAGAACCCTTCACGTAACGATAGCCTTTATGTATTTGTGGAACCAAACTAAAACCCACCTTAAAAAATGAACAATTAAGTTTAAAAAGAAAGCTCTTAGAATACTTTACAAAAATTCAGTCACTAAACAAAGCTGGTCAATATTTCTCAAATATTAAGTTCTCAGCTGGATTCAATTTAATTCACATAGAGCCATACTTATGAGGATGAGAAACCAAATCATTACAAAAATTCAGGTTGGTTGCTCAAATTTAAAACAAAGACTGTTTTAGATAGATCCTTAGTTTACACTATGAAAGAACAGATGTAGTGCTATCAAGACTCAAAGAGAAACAATCCCTACAGACATACTGACCTAGAAAAACATAAATTAGCATTATCTATGTTCCACTGTATTTTCATTTTTTTTTAAACATTCCCAACTGCATTTTAATTTGGTTCAGCTGACACCTCTGGCTAAGGCATATCCACTACTGGGTAGAAATAGGTGGTACAGTGGATAAAACTGCTCTTAGAATCATGAAGACTCATCTTCATGAGTTCAAATCCTGCCTCAGACACTAGCTGTGTGACCCTGGGTTAAGTCACTTAACTTTGTTTACCCCAGTTTCCTCATTTTTAAAATTAGCTAAAGAAATAAATGGTGGGAGTCAAGACGGCAGAATAGAAACATAGGTCTTCCTCAGGGCTCCGGCATCCACCTTCCCCAATTCATGTAAAAGGGGACTCTGAACAAACTTTGGAGCTACAGAACCCACAAAATGACACAGAGAAGCTAACCTCCCACTGAGGACGGCCCAGCAGCCCGGCAGGGAGCAGACACCAGAGTGCTCTGGGAGCCAAGCCCAGGCCCATGTGAGCAGGAGGTTTTAGCCCCAGGGTCGGCCTGAACAACCACCAGCTGGAGGGACTTCAGATCAGCTGTGGCAGTTTCCAGAATTATCAACACATAGATGTCAAGGAAAAAGTAAGAGGTCAGTGTAGTCTGGACTTCGGGATCCAGCAGCTGGAGTGTGTTGGCTTTTGCCCCCAGGGGGAGAAGCTGCTGAAACACTTAGACACAGCCACAGCCACACATGGCTGCTTCAGCTCCTGGCCTACAGACTGTAGGGGGACTAAGCGACCAGTCTGAGAGGTAATCGCTCTTGCTTTATCCTTCTTAGATCTGGATTGCAGTCTAGGGTGGAGGTCCTGAGGTGTGTGACCAGCTTGCCAGAGTGTGTGGAGGCTTCACAGAGGGTACTCAACTAATACCTCTGGCAGTTGAGAAAACCCCAGTGTTTGGGATGGAAGCTCCCCTGTCTGGTGGCAGAGTCTTACTGTGGCAAAAAGCCCAAAAATCAAGTAATTGAGCAGCAACATAACCAAAGGCAAAGGAAGCAAAGAAAACAGAAGAATCCAACATTAGACACCTATTTTGGGGACAAAAAGGATCAAACCATGGAACAGGAGGAAGAGAGTGAAGTCAGAACTCCTGCACCAAAAGCCCCAAAATACAAGCTGGCTACAGGCCATAGAGGACCTTAGCAGATAAGAGAAGTGGAGGAAAAATTGGGAAGAGAAATGAGAATGATGCAAGAAAATTATGAAATGAGAATCAACAACCTGAGGAAAATAACACCTTAAAAAATAGACTAACGGGCAGCTAGGTGGCGCAGTAAGTAGAGCGTCGGCCCCAGAGTCGGAAGGACCTGAGTTCGGATCCGGCCTCAAGACACTTAACCCACACAAAACAAAAACCTAGCCGTGTGACCTTGGGCAAGTTACTTAACCCCAATTGCCCTCCAAAAAAAAAAAAGCAAAAAAAAAATAGACTAACACAAATGGCAAAGAGGCTCAAAAGGCAATGAGGAGAAGAATGCCTTAAAAAGCCAAATTTTCCAGATGGAAAAAGAATCTCAAAAGCTCACTGAGGAGAATCATTCCTTCAGAATTAGACTAGAGCAAATGGAAGCTAGTGACTTTATGAGAAATCAAGATGCTGTTAAACAGATCCAAACAAATGAAAGAATAGAAGGCAATGTGAAATATCTCATTGGGAAAAACCTGGAAAATAGATCCAGGAGAGATAATTTTAAAATTATTGGACTACCTGAAAGCCATGATCAAAGAAAGAACCTAGAAATCATCCTCCAAGAAATTCTCAAGGAAAACTGCCCTGATGTTTTAGAACCAGAGGGCAAAATAGAGATTGAAAGAATCCACAGATCACCTCCTGAAAAAGATCCCAAAAAGAAAACCCCTAGGAATATTGTAGCCAGGTTCCAGAATTCCCAGATCAGGGAGAAAATACTACAGAGCAGCCAGGAAGAAACAATTTCAATATTGTGGAAACACAATCAGAATAGCACAGGACCTGGCAGCTTCTACACTGAGGGATCGAAGGGCATGGAATATGATATTCCAGAGGGCAAAAGAGCTGGGAATGAACCCAAGGGTCACCTACACAGCAAAACTGAGTATTTTGTTTCAGGGGAAAATATGGTCATTCAGTGGAATAGAGGACTTTCAAGCATTCTTGAGGGAAAAACCAGAGTTGAATAGAAAATCTGACTTTCAGACACAAGAAGTAAGAGATGCTTGAGAAGGTAATCAGGGAAAATAAATCAAAAGGAACTTATCAAAGTTGGACTATTTACATTCCTACATGGAAAAACAATAACTGTGACTGATAAAACCTTTCTCAGTATGAAAATAATTGAAGAAGGGCATATGGGCGTATGAATACATGTGAATGTGTGTATATATGTGTACAGTTATACATAGACAGAGGGCACAGGACCAATGTAATAGGAAGGGATAATACTTAAAAGGTGCAATTAAGAGGTGAGAGGGGAACATAACGAGAGGAGATGGGGAGAGAGAATGGGGTAAACTATTTCATATAGAAGAGGCAAGGGAAAATGGTTACAATGGAGGGGATGAACAGGAAAGCAAAAAGGAATGAGTCAACCTTATTCTCATTGAATTTGGCTCAGGGAGGGAATGGCATACACACTAAATAGGTTATCTCACCCTATAGGAGAATAGGGGGGAAGGGTATAAGAGGGGGGATGATGGAAGGGAGGGCAGGCTGGGGGGCAGGAAAGTTGGACGCACCCACTTTCGAAAAGGGGCAGGATCAAAGTAGAGAATAGAACAAATGGGAAGTGGGATAGGATGGAGGGAAATATAGTCAGTCTTTAACAATATATCCACTATGGAAATGTTTTGCATTAGCCACACATGTACAACCTATATTGAATTGCTTATCTTCCCAGTAAGGGTGAGTGACAAGGGAGGAAGGGAATGAATCTGGAATTCAAAGTTTGAAAACTAAGTGTTTAAAAATATATATGTACTATTATTAATACTATTTTACATGTAATTGGGAAATAAGATATACAGGCACTGAGGCATGGAGATCCACCATGCCCTACTGGAAAAGTCAAAAAGGGTATGGGGGGAGATATAGGATAGAGCAGATTGGAGGAGGGTATATCCTGTGAGACCGCTATTTTGGGGGGCAGTGGGTAGGGAGGAAACGGGGAGAAAATTTGTAACTCAAAATCTGGTGGAAATGAATGATGTAAACCAGAAGTTAATAAAGCATTTGGGGGAAAAAAAAGAAAGAAAGAAATGGTGAATCATTCTACTATCTTGACCAAGAAAACCCAGAAAAAAGGGGGTCATGAAGTATTGGACATGACTGAAACTACATGACAAAAAGAAGAATTCTATACTAATATTAATGTATCTTCTGACAACTACTCAAAGTAACAAAGATCCTAACTGGCTCAATTGGAATAGACTATTCTCAAATTAACTTTCAACTGAAATACTGTAAGACTTCTTATCTGCCAACCCTGGTGAACAGTGTAGCAATAGAAGCTGTGTTTTTTTAAGTACTGTTAACTCTTTATATTCATCAATCCCAAACTGTTCCAGACCCCAAGAGTCTGGAAAGCAAGAGAAGGTAAAAGTCCTAGACATTCCACCCACTCTTTCCCCACTCGTCTCCTCTACCCCTTGCCCCAGAACACATCTGGGCTGCTTCACTACTCAAACAAGTTGGATGTGATGGGGTTTTCTAACTTTTATTTCTTCCAGTCAGATGCAAGGTCATCAGGCTTTACTGCCTCTACACACTAAAAAAAATCCCAGGCACCTAATTGGACCTAATGACAAATTTGGGCCCTGCCATATGCCCTTTCACTACACCTTAGGACTCCCAGATCTTCTAATCAACCTGCAGGTGAACTTTCTTTTATGCGCAGTCTCCCCCAATTAGCATATTTATCCTCACAACAACCATAGGAGGTAGATAATATAATTATTCCCATTTTATAGATCAGAAAACTGAGGCAGAGGTTAAGTGACTTGCCCTGGGACCATCTGAATTGTCTTAGGTTATTGTGAAAGGTACCAGATAAGGTCCTTTCTCAAGCTGAACTGCCAAACATTCAAACTCAAACTCTTCTGTAGACTATGACTTCCTGGAGAGGAGAGGCTGAAGCAACCTTTTTCTATCTGAATGAGGACGAGGAACCATATAAGGATTTATATGGATTTATATAACTCCTAGCATGCACCAGGTACTGTGCTAAGAGGCTGGGTTTTTTTTTACAATTATCATCTCATTTGATTCTCACAACCCTCTGAGCTAGATGCAAGGATGATTAAGTGACTTGCTCAGGGTCACCGAGGTAGTTAAGTATATGAGGTCACATAGTTAAACTTAGATTTCTTGACTACAGGTCCAGCACCCTATCCACTGCACCATCAGCTGCCTCTTCTCACTGCAGGGCACCTGGGAAGCACTGCGTAAATGCTTTTTCATTCATCCAGACACTTTCCTGAGCACTTTCCCATCTTACCTGATCCTCACAACTCCTTTTACAGATGAGGCAACAATGCTTAAGTAAATGCTGCTCCCAAAGCCCCATCACGGGCAGTCAGGGATAGAGCCAAGTCTAGAACTCAAGTCTCCTAACTTCAAGTCCCATCTTCTTTCTACCATACCCTGCTGTTTTACTTACATTGGAAAGAAATCCTTAGACTATGACATCCCCACGGGGAGGCTAGGTGGCGCAGTGAATAGAGCGCCGGCCCTGGAGTCAGAGCCGGCCTCCGACACTTAATCCGCACAAACAAAAACCTAGCCATGTGACCTTGGGCAAGTTACTTAACCCCAATTGCCCTAAAGGGGCGGCTAGGTGGCGCAGTGAATAGAGCGCTGGCCTCGGAGTTGGGATGACCCGAGATCAGATCGGGCCTCAGAAAATGAGCACCCACACATAAATCAAATGACTAGCCGTGTAACCTTGAGCAAGTTACTTAACCCCAATTGCTTAAAAAAAAAAAAAAAGAATATGACATCCCGAGGGGTTTTTATTCAAAACAGACAATGCTGTGAGAGAGAGCAAGAGCTCTCTAACCATACTCATACCAACAGGCAGACCTGAAGGGAAAAGGACTTTGTAGTGTCTCAACCTGAACATCTATTTTAAACCCTTTAAAGTCTCTATTTTTATTTATGTGACCTGGAACTGCAAAGGCAACTATCAAAAAAAAGGGCGGGGGGGAAACCATTACAGATCACAAGATGAGAGAAACCAAAAAGCTGCCCTGATATTTTATCTAAGATTGGTTAATAAAACAAATATCCATACCCAAGGACCATGCAATAAGGTATTAAACACTCAAGAAGACAACATGCTCCTCATAAAATAATTCAAAAGATCATTACATATATCTCCGTATTACCTATTATATATATTATATATATTACCTAGTTAAAGCCAAGCTAATTTTCTTTTTTTAGGATCTTTTACTCAGCTCTAGCTAAAATACTTCTCTCCTCAACTCAGAAAATCATTTGAGACAATTTACAACAGTTTCCCAATACTCATTATAAGTGCATCTTACTTCATCAAAATCAATTTAGTTTATGAAAGGTCACAGCATAACACAAAACACAGGGTATACCTGGCCATAAAACAATCTCAGTTTTCTGTCACTCAACATGTCAAAAACCATCATGTTCCTATGTTGGGATAAGAAACCGTTATTCCCAATATAAATGTAAAAGTTAGAATACCAGATGTTAAGAACATTTAGAAAATATCTAAATCATAAATTCTCTTTTTGCCAAAAAAGAAGCTCCCAGAGGAGAAAGGGATTAAATATTAAACAGAATTTGTTAAAATCAGTAATTACATCAGCTTCCATTTAACAAGAGCTTTAGTAACCAAGTTAATATCCTATTTTTTTAAAGCCCACACCCAGAGTCATAGCACATAGGCAATGTGCTCAAAGTCTACTTGCAGGCAGCAGCCTGAGGCCCTTCTGTTGCTCCTGCACCCTTCATCCCTAGGGGTAGGCTCCACCACTGCTCCCCCTTCCTTTTCTTGAACTCTCCCCTCCCTTCTTCCTATGACTTCCTTAAGTGCCTTTGTTAATTAGCATACTTTCCCATCACCTTTATCCTGTCTTCACTGTTTTCAAGGCTGGTTTCAGCTAATTCTGAGCTTCTTTCTACATCTTTAGAAGTATCTCTTCTGGTTAGAATCTACTCCATAGCTGAAAAGGGTTAGGGGTGGAGGGTGAAGAGGAGGGAATGGAGTAGAGGTGGGGTGGGGGTGGGGTAGAGGAATGGTCAATAATAAAAAAGCCTCTGTCCCCTCTTACCTACTTGTAGCCAGTATTATTGTACCTGAGCTACCTTCACTTTTTTCAGCTTATTATCCTCACAAATACATTTTTGCACCTGTTTGATCTTTTAACTTCATCTGTGTGGGAAACTCCTACTCACTTAAATCAGTAACCTTGACCTCTAACTTATAGTGTGAGAGAGTTTCATTGCCAAGGGCACCCCCAGAAGGCTAAGTGACCTGCTAGATATCTTGGGAGCAGGACTCACACCCAGGTCTTTCTGTCTCCAGGGGCCGGCTCCCTATCCACTGCCTCTCCCAAAGTTCTTTATAATTGCATTAATTACATAAAAAGTATTGTTAGACCAATACAGATAACTTTACCTTAATATCCTATACATAGACCCTGGAAGGATTTCTGATTCATTCTCTTAAATGAGAAGCAGTTAGGATAACTACCTAGGATAATGGATGGAGATGACCCTGACGAAAGTAGGGAGGGTCAGCGTAAGTTTGGAGGGCAAATTAACATTATGTGGTTCCAAAAGATTTTTAAAGCTCCAACTGCCATACTACATCATCAAGGATATAAATTCAGCAAGGGAGCCCACCAAAAATTCGAATGCAGAACGATAACTAACATTTAAGAACAAGTGAGCTGCCTGAGTTCCACTCTTCGGGGAAGAGAAAAGACTTGAGGGCTTCTGTTCAGCTCTCCCCGCTCTGATCCTGCATGAACCTAATTAATTTTTCAGCATAGAGCTCCCACAGTAAATTTTTAAAATGCTACCATTGGTAGGCTCCTAGGTCTTCTACAGTACTGATCAAAAGCAATGCCAGAAACTTGAGGAAGAACTACTCCCCAAGCCCAGTAAACTTTAACCAATGCCAACCATTCAGAAACGCTCTCTGTAACCAAAACAGGACATCTTCCTGAAAAGTGATGAGCAGCAAAAAGCCAAAGTGATCATCAGCTTGCTCTGAGATCAGCACAATCCTAACATTGTCTGTGTGTTAGGATCATCATGCAGCATCTTGGGCGTGCTCTCTGCAAAAAGCATCAGCTGGCAGCAAGTACGTACGGCAGGTGTAAACATCTCTGTATTCCATGTGCTCGTAATCGGGAAGAATTTTCATAAAACGTCCCGACTTCACTCGTGGATTTATACCTGAACAGACACAGCAGGGAAAGTACTAAAGAAGATGTTTCCAATTTTCATGACTCTATACACATTTTCATAGGATGTAAAGCTCTTCCTCCTTAGTGCTAACTATAAAACCAAGCACAATACAAAGTACAAACCGTTCATCATCTTCTCTTCAAGGACTTCAGTCCTGGCCTGCACACCCAATTCTGGGAAACTGTCCCCCAAAGGATGACAGCAAACCCAGAATGGTATGTTACACATTTTTACAATTCTCTTAAGTGACAGATTGATCTCACTCCCCCACTCCCATTTCAACAGTCTGGGTGTAACCTTTTTTAACTAGAGATAATAAATGAGGTTAACAAGAGCCTGAAAGAGGCAGGAGTTAAAAATAATGGAAATGGTTTCCCTGACAGTGGACAGCCAAATGACTCAAACAGAGACCCTCTTCATGTAGCTGAAGGTTAACTTCATTTGCTGATCTGAGCAGAGAAGCCAAGATCTGACAAGCCACCTTTGCTATCTTTCTACCACCTGTCCTTATGGTAAGGTAAATTCTTCCTTGGAACCTTCTTATAAAATTGGATATAGTTGCCCATTGTTATAGTTTTGGGAAAAAGTGAAAGAAATACTATCTCCATTTTGCTAATTCAATTGGTCAAACTATTAAATTGATTTTGCCCTGAAAACAGCTGCTCCTGTTCTAAAGAGCAACAGAAAAGTGGGCTCCTATCTATGTCAGCTTAACTATTTCAAGGTTTCTTAACCATAAACATTCTGTGGAGGCTTTCAGTCTATAATGTAATGATGTCATTGTTTTTATAAACTACAAAATTCATTATATACAACACTTCTCCCAACCCTCCTCTGTTACACTGATCTACACACACACACACACACACACACACACACACTCTCTCTCTCTCTCTCTCTCTCTCTCTCTCTCTCTCTCTCTCTCTCTCTCTCTCTCTCTCTCTCTCTCTCTCTCTCTTTCCTTCCCCCCAACCCCCACCCCCACTCAATTCCATACACACCTCTCTCCTTCCTTAGTTTTAGCAGCTGGTCAGATCCCCTCTCCCACAGAGGCAAAGGCCAATGCTTGGGCAACCTCCTACACCCTCAGCCTAGATAAATTAGCCAGGAAGAGTTTTACATCACTCATCTGTATACTTCTTAAGGTCATATGGCACCAAATAACTACTAGGAAAATATTAAGGGATTTTCTAACAAATTAGTGCTATTATTATAGGTAAGTTTAAGAGGCAAAGATAAACCCTCTTGGTTCTCTGAGGGAAGTCTGGGATGGCACAGGCCAATCACCATAACCAGCTCCAAAGGACAATACAACTGGGAAAATCTATTTTGTTGTATTAAATTCAGCTTTAAATAAAACGACCAAGGCTGGACATGTGGTCAGGATGATCTGGATTTTAAACCTGCTGCAGACACTTATCAGCTGTGTGATCCTGCACAAGTCACACTCTCTCTGCATCAGTTCCTCACAGGTAAATGGAGAAAATCACAACACAACATGGGACTATATGAGGAAAAAGTCTGTGTAGATCACCCAGCACATCCTTCCTAGTTCTAAGGTCTCCTACTAGAATAGAAGTTCCTTGAGGGCAGGGATGGCCTTCCATCCTCTGCACAAAGCACAGGGTTTTACATCCAAAGATTTAGGCTTAGGAAGCAAATACTCGAGATTCATAGGAATAAAGAATTTAGCACTGGAAGGAACTTTAGACAGTTCCAAGCCCCTAGTTTTATAGAAAACTAAGTCTCATAAGAGGTGAAATTACCAAGGTCATACAAGGCAGAGAAATATCACAGTGAACCTAGATCAATGTGAACTTGGATTCCTAGATTGTAAGGCCTGTATTCTCAGTACGATTTTTTTAGGAAGACATTTATCTCCTAATATGTGTAAGAAGCAGGCTTTGGGCAGGCCAGGGCTGCCTTGTGGTCTGAGAACAAAAGGCAGGATGGACACATATAAGAGTCCAGGGAATCAGGAATGGATGGAAAGCTACAGAAGACAAAAGACTAAGGGGAACGAAGAGAAGAAGTGATAGTGTCCCTGGAATGTGACTGGAGACGAGGACCTCACCAGCAGGACTGCAGAAGTACCCAGGAGGGAGAACAGCAAAAAGCCACTCAAAGCCCCAGAAAAAGCAAGAGTCTCAAGTTAAGGAACAGAAGGAAGACTGTATGTTCTGGATAAATGGCACATTACAGGAACCGCATGCAAAATGATGAGAGGAAGTCGATTAAAACCCACTCTTAACTACCTGGTCTCTCCTCTATCACTGTAGCATACACTGCCCTGAGTTAATCTGGGGTATATAACTCCTTCAATGCCAAGAGTTTTTAAGAAGATAGGAAATCAACAGAATAATTAGTTCATCCCCCTGAGAGACTAGGATTAAAAATTATTCAAGTTCCCTTAAGGAACTTGACATGACATGAGGGCGTGAGACACACTAATGGCAACATCAGCTCCCCTGGAAACAAGCAGCCAGACCACAGGGCTACTCTGGCCTAGTGTTGAGAGGGACCCTAGGCAAAGCCCCTACTGAATGAATGAGGAAACTGAGGACACAAAAGGGAATTTACTTTCCCCAAACCATTAAGTATTTGTGAAGTGCTTAGCAAAGTGCCTGGCACAGAGCAGCTGCTCTATCAACACTCATTCCCTTCACCCAAGGTCACCTAAGTAACCAGCATCAGAGATGGAACTTGAACTCAGGTCCTCTGCCTGCAGGCCCAATGCTTCTCCAAATGCTGCTCACTGCAGTTCCTGGCTAATAGATGACCTACACAGATATCGTGTTTGAACTGGGGGTCTTCCTAATTAGAGAACAACTCCAGGACAGGAAGATTCTGTCCTTTTTTCCTGCCAGACCTGACAAAAAGGCTCAGGGGTAGGGAGGTCTATCCTGGGCACTTTGGGAGGAGAACCTTCAGTGTAGGGACAATCTACCCCTGATAGGAACTATGGAAAACGAATCTGCTCATGAGCAGAGTCCTGGATAAAACTCCCAACACACAGCAAAATCTGTGCTAAAACAGCCTCCATATGGCTGCTGCTGATCTCTTTACAACAGCTTCCTCACACTAACAAAGTTAAAAGGTAGAATTTCGGCTTCTCCCTTTCTACCTTCTCCTCTGGGGCTGAGACTAAAAAGGCCCCTAAGGCACCATGGGTGAAGTGTTGAATCAGTCCAGTCATTCTGGATGGCAGTATGAACTCAGTGCCCCCAAAGTCACAGGCACTAGTCATGATGTCATCATGAGGCCCCAAAGAGATCGAAGGAGAAAAACCAATATTTACAAAAATATGTATAGCAGCTCTTTGTATTATAACAAAGAACCAGAAACTAAAGGGATACTGCCCATCAACTAGGGAAATGGCTGAACAAATTATGACCTAGGAATGTAAAGGAATGTTACTATACCATAAGAAAAAACAAAAGGGACAGCTTCAGAGAAATATGAAAAGAAACTGACAGGGTGACAA
Source organism: Gymnobelideus leadbeateri (assembly GCA_011680675.1). Taxonomy (NCBI): domain Eukaryota; kingdom Metazoa; phylum Chordata; class Mammalia; order Diprotodontia; family Petauridae; genus Gymnobelideus; species Gymnobelideus leadbeateri. The sequence goes on from WOXC01007555.1 coordinate 721,425, forward strand.
AAGCAGAACTCTTTCTTCCTCTGCCTCCATTCTGAATTATCTTCAAAGTGGGCATGAACTGGTGCCCAATTCTACTCACTGGGTCCTTTTTCTAAGGTGCCCATTTAGGTCTGCCATCAAAGATAATCTCCAAAGTTCCAAATTGTGCCTCCCCAAAAAAAGAACCTGTTAAGTTTTAATTTAAAAAAGACAAAAAAGGCAACCTCTTTGCTATGTCCCATTCCCTCAGGTTGATGACATTACCAACAAGTAATCCAAGCAAAAATAACAACTGATAACAATTTAAGTTGTTCCCCTTAGTAGCCTCCAGCTATATTTGAACAGGAGCCCTAACTCCAGAAGGAAGAAGTAAAATAAGGCAGAGATAGTGAAGATGACATTTGCCTTTTCATCTATATGAAATTTCATTTGTAGGAAAGCAAAGGTAGGAAGGAAAAAAGGATCATGGAATGTTAGAGTCGAAAAATACCTTGAAAATCACCTAGCCTTAGAGTCTGTGAATTGTTTGCGGGATTATTTTTTTTAATATTATAACTATTTCCATATAAATAGTTTCTTTTGTAATCCTAAGTATTGTTTTTTATGTTTTAAAAATTTATTCTAAGAAGGGATCCATAATTGGACTTCTCATACTACCAAAGTGTTCCTGGCACAAAAGAAATTTGTTCAGTTGTTCTAGCTGTATCCAAGTCTTTATGACCCTTTTTGGGGTTTTCTTGGCAAAGATCCTAGAGTGGTTTGCCACTTACTTCTCTGGCCCATTTTACAATTGAGAAACTGAGGCCAACCTGGTCACACAGCTGCTAAGTGTCTGAGGGCAGATTTGAACTCATCAAGATGAGTCATCCTCACTCCAAGCTTGGCATTATATGCAGTATGGCGTCACCTAGCTGCTGGATAAAAGCTGAAGAACCTGTCCTCTAGTCCAATCTGAAGCCCCGAGAAGCAGAGTAAGATCATGGGCATCAGGGTCCCATACTTACGATTCTGAAGGCCAGCTTCACAGTTTGGAAGAAAGCCATGCCTAAAGGATTTTTGAAAAGGGAAGACTTCTCATTTAGATTATAGTCTATCCTACCCAAAGTCTAATAAGTTATGGGTTGGATGCCTACTAGAGGAAAGCACCCCATGAATCTAAACGAATAGCAGATCCTTGGAAGGGAATCAAAGAGCATTCCCCAAATCACAACATAAATTGGTTAAAAAAAAAAAAAAAGGCAACTGTTGCTCCAAATAACCCTAGACCTTGGAAATATACAAGCTCCCTGATTTCTAAGCACATGATTTCTTATCCAGAGTAGGCTAAAAAAATGAGAATACCTACATAACTGGAATATGAATATAAAGGAAAAATAAGAAGCAAACGTGTAATTATTGGTATCAAGTCTAGTGTTGTATCACTTAAATGGTGACAAATTCCTAATAGCTTTAAGTGGAAGTGCTGGAAAGATGGGACTACCAAATATGGACCATATTTTATATATTAATCAAAGCTAAAATTGAGTCAAAAAAGAGACTTTCATAACAGAATTATTTATGATAAATGCACTAACTCACGTTTGGCATAAACATCTCGACAGGACACACCAGTAATCTCCAGCTTCCGTAAGTTTTCACATACACCATACTCTGAAAAAATAAATAGAAATTTACAAAAAATTAAATTCAAAAAAGCACAAAGAAAAAACAGGGAATGAGGAAACTAAAATCTTCACTCCATCAAATTTCAACTTGTCCCGCTTTGTAGAGATGGTTTGGAATTTTCCCATTGTTCCACTTTGCATCAGTCAACCAGAACTAAATACCCATCAAAGTTGTGCATTTCCAGTAAAGGTTAAAAGTCTACCCCATGAACAGGTTGTGTTCCTAAAGTGCATTTGTTTGGAAACTGGACTCTATCTAGAAGAGTGTCATTTTCATGGTGGTTATACTCCCAAAGTATCCCAAGAAATATTTACCCAGCCTATAATGTAGCTGCCCTGGGCAGCTGTGGACCCTGTAACAGAACAGAAAGAAGAGGATGTGAAAGAATATAAAAAATGAGTACAAGGGAGTCTTGAGGGGAAATTTCTGAAACAAATAAAATCTGTCTGATGCATTCTGGCCTCTTACCTTTCTGCATTACCCTCCAGTCTTCTGGAACAGAGTCCCTTTCACTAGGTCCCCAACACTCTCCCCAATGTGGTCCCACTAAAGTTTACTTTGTGCTTTGTCCTACACAAAGCACTCATCCTTAAAATGACCACCTTCACTCTCCTCCCACAATCAAAACTCATGGTCCCTCAATACAGAAGATGTAAGCAAGGTATTAAAAGGAAAGCAGTCTGAGTGAACTCTTGCTACTGAGTGAGTGAATGTATTATTGCCCCTTAATCTGACAATTGGTATGTGTAAACTTTTGAAATATGCCTAATCCTAAAGAAGTGTTAACTGGCAGAGTTTTAGACAAACCAATTCAACAGGCATGAAAGTGGCTACTATGTTGAGGACACCTTACAGTCTGACAAAATGAAATAAGATTCAAGTAGGGGGAAGAAGCAGGAAAAAAGGGAAGTAGACAAGCCAGGGAACATAGGCTGATTTCATAACCATCTCCCTTCTGAAACTCCTGAACCTACAACAAAACCCCAAAACTCCAGGTTTTCCAGTCACTCCCGTGGCACAGTGCCTAGCACATATATACATTTAGCAAATGCTTTTACATCCATCTATCTATCCATCCATCCATCTATCCATCCATCCAATCACTCATTCAGGGCAGCAAGCAATACAGGCTCTAGCAGTAAGTAGGACAAAGGCCCAAAGCTTCTGTATGAATGGGCAACTTGTAAATCTGTTGTTTCTAAATGAGGAACCAATTAGACAACTGATTTAAGCACCAAGTCCCTTCTCTATGGACCAGGGCTCCCTTATTCCCCCTTTACAAAAATCTACTAGGTAGATATATACATATATGAATATATGTATTTATGTATGTGACCTATTTCAATACTATCAATCTGGCACCACTTGGGCAGTAGTTGCCCACCAATTTTAGAATTGGCAGAATCTTGGCTGCTTATACAGTCATACAACTCTGGGCCAAATAGGGTGAGCATTGCCTGCCTGTCCTATCGGGCTAATTTTGAATACTGTTACTATAATGTCATCCACAGGAATCCATACTATTTTTAGTTCTTTAGTGGGTAATAGGGGGAAAAAAAAGGTTAAGAAGAAGCCTGCCGAATTTATTAGATAATCCAAAGACTAAAACCAATGGTCAAATCTTAAATTGTGATAGATGCCAAAATCTGATCTCAGTAACTTTTGATTCCAGGTTTGGACAATACAATATAGGACCCAATTTTAGCTAATCGACATGATATGAAAAGGCAAGAAGATGGGGCTGAGACATGTCTTTAGAATCACAAACACCTCCAAGGCCGTCTGGCTCAGCCTAGACCTGAAACAAGACTCTCCCCAACAACACAACATGTGCAACAAGTGTCAGTACAGCTTTGATCTGAAACCCTCAGAGAGCAGAATCCCACTATATTCTCTGAGGGGGCCCATTCCACTTGTGTCGTTCAGTCATTTTCACCTGTATCCAACTCTTTGTGACCCCATTTGGAATTTTCTTGGCAAATATACTGGAGTGGTCTGCCATTTCCTTCTCCAGCTCATTTTACAGATGAGGAAACTGAGGCAAACAGTGTGACTTGCCAGGGTCCCACAGCTAGTAAATGTCTAAGGCCGGATTTGAACTCAGGAAGACTCCAGGTAAATACTGTATCCACTGTGCCACCTAGTTGTGGGCAGTTCTAACTGAAAAGAAGTCTATCCCTATGCACAGTGGCTGGCACGTAGTAAACGCTCTATTACTGTTTTTAATCCATTTTAACAGACATCCCTCCAAATACTTGAAGACAGCGATTATACTGCTTTACTTAAGTACTTTCTCTTCCAGTTTCTCCAACCAAATTTCATACAGTTTGAAGGCCCTTCATCACATTGGCCATCCTCAGGGCAAACTTTGGCTTATCAACGTCCCTAAAATGCCCCAAACTGAATTCACTGCTGCAAATGTGTTCTGATCCAGGAAGGACACAGCAGGACTAATGACACCTTCCCATTCCTGCACTCGGTGCCTCTGTGCATGCATCCAAAAATTACATTTTTCTTCCTATTTGATGTATCATATTGTTGGTTCATCTTGAACTTACTGTCCACTAAAATCCCCAAATCTTTTTCAGAAGAACTGATATAAAAATAAATTAGTATCTGGAATGCTAAAGCTTCAATAAACTCAGGATGGCCAGAGGAAAGGGATGGACAATAAAAGAAGTCTGTCTGGGTTATTTTAGCTATATTGGGAGAAAAAAGGGGAAAAGGGGTAGGAGATAACTACCAGAGAGGGCAGACCAGCTTAAGTGCTTCTGTTTTCTCTGCAATGACCTCTACCTTGGAAATGGCAGAACTAAAAGGGCCAATCTGGCCTCAGACATTCACCTGCAGGGTAACAGGGGGCAAGCCACTGTACCTCTGTCTCTGTACCTCTGTCTGCCTCAGTTTCCTCATTTGTAAAATGGAAATAACAGTACCTTCCTCCTAGGGTTGTTGTGCAATACAATCGGAGACTTGTAAAGCTTCTGCAAACCTTAAAATGCTTTATAAACACTAGCTATTATCATCACCCAAGATCAGTGAAGAGAAAGTAAGAGAGCACCTCCCACCCTCTGTAAATCCCAGTCACCTTCTCCAATTATAGCTAAATGAGCCCGCAGATGTCATTAATGAGCCACCAGCAGGGACAATGGAAAGATCAATGACAACCAAAAAGGGGCCACAGAATTGGAGAGATGTCCCAATTTTTAAAAAAGAGAGAGAAAACAAAGACTGCAAACTAAAAGCCTTAATAAGCATGATGTCAATTCCTGGGAAAATTCTAGAAAGAAGGGCTCATTTAAGAGGGTACTGGCAGAACTGCTAGAAAGGGACCCAGACAAGACCATGAGTCAGCCCAGTCTCCTCTCCAGAGGAGCCTCTTATCCTTTCTGCGCAGGGTCATCAATTATCAAGCTAGGCGATGACAGGAATGCTCCATCATTTACACAGATCTTAGACAAGTTTTTGATAAAGTATCTCCCATTGTTAATGTGGAAAAGATGAATCCTCATGGTTGGATAGCCAGCCTCAAAGAATAGTTACTAGTTCAATGTCAACAAGGCAGGAAGATTAAAATGCTTATGGATACCCCCAGGGATGGATGCTTGGCCCTGGGCTGTTTAACTTTCTTATCAATGACTTGGATGAAGACACAGGCAGTAAATTTATCAAATCTGCAGATAACTTGAAGCTGGGAAAGATACCTAACACTTGGGATGACAAAATCCAAAAGGATTATTGGATGGAATCTAAGATGAAATTCAATGTGGATAAATGTAAAGTATTCCACTGGGGTATAAGAAATAAACTTCTTAATCTCTTAGTCAATAAATATTTATTAAGTGCCTACTGTATTCCAGACTCTGTGCTTAGAGCTGGTGCCACAAAGATGAAAAAAAGACAGGCCCTGCCTTTAAGGCGTTTACAATTTAATGGGGATAGACAACACCCAACAACAAGCTGAAAAGCATTATGAGGAGGAAGTCAAAGAAGTTCCAAAGTACTGCAGCCATTTCTCACCTCATGTGAGAAATGAGGTGGTGTTCTGAGCCAAGCTCCCTCTTAAAATGGGGTGTTTGGAGTTTTTGAGGGGCAGGGCAAACCATGGCTGATAGGATCTTGCAGGATGGTGAGGTTTTCACCAGAATGAACTTCCTGGAGCAAGTCAAGTCAAAGAGGTCCCAAAGTAATGCCAAAAGAAAAATAAAAAGGATGGGATCTTGGGATGCATGAAGAGCTACATAACTTCCAAGAATCCAGAGTTTATTCCAGTCATGTTCATGGTCATGGTTGGCTGGACTCCAGAAGGTATAAAGAGATGCAATGTACAATCAGGCTGGAAAGGCAGAATGGGGAACATTATAAAGGGCTTTCAAAGTCCAAAAGGGGAGTTTTTATAATGGATCCTAAGAGTAATAATGAGTCACTGGCGATTAAGGGGCAAGGGAGTAAGTAACAAAGTCACACCTGTGCTTAAGGGAAGTCATTTTGGCAACTCAGTGAAGGACCTGAATGGGGAGGGGCAGATGATCCTGAACTAAGGTGGTGTCAGTGAGAAGTGATGGGGCAATAAAGCCATAGAAATGACAAAGTTTAGCAGGGACTGAATACAAAAGGCAAAGGAGAGTGAGGAGCTAAGGTTAATGCCTGAAAGAATGGAGGACCTATAGTACCCTTGACAAAAACAGACCAATTTGGGGATGGGCTAGATCTGGGGGAAAAGATTATGAGTTTTGTTCTGGACATGCTGAACTTGAGATGTCTACAGGAGATCTAGTCTGAAATGATCAATAGGCTGCTGGTGATGTTGCACTCAATAAGCAAAGAGAAAACACTGAACATGCAGTCTTTGAAAAATACACAAGTTACCAACCACCACATTAACATTCAAAATCTCTAAATCAACATAATGCAAGTTAAGAATAAGACTCCAACTGACACTGTTATCAAACTGGAAAAAAATAATAATAAAAGTTTAACAATCCACCTCTAACCTAGGAGGGATAAAGCAAATTGATGGGATTGGGAACTGGTCCAGCTTTTTAAAAAATAATAATACTGAACTAAAGAAGTTACAAAAATATGCATATCACTTTAACCCAGAGTTTTCCACTACCAAGACTATATCCCCAAAAGATTAATGACAGGGGAGGAAAGACACAACTAGGTACTCCATAACTGAGAAGTAAATGAACAAACATAATGAAATATTCTGCCTTAAGATAAATTGTTTTAATTTTTATTTTGTTTTTAATTTATGGAATAAAACAATTCCATGGCATGGCATAATAATAAAGATGACTGTACATAAAGCTACAAATCTGTCATGTACAACTTGCTACTCTTTTTAAATATGAAATAAAGTTAACATGTAAGTTTCTTTCTTCCCCTTTTTCCTCACCCCACCCCCACCTAGAGATGGCTACCATTAGACACAAATGTGTGTGTGTGTGTGTGTGTGTGTGTGTGTGTGTGTGTGTGTGTAAAATTATTCTAAACATACTTATATTTATCAGTTCTTTCTCTGGATGCAGAGACAAATCTGAAGAACTCAGAGAAATATGGGAAGGTTCATATGATGACAGACTCACTGGCATTGGGAGTCTTCACAATGCCACATGGCCAATTCAGCTGCCAAATCTTTTTTACCCTCCTACCCCCATCTCTGGCTCTGGATCCCACCTCTCTCTGCATACAGCTGTCACTTTAGAGGAGGCCTTCCTGGCCTCTCTCCTAGACTCTTACAACTACCTCCTAAATGGACCTCCCACTCGATCTACTTTCTCTACTGCACAGCTGCAGCACAAAGATAACCATGCCATTGTCTAGCAGCTAGCTCCCTAGTGCCTGCCTCTAGGACCAAATATAAACACTTAAGTCTTTCATCACCTGGCCTCGACCCCCTCTCCTAGCTCCACACTGTGTGCCCGACAAGCAGGTCTCCTCTGTGCTTCTCACACATGACTCTCCCTCTGTCCCCTCTCAGGGCCTTACCTCTGCCTCACAGAACCTTTCTTCCTTCAGGACTGACCTTCAGCATCACTTCCCATAGGAAGTCTTTTCTGATGCACTCCTCCACCCTCCCATCCTTCCCAGAGAGCCCTGCAATGAGCCCCTTTGTATTAATTCTCTTCATTTCTTCTGTATACACTCGTCTGCCTCCTCTTGCAGCCCCAGAAGATAAGGCCCACTGGTTGCTGTTATTTGTCCTTCCCTCTAGAAAAGGAATAATAAATAACACAGAGATGGTGAAGTCTGGACCTGCAAGTCAGGCAGAGCATCACTCTCTCCTCCAGAGTCCTGTGGCCCAGGATCTAGTGGGTAACCTTGGCCTTCCTAAATCAACATCTGTCCCAGGCCTCAGTTTGTCTGAAGCAACCCCATCCAAAGACTATGTGAGAATAGTAAGGAAAGATGGCCTAATTTACCATGACAAAAAGATCAATGGGGAGAGGAAGATATCCCCAAGTTTCTGGCCAGAACAAAAAATAATTGCTGTTTATGCTCATTCTAAGCTATCAAAACTTAAACAACAATGAACCACAGAAGGGTGGGGCTGGGGCCTATTACTGGCCACTCAATGAAAGCCAGAGTGATTTGGGTTTAAAGGCACAGTCAAGAAGCTTCACTTGAAACACAAAAGACTGGTCCAGAGAAAATCAGACCCCTTTAAAACCATTTTTTTTAAAGCCTGTTTTTTCTTTTTTTTCTTTCTTCTTTTTAAAGCAATTGGGGTTAAGTAACTTGCTCAAGGTTACATGGCCAGTCATTATTTATGTGTGGGTGCTCATTTTCTGAGGCCAGTTTCGACCCCGGGTCATCCCAACTCCGAGGCCAGCGCTCTTACTCGCTGTACCACCTAGCCGCCCCAAAAGCCTGTTTTTTCAAAGCTATATTCTAAGAAATAATAAATGTGGCACAGAGGACAGAGAATTGCACTTAGAGTTAGGAGATCCTGAGTTCAAATCCAGTCTCAGACATTTACTAGCTGTGTAAGCCTGGGCAAGCCATTTAACCTACCTATCTGTTTCCTCGCTAGCAAAATGGGGATAATAACAGCACCTACCATCCAAGGTTGTTATGAGGATAAAATGAGATATTTCTAAAATCGCTTAGCACAGTACCTGGTGTAAGGTATGACTGAATTTTGTTTCCACAGAAATGATAATTCATACTGATGGCTAATGTCAAAGACAAAACTGCTTGTAAAGGGCAGTGGGGGGGTGTTGGCCGCCTGAAAATCTGCATATTTACTACTTTTCTTTGTTCTGAGAAGGCCTTTTCCTATATTTCAAAACTGCCAGACCTGGTGTGGTTCACAAAGAATGAAGCCCATTTACCCAGACTTGTCTCAGTTATAATGGGATTTTTATCCTGGGTTCCAATCTTCAAACTCAGGCTTTCTTCAATTCTCTTAGCAATTGAAGAAATTGAAGAAAGTTGAAGAAAACCCTTCTTTTCTATCTGATGCAGACTAAAGGGGAAGAGACTAGAAGCACTTTTGGTCTTTATTTAAGTATAAAGAAAAATGAAGATGAAAAGGGAGGGGAGAATTGAAATGTGAAAATGAGAAAATGTAATCAAGGGGTGGGGTTTAGTGAACCCTGGAATGCTGACCAATGGGATTCAATTCAAATCTGGATGAATTATAAAATGGCTTTTGTAACTATCTTAACAGTGTGCTTGTGCCTGGCCTTTTTGACAAAGTGTTAGAGGCCAAGTCACCTGTGTGAAATAAAAATCTTTTTTTCTAAATTCACTCTTAGCCAGGTGGGATTTTTGGTAAAACAACTGTTTTTAACACTGGCACATAATAGATGTTATATAAATGTTTATTTCCTTTTCCCTTCCCCCTTCTTTCAAGAAGATTGTTTCACACATTGTATTTGTATTCCCACTGGCACTGGGCTTAAGTGCTTTATTAATTGACTGATATGTGTATATATATATACACATATGTATTATGTAAAGACAAAAAAAACAGGAATAAACCCAAGTTATAGAGGTCAAAAAGCAACACAAAACAACCAACAAGATAGGTTCTATTATGCTGAATGAATAATACACAGTGTTAGGGTCAGGATTAGCAAATGTTCAATATTTGATTTACTGTTTGGAGTTTTTTTTTGTTCCATCTTGCAGATTTTTTTCTTATTTCCATATAACCTTGCTATTATGCTCAAATATACATATCTGAACCTGTTTGGGTATTATAAAATGACAAAAGAACAGACCTACCCCTGAACAGAGAACATACTTACAGATAATATTCACAGCATTCTATATTTTCATTATTCAGCACACTGCAGCCCACAGTAGGCACTTAGTAAATGTTGACTAACTGAACTAGAAATGCTTTGAGACAGTACTGCTTAGGTCTCTTAAAAAGAAATTTAAGTGATGAAAGAAGAGTCAGTTACTCATTGGCAAAGGTTTATGATTTGCAAACTCAAAACTTGTTTGTATCAGGCTCTGCTCCCTTTTCCAAGAACCTTTGATTTCCAAAAAGCCTGATTACAAAAGCAAAGGTCTTCAAAAAGGGTACAAAGAATTTTGTACAAAGCAGCTCTGGGTTTAAGTACAAACAGCACTCAAAGCAAAAAACATTAAAAGAAAATCTCCTAACAGAAATAAAAACCATCACTAAATAACTAGGGAAAAAATCAGGATGCATTTAAAGTTTCCCAAAAGAAAAAAAAAGTTAAAAGTAATTAAAAATGGGTTGTTTGTGGAGGGAGAGAGGGTCAGGATGGAAGGGAAGGGAGGGACTGTTTTGTTTGTATGCCCACTGTGCCTTGCCCCTAGTAGGGGATAAACAATTACTATGGAATGGATGGAATCAATAGAGAAGTGACCTTTGGCACATAAAGTAAGATTATGTCAAATAGAAAAGAACTACAGACAGCAAAATAAACCTAGATGAATCTATGTCACTCAATGACACTGGGGAGATTCACAATGTGGTGTTCTGCAAAGAGTCCTATACTTAACAATCAGAACACGGAGAGTTGGAATTGTGGCACCGCCAGTTACCAGACAAGTAGATTAGAGTTTCCTCATCTAGAAAATGAGGACAGTAATACTAATGCTATTTATTTTCTAGTTGACAGGATGACTGTTGGGTCAAATGAAGGAATATATATACAAAGAATTTTGTAAAGTTTAAAGTACAAACTATTACTAATATTGAACACCTTGATGAAGCAATGGTGGGAAGATAAAAAACCTTATGTTGTTTTGTAAGATTTACAGTTAGTCAGCCAAGGAATATGAGTGGAAACCATCACTTTCCAGATATCTGCACGGACCACCAGTTCTCACACTTCTGGGTCTCAGGACCAATTTAGACTATTAAAAATTGAGGACCACCCCCCCAAAAGCTTTTGTTCATATGGGTTATATCTAACAATAGTCACCACATTAGAAATTAAAATGTCTTAGTATTATTATGAAAATAGTTTAGGGTTGCTTTTTGGGGGGGCGGGGGGGGGGGGGGAATGTTTCCTTTTTCCCTTAACAGACCTCCTGAAAACCATCTCAAGGATTCAAAAATGCTTACTGAACAACCACCTTCTGAGAACTGCTGGTACAAACAATGAGTACTCCAGGAGTCTGAGGGAGAGCTACAACAGCCACAGTGGCAAAGTTCTAGAGAACCAAAGACCTTGAAGGAAGGGTAGGAACCTGAAGAAGTGAAGGGTTTGGGAGGATGGGGAAAAGCACTGAAGGTATCCCTGCAGAGATGTGGGCAGCACTTTTAAGGGATAAGAAGATGGCTTGGCTGGAAGAAAAGGCTGGCAATTTATATTTATAAAGCCCTATACAATTAAATTAACACTTTCGTGTACACTATCAACTTAATTTGACTAATTCTCACAAAATCCTGGGAGGAGCTAGGCTACACATTATTATCCCCCTAGATAGATAAGGAAGAGGAAGGTCAGGAATTAGATTACATTTGCCTATTGTCACAGATCTGATAAATGACAGTTCAAGTTTAAGGACCTAGGATCCTGGTCCCAAGCCAGTGGTCCAGCCACTCTACCGGAGTAATGGGAGTATTCAGAGATAAGCCTAGAAAGACCTGTTGGGATTAAAGAGTACAGCAGGTTTCAGGATTTATAACTGATTATATGAGCAAGAAGTCACTGACATTCCCCAATTGATAAATGGTCAAACGATATGAACAGGCAATTTTCAGAGGAAGAAATTAAAGCTATCTATAGTCAAATGAAAAAAATGTTCTAAGTCACTATTGATTGGGGCAGCTAGGTGATGGATGCAGTGAATAATGCTCTGGCCCTAGAGTTCAAATCCAACCTGAGACACTTAACACTAACTGGATGACCTTGGGCAAGTCACTTAACCCCAAGTGCCCTACCTTCCCCGCTCCAAAAAGACAAAAAAAAAAACCACCATAAATCACTATAATCACTATTTATTAGAGAAATGTGAATCAAAACAATTCTGAGGTACCACATCACACCTATCAGAGTGGCTATCAGATGTGATAAAACAGAAAAACGATAAATGTTACATATGTGGAAAAACTGGAAGACTAATGCCATTGTTGTTGGTGGAGTTGTGAACTGATCCAGCCATTCTGGAAAGCAATTTGGAACTATGCCCAAAGGGCTATAAAATTGTGCATACTCTTCGACCTGGCAACACCACTTCTAGGTCTGTCTCCCAAAGAAATCATAAAAAAGGAAAAAGACCCACATGGACAAAAATATTTAGGTCTTTTTGTGGTGGCCAAGAACTGGAAGTTGAGGGGATGCCCATAAATTAGGGAATGGCTGAATAAGTTGTGGTATATGAAAATGTAATGGAATATTTTACTTTAAGGAATGATGAACAGGCAGACTTCAGAAAAACCTAGAAAGTCTGACATGAACTGACGCTGAGTGAAGTGAGCAGAACCAGGAGAACATTGTACATACACAGTAACAGTCACATTGTGCTATGACTAACTTTGATAGACTGAGCTCTTCTTAGCAATGTAAGGGTCTGAGACAATTCTAAGAGCCATGATGGAAAATGCTATCCACATCCAGAAAAGAGCTATGGAGTCTTCATGCAGATTAAAGCTCACGATTTGCTCTGTTGTTTTGTTTCTTCTTTCTTGTGGTTTCTCCCATGGGTTCTAATTCTTCTTTACAAAAAAAGACTAACGTGAAAATATGTTTGATATGAATGGATATGTAAATGGATATATGAATATATCAGATTGTATGTCATTTTAGGGAGGGGAGAGGAAGAAAATTCAGAGTTCAAAATCTTATGGAAGTGAATGCTGAAAACTAAAAATAAATAAACTAATTTTTTTAAAAAGCCACTGAAGGTTGCTGAGCAAGGAAGCAAATAAGCCCAATGCAGTGTTTTCGGAAAACTCAGGTAGTAGTATGTAAAAAAAAAAATGAAGTGAAGTTATTGTCAAAGAGACTAGTTAGGAAATCACTTTTAAGGCCAGGACACAAGGCGGGTGAGGACAAAAATAGAGTGAAAGTAAGTAGGGCAAATGAAAAGGAAGGTAAAAAAGATTAGGAAGACTCAACAGGACTTAATACTGCCTGAACAAGGTGGGGAAAAGAAATTAGGGTGGAGCCCATGTTTTTAAGCCTGGGTAACTATACTGCACACTGACACCAGAAAACTTGTTGTTATCTTGTTATCAGATGATAATTTTGAGATCAAGGGAAAAAAATAAGCAGTAAAAGCAAGTGAAATATATATATATATGTATGTACATGTAATTGTATTTGTACATATATGTATATAAAATGTATTTGGTGACCAGAAAAGAGATAAAACATGTTAGATCTATGCCATAAATCAAAGCAACTCTCCAGTTAAGTGTTCCCTAACGTTCCTGAAAAGTTCTGATGCATACAAAAAGGAAAAATTAAAATAATTCCAGACTCACTCAACTTATCTTATGAAGAATAATACAATGTTCAGCATTTACCTAATGTGAGGAGAAAAATTATTTTTTAAAATAGTAGCTGAGACCAACTGGAAAGCAGCCTATCCACTGCGTAAATTCTACCCTTAAATGCTTTTGAAGTTAATTACGTTTGCTAGCAACAAAACGTCCTTCCCTCTAGTCACAATTCCATCCTGCTGAGTAAGATGATGATGAAAAGCAGAGCAGCGATGCATTCAGGCTGTGCCTTCTAAGTAAATAATAGATCTTTGTATTGCAGGTTGTCAATTCAAGCACTTGGGTTAGTAATACCCTCCGTGAAGGAGCACAATACAGAAAATAGCTCTCTAGCTGTCAGGGAACATGTATGTTTGCTCAGACCAAAGCCAGCTGTTTGCCCCTAATTTCTTACCTGAATATATGGAAGCTTTAAGATCTATGGAACGAAGAAGACATACTTGCCACCCATGATTGATGAGATCATGCAAACAAAAGGGAACATAAATGCAACGCAATTCTTACTCCCACATGCTGAATCATTAACAAGTGACTGAAGTTTAAAAAAGCTTTACATGCCAATCTCCAAACAAAAGCACTGCCAAAGGATAAAGGAAAATCAGCCAACTTTGAGGCACTGCTCTAAGATGGGTATCTGGAGCATATGCTAGGCAAATAAATGCCTTCAAGCCCCTTCTCTCATCTTTAATCTTTTTTTATCTCCTGACTTTTCCCCTACTACCTCTTTAAAAACACAAATCCAGCATGGCACCACAGAATGGGCACTGGCTCAGGAATTACAGGATCTATGTTCGAAGACATGGGCAAGGCACTGAACCTCCCTGGGCTCCGATTTCGTCTAACATGCCTTCCAGCTCTACCTCAACGAGCCTGGGAACCTGCGGTCTGATGCCATAAGCAACAGTACAAAGTCTCTCTTCGCATAGCCCACTCTCTTAGAATCCTTGCGTTCATTCCTCAGCTTCTATTCACTTCTCATTCCCTTAAAATCTGGCACCTATACTTTGTTCAAGCAGGCCCGACATCTCCAAGGCTACGGACAATTTCTGGATTGCTCAATCGTGTGGCCTTTTCTCCTTTCTCATCTGTCTGGATCTTTCTGCCACTTTCAACACCATGGACTCTGCTCTCCCTGGGGCTGGGCTCTTCCCCCCTTCATTCTTCTGTGACACTACTCTCTACTGCCTGTTAGACTGTTCCTTCTCTATGTCCATGTCCTGTACCTTCGTCCAAGCAAATACCCCATGGTTCTATCCCATGCCGTCTGTTCTTCTCTCTCTGTATACACCATCTCTTGGGGGAATCTCACTGGATTTTTGGTTACCTTTATTAAGCTCCAACATCACACCACCACCCCCTACTCAAAAATCACCAATGATTCCTATTGCCTCTTGGATAAAAGACAAACCCCTCAAACTGGCATCTAATCCCTTTGCAGATTCATTCCCATCTATATTTCCAATCTCATGCTGCGAGCATTCATTCACAAACAGGCTAGTTCCCTTATATTCTACTACAATATTATACTCCTATAACCATGCTTTCACACAAGTGGTCCCTTATACTTGGCCTATATGCCCTCCTCACCCATACCTTGCCGAATCCCTGGTTTTCTTCCAAGAGCAGCTCAGACATTACTACTAACACAAGGCCTTTGTGATCCTCACAGCTCTTAGCAACTTCTCTCCTAAAATTCCTTTTATTTACTTACTTGTGTCTATGTTGTAAGTTTCTGCATGAGATTCTTATCCCATGACCAACAAGACGACATTCTACTGGAGAAACTTCATCACAACAATCTAGATATTCCTACTAAAAATTAAACCATAAAACAAAAGGCAGCTGCAGCTCAACGGGGAGAGATCACATGTTCTGACATTCTACCTTCCAGCAATACAGACCTCCTCATTTCTGCCTTGTTAAGAGTCCCCCACATCCTTCAATACTCAGCTTAACAGACGCCTCTTCATCTCTTTCACTGTCACTGTTGTGCTTCTAAAGGTACTCTTATAGGGGGCGTATCCCTCCCAGAGAAATGCCCTAAAATCCTTTAGGGCAGGGATAATTTTTCTTCTTACTCCTGTATCCCCACAAAAAACCCGTACAGTGCCTCGCACATAGTGGGCCCTGTAAGCCTGCTGAACTGAGCTGAATTCCCCCTAAGCAGACCAGATGCCCCTCCAAACTTTCCTGTGTGTCTATGTATGTTATCACTACTACCTTGTAGCTCCCAGTTTGAAATCCTAGAGGTCCTATGCCTTAACCTCTCTGTTTTATTCTCTAACTGGTCACCAAGGTGCATGTTTAGAGTCATCTCCACTCCAAATGTTCATGTGCCCGTCCTGTGGGAGAGTATTCTGAGCTTGTACTGATCTGATCAACTGCAGTCAGACACACTGCACACTCTGACCCTGATGTGGGGATATCATTTTGGTCTTCTCCTTGAGCACAAAGGACAACAAAGTGGTCACCAGGCCTTAGGGCACCTTCCTTTGAAAGGTCAGAAAATCAAGGAGTCTTTTTTTTTTTTTTGCTTTTTGGAGGGCAATTGGGGTTAAGTAACTTGCCCAAGGTCACACGGCTAAGTTTTTTTGTTTGTGTGTGCATTAAGTGTCTGAGGCCAGAACTGAACTCAGGTCCTTCTGACTCCAGGGCCGACACTCTACTCACTGCGCCATCTAGCCGCCCCCAAATCAAGGAATCTTAAAAGGCATCTAGTCCTGTGTCACTGAATGTCACATCTAACATGTCCAGCTCCAGTCAGGACCCCCATCTTTATCACCCAGAAAACACAGCACCACTTTTAGATAGCTCTCATCAGGAGGAAGATTTCCTGACACTGAATCAAAATCATCTTTGCAGCTGCTACCAATTCTGTGTAAAATGAGATATAACTCAATTCCCCAAGGAGAGCTAAACAACACTAATTCTTTCAAGAAAAAAGGAATGGGAGAGGACACATTTGATACAATTCATATGGCACAATCCAAAGGGCCTTAATCATCCTGGTTGCCCTCTGCTGAATGCACTCTGGGTAATCAACATTGTTCCTAAAAAATGCAGCATCCATGGGACCGCTAGCTGGCGCACTGAATAGAGCACCAGCCCTGGAATCAGAAGGACCTGAGTTCGAATCCGGCCTCAGACACTTACATGCAAACCAAAAAAAAAAAACCTAGCTGTGTGACCTTGAGCACGTTACTTAACCCCAACTGCCCTCCAAAAAGAGAAAAAAAAATGCAGCATCCATAACCAAACAATATTCCAGATGGGAATCTCACCAACCGCCCACCTTGGACCTTCCATCTCCAGCTGGGGAGCAGTAGCAGTATCCCAAGGGGAGGTACCCTGATTCTAGGCCCAGTGCTCTAGCCACAATGAGCTACCTAGCTGCCCCTAAAAGAGGTCAAAGACAGAGGAAAAGAACACATACAAAGATATTTATAGTTACCCTTCTTGGTAGCGAAAATAACTGGAAATAAAGTGAGTGTCAATTAATATGGAATGGCCTAACACATTATGGTTTATGAATGTAATGGAATATTAGTGCATCATAAGAAACCTATATGAATTTGTGGTTGGGGAAAGTGAACAGAACCAGAACAATTTACAGAATGACTAAGATTATATAAAGGACAACAACTTTCAAAGACTTGGGAATTTTGATCAATGTAGTAACACCAATCATGGCTTCAGAAGACTGACCCTCAACTCCTGAAAGAGAGACACTCGTGGAATGAAATACACATTTTCAGACATAGTGAAAAGTGTTGATTTGTTTTACTTGACTAGATATAAATGTTGGAAATAAGAAGTACAGAATGTTGCATATACTGTCACAATATGTGTGGATGTCAGTTGGTTTTGCATAACTGTTTTTCACTGATAACAGAAAACAGTTCAGTGACCAGGGAGGCCAGGTCATACCTATAAATAACTCAGATATAAAAAAAGGGCATTAATAAAGGGTTCTTTTTAAATGGGGGGGGGGGGGGTACAGACAAGCATTGATTAAGCACCTACTAAATGCTAGGCATTCAGCTAAGCACTTTACAAACACCTCACTTGAGGTCCCTTACATCACTGATTATGCAGCTGGTACTTTCTGACAGGTGGAGACTAATAAATGCTTGCATCAAATATCTCATTCCATCCTCACAAGAGCCCTGCAGGGTAAATGCTATTATTATCCCCAACTTACAAATGATGTTATTGAGAAAGAGGTTAAATGACTTCAGGGTCCCACAGCTCCATCTGAACTTGGGACTTCCTGACTGCAGGCCCAGCACTCTGTCCACTAAGACACACATCCCAAAGCAATGCTCATCTGGAATGAGATTTTCTCATGCCATCTCTGAACCTTCCCCTGAACCCCAATCAATGAGTGATACTTTACATGGCAACAGCAACTTTCCCAACTTATTTTTCAGAAATGAAATCTTTCCTCTCTCCCCATTCTAAATTTGAAAGGCTCTTGAAAGGTAATCAGTTCATCTAGACTTAGACTATAGAAGAGAGAAAATCAGGATGAAGTACAATGACACAGGCTGGTCTACATAACCTCAGAATATGCTGGTCAGTGGCTTTTATGTAATTCATTCACTATATGCACCGTCAAGAAAATTCTCAAAGTTTGCCAACAAAAGCAAAATCTACCTTATTTCATATATACACAAGATAGCTTTGCATTTTTCATCTAGATAAAAAGCATGATGATAATTACACATTTCCTATTTAGTCATCAACAGAGATTAGTATCATAGGCAAAGAGAATTTCTGACTATACACAACTAATTTAGATGGAAACTCTTTGGTGCCCTGGATAAAAATAAAGACTAAAAATTTTAGAATTTAAAATATAACTTTCCTCTTCAGCTAAAATATTTTATAAATATTATTGTGAGAATGCTGAAAACATCCATCCCTCATGTAAGATATGAACAAGTTCTCCTAGTTACATTTTATAAATGGAAAAGCTGAAGCTTGGAGACATCAAGCAAGTCATCCAACATTACGAAATTCTAGCATTCAATCTGCTCTCTCAGGCTCTATCTACAGAGGAATTTTGCTTAAGAATTATTGGAAAAGTCTGTTTTCTGTCCTCTTTATTGTTTAAATGCTTTAGTTTAAAGCCATGGTTGGACTTTTTTTAAGCACCTCAATCTTTGTTAGCCATTCAATGGATATGTTTAAGTTTCTCTGAGTTAAAGCTGACTATAACACTTTCAAAAGTGTTCAGTAAATTGTTATACATTAACCAAAATAAATCAAGTCATGGTCACAGACAAAACATACTTGGCTTATACTCTCAGAACACTGAAAAATGATCATTTATTTATAGAACTACACACAAGTTGCTGCAAATGTTCTCTTACCAAAGAAGATGTGTTTCAGAAATAGTTTCCCTTACTCTTAAAAATCATCCTTCCTTATTTCTGAAAGATGGCAAATGTTATCTTGTTCTCTGTGCCCTTCCCAACAAGAGAAGCACAAAGTCACTTTCTCAAATGGAATTACCCTGCAGGGAATACCACAATGCCTAATCTGAAAAGCATTCAAATATACAAGTCAACCTGACAGATCCAAACTATTGAAAATGCTGTAATACTAAGGCTGGGTCTTAGCCTGATTTGTTCTTTAAATAGAATGATTTAGCCTATATGTATGTTGTGCAAATAAGTATAAGACAATTCAAATTAGCTAAACATTAAAATTAAGAATTCTGAAATGAAGGGGCAGCTAGGTGGCACAGTGAGTAGAGTGCCGGCCCTGGAGTCAGAAGGACCTGAGTTCGGATCCGGCCTCAGACACTTAACGCACACACAAATAAAAACCTAGCCGTGTGACCTTGGGCAAGCTACTTAACCCCAATTGCCCTCCAAAAAAAAAAAAAGCAAGAATTCAGAAATGAAATCATGCCTCTCCTATAAAGTACTATTTAAAAATACAGGTGTTCTGCTGCCTCCTGAAACTGAACCAATACCCAGAATTCCTTTGTAGAGAAATAAGGCAAATCAAGAGTCTCTTCCTATTTCTATTTGACTTTTTAAAAAATTACTAATTAAAATGCTCTGACCACAGATTCCTTCAAGTCTCAAACAAAATCCTAACTTCTACAGGAAGACTTCTCCAACCCCTCTTAATTCTAGTGCATTCCTCATTAATTATTTCATGTGTGTGTGTATGTGTATCTATACAAATATGTATATGTATATATACTATATAAACTATACAGAGTTTTGCTTTGTTTATATCTGGTTGCACACTGTCTCCTCTACTGGAGTGAGTTCTTTGAGCACAGGCATGGTCTTATGCCCCCTTTTGTACCCCAGGACCTATCAGGTCTTTAATGAAAGTTTATTTATTGATAGTGCACAACTCAAATTTACTCCTTTCTTATCAGCAATTAAGATGCCATCTTTTAAAAACAAAGCAGATTCTACTGATAATATTACCAACTTAACCTGACAGTGGCAGAGACATCTAAAATAAAAAATGACACTCCTGGATGAGAGCAAAAAAAATCAAAGTTTATTTTAGCAAGATCACCTATAGAATCGAAACAATAATTCCCTATTTGCATCAATATTCTGTCTTGTGTAAATGAGTATAAATACCAGGCATAAATGTCACCTGCCCAGTTTTGATTTCAACAGACTACCAGATTCCTAAAGTGGCCCATTCCCTGGCTAGCAGTTCTTAAGACTGCCCTGAGCACAAAAATTCCTAGTTTTGTGTCCTGCTTCCTATAACAAGCAAAATGCAAGGTGCTAGGGAAGTCTTGCTTAATATCTTATCAGATTTTATCTGATATACACACCAAAAGATATGCTTTAGATGGAAAATATTACATAGCAAGTCAATATTTTACAGCTTTGACAATGTAAACAAAGCAAAAAAAAAAAAAACAACAAACTCAGAATTCTCCAAATCTCAAAGTTGGAGGTAACTCCAGAGATCCAATGCAGCCCTACACTTTAATCCACAGTGGGGAAAAAAAATGTGGTTTTTCCCTGGTTTGCTTCTTAAATGTTGAAAGAATATATGTGGAGTTACACAATTTCATCCTGCACTGTCATTTTCATGGCATCAACAGGGTACTTTAGTCAACAACACACAACCATGAGAAGTCAGCATATTCCATTACTTCTTTCATTTCATTACAATTCTGCCCCTGGCTTCATCCTGCTTACTTACTATTCCTTATTCCCACCTTCTTCACCATCCCTCATAGCCCTCGGACCTCAGAAATTTAGGATCCTTGAGACACACATGGCACTTACTTCAGAGCCTTTCTCTCAACACCCTTAGGGAATCACTGTTCCCACTGCAAAGTGCCCTTCCCTTGGTAAAGGGGCATTCATTCCCCTCATAACCCTGGAACCCCAGAATCAGAATTTGGGGATCAGAAGGGACTCCAGGTGCCATCTAGAACAACACATACTGGGAAAAGATCCTCATCATAGCTACATGTCCAACACATTACAGTGCCTAGTATGTTGTAGGTATTCAATAAATGCTTGTTGACTTGACAGCCTCCCCCTTCTTACACACAGCCTTTAATTTCCCCCTTTCCTCTACACTGGCCGGGGAAAAGCCAGTGATGCCTCCTAGTAATTTCCCCCTCAGATGGCCCTGTAATTTAATTCACACACACTCCTCTACAAGGTCCTAGGATTTTCACCCCTTACACACACTAGAGGAAGCCCTTTCCTGATCCCCCTCAATTCCAGGGCCTTCCCTCTCTTGACTACCTCCAAAACATTCATATAAGACTTGGGGGGTACAAATAGTTTCCACCTCCTGTCCCTTCTCCAGGGGAGGGGCTCTCTTCTGCCTCTTGTATCCCCACCTCCTAGCTGAGGGCCTGGCACAGAGCAGGTACTTTTATACACACAAGACTGCCTGACACAGGGCCTTGCCAAGTGTCCCCACACACACACACCTTTTCCTCCCCTACACACACTCACTCCCGCCTCCCCTGCACACACATAGATTCCCCCCTCCCTGCAAACACATATATACACACTCTCCCCCAACCCTACATACACTCCCCATTCTCTTTTACACTCATCACCTCTTGCACACAGAATCACCCCTCTCCTGTGCACACTCCCCTTCTTGTACACTCCCTTTCTCTTGCACAAACACTCCCCCCCTCTCCTGCACACACACTCCCTGTTGCACACACTGCCTCTCCCTCCGCTGCACTTCCTCCCCCTCCCCCGCACACTCCCCCTTTCTCCTCCCTCATACAGACTCCCTCCTGCTCCCCCCCAACACTCTTACACACACACTCCTCTTGCTCCTCCCTTGCACAGACTCCCTCCCTCTCCCCCGCACACACACATCCTCTTGCACGCACACTCCCCCCTTTCTCCTCCTTGCACAGACTCCCTCCCTCTCCCCCGCACACACACATCCTCTTGCACGCACACTCCCCCCTTTCTCCTCCTTGCACAGACTCCCTCTCCCTTCCCGCACACACGCCCCCGGCCCGCTCACCCTCCCGGCAGCGCCTCCTCCAGATGGTGTCGGTGTTGAGGATGCGCCGGAACTTGGTGCAGACCTGGGCCAGGCTGGGCAGGTCGGTGCCGGGTAGCGAGGCGAAGATCTCCACCAGGAGTTCGGGGGGCAGCTCGAGCAGCGAGCAGCGCGCTGGGGCCGCCGGGGGCTGTGGGGACTGCGGGCAGGCCAAGGCCGGGCCCCCAGCGCCCCCCGGCGCCAGGCCCGCCCCCGGGTCCCCCGCGCCCCCGTGCCCCGCGGCCCCGCAGGCCACCGACGGCTTAGGCATGGCCGGGGCGCCCTCGATCCTCTCTTCCTCCGGGTCCGTGTCGGGCTCGCTCTCGGCCGCAGCCCCCGCCGCCTCAGCCGGGCCCTTGCGCTGCTGCCGCCTTCGGCAGCCCCGGGACTGACCCACCCCACAGAGCCGAGCACACACCGCCATCCCGACTCCTATCCCCCCGCGTCCCCGTCCCCGCCCCCGCCACGGCCTCCGCGCACGCGCGCGCCTGCGCTTGCGCCCCCGCAACGCGCAGCCGCCCCTGCCACCCCCGCCGGGGTGGAGTCGGCCCCTGGCCTCGGCCAATGCCGCCACACGTCCGAGCGGGCACGCGCTCGCACTCCCGCCTCCCTGGCTTTGGCCCCGCCCCCGAGCCATCTGCTCCTCCTCCCGAAGAGGCCGAGTTCCGCCCCCTCTCTTTCTCCAGGTGACGACATAGAGCGGGCACGCCAGTCCCCCGAAGCCACGCCTCCGTCCTCTCCAATCCCCGAGAGTCCAAAACTGGCCCTTTAAAGGCACTCCCCTCCCCAGGGGTCACCGGCCCCGGGGCTTCCCGGGATACTGCGCTTGCGTTGAGTGAAGGCGGACCAGGCGAGCTTTCCACCCGCAGCGTCTGCGCGAACTGCAGAGGCTTTCCCTCCCAGTTGAGAAGAGGGACTTCTAGAACTCCCATGGGCTGTAGGACGTCATAAGCATTTATTAAGTACCTAGCATGTGCCAGGTGCTGGGCATGCAAGAACAATGAATGAAACAACCACGTATTAAGTACCTACAGTGTGTCAGGTACCGAGTATTACAAGCACAGGGATGAAAGGAACTGAAGCATATATTAAGCACCTACAGTGTGCCAAGATTGGGGCGTGTAAGTACAATGAATGGTACAGAAACACCTGCTTCCCAAGGAGCTGACGTTGTATACAAAGATGTATAAAAACATGCCCGGCATAAGTATAAAGTCAGAGCTGGGGCCAGTGGATTTATGCGGACGACTGCACAGTACAGGGTGGGTTTCTTGGCAGCCCGATGCATTTAAAAGACTATCCTGAGAAGTCCGTGAGCTCTATGACAGCCTTCCTTTGTCTCCCCATAGCACTTAGTAGGCGGTTAAATGTTTTGTTGACTTCAGGGGTGGGGAAGCCAGGGCTCGGGAGGTCTCTAGCACACCCCAACAAAAGGATCCAAGATACAAGAACAGCTCGGAATCGCCACCACCCCTTCATTATCCATATGGGGAAACAGGCCCAGAGTCAGGAAGTGACAGCTCCCTTGCAGAGCTCACAGCCGCCCCCAGGGCTAGTAATGCACGGCTCTGTCGGCTCCTGGCCCAGCCTATCTAGTTACATTGTAGCCCGCAGCTCCCCTCCCCGAAGGGAGCCAGAACTGGGTAGTGTAATTCTCACTTAAGAAAGGAGAGGGGCAGGGCCTTCTCTCTTTCCTTAACCCTAAAGGCGCCGGGTTTTGCTACAAGTTAAAAAAAAATAACCTATAGAGAAAACAAGCAACCAGTTTCTGAACTTAATCCTCTATAATATCAACCTAAGCAGCATCCGCCCTTATAAGTTCCCTTAAAGATTAGTTCTAAAATAACTAGAAAAATGTGAAGAAAAACTTGCTGCGGATGCCCCGTGTGAGGATCGAACTCACGACCTTCAGATTATGAGACTGACGCGCTACCTACTGCGCTAACGAGGCTCCTTAGCAACCGGCTCCGTGAAAGGGCTTTTGAATAAATTTATGAGTTCGGCAGCTAGCTTTCTTTTATTCCTTTTTTTTTCCTGCATAATTTCAAATAAACATGATCCCGAACGCTTAGCAAAAAGCTGGATTTTAACTTTTTAACTCAATTAAAACCTCCCAGGCGTTGAAAACGCACTCCTTGAATTAAAATGTCAATATCTCTATGCTCCAAGGCAATAAAACTAAAAGGGAAAGAAATTGGGGTCCAATTTGCCATCACATTCTTCTGGGTGTATATCCGTCTCCATTGTAGAAATCCATTAATAATTTTATAGCTATTAATTATTATAAAATCTATGTAGAATGCGGGTAGTATACTTCCTGCAGAATGCAAGTGCTCATTAAATGTTGCTTTAACTCAATAACTAGTTGTGTTGGACGCAGACTGTTTTTTCACCTTTGAAAAAATTAATTCATAGACACTCTTCCCTTCTTTTAAGAGCCAATGTACCGCCGCCATCAATTAAGTCCTTTGCTGCTAATGCCCAGTAGTTGCAGGGTTCGCTCCAGATGGACGTTAAATAACAACATTTTTTCAATGATGCTTTGGATTTGAAGAAAGGAGATGAGAAACATTTCCTCTTCCTTGATACATTGTATCCTATTTTAAACCTAGATGTGTTTTACATGATCCATTTTCCAATTAATACAAATCAATTTTTATGTTTTATTTTGAATATAAGTTTTATATATTTATATAATTTCATATAATATATTTTATTTTTCCAATTACATAAAAAAATTTTTAGTATTCTTTTGTTTTTTAATTTTGAGTCCCAAATTCTGTCCTTCCCTGACTCACTGCCCCCTTCCTGAGACTGCAAGCAATTTGATATTGGTTATACATGTGCAATCATACAAAACTTATTTCCATTAAATTAATTTTTAAAAAAACTTGAGGTCAAATAATGAGGGAATTGGAGATGATTTCTAAAAATTCCTTAAGCTCTCACAGGCTACCATCCCAAGATTCTAAATTTAGTTTTAAAGAAACTACCAATTTTCACAGATATTCTAACAGAATTATATCTACCAAGACATACTGCCTCACCCTAACAGCAGCAGCATCCAAATAGCTCCAGCCTTTTTAAATTAGAAAGGGCAGTTAAAAATCACTGCTACCTGCCAGGAAACTATTTTATTTTGTTTTTATTCATATTCTAACATTTCCTTCTTAGCGTGTGAGTTAGACTGTTAAATCAACCAGTCTAGCTGGTTTTTGTGGCCACCTGGGAATGCACTTTGATTAGCCTTTGTCCGGTTATGAAACATAAATAAATATAAACCAGGTTTTATAATGATCTGTTTAATTCCAATGGAAAGCTTACAAACACTTTATCAGGCTTAGATCAAATGATACTATACACAAATATGTGTGTGAGTATGTACACACACATAAACGCATACATACAAATCTATAGACATATCTATAGATAAATGTGCATACATATGCGCACGCATTATCTGTATGTATATAAGTGTATATACATGTATTGTGGTATACATGCATGCACATATAATATATGTATACACACACAAATTATTATAGAATATACGTAAATAAACACACAAAAAGTTCTTATCAATTATTGAAGTTCTATGTATGTGAGTTACCATTATTAACAATAATCAATGAATATATAATATATAATAATATAATTGTATATAATATATGAAATGTATGATTCATTATATATTATGTATAATATATTATATATAATATCAATATAAATAATATATTATTGTATTCTATCATCTTAATAGGTTATATTTATAACATATAATGCTATTAGTAATCAATAACAACAATCAATAATTAATAGTATTACTAATTATCAGTCATTTAGTAAGCACCTACTATGTGCCAGGCACTGTGCTAAGTGCTTTGGGTACAAAAAGGGGTAAAAGATAGTCCCTGTCCTCAAGGAGCTTACAATCTCAAGATGATGATAATTTCTCAAATACAGTCTTGCTCATTAAATATTAAAGCTGGGGACCTTAAAGGACATCTACTCTAATTGCCTCATTTTATGGTACTCTAAGTGCCCTCATGAATTCTTTATAATGTACATTATGTCAGTGTCTCAACCATATCTGCCACTCACATCACCAAAGAGAAAAGGTACACACACACACACACACACACACTGTATAGGGAAGCAAGAATACATTAGTTTTCCATTCTGGTTTCATCTTTTCCAGTGAACTAGCTTTGTAACCTTATACAAATCCTTTTACCACCCTAGGACCCATCTTAAATATAGGGGATTGGACCAGATGATCTCTAAAATCTCTTAAAGTCCCAATGTGCTGCATTTTTATGGTTTTCAAGATTCTAATGATAAAATAAATTAAAATTAAAATTTTTAAAAATATTCTAATGATCAGCCTTCCTAGCCTGCTAACAGATATTTAATGGGAAACTTTCAGTGAATAAACACAATGAGCAAGATTCAGCAGGAGAACAAAGGAGAGGGTTCATCTCATGACAATTGCTCTGTATTTAAATAGATCATCACGTGATGATTTAATAATCTTTCTCTTCCCTTTCTGTGTAAGATTATTTTTCCCCTACTTTGTTGCATTCTTCCTCCTTTCCTTTTAAGCCTTTCTATGAAAATCTTATTTTCATCTTTCTTTCACCTTGACTTATTTCTTTATCTCTTCTCCTCCTTAAGATATTTTTTATTCAACTCATCTCTGACTCTTGTGTATGGAATATACGGTGCATTTTTATAATGCACTGAATTGCAGAGATTCATCAGACCCAGGGAAATGATTAGGTGTTCTAGAGCTAATTAATAGTTAGGCCTTGTTCTACAATTGCTTCTTCTACTAGGACTCTACTATATCAGGGTAATGGAGTAGATAGTTTTATTTTTTCATTTGGTTTGGGTTTTTTTTTTATTTGTTTTTTTTTTTTCGTTTGTTTGTGGGGAGAGGGAATGTTAACTTGTTTTAGGGTTATGGCAGGGTTTACTATGCAAAACTGGATCTTGCCAGTCAAATGAAAAATTATATTGCCCTAAGAATAACCTCAACATCTTTCATCTCTTATCCCTATTCAGGAAGGTTTAGGAATGTCAGTAGACAGGATCAGTCAGGAAGTTTAAACAAAAGACGTGAGTCTTCAGGAACAGCAAGATTTTGCTCTGGACAAAATCCAGAAATAGTGCAAAAGCCAGAATTTTTTTCTTTTCCTTTTTTTAAAGTTGGCAAACATACACAATACAGGAAGAAATACTGGGCAAGTGGGGAAAGAGCAATGGACTTCCCCATTTCATTCAACTATTGTTCTTGAATCTCAAAAACAAGATGAGCATCATAGCCCAAGCCTCCACACAGTTCCCAAGGAGATTAGATTAACTTAATGTGTTTGGGATATACAGAATCTCCATCTTGGGTTTAATAAGAATTACATGTAATTTTCCAATTCTAAGTCAGATGGTTGTCTGGGACTATGACTTTGAATCAGCACCAGACACAGGGAGTCAAAAGAATAGATTTAATGTTAGCCTGGGGCCATTCTACTTGCTTTTGTTAGCCATCCTCAGCTAGCCCTGGTAGCTCATATTCTCAGATATGGACTACAGATATTGTCAGGCTGCCCTGTGAGAGAGAGGTTTAGTTACTGTACTTTTAGCAGATTCAAGCTGAGTCCAGAAGATGGCCCTGAAGAGCTGAAGCCTAGCTGTTATAGAGAATTCTGATGCCTACAATAACCTGGGAGATGCTTAGCAAGAACACCATGTGTGATGTCAGAGATATCTGTCGTCCTAGCAATGCACTATTCCTGGTCACGTTTCTCTGAAATGCACTAGAAAGAATGTGATATTTGGAGTTAAAAGGATTTGGGGTCCAGTCAGTGACCTCTGCCATTCATTATCAATAGGACCTTAGACAAGTAATTCAACCCTTCTTGGCTTTGCAAAACAAGGTGGTTTCCACAACAACAACAATAGCTAAGAATGATATATTGCCTACTATACGCTAGGCAATATTTTAAAGACGTTACAAATATCTCTTTTGATCCTTACAACAACGATAGAAGATAAGTGCCATTATTATCTATCCCCATTTTACAGTAGAGGAAAATGAGTCACAGAAAGACTAAGTGACTTCCTCAGGGTCACATAGCTATTTAAGTATCTGAGTCTGGATTTGAACTCATTAGCTAATGCCACTTCCAGCTATAAATCTATAGTTCCCCAATCCTATTAACCTCCATGTGTGCTCCCTTATTCATTTCTCCATAAGTGGTGAAGTGGAGAGAGTGCTGGGCATAGAAGCAGGAAGTTTTGAGTTCAAATCCAACCTCAGACATTTACTATCTGGGCCCTGGGCAAGCCAATTAACTTCTATTTTCTTCAGTTTCCACAACTGCAAAATGGGGATCATAATAGTACACAAAATACAAGACTGTTGTTGGGATCAAATGAAATAATATTTGTTAAAAACCAAACAAAAAAAAAAAACGAAAGGCACTTAGCACAGTACCTGTTCTCTTCCCCTTCCCACACTAAAAGAAAGTGTGTACCTCATGGGGGAGGGAGGAGTCTTTCCTTGTTATCTTATTTATAAAAACTATTTGATAAAAGTCTTTTTTTTTTAACTAATGTGTTCTCTGGCTAGCTGGTAAAAGTAAGCACATGGAGGTAAATCTGTGGACTTTGGTTTTCAGTAGATTACAACCCACTGGAACTTAAGGTAGCTTTTCTGGGGACCAACATGTGAGAAATGTCCCAGGTATTAGTTACATCTGGAGGGTTTATTCTAGATATACGTTTTCCAACGTCCTAGCACTGCAGAAATTTAAGATTGTCCCCTTCTTTTTTATGTACACACATAAGAACATAAACATAAATATACACACACACACACACATAAACATCAATATACTAAGTGCATATTTTCCCTTCTTAGAATGTGACTGCACAGAAGGATTTTCTAGTGAAAACTGACCCCCTAGAGGCATTTAGGGCTTAGCACAGTGTGTGGTACATTGTAGGTGCCTAATAAATGTTTGTTTTCTTTCAGTGTGACTTTTACAGGCCAAACCCATAGTTCTGCTATAACTATTGCATTTTTACAGTTGTTCTATAGTTGTATGTGATTTCAGATAAAATTAATACCAACACTGGTGTGAAGTAGTGACCCTAAGAGCCCTACAGGGGATTCCCGTTATGGGGTATGCCAATACACAGGGTGGCAAAGTTATCCAAAGAGCTCTCTAGGATACAGTTTAGAGAGATATGAAGTAGTTTCCAAGGCATACTTGGCAAAGACCTGTTCATATTACTACCGGTGGTGCATTTACTTGAGTACTGGTTATTAGACCTTCCCATGAGAACTAGGTGTTAGCAAAAAGGCTCAAGTGTCTACTGGAAAAAGGACTCAGAGAAAACAAGGCAATATGCATTCTCAGATAAGCCTGTGCATTAGCAGGGGTACCTGAAAATGGTGAGCAGTCTACAAAACTGTCAATCCAAATACAAGGAACCCACAAAGCAAAGTGGAGAGGTTTCCATGCTCCTCTGTGGAGGAATCATTGGAATCACAGAACAACTAATGAAACACTATAGCAGTGGCCAAGAACTAAATTGGAGAAAGGTTGGGAAGAAAAATTGGGAAGGTTCAAGGGACCTGAAATCACTTGATTCTAAAATCACAAAGTAAGAATGCTCTGAAAGACTAAATCAGAAGAAAATTAGAACATGGAACCTATAACCTATCAGACTTATGAATATGAGAACAATTTATGAATAAACAAGAAATAGCATTGCAAAGAGTAAAATGGATAATTTTAATTATATTAAATTGAAAAGGATTTGTACAAATAAACCAATGTAGCCAAGATTAGAAGGAAAACAGAAAATTGGGAGAAAAATTTTATAGATTATTTTAAGACAGTCTCAAATATATAATATAAATGTATTACATAATATGTAAACTATAATATACAATATATAAAGAAAACTTTGTCAAATTTATAAGAATACAAATCATTCCCCAACTGATAAATGGTCAAAGGATATGAACAGGAAGTGTCTTGATGAAAAAATAAAAACTATATGGCCATATGAAAAAATGCTCTAAATCACTATTGATTAAAGAAATGCAAATTGAAACAACTTTGAGATATCATCTTACACCTATCAGATAGGCTAAAATGATAAAAGGAGAAAATGACAAATGTTGGAGGGGATGTGAGAAAATTGGGACACATTCACTGTTGGTGGAACTGTAAACTGATCCTACCATTTTGGAAAGCAATCTGGATTGAACTATGCCCAAAGAGTTATTAAATTGACTATACCCATTTGACCCAAAAATACTCTGAAGTCTGTTTCCCAAGATGATTAGGGAAAAAGGAAAAGAACCTATGTATACTAAAATAATTATAGCAGCTCTTTTTGTGGTGACAAAGAACTGGAAATTAAAGGGATGCTCATCAATAGAGGAATGGCTAAACCATTTGTAGTATATGAATGTGATGGAATACTATTGTGTTATAAAAAATAATAAGCTGATTGGTTTTAGAAAAACATGGAAAGACTTAAATGAAATAAATGAAGAGTAAAATGAGCAGAACCAGGAGATTCTTGTACACAGCAAAAGCAATATTGTTCTAAGAACAGCTGCATCATTTTGAATATTATAAATACTCAAATCAGTAACAATAGACCTATGAGGAAAAATTCTATCGATGTCCAAAGAAAGAATTGACAAATAGAAGTTTGTATAGTATGGTTTTAAACACACACACACACACACACACACACACACACACACATTTGTGTCTACTTCTCCAGCAAAGTAGCTGGTGAACTAGGGAGGGAGGAAGAAAAAGAAATGGAAAGTGCACAGTAGAGAAGAAAAGAAAAGCAGGGTAGCCTTGAAAACGATGTGAAGCATTTTTACCATAGTTTTTCAACAAAACAATATGAAATGGAAATTCATAGTTTTATGTTGAATTCTCTTTTTGTGTTGTGCTGTGTACATGAAAAATGTTCCTTTTTTGCCTTTTTGTATTTAAGTTTAAAATTAATTTTTAAAAATGTTAAAGACTAAATCGGAGGTTCTTAACTTTTGTGTGTGTGTAACAGACATTTTGCAGGCCAATATCTTCTAAGATCTCTTCCAGCATCAAATCTATAATCTTATTATTTCCAAAGGCAAATGAGAGACCACTCATGATGGACCAGATTCAAAGACTCTAGGGACATTTGCTGAGAAATAGAACAATGGGCAGAACCACTCTTCCAGGAAAGACAAAAGATCCTGGGTCCAAAGATCATAGCAGCCTGATGTAAGAACATCACAAGAAGAGTAGAGCCAGAAAATCTGAGTTATATTTTGTTTTAAAACCACAGTCTAGACAGACATGGATATACTAGACTCACTTGAGAGATGAACTTGGTTCTATGAAGAATGACATACACTTAGCCATCATTAGGAAACAGCAATGGAGTGAAGGATAGGTGTCAGTTACCCCAGACACTGAAAAACCTAAGCCAGGACCCACCCAATCACACCCTAGGTTGGATCAGTAGCTATCAAGTGGTAAATTGTTGTCCAGTCATTTCATGAGTTATTCACAAAAATTCCTTCATATCCAAACTACAGCAGGGGCTCTCTAGATTGAGTAAGAAGGATTGTCCATGTCTGGGTGACATCAACATGAACCTGAAATTCCTTAAGGAAGTAAACAAAGGGAAATATATTCTAAATCTGATTCTCACTAACAAGGAGGAGCTGCTTGCTGGAGTGGGACTGATGGGGACTTCTGGAGGAAGTGATTCCTTCATCCTAGAGCTTGTAATGGAGGAGAAGAAATCTGGAAAGAGCCTGGCACACAATCTGAATTTTGGGAAAGCATATTTCAAAGGATTAAAGAAAGGGATACCATGGACTACAGTGCTACCTGGGAAATCAGCCCAGAATGGATGGAAGATGCCCAAGAATGAAATTCTGAATACACAAAAGGGAAGCAACTTTATTAAGGAGGGAAAAAAATAGAATTTATTTTTTCTGGAAAGTTGTGGATGCACAAGGAGCACACCAAATAGCTTAGATTATAAAAGATTACAGGGGCGGCTAGGTGGCGCAGTGAGTAAGAGCGTCGGCCTCGGAGTTGGGATGACCTGAGATCAGATCTGGCCTCAGAAAATGAGCACCCACGCATAAATAATAATGACTAGCCGTGTAACCTTGAGCAAGTTACTTAACCCCAATTGCTTTAAAAAAAAAAAAGATTACAGAAGATGGAAGCAAGACCAAGCAATAGAAAATCCATATATAAGATGATCTGATACTGCACTAGGAGTATCAGGAGTGCTAAAGTTCAAAAACATTAGTGAAAAGCTAAGAATCAAAAAAGTAAGTTGTTTTGTTTCACTATATTTGGGTGGGGTGGGGGTGAGAAAGAAGGTCCAAAGAAGCAATAGGACCTTTGCTTCAGATGGATGAGACAGTGATTGACAAGACAGAGAAGGGAGAGTTGTAATTGCTATTTAATTTCTGTTTTCTTTGCAAAGAAGAATGATCTTTACACTGTAAACAAAAGAACAAAAAACAAACAAACAAAAAAGACCTAAAAGGAATAGACACCAAGATAAGTAAGGATAGAGTAAGTTAGCACATCTAGGCTCCCTTTGTGAATTCAAATCACCTGGCCCAGATGAGCAACATTCTCTGAATGTATGGGGGAAAAAAGATGTGAAAGTGTAATTGATGAGCCACTGGCAAGGAATGTGGAAGATCATGGAAAATGGTAGGGGGGGTTACCATATTGGAAAAGCATAGATGTCTCAACTTTTTAAAAAAGGTAAGGGGAGGGACAAAGTCTACAAATTACTGGCCAGTGAGTTTCATCTTGGGGAAATCCTAGAGAGTCTCATTAAAGAGAAGTTGGCAAATATGTAGAAAGTGAAACAGGGATAACAAAGAGCCAGTCTGATCTCTTCAAGAATCAGACATATTAGACTAGTCTCATTTCCTTCTTCCACTGAATGCTTAAACTAATAGATAAGGGGCATGCTGTAAACATGTTTATCAAAAGTTTTGCTAAAATCTATATAAACCGGATTCAAATAAATTTCATACCATTCTTATGAAAAAGATGGAGAGATTTGGATTAGACAATAATACTATCAGATTAATTCACAACTGGTTGGATGACCAAGCTCCAAGAGTTTGATGTCCAAGTGGTAGGAGATCTCCAGTGGAATACACCAAGGATCTGGTTTGGCCCTCTGCTAACATTTTTATCAATGACTTGGATAAAGTCATTGATGGTATGCTTATCAAAATTTCAGGTACCTAACCCAGTGGAGAAGGAAATGGCAAACCACTCCAGTATCTTTGCCAAAAAAATACCAAATGTGGTCAAGAAGATTCAGACATGACTGAAAATGGCTGAACAACAGCAAACCCAGTGGTAACAGATTCATGATCCGAAAGAATTTTGACAGGCTAGAACAATTTAATAAGACAGGCTCACTCAATCCAATAAGATGAAATTCAATAGAGATGAAGTCAAGTTCATGAGTACAATAAAATGGGGAAGCCATGGAGAAATAGCAATTCTGAAAAATATCTGGGGTTTCGTTGGACTGCAATTTCAATATGAGTCATCGGTGTGAGGTGGAAACCACAAAAGCTAATGCAATGAGTTGTATATGAAAGGCATAGCTTCTTAGAACAGGGAAGAGAGAGTTCCTCTTTAATCTGTCCTCATAAGACTTCATCTTTAATGCTGTGTTCAGTTCTAGGTGTCGGTTTAAGAAAGGACGTTGATTGGGGTGGCTAGGTGGTGCAGTACATAGAAAATCAGGCCTGGAGTCAAGAGGACAGGAGTTTAAATCAGGCCTCAGACACCTAACACTTAATAGCCATGTGATCTCGGGCAAGTCACTTAACCCTAATAGCCCTTCAAAAAAAAAAAAAAAAGGACATTGATAAAACAGAGAGAGTTTGAGGTCTTGTCCAACTCTTAGATTTTGTGAGTCTATGAGGAAAGTCTTAGATTAGCAGAAGGATGCTGGTATGAAGCTGTCAATAGACAAGTACTTATTTTTCAGAGTCTTTGTCAAGTATACGAGTCTATTACGGGAGAAATATTGCCCCATTGAATTTCTATGATATGTAAACTACTGCTGAATAAATCTATCACAATGCAGAAATTTTAGAGACAAAAACTCCTGAGCTCAGGCTCAGAAGGCAGGAAAATAATTCTAAACAAAGATTAGGATTCTAACAAGACTTTTTATAGACATAATTACATCAGAAAGACAGAGCAATAGTTTTTTGTTTGTTTGTTTGTTTTTACATACAGTAATCTCATGCCTCTTAGGTAATAAAAGCTGAACAAGCTTAGGTAAATAGGATCATAATCTGATACATCCCTGAAGGAAACAGACCTAGTTAAACAGACTGTATAGGTAAACTAAGTCAGGTTACAGAATAAACTACATTTGCAGAGTTCATGATGGGCTAATTGAAAGGAGAAAATTTACATGTCATAAAAATAAACAAAGGCTCCCAGTCAGAAGAATCCTTCCACAAATAGCTAAATCACTTTGGAAAGTTCAGACTTTTCTTTGACTTGTGATCTGAGGAATGACAAAAAGTCTTCCCTTAATACTATCATTCTATGAGTCAGGATTTTATCCAGGTAAAGTTAATATGTACAGGAAACAGGCTTTAGTTAGCCAAATGTTCCAAGAGGAATAGCATAATAAAATTAAATAAAGAGATTTTTTAAAAATTCTCATAATGAGTCCCAAAATATCTCCATAGGGAGTATGAATCCAAAATAGAAGAAAGCATTCATTAGCTGGCCACATCCCAGGAATCCACAGGAGCTTTATTATTGTTATTATTATCAATAATAATAATAATAATACATTGGTGACTATCAGAAATTTATGAAGAACTAAGGTATCAGTGCTACACCACTCAATGGTTTCATTTGTTAGTATGTTCTTGAAAAGAACAAAAACCAAAAGAAAAAACCAAAAACAAAAAGGAGTCTGGTCTGACCCATTTGATGCAATTTTTAAAAAATATAGGGATAAGAAACGTATTTGACCAATTTCCTCATATATGCACCAATCTTGGCATACATATAACCAAGCTATCTATTTGTGCTACCCATCGATGTAAAGTAGTCTTGTACCAAGAGAACAATGGTCACCAGAAAAAAAATGCATTTTTCAAAAGAAGACTTAGTGACAGAAGACTTTTTATCCCATACACAAACTGTAGTTTGGGACTTTGAAACATGCAGTCACTTAGAAGTTCTGAGACCAGGCCTTTGGAGCTCAGTTTTAAGTCTGGACTAAGAATGAGGTTGTGACATATTTTGATGAGCACTGAGTTAGACACTGCCAGGTTCTGGTACAGAACTAGTGTCAGAGCCTTTGCCTCGAACATTACTCCTCAGGGTAACTGCAGGCGCATTACTGAACCTCTCAATGCTCCTGATCAACTCTCTGAAATTTTAAGTTTCAGAATAATTGCTGCTCTGTATTAATAGAAGGAGAATGCTCTCTGGAAGGTCCCTACATCAATGAAATTACAAGCCAAATGCACCCTCACAACCATGAAACTCAGATAATGAATTCTGGATAAGGAGGATGATTCTGTAGTTGAAAGATTAAACAAACTGCCAATGGCAAGATGGTCCCTGAGAATGGTCTGATCCCTGCATAGACAGCATGTGCTTATTAAGGAGCTCATCTGGCTCCTTAGAGAATAGGAGAAAAGGAATGATGGAGAGTTATCCAAGAGAACCTTGAGAAAAAGAGTCTGCTCCCCAGGCTCAGAGAGACTGTGGGAGCTAGTTCAGAAAACAATGATGACTCAGACAAGGAAGAATCTGAGTGTTGGCACCCATCAGGGAAGTCAAGAAAACCCCAGGGGAATTTCTGTTCGGAAGGGAGATGGAAAGGGCTAAACCACCAAGGAAACAAATGATGCTGTTCAAGACGCCAGAGATTTCCAGACACAAATTCTAGACGCGATTTTCTAGGGATAAAGTTCTACTTCATTTGTTCTGCTTCTCTGTAACAAAGGTAACAAGGTGGGAAGAGTAAAAAGAGTAAAGTATCAGAAAATCTGGAATTATAAGGGACGGAAGGAAGGTTTGATAATTGTGCATTCAGATGGATTGTCTATCTTATATGTCTTACACATTCTGCCATGGATGGGATCAAGTGGGGGAAAGTTAAGAAAAGACGACTACATGGAGGCCTTTGAACTGTCCCAAGTAATAATAGCTAAATAATAAATAGACTGTTGAGAAGGGATTTAGGAAGAGAAAAGTCTTTGTCCTTGTTTGCTATCCTGCTCTTCCTGGGTACTCTCATCTCCCTAGTCTTGTGTCACTCAGATGCTTGGTTCTTCTCCTACTTAGCTGACCTCTCCCTCTTAGTCTTTCTTGGGATCAGTATCTATCACCTCCCTGCTTAGTGTGGAAATCCCCTAGAGTTCTATCTTCTATTTTGTTTCTATGCTCACTCTGGGTTCAAGCATTATCTTGTTCAGAAACTGCCTGTGTAACCTAGGGCAAATCACTTAATTCCCCTCAGCCCCAGTGTTCTCAACAATCTATAAAAGGAGGGGCTGTACTTCATGGCCTAGTAGGTCTTTCAAATCTCTAGATCTATTATTTCCAGTTAATGATAAGAATAATGATAGCAGCTAGCATTTGTAGTGTTCTAAGGTTTGCAAAGCACCTTACAGATTTGATTCTCATAACTAGCTAAGGGAGCTAAGTGCTGGAGTCAGGAGGACCTGAGTTTAAATCAGGCCTCAGACACAACACAAAAACTAGCCATCTGACCTTGGGCAAGTCACTTAATCCCAATTGCCCTCCAAAAAAGCAAAAAAACAAAACAAAAAAAAAAAAAAAACAGAGAGAGGTCTGCCCAAGGTCAAATAACTGGGAAATGTCTGAGATAGGAATTGAACTCTAGGTCCAACACACACTACCACCTAACTGCCTACAACTCCTGATCTATACAGCCCCAATTTTACTACTGGCCTCTAGCATTAACTACAGTATTTGTTGGACATATCCTAGATACCCTCATAGGTTCCTTAAACTGAATACATACAACAAAGAACTCTTCCTCTTAACCCTACCACACTTCCCTCTAGTAACCTTGGTAAGGAAACCCCAAGTGGGGTCACAACTGACCAACAATGACTCAACAACAACCACAACAAAAGTCACAAATCAAAGCCACCAGCCTACTTCTGGTCACTCAGGTGAGTAAGCAAAAGCTCATCCTTGACTCCTCTCCCTGATTCCCCAAGGCCAATCAGTTGCTAAATCTCTTTAAGACCTTACCACCACCTCCTCTTGCCTGGGCCACTGTACCTTAATTGATCTCTCTATTTCCAGGTTCTTCCTTTGCCAAATACTCTTCTCCCCGGGTGCCAAAATCATCCTTCTCAGGCGAATCAAGCTGATCATTTAAACTAAAAAACTTTTCCCAGTTCCTCCCTGCCTCTAAGATAAAGAACAAACTCCTCCCACTGGTATTTGGGCTTTCCCTAATTGATATTCCAGGCAAAGTGTGTGGTACGTGCTGTTCCCTGAATTCAAAATTCTATCTTTCCTTTGCAAGCATTCACACAAACAAGGCTCTGGAGTCCATTCTGTCCTCTCCTCCTTTCAGCATCCTTGCCTTCCTTTGAGGCTCAGTTGGTGGGGGGAGGGGGGCCCTCCTCCTGGGGCTGGGTGTGTCCCCTCCCTCCTCAAGTACCTGGTCCTGTTCCCCTCTTCTGAGCAGAAGTTAAATTGTTTGCGGACAGGGCCTCCTGTTCTTGACTGTACTCCCAGGGTATAGTGTCTTGCACTTTAAATCTTTGTTTAATAGAATTCGATGACTATTCATTACGTACTTCTCTGCTACACTCTGGGGGTTATGAAAAAATGTAAAATATGTTCCTAATGAACTTATTTTTATAATTTTTTTCCAGGAGAGAAGTAGCAATCAAGTTGGGTTGCAATAAGTTGCTAACAATTATATGGTGTTTAAAGGCTGGCAAAGTGCTCTTTGCTTGTATTATTTCATCTGATACTCAAAAATAACACTCCCATGATGTCGGCACTATGAATTGCCACATTTACAAATGAGAAGACTGAGAGAGTTCATAAGAGCCACGAAACACAAAACTAGTTAGTATCTGAGTGTCTGTTGTATCCTGACTCCAAGGCCATCAGGCTAACCACTGTACCACCTAGCATCAGAATGTTTCTGTCAGATGAGGTTAGGGAACCAACTACCTAAGTCACCAGAAATCCCAGTGGAATGTTGAAAACTAAGGAAAACCCAGACCATCCATACGCGGAACCATTGGTTACAGCAAATAGAGTTTTGAATGCTGTGGATAAGTTCACTTACCTTGATAGTATACTTTCCAGGGATGTACACATTGGTAATGAGGTTGACCCACACATTGCCAGAGCTAGCTCAGTGTTTGGGAGACTCCGAAGGAAAGTATTGAAGAGGTGTTAGACTGACTATCAGACTGAAGGTCTACAGAGCCATTGTGCTGACCTCATTGTTGCATGACTGTAAGACCTGGACTGTCTACCAGCGCCATGCCAGGAAACTGAATCACTTCCATTTGAATTCTTAGGAAGATTCTGAAGATCACCTGGCAGGATAAGGTACCAGACACTGAGGTCCTGACTCAAACTTAACTGCCAAGCATTCAAACTCTACTTCAGAGAGAGCAATTCCAAACTCTATACAATAAAGATCCAGTAGTCTAATATGATGAGCGAAGGGTAATAGGTTCTACCAGGGACCCTGATCACTATCAGGGACCAGAAACCCTGCGATTCAGTCTGGAAAGAATTCACCAGGCTCAAGCAAACTTGGAAGCTGAGATTGTAAAAGTTTATTGTTATGCTGTACAGCACAAAGGACAAAGGTTCTTTTTTTTCTTTTTTTTTGGAGGGCAATTTGGAGGGGGTTAAGTAACTTGCCCAAGGTCACACGGCTATGTTTTTTTGTTTGTTTGTTTGTTTGTTTTGTGTGTGTTAAGTGTCTGAGGCCGGATCCGAACTCAGGTCTTTCCGACTCCCTGGACGACGCTCTACTCACTGCACCACCTAGCCGCCCCTGGGCAAGGGTTCTTATAGAACCTGCAAACTTAAAGAAAACATAGGCGTAGTTTTTAAGGAGTCATAGTAGTAAATCAGGTGTCAACTATGCTAACTAGGTGAGTAAGGGTGGAATCAGGGAGGAGTTAAGGAGTGGTCAGTGCCCAGTCTACCACCCATCAATGTCATATTTGACAAGATGGATGTTGGGAACCAAGGCCAACGGAGACACAGTATGGGTATAATTGGCTAAGGAGTTAACCTATAGATAGGGTATTGAAGGATTCATGGTGCAGCTGGCCACTCTACTAGGGGAGATAACATTTGCTTAAGCTAAAACGTTTATAGTTTAGTGAGATTCGTTTGTAGCTTGTTATTGTTCCAAGCAGAGATAAACAGTTCATGAGTTGTTGCTCGGCAGAGTACTGGCAGGGGGAAGGGGCAGAGTCAATGCTCTGAGACTGGGGAGGGGGGGAAGTGTGATTTTACAGACTGGTTTTACAAATTGACTTTACAGACATAGATCCCAAAGCACCCCATTTACAAACTGATGTTACAAACATAGATTGATGTTACAAATATATATATATCTATCACAAGCGCCCCATCAGAGTATACTGTTAAAATATTAAAATATTTTAAAATTTTTATTCTGAACTAAACAAACACTGAATAACATGAGCATTTCAAAAATATAAAAACAAGATTGTTTATGAAACTACAGTCTCTAATATGTACAGCTTGGTTTTCTTACAGGTTGAATTTTGTGGGAAGGGATGATATTTAAGGGGTGAAGTTAAGAGGTGAGAGAGGAATGTAGCGAGAGGAGATGGGGAGAGACTGGTGTGTGTGTGTGTGTGTGTGTGTGTGTGTGTGTGTGTGTGTGTGTGTGTGTGTGTAAACTATCTCATGTAGAAGAGGCAAGGGGAAGTAATTGCAGGGGAGGGGAAGAACAGGAAGGCAAAAAGGCAAAACCATGTTCTCATTGAATTTTGCTCAGGGAGAGAATGACATACATACTAAGTGGGATATCTCACCCTGCAGGAGAGTAGGGGAGAGGGGAAGGAGAGGGGGGGGATGATGGAGGGGAGGACATGCTGGGGGGAGGGGAGGTTGGAGGCACCCACTTTTGAAGATGGACAGGATCAAAGTAGGCAATGAACCAGGTGGGGGGATGGGATGGGTGGGAGGGAAATATAGTCAGTCTTTTACAATATATCTACTATGGTAATGTTTTGCATAGCTATACATGTACAACATATACTGAATTGCTTATCTTCCCAGCGGGAGTGGGTGACAAGGGAGAAAGGGAATGGATCTGGAATTTGAAGTTTTAAAATTAAATGTTTCAAATATATATAAATACTATTATTAATACTATTTTGCATGTAATTGGGAGATAAGACGTACAGGCATTGGGGCACAGAGATTCACCTTGCCCTAATGGAAAAGTCGAAGGGGGTATGGGAGAAGATATGGGAGAGAGCAGATTGGATGAGGGGATATCCTGTGGGACTGCTATTCTGGGGTGGTGGGTAGGGGAGAAATAGGGAAAAAAATGTAACTCAAAATCTGGTGGAAATGAATGATACAAACCAGAAGTGAATAAAGCATTTGGAAAAAAAAAGAATAAATTCGCCTTTTAGTTTTCAGAGCTTTCTGCTTGTTGGTACTTCCATATGTTTTCCTTTTCTCATCTGTCCAATTGTTAAGATGACTCACTGACTCTATTTTTTTCTTACTTTTTCTTTTGCTAACTTTTCCCTATTTT
Organism: Gymnobelideus leadbeateri; assembly: GCA_011680675.1. Lineage (NCBI taxonomy): Eukaryota > Metazoa > Chordata > Mammalia > Diprotodontia > Petauridae > Gymnobelideus > Gymnobelideus leadbeateri. The sequence continues at coordinate 762,427 of WOXC01007555.1, forward strand.
TCCTCAGACAGTTCCCTGTCTGCCTCCCAATCAGCGGGGGAGAAAAAACTAATATGCATAGTCAAGGAAAAAAACATTCCCTTATTGGCTGTGTCTGAAAATGTATTTCTTAGTCTGTACCTTGAGTCTTCCACTTCTCTAGCAAGAAATGGGTAGCAAGCTTCGTCATGGACCTTTGGAATCATGGTTGACCATTGCATTGTTCAGAGTCTAACAAATCCTTTTAAGCAAAGCTAAGAAAGATTAATCAATCAACAAACATTTATTAAGCACCTTTTATATGTGCCTGGCACTGGGTTAGGCATGGGGGATATAAATATAATGAATGAAACAATATCTACTTGTAAAAAGAAAGTTGATTGTAACCTGCTCCCAGCAAATCTCTATGGAAGAAAGGAAAAGCAGGCTTGAATGTGAAAAAAAAAAATCACTTGTTATAAAGCTAAGAACTTGTTCTGCAACAATGGCATCTTTGTTAATATGAACTAACAAGGTATAAGTAAGAAGGAAGCTCAGAATTAAGTTCAAATTCCACAGTGGCTATCCCAATTTTTTTCTGAAATAGCTACTTCTCTCGCTAAATAGCTTGATTGAATCATGACCACCCATATTGGTTCTGAGTATCTAATGTTAAAAATGTCATCATTAGAGCTATTAGCATTTATGTAGCACTATAAGGATTGCAAAGCACTTTGCCAAAGTTATCTCATGTTATTCTTATAACAAATTTCCATTTTATAGATGAGGAAATGGAGAAGTGACTTCTTAGGATCACACAGTCTGAGACAGTCTTGAATTCATCTTACTGGCTTAAACCCTATCAACTGTACCATGTAGGTAATCCATACATGTTCCTCACCAGAAAATTCCACATTGGATGGAATAAAGGAAATATACTTAAAGGCCTAGGTTGTCAACTGTAAAAGGGACCAATAGAATACAATTTAAAATAAGGGACCTGAGCAAATGTGTGAATTTGTTTGGCTTCACTGGGTTTATCTATTAAAAAAGATTATGGTCTTTTGTTTTTGGTTTTCCAACTGGGGAGAGAATAAGTGGGGAGAGGGAGTTATAAGGGAAAAAAAGGCATTTTTTAAAAACTGTATAGCAGAGAGTACACAAAATTCAGAACATTTTTGAAAGTGACACCATGAAATTATTATATGCTTTTTTAAAAAAAAGCATTACCCCCATGCCCAGAATTCTCTCCTCCACCTGTCTTTGAGAGCCCCTAGATCTTATCAAAGCTCCAGCTCCACCACCTTCCAGAAACTTCTCTTAATTCCCTGGGTTTTAGTCCCATCCTATCCTCCCTCCCTCCCTCCCCCACTTTATTGTGGATTTTGTATTTATCAGACCGTGAACACCTAGTAGCCCTCAGGTGAACTGTAAGCCCCTTGAGGGCAGGGACTACCTCACTTTTCTACTTAGATCTTCAAGACCTAGCACAGTCTCTGTCTTGAACTAAAACTCTGTCCTTTTCTTATTAAATTATTTTTTTTAATTTCCAAACTTAAAAAACAAAATGAGCATTTTTATCTCCCTTCCTAACTTCTTGGTACTGTGTATTCCTCTCCTCTCCTGTCCCCTTTCCTACTCCTTTAAATCTAAGATCTTTGTGGACTAGGGACCCATCTCCCACTTTATTGAATTCCCGAGTCTCTTGCACAGACAGGCCCTCTGAATCTTTAGCTGATCCTCCCCTCCCACAGCCACCCAATACCAGCCTTCACTCACTGGACAGAAGGAGGACTGAGCTCCCCATTTCCCTTGTACTGCACCCCTAATCGTGACAGCACCAGCAATGATCACCAAGAACTAGGTTATTTCTGAGAAAGGAAAACCTTTTCTTATGCTGTCTGATGTAAATAGACATTTGGTTTAAATAAATGTATTTAACTAGAAAAAAAAAGCAATACATAATATTCATAGTTTCGTATACCTCCCTCTTTGGTTACTTTATATATAGGAAAATTCTTTTTTGTGTTTGTTAAGTTCAGGGTAAGAAAAATTAAAATGAAATCATGAATTGGTTATAAACTTTTTAAAAAGCAAGCAGTACCTAAATAGAACTGGCAGTTTCACAAACAATCCTCTGTTCTATTTTGTATGTGGAAATAAGTTTTATGTGGCTAGCTGCAGAATAAAAACAAAATTAAAAATGAATTGATTATATACTTAAAAAACCCCAAAAGTACATAATAGTGATTCACAGTGTCACAAAATAATCCTCTTTGTTCTACTTCAAGTTTGGAAATGTCCTTTCTTTTTTCTATGTTTGTTAAAGTTAGAATAAAAATAAAAATAAGGTGCCTTGGGAAACCAGCAACTGGCCACCTCTATCCATCATATATACCTGGGGAGAAAGAATGATTAATATCTCAAATAGCATTGTTTAGGTGATTGACAGTTTTATGAATCTTGGGATAACTAACCATCTATCCCATCCAGGTCCTTCATAATCCTTCCAAGCCTGGGTTTCATCTTGTTTAAATGACCACATTGTGAATTCCTGAGCTGCTGAACCTTTGCTCTTAAAGGGACTGATTTTCTATCTGGACAGGAACACAACCGCATCGTGATACTCTTAATAACTTTAATGCTTCCATAGCTAAAGTCTAGATCTCAACTTGAAAGCCTGCCTGACCTCTTCTTTTCTGAGAATAACTTTGAACACCCTCTTGTTGAGCAATCCCCTGTTTGTTTACTTGTTCTAAAGCTCAAGGAGGTAATAGCATGACTGATGGGAGAGAGAGCCAATAGTAGCCTGGATGGCCATGCTAGGGGAGTCTGCCTTCTAATCATCAGAAAAATAGGTGGAGAAAGCCTGCACGGGCAGAGAGGAGCTCCACCCAGGCTTTACACGCCTGGGCAACCATATTGAGTGTGGCACTTCAGTTTCACTTTGTTATGTTTCTTTCTTCCTTTGGTGACTGTGATGAGTTCTTTAGATGTGCGCAGACTGACAGGTTCTCAACAGCAGAACACAGCAACTTGATGTTGGATTTTTAGTGGCAGAATAATTCTTTCCCCCACGATGTTATGGAGATTTTCCCCCAAATAGAGACAGAAATGGAATGATTTGACACCAAAGTTACTTAAGTGTCACATGCCTGTTTGACAGTTTTCAGTTCGCATATTATCTTTTTATTTATTTATGGAAAGTGCACTAAAATAAATGAGATTATCAAAATGTAAAGATGCATGAAGAACTTCTCTAATATATAAGCAAACAACAGTCTGCCTCAAGGAGTTTACATTCTAGTGGAGGAAGAGGATAACATATAGTTGTTTTCTTGTTTATTTGGCATAGATTATTTAAAAAAGGAAAGAAACATTTACTGACACTTGTTGTTTACAACACCTACATTTCCATGTCCTCCCTCCCAGAGAGTCATTTGTTACTTTTGTTTTTGTTTTCTACTTTTATGTTGTTGTTACTTCAAAAGGCAGAGTCACAAAGCTTATCAAATGAGATATTTTTAAAGTTCTTAGCACTGTGCCTCACACAGAGTAGGTGATTAATAACTGAATAACTGCTTATTCCATTCCATTAATTTTAGTCATCTTTTTAGAATAATTCAAAATAGCATGGATAATTTTATTAACTTAAAACATTTTTTTAAATCAAAGAAAAATATCTTTCACATGTCCCTACCCTTCATACTCAAATATTTTAAGGGGAGAGTGAGGGAAACATTTTTTGTTGGAAGGTTATGCCAGAAGTAGAGAAACAAACTTAAAATATATTAATGATCTGAAAATTATTAAATAGAGTCAATCTTCTGACTCAGAACTTCTTTTTTTCATTTTTTTTTGTTTTTGTTGTTGAGATATATATATATATATATAATATATATATATATATATATATTTTTTTGCAATTCCCAAAGAGACAAATTCCTTCAAAGAACTTCCCAGAAAATCATAATCTAATTACAACTGATAGTCAAATTCTGTAGTATACAAAAAGGATATGCATCTTAATTTTACTGATAGAGCTTCAGAGGCAGCTTTGTGGTTCTGAAGAGGGTCATCATAAAATGATGAGGGTCAGGCTAGGGGTGTGCAAGACCCCAAAATACCAACATGCTGGGTCTTGCCTAATGAATTCAGCTCAAGTCTTCTCTCAGCCAAAGAAAAGCAATGTTTATTAAAGATTTGCCATATTGGGTAGACTCTTAAGGAATCAGTGATGCTTGCATTGGACAAGTGGGCCAGAATCATCTGAAACAGAGTGAGTCTATGCTACCACCACATGGAGATAAGATGGGGCCTTATATACGGAAAGGTTGTGGGAGGAATCTAGGTGTGGTCTAGAGGAAGAGTTTGGGGAGGGTCTTCATGAAGAGTCAGATGAGGTCAGACTCCAGTAATGAGTGATTAAGGGTGGGAAGTTGCTGGAGGCTACCTGGAGACAACCAACCAATGGTGGGCTAGGCCAGTTCTATCATGTAAAAGATTTGGGTATAGATATTTTGGGAGGGTCAGGGGTGGGAAATTGCTGGACAAAGGAGGGATAGAGATTTGGGCCTAGCCACAATGGAAGACCTATGGCCTCAGGCAAATGCCTTATCAAATGGGAAGATTCAATCAGAGTTCAAGGGGGTTCCCAGAACCTGTACCTCTTCAGTTCAGGGGATAAGGTGCTATATCTGGAGTAGGAAAACAAGTTTAAATCCAGCCTCTGATACTAGTGTTTGAGCCCTGGCAAATCTTTCAACCTCCCTTTGCTTTTATCCACAAGAGAAGGAAAAAGCAAACCACTCCAGTATCTGTCAGTAACACCTCATATGGGTCACAGAGAGAGACACTACTAAACAACAAAGTATGTTCTAACTTCGTCCCTTGTATTTGACTTGAGTTTTATTGCTTTTTGATGTTTTTATTTATATTGTAATCATTGTGTATTTATTTTGGCTCTGCTCCTGTCACTCTGCACTTGACTGTCCAGTAACATTCCATTACATTAATATCCAAGGGAGGATGTGAAGATGGATATCAGGACATTTGGGGGGATCATCCAGGACTGATTTTTCTGGGTCTAGGCTACTTGCAATATCACATAGGTATAGAAGAGTTTAGAAAACAAATACAGGCAGAAGGAGTATTGATGGAAGGGGTTTAAGGACCTAGATATCTTCCATTTTTCTTTTTCGGTTTTTTTTTTTTTTGAGGGGGGAAAGTAGGGCAATTGGAGGTAAGTGACTTGCCCAAGGTCACATAGCTTGTAAGTGTTAAGTGTCTGAGGCTGGATTTGAACTCAGGTCGTCCTGACTCCAGGACAGGTGCTCTATTCACTGAGCCACCTAGCTGCCCCTGGGCCTGGATATCTATAGATGACAGGTATCAGGAGAGATTCCCCCTCAAAATTGTACTACAAGCCCATATTTCATTGGGTTCATTTCAGATTCAGTCAATAAATATTTATTAACTTCCTACAATGTGCCAGGTATTGAGCTAAGCACTAAGCATACAAAGAAAGAAAAATATAAACAAATAAAAAGAGTCCCTCCTCTCTGGAAGCTCACAGTCTAATGAGGGAGTTAACAAACCTGGGAAGATATAAAAATAAGATATAAACAAGATAAATTAGAGATAATCACCAAGGGAAGATGCTAACTTTAAGAGGGATGAGGAAACCTTTCTAAAGGGTAGGGAGGAGAGGGAAGCCAGGAAATGGAGGTAAGAAAAGGGTATATTCCAGACCGATGGAACAGCCATTGAAAATGTCTGGGGCAGCTAGGTGGCACAGTGAGTAGAGCGTCGGCCCTGGAGTCAGAAGGACCTGAGTTCAAATCAGGACTCAGACACTAGCCATGTGACCATGGGCAAGTCACTTAACCCCAATTGCCCTGCCTTCCCCCCTCCAAAAAGCAAAAATAAAAGAGGGCCCAGTACAGAGCCTTGGAGGGGTCCCCAGGGCTAGTCTGACCCTGATGAAGATAGAACAAAGCACACAGAAAAGCAGTCAGACAAGCTGGAGGTGAACCAGGAGAGAACAGGGTCAGGAGGAATAGAAGAGGGTTACTGACAGTGTTGAAGGCAGCTGAAAGGTCACTGATAGGGATTGAGAAAAGGCTAGTAGATGGGACACTTAAGATATCCCTGGCAACTTTGAACAGAGTAGTTTCTGCTGAATTCTGAAGCTGGACTTAGAGTTAAAAAGTGAGTGAGAGGTAGGGAAGTAGCAGCTTTCTCAATGAGTTTAGTCATGAAAGAGAGGAGAGATATAGGACAAGTGGAGGAGAGCTATGGAATATGGGCATGGATGGATTAAATGAGTGGTTTTGAAGATGGGGAAGATATAGGGGAGACAGAGGTTTGAGGTTTGAGGAAGAATGAAAGATTTGGAAGCCCCACTATGGTAAATGGGAGTGTGAGGTGACTGGGGACGTGTAAAAGGATAATTTTTAAAAATTAAATGTTATGTTTATTTTTAGTTTACACTATCATTTCCCTAAGATTTTGAGTTACAATTTTCTTGCCATCTTTCCCCTACCCACCACTCCAAAACAGCGATCCCACTGTATACCCCCTCCCCCAATCTGCTCTCTCCTCTATCCTCCCCCATACCCCCTCCGACTTTCCAGTAGGGCAAGATGAATCTCTACACCCCAGTGCCTATATAGCTTATTTCCCAGTTGCATGTAAATATATATATATATATATATATATTTTTTTTTTTTTTTAAACATTTGATTTTAAAACTTTGAATTCCAGATTCTTTCCCTTCCTCCCTTGTCACCCACCCTTACTGGGAAGATATGCAATTCAATTTAGGTTGTACATGTGTAGCTATGCAAAACATTTCCATAGTGGATATATTGTGAAAGACTGACTATATTTCCCTCCATCCTATCCCACCCCCCACTTGTTCTATTCTCTACTTTGACCCTGTCCCTTTTCAAAAGTGGGTGCTTCTAACTACCCTCCCCCCCAAGCTGCCCTCCCCCCCATCATTCCCCCCTCTCATCCCCTTCCCCCCTACTCTCCTGTTGTTGGACACAACTCTACTTTGCCCTTCCCTTCATTGATTTCTAAAGCAGACAACTCAACTTTCCCTTCCCTTCACTGATTTGTAAAGCAGAGAACTCCACCTTTCCCCTCCCTTAATTGATCTGTAAACAAGCACAACCCCCACCCCTTCCTTTTCCCTAATTGACCTATGGGTGGGAGTTCCAGCCTAGGGTTTCCTGCAGGGGGAAATTCAAATGTACACTGACCAATCCCTGTAGTTTCAGCTTACATCACTGTAATTTCAGTTTATGTAATGTGGCTATGGAACCTCTATAAAACCGGCACTATCTGATTTGGGTGACCATGTACCCTGATAGTTCTGCGGTAATAAAATCTACTTTTTAAATTTAATCTTCTGTCTCGCTTTATTGGGGTACAACACTGTAGGGTGAGATACCCTATTTAGTGTGTATGTCATTCCCTCCCTAAGCCAAATTCATTGAGAGTAAGGTTGACCCATTCCCTTTTGCCTTCCTGTTCTTCCCCTCCATTGTAAAAGTTTCTGTCTTTCCCCATCTCCTCTCATTATATTCCTCTCCCACCTCTCAATTTCACCTAAAAGGATAATTTTTAACCAACCAACAAGCATTTTTAAGCCTCTATTATGTGCCTTGCATTATTAGAAAATACAAAGACACCAAACAAAAAAACCCCAAAACATTAGTCTCTGCCCTCAAAGAGCCTATATTCTATCCCTGGAGACAATGTGTGCCCAGGTAAGTATGAACAAAATCCATTCAAAATAAATACAAAGTAGTGGCGTGGGAGTTGGGGTGTGGGGGGGAACTTCCATTCCTGGAGATCAGGAAAGGCCCCACGTAAGGATGTTTGAGCTGAGCTTTGAAGGAAAGGAGAGATTCTAATGTTGGTTTGGCTTAGGTGTTTTGCATTAGGCAGCTGTAGTCAAATACTAAATTTGCTTATTTCACAGGACCAGTATACTCCTCTATTCCATCCTCAGAAACACACAAGAGACAGGCATATCCAGTATCTTGACATCACCCACAGATGCATGAGTTCTACATTCCTGAGTTCTGAAATTCCTTTATCTGAATGTAATCTATTATCATTCCACCTTTCCCCCTCTGCCTTCCAAGCCCCAAGCCCAGCTCTTTCACTACTCATGACCTCATTCCCAACCCCCAACCCCCCCCCCCCCCCAGTTTTCTCCCACCCCTCTGCTAGAGACATTCTTCTTTTCCCAAAGGTAACTAGGTATCCCAGTGACAGAGTACTGGGTCTGGAGTCAGGAAAACACGAGTTCCAATCTAGCCTCAGACATGTACTAGCTGTGTGACTCTGGGCAACATTTAACCTCTTCCTCAGTTTCCTCAACTATAAAATGGGGTGTGATTTCCTTTCCTTTCACTCTCAATTCTCTACGGTTTTCACCATTCAATCGGAACTGTTCTCTCCAAAGTTATTAGAGCTGTCTTGACAAACCCAATGGCCTTTCTCAATCCTCATCCTTCTTGACCTCTTAGCAGCCTTTGACATTGTTAATCACTTCCTTCTCCTTGATACTCTTTCCTCTCTAGGTTTTCCTGACACTATTCTCTCTTGGTTTTTCTTCCTATTTGACCACTCAGTCTCCATAGGGCCCTGACCTGGGTCCTTTTCTCTTTCTATACTATTTCACTTGATATCATTTGTTTCTAAGGATTTAATTATTATCTCTATGTTGATGATTCTCAACCAGCCTTAACTCATTTTCTGACCTATAATCTCCCATCTTGAGCTACTTATTGGATGTCTAGAACTGAATGGTTGACATTTTTTTTTTTTGGAGGCAATTGGGGTTAACTGACTTGCCCAGGGACACACAGCTAGTAAGTATCTGAGGTCAGATTTGAACTCAGACTGTCCCTATCTGGTTGACATCTTAAGCTTAGCATATCCCCAGCTGGACCTGTTATCTTTGCCTAGAAACCATCCCCCCTTTTAAACTTCCCTTATTACTCCCTTGTGTAGGCCTTCATCACCTCATGCAATAGGCTGGTCCCCCTTCCATTAGTCTCCTCTCATTCCAGATCACACTCCCACTTGGTTGTCAGTGATTTCCATAACACACAGCTTTGACTACATCACTACCTTACTCAATAAACTCCAATGGCTCCCATTCACCTATATATAAAATCTTTAGGTTTTTTTTTGTTCTTTTTTGTTGTTTTTGCTTTTCTTTTTTTTTGGAGGGAGAAGGGCAGGGTAATTAGGGTTAAGTGATTTGCCCAAGTGTCTGAGGACTCAGGTCCTCCTGACTCCAGGGTCAGTGCTCTATTCACTGTGCCACCTGGCTGCCCCTGTTTAGTTTTTAAAGCCTGTTATTACCTGCCTTCCCCTACACTACCCCCATCCTTCCAATCTTCTTACATCTTACACTCTCCCCTGTACTCTGGGATCCAGTGATACTGGCCTCCTGGATGTTTTTTGCCAAAGATACTAGACATTTTTACTGGTTATTCTTCTATGCCTGGAAAGTTCTTCCTCATCCTTACCTCCTGGCCTCTATGGCTTCCTTAAAGTCCCAGCTGAAAATCCTGTCTTTTATCTAAAGCTTTTCCTGGATCCCCTTAATTCTAGCATTTTCCCTCTGTTGATTATTTCCACTTAACCTGTATATGACTTGTTTACATATTAGCTTCCCCATTTGACTAGAAGCTCCTTGTGGACAGGGACTGTCTTTTGCCTTTCTTTGTATCCCCAGACCTTAGCACAGTGTCTGGCACAAGTAGGAACTTAATAAATGTTGACTGACTTCCTGACTTTTGGAGTTGATATTACACCAAAGTCTATGTGTATAGTGTACCCCTATGTGTTACAGGGGAAGTGCTGGTGCATGAGAGATGGTTATGGAAACTCAATGGGGACTGGTGATTTTTTTTCCCTTGGGGAAGGCATTTATCAATTCTGAGTGGGTGAGTGCTAAAGGCACAAATCTGTGAACTCTTCTGGGAAGTGGAAAATATTGGGAAAGGTAGCCAGCAAGTCTTTTCCTTCACAACAGGCACCTGGACCTCAACAGAAATCTCTGCTGGGCCTGCCTTCCGGGGCCCTTCTTTCAGGAGCTCCACCTTTCACTTTGACTCTCTGACTTGCCTCCGGGCCACACCCCTCCCAGAATTTCGGATCCTCCTCTGTCAGAACCATGCAGCTGGCACTTAGGAAGTGGTTGATAGAGTTCTTTATCTCTCTTTCTTTCCTTCCCTCTTTCTGATAATACCAGTTGCTTACTAGTGCTCCATCCCTGGAAATGACAGCACGTTTTATATTTAATATTCTGTGAACATGTTGCTTGTCCTAATAGAATGTAAGCTCCTTAAGGGCAAGGATTGTTTCCTTTTGGTCTTTGTAGTCCTAGCACCTACCATAAGCACTTGGTACTTAATAAATTCAGCTCAGAAGGCATAAGGCTTTCCTTCTCTCTCTCAGTCTCTCTCCCTCCTCTCTGTCTTTGTCACTCTCTCCCACTTCTCCAACCCTCCCCTCCAATTATCTTGTATTGATATATTACTTTTGTCTATGTTTTCTCAGCCTCTTTCCCATCACACAAACACAATGTAAACTCCTTGAGTATTGGAATTATTCCTATTTCTTTCTCATCTATTTTCCCCCAACATGTAGATGGCATCTTGTAGGCCCTTAAAAGCATGTTGATTGACTAAAGCATGATCTTTGGGTGTGGTGAGTGAGCTGGTTTACATTTTGGAATCTTGCCAGGTCCTTATAAGATAAATTTAGAATTAGAGTTTTAGGCCAAGAAAAACCCTTTGTTCTGGTCCTAAAGACATCAATCTACCACTACAAAGTACTTCCTATACCAATTAATAAGGTCTTTGAGAACAAACAAGATCTTTACAAAGTTTTAAATTCCATGATAAAATTAACCTTTGGGTTCTGTGTAGAAACACCCCTAGACTTTTGATTTGTGGCCATTTTATATATCCCTGAAGGCAGTGTCAATAGTGGAAAGCCTTGGATTGATTCCCAGGGGTCAGAGGACCTTCATTCTAAGGCTAGTTTTTCTATGTTGTATTTTACTACCTGAGTGACCTTGGGCAAATCATTTAAGTTCTATGGACCTTTGTTTATAATATCATCACTTATAATATTTGTGAAATGAGGGGGTTCAAGTAGATAATATCTAAACTACTGGTATGCTTTTGACTTTAATAGCCTTGTTATTCTAAAACACAAGTTCATCCTCTCCCATCCCTTAACATAACTAATATAAGTTTTCTCCTATGGTAATGAGTCTAAGATCTTGTGAATTTGGTAAAGCTTCATGGGATATTAAAGGGATATGAGACATCTTTCTCTGTTTACAAGATATTGATTTTTTTTCTTTCATTTTGAATATTCTGGCAAAAACCACTTCTTACCAAGCAATGATCAGGCCAAGAAAGCTTTCAACAATCAGTATTTGATACCATTAAAAGCTCAGGAAAGAGATTGCAGTCGTCTTTTTTTTTAATGCCCACAAAATTTTAATAATTGTGTTTTGGAAATATGGTAATTGCTGAATAAATGCCTGCTAAATTGAAAGAATTTAATTATTTTTGTTTTGTTTTGCCTTTTAAAAAAATTCCAATTATCTCAGAAATTGTAAAGAACAACCAAAACAAAAGCAGAGACATTTAAGATCATTTTTGACATTAGATAATATGGTAACAATTTTTTTTTTACAATGGCTTATATTTTGATATTGGAACCTCTAAAAATGTTGATAAACCTCAAACAAATATCTACCCATTGAATCAATGGATATCTGTGGATGATCTATTTGTTCTTTTCCAGTATTAGTTTTTTAAATCAAAGGTTTCAGTGGAAAAGGACTATAATTATAAAAACTCTAGCCAGAACATTCTTGCGTTTCCACTTTGATAATGATGTTCATTAGAGCAAACCTCTAATAATTATTAGAGTTAGTAGAATGATGGCAATGCCTGGGATCAATAAAAGGGACACTTGATATAAACTGTGACTGAATGACTCAGGGCTACTCAAGAAACCCACTTCATAGGCCACGTCAAGCCTGATGTGCACACATCATTGGTTTGGTATGATGATGTGTGGAGCTAATATGTTGCAGAACCTCTCTTCACCTTGCTGACAAATAGTCAAATCCACAGTGACTCCATCTTCTACTTGGGACAAGGTAAGCAGTTTCCTTGTTTTGCTCACGTGGAGTATGTGTGTTCTGCTAGGAATGCAAAGCAGGTGCTCTATTAATTCTCTGTGACCCTGGGTCATCCAGTACTAGGAACTGCACCTGAGATGCCACAGCTACTTGAAATGACATGTTTCCTAGGATCTCCATGCTCTAGTTGGCTAGGAGGGAGGCTTCTAAGGAGCCTCTTATCAGTAGTCTGATCAGTCAAGTCAACTCAATTAACAAGCATTTATTAAGCACCTACTGGGGGCCAGGCACTATGCTAAGTACTGGGGATACAAAGGAAGAAAAAAATTAGATCCTTCTCTCAAGGAGCTCTTACTCTAATGGGGGTAAAAATGGACAATTATGTAGAAGTAAGATATATACAGGATACATCGTTTTTTGGGGAGGGGGTAGTATGTGGAAGGCAGCTAGGTGGTTCAGTGGATAGAGCAATGGATTTGGAGTTAATAAGACCTGAGTTCAAATGTGGCCTCAGACCTTACTAGCTACTTCTGTTTGCCTTAATCCACTTAAGAAGGAAACGGCAAACCACTCTAGTACCTTTGCCAAGAAAGCTCCATGGACAGTACTGGCATGTTATGGTCCATGGGGTCATTAAGAGTCAGTTGCAATATATGGGGGGATGCTAGAAGAAGAATTGACTCAATTTATTTTCATTTTCTTTCAAATGGGAATGTTGCCCTGCTGGAAGCTTAGTCAAAATGCTACTTGGGAATTACCTAAATATTCATTTTGTTCTGGAGGGAGTGAGAATAAGAACTTCAGAATCCTAAAAACTAAAATAAAATATTTATGTTTTTCTTTGAAAATTAACTATTCTGACAGACTCTAATATTTGTACTTTTCCTCTTGCCTGTGGTGGGGGTGGAGGGGATTGTTATTTATTATTATTATTTTTTTTTTTGCTAGTCATTTTACCTCATGTTTTAGTCAATTTGAGTGCTTCTTATGAAAGTACAAGTAGGAAGAGATTGGTCATAGCAAAAACCCAATCATTATCTTTTAAAAATAGCACCTTTCTTCTCCAAAGCTCACAAGCTATGAGAATAGACCCTATAATCAAAAGCTTGCTCGGACACATTCTGAAAGAACACTTCATCATCTTGTTGTCTCTCTAAACCAGTATCCAAACCATTAGTACTTGGCACTTTATGTGATTCTTTATAATTTTAACTAACCTATTCTCAATTAACCTTTCTTCACCTTGGGTATAGATGGTAAACTTTGGCAGTGTTGTGTTGTGGAAAGAAACTGGCTCTGAAGTCAAAGGTTCTTTGTTCATGACAACCATTGCTGTGTATCATTAGTAATCTGTGTGAGTTTAGGCAAGACCCTTCCCCTCTTTGCCCCTCCGGTAAATCATTTTCTTTACGAGAGGGTTGGACCATATCAGCATGAACTAAGTGCTTGGTTTTTTGTTGTTGTTGTTGTTGTTTTTTTCTTTTTGCTTTTTGGAGGGGGAAGGGCAGGGCAATTGGGGTTAAGTGACTTGCCTAAGGTCACAGGCTAGTAAGTGTTAAGTGTCTGAGGCCTATTTGAGCTCAGGTCCTACTGACTCCAGGGCTAGTGCTCTATTCACTGAGCCACCTAGCTGCTCCTTAAGTGTTTCTTTTATGCTGGGATGGGCATTGTGCTAAGATCTGTCTTTTCTAGACCTAAATCCCATGATTCTATGACATAGATCCAATTTTAGATAATACTGGTCTTTTCTGGTCCCAGACTTCAACTGTTTTGGGGGTTTATGTTAAATTGGTTTCTGTTTCCATATGTGGTATGTTCCCATTTTGTGTTCAAATTCAAGTTCCCCAGCCCCCACCTTAACCCCTCTTGTTTTACATCAGGCCTCTTTATCTCAAAAGATACTTGGGAAATTGTTGTTCTTGATTCTTTGTTTTTCTGAAGGGGACTAATGACATCTCTGGTCGATATCTTGACTAGTGTGAATTAGATTTCAGTGAGGCAGAGCTGGACAAAGTCATTTACCCAAAAGTCCAGTGGCAAGACAGAAGCCAGGACTGGTGATATCTGATAGAGATCCAAGTGCTCCACAGCACCTGCTTCTTGGCCTTTGGAACAAATCGTGCTCTTCCCCTGTCAGAGGAAGCTTTCACATGCTTGGGGCAGAAATCCCCTTAATTCACAGGCAGGTTTGAAGCCTTTGGCACAGTATAAGCCAAACTGATACATTGACAGGATGGAAATAAAAACTAAAAAATGAGGGAAGAGGCTCTGAACCTGGGGTCTGTGAACTTTTTTTTTTTAATACACACACACACACACACATATATATGAAACTATTTCTATATAATCAGTTTCCTATGTATTTAATTTTGTTCATTAAAAAAACAACCTTTATTCTGAGATCATATACTTTACCAGGCTGTCAAGGGGATCCAGGAGACAGACAAAATTAGGGATCCTTGAATGAGATGCGGTGCCCTTTTTCCTGGTTTTGTTTTTTAAATTGGGAGGGGGAGAGAGAAAAAACAAGTAAGCATCTTCAGGTTTGTGGGTACTGAAGACAAATGAGAAATGTCAGTGTTACTTCCCAACCCCCAAATGGTGGCTTCCCCATGAGATCGCCTCTCATCTCCTTTAGCTATTCCTTTAGCTATTTCTTGCCACCTCCATTAGAATGGAAGCTCCTGGAAGGCAGGGGCTGGTCTTGTGTTTGTAGGGAAGCACTCTATAAATGCTAGTTATTCATCATCACCACCATCACCATTAATGTTATTATTAGAGAATATCGTGGGATGTATGTAAATGTTGGCATTACTTTATTGTTACCACCGGGGCTGAGCCCAGGGTCCTGCTACACAGCAGGCTGCTACAGAAACGTTTTGTTGTTTTCTGTGGTCTCCTGCCTCTTGGCAGAGATACTGGAGTGGGTGGCCATTTCCTTCTCGGGATCATTTGACAGATGAGGAAACTGAGGCAAAAAGGGCTGGTGACTTGCCCAGGGTCACCCATCTAGGAAGGTCAGAGGCCGGATTTGGGCTCAGGAAGTGGAGTTTTGCTGTCTCCAGCTGCGGTCTCCCAGCTGCCCCTATAAATCAGCCGGCCGTCATATGTCGTCATCATTCTGGTTACTGTTACCACTCTGGTTACTGTTATCATTTTTGTTACTGTTACTATCATCAGGGCTGGGCCTGGCCCGTGGTAATCGCTAAGCGCCCTCCTTCGGGGGCGCGGACACTCCTCGGGTACGGTCATTCCACCAAGGATCCCTCCTCTGCCCAGGGGCTTTGGCGTTGGGCCTGGAGGTCAGGGGCGGAGTGACCCGGAACAGCGGGTCCCCGCCCGACGCTATCACTACACACCCACCAACGCCCCTCCTCCCCCGCCTCGAGCTAAGAGCCGACGGAGTGCAGCTAGCACCCAGGGCGCATGTGCACCGTCCGCCTGAGCCGCGCAGACGCAGGCGCACAACCACCTCCAGCTCTCAGCTCGCGTTCCGCCACGCTCGCCATGGCGGCCCCGCGGACCTCCCACTAGCCCCGCCTCTCTGTGACGCGCTGGGGGGGTCACCTGACCCGGCTGCGGGGATTCGGGGACAGAAGGGAAGTCGTTGCGGCCGGAGGGGCACCTCAGAAGCCTTCGTCTCCTGCCGTCGTCTCCTCTGTCTCGGCCGCCAGAGCTCCCGCCGCCCCCGGGCCCGTCGGACCCGTCGAAGCCCGCTCCCCCTCCCCGGCCCTCCCCTGCCCCGCACGATGCCTTCGGAGAAGACCTTCAAGCAACGCCGGACCTTTGGTAGGTCCCGGCGGCCGCGGCCCCGGAGCCCGGGAGGCCTAGAGTGGGGGGCGGGGGGCCCCTGGGCGGGACCCCAGGCCGCGACCGGAGCCCGTTAGGTTCTCTCCCCCTCCTCCCTGGGCCCGGGCCGCGAGGGTCTCGGCCCGGCCCCTTGCACAACCGGGCTCTTCTCCCTCGGAAGTCTCGAATTTCCCCGTCGACCGCCCTCCGCCCCCAGAAACGGCCGTTTCCTTGGAGCTTGGAAGCTCGGGGGGACCCCCGGGCAGGGGCTCCACGGCCTCGGGAGGCGGGGGGCGGCTCTGTGCGAGCTGGGGTCGTCCCCCGACAGAGGCCGCCCCTGGGGAGGGTCATGGGAGGGGGCCGCGCTTTCTTTCCTTTTGCGCTTTCGCTAAGTCCAGCCCCTGGGGAGGGGGGTCGTGTCCGACGGCTGCGAGCCCTTGGGTCCGGAGGCCAGAGCCAGATCTGGGGTGCGAAGTTGACAAAGAAAAGCGAGCCGGGGCGTGGACGGCGCCGACTTGGTGCCTCGGTACCGGACCCGGCCAGCCCGACTTGTCGGGGAGCGTCGGGGCCGGGGGGTCCATGGCCCGGCCTCCTTCCTCCGTCTAGGGGCCCCAAGCCTCTTGGTTAGCTATTAACGGTACTGGTCCCCAGCTCGGCCCTTGGGTTCACTGTGCTGACCCCGGCCTTGGCTGGCCCTTGGTTAGCAGAAGGGCCGCACCTTCGAGGAAGGGTGTGGGACTGGCCGCTGCACCCCCCCTCCCAGTGTCTTTGGGAAACGTTGGAACGGAATAAATGAAAATACTGGACTGCTTAGAGGATGTTAATTTGTGGTTTTCTAAAGTTAACGAAGCGGCCCCACAGGTACCTGTTTCCATTTGAATTTTGACACCTCTGACCTAGAGCCTTGAGGTTAGGCGTCTTGCCCATACTCCCGCAGCTAGGCCTTGGGTTATGAAGGCCTTGCAGAAAAACTGGGGAACAATTTAAAGAAACTTTCAAGTTAGACTTTTGAGCTACCATTTATATACAGGATAGTTTGACCCCCTTTCAAGCTTTTTTTACAGGTTAAATTTTCAACAGGTAGTTTTGTTACTTATAATTTGGCTAGTATCTTGATACAGTGGCAGGAATATCATAAATATATCAGTCTTTGAGTTGGTAAGAGTAACAGCTGATGAAATACTGTTGAAGGTTGAAATAAACCCTTTGTTTTGGTCCCTAGTTGTTACCTACCAAAGGATGCTTTGTTGTGAAAGTACTGTGGTGGCTATTGTGCCATTTTAAAATGAGAATCCTTAAAACACACAGCCTTGCAGGCTATATTTCTCTTTGTGTCTGAAATTGGGCTCCTATTTTTAGCTCCCATAGTAACTTAAGTCATCCATACTAGTTTCCCTGCAGATCTGACTGGAACTGGAAACCATACTTTAGTTCACCAGGGGTTTAAAAATGAAAAGTCTTGATTACAGTGTTTGCTGTAATAGATAATGAAAAAAACCAATTGTGTAGTTGGTCCTTTTTGAGTAAGACAGTTGTGCCATAAACAAGAGACAATGCTGAATATAAACATTACCTCCTTATGTTGTAAAGTGCCTAGAGAGCAGGGGAGTTTAGTTTGTTTTGTTTTTTGCCTTTCTATCCCCAACATTTAGCACAGTGTCTGGTACTTAGTAGGAGCTTAATAAATGCTTGTTTACTGTCTGACCTTGAAAGTCACTTCTTTTGATATAGCAGGAAGACCTCTTCAGTGTTCTTTCTGCTACACAAGGAAAGTGAATTTCAGTATGTCCACTTTTGTCTACTATGGTTTTGAAGAGTCAAGAAAAAGCTCAGCATTCTATTGATGATTGCAAATCCTATTAAAAAGCATTTAAATTTTTTTTTGTGCTTGGGGCACAAAACTAAAGAAATTTTAATTCTAATTGTAACCTGCCAAGCCCCAGACTACTCCTAAAAGGAGGACTGTGAATTAGCTGGGTCACCATTTGACTTACTTTGTTTGAAATTCTCTTCATTGACCTTAATGAGTTATTAGCACTCACAAGAAATCTTCAGATTGATAATGATAATTAGATATATTTTGTGTTTGGCTTCAAACCAACACCCCCAGCGCTCCCCCCCCCCCCAAATCTTTATGACCTCTTCTATTGGGGCTGTGAGAGTGTCATGCCAGAAAAGCCAGCAGATTTCATCCACCCTCTCCTGGGTGGAGCTGAAAACAGCAGCTCTTGGCTCTCAAATCTCTGCTTTCCCATTCTCCTGTCAGCAGTCTCAGTCACAGGTATTAAATTTATCCAGGACATCAGCCAAACAGTTACTACTGCAACTTATGCTGTCAAAAGCAGTCTTATTATTGACAAATTAGATCTAATTTTGAGTGTAGCTCACATATACGGAGGCTGTGGAACTTTTGTCCATTTGTAATAGTGTTAGTCTTGTGATTTGAGCATGCTAAAATTTACTGACAGCTGAATATGCTTCAGTTGGAAATAAGTTGTGTAGTCTCAGCTTCCTTTACTCTATATTATAGCAGGTTTGTTCCATAGCTCATTTTTCTGGAACTTTTTAAAAGGCTCTTCTAATAGCTTTCTAGTTGAAGTATCAAATATCACTTAATGGCTAATGTCTTGCTTTAATCCTGATGGTGGTAAATTTGAATCCAAGGGCTGATAATTTTGTGGTATTTGTAGCTGTCAGGCTTGTAGTAAATTGATTCCTCAACTAGAGGAATCTTTTAGAGACCATTACACTTAAGTGCAGACTGAGACTGATTCACTTTTCCCACAAATAGATGAGATTAATGCAGATAGGAAACTGGTAGACAGAACCACTGATAATCTGCACTTTTATGGTTGATCAGGAAGCACAACTTGGGTAAAAATATGTAAGAACAAAAATTCACTTTCAGTAGCTCAAATTATATTATTTTCATGAAGATCACAGACCCCACATTTAAACTTTAAAATGTTTTTAATTGGGGTTTACCTGCTGGTTTAGCTGTGTGCAGATGTTTTCTAAAAATACTTTTCATTTGATAAATTGTACTTGGGGCCAACAAATTTGCATTTTATCACCTACACTTAAGATGCTCTCACATCCTTACTCTGCCCTGTTTTACTTGGTATAGATCAGGTTCTAGTTTTGGTGTGTTTGAAATTCCTGGAAAGAGGAAAGCATGTCCTAAACAAATTGATGTACATGTTGTCATAGTTAGTGGGAAACACAGGTTTCTGGTCCAGGGTCTATAAGGGTGTCTTAGGTGGGGAGTGAGATTAGTGCCAAGACTAGTAAACTGTACTTGAATCTGAGCTATCACCCAGTCATATTCTGAACATAGTTTTAGATCAAGTGACTTTATAGACAGGATCTTGGAAAACACTTGGGATGTGGTTAAGTAGGAAGCGCCTTCAATTTGTTTGCAGAGAACCCAGGGTTTGAATCTTGGTTTTTCCAGTTACTACCCCATGTGACCTTGGATAAGATATGTATTTGATCTTGTAAAATTAAGGGGATGAACTAGAGGACCTCTAAAGCTCCATTTGCTTCTAAATTAATGATTCTAATAGGGAGTATCACACCTAATTAAATGAAATGGTAATGAAGCTTTGTATAAATTACATTTCATTTGAAATGTGCTCGGAGGGTTTAAAGGAAACCTGCCTTGAATCCTTTGTAAAAGTAAGAAATCTTTGTAATTATATATATAGATATATATGTATATCTATATATCTATATGTATATATAGATATATATGTATATCTATATGTATATATATGTATACACACATATTTAAAACAAATCTGATTTATCTGGTAGTAGATTTTTAAAGGTAGTTGGGTTTTTTGAAAGGGGTGGAAGGAAACTACAGAACAACACTTGTTATGGATCATTTGGCTGAATGTGTATTTGGGCTATTTTTGTTAAATGAATGTTAAATGAATCATGAATTTATAGGACATAGTATCCTCTTGGCAGAAAAATCATTCTATCCTGCAAAGGTTCCAATGAAAACCCGAAGAAGAACCTGACAATGTAAAAGTATGCTCTTACCATTAGGCCCATTTCCGCATTTAATTTAGAGTTTCCTTGCATTTCTGTCCTGGAGTATTGATTGATAAGGATAGATTAGTCTGGGAAGGTGAGTTCCTAGTGGGGATTACTTATTTTTGCTTCTTCTGATTTGTATTAGCATTACAAAGTATTAAAAAAAGCTGGTGGAGTTGTGAACTGATCTACCATTCTGGAGAGCTATTTGGAACTATGCCCAAAGGGCTATAAAACTACATATCTTTGATCCAGTAATACACTGCTAGGTCTCTGTCCCAAAGACATCCCCCCAGAAGGGGAAAGGACCTATTTGTACAAAAATTTATAGCAGCTTTTTTTGTGGTGGCTAAGAATTGGAAATCAAAGGGATGCTCATCAGTTGGGGAATGGCTAACCAAGCTGTGGTATATGATGTAATAGAATTATATTGTGCTATAAGAAATGACAAGCAAGATGATTTCAGAAACACCTGGAAAGACTTACATGAACTGATGCTGAGTGAATTGAAGCAGAACCAGGAGAACACTGTACCCAGCAACAGTAATATTTGATGAAAAACTGAATGATTTGGCTATTCTCAGTAATACCATGGTCTAAGAAAATCTAATGAAGCATACTATTCACCTCTGGAGAAAGAATTGATAGTGAATACAGACCAAAGCATACTATTCGTCACTTTCATTTTTTTCTTCCTTTTATTCCAGTAATCTTGTACAAAATGACAAACGTGGAAATGTTTCACATGATTGCATTTGTATAACCTATATATCTGATTGTCCAGGAGGATACAACTTAAAACTGTAAATAAAAATGTTTTTAAAAATTGAATAAAAACCCCCCAGCATATATTATTAGCTTCATGGAAAACTCAGATGTGCCACCCTGACATAAAACTGTCAAATTTTTAAATTCCTGAAATACAACTATTCCTACTTTCCCCCTTCTAATCAATATTGGGTACTTAGAAACCTGGGAGTTCATAATGGGGTGGGGCACAGCTCATGTAGAGATCACTGGGACATCCTAGGCCAGGAACTAGTTTTAGAAGCAGGCAGACTCTTAGAAATACCTTTGGCAACTTCCTTGCCCCATTAGAATTTTCTTTTTTCTTCTTCCTACTTAATTCTAACAATTAAGAGATTTATGGAGATAAACTATATACTTTGAAATACCTCTTGGAGAATTAGGGGGACAATTTGAGAATGAGGATTTTGATTGAGGAAGATGGAGAATTGGTAATTTGGGGGGGATGGAATATGCTGAAGTAGGGTAGAGATGGGGAAGGATATCAAATAGAGACTGCCTATATTTTAAAATGTGCTTTCCCTCTCCTATTTCATGGCCTCTTTTGCTGAAAACCAAAAATGCAGTAGGTTATTGGTATTAACATTAGCTGTACTTTGGGTTAAAAGGTTTTTGTGAGCTAGCCTAGTATTCTTTGGGAGAAAGTACATTAAGTTCCAGGGGACACTTCTGGAACACATTCCATTTGTAAATTGAGACTGCTAGTAAAACGTAAAAAAGAATGAAGATGGTAACATAAAGCAAATTTTAAGAAATTCTGTGGTGAACATCCTTGAATCCAGTGCTCTTTCTACTCTTGAAAGCTTCAGAGGTAGTGGCCCTGAGATCAGGGCTTACATTTTTATATCCAATCTGTTGCTTAGCACAGGATTGAGGACATTGTAGGCATGAAAATAAATACTTGACTAAATTAAGGAGGATATTTGCTCATGGCAAACTGCACACATTTTGCTTTGGCCTCTTAATTTACTTTAACTACTGGACAAAACTATTTAAAACCCAATCTTTGACTAGCTTCTTTATGCCTTTCTTTCTCCTAAAAGATTTACTTGTTTTTCTTAAGGACTATTTATTAAAAAAACAAAACTAGAAACAGCAGAAGGAAATTCTTTGAACTTCCTATGAAATTTAGAAAGGATTCTTCTTAAGACAGGATTTGCAGGAAGATTGAGCACTTTAGGGGGATCAGCTAGTCCTTGAGGTTTGCATGGTTGGTTTTGCTTTTGTGTCTTTCTCCATATGC
Organism: Gymnobelideus leadbeateri; assembly: GCA_011680675.1. NCBI lineage: Eukaryota > Metazoa > Chordata > Mammalia > Diprotodontia > Petauridae > Gymnobelideus > Gymnobelideus leadbeateri. Next base: position 784,467 of record WOXC01007555.1, read on the forward strand.
CAATGTACAGGTAAGTTTGAATATTAGAGTGTTAGCCACCACTATTGTACAGAGCAGATGGGGACACTGAATTTCAGGACTAGGACACGTATGGGGATGATTAGACAAAAAGCTTACCTATATATCTTTTTTTTTTTTGCTTTGGTGGGGGGAAGGTGGGGCAATTGGAATTAAGTGACTTGCCCAAGACCACATGGCTAGTTTCTGAGTGTCTTGAGGCCGGATTTGAACTCAGGTCCTCCTGACTCCAGGGCCCCGTGCTCTATTCACTGTGCCACCTACTCGCCCCCTTACCTATATATCTTGAACCCATCACTCAATGGTTTTTATTTCCTTTGCAGAACAAAGAGTAGAAGATGTGAGACTTATTCGAGAGCAGCATCCTACCAAGATACCGGTAGGTTAAGTTTCTTTATTAGCAAGGAAAGAATGCTTTTTCAAAGTTGTGACCTAGAGAGAATTTATCAGACTTAACATGTATTTCAAAGACATGTTGGCATCTCATGGTTGCAATTTTTTTAATTTTTAGAGAATCACCTCCCATTAATGTAATAATGTATATGTTTTATTCTTCACTTTTGAGTTTCAGGGGTAAGGAGAAGATGGACCAGTACTGGGCTTCCACTTAAAGCTCTTTAAACTCTTCCCTCTTGTGTTTAGTTTCCTTTTAGGAGATATAGAAAAAAGTATTATTCTATAGGTTCTAGCATAGGAGTTCTTAGTAAAGCACCATCTTTAGGCTGGCTAACGATCCATAGATTCTACCTGGACTGGCTTCTCTGCAGCTGTGTTCAGAAAAACAAAACAAAAACAAACAAAAAAACACTTTTGGACAGTACCCTTTGGTTTACTAAGGTTGCCTTACTCATTTGTTTCATGCAGCAAGTGGGCTAAGAAGGAAGGTTGCTAATAGACTGGGGGAGAAGGGGATGGAGAGGGAATTTTGATAGATTGATCTCACCATTCTGCCCAGTGAATGTCTTTTTTTTTTGTGCTGTGAACTGATCTTATCCTTAATTATCTTATATTAAGTTGCAGACCATTGGAAGAGCTTTATGTGAGCTTCTTGAGGGCAGGGATGATTTAACTATCTTTGTACCCTCAGTTCCTAGCATGAATGTACTCCTGTGAACTTGACTTTGATTCTTGGCACAATAGGCAAAGTTGTTATTAAAGGGAGAAGTCCTGCTTGTGAAGAGTTTCATCCAGGATAGGTTATGACAGACCAATTTCATGTCCTTTTTTGGATAGGTTTGCTAAACTGGCAGATTAGGGCAGATTAATTGGTAGATTAATTGTTGGAAGTGAAATTCACCTGACCTTTCAAGGTATGTAGGAACCCCTTGATTTAGTCATGGTCCTGTAGGCCAAGCTTTTCTGAGATTTAGCCCCTGCCACAGGATGTCTTTCCAATTGACTCTTGCATTGGCGATACACCATGGATCGACAGTTTGGCCTGACTTGGTTTGTTTTAGATTTTTGGGGGAAAAGTATTGATTTCTTTCCTTCCTGCTTTTATTAAGGGCAGAACTATTTAAAAAATAAAAAGCTAGACATGCAGCAGGAGGAAAATTGCTTGGAGCAATCTGACTTTGAATGGATTCTTCTAGAGATAAGACTGGCCTTGGCCACTTGCCCAGATATGGAGATTGGCTGTTCCTCAGGGCTTAGATGCTGTTGTACTCCTTCCTCCATTCTGCTTGTGTTGTGGCTGGGTCCTTAGATCTGGACCTTTCTCAATTCCTTTATGTGCTAAATATACAGATAGCCTTATTGCATGAACTGCAAGGTATCTCAGTTTATATTCCTTACAAAAAGCAGAGGCCCATTATGGAGAAGGATGTAGTTCTAGAATAACAAAATTGTCCGTGAAATTCCTTAGTACTAAAATAAAATACTTTTAACAATAAATCAGTTAAGTATCTGAACAATGACTCTGAAGGACTGAACCAGGAGGTGACTTAACTTGTATTGCAGAGAAGACTAGAGCCAGGCAGCCAATTTTTTTTATTGTTTAGATTAATTGTACAAGTTTTTCTGAAGTTTTGTGTATATAATGGAAAAAGTTCATACCCCCACAGCAGGGAAGCCCACTTAAGGTCCTGTTTATATTTTTGTTGTGAATACCAATTTATTTCTTCCAGTGAAGCCCTTCTGCTACATTTAGATTTTTTAGTGTCTTGTTAAATGAAAGAATATTTGGAGTTAAGAGCCTTAGTCATTATTTTGACTTAGTTTAAGTCATGACACAACGTCCATGTGTTCTATCCTTGACAGTAGAATAGGTAACAAATATGTTATAAGTATTAATCTTTACTTCACAAAGTTATAAACATACAAAGCATTTTTTGATATATATATTACAGCAACAATACTACAGTTCTTTTTTTTTTTTAAACATTTTTTTCTGTATTTTTCCCCCCCTCTAGGTGATAATAGAAAGATACAAGGGTGAGAAACAACTTCCTGTACTGGATAAGACCAAATTCCTCGTACCAGATCATGTCAACATGAGTGAGCTAATCAAAATAATTAGGTATTCAGTAATTCTTTTATATATTCTTTTATATGCTATATGGTTAAGATTCAAGTAAGAGCTCTATTGCTAGTTTTCTGACTATAGATATTTAGTTTCCTAATGTTTACAAAGTTAATTTTTTTAATTTCCCAAAGTTTGACAACATATGGGAAAAAGTAATGAAGGCTAAGTAGAGTTCAGTCCTAAAACTATAAGTGGGGGAAAATTGCATCTTAGAGTTAGTTGATAATGTGTAGAAAAACAAGAATTGACTAGCTTTGGGCCATAAAGATGCATGTTATAGTCTGTTAGGCTGTAGAGATAGTTTTCTGTGTCCCTCCCCCGGTCCCAATTTGACCCAACTACCAATTTATCAGAATAGCATCTGAAATTTGAAAGTATTTTAATTTAGAGGAGCGGTCTCAAATTTAAATAGAACTGAAGGTGACTAATTTGTACATAAGGATCCTATGGGCTGCATATTGGCTTAGTTTTGAAATGTAATGTCTGTGTATCTGTTGTATTTTATTTGTGTTAAGTAATTTCCAATTATATTTTTTTGGGAGGGGGGAAGATAGGGCAGTTGGGGTTAAGTGACTTGGCCAAGGTTACACAGCTTAGTGTCTGAGGCCGAATTTGAACTCAGGCCCTCATGACTCCAGAGCTGGTGCTCTATTCACTGTGCTGCTCCCCATCAATTACCTTTTAATCTGATTTGGACCACCTGGTTTAGATTTAGTTATCTGAAGGTCCTGAAAATTCTTAATGCTTAAATCAGCCTTCCTCCTTTTTCAATAGAAGGCGCCTACAGCTGAATGCTAATCAAGCTTTCTTCCTATTGGTGAATGGACACAGCATGGTGAGCGTTTCAACACCCATTTCTGAAGTGTATGAAAGTGAGAAGGATGAAGATGGATTCTTGTATATGGTATATGCCTCTCAGGAGACATTTGGAAAGAAATCTTCTGTGTAAGACCTAGTACAAAGCTTCTATACTAGAATTTTTTTAAGCCCTTACCCAGGAAAAAAGGGATGTTACCAACTGGGATTGATCAGTTCATCTAATCACAGTTCACCAAAATAGAAGTATTACCACCTTAGGGGTTTTTTAGTAAGTTGTCTCTTGTATTACATGCATATGTAATAATAGTAATACATGTTCAGTTCCAAAAGCATATACATTACAGCTTTGGAAAACTCCTATTTCACCTAGGATATCTTGTTTTTGAGTTTAAAGTTTAGAAACATACCTTGCATTCTAAGTTGCCAATAAAATGGACATTTGAATTGCTGTAGTGACTTTTTTTAAAAAGGAATTTCAATTCCAGTGGTAACCTTTAAGCATTTAGTGAAACAAGTCTGTTCATGGAAACTGCTAATTTTTATAGGAAGGTTTCTCTTTAACTGTATCTTTAAGTAGGCTTGTCAAATGTCACATCTATTTTTTTAAAGTCCATTTACCATAAGTGGTTGCAGCAAAACAGGGTAAATGGGGGGCAAAAAAGTCTAGCTTATTCTGGAATCAATGCATAGATTCCAACTTAGTGAACCATCAACTTTCTTGCTATCACTTATTTGTTTTCTATATAGTCATACAGAGAAACACCATGGATTCTATGGGTAAATCAAATAATTTCTTTTAAATGCTTGGCTTCCAAAAAGTTCCTGAGAACAGAGGAATAGGCGTTTCTTATATTATGGATTTGCTCTGATTTAGAGACTCTCAAATCAATGACTATTTCATTAAACAGTTGCACCAGAACAAGTCTTTGCTGATGCAGTTAGAAACTACATCTTAGAACTTTGGAGCATTAAAATTCATTTTGCACTCCCTTGCACATTTTTGGGTTAAGTCTATAGTCTGATTTGTTATATTTTAAGTGGAAAAGTAACTGCTTCACTAAAATACTTTATTAAAATTTTAACTATAATCGTACTTCAGCTATCACTGTTAATCATAAAAACCCCATCCAACCAGTTTACGTGCATGTCATTTTGTGTAGCAAAAGGGGTAAAAGCTGCTTTTAACAATGTCAGTTTATTTAATATCTTGAACAAAGGACTATAAGTGCTTCCTGCTACTTGCATGGGGTTGACAACTTATTTTCATGGAGTGTCACAAAAAGTTCATTGTTACACCACTTGGACTATGTATGTAGCAGATCAGCTAAAATTACCCTTGTATACTTAGATGTGTGTGAAATATCTACAACTGTTAGTGAAAGTTATTTACTATAATGGAGAAAAGCAATATTACTGCATCTTGGCACTATAGTTAATAAATGTATACAACTTGTTTGCCTTTGTTCATCTTCTGCATGCATATCTGTCCATAGTGCTAAATTTTCATGTGTATTTTTACTGCATTGTAAATTCTTAATCAACCTGTCTTGTTAGGTTGTATAAGATGTTCACATTTAATGAAACACCTGGCATCAATCTTGTAATTGCTGTGTGATCAGTAAGGTTCCTGTAAGATAATGTTGCTTTTTTAATTTAATACAGTGCGGATAGGGATGAATTATATCCCAAATTAACCTGAGTGGTAGTTTTATTTCTAGGATGTTTAAAATAAGTAAATTTTGGTCAGACAGGATAAAAAAAAAAAAAGCAAAAGCTCAAAACTCAAAATCCAATATAAAGGGATTAAATTTTGTTAAAGGATTCTAGAATGTCATGGTGTCAAAAATTTAGCATTTTCAACGAATATGTAAAAAAGTATACATCTTTTGAGTTGGATGAAGCATCCCGGTATTTCATGAGAACTAAACGTATCAAGACATGACCACCCAGTTTATGTAATAGCAAAAGCAGTGGGGGACTGTAGTAATGGGGAGGAGTGTGGGGATGACATTAATAAAGGGAATTGGAGAAAAAAAGCAGAGGGAGAGAAAGAAGGCTAGGTACACATGAGCACCACTGCTACTCTTCTTCAAGCCAATGCGAAATGAGAAAATGGATCATCGAAGTCAGTGGAAAATCGGGAACAGGTTCTGGTAAGACACACTTTCCTAAAAATCACTAGCAGAAAGTGTAAAACAACTCCACCAGTAGTTATAGCCCAGTTTTAACTTAGACCCACAAAATTCTGTCCGTCCCACAAAGGTTAGGCATGGGATATAAGTCAGCTTCCTGATTACACGGTTTCTGAGCTTGGCCATCCATAGTAAGCTGATAAAGCCCTGTGTATTACATACACCCCATAATGTTCTAGCCCCATTCTATCCCAAGTAAGCCCATTTAAATCTGGTGAAATTGGCCCTTTGCTAAAACTCTCCAGAAGCAGCATGCCTAGCTGTAAATCCAGGTTTTCCTTTTTTTCACTGGTATTTACTGATGGAAACGTACCAAATAGAATAAATAGGATCTAAGCTCTTAAGTTTTCCAAGGCATTTGAGGGTTTACTTTCCTACTACTGTTTCTGGAAACTTTTCATTTCCCATTTTCATAAAAGCTTGTTAACATTAGGTCAGACCCCTCTTGTACTGTTCTCATGGTGGAGGGGAAGGAGGAAGACTACAAAGTAATCCTGGTTTGCTTCATGTCGTAAATAGCCTCTTCTTCAGGCTAGATACCGACCATATATTCACAGTGGGCCATAGGTCATCTTAGGTCATGTATCTCTAGATTTCAAAGATGTTCTAGTAGGAACCCTGTTGAAAATTTAATGTCAATTACCATTCCACTTGCAAATGTGAAGGGAAAGTTGTTCTCATGTGTCTTCTCAAAATGACAAGATCTAATTCAATGGCACACTAAGCCTGTTTTTAATTTTTATTTTCAGTACATTAAATTTACCCATAAAAACATTCTAAAAATGTACAATTTTTCCTTTTTAACAAAGTATAATAAAACATAAAAACCCCAATAACAGAATACTTGACATTTACAATTCAAAATCAAATTAGCGGAATATTAAATATTTACAAAACTATATTTTTAAAAAATATTTATAAAGTTACATGCATTTTGTAGAATTGTGACAAAATAATGGCTCAAAAATGGGATAATTTTCCTTCATTCCTAACATAAAATTATGTCCGAGAGTCTGAAGTTTAACTTGTACTTGAGTACATAAGGTTTGCTTTCACATTCAGTACCAAATGCCTTTTGTGTATGAACTTATAAACATAGAAAATTTGATGAGGGCTGTTAATACACGTTTATGTGGTTACATCTGGGGATTGCTTACCTTTGCCCCACTCCCTCAAAGTTAATCTTGTAGTAACATTTACCTTTGGCCTCGACCAGCACAGTATATATACACATATATGTACACACGCATACATGTGTGTACAGATATACATATATATGTATATTGCAAGTGTTAAACAGTTCAATATGCTCATTTTCATTAAGACCCTTGGGATTTTTTTTTTTTAAACAATTAAGCCTTCCTTCAGAATCCATGGCTTTCAATGTAAACTATTTGATTTGTTCTTTGGGACTAATCCACAGTGAACAACTATGGACAACAAAACTCACTTATGCACAAGGATTATTTTTCTTGGTGAAAGTTGAGTAGGGTTATTTCCCCCTAATAATTAAGACTTTCCAACATATTAATGGCACCAGTTATATCAGTATGATGTAGAACTAGCAAGGCCCAAAAAAAAAAAAAAAGCCACTTATGCATCAGGAATGACAACAAAATGGCAGGGAACTATTCACAACCCAATTTTTGGCAGGTGCTTGGTAGTAATCTACTAAGTTATAAAAAAAACGAAGATTGGAAGCCTATATACTGTGCTCAGAAAGATTAATGACTTGATATAGCTGAGTGATATTTTGGTAAAAGTTACTACTACTGTGCCTCAATACATACAATTTGTAGTGTAAATGAACCATGTTGACCTCTTGCAATAAAGGATCTAGAGTTCTAAATATTTAATAAAAAATACTGAACCTATGGCCTTCTATTAACATTCTGACTCCTAGCATCTTGTAGCTTACAGACAACGCTGGTTTTATTCCCAATATTTCTAATTGTGAGGTTTTTTTCTCATAGAATTTACAGAAGTGCTAGCTCCCATGTACTTAGTACTCCTCAATAACCAGAAAGTTTTTTTAAACACTTTCCAGTTTTCTATACTACGATGAATTTAAAGTTAGAACATAAGGTAGTTAACTGTTCTTCCTTTAAAAAAAGTATTTAAATAGTTGTTTTATCCCACACTGTATTCTACTTCAACCTGTACATTCCACTACCCCCCGACCCCCCTTGTCTGTTAGCAGAAAAGGGTCAGGTGGGGTTGAGTAGGGTAGTGGTGCTTGAAGCTTCTTTAATACATGACAGACACACAGAGAAGTGGGCATTACCACTACCTACCTGGTTGTTTCAGCCACTCTGAGATTGAGACCACAAATTTAAAGCAAAGATACTAAGAACTTGAAAGGCTTAGGTATGATCTGTGCCTAAACAAGTAAATAAGGATTCTTCTAATGAAATGTAAAAATGCTGTATGGACTTATCTATTTTTGGCCTCTTGATAGAATTGTAATACTGCTGGAAAATACTCTGAAGCCATAAAACATGGTAATTTGCTTTGGGAAAGCTCTTAAATACTGGTATTTTAACCATTTCTGCATTAAGAGTTCTGTTTACCCCTAAAATTTTCCTAAACTCTGACACAATGTACTGTAAACCCATTTTCAAACACAAGATTTTCTTTTAACATAGCTATTACTGAACAAATTTGGAAAACTGTCAGAACAATATGAACGATTCAACTTCTGAATTTTATATCTGCAAATAAAATTTTTGTCTTAATTTTTTAAACAATTGAATTAATACTTAAATATATTAATATGGACCAAGTCAGAATGGTAACAGACATTTAACTCCCCAATACTATCCAGTAAAAATACAACTTACATAAATGAACTTTTTTTTTGCTATTTGAGACAAGTTTCCAACAATGACACTGTTGAAAATAGGGTTTACTTAAATACAACTGAAATCTGAAGAATTTGTTTAAAAAAAAAAAGTTAAAAATTTGGCTTCCAGCACACACCCAGGCCTGTGCAAGGCCCTCAAATAGTAAAATCGTAAACATCATTGAAAACTCGTCTTCCTTTAACATAGATAGTATATATGACATGACAAGTTGTTCCTGTCTAGAACTCTTTAAGGCAAAAGTTGCATTGTGTCAGTTCTCATGACTTTTCATGTTTAAGTTTAAGTTTCCCAAGAGATCCAATGAAACATTCTCAATCATTAGCAAACATCACAATTACTTCAATACTGTAATATGGTGTAGCATAAATAGAGCTGAAAATAGAGGTCTGTAGCTTCTACATTGCATAGAAATAAGAAATTAATAAAATCTTGTATGTACTATTTTTCACAGATTTAAATAACACAACCTTTTTGCTTTGGTTTCCATGAAGCTGGGAAACTGACCTCCAAAAATTTGAAACAAGTGTAGTATCACTGCCATTTCCTATTGTTACAATGCCTCAACATTGGAACCAATTCTATGGTGTTCTGTTTTTGGCCTGAGGCTGAAATCCCAATTTCAGAATGGGCTGAACATTTTGAAATTTTCACAAATCCTTGATGGAAAACCCCTGGATGACAACGCTTTACCTTCTCAGTACATAATGGTGGTAGAGATTTTTAAGCATTTAAGTCATATTTTAGCAGAAAATTACCTTTGTTCTCTAGTCCCTGGCTTTCAAACCAAGTGCTATCATTCCAATGGAAAAAAATTTGAGAATCCATGGGTGAATATAGTACTTCTCCACCTTGACAAAATTAGGTGCATTTTGTGGGGGCTCCTTCCAAGTCTTATCAATTCAAATGACAAGTTCTAGGTACCAAACAGAATTAACTAGTCTAAAAGTAACAAAAGAGGTTGACAGGAAAACTTTGAAAGTCTTTTGCTCATTAATTATGAAATTGTATTATTGTTGAAATATCTGTCTCAACACCTCTGAATCCTTTAGCAGTAAGCCTTGGGGTAGAAGTCAGCATTACATAAAATAATGGCTTGCAAAGTCTGCTAACAGTGTTCAGCATCAGGTTGGTTTCAAACTCATTTACAAAAGTAGTGTAGTTAATATGTCTCTGAAAGATGTTGTCCACGTCTAATAGGAACAGGACTCAACGCTGTTTAATGTGTTAGGAAAAAAAATAGGTGTTCTCAGAGCCATTATGACTCCGACGTCTCTGGGACTTGGACCCTTAGAAATTAAGTTCATTTTGCTGCTGGTCAGCGGTTTCTACCTAATAAGTGTTGACAGCATACATTTATAACAGAAAAAGGACTGAAACTGCCAAACATGTTTTACAGAGGGAAAGGAAAAAATAAGATTGCTTTATTTGTGTAGTCGGCCATGTAGCCTGCTGGTGCCAATTCTTTTAAGTGTGGGTCGTCTCTCTCTTGCACTGGTCTCAGAAAACGAGTTAACATTGTCTACCAGAACTGCAGAGATTTAAATCATTTTACATTCTTCTGTAGTGCAATCCTTAAAAATCCCAGAGATTAGTGCCTGACCACTTTAGGAAAAAAAAAAGTAGACATTTTACCTAGCCCAGGGGTGTCAGAGTCCGACTGGCGAAACTCCACTTTGAAAACTTCAACCTCCGGCTCTCAATTCAGATCACACGTAGCTGCCCTGGAATTATGTTTCAGCCTAGAAGGACCAATTACGGCAATGCTCTTCAGTAAATGTGATTTTTTTTTTTTTTTTTGCATTGCAACAAAGAATGTAGGTGGCAAACTTCACCAACCATCTGTGATACCCACTAGGCAAGTCCTGACATCAAGCTCCAAACTAGGATTTTGGCAATCAATAAAACTGGGTATGATGTACCCCTAAGCTAGATTTTTTTTTCTATCCAGTCTAGTAAAGTAAAGCACCTTTGGATTAAAAATATTAAGCTCAACAGCAACTAGACTTCTCAGTTTTGTATTTAATTTTCCTTATGTCTCCATGGCTTAATAGTGTTCTGTTGCCAGAGAAAAATATCAATCTGTGGAGTCCAGACTTTCTGCTGGAGGGGCATATTTCAACCTAAAAGTACCTGGAGAGAGGGGGAAAAAAAAAGGGTCAAATTTGAATCACTGCATGATTATCACAACCAAATGATTTGTCAAAATGTAGTTGCACAGCAGCCAAGCTCCTCACCTTGGTGCTGGAAAGCAATATCTATCACTTGGTCCCACCAAAAAAAAAATGTGGATTTTATTTTACAAATTTATAAAACCAAAACCTGTTAATAACGTTGAACAAGATAAAACAGTGGCTTCTACTCTCATTTAGATAGGCTTTTTTTCTGAGGTTCAAGAAAGATGCTCATAGCTGGTATTGGTCTGCTTAGGCATCCAGTTGACTACATCTGGCACTTTGGAGAACCCTTCAAAATGTTTAGCTAAATGCATTAAATAGGCCTAATAAAATTGAAAATATTTTTCATGTTTACTGTTCTAGGAAAAACTGCATGCACCTACCTCTACAAAGTCAATTCCTTAATCACAGGAGTTCAGGATAGTAGGGTTAATTTAAATGCCCAGATAAATCCCAAGTATAGCTTTACCCAAATGTCAATAGCTTCCTTTCACTTTTTACTGAAATAGCTAAAACACAGAACTGATGGGTTTAAGAGTGACTTCTTTTCATTTTTTTGTCCTCTGGTACAGTATTAAAAGAGTCAGTAAAAAAAAGCACACTGTCAGAATGATGAGGAAGAGGTACCAAGGGAAAAATTGAGAGAAATGAAACTACTGTGGTCCGCATGGGGAAAAATAAGCACCACACTAAAATTTTTTTTAAAGAGAAAGAAAACATCATCAAATTTAAAGATTAAGAACCATGGAATTATAGAGCTGGAAGGGGCACTAGAGATCATTTTAATCCGACTGCCTCATTTATTATAGATCAGGAAAAAGGCCCACAGAAGGGGAGTAACTTGCCCAAGGTTACACAATGAATTAGCAGCAAAACTGGGACTAGAACCCATGTCTCCTGATTTCCCAGTCCAGTGCACTTTTTCCACTAAAAAAACAAAGAACATAAAACTATTTAATAAATACATCAGAACTATTTATCATCTTTATGGACAGATGAGAAAGAGGAAGGAAGGAAGGAATGAGTGAGTGGGGGTGAAAACTGAAAAGTGAAAGAAACCTACAAGGAAAGGGAGACAGATACAGCTATTCTTGGGGCAGGAAGTTATTGCAGAGATTAATCTACTACCTCTCTTTTGGTAGCTGAAACTGACTGATGTGTCTCACACAATGAGTTAGAGCCATAACTAGGACCTGAACCCAGGTGTCCTACAGTATACAGAAAAATGGAGAGCAAGGTGAGTGAGATAGAAAGGATTAAAGCGCAGGAGGGGAGAGAGCAAGGGGAGAAAGAAGAATGGATTGAACAAGAGTAAGGGCAGGAGAGAATGAGAGGAAAAACATCCTCAAGTTGTGGCATTTGGTGTACCACAATTAAAGCCTTTTAAATCCATATTCCATGTCTTCACCTCTAGGTTTAAGAGGGGACTTAGCAAATCTTAGCATTTGACCCACGAGTTAAAGAAAAGTCAGAGGCAACTTATGGGCCCAAAGTTACCCACTTTGGCCTAAGTGGTCCATAAAATAGAGCCGGCCTCTGTATAGATTTCAGACACTACTCTTAATTTTTAAACTGACCCTTCTTACAAAAACTTTTTTCAATCTACTATTTTCACTACTAGGCCTAAGTTTTTTTAAAGAAAGAAAAGGAAAAATAATAAGAATGTAAAACTAAGTAAGTAGTGATTTTTGATAGTTAATGAATTCCTAATTTAGATAGGTTTCTAGACCAAGGAAGCCCCAATACACTTAAAGAGACAAAACCAGGTCCAATATAAAAACACTATAACTATGAATCTTTACCTTGACGATTGAAATCCATTGGTGGCTGCTTGCAGTCCTGAGCCCGATGACCAGTGGCCCCACAGTTATAACAAGAGAGGTTTCCACTTTTCTTGTGGCCCGAACTGTTATTTCCCATCATTCCTTGGGCTTGGTACACCCCTGCTGTCCCTGCCATAAAGTTCTGCATTGGAGGAACTGCAAACGTGGACTGACCACTCAGGACAGAGTCTGGGGTTAAGTTACTGTTATAAGGAGAATGAACTACTGGGAAAGTTGTGCCACTGCTGTACTGCTGTGTGTTGATGTAGCCATTGCTGCATAGGGGATTGAAGGGCAGAAAGGGGAAAGTAAACATTGAAGGTCCTGAAAATGGGTGCTGGAAATAGTTAGCGTAACTGACTGTCATGCCACTTGAACCACAGTTCCCACTACATCCACAGGAAGTGCACACTATGCACCCTGGAGGCTGCTGCTGCTGGGGCGGTTGCTGCTGCTGCTGCTGATGGTGGTGGTGGTGGTGATGGTTTTGATTTGGGACAGGGATGGTTCCTGTGGAGCCACTACTGCTGTTGCTGCTGCTGCTGCTGCTGCTATAGAAATTGTTTTCTGTAACAGAGGAAAGTGTGGGGCTAGAACTGGGGGCAGGGCAGCTGGTCATATTTGCCATGTTTGCAAATGATGTAGATGGGTGGCTGTTGGAAGAGGCAGTGTTGCCATTTGCACAAAAGCTGCCTTGCATTGGGGCCACTGGCATGCTGCTCATTGCAGAAAAGGCCACTTTGGTGTTGGCTGTGTACAGGGCAGTCCTGGGGTTTATTATTGCCGGGGGCACGCTTATCTGCACATTATTTGAGCAGGATGTTTGTCCAGAAATTGCAGAATCAGCAGGAACAGACGAAGAGACCAGAAGTTTGATTGGTGGGCGAGCCACGTGGAAGACAGTGCTAGACGTGACAGTAGCGGCAGTACTCGTTTCCACAACTAACGCTGGCTGCTGGGCTGTTTTTATCACTCTGTCCAGAGTGGAAGCGTGTACAACTTTGGTCCGAGGACCAAAGGAAACTGTGGGTGATACTGAACTGCTTTCAGGAATCCCAGAAAGTACTTGCATGGGCTGGTGAGGAGAGGATGCAGGTAAGACTTCCATCATCGTATTTCCAAAACTCTTTTCCACTTTAATGCTGCCTCTTGGTCCAGATGCAACTTTATTCCTTTCTTCGAGAGACAAAAGTGAGTGCATAGAAGATGAAAGAAGCTTCATGTCTGTATTTCCCCGGTCTGATTTGTGTACTGAATTTAGCATTCGAATAGGAGCTATGTGAGAGGCAGCTGCTGTCATCATTTGTGCTGGCAGGGGATGGTGGCTGGACGGGTTTGAGCCTGCATCATTCTGCACTGGTAGAACCTGAGCTGTGGGTCTGGCTGAACTTGAAGTGAAATGATTCAGTAACATTACTGGCTTCTCCTTATCTGAACCCTCCAAGTGAATTTCTAAACCTAGAGATGGAAACAGACCTATCAATATAGCTTCACTAGTCAGGTCAACACAAATTTAAGTATTGCTTGGATTCCTTACGTCTCTCATTTTCCTCAGCACTGTCAGAGCTCTCTTCCCGAGCCTGGATCCCCATTGGGCTAGAAGAAGAACTAGAATACTCTGAAGAGCTACCTTCTCGGGGCATCTGATGAGCTGGCTGTTCCACATCTACACGTAGCTCTGGAGAAGAAAAGATCAGATCACAAGCTAAAGACACAGCATACAATCCTGCAGACACTTACTCGTGAGCTCTACATTAAGTAATACAGCTCAATTATTTCTTTACTTTTAAATGTTCCCATATCCACCTGAGGTTTGATAAAGCAGCACACCATATAAGACAGCATTTTAAGGTAATGACTACTGAAAAGATGTGAAAATACACATATACACAGATAGATATATGCATGTATAGATTTATAAATTTATGTATATGTAAACTTTAAAATGGCCTAGAATTAAGATGGGATCTTAATTCAAATATTTTAAATATACTGTATCTAATTTTTTTTCTATAAAATTTCAACTACTCTTAAGATTTCAGTCTTTATATAAAAAGATTAACCTCTTCCATCACATGGAAGAATATTATCTTAGGATAACAGGAAGATGTACTTTTCATTTCCCTATAGTTAGTAGAGGTGAGGTGATACCACTTCATTGGTGGTAGGCTATAAATACAAGTCAACTGGGGAGAAGGGAAGGAAGCACTGGTGATAAATATCCCTAACTAGAACTATTTAGGTGACATGGGAGGGAGTGGGAAGGGCATCACAGTGGCTCCTAGAAACAATTACGTACGTTACTTACTTCATTATTATTGATTTTTATATTGATCAATCATGTAATAAAAATGAAGGCTAATCCAAGTGAGCCCTTTCCTCTTTACCTCTTGCTGGGTCATGGACTGCCCAGAACTCATTTAAGCTACTTGACTACTTAACCACTAATGCTTAAGTATCTGTAAGGACCTCTGCTGAAAACTCAAGACTTCTAGGCCTTTTCTTTCACTCTCTGTCTTGTCTTCCTGAATTCGGGTTTACTTCTTGGGAGCAGATTGCCTTGCTTTTTTCTATTTGTATCCTCCACACGTAGTGCAGTATTAGGCACATTAAGTGCTTAATGAATGCTTTTTCATTCATCTCTGGTCCTAAATGAGAGGGAAAACGTCTTGTTTGTTTTTCTTCTCTTTTATCACTCTCCCCTTTTACCACTCACCGCACCCTTGTATTTATGTCTTCTCCCCAAACAAGCTCAGGCAGTCCTGAGCCCTTTTAATAGCACCCCCTAATTCTCTCTTCGGGAATGATAGAAAAGTAACAAAGCTACAAAGTAGGTATTCTTTTTTTGGTACCCTAATAATATCTATTTCTTTTATTTTATATTATAAAGTCCATAAAGAGACAGATGACATAGACCCCAATATTTAAGTAAATGATAGCTAGTATATTTTAATGGACTTCTCAGGGAGTCAGTTGACTTTTTTTGGATAACCATTAAAAATGATTAAGTAGAAATACTTTATTTTAAAAAGTAGGAACACAATTCCCACTCAGGACATTTACCTGCAGCATGGTTTCCACGGATGGTTTGTATAGGTCCTACATGGCTAGTAGGAGGAACTCTGGCTACACCACTATTGGTAACTGACGATGGTGTTGAGGGATTCAGGCACCGTTTTTCTGACTTTTCCCTAGAAAGACAGGAGCACATAATCACTAGTCACTTAAGAAGCACAAGCAATCCCCAAACTTTGCTTTCAGGGACAATGTAGTGTAGTTAAAAGATGATGGAGGCTACTGAAATAGAATAAAGAGTTTGGCCTGGATGACCTCTCAGGTCCCTTCCAGTCCTAAATCTATAATCCCTTCCCCAACTAGCCCATTTAAGCACTCTACCAGAAAATGGTCTTTCCACTGTATCATGGAGCCTCTCATGGCAGGTCAAAAGCCTAAAGTCTGATTCCAGATCTGTTACTCACCAGCTATTTATTAGGCAAGTCACAACCTTTCTGAGCTTTAGCCTCTTCATTTGTAAATTAGGGATAATACTATTTTACTATCTTATCTTACAGGGTTATTGTGATAAAAATGTTTGGAAAACTGTAAAGTGTTATACAACTATGAAATTCTATTTCTGACAATATTTATTCATAAAATTTTATTTCTTTGAACTTTTATTGATATATTCTGTTTTTACATGACTTTCATTTCCAAATATATCCATCTTTCCCCTCTTCCTGAAAAAGGCATTCTTTCTAACAAAGGAGAAAAAAGAAAGGACAACAAACTTATTATCGTTGCATGTTTCATAAGAATATATGTGTAGCAAGGATGAAGATTAAATCAACCCTTTTGATTCTTTCCAAATTTACCATTAGTGAGTATTTAAACTAGATGAACTTGCATTTTACAAGAACTAATTTAATCATTATCCGTGGTTTTTAATGTATAAACAGCAAACACCAATAAAATAAGTCAAAACATTAAGCTGAAAGATAAAAGCAAATAAAGCCTTTATCCTGTAAGCATTTTGAAGAAAAAAAAGTCAATCATACAGACTGTACCATAAATCAGGAATTACTTTCATGCTTACTTTTCTAGCTCCAGCTGAGTCTTGAGCTTCTTCTTTGCACCCATTGTCAGGGATTCAAATTTATTCAGATCTTCCTCAGTCAAGCTCAAAAACTTACAAGAGAAATAAAGTAAACAGTTACTATGAATCAGATGTGGATTCTAAAAAAAAAAACCATGATGGTGAATTTAATTACTTTATACCATCCCGATGATGCTGGACAATTAAAATGACCAAGCACCAAGAAGAAAGGTGTGTTGAATCTATGGCTCTGAAGTTTCAAGGAGAGAGTCTCTAACATTGGCAGGGACTGAGAACTTGAAAAGGGCCCCTCACTGAAAGGATACATAAAAAGGTCAGTGAGGGGCGGCTAGGTAGCAAAGTGAGTAGAGCACCGGCCCTGGAGTCAGGAGGACCTGAGTTCAGATTTGGCCTCAGACACTTACACACACACACACACACACACACACACACACACACACACACACACACACACAAGCCCTGTGACCTTGGACAAGTTACTTAACCCCAACTGCCCTCCAAAAAGAAAAGCAAAAAAAATAAAAAGGTCAGAGACATGCACCTGAAGGTACTGCTTAATCTTCACTTCCAAAAATAAAACAGGCAACTGGTTTATCTTATTCTACCCCCTCCCCCCCAAAAAAATCCATAACAATATACTTTTGATTTATTGCTCCTAAATTATAACTAACTTATAATCACCTACCTACCAGCTTTTGTATTTTCTGTCCCACATGGAGAGGGTTTGTGTAAGCTCCATTCCTCTCAAAATGATAAAAAGTTTGTAAGAGATGCAGGTCCCTACTTATAATGTGGCATCTGTCCCAAGAAAATAAATATCATCCAACAGGAATGATTTTTGATGCTGTACATCAAATATTTTTTTAAAAATGACACCCAAATCTTTAGGATACACTTTAATTATCATTTCCAACTTAAGAATTTAAAAAACTTCAAAGTAGAACAATTAAAATAGTTTAGCCATATCTTACTTTTCAAGGATGTGAAAACCAAAAATAGAATAAATTGTTTAATTAAAACCTCCCCAAACAAGTAGAACCTGTAGGGGAAAACAAAGCTTTAACTAAAAACAAAAATCACCACATCAATTTAGCCAGTAGGGGGCACTAAGAGTTCACATAATTGGAATAGGTTTAATTTATTTTCTAATTATATGATACCAAAGTAATATTATTTCAGAATTTTTTTGAGAAATTAGACTTGCTGCCACTAGGCATACAAGCTAAGAAAATAAAAAAAAAAATCAAAATGCTGGATCACTTAAAACTCTACCTTCTCCATTGTGAGTTGTTTGAAAACAGGATAGTATTTGTGCAAACGCAATTTCCTGAGCCAGTCTAAAATCCCATTTTGTTCCTGTGTCTGAGGGGTTTGAAGACTGGAAGACATTAATATGGGGGAAGAGGTGTCCATCTGGGTGCGGTAGGTCAATGATGAGCCAGTACTTCCTGAATGAGAACAGTGGGGCAGTGCGACTGTTGCACTGGCAGGGTGTTGTATGTGATGCTGAGTACTGTTCTGAGAAGACTGAATGCCAGCTACTCCACATACAGGTCTGAAAATGAAATTTTTATTTATTTAGCACTAGTTGTGATAGACAACCATTCTGTGTTTTCATTAAAATTATATGCAATATAAATTTAAAATTTCTGTTTTTTTATATAAACACTATGCACATGGATCTAAATTCAAGACTTAAATATAAAGGAATTAAGTCATCACTAGGTTCAAAGAGGTTAAACATAAAAGCAGTAACTCAAAAATTGTTACAGCAGTCTAATTTTCCTCCCATTAGGCTAACACAAATTACATCTCCAATGAAACAATGTCAAAGCGATAAACTGTGAAGTATTTTAAAACATGGACTAAATTGTTTACTTCCCCTTATTATTTTTATGCAGGAAACTGACAATCATCGGTTAAAATTCACTAGCAAGCCTTTACTACTCAGTTTCTAATTAAACTATAGTTTTTTTCCCTTAAAGTTTAACTTCAAGTATACACTGAGAAAAATCTGACTTTCCTGGGGTGGCCTTTAGCATTACCCAAAAGTAACAATTATTTCACTGTTATGTTGGAAAAGGCCTCTAATCAAATCTTTTCTAAATATTAAAATTAGGTCAGTTATAAAACTTCAAATCTATAGTTTGGTCTACTTAAATTCAAAGTCACACAAGATAAATACTGGCTCACAAAGAAAGGGATACTTTTTGTAATTTCTTATCTGAAAATTTATAACAAATGAAGAATTTCTCACCTTCCAGACGCTCCCATCATAGTACCTACTTTGGAAAGGGAAGGGGTGCCAGGACCTAACGAAAAATCATAAGTGTTATCAATTATGTATAACCATTATTCTGATAAATTCAAACTGTCATTAAAAAAAAACTCACTTGGACTTTGAAGCTGTTGGGTAGGAGTTGAAGTGCTGAAAAATTTCTTAACATGGTCATTTTTCAATATGTGAGAAGGTAATGAGGCCAAATACCTAAAAAAACACCAAACATCATTGAAAATCAACTATTAATCACCCATTCAAATGGGTTAACTTTCTACCCAATGCAGATCATAGTGAATTTTGCATCTTGTCCCTCAAGTCATCCCTTCTTTCTCAAGGATTTCAGCATTTTGCTCACTATTTTCTGTTCCTCAGGAATTTCAACATCCATAATGACCTCCTTCCAACATCCTAAATTCTCAATTCCTCTATCCCCATTTATCACCTCAGTTTGGGGGACTGTCAATGGGGTAACTGTCACCTTAAAAACTGAAATTCTTTTATATGAACATAACCTCCTAACATTCCATGTCTTCCTACCACTTACTCCTCTTTAACCCATTGTTTGTCTTCATCAAGACCTGGGCCCTCCCTCTCTATTCTCTTAGTTATATTATTAGCTTCCCCAGGTTTAATGATCACCTGTATGTAAATAATTCACAGATTTATACATCTAACCTTAGTCTTTCACCTGAGCTAAGTTGTGCATTGACACTTAACATTAGATATCACAGAGGCATCTCCACCTCCAAATCTTCCTTCTCTAAAACTTCCCCATTTCTGTCAAAGGCAGCATGATTCTACCAGCAAACACTTGCTGGATCTTGGCATTTCCATCTTCACTTCCAGCCTCTTCTCTACACTCAGAGCCCCCAAAGGTGTTGAGGCCCTCATCACTTATGCCTAGATCAGGCAACAGGCTCCTGTGTAGTCTCCCTGACTTGAGTCTCTCTCAGCTCTGGTCTCTTATATACTGCAACCAGAGCAACTGTCCTCAGGAACAAACTACACTCACCTATTCAATCAATTCCAGCAGTTCCCTATTGTTTCCAGGATAAAACAAACTTCTTTGCTTTTTAAGTCTTTCACAGCCTGACTCCAACCTACCTTTCCATCTTCATTGTATATTATTTTTCATCTTAAACTCTGAGACAACGAAAGTGGTCTCCTCTGTTCCTCATACACGGTTGTTCTCCACGACTGGTATATTTTCCCTTCTCAATCCTACCTCATAAGAGTCTTTTTTCTTCCTTAAAGATATAGTAAAAGTATCACCTAAAACACGAAGCCTTATCTTTGCTAAAACTGCACCTCCAAATGCTAGGACCTTCCCTCCTACCTTTGTATAACAAATATTTGTATAAATACCTTTATAGTAAATTTCACTTTATCTTCGTATTTATTCTGTATATATAGCAAGTGTAATTTTCCTCTAGTTATAATTTAATTAAGAAAAATAATAGTATGGGTAAATGTTTTTGATTCTGGATTAACTAACAACTTCTCACCTTGAATCAGTCTCAATCACTAACTACTGAAAGGGACAGTTAACATCACCATTAGACTTTGAAATCTTATCATCTACACTTTCAAAAACTAGCTTTCACCTTCTCTGCTGTTTTATTTTAGAAAATATGATTTTGAAAACCCTTAAACTGAATGTATGCGGTCAAAGTTGTCAACACAGAGGTAAATAAGAGAATTATCCCAGGTTTTGGCCACCCAAGATGTGTATGGACCACAGTAGGAGGATTTCTACACAGTAGTTCAGGCCAGCAGTCTTCACTGGCCCTTCTAAAAGCCATATCTCCAACTTCCAGGCTTACTTATGGTTCCAGAATAGCATACTCTCTCAGGAAGTATAGGTGCTTTTCTAGAATTGTTACCTAAGGTCCGATTCCAGGTCCATGTGGTTTCTTTCCAGGTAAAATGAATCTGGACCAGATAGGCAAGGAATGAATTTCTCCAAGTTTTCTTCAGGGTATAGCTGAGATAACTAGGAAAAAAACCAGCAAAAACCATAATAAGAAATATGGGAAACACATAAGATGCTTAAGATAAAGTTTAGGTGAAAAGATAAAAATAGTATGGACATCCTTTAAAAATTATCTTTTATGTAATTCTCTTTAATAAGTACTAGCTACCCAGATGAATGGACAGTAAGCTCCACAAGGGTAGGAACTGTCAGTATTTTTTGTATTACATTGCACTGCATATTGTAGGTGTTTAATAAATTGTTTGAACTGGAGCAAACTTGGCATATAGGATAGGGGATGGGGGAATAGGGACAGGGATATAGGGAATGATGTAATAAAATATGGAGCAAATTCATTTTACATAACCTGAATCCTCCAAATGAAGGAAATATTCAAGAATGTTTTAGGTAGTGATACCTCAGATAGCAAATTGTAATACTACAGCCATCCTCTACTGTCCCCTTTTCCTTTTGCCTTCAATCTTTCCCAGCAGTAGGATCTTTTCCAATGAGTCTTGTCTTCTCATTATGTGGCTAGAGTATCTAAGCTTCAGTTTCAGTATTTGATCTTCCAGTGAATAACCTGAATTAATTTCTGTAAATATAGACTGATTTGATGATCTTGCTGGGAAAAGTCTCCAGTACCACAATTCAAAAGTGTTGATTCTACAGTGTTCAGATTTCTTTATAGTTCAGCTCTCATAGACATATAGTGCAACTGGAAAAACCATAACTTTGACTATATGGACCTTTGTTGGGCAAGGCGATGTCTCTACTTTTTAGTATGCTGTGCAGATTTGCCATCGCTTTCCATCCAAGGAGCACAGGCTTAATTTCCTGGCTGTAGTCACCACCTGCAGTGATCTTTAGGCCCAAGAATATAAAATCTGACACACTGTTTCCCTTTATTCTCCCTCTATTTGCCAGGAAGTGAAGAGACCAGTTGACCAGATCTTAGTTTTATTTGATGTTTTGTTTTTTTGTTTGTTTGTTTTTTTAAAGCAAATGGGGTTAAGTAACTTGCTCAAGGTTACACGGCCAGTCATTATTTGTGTGTGGGTGCTCATTTTCTGAGGCCGGCTCCAATCTCGGGTCATCCCAACTCTGAGGCCGGCGCTCTTACTCACTGCGCCACCTAGCCACCCCGAGCTCACAGAATCTTAAGCATAACTTTGTTAATATGTGAAATGAATAGAACTGTACAATAATTTGAATATTCCTTGGCATTGCCCTTCTTTAGGGCTGGGACATAATCTGATCTTTTCTAATCTAGTGGCCACTTACGTTTTCCATATTGAGTGCAACATTTTAACAGCATCATCTTTTAGAGTTTTGTTTTGTTTTTTTGCTTTTTGGAGGGTTGAAGGCAGGGCAATTGGGTTTAAGTGACTTAAGGTTACGGGGCTAGTAAGTGTTAAGTGTCCGAGGCTGGATTTGAACTCAGGTCCTCCTGACTCTAGGGCTGATGCTCTATTCGCTGCACCACCTAGCCTCTCCAATCTTTTAGAGTTTTAAATAGTTCAGCTGGAATTCCATCAGTTCCACTAGCCTTGTTGTTAGCAATGCTTCCTAAAGGCCCAACTGACTTCATTCTCCAGGATTTCTGGCTCTGGATCAGTAACCACACCATCGTAGTTACTGGTGATGTTAAGATCCTTCTTATGTTATAGCTCTTTTGTATATTCTTGCCATGTCTTATTAATCTTGTCTGCTTCTCTTAAATCCCTACTGTTTTTGTCTTTTATCGTATCTATTTTTACATGAAGCTTTCCTCTATCTGTAATGTTCTTGAGATTTCTTGTCTTTCCCTTTCTATTATGTTCTTCTATCTCTTTGCATTGCTCATTGAAGAAAACCTCCTCTCTCCTTGCTCTTCCCTGGAATTCTGCATTCAGCTGGGCATAGCTTTCCCTTTCTCCTTTCACTTTCTTTCCTTAGCTCTTGGTAAAGCCTCACCAGACAGCTATTTTGCTCTCTTGCTCTTCTTTTTCTTTGGGATATTTTTTGTTGCTACCTCCAAAACTGAACTTCTGTCCATAGTGCTTCAGGCACTCTATCAGTTCTAATCCCATAAATCTATCCATCACCTCCACTTTATATTCATAAAGGATGTGATTTAGGTCATACCTATATGTTCTGATGGTTTTCCCTCTGATCTTCAATTTAAGTCTCAATTTTTCAATAAGAAGCTCATGATCTAAGCCAGTCAGCTCCAGGTCTTGTTTTATCTGAGTCTATAGAGCTTCTCCACCCTTTGGCTATAAAGTACATAATTAATCTGATTTTG
The DNA here is from genome assembly GCA_011680675.1 of Gymnobelideus leadbeateri. Lineage (NCBI taxonomy): Eukaryota > Metazoa > Chordata > Mammalia > Diprotodontia > Petauridae > Gymnobelideus > Gymnobelideus leadbeateri. The sequence goes on from WOXC01007555.1 coordinate 807,535, forward strand.
ATATCGATCATTTGAGGATATCCATGTGTAGAGATGTCTTTTGGGTTGAAAAGAGTGTTTTCAATGACCAGAAGTCTAATTTCTACACCAATATTAAAATCATTTAGGAAATAGGATTAATTTATTTTCTATTTACTTTTTGTTGCTATTATTTATTCCATAGAATAAGCACTACAAAGATGGGCTGAAACGTCATATGGTAGTTGCAGCACAGTCATTACTACCACTTACCTTTAAGTTTTGTCTTTAATGCACAATACAGGAGGCAAATTAAGACATAGTAATAACATCCATGATTAATGTCACATCCCTTTTGGGGGAACATTTTGATTTTATTCCTTCATTTCTTGGGGACAAAATTCATTCCACTAAAAATATATTAATCTTGGAAGTATAATGCTTTAAAAACCCATGAAACCAAATGAAGAAAACCCTTCTGGAGTCACCTTACCTTTGAAATAAATTCAGTCACTTCAGTGGAAGATTTGGTTAGTGATGTTATTGAAGAATCAGACCACAAGACCTAAAAAAAAAAACCCCAAACATATTTAATTACATAGACAAAACAAACAAACAAAAAAACCCCAGCATGTACTAAGTCTGTCACACACCTTGTGCTAATTAGATGACACAGTCTTATAAAAATAAAAACAAATGTATAAAAGCTAGTCTTTGCACTCTAGTTCAAAAGCACCATATTACTCAAGTTTTGAGCCTAAACTTTACTCTTTAATATTTTCATTGTCACTACCATTTACAACAATTTATGTATATACATAATAGTGTCATAATAGGTGAAACTTCCATGGTTGGGTACATATAATGCAAATAGGTATGGACAAAAGTCAAGTTGAGATACATTTATTAAGTGCCTACTATGTGCCAGGCACTGTGCTAAAGTACTGGGGGATGCAAATAAAGGGAAAAAAACCAAGTCCTTACTTTCAAAGAGAGCAGCTAGGTAGCACTGTGGATAGAGAGCTAGCCCTGAAGTCAGGAGGTCCTGAGTTCAAATCTGACCTCAGACACTTGCTAGTTCTGTGACCCTGGACAAGTTACTTATCCTTGTTTGCCTCAGTTTCCTCATCTGTTAAAATCAGCTAAAGAAGGAAATGGCAAACTACTCTAGTACTGTTGCCAAAAAAACCCCAAATGGAGTCACAAAGAGTCAGACACAACTAATTAACTAAAGAACAGCAGCAACTTTCAAAATGCTCACAGTTCTTATGAAACAATATGGAACAACTATCTTACAAAACAAGATATAAGCAAGATAAATTGGAGATAATCTTAGAGAGGGAAGTAACTAGCATTTAGGAGAACCAGGAAAGGCTTGTTTCAGAAGGTGGGATCTTAGTTAAAATCTGAAGGAAGCCAGGAGATAGAGATGAGGAGGAACAGAGTTCCAGGCATGGATATAGCCAGTGAATATGCAGGGAGACTCAGGAGAGGGTATCACATGGGAGGAACAGCAAGGAGGCCAATGTTTCTGTATCTCAAGAGTATTCGGAGAAAATAAAGTATAAGAAGACTAGAAAGGTGGGGGCACAGTGAAGACAGGTTATGAAGGTCATTAAAAGTCAAACAGAGGACTTTATATTTGATCCTAGAGGTAGAAGCAGATACCATTTCATTGTAGTTTTTGAGGAATTTGAGATTCTTTTCTGAGAACTGCCTCACAAATTGGTAGGTACTAGTGGTTTGTTCAAACTTAGCAAAACTTTCAGTCATTTTGAGTTCTACTACATCTTTAGATATAGTTGATGATTTACTGACTTAAAAAATACCTATTATAGCAATTTAGCAAATCTTATTAGAAACAGTTATCCTCATAAAGAATTATTTTCCATGTTATAGCCAACTAGGAATAAATACAGAATTTTCTATTTTAAAATCTGTTTCTATCCCAAGTTCACCCCCTCGTTTACTATGTAAAATACCAGGCCCATTTTAGAGTACTGCACGGCTCCTCATTAACGTGTACTCTTTCATATGATGTTATTTACACCAGAGGCTACAAAAGACAGTACTGATGATGGTCTTACACGGATTTCTATTCCTGTCTTAAAATGTATTCCCACCCAAAATGTATTTATGCTAATTTGATAACATCAAACATAAGCTTTTTGTTTTTTGGTCTGAAATATTTAAAATTATACCAGTAGCAAAGCAAGAGTTGTTGGGGGGGGGGGCGCAGAGAAAGCACATTTCCTATATAAATTATCAATAACGGTAGATATACATGGAAAATATTTCCGATCTTTAAAATGTGCTGCCAAAAGCACTGACAGTAGTTTGTGTGTGTGTGTGGGGGGGGGGGGGGCTTGTTTTGTTTGTTTGTTTTTGGAGGGGGGAAGGCAGGGCAACTGGGGGTAAGTGACTTGCCCAAAGTCACAGGTCTAGTAAGTGTTAAGTGTCTGAGGCTGGATTTGAAGTCAGGTCCTCCCAACTCCAGGGCCAGCGCTCTATTCACTGAGCCACCTAGCCACCCCTATGTGTGTGTGTTTTTTTAAAATATGTACATTTGAAAACTTATGTTTGCTATTCTAATAACTCTTATACCATGACAAAACCCCAGGTAATTTCTAATTTTACAGTGTCTTCCTTTCCTCACATGTTCATACCACATGAGAACATACTAAAAGAATTATAACACAAAATCCAATTTCCAAACAATAAAGAACAGCATAGCTATCTTATGTTTAGGTAGATGGATATCTGTCTTCAACAACTATGTAGTTTCAAATAAACAAGTTTGACTAGTCTAAATTCTTTGTCTGGGATTTATTTTTCTCTCATTGCAAAACACAGTTATTTTAGTTTCTAGAGTTTTTATGGAAACCATAAAACTAGTTTTGGCAAACAATGTCCTCCTCTTGATCTGATTCCAGTCACGTTAATCACTCCAAACTACTCAAATCCATCCTAGGGGCTTTTGATGAACATATCAGGATTAGAGGGGCACGGACCCCCTGATATCTGGCCTGGTGACAGCATTTCATGGCTGTTTTCAGCTCAGTGGGTCACTCTGTGATATCAAAGGCCAGGTGAAAGACAGTAATTCAAGTGAAAGGAGAGGAAAGAAAATCACAGAATGCTGGAGGTAAGAGGTATGGAATCCAACCAAACACTTCACAGATGTAGAAACTGAGCAGCTCGCCCAAGGCCAGGAAGAAGCCAGATCTTGATACCAAAGGTCAGTGCTCTTTTCACAACATCACTGCAGTCCCTATGCCAGCGTATTGTTGCAGACCCCTTAAGTGGCCTCAAAGTAGCAACATGGGCACCAGTGATTGCTATAGGGAATCTATTCACTGTTTGGTCACCCCTGCAAGAAAACGTAAATTCTCTTTCCTTAAGAGAAAGGAAGTGACCTGAAGAGCCACTGACAAGCAGAACTGGCTAACCAAGAAGGGGTCCTTTTCTTGTTTTTAAAAGTTCCCCTGAAGACTACCTGTTGACCCCACTTTAGGTGATGAATACAGCCATCAAAGCCAAAGCCTTCCCCACGTGGTCACATGCTTTGTTTTCATTTGTTCTCACCTCTCATCATTCAAACAGTTTTCTCATTCTCTTATTCTGATGGTGTCAATAGAAAATGATGACTAGTGATGCTATTTTCATGTCTTACCTTTCTCTTCACCTGGTAGCCAACCTTCTGGTGAAGAGCCTCTGCAAAAATGTTTTTTTTCTATTAGCTATCCTATAATACTACTTGGAGATGTTAAAATTATATTTTATTGAAAATAATGGGGGGGGGGAGATGGAGCCAACATGGTGGAGTAGAAACAGGATTTCCTTGGGGCTCCCGCTCCCACCTCGTCCAATTCATGTAAAAAATGTCTCTAAACAAACTTTGGAGCTACAGAACCCACAAAATGACACAGAGAAGCTAACCTCCTGCTGAAGACAGTTGGGCAGGCTGGCAGGAAGTGGCCAGCAAAGCATTCTGGGAGCCAAGACCAGTCAGGCTCAAGCTAGAGGTTTTAGCCTCAGGGCAGCCATAACCAGCCACTGGCTGGCAGGATTTCAGATCACCAGCAGCTGTGGCAGTTTCCAGAATTATCAACCCACAGATGCTAAGGACAAAGTGAGAGGTCAGTACAGAGTGGACTTTGGGACCTAGGAGTTCAGGAGTGTGGTTCGGCCTTTGCCCCCAGGGTGAGAAATGGCTGAGGCGTGGCGGCCCTACAGCCACTTCTGTGGCTGCTTCAGAGCTCCCGGTCTGCAGATTAGAGGGGGACCAAGCAACCAATCTGAGGGGTAATGGCTTTTGCTTTAACCTGCTTGGACCTGGATCACTGTCTAGGGTGGAAGTCCTGGGTTGTATGACCAGTGTGCCAGAGCATGTGGAGGCTTCAGAGAGGGCAGCCAACTAATAGCTCCAGCAGCTGAGAAAACCCCAGTGATTTGGGAAAAAGCTCCCCTCTCTGGTAGCGGAGTTCTACTGTGGCAAAAAGCTCAAAAATCAAGTAATTGAGTGGCAAAATGAGCAAGCAAGGGAAGCCAGGAAAGCACAGTGGTCCAACTTTTGATTCCTTTTTTGGGGACAAAAAGTATCGGGGCATGGAACAGGAGGAAGACAGCAAAATCAGAACTCCTGCACCAAAAGCTGCCATCAAAAGAATAAGCTGTTTATAGGCCACAGAGGAGCTTAAGGATTTTGAAAACCAAATAAAAGTAGTGGAGGAAAAATTGGGAAGAGAAATGACAATGACACAAGAAAATTAAGAAATGAGAGTCAACAGCCTGACTGAAGAAAATAACACCTTAAAAATAGACTAACTCAAATGGCAAAAGAAGTTCAAAAAGCCAATGAGCAGAAGAATGCCTTAAAAAGCCAAATTTGCCAGATGGAAAAAGAATCTCAAAAGCTCACTGAGGAGATTCATTCCTTCAGAGTTAGACTGGAGCAAATGGAAGCTAGTGACTGTATGAGAAATCAAGATGCTGTTAAGCAGATCCAAACAAATGAAAGAATAGAAGGCAATGTGAAATATCTCATGGGAAAAGCCACTGACCTGGAAAATAGATCAAGGAGAGATCATTTAAAAATTATTGGACTACCTAAAAGCCATGATCAAAAAAAGAACCTAGAAACCATCCTTCAAGAAATTCTCAAGGAAAAATGCCCTGATGTTTTAGAACCAGACAAACTAGAGGTTGAAGAATCCACTGATCACCTCCTGAAAAAGATCCCAAAAAGAAAACTCCTAGGAATATTGTAACCAGGTTCCAGTGTGCCTAGATCAAAGAGAAAATATTACAAGCAGCCAGGAAGAAACAATTTGAATATTGTGCAAACACAATCAGGATAACATAGGAACTGGCAGCTTCTACACTGAGGGATTGAAGGGCTTGGAATATGATATTCTGGAGGTCAAAGGAGCTCGGATTAAAACCAAGAATTACCTACCCAGCAAAATTGAGTATCATGTTTCAGGGGAAAGTATGGCTGTTCAGTGGAATAGAGAACTTCCAAGCATTCATGATGAAAATATCAGAGTTGAATAGAAAATCTGACATTCAGATACAAGAAGCAAGAGAAGCATGAGAAGGTAAACAGGGAAAAGAAATCATAAGGAACTTATCAAAGTTGAACTACTTACATTCCTGCATGGAAAAAGGATAATTGTAACTTATGAAACTTTTCTCAGTATGAGAACAGTTGAAGGGAATAGAAATGTGTGTGTGTGTGTGTGTGTGTGTGTGTGTATGTATGTACAGGTATACATAGACAGAGGGCACAGGACCAATTGAATAGGAAGGGATGATACTTAAAAGGTGAAATTAAGAGATGAGAGAGGAATATAATGAGAGGAGATGGGGAGAGATAGAATGGGGTAAATTATCTCATATAGAAGAAGCAAGGGAAAATTGTTACAATGGAGAGGAAGAACAGGAAGGTAAAGGCGAATGAGTCAACCTTATTCTCATTGAATTGGGCTTAGGGAGGGAATTACATACACACTAAATAGGGTATCACACTACAGGATAGTAGAGGGGAAGAGGATGAGAGGGGGGATGATGGAAGGGAGGGTAGGCTGGGGGGGAAGGGAAGTTGAAAGCACCTCCTTTTGAAAAGGGACAGGATCAAAGTAGAGAACAAAACAAGTCGGAGGTGGAATAGGATGGAGGGAAATATAGTCAGTGTTTCACAATATATCCACTATGGAAATGTTTTGCATAGCTACACATGTACAACCTATATTGAATTGCTTATCTTCCCAGTAAGGGTGGGTGATGAGGGAGGTAGGGAAAGAATCTGGAATCCAAAGATTTAAAATAAAATGTCTAATATCTACATCTATCTATCTATCTATCTATCTATCTATCTATCTATCTATCCACTATTATTAATATTATTTTACATGTAACTGGGAAATAAGATACACAGGCACTGGGGCAGAGAGATCCACTGTACCCTACTAGAAAGCCAGAAGGGGGATGGTGGAAGATATGGGAGAGAGCAGACTGGGGGAGGGGATATTCAGTGGGATCACTGTTTTGGGGTGGTGGGTAGGGGGAAAATGGGGAGAAAATTTATAACTCAAAATCTTGTGGAAATGAATGATGTAAACTAAAAAATAATAATAAAAAAGAAATAAAAAAGGAAAATAATAAAGACTAAGCTCCACAGTACCTGAGGAAAGTATCAAGAGAAAAAAATGAAAAGACAGTTATTTTTTGAGCAGGGGAATAAATCGATCAGTTCTATTCATTATGTAGACTTATTTAGCAGCTGTGTAAAAAGGATATAATTGTGAGGGGAGGAAATGCATCTAAGAGTATATTAAAAATAACAAAGATGAGGAATAAATGGACAGGACTTGTTATTGACTGGATAAGAGAGAAAAGGAAGAAAAAAGAATCAAAGGTGACTGGAAAGATGGTAATGTCATCAACAGAAATAGGCAAACTGAAAGGCAGGGAAGATTTAGGTGTGGGAAAATTGATGAGTTAAGTTGCATACTGAGTTTCAGGTGCCAGTGGGACATCCAAATATCCAGGAAGAAGCTAGAAGACCTTTCATCCCTCAAGCTTCCCATGACAACCCTCGCTCCCCCACCTCAGCATTGAGAATGCTATCTCATATTTTACAGAAAAAACCAAACCAAACCAAACCAAACCAAACCAAACAGGCCATTTACCAGGAACTCCCTCTCTTCCCCATCTCCTATCTCTCAGGTGCCTCACCCACTTTATCCTCTCCTTCAGCCCTATCTCACCTGATGAAATGGCCTTATTTACCAGGGCTAACCACTCTAATTTGTTCATCTGATTTTCCATCTTGTCACCTCTGCCACGCCCATTCTTCTGCTTGTTTTCATTCTCTAGCTATCTACCGGCTCATTCCCCACAGCCTACAAACTTGTTCATGTCTCTCCTATTCTGAAACAAACAAAAACCCCAACAACAACAAAAACCCACCAAACAAAAAACCTCTCATTTGATCTGCCATTCCTGGCTAACTATTGCCCTATGTGTCTTTTGCCTTTTGTAGCTAAACTCCTCAAAAAGTCAATCTACAATGGTCCTCCCACTTTCTCTCCTCTCACTCTCTTAATCCCTTACAATCTGGCTCCTGACCTTGTCATTGCACTGAAACTGTTCTTTCCAAAGTTACTAAATTGAATGGCCTTTTCTCAATCCTCATTCTCCTTGACACTATTATTTCTAACTTCTGCCTGATGTTCTCTCCTCTCTAGGTTTTCTGGGCACCACTTTCTCCTGATTTTCCTTCTGTCTCTCTGATTGCTCCTTCTCTGTTACCTTTGCTGGATCCTCCTCCAGATCACATCCTCTAACTGGAGGGGCTCCTTAGGATTCTTTCCTGGGCCCTTCTTCTCTTCTCCCTCTATGCAACTTCACTTGGTGAGTTCATCAGTTCTTGTGAATTTAATTCAAATCTACCCATCCTTCCCCAGTCTCTCTGCTGACCCCACACCTCACATCTCCAACTACCTTTAAGACAGCTTAAACTCAGTACGTCCAAAACAAAACTTACTATCTTCCCCCAAATTCTACCCCTCCCACCTTCTCTAGTCTTACAGAGGGAGCGGCAGCATCCGTCTAGTCCCCTCAGGTTCACAATCCAGAGTCGTTCTGGGTTCCTCACTATCTCATATCCCACCCCTACACTGTATCTAGGCTGCTGCCAAGGTCTGTTGATCTCACCTTTGCAACATCTCTCAAATTTGCCCTCTGCTCTCCTCTGACATTGCCACCTCTCTGGTGCAGGGCCTCATCACACTTCATGCTTTGATTATTATTATAGCCTACTGGTGTAATATCTCTCTAATCCAACCTCCTTTCAGCCACCAAAGTGATTTTCCTAAAATGCAGGTCCAGTCATGTCATTTCCTCCTCTCTCCACCCCCCTGCCAAATAAACTCCAGTGGCTTCCTATTACCTCTAGGAGCAAATACAAATTTTTCTGCTTGGCATTCAAAGTTCTTCATAACCTAGTCAATTTCTACCTTTCCAGTCTTCTTACACCTTATTCCCAACACCTATGCTTTGATCCAGTGACCCTGGCCCTTTGTTACTCCATCAATAAGACACTCCATCTCTTGGCTCTGGGAATTCTCTCTGGCTATCCCCCAAGTCTGTTCTCTGTTCCGACTACTGATCTTGGCTTCTTTTAAGTCTTAACTAAAATTCCACCTTCTACAAGAAGCCTTTCCCAAACTCTCTTAATTCTAGTGCCTTCCGGCAGTTAATTATTTCTTACTTATCCTGTAGAGAACTTGCTTTGCATATATTTGTTTGCAAGTTGTCTCTTTTTGCCTCTTTTTGTTACCCCCTAGTGCTTAGCACAGTATCTGGCACAGGATGCTTAATAAATGTTTATTAATTGATTGATTAAATATCGTATGAAATTGTAAAGTTCCCATAACAACAGCTGCTTTTTCCAAAAGCCCATTAGATCTGCAAAAAACTTGGTACACATTATTTCATTTGATCTTCACAATAGCTCTGAGTTAAATACTACTGAAATAATCTCATATTATGTGCCCAGTCACACAAATAGTATCACAGGCAGAGTCTGAACCTAGATCTTTACCAATTCCAATTCCACTACTCCCTTCTGAGGACTACCTTGCTGCAGGCTCTGCATAGAGGTGATAACTGAAACCACAGGAGTGAATTGAGACTGTTAAGATTCAGAAAACACTGAAAAAGAGGCCAAAGATAGTACCTTGAGAGACACTCACCATTAGGGGGTAAGAAGATGGAGATGAATTAGTGAGAGACCAAGAAGGAATGATAAAGACTTGGCTAGAAGGATGGTAATAAAACAATATATTTCATCTCAAATATTCACTTACACTCGATTTTTTTAAAAAAAGATTTTTCTGACCACCCTCTTTATAGCTGACACAAAGGTTATAATCCAGCAAATTTATACATTGGCTACTTTGTATTAATGGAAAGTCTGTACTGCTACAATGCATCCAGGTGCATTTCCTGTAAAAATTCCTTACCAATTCTTCTTTTTTTTTTTCCCAAATGCTTTATTAACTTCTGATATACATCATTCATTTCTGCCTGATTTTGAGTTACAATTTTTTTCCCATTTTCCCCCTACCTACCACCCCAGAATAGCAGTCCCACAGGATATCCCCTCATCCAATCTGCTCTCTCCCTTATCTTCTCCCATACCCCCTTCAACTTTACCATTAGGGCGAGGTGAATCTCTGTGCCCCAATGCCTGAACATCTTATCTCCCAATTACATGCAAAACAGTACTAATGATAGTATTAATATATATTTGAAACATTTAATTTTAAAACTTCGAATTCCAGATCCATTCCCTTTCTCCCTTGTCACCCACACCCTCTGGGAAGATAAGCAATCCAGTATATGTTGTACATGTATAGCTATGCAAAATATTACCATAGTAGATATATTGTAAAAGACTGGCTATACTTCCCTCCCACCCATCCCACCCCCCACCTATTCCATTCCCTACTTTGATCCTGTCCCTCTTTGAAAGTGGGTGCCTCCAACCTCCCCTCCCCCCAGCATGCCCTCCCTTCCATCATCCCCTCTCATCCCCCTCACCCCTACTCTCCTGTACGGTGAGATATCCCATTTAGTTTGTATGTCATTCTCTCCCTGAGCCAAATTCAATGAGAATAGGGTTTTGCCTTTTTGCCTTCATGTTCTTCCCCTCCCCTGCAACTACTTCCCCTTGCCTCTTCTACATGAGACAGTTTACCCCATTCTGTCTCTCTCCATCTCCTCTCACCACATTCCTCTCTCACCTCTTAACTTCACCCCTTAAGTATCATCCCTTCCCACCAAATTCGACCTGAGCCCCCTCTATCCATGTATACCTGTAAACATATATACACACATTCACATATGTATTCATATGCCCATATACCCTTCTTCAACTATTTTCATACTGAGAAAAGGTTCATCAGTTACAGTAATTGTTTTTCCATGTAGGAATGTAAATAGTTCAACTGTGATAAGTTCCTTATGATTTCTTTTCCCTGTTTACCTTCGCAAGCATCTCTTCCTTCTTGTATCTGAATGTCAAATTTTCTATTCAACTCTGGTGGTTTCCTCAAGAATGCTTGAAAGTCCTCTATTCCACTGAATGACCATATTTTCCCCTGAAACAAAATACTCAGTTTTGCTGGGTATGTAATTCTTGGTTTTAATCCCAGATCCTTTGCCCTGTGGAATATCATATTCCATGCCCTTCAATCCCTCAGTGTAGAAGCTGCCAGGTCCTGGGCTATTCTGGTTGTGTTTCCATAATATTGAAACTGTTTCTTCCTGGTTGCTTGTAGTATTTTCTCCTTGATCTGGCAATTCTTGAACCTGGCTATAATATTCCTAGGAGTTTTCTTTTTGGGATCTTTTTCAGGAGGTGATCAGTGGATTCTTGCAACCTCTATTTCGCCCTCTGGGTCTAAAACATCAGGGCAATTTTCCTTGACAATTTCCTGAAGGATGATTTCTAGGTTCTTTCTTTGATCAGGGCTTTCAGGTAGTCCAATAATTTTTAAATTATCTCTCCTTGATTTATTTTCCAGGTCAGTGGCTTTTCCCATGAGATATTTCACATTGCCTTCTATTCTTTCAATTACTTGGATCTGTTTAACAGCATCTTGATTTCTCTTACAGTCACTAGCTTCCATTTGCTCCAGTCTAATTCTGAAGGAATGAATCTCCTCAGTGAGCTTTTGAGATTCTTTTTTTCATCTGGCAAATTCGGCTTTTTAAGGCATTCTTCTCCTCATAGCCTTTTTGAGCCTCTTTTGCCATTTGAGTTAGTCTATTTTTTAAGGTGTTATTTTCCTCAGTCAGGCTGTTGACTGTCATCTCATACTTTTCCTGCATCCTTCTTATTTCTCTTCCCAATTTTTCCTCCACTTCTCTTATTTGGTTTTTAAAACCCTTCTTAAGGTCCTCTATGGCCTGTAACCCACTCGTATTTTCATTTGGGGCTTTTGGTGCAGGAGTTCTGACCTCCCGGTCCTCTTCCTGTTCCATGCTTCGATCCTCTTTGCCCCCCAAATTGGAGTCTAATATTGAATTTTTATGTTATTTTGTTTCCTTTGCCTAGGCATCTTGCCACTTAATTACTTGACCTTTGGGCTTGTTGCCACAGTAGGACTCTGCCACCAGACAGGGGAGCTTTCATCCCAAAGGTTGGGGTCTTCTCAACTGTTAGAGGTATTAGTTGGGTACCCTCCCTGAAGCCCCCACACACTCTGGCAAGCTGGTCACACACCCCAAGACCTCCACCCCAGACCACAATCCAGGTCCAAGAAGGTTAAAGCAAGAGTGATTACCCCCAAGACTGATTGCCAGATCCCCCTGCAGTCTGCAGGCCAGGAGCTGAAGCTGCAACTGAAGCTGCAAAATGGCGGCTGTGCTGCAGCTCCTCAGCAGCTTCTCGCCCCCAGGGGAAGAAGCTGATCTGCTCCCAAATATTGGTCCCAAAGTCCAGAGGGCAGTAAGCTCTTACTTTGTCCTAGGTATCTATGTGTTGGTAATTCTGGAAATGCCACAGCTGCTGGTATTCTGGGGTCCCTCCAGCCAGCTGCTGGTCTGGCCACCCTGGGCTAAAACCTCTGACTCACAGGATCCTGGGCTTGGCTCCCAGAGCACTACGCTGGCCACTCCGTGCCGGGCTGCTGGGCTGTCCTCAGTGGGAGGTTAGCTTCTCTGTGTTGTTCTGTGGGTTCCGGAGCTCCTTACCAATTCTTTACCTGAACTCTCTGAACCCCTTACCTTCTTCTGCAAATTTTTTCATAATCCCACTCTCTCACCTATCTGTGTACTTCTTTGAAGTGTAAGTACCTTCAGAACAGGATACAGGGTTACTCTTACTTTTCTGTCACCAGCAGCAAACATCCAAGTGGCTACTGAATGAATGAATGAATGACCCAATGTGTCCATTTAATCTTTTTATAAAAGGATTTTCATTGACATATTTTTATCATTGACTAGACTGCTCCTTATGCCACTCACTTTCCCCTCTAGTATCTAATAAATAATTTTCCTTAAAAAGAAAGAGGAAGAGAAAAAAAATCAATAAAACCAATAAATGAATTGATTGTTAAAATTGTTTTGTTTGTTCTTTCCATTTACATTACTGTATATTTATTGTGCATTTTGTCGTCCTAGCTCTCCATACTTCAATCTGCATCCTTTTTGGGTCAGTCTTTCTATGCTTTTCTGCATTCATCACCCTCACTATTTCTCAAAATACAGTAATTTTCTATTTCATTCAATTACCATAATCAAATGTTTGGGTAGCTAGGTGGTTGAGTGGGTAGATTGCCAGCCTGGAGTCAGGAAGACTCATCTTTGTGAATTCAAATCCAACTCCAGACACTAGTTTTATTAATCTGGGCAAGTCACTTAAACCTGTTTTCTTCAGTTTCCTTATCTGTAAAATTAGGTGGAGAAGGTAATGGCAACTCATTACAGTATCTTTGCCAAGAAAACCCCAAATGGGGTCACAAAGAGCTGGACCTGACAGAACAACAAAGAAATCACAGTCAGCTTGGTCATCTCCCAATCAATGGGAATCTACTTTGTTTCTAGTTCTTTGCTACCACAAAAAAGTGCTGCTATACATATTTTGCTGTATATGGAGTCTCTCTTTCTATCAATGACCTCCTTGAAATAGGAAGCAGTTGGATCTTTGGGTCAAAAAGTATGGCTAGTTTAGTTATGTTCGCTGCTTAATTTCAAACTGCTTTCCAGAATGACCTAATCCACAGTTATCCATTACATCCTAAGCTTATTAACACATACTTTAACACTTCAGTTGATAGTTGGTTTAATTTTATGTGGATATTCTCTCCACTGAGGTAGATCATAACCTCTCATAATTTTAGGGCAGTCTGAGAATTGCTGAGGTAAAAATTTTAGTTACCATGTAGGCCCACTGTATTTGGCTAGGTTTGATACTAGAATCAAAGACCTGCATGGAATCTATTATTAGGTCTATATTCTATCAAAGGTAGGGGTACTTAACCTGGGGTCTGTGAACTTTGGTTTTTTTTTTAAACAAAACTGTATTTCAATATAATGGTTTTGCTTCATAATTCCATATATTTTATTCTATCTATTTTAAAAACATTGTTCTGAGAAAGGGTCACTAATAGGATTAATAAAATTGCCAAAATTGTTCAAGATTAAGAACCCTTGTTCTTTTCCAGTTCTTAGAACTCTGGCCTTTATCTCTCAGCCATTAATAGGAGGCACAAGAGTGGGGCTTTGGTGAAGATGGATGGAGTGATGATTTTCTGCTCTGGGATACAAAAGAAAATCTTTCTTTATTATTTCTCTCCTATATGCCAGACTTTGCCACTATTCATTCACTGACCAACAGAATTAGCAGCACTTATGTAGCCACTATAACCTTAGGATAGAGAGTTGCTTGAGACTACTGATTTTTCATTAACTCATCTTTAAAACATCTTCTACTTAAGGCTAGGCAAATGCAATCAATAACATATGTGCCAAGTCAATTCAGCAAGCAAGTATTAGGTACCTACTATGGGTGAGGTACTGTGCAGAGCCTTAGGGATACAAAGAAAAGAAAAAAACAACAAACAATCCCTGGCACTCAAAGAGCTCACAAAATAATGGGGGGAAGATGATACACAAATATATAAGCAAGACAGAGAGTCATTTGGAAATGCATTCAAAGGGAAGGCACTAAGACTGTGGCCAAGGGAAAGCTTCTTCTTCTTTTTTTTTTTTTAAAGCAATTGGGGTTAAGTAACTTGCTCAAGGTTACACGGCTAGTCATTTGATTTATGCGTGGGTGCTCATTTTCTGAGGCCAGATCTGATCTCGGGTCATCCAAACTCCGAGGCCGGCGCTCTTACTCACTGCGCCACCTAGCCGCCCCCAAGGGAAAGCTTCTTGTAGAAGGCAGAACTTTAGGTGAAATTTTCAGGGAGCCAGGAAACAGTCAGTGAAAAATACACAGAGGAAGTAGGAAAGTTCTGTGCAAGAAACAGCAAGGAGGCCAGTGCTTCTAGACTATGGAGTAGGCAAAGGTGGGAGGTTGATGAGAGTGGTTTAAAAGACTGGAAAGGTACTTTAAAATTATTTTTAAAAAATATATAAATACTATGATTAATATTTTACATATAATTGGAGATAAGATGTGGAGGCATTGGGGCATGAGGATTCACCTTGCCCTACTGGAAAAGTTGAAGGGGGTATGGGAGAAGAGATGGGAGAGGGCACATTGGATGAGGGGATATCCTGTGGGACTGCTATTCTGGGGTGGTGGGTAGGGGAAAAATGGGGAAAAATTGTAACTCAAAATCTGACAGAAATGAATGATGTAAACCAGAAGCTAATAAAGCATTTGAAAAAAAAAAGAAAAAATAAAAATTATGTTGTGGCATATGATTGTGGTGGAATACTATGGTGTTTTAAGAAATGATGAGCAAAAAACCAGCATATGGCAAGATGGCGGAGTAGAAACAGCATTTCCAATGTGCTCTGCCCCACACAAATTTCAAACAATGTGAAAGGGAGCTCTGAACAACTTCTGGAGCCACAGCACCCACAGAATGGCACAGAGAAGCTAATCTCCTGCTGAGAACAGCCCAGCAGCCCTGCAGGGAGCAGCCAGCGCAGCGCTCTGAGAGCAGGCAGCATAGCGCGCTGGGAACTGACAGCACAGCCTCCAGAGCCAAGCCCAGGTCCTCGGTTTTAGCTCCAGGGCAGCCAGGCCTTCAGCCGGCTGGTGGAACCCCAGAACACCAGCAATTGTGGCGATTCCAGAATTATCAGCACAGATATGCCTAGGACAAAGTGAGAGAGGTTAGTGCCCTATGGACTTTGGGACCAGTATTTGGGGAACACGTGGCTTCCTCCCCTGGGGGCAAAAAGCTGCTGAAGAAACAGCTGCACAGAAGCCATTTTGCAGCATCAGCAGTAGCTCTAGCTCCTGGTCTGCGAACTGTAGGAAGATCCAGCAATCAGTCTGGGGGTTAATCGCTTTTGCTTTAAACTGCCTGGATCTGGATTGTGGTCTGGCGGGGAAGTTTGGGGTGGGTATCCAACTTGCCAGAGTGGGTGGAGGCTTTACAGAGGCCACCCAACTGTCGGAAGTTGTGAAGACCCCACGTTTGGGCGGAAGCTCCCCTGTCTGGTGGCAGAGTCCTACTGTGGCAACAAGCCCCAAAATCAAGTAATTAAGTGGCAATAGGCCTAGGCAAATGAAACAAACAAAATAAACAGAAAAGTTCAACATTGGACTCCTATTTTAGGGGCAAAGAGGCTCAAAGCATGGAGGAGGACTGTGAGGTCAGAACTCCTGCACCAAAAGCCCCAAATGAAAATACAAGCTGGCTGCAGGCCATAGAGGACCTTAAGAAGCAGATAAGAGAAGTGGGGGAAAATATGGGAAGAGAAATGAAAAAGATGCAAGAAAAGTATGAGATGACAGTCAACAGCCTGACTGAGGAAAATAACACCTTAAAAAATAGACTGGCTCAAATGGCAAAAGAGGCTCAGAAAGGCAATGAGGAGAAGAATGCCTTAAAAAGTCAAATTTGCCAGATGGAAAAAGAATCTCAAGAGCTCACTGAGGAGATTCATTCCTTCAGAGTTAGACTGGAGCAAATGGAAGCTAGTGACTTTATGAGAAATCAAGATACTATTAAACAGATCCAAACAAATGAAAGAATAGAAGGCAATGTGAACTATCTCATGGGAAAAACCACTGACCTGGAGAATAGATTCAGGAGAGATAATTTAAAAGTTATTGGACTACCTGGGAGCCCTGATCGAGGAAAGAACCTAGAAATCATCCTTCAAGAAATTCTCAAGGAAAATTGCCCTGATGTTTTAGACCCAGAGGGCAAAATAGAGGTTGAAAGAATCCACTGATCACCTCCTGAAAAAGATCCCAAAAAGAAAACTCCCAGGAATATTATAGCCAGGTTCCAGAATCCCCAGATCAAGGAGAAAATACTCCAAGCAGCCAGGAAGAAACAATTTCAATATTGTGGAAACACAATCAGAATAGCACAGGACCTGGCAGCTTCTACACTGAGGGATAGAAGGGCATGGAATATGATATTCCAGAGGGCAAAAGAGCTGGGAATGAACCCAAGGGTCACCTACCCAGCAAAACTGAGTATCTTGTTTCAGGGGAAAATGTGGTCATTCAGTAGAATAGAGGACTTTCAAGCATTCTTGATGAAAAAACCAGAGTTGAATAGAAAATTTGACATTCAGACACAAGAAGCAAGAGATGCTTGAGAAGGCAATCAAGGAAAATAAATCAAAAGGAACTTATCAAAGCTGGACTATTTACAGTCCTACATGGAAAAACAATAACTGTGTTTGATGAAACCTTTCTCATTATGAAAATAATTGAAGAAGGGTACATGGCATATGTTCACAGGTATACATGGATAGAGGGCACAGGTTGAATTTGATGGGAAGGGATGATTATTTTTTTTGGAGGGCAATTGGGGTTGGGTGACTTGCCCAGGTTCACGTGGCTGGGTTTTTGTTTGTGTGTTGGGTGTCTGGGGCCAGATCCGAGCTCGGGTCCTTCTGGCTTCGGGGCTGGCTCTCTGCTTGCTGTGCCACCTAGCCGCCCCAAGGAAGGGATGATTCTTTTTTTTTTTTTTTGCTTTGGAGGGCAATTGGGGTTAAGTAACTTGCCCAAGGTCACACAGCTAGGTTTTTTGTTTGTGTGTGCATTAAGTGTCTGAGGCCAGATCCGAACTCAGGTCCTTCTGACTCCAGGGCCGATGCTCTACTCGCTGCACCACCTAGCCGCCCCAAGGAAGGGATGATTCTTAAGGGGTGAAGTCAAGAGGTGAGAGAGGAAAGTGGCAAGAGGAGATGGAGAGAGACAGGGTAGGGCAAACTATCTCATGTAGAAGAGGCAAGGGGAAGTAGTTGCAGGGGAGGGGAAGAACAGGAAGGCAAAAAGGCAAAAGCATATTCTCATTGAAGTTGGCTCAAGGAGAGAATCACATACATACTAAATGGAATATCTTACCCTCACTCACTCTCCTGAGTAGGGGAAAGGGGGATGAGAGGGGGGATGATGGAGGGGAGGGCATTCTGGGGAGAGGGGAGGTTAGAAGTACCCACTATCAAAGAGCGACAGGATCAAAGTAGGGAATGGACCAGGTGGGAGGTGAGACAGGTGGGAGGGAAATATAAGCAGTCTTTTACAATATACCTACTATGGTAATGTTTTGCATAGATATACATGTACAATACATACTGAATTGCTTATCTTCTCAGAGGGAATGGGTGACAGGGGAGAAAGGGAATGGATCTGAAAATCGAAGTTTTAAAATTAAATGTTTCATAAGATGTCCAGGCAGTGGGGCTCAGAGATTCACCTTGCCCTAATGGCAAAGTCAAAGGGGGTATGGGAGAAGATATGGGAGAGAGCAGAAAGGATGAGGGGACATCTGGTGGGACTGCTATTCTGGGGTGGTGGGTAGGGAAAAAATGTAACTCATAATCTGGTGGAAATGAATGATGTAAACCAGAAGTTAATAAAGCATTTGTTTAATTAAAAAAAAAAAGAAATGATGAGCAGGCTGGTTTTTAGAAAAACATGGAAAGACTTTCATGAAATAATGCAGAGTGAAACAAGCAGAACTGAGAGAGCATTGTATATAGTAACAACAAAATTGTTCAAAGAGTAACTGAAAGAGTAACTGCGAATGACTAAGCTACTCTGAGTAATATGATCATTCAAATCAACTATGAAAGACTTAGGAAGTAAAATGCTATTCACCTCCACAGAAAGAACTGATACATGGAAATAAGTATGTTGTGTGTATGTTTGTGTGTGTGTGTGTGTGTGTGTGTGCGCGCGCGTATACATACCAATATTAAATGTCAACCTTCTCTAATGTGGGGCTGGGAGGGAAGCAGGGACACAACTCAGAACTCAAAATGCAACATAAGTAAATAAATAAAAATAAAGGGAATGTAATCTGCCTAAGAAAAAAAATGAAAGAAAAAGAAAAGACTAGAAAAGTAAGAAGGAGACATGTTGCCAAAGAAGAAATGACAGAACCCTGTCAATGACTGAATATGGGGTAAGAGATGGTGAGGAATTGAGGATTAACACCTAAGTTGAAAGCATGGGTGACTGGAAGGATGGTGAAGTTAATAAGAGAAGATTTGGAAGGAAAGAACATGTTGAATTTAAGATGTCTACAGGGCATCCAGTCTGAGAAATCTCATGGGCATTTGAAGACCTGACTGTGGAGGTTAGAGCTAGACAAATAGATGAGAATTATCTGCACAGAGATTCAAGGAGACATCAACTGAAACAGTATAGATGGAGAAGAGAAGGGTTCCTAGGACAGAGAACTGAGGGGACATCTACAGTTAGTGGGCTGTCATCTGGATGAAGATCCAGCAAGGGAGACTGAGAAAGAAGAGTCAGATGATCAGAAGAACCAGGAGAGAGCACCATCTGAAACCTCACACCAATCAGATGCCTTCCACAACTTTCTCCTTCTTATCCTGTCTTACGAGAAGAGGCAGCCTTTTTCTTGGCCAAGGCAAACCTGTCTATGTACAAAAGTGATTTATCCTGTCTTGTCCAGCTTATTTCTCATTCTATTATGCCTATTCTCATTATCTTCAGCTGGGGTTTGCAAATGGTAGCCATGGGTTCAGGATCCCTGGGGTGGAGGGAGAATGATGGGGTAGGAATTTGTTAACCACTGAAGAGTGAGGTCAGATAGGTTATCATGGTCCAGACAGATTCAGTATGAGGGTAGAATTATCACAGGGTGTCAGGAAGCAGTGCTTAGCTGGAAAAGGGGTGGAGGTAGAGCATGTTGGGGAGGGAAGGAAGGACAACTGTTGCAGAGTTGCAGGTGACCTCAGAATGCCTGGACTGAAGTGGAAGGGCTGCTCAAAGGAGCCAGGAAGCTTGGCTATCTATACCAAGCAGATAAATACCAAGTTCCCTTGGCCTCAAGCTGCCCCTGTACTGTCCAAAGTGTAGTCTCTTATTTTCTTTTCCTCTTTACCCTTACCTACCATCAAATTTCCTATTCCCTTCAGGTAGCTAATCTTTGCTTTATATTATTTAGAAGAAAGCAACTAGGTGGTGACCAAAGTAATATACACTAAATGTGAATGATAATTTTAATGGAATCCAAGGGGGTATGTGGAGAGTATTTGCATTTTTAAAAGGGGAACTGGTTAAAACGAATGAATCTTAAAAAAAAATTTTTACTGTTAAATTAAAAAAACATTATTTACTATTAGTTTATTTTTTTTTTTTAAGCAATTGGGGTTAAGTAACTTGCTCAAGGTTACACGGCTAGTCATTTGATTTATGCGTGGGTGCTCATTTTCTGAGGCCGGATCTGATCTCGGGTCATCCCAACTCCGAGGCCGGCACTCTTACTCACTGCGCCACCTAGCCACCCCTTTAGGGCAATTGGGGTTAAGTAACTTGCCCAAGGTTACACGGCTAGGTTTTTGTTTGTGCAGATTAAGTGTCGGAGGCCGGCTCCGAACTCAGGTCCTTCTGATTCCAGGGCCGGCGCTCTATTCACTGCGCCACCTAGCCGCCCCTTACTATTAGTTTATAACATTTAGTTACATAAATTTTTGAGTTCCAAATTTTCTTTCCCTCCCCCCACACCTACCATGGCTGCATGTAGTCTACACATCCCTTCATATTAAACATTAGTCAAGTTGTAAAGAAGAATTATAACCAATGGAATGAATGAGAAAGAAGAAACAAAACAAAAACAAAAAGAGAG
Organism: Gymnobelideus leadbeateri; assembly: GCA_011680675.1. Classification (NCBI taxonomy): domain Eukaryota; kingdom Metazoa; phylum Chordata; class Mammalia; order Diprotodontia; family Petauridae; genus Gymnobelideus; species Gymnobelideus leadbeateri. Next base: position 827,814 of record WOXC01007555.1, read on the forward strand.
AGTTAGTAGTTTGCTTCAATCTGCATCTAGACTCCATAATTCTTTCTCTGGATGTGGACAGCCTTTTCTTTCTTTTTTTTTTAAAAAGCAACCGGTGTTAAATAACTTGCTCAAGGTTACACGGCCAGTCATTATTTATGTGTGGGTGCTCATTTTCTGAGGCCAGGACCAATCCCGGGTCATCCCGACTCCGGGGCCGGCAGTGGACAGCCTTTTCAATCACTAGTCCTTTGAAGTTGTCTTATAACCTTGCACTGCTGAGGGGAGCCCACTCTATCAAAGTTAGTCATTACAGATGTGATGTGTCTATAATTGTGTACAATGTTCTCCTGGTTCTGCTCTCCTCACTCAGCATCAGTTTATGTAAGTCTTTCCAGGTTATCATGACATTCATCTGCTCCTAATTTCTTATAGCACAACAGTATCCCATTACATTCATATACCACAACTTGTTTAGCCATTCCCCAGTTGATGGGCATCCCCTTGATTTCCAATTCTTTGCCACCAAAAAAGAGTTGCTATAAATATTTTTGTATATACAGATCCTTTTCCCACTTCTATGGGATACAGCCCTAAAAGTGGCATTGCTGGGTCAAATGGCATGCACATTTTTATAGCCCTTTGGGCATAGCTCCAGATTGCTCTCCAGAATGGCTGGATCAGTTCACAACTCACTAACTGTGCATCAGTGTTCCAATTTTCCCACATCTTCTCCAGCATTTATCATTTTCCTGTTTTGTCATGTTAGCCAATCTGACTGGTGAAATGTGGTACCTCAGAGTTGTTTTGATCTACATTTCTCTGATCAAGAAACTAACGAATCTTAAAGAGATTTCTGACCAGTAATGCCTTCCAGAGGTTCCTAGAATACCCTAAATGCAGATCTTCCTTTCCCTGCTTCTCCATCTAATTTGGCTCTATTCATGCCAAAATTAAAGCTAGAGGTCTTGCTTTAAGTTATTATGTCCTTTTTCCTTTAACGTTGATAAGAAAATATGTTATTACTTATGCTAATAAAGTAAAATATTGAATAATTAGTGTTGTTTTGAGAAGAGAAATCAACATGGATACTAAAAAAAGTTTGGTTTCAGGATAAATATAATTGCTGATTTCTCTTTTAAGGGTAGAAGGAGAACCCTGGAATGAATGATTTTGGGTTTGAGAGATACCTTACATTTAAATTCTTTTAATTTTTAAAAGGTCAATAAAGATCTACAGAAAATCACTAATACATGTTTAAATGGAACTAATAGGCCTTTTGATTTGCTTCTGAGCTTTTCTTTTAATTAATCATCTTCTCTAATGTGAAATGGAAGTCATTTTCTACAGGAAAACACTTTAGTTATTCTAGTTTCTCCCTAGTGATTTTGTCACATCTTCTTAAAATGGTGAATTTTAGGCATTTTATATGTGTACAAATGCATACTAATTTTATATTCCAAAGGTTATTTCATTTGCTTCCAGACACACTGATTTGATTTTTTTTTTTCCAGATTGGCAAACAGTAATTTGGGGCAGCTAGGTGGTACAGTGAACAGAGAGATGGGCCCAGAAGTCAGGAAGACCAGATTTCAAATCTGGCCTCAAACACTTACTAGCTGTGTGACCCTTGGCAAATTACTTAACTCCATTTGCCTCAGTTTCCTCATCAGTAAAATGAGCCGGAGAAGAAATGGCAAACCATTCTAGTATCTTTGGCAAGAAAACCCAAATGGCGTCATGAAGAGCTGTATACAACTAAAGCAGTACTTTAAATTTGAAAGAAAATAAAGCAAAACATGGAAAAGAATAGTCAGCTATTAAGCCCCTGATTTGGAAAAAGATAACGTCGTGGAAGATATATTTTAGAATCCAACATACTTGCAAATACAACATTATTATCACTACACAAAATGACCTTTAATCTTATTTGGAGAATAGTACTATTTGGTTTCCACATACACATCAAAGTGAGGGGTGATTAGAAAAACAGATGGGAAAAAGAACTAACTCTCAAGTTTTAACCCATCTGGGACTTTGGATTCTAATCTCTGTAAAATCAGATGACAAACATATGATCAAATAACATACATCAATGGTGTCAAATTCACATAGAAATGGGCCTCTAAACAAGGATCTCTACAGGCTGCATTACTTAGAAAACCACATAAAAACACCATTTATGACCTATTGTGAATATTTTCTAACTACATTTTAATTTGGTCTGGGTTTGACATCTCTAATGTACAAACATATCTATGCAGGCAGTTGCCAGCAGATAGGGGGCTAGGCCAGCATTTAGGAGGACCTGAATGCAAATCAGGTCTTGGGTACTTAACAGTCATGTGCCACTGGACAAGTCAAAGCCTCTGTCTGCTTCAGTTTCTTCAACTGTAAAATGGAGATAGTAACAGCACCCACCTCCCAAGGCTGGTGCAGCGATTAAATGAGACAGTATTTTTAAAGTGCTTAGTACAGTGCTTGGTACATGATGGGCACTTAAATGCTGATTCCCTTCCCCCTAAAGTAATTTATATTTTCACATTTAATTTATAAAAACAATCACAAGACAAAAATAGTCTCAAAACATTGTGGGATTGATATTAAGCCACGCATTGTTAATTTTTTGACATTTGAAATCTTAATTTTTATTGATATTTAATTTTTTGTAGTGTACCTAGATGGCACAATGGATCAAGCACTGGGCCTGGAATCAGAAAGACCTGAATTCAAATATGGCCTCAGATACTTATTAGCTATGTGACCCTGGGCAAGTCACTTAATCCTGTTGGCCTCAGTTTTCTCGTCTGTAAAATGAGCTGGAGAAGAAAATGGCAAACCACTCTAGCATTTTTGCCAAGAAAAACCCCAAACAGGGTCATGAATAGCTAGACACAACTAAGCAACAACAATTTTTTATATCAAATTTCCCCTTTCTCTTCTCCACTAACCTGAGTGTCATCCTTTGCACAAATTAAAAAAAAAATCAACCAACAAGCATTTATAAAGAATATGTAATGTGCCAGGCACAATGTCTAGGGGCACATGGTTTATAAACAATGAAATAAACCCTGCTTACAGCATGCTTACGTAGGGAAACTACCCCTGCATATAAATCTATGTAGACTACAAATAAGTTAAATACAGAGTAGTTAGAAAGGAAAGACAAGAGTAGTTGGGTGAAAGGGTTTCTGAAAAATGCTTTATAGGTGAGGAGAGAGTGAATTCCAGGCATATGGGAAACAGTACAAAGGTCTGGGGATGGAGTGTGAGAAACAGAGAAAAGGCCAATTTGGCTAATTCACAAAGTATGGGGAGAGAAGTGTAAGGAATGATTAAAACTTTTGTTTCCACAGAAATTATGTAATACGACTTATGAAATCTAGGGGATCCATACATACCAGAAAATCTTTTGACTTGCAGCAAATGCAGGACGATAAATTGATTGTGGAAGACAGTATCAACATAGATTAGTACTAGATTATCTTCTAACAGAAGAAGAGGGAAATTGAGACATATAATGAAGAAATTTGTTTCCATAAAGTCAGAATAACAATCAGCAGAATGGAAGACATAACAAAGCAGTTATGCCTCACACAGAAAATAACAGGCAAAGCAAGGATTCAACTGGTTTTATCTTGTTTTGAGGTTAGAAGTCAGCTAAGTAGAGTAAGTTAAGTCTTGCTTGGAATGCTCATGCTTAGTAAGCTTATGAATATTAAGTTCATTAAAATGAACTCAAAGTTCATTTTAATATTTATATAATATATGTAGTGGGAGGGGGAAACAATGTAGTAGGCATATCAGAAAGTTGTACACCCTGTATTACTCAGCCAGTGGGGAGACAGAGGAGGGACTCTGTGTTGGCCATAGGTTTTTTTTTTTTTTTTAAAGCAATTGGGGTTAAGTAACTTGCTCAAGGTTACAAGGCTAGTCATTTGATTTATGCGTGGGTGCTCATTTTCTGAGGCCGGATCTGATCTCGGGTCATCCAAACTCCGAGGCCTCTTACTCACTGCGCGCCACCTAGCCGCCCCTTTAGGGCAATTGGGGTTAAGTAACTTGCCCAAGGTTACACGGCTAGGTTTTTGTTTGTGCGGATTAAGGTGTCGGAGGCCGGCTCCGAACTCAGGTCCTTCTGATTCCAGGGCCGGTGCTCTATTCACTGCGCCACCTAGCCGCCCCTTGGCCATAGGTTTTTAAGGCTTACTTTTGTTTCTAAAGGGTGTGTTTATCCAATGAGACACATGCCACTGCAGTCACCCACCACTTCAGTCCCATAATAAAACTTATTTATCCTTTATCTTCAATCCTTCTCAGTCTGAAGGAGTTATTTCTCTTAGAAGTATATAATGGAGCTGGAAAGATAGGTTGGGGCCAAGCTGTGAAAAACTAAAAGCTAGACAAAAAGCAGTATGTTTTATATTACAGGGGATGTCTTGGATAGCAGACCTTTATCAGAGAAACTTGCTGCAAAGACTTCTTCCCCTATTCAACTGTTTTCCTTCTAATTTTAACTGCACTGATTCTGTCTGTGCAAAAACTTAAAAACTTAAATTTTATGTAATCAAAATTATCCATTTAATCTTTCATGATCCTAGTTTTCCCGTATCCATAACTGCAAGGGTTATTTTCCTCTAATTTGTTTATGATGTCACCACTTATATTTACGTCAGGTATCCATTTGAATACATCTGGAATTTATTATGTCATATGGTGTGATATGATGATTCAAACCTAGTTTCTGCCAGACTACTTTTTAGTTTTCTCAGCAGATTTTGTCAGATAGATGGTTTTGATCTTTAGGTTTATCAACCACTACATCCATTTGTTTCTGTATGTTACACATAAACTATTATATTGGTAGATTTTTAGGCAGTATCAAATAATTTTGATGATTACTGCTTTACAGGATACACACAGGATAAAATGAAAATAATTAACAAAGGAAAGGCACTAGCATTAAAGGGGATCAAGAACAGCTTCTTGCAAAAAGTGGGACTGGGCTGAGACTTGAAGGAATCCAGGAGTCAGAGCTGAGAAAGGAAGAGGTTCGAGGTATGGGAAAAAGTCAGTGAAAATGACCAGGTCAAGAAATGAAGTGTTTTGTGTGATAAATAACAAGGAGATCAACGGAAGGGAAATGTCACTAGAGTGGAGAGTGTGTGGAAGGGAATAAGGTCTAAAAAGATTGAAAAAGTAGGAAGGTGGCCAGGTTATATGGCTGGACAATTTTTATGCATGACTTCTTGAAATATGGTCTTTATTTTTTCTTTTTTAAGCAATTGGGGTTAAGTAACTTGCTCAAGGTTACACGGCTAGTCATTATTTATGTGTGGGTGCTCATTTTCTGAGGCTGGTTTCGATCTCAGGTCATCCCAACTCCGAGGCCAACGCTCTTACTCACTGCGCCACCTAGCCGCCCCAAATATGGTCTTTAGACTTTTTAAAGTTTTCAGGTAGTTTCTGATTCTTAGACTATTTTTTATGGTACATTACATTTTCGGACACTTTTTTAGTTTCTTGGTTTTGTTCCAGTATTTCTTCTCTCATGAAGTCACTGATTTCTAGTCCAATCTAATTTTTAATGAGTGTGTTGCTTGTGTAAGGTTTTTTGAATTCTTATTAATATTTATTTTCCTTTGAATTATTCCTCATTATTTCCTCTATAGCACTCATTTCAACTGTGATAATTTGAAAACCTTTGCTTGATCCCCCCAAGAATTCTACTAAAGCTTGCAGTTCACATCTTTAACACTCCTAGCTAGTATGTCTATATTAAACACACACACATACACAGATTATATATGTATATGCAAGCACATATACATAGATTTGTATGTCAAAACATATGTACACATATATTTAGATATGGATACACACATATTACACATCATCATTCTTATCTTCTTGTGCTTATTCATTTTTACAACCTTATTTCCTTAATTGAGACTTGTGCTGACTCAGGGCTAGTCTCCATGCACTTCAAGAAGAAATGTTGTATAGACTTTTATGGGGTACTGATCTGTAGTATTTATAGTTTAGATAATGTGTTCTTCAATTATCTTGGGAGTAGTTAGTGAGGGTGCTGCAATGGGGACTGCATTCCATGTAGTGAAGAGGGGAATGGAGGACAGCCTGTGCTTACATGTTCTGATCCAGGGAGGAACTTGATTGTTGCCTTTCTTGTCTGAACCACAAAGGATTCTGAGCTCTAGCTCTATAGTAATACAGCTGCATACTTCAGGAACCTTTTTCTAGAACCTAGTCCAAACTCCTTGCCACCAGCACACAGCTTCAGGATCCTCTGGCTTGCCTCTAGGCCCCAAGCCAGAAGGTTTCTGTGAGCTTTATTCACAGAAGAGGGTTTTCTGTCTGGATCCCTTTGCTAACACCCAGAGGTTTCTAATTTTCTCTTTATGCAAACCTAGGCTGTAGACATTTCTTGGTCTGGTGGTCCTTATCTAAATCTTCTTCTGGATTACCCCTGGGAGGAGGGGTGGGGTGTTTTGTTTCCACTTACTCTGCCATTTTAATATATGCCTTCATACATTTTTTGGATCACATTTTTTATACAGCAGATTACTTGGCTTTGTTTTCTTATACACTTTGCCACCTTGGTTTTATTGGATTGTTGAATGCATTTGCTCCTTAGGTTATGATGGTTAAGACTGAGTTTTCCTTCTTTTATTACTTTTGTATTGCTTTTTTTTTTTTACCACCTTTTAAATCAGCATTTTATCCTTGCAATCAGTTTTGCTTACCCTATACTTTGATGCTTGTCTACTTCCATGGGTTCGAACCCATTCCTGTTTAACCTGTCCTATCCAAAATTCCTTCAGTTTACTACATGAATAAAAAAGAACTTAACAATCTATTTTGCTTGTGTTATCTATTTTTCGTCTTTTGACCTTTTTCCTTCCCTACCCAGTTAAAAGTGTGACTAAAAATCTTCCCTTCCCCCTACAACTTCTTATTTTAGGGAATATTATTTTGCTGTGCCCATTTCTAAGTTTTCCTCTGTTAGGCCCCTTCTCATTATTCTGTTTCCTTCTATTCTAAGTTTGAGTTCTATTCTGAACCATATACATTTAATTTGTTCCTTTTAGATTCTGAGTTCCTCAATGGGTTTAAAGCTTATTAAGAACCATATTCTAATTCCTTCCTCCCTCCTATTTCTGTTATTTCATGTGTAAATCTTATCAATTCTTTCATTTCTTCTGCTGTTGTCTGACTCTTAGATCAATTCATGAAGGAAGCAATGTTGACTGTAATATAGTATATTAGAGAGGTACCTAGTGTCACAAGTCCATAGGATCTATCCTACCCCTTTTATCCTTAGCAGGATTAATTTCTATTCCTAAATCCAGATTATCCTATCTATGCTTCTATGTTCCTCTTACCACACGGGCTATTCAATGCCCAAAAGGACTCAAATATCTTCTGGGACGGGATGCAGTCTTGGAAGGTAAAACCTTTTGTAACCTAATGTGCAAACGCCTTCTACATGAAGCTTATCATGAGGTCCCTGTTTCTTACCACAAGATATGCTTTCACCCTCCCACAACTTCTGTTTAGTGATATCCTTTCCTTTCCCTCTGGGGTGAGGACCCTTCGACTTCTTCTACAATAGTCCTTCCCTTCCACTGTTTTTATCCTATTCTACTAGAGCCCTCACTCTTCAAGATATTATCCCTTCACTGTTCACCTATGGGCTCAGTGGGTATATTTCTAGTGTCCCTGTGTCGTCTCTTCTCCCCATATGCAACTCCCAAGTGCAACTTCCTATTGTGTTGTCTCTCCCACAAAAAGATACTTTTCGTTTATAGGGAAATCCTGAGATTTACTCCAATGGTATATATTAAAGCAATCCTTTCTTCCTTTCAAGTTCCTTTAAAAATGTTTCACTATTAGGCACTTTTAGTCTCTTTATGAGGCCAATTTGATCTTTCTTTTTGCCCATCAATTCACCCCCCCCCCAAGTCTAATAAAAACAAGAGAATTCAATGAGTTTTCTTCTTGATAATTTTAGTTATCTTTCTTATATTTATGCTGTTTGAGGTATCTGCAAATAGAATATCCTGTTTGTCTATGCAGTATTGTTTGGGGGGGGGGATAGTTCATCTTTTTTAATCTTGATTAGGCTCATGTTCCATAAATATTATTTAAGTTCCAACTTGCATTCCTTTATTTTTATTTATTAATATTTTAGAATTCTCTACTCTATTTCTCCCTTAAGTTCTCACGATTTCAGAATAATACTTGTTTATTTGGATAGGTCTTCTTGGCTGGTGCTGTGTATTATTTAAACAGTGAAATTTAATCACCTCATGCCTTGGGGTTTCAAACATTTCCTGGTGAAGAAGACCTATGGATTTCACCAGTAAATGCTCTGTCTTTATTTAAATGTTATGGAGAATCTCTGGCTCTTTGTCTGTCTGTCTGTCTGTCTCTCTCTCTCTCTCTCACACACACACACACACACACACACACTAATCCTTAAATTATCTTGGCAAATCATTATCTTGAAGGTCATTCTCTGCTTCACATAAACTTCAGGCGTTCTTTTAAACATAACTGTCTTTTGTTCCACCTTTTTATTTATTTATTTATTTTTTGCAAATGGATTTTATTTTTTTTTTCTGGTTTACATCATTTATTTCCACCAGATTATGAGTTACATTTTCCCCCCATTTTTTCACTACCCACCACCCCAGAATAGCAGTCCCACTAGATATCCCCTCATCTAATCTGCTCTCTCCCATACCCCCTTCAACTTTGCCATTAGGGCAAGGTGAATCTCTGAGCCCCACTGCCTGGACATCTTATGAAACATTTAATTTTAAAACTTCGATTTTCAGATCCATTCCCCTTCTCCCTTGTCACCCACTCCCTCTGAGAAGATAAGCAATTCAGTATGTGTTGTATATGTATATCTATGCAAAACATTACCATAGTAGATACATTGTAAAAGACTGCTTATATTTCCCTCCCACCTGTCTCACCTCCCACCTGGTCCATTCCCTACTTTGATCCTGTCTCTCTTTGATAGTGGGTACTTCTAACCTCCCCTCTCCCCAGAATGCCCTCCCCTCCATCATCCCCCCTCTCATCCCCCTTTCCCCTACTCAGGAGAGTGAGGGTAAGATATTCCATTTAGTATGTATGTGATTCTCTCCTTGAGCCAACTTCAATGAGAATATGCTTTTGCCTTTTTGCCTTCCTGTTCTTCCCCTCCCCTGCAACTACTTCCCCTTGCCTCTTCTACATGAGATAGTTTTTATTCCACCTTTTTAAACAAATTTCCTTCTACTTTTTGTATTTTGGTGTTTGAAACCTGTAATTTTCATTTTCAGAATGCCTCTACTTCTCCTGAAGGAAAAGTTCTGTACTCTTTTTAGTTCTGGGTTAAAAGTTCTATAAAACCTAAATAAAGTACTAGGAGAAAGAGGTGAAAAGGAAGAGAGACTTTATGGGCTTACTGGGGGGGTGGGGTTTGAGTGGCCTGTGAGCTCAATATGAGTCAATAATATGACAATGACAACCAATAAAGTTAAGTCAATAAATCAATAAGCAATATTGATCTAACATACTAATAGAGATATATGGTATCTAGGAATAGAGAGGACATAGTCTCTCTGCAATCTGCCATCACATTTTAAAAAGGCAATTCATAAGCTCAAGAGCAAATGAAGGCAATCACCATGGGTCCAATGGTCTTACTATCATAGTCTCTGAAGATTCAGCTGAAAGAACTGAGAATGTTTAGCTTTTAGAAGAGAAGACTTAGGAGGCACATAATTGATATCTTTAGGTTTTTGAAAAGCTGCCAAAGAAAGAGAATTAGATTTGTTCTGCTTGATTTGAGAGTTGCATATTGGCAAATTTAGGCTTGATTTAAGGAAAAACTTCCTAACAATAAGGGCCATCCCAAACTAGAGTGAACTGCCTCAGGAAATGGCTGATATTTTCTTTTTTATTCTTTTTTTTGGAGGGGGGAAGGCAGGACAATTGGGGTTAAGTGACTTGACCAAGGTCACACAGCTAGTTTTGTGTTAAGTGTCTAAGGCCGCATTTGAACTCAGGTCCCCTGACTGCAGGGTGGTGCTCTATTCACTGCGCCACCTAGCCGCCCCAATAGTTGATATTCTCTCACTGGAGTTCTTTAGGTAAAGGCTGGATGAATACTCATCTGGTGTGCAGTCTTCTGAAGGCACCAATTTCACCTGAATGGAAGCAGGGTGCAACGAAATGAGTGCTGGGATCAGAAGACCTGGGCTAAAAGTTCACTTCTGATACTACAATTTATATGACTTTGGATAAATCACTTAACCTTTCTGTCCTCAGTTTTCTCAACTGTAAAATGAGGGTGTCAGACCAGATAACCTCAAATAACAGAATTTGGGATTTGGAAAGGTCCTCAGTGACCATCTAGTTCAACCCATATATCAAAGAATACCTATTACAACAACCTGAGAAGTGGTTACCTGACATCTTCTTGAAGACTTCCAAGGAGGGGACTCACCATTTCCTAGGGTGGCCCACTTCACTCTGGAGATCCTGTTTCTTTTGTGCCTGTGCTCTAAGGTCCCTTTCAATTAAAATTCTGTGTTTGTTTTTAGGGGCCAAGGAATATTTTTTTTACTCTCATAAATGACCCTGTACTATTATGTACTGTCTTATGACTCTACCTCTATTTTCAGCAATCCCCATTTGTGATGCTTCTAATCCTTATTTTATACACTTCTGGGTGAGAATTTAGCTTTGTTCCTCATAAGAAGTCAAATCCAAGGTTTAGCAGAAAACAAATGTTGTTCAGAGGTTATCTTAGCACAAACTTATGGATCTGTGACTGTCTGAGATTGTTTGAGATTGCCAGAAAAACTTCTGGATAAGCAGACATATGATTCTATTAAGTATCTTTTCTGGATAAGCAGACATATGATTCTATTAAGTATCTTCAATATCCATGGCAAACTATTCCATAGTTAATATATGTAAATCTTTAGTCATTGTGGTAGTTCTACAAAGGCTTTTCTTTTTGGACCATACTTGCTAATGCATTAATATGGGGAATTCTGAGTGAGGAAATTCCTTGTACTAATGAAGATATAGTAGAGGCTAGGCATTACAGAGTAGTTTAGCACTTAGATGTTAAGTAACTTGTCCATGGTCAAACAGCCAGTACATGTCAGAGGCTGAATCTTACGTTGGCTCTTAAGGCACTATGACATGCTGCCTCTTGGCAGTATTAATAACATTTTAAATTCAAAATCTAATTATTTTAGATTGGCAAGCACTAAGTCTATTTATGCAAAATGTTTTAGATTTACTGATTCATTAAAGATCCCCATTCTTTCTTTTTATTTTTTTGCCTTTGGGAGGGGCAATTGGGGTTAAGGTCACATGGCTAATGTTAAGTGTATGAGGCCAGATTTGAACTCAGGTCCTCCTGACTCCATGGCTGGTGCTCTATTCATTGTGCCACAGAGCTGCCCCATGCCCATTCTTTCTAATGCTCTCCCAGTGATAAATCACTCTCTCAGTGATAAAAAAATGGACAAATTTTTATTTTACTTCACTACCATGGAATTTTTTTTTTGTCCTCTTAGAATCCATCTATTTTCCAAAAGCAAAGTGAATTAAAACTATATTTGGCTGTGGCACATATTGTATTGAATTAGTCTTAGAAACTTATACAACAAAATGTTTTTTCTCAACAAATCCTTTAACCCTTATTGCTCTAAATCTGTGCTCCTATGATCTTTGAACTCAGAGTAGGTGGCTAGGAAAAAAGTTTTCAAAGTTATAATGATCTTAGATTAGAGGCCCACCATCTTCCCCCTCCCCCGCATTCATACAATTAGACAATATTATTAATTACCTCTTTTTCCAAGAATTGGCTTTTATTAGTTTCTCTTTACAATGTATAATATCTCTTTTTTTCCTTTCTACCTTATACTTCCCTTTTAACTACAATACCCAATGTAAGTAACATCATTCTGGTCAAATTCAAGAGAAGACAACTATTCTATGTGATGATAATGGGTTGTAGGATAAACATTCATTTTGGCTATTACAGCTTAGGGGCTCAGCCAAACTGTCTAGTAAGCTGTTAACTGCTGGGAACCAACTTTTTATGGGGAGAGTTAATATGAATGACTAAATAGAGTACTGAACCTAGAGTCAGGAAGACCTAAGTTCAAATCTCTTTTCTGATTAATTAACAATAATTAATTAGCTAAAATTAATTATTGTTATATATATATCACTATATATCAACGATATAGTGTTATATATAAACTATAAATATAATTAACTGTAATATAATTAAATATTAATTAACAATAATTAATTAACAATATGACCACAGTCAAAGTCACTTAAGCTTCCTAGACCTCAGTTTTGTCACCTGTAAAAAGGAGATGATAATAATGACATTTGCAGGACCCACATTACATCATTGTTGTAAAGTTAAAATGAGATAATGCATGAAAAGTGCTTTGCAGACTTCAAAACACTATATAGCATCAATTATTATTTTGTTTTCTCTATTTACCAAAGTCTAGACCACATTTTTTTAGTTTAGTAATAGGTGGTATAGAACAGAATAGGAAACATCCCTAAAGAGAGAATTTTTAGAGCACTAAATGTATTATCTATCAGATTTATGGATAAGAAAAGAATTTGTGAATAAATGAGATAGAGAGCGCATTGTGGGATATTTTAAAATTGATTAATTTTGATTACATTAAATTAAAAAATTTTTTTAAACAAATGAAACCAATGTATCCAAGATTACAAGGAAAGCAGAAAATGGGGGGAAATTTTTACAGATAATTTCTCAGATAAAGGCCTCATATCTCAAATATATAGAGAACTGAGTCAAATTTATAACAATGTGAGTCATTCTCCAATTGATAAATGATCAAAGGCTATGAACAGGAAGTTTTTGGACACACAAATCAAAGCTATATACAGTCATACAAAAAAATGTTCTAAATCATTACTGATTAGAGAAATGCAAATTAAAAGAGCTCTGAGGTATACCATCTCACACTATCAGACTGGCTAAAATGACAAATGTAGGAAGGATGTGGAAAAATGAGACACCAACAGTTGGTGAAATTGTGAACTACTTAACCATTTTGGACAGCAATTTGGAATTATACCCAAAGAGTTACAAAACTACATATGCACCCTTTGACCCAGCAATACCACTATTAAGTCTGTTTCTCGAGGTGATTAGGAAAAAGGAAAAAGAAACTATTATGTACTAAAATAATTATAGCAGCTCTCTTTGTAGTGGCAAAGAACTGGAAACTGAGGGGATGCCCATGAATAGGGGAATGGCTGATTGAGTTGTGGTATATGATTGTGATGGAATACTACTGTGCCCTAAGAAATGCCCAGCAGGTTGATGTTATAAAAACATGGAAAGACTTGCATGAAACAATGCAGTGTGAACAAGTAGAACCAAGAGAACATTAAATACAGCAACAGCAATATTGAAGAATTCAAACAGCAATGTTTGAAGAGTAACTGTGAATGAGCTATTCTGAGTAATATGAACACTAAAATAAACTACAAAGGAAAAGGCTATCTACCTCCAGAAAAAGAATTGATATATGAAAGTATGTATTGCAATGGTTCCTCATCTCTAATGTGGCCATCTCTAATGCAGGGTTGGGAGAGAGGGAGGAAATACATTTGGAACTCAAAATGTAACAAAAAAAAATATAAGAAAGGGAAAATTGCTATTCTCCTTTCCAAGCTACATTATTAGTCTCGTATCTCTGTTACACAGACATTTATAATGTGAAGAAGCATCAATAAGCATATTCTTCTTCTCTAACAATGCCCTAAGTAGACATATGTAGATCACAAAACTGACTGTAACTGTTGGAACTGAGAGTTCTAACTATGTAATCTTAAGTCACAGAATTTCTGTGACTCTATAAAAATGGTGTAACTACATTGATAAACTCCACAGCTATTACATGAAAAGGGATCAGAGTTCTTTATAAACTGGTAGTCACTGCTAAAAAAAAAAAACAAAACAAAACTTAACGCAGAAAAGACTGGTTTTTAACTTACTTAGATGATTAGGGAGATAGGTAATTGGATCTATTACTATTCTGAGTCTCATTAAGACTAGTATCAGGATCCAAATGATAGGAACAAAAAGTTCTCCAAAAAAAATCACTGACTATTTACAACCATGTCAAACAGTGCTCCAAACCACTAATAATAAGAGAATGTTAATCAAACTAACTCATATTTCACATCACAAACAGCAAATTGACAAAGATGACAAAAAGGTGGGAATATACATGGGGACTGTGAGAAGATGGGTACACTAATATACTCCATAAGGTAGAGCTGTGAATTGTACCAAACTATACTGGAAAGCAATTTGGAATTAAAAGAAAGTTGTTAAAATGGTCATACTCTGTGATCCAGAGATCCCACTGGTGGGCACATACCCTAAAAAAGACAATAATTATAGTATCAAAGAATTGGAAACAAAGTAGATAATGTCATTAATAGGAAAGACCGAACACTTTGAGGTGTATTAATTTTATGGAATGCTGTTGTGCCATGAAAAATGATGAATCATACAATGAATGTGTGCAGCTAGGTGAGACAGTGGATAAGGTGTTGGGCCTGGAATCAGAAATTTATCCTCCTGTGTTCAAATCCAATCTCAGACACTTATTTAGCTGTGTGCATCTGGGCACTTAACACTGTTTGCCTCAATTTCTCTTCTGTAAAATGAGCTGGAGAAGGTAAACAATACCACTGTCTTTGCCAAGAAAATCCTAAAAAAGTTGTCATGAAGAGTTGGACACAACTGGAAAAACAACTGAATAACAAATAATGAATATAGAGAAGAATGAACTGAATTTACATGAACTGATGAAACCAGAAGTATGCAGAACTTTGAGAATAATATATACAGTTTCTATAACAATATAAATAGAAAGAACAACAACCTAACAATCTTACTAAATGTTGCATAATTATAATGCTTAAACTTGGCCCTCAAGAGATATGGAGAATGTCCCTTCTCACCTTCTTTGCACAAGTTAGGTTCAAGGTGTTGGTTTAGTTTTTTTTCCTATGGGTTTTCTTTTTTTAAAAAAGTCTTTGTATAGGACAGCTGTTTGGGAAAGCAACTCAAAATGGGTTAACAAGCTTACTTTAATCAAACAAACATATATCATTTACCTAGTTCAGGGGGAAAAGGTCAGTACCCCAAACTTCAGAGCATACAGACAGAAGTTTCAAAACAGAGAAACAGACAGATCAAGCAGACAGGCTTTGAAGCTGCCCAACCATTACATTAATACCAAATCACAGTTACCAGAGAGGGAAGCATCAACATTTGGGTTTTCAAAGCCGGGGGGCTCCCAACAACGACTGCCCAGAGTCTCATCTGGTCAAGTCACACAACACTTCTCAAGGTGAGTCCCAAAGCAAAGCCTCACATCAGGGATTATATAGCCTTCTCCAGGCTCAGAGTATGTAACCACCCTCTTGACCCACTGCCCAATCACACTGCATCAAGGTGTGGGCATTCCTGAAAACCAAGCCTCCTGCCACAGGCTCCATGTGACCACATTCAGCCTATTAGGGGGCAGAGTATATTTTCAAATCAAGGAAGGTTCTTAGAGTCTCTAAAGCCTATCAAAGGGCCTAGGGGCAGGGAAGATCTTTAATTTTGTATTTCCATTACAACCCTGTGTATAGTTTGCTTTGTATATATTTGTATGTGCTTTCCCCCTTTAGACTGTAAGTTTTATTGGGGCAGGGATCATCTTTTGCCTCTTTTTTTGTATTTGTTACTTAGTACATTGTCTGGAACATAGTAGGTGCTTAATAAATGTTTACTGATTGACAACCTCTTAGTGCCCTAGGTACTTAAGTCTATAAATTTTATAACAGTTATTTCTCTGTTTTGGTGGAGGGAGTTCACTCACTAGAGAGGAATTCCCAGTATTCATAAAATAACAAGATCAGTAGCTCCCCCCCGCCCACCTTGCAAGAAAAAAAAAAAGTATTTAGAAGCAGAAGGAATCTTCTAACCTAACAATATAAAAGTTCTCATACCTAACAATATAAAAGTATTCTCAAATGCATTTTTGGTTTTTACAGCTTATGTTTTTAATGTCTCTAAGCTAGATTTTGTCATCTGGCATTTAAAAGGGGTAGATGATATGAGTTGTTATTGTTCTTTGTTTTGTCTTTGCCTGTAACAGAAAAGTGGGTCCTTATATCCCTTCCCTCCCCCCAAGAAAAAACCCCAAATTTTCATTTTTCTTTTGTCTTACATCATCTCTATTACCCACATGATGTTGGGGTGCTTTCTGCTACAAGGGTAAATAGGAAATAATACAAAAGAGAAGGCACTAGAATTGAGAGGTTGAAAAAGGCTTCCTGTAGAATATGGAATTTTAGCTTGGACTCAAAAGAAAGTTAGGGAAGTAAGTAGGTAGAGAATTTCAGGCATGGAGACAGCTAGGGAAAAATGCCCAGAGCTGAGAAATGGATTGTCTTGGTGGAATAGCCAGGAGGCCAGTGCCACTAGATCAAAGAGTACATAGCAGGGAATAAGGTATAAAACGACTGGAAAAGTAGGAGGGAGGGAGGTTCTGAAGGACTCTGAATGTAAAACAGAGCATTTAGTATTTGATGGAGTTTACTGGGTGGGGGTGTGGAGTGACCTAGTTAGATCTGTGCTTTAGTGCTCCCCTCCACACTTATACTGAGACCCTGAGTGGGTATAGACAATGGAGCTGCCAAACTAGTCCTGTGACTAGTACTAGTACAGGAGTTCCCTGTAGTTTCTTTCTTACAAGTTTTTCCAGGTCCCCTTATCGTCTCTGGCTTGAGAGGACCCGTGCTTTAGGAAGAAAAAGAAGGGGGACATATCTGAGATTTGTTTCAAAGGTAAGACTGACAGATCTTGGCAATAGCTTGAATATGGGGGTGGGGGGCTGTTTAGTAATAGTGAGGAATCAGGTTGTGAGCCTGAGGGATTAGAAGGATGCTGCTGCCCTCTATGGTAATAGGAAAAAGTGGGAGGTTTGTGTGTGGAGAGGGTTAATGGGGAAAGGTAATGAGTTCTGTTTTAGATATATTGAGTCTAGGAAGTCTACTGGACATCCAGTTTGAAATGTCTGAAAGGCAACTGGAGATGTGAGATGGATACATTTGAAAATCACCAGCATAGAGAAGATAATTAAATCCAAGGGAGTTGATGAGATCACCAAGAAAAAGAGTATAGAGGGAGAAGAGAAAAGGTACCCAGGACAGAATACTGAGGGACACCTCAGTTAGAGATTGTGATCTGGAGGAGGACTCAGAAAAAGAGAAAGAGAAGAAATGGTCAGAGATGTGGGAGAAAAACCGAGAGAGAAAACCCAGAGAGGAGAGAATATCAAGGAGTAATCAGTGATTAACAGTGTCAAGGGCTAGACAAGAGGTGAAAGAGAATGAGGACTGAGAAAAGACCATCAAGCAACTAAGAGATCACTGGTGACTTTGGAGAAAGCAGTTTCATTGGAATGAGAAGGGCGGGAACCAGATTGTAAAGAATTAAGAGAGTGAGAAGAGAGAAAGTGGGGGCACTTATTATAGATGGACTTTTTGAGGAGTTTGGCTACAAAGTGCAGAAGACAAATCAGGTAATAGTTAGCAGGGACGGAAGGATCAAGTAGGGTTTTTTTCTGAACAGAGAGACATGAACAAGTTTGTAGGCTGTAGGGAATGAGCCAGCAGATAGTTAGAGATTAAAAATAAGCAAAAGAGTGAGGATAACAGAGGAGACAAGATAGCATAGGATCACTTGAACAAATTGGAGTGGTTAGCCCTGGTAAGAAGGCCACTTCATCAGGTAAGATGGGATGAATGAGGAGAGAGAGGCAGAAGGCACCTGAGTGATAGATGAGGAAGATGGAAAAAGAGGGAGTTAATGATAAATGGCCTCAATTTTTCTCTGTAAAATATGAGGCAACATTCTCAGTTGAAAGAGTTAAGGGGAGTGAAAGCTATGGGAGATTTGAGGAAGGATAAGAAAGTTTGGAAGAGCTGATTTGGGGAGTTAGTGAGATGAGAGGTCTTCTTGATCCCAAAGCCAACTCTACTGAATACACTGTGCCTCTGCAAATGTGATGGTGTCAATGGTTGTATTCTTCTCTAATTATTTGAATGATTCATCAACAAATATAATTCATAAATTCAATTACCTTTGGGTCAGTTAAGTTGGTTCCCCAAACCAAAAATTATTTGGAGATTTATACACTAAATGATTATATATAGCAACAATTCATTTATCTAGCACTGTTGGGGAAGATAATATTTGATCAAAGTTTTCCAAATAAATGAAACTTTCCAATATGAACATAAAACTTTATTTAACGTCTTATTTTTATCAATACTCTTTGTTTTTACATCATCTTTGCTTCCTACTCTATCACTCCCTAACCTCTATTTAACAAGCCCATTCAAAGTAACAAAGATTAAAAAAAGAAAGAAAAAAACAGTTAAGCAAAATGCATCAACCATTTCTAGAAATATATGCAATATTTTGATCACACACATAAACCTCTGCAACTATTTTCTGTTGCCACGTTTAGACAATATAATTATATAACATTCAGTTCCCTTCTTTTTCTCTTCTTTCCATTTACATAGCTGTAGATATCCCTTTATCTTGGCTGCCTATCTCACTTTAGTTACCTTATTCTTCTCTGAAATGTTATGTTCCATTTCTTATAATACAGGAATGTTCCATTACATTAACATACCACAATTTATTTAGCCAGGCCCCCCAACTGATAGGAATCTACTTTATTTATTTATTTATTTTTTGGTTACCACAAAGGTGCTGTCTTATGAATATTCTGTTGTATATGGAATCTTTCTGGCTTTGACTGCTTTAGGGTTAGATGCCTAGTAGTGGAATCTATGGGTTAAAGCGTAGGACATTTCCATAGTTTTTCATAAAATAATTCAAGCTGCTTTCCAAAATGGCTAGATTTATAGCTTTATCAAGAGTGTATTTGTGTATCTGTCTTTCTCTGGTCCCTACAACGCCGACATTGCAGTCAATTTTGCAATCTGATGATCATGCCATCTTTAAAAAGTATATGAAAGGGGTGGCTAGGTGGCGCAGTGAGTAAGAGCACCGGTCTTGAAGTTGGGAGGACCTGGGATTGGTTCCAGCCTCAGACTTAGCACCCACACAGAAATGACTGGCCATGTAACCTTGAGCAAGTTACTTAACCCCAATTGCTTAAAAAAAAAAAAAGTACATGGAAATACAATTTAACCTTTTCTTGATGACTTTGAGATTATGAACATATTACTCTACTTTGCTATACTGAATTAATCATCACCTTTCTTTAACACAGTAGTTTCTCGCTCAGAAGGATTTAGGAATGAAAACAGGAGCTTTCCACAGCACTGGCCTATCAGTGATAGGAAGGTTAGTCATTCATACTTGGCTTAAAAGATCAGAGAAACTAGACAAACTGCTGAAAACCTTTCCTCTAACCTACCTTTCAGTGAACTATGTAACTCTGATGAATTGTAGATATCCCTTATCTAAGCTGCTTATCTCACTTTCCCTTAGAAAGAGAAGTTTTTTATCTATGCAAATCTGCCTAAATCTATTCATCTTGAATAAGTTCTTGAAAACCAATGTCTGAAAGACTTTAAAATTGTTTCATCTCTCCCAAAGAGAGAACTACAGCATCTCCTCTTTTAGAAGAAAGGCTTACCAAGCACAGTATGTGTGTAGGGGTGTAGTGGGGATAGACGGAAGAAGGAAAGGAATCAGACTTTATATAGTATTTCCTATGGGCCAGGCACTATGCTCTTCACAAATATCATCTCATTTGATTACCTCCCAACATGGATTCCAGAGTGGTTAAAACGGCTGATGAAAGTACAGCATCTATGGTGAAAATTGTTCAGGGTATTAGATGACCCAGAAAATGTCCAGAGCTAGCAACCTGACAGAACAGAGAGCAATACCTAGTAGAGAGTAAGCACAGAGCAATGCTCAGTGGAGAGCAAGCCAGTCAGAGAGAAGCAAGTCGATATGAGGAGACACAGGCACCTCTGCAGGCTCAGATGTGTAGGCTGATCATCCATACACACCCCTTCACATGTTTCTCATGTGTGGATACTCCTCATGATCAAGGTCCACTCTTCCAAATGCATATAATGTAACTGTGAGAGAGTAAGCGCAAGGCTTATTGGGGAGGAGTTATCATTAGGGAGAACATATTCTATGGTGATTTTAGTTACATTGCCATTTAATAAAAATGCTTTTGTTTTGATCCAAGTGTGTCATCCTGTTGACTGATTAAAAAGTAAAGTACATCAGCAAGAGATAATGAGCCATGGTTTGGAGAGAATTCTGATCCATAAAATACTTAGAATTTGGGGTAGCTTAACTAGGGGCCCAGAATGTGGAAGGCTGCATGAGATATGCACTAAAATAAAATTGTTTCACTGGTGATCTTCGTGAAGTAAAAAAAAAAAAAAAACTTTCTATATTTTTTTGAATAAAGGAGAATTTAAAACCTTACCTCAAAGGAACATTCAACATTTCTTTCATTTTTCTTATGCGATAATCCCTTCAGTTCTATCTTTTCAACACTCACTGCAAAAGAAAAAAAATCCTGAAATTAAACTGATACACAATAATAATTTTATTAACTACCTTGTTTTCAGCAATTTTCAAAAGAAGGCTCAACGTGTTAAGTTACTTTATGCTGTTCATTCAGTTCCAGTTATGTCCAACTCTTCGTAGCCCCATTTGGGATTTTCTTAGCAAAGATATTAGAGTGTTTTACTGTTTCTTTCTCCAGCTCATTTTATAGATGGGGAAACTGAGGCAAACAGGGTTAAGTGAGTTGCCCAGAGTCACACAGCTAGTAAGTGTCTGAGACCTGATTTGAACTCAGGAAGAGGAGTCTTTGTGATGAGGTCCAATGTTCTATCCACTGTACCACCTAGTTGTCTCAATAGGTTACTTAGAAGTACCTATCCTACAACTTTTGAACACTGTAAGTGGAGAAAAGAAGGTAGATAAAATACCAACTATCAGAAAATATACAGAAGAAGCAATGATAAGAGTGAATTGTGGTAGGGAGGCTAGGTGAAGCAGTGAATAGAGCACTGGCCCTGGAGTCAGGAGGACCTGGGTTCAAGTCTGGCCTCAGACAAGTCACTTAACCCCAACTGCCCTTGTGAAAAGAATGGGAAAAAAAAAACAATAAAGCAGCACCTTTGAAGCAATATGAAAATTTAAGTGTGAATTTCAAAATCACTAATCCAGTAGTGTACATCCAGGTAAATAAAGGTCTAGTTCTCAATAGACCAAAAATGTGGAAAATAATAGCATCTTTACTTGGAAGAAGCAGTAACAAGGACAAGATTCTACCTGCAAAAAGCCAAACAGGGATTTGTTAAATATTGCATTTATAATACAAAGAAACAAAAAGCTATAGTTGTAAAAATAAATTTTCAACAAGAACATACAAATGAAAACCACCTACTCCTATCACTTCTCCTAAGCACATGAGTAACATAGACATTGCAGAACTACTTACAGAAGACATTTGTTCCTTGAGGGTCTTACTTGCTACTTTTCTAGTTCTGTTTACAAAACAGTTCTCCTTAATATGCACTCTGCAGTGCAGCTCCACTGACCTTGAGGTTCCTCACACAAGGGATTCCATCTCTCAGCTGTGAAATTTTGCATGGGCTATTGCTATTCAACCCCCCCCCCCCCCCATGTATATCCTTTTCCTTACCTCAGCCTCACAGAATCTTTTATTTCCTTCAAGACTCAGCTCAAGTCCTACCTTCTAAATGAAACCTTCCCTGCTAACACTCTTCCCTATAGTAATTTGAATTTATTGATTACCCATTTATATCTGCATATTTTCTCCCCTAGGGAAACTCCTGAGGAACAAAAACTATACCATTTTTGTCTTGGTACCCTCAGGAACTAAACAGTCAGCCAGTTAACAAACATTTATTAAGGACTATGTATTGCTCCAGGAACTGTTTAAAACGGTAAAAACATGGTCCCTCTTCTCATGGAACTCATATTCTAATGGGGGAGACTGCATGTAAACAGAAGATACAGTATATAACGTAAATGGAAGTAATCTCAGAGGGAAGAGCAGAAAGTGTCAAACAGAAAAGGTCTCTTGCAGAATGCAGAATCTGAGTTGAGTCTTAAAGGAAGCTAGAGATGCCAGGAGGCAGAGGGGAGAAGAGAGAACTTTTCATTCTGGGCATGAAATGAAAAGGCAGGGTTTCAGAAGATAAGACTGTCTTGTATGAAGAATAGCAGTAAGGTCAGTGTTGCTGAAATTCAGAATATACAGTGCTTGGAATAGTAAAAGTTTAATAAATACTTATTGATTACAAAATGTGTGGAAACTTAGCTAATTTTTTTTACACATATGACATTGTGGAAACCTAGCTAAAAATATAAATGTTATCATTAACACCACAGACTGGTGGTATTAAATCTAGATATCCTCCTAATCAAACCAATGCTTTAACTCATTGGTCAGTAAAAGAAAAGGTCACTTAAAACCTAAATAGATATGGCCAAATTTAGAGGAAAAAAATTTTTCTTTAAGTTGATAAGTTGATAAGATGATAAACTAGAAGAAAATAAATGATAACTGTATAAATGAACAAGTCCACACAGCCAGCAAGTGTCAGAGATCTATCTGAACTCAAGGCTTCTTGGCCCCAAGCCAGTGATCAACCCACTGCACTACCCAGTTGCCTCTAGACTACTGACTTGTTAAGCAAAAACCAAAATCAATACCAAATTACAAAGGTATCACAAATGATTTTGGTAATTGCCTGATTCCTCCCCCCGACAAAATAAGTTCTAACACTTTTATATTTATACAACAGTCATTTCTGGGGGAAAAGAAATGAACCCAAATTATCATGCTCATTCTTCTGGACTGAACAATGCTCTATGTAACCAAAAAAACCAAACCAAAACAAAACAAAAAAACAACATTCAACACAGTGACCACATTTGACAATGCATACAATATTCTTCTTCAGTAGTCCCCTACATTTCTGGCATCAGACATGCTTCACTTTTGTTCTAGGATCTTCACTGTTTTTCAGTTTCTTAGAGTACTACTAATGTTTGGTGATCTTTTTAATTTACATTTCACATATTGTTCTTTTGGTTCTGTTTATTTCAATATTTCTCTCTCTCTCTCTTTTTTTTTAAAGCAATTGGGGTTTAGTAACTTGCTCAAGGTTACACGGCCAGTCATTATTTATGTCTGGGTGTTCATTTTCTGAGGCTGGATCCGATCTCGGGTCATCCCAACTCCGAGGCCGGCGCTCTTACTCACTGTGCCACCTAGCCACCCCTCAATATTTCTCTTTCTACTGCACAATGATAGTCAATTACATTCAAACACCACAAGTTTTTCAGCCAGCCTCCATCCCCAACTGAGAGGCATCTGTTCCGCTTCCAGTTCTTTACAGAGAATCCTGATGTGGATATTTTGGTAGATGCTGGATCTCTGTCTGGGGTATAGGAATAGTAGCTGAGATCACTGGATCACATGAATGAATGGTTTAGGCACTTTCTTCATACAATTACAAAATTATATTCTGAATAGTTCTGTCAATCAATTCAGAGTTCCACTACAATTATCAATGTTCCTATGCACAGCCTCTCAACCACCTGACTGTTCCCATTTGTTGGTGATCTTTGCCAAGAAGTGAAACCTCAGATATTTTAACTTGCATGACTCTTACTCTTAATATATTATAATCTTAGAATATATTTTCAAATGATCATTTAGAAACTGCAATTTACCCTTTGAAAACTTACCTGCTGGCAAATGGTTCCTGGTGGATATGTATGCACATAAGATAGACAAAAAGACTGAAAATTCCCTATATTTTGTTAATTAGACTTATCAGTGCTATATGATAGACTCCTTCCCATGTACACTTGGCAATTTCTCTTATTCTATCTTCATTAATTCTATTCTAAAGTTTTTTTTTTTAATTAGGTAATTGAAATTGTCCGTTTTTTTCTTTTATGATCTCCTTTCCCCCATGTTTGGTAAGAACTCTCCCCCTAGCTATAGTTATGGAAGGTACTTCCCTCAATCTCTCCCAATTAAAAAAATTATATGACCCTTTAGATTCAGATCGAAAATCCATTTTGAGCTTACTGTGGTATATGCTATTAATATGGTTTTCTAAACTTAATTTCTACCAAACTACTTTCCAATTTTCCCAGAAGTTCTTAACAAAAAAGGATTCCTCCTAGTAATTCATATTCATGTGTTTATCAAACAGATACATTTTGATGATATTTGTTTCTTGCTTTGCTATACCATTCTACTGATGTACTTTTAAAATTTTTAACCCAAACTGAATAATTTTGATAACTCTTTTATGATAGTCTGAAATCTTATAATCCTATTATTCCTTTATCTGATTAAAATGAGCGATATTAATACTAAAAAACAGATAAAAGAACAAACATCAACACCACAGTATTTTAAAGCAGCTTGACTATTTTAAATCAATAGCAACGAGGCACCAAAAGAAGCTAGACAATGCCTCAGCCATTTGATCTCCTTGCCAAGCAGAAATTTATAAAAGACAAGATCAACAGCATTTAGAAAACAAATTTGTACTGTGAAACTTTAGAATGGGGGCAAGATCAAGAATTTACTAAGAGCCTACACACATGCAGAGAGCACTGTGCTAAACTTATGCTACAAATATTATCTCATTTGATTCCCGTAACAACTCTGTGACAAGTGCTATTATCATCCCTATTTTACAGTTAAGGAAACTGAGTTAAACAGAGGTTAAATGACTTGCCCAGGGTTAGAAAGCCAGTTTTGAGCCATGTGGGAAAGGATTTGCAATGCTGCCTCATGAAACTGCAAAAAGTAATAGTGAGAAAAACTAGTTTACAGAAGACTTTACAAAAAGATCCAACTCAGCCAAATCATCTCTAGGACATCTGAAGATGAAACTGGAAGGAGGAGCACATTCTTTTCTCCATTAATGAAAGCAGAGTTACCACATTTGGCCTCTAACATCAGAGCTCCCAATCAGCTACATGAGAAAGGGGAAAAAGATGTAAAGAAGACAAAGACAGAACAGCATCTGAACTAGACCAAGAAGGTTTAAGCTGTAGGTATCAAGAGATGGATTCTCAAAGTATCTGAAAGAAGGGAGATAAAATTATTTATCATTGTCTAAAACAGACAACTGATAAAATTTAACCCCATGTGACCTAAACACTTACTTTCTCATTTCTATGAGAATAATCTATCTATATATTGAGGGTGCTGTCAATGAAGGTTTGGATGGTGGAATGACAGGAAGCACTCCCCTCCACAAATTTCTCCAAACAGAACATAAATTCATCAGACCAAATCAAAAAAAGTCACAGTGAGTCATTTTTCCAGCCCAGCTCAGCATAGGGGGATAGACAAGGAAGTCTGTAGATACTGAGTTGGCCTCAGAGAGGCTGTGTACCAGTACAAGGAGATATGCTAGACATACACTGGGGAACTGCAACAGCAACAGGTACCAACTGGCAACTCTGTTGTCAACACCTTAGTTTTGAGTCATAGATCCAGGATGGGCAAAGGAAGGGGAACTGTTTGTAGAACTGGGCATTCTCAGGTAGGAAGGTCCTGTGCAGTTTGCTAAGAAAGTTTGTTCAGGAGGCAGCAGCAGCAAAGGTATGGCTCAGACTCCAAGCGTTGAGTAGGATCTCAGCCCAGTTCAAGGGAGCTATCCCAGACCTAAAGATAGCCTACATTCTACCACTTTGAATGAACAGAGCTTTCCAGCTGGCTACTGGGGTTGAGTCCAGCAGAATCTGCTCTAATTCAGACCCAAACCCAGGTCAGGAACTTGGAGATCTCAAACTAGAGGAGCAGCAATCATACTTTGCTCTGAATCAGACTACTTGTGAAGCACTGAAAGATTTTAAGTCCTCAGCCTGTCCCTGAGATCCTAGAATAGCGCAACACTCAAATCCCCAATAAAATAACAATAGGACCAGCCCAGACCTTTCCTCTAGAAGAGAGGCTGAGCCTAACCTTAACGTAAAGTCTAAAGTCAGAAGTAGACTACAGAAATGGATAAACAGAAAAACAATCCCACCATAATGAGCTATTATGGTGGCAGGGACACTGAAGACACAAACACAGAAGAAAACAATGTCTGCAAAACTTCTATAAGCAATGCCTCAGGAAAAAACACAACTTGGGAACAAACTCAACTACAATTATTGGAAGAGATGAAGCAAGAGTTAAAATAAGGTTTTTATAAATGGAATGAGACTGCTTGAGGAAAAAATTGGAAAAGAAATGGCATGGGCTATGGAACAAAGAATTACAGCTTGGCACCAGAGATACAAAACCTTGCCCAAATGACAAAGCCCCTGAAAATTATAATGGACCAAATTAAAGCCAATGACTTCATGAGGCAACAAAAAATATTAAAACAAAGTCAAAGGACTGAAAAAATAGAAGAAAATGTAGCATGTTTATAGTGGGGAAAAAAAACCCAAAAAAACAAAAAACACAAGCCCAACTGACCTGGAAAACAGATTGAGGAGTAACAATTTTAATTATCTAAATGCCAGGACCAAAACAAAACAAGGAAAAAACAACAAAAAGAACAACACCACATTTCAAGAAATTTTAGAAACAGGCAAAATAGAAATAAAAAGAATTCACCAGAAAGAAATCCCCAAATGGAAACTTTCCCATGAAACTTTCCTAAGGCAAAATCCAGAGCTTTCAGATCAAAGAAAAAATGCTGTAAGCTGCAAGAAAAAGAAAGAATTCAAGGACTGAGAAGCCATAGTCCAGATCACACATGATTTGGCAGCAACCACTATGAAGAAGTGGAGAACTTGGATATGATCTAGAA
Source organism: Gymnobelideus leadbeateri (assembly GCA_011680675.1). Classification (NCBI taxonomy): domain Eukaryota; kingdom Metazoa; phylum Chordata; class Mammalia; order Diprotodontia; family Petauridae; genus Gymnobelideus; species Gymnobelideus leadbeateri. The sequence continues at coordinate 854,790 of WOXC01007555.1, forward strand.
GGCAAAGTATGTGAGCTTATAATCAAGAATAACTTATCCAGCAAAACTTAGCAAAATGCTATAATAAGGGTGAAAATGGATCTTTAATGAAATAGAGGACTTCCATGCATTCCTGATAAAAAGACCAGAGCTGTGGAACAACTCTGAAATAGAAACATTGGTGCAAAGAGAAACATAGAAAGGCAAATACAGGTGAACAATCATAAAAAAACCACATCAAAGATAAATCGCTTACAAATATGGGGAAATGATACATGTGTCATCTCTGATTGCTAACATCATCAGAGTACATAGAAGGAATCCAATCAGACAAGGCCCAAGAATGATTTTTTTCTTGGTTGCCTTTTTTTTTTTGGGAGGGCAATTGGGGTTAAGTGACTTGCCCAAGGTCACATGGCTAGTTAGTCTGGGGCTGGATTTGAACTCATGTCCTCCTGACTTCAGGGCCGTCGCTCTATTCACTGCAACACCCCCCCCCACCCCACCCCCTGCCCCAAAATGGTTTTATTATGTCTCGATGGTCTTAGTAAAAGCATGAAGAGGGGAAAAGGAATACATGACTAGGGGCAGGGGAGTGGGGAGATGAAAGAAAAAGAATTAGGGAAAAAAAAATTTAAAAATGAGGACGTACAAATTGACATCTATAGAATCAAGAAGAAGGGGGCGGAGCCAAGATGCCGGAGTAGAAACAGCTCCTCCAAGCCACTCTGCCCCCAGATTCCCCCCCAAACTATGTAAAAGGGGACTCTGAACAACTTCTGGAGCCCCAGCACCCACAGAACGACACAGAGAAGCTAACCTCCCGCTGAGGACAGCCCGGCAGCCCTGCAGGAAGGACCAGCGCAGCGGTCTGGGAGCCAGCAGCACGCAACGCGCAGAGCGCAGGAAGCGGAGCCGAGCAGAACCCAGGTCCGCGTGAGCCGAGGTTTTAGCCCCAGGGCGGCAGGGCCAGCAGCCGGCTGGAGGAACCCCAGAACACCAGGAGCTGTGGTGACTCCAGAATTATCAACATAGACATGCCTAGGACAAAGTAAGAGGTTGGTGTCCTATGGACTTTGGGACTGGTATTTAGGGAATGCGTCGGCTCCCTCCCCTGGGGGCTAGAAGCCGCTGAGGAGACACGCCATTTTGTAGTTTTCAGAGGCAGCTCCTGCTCCCAGCCTCCAAATCGTAGGGAGATCCAGCGATCAGTCTTGGGGGATAATCGCTCTTGCTTTAACCTCCCTGGATCTGGATTGTGATCTAGGGTGGAAGTCGTGGGTGGGTTTACAGCTTGCCAGAAACGGAAGTTGCCCCCCACACGTTCGGGACGAAAATTCCTCTATCTGGCCTTAAAGCCATAGTGTGGCAACAAGCCCAAAAGTCAAGCAATTAAGTGGCAACATGCCAAGGCAAAGGAAACAGAAAAATGCAACCCTAGACTCCTATTTTGGGGGCATAGAGCGGGAAAAGGACTGTGAGGTCAGAAGTCCTGCTCCAAAAGCCCCAGGGGAAAACATGAGCGGGTTGCAGGCCATAGAGGACCTTAAGAAGGACTTTAAAAATCAAATAAGAGAAGTGGAGGAAAAATTGGAAAGAGAAATGAGAAGGATGCAGGAAAAGTATGAAATGAGGGTCAACAGCCTGACTGAGGAAAACAACACCTTAAAAAATAGACTAGCTCAAATGGCAAAGGAGGCCCAAAAGGGCAATGAGGAGAAGAATGCCTTAAAAAGTCGAATTTGCCAGATGGAAAAAGAATCTCAAAAGTTCACTGAGGAGATTCATTCCTTCAGAGTTAGACTGGAGCAAATGGAAGCTAGTGACTTTATGAGAAATCAAGATGCTGTTAAGCAGATCCAAACAAATGAAAGATTAGAAGGCAATGTGAAATATCTCATGGGAAAAACCACTGACCTGGAAAATAGATCCAGGAGAGACAATTTAAAAATTATTGGACTACCTGAAAGCCATGATCAAAGAAAGAACCTAGAAATCACCCTTCAAGAAATTCTCAAGGAAAACTGCCCTGATGTTTTAGATCCAGAGGGCAAAATAGAGGTTGAAAGAATCCACCGATCACCTCCTGAAAAAGATCCCCCCCCCAAAAAAAAAGAATCAAGAAGAAGGGAATGGGAGAGAAATGGTTGACACTTGAACTTCACTCTTATCTGAACTGGTCAAAATAAGGAAAACACACACAGGGCTGGGTACAAAAATATTTTCATTCAACATAAGAAATAGGGAAAGGAGAGAAAAGAGGAAGAAGAATTAGAGGGAGGGTAGAATTCTAATAAAAATAAATTCTAAGGCTATATAAAAATATTTATAATTCTTTTTGAGGAGGCAAAGAATGGGAATCTAAGAGAGTGCCCATAAACTGATGAACGGATAAATATATTATAGAAATGTAATGGAAAACTACTGCGCTGTTCTCTTTAACAGCATAATGTCCAAAGAGGATTCCAGAGAACTAATGATAAAAAACATGTTATTCATGTTTGAAGAGTTTGTATTTCAACCCAGTTTAATCAATGTATAAATAATATTAAATATAGATGATTAAAAGCATACTCTTTGTTAAAAAAAACATTCCAAATACACAAGCTTATTTCAGAAGTTTAAATACTGTTTTAAGTAGCAATTAAACATGATACTTAATTTCAAACTAGTTAAGAACAAACACTAGGCATACAATTCAATTATAAATAGAGTCACAGAATATTAAAATTGCAAGGACCCCTAGAGGTCATGGAGACCAACCTTCATTTTTAAAGCTGGAAACATAGACCTAGACAGATGAAGTAACTCAACAAAGGTCACACAGCTAGTTAGTGTGATGACTAAAACCATTAGTGGGAGAATGGGGACTAGAATTAAGTTCACTTGGAGGACAAATAAATTTCACAAAGTGCTATACATAACATGGCTTTATGTTCCTTTCAAATTAAACAGAGTATATGAATGCTTTTTAATATACACACACAGTAATTATATTTTAATACATCACTGAATTAAAGGTATAATTCTACATCCCCTTCCCTCAACTCACTGAAGTTTTATCAGATTTAGTATGTATTTTTGAGAATCCTGAAATCAAAACGTAGAAAGTTCTGTTTTACAGGGTAAATACTTCTACATTTCCATTTAAGTGATATTACTCAGTTTTATTTTACTTCTTCAGATTAATTCTGTCAGGAAACAATAGGTAAGTTTTTTTTCAAAATCAGCTTTCAAAAAATCCCTAACCACAATACAATCACTCTCCTCTACATCCTTTAGCTTTCTACAGTACAACATAAAAGTCAAAGAAGAGAATAATGTAGTCAGCATTTTTACTGGCCACAAAAATACCACTTGCCTACCTATGTGTTCCAGAGCTCCATAATATCAGGGTTTATGAAAACACACACACACACACCACAAACACACACACACACACACACACACAAAACCACACAACCTCTCCATCTGGACTCAAAGTGGGAAGTGACTCATATCTTGACAGGAAAATGTGAAAAACAGATGGATATTATTCAGCTGTTTTCAAAGAAAAAAGGCTTTCATCCTGCAGGACTTAAATGTTTGTGAGACCTTTTCAAAATCTTCAGACCAATCTGCAGTGTGCTTTGTATTAGAGCTCAATAAAACGGCATAGTTTAATCTACAGTCAGCTGCTTCTTTTGTCTTTTTATTGCTGAAACAGATTTGTACTAAATTTTTAAGAAGGGCTTTGTATCAAGCACAGTACGGTTCTTTCCTGGCATTATTATCAAGCCTTGAAATGGGCATGTCACTATGTCGGCAAAGTTACCTTTCTCTGTCAGTAGCAGAAATTTTAAACTGTGATACAGTTGCAAGAAAATGCATGACACCATTCTGAAGTCTGCTTCAACAGAAATGCAGCTCGTTATTCCCCCAGATTAAGAGAATCCCTATATTCTATTTACTTCTCAGTTTGGTGACTGAGATCGAAGATGTGGGTCAACTCCAAACTTCACCTTCACACTCTTTTCATTAGGAACAGTGAGTCTGAGATTGGATGCTAATATATTATCAAAGAACACTGCTGTTAGAGATGACAGGATGGCATCATGAAGAAAGATCAAGAAAAAGGAATGGAATTACAGTAAGTGCTGTATCAGTCAGCAGAATCTGGCAATGAGAAAATAAAAACATCTGCAGCTAGTAGGCCAGAATTTTTGGGAGAAAGGAAACTTAAAATCATCAAGCAAAAGCCCTTTCTTCTTTTCCCTTTTCTAGCTATTATTCTTTTCCTATACAAAACGTGTAATAGAAATTTCCAAATATTTATCTCTATGTATTTCAGAGGGTCTAAAAGTCAGTGTTGGCTTCAATAAAATCTATTATCTGCAATGTTGCTTCCTCACTTTTTGTAACTGAATCAATACACAATAAAATAAACACAGTTGTATTCCTGAGAGTAGAAGGAAAGGAGGCTGGAAGTGAAGGGGGTAGGAGAGACTCAGTAAAAAGAAACTAGAGCAGAGAACAATTCCAATGCTAAGTGCTGATATCAACAAGGTATGACTTTGGGAAAATTAAAATCTGTTGTTCTAATCTGGTCTTGCAAAGATAGGAAGGTGTAATATGAAAACATTCAGAGAACTATTTTTTCAAAGTATAAAGTGGCATGCAAATTCTGAGTACTATTATTATTTTTAGTTCCATATCACTGGAACAGAAGTGAATAATAAGCCCTATTACACTCCACATTTATGTAGCGCTTTTGTGTTTATGTGGAATAAGGTCAACATCATTATCCTCATTTTACAAATCAATAAACTGAAGCTTAGGCTTAAACCAAGATCTTTTGATTCTTAAATCTTGTGTTTTTTCCCCTAGACCAAAATAAATGGGGTGAGAATGGTGGTGGAAGGGACCCTACTATTATGGTCACAACCATAGACAAAGTATTAGACTCAACTAATCTGCAAACCCAAGTATTTTATCTTTGATTTTGAAGGTGATTTCTTTTTTTGCTTTTTTTTTTGGAGGGCAATTGGGGTTAAGTAACTTGCCCAAGGTCACACAGCTAGGCTCTTGCCTGTGTCTGTTAAGTGTCTGAGGCCGGATCTGAACTCAGGTCCTTCTGACTCCAGGGCCGACGCTCTACTCACTGCGCCACCTAGCTGCCCCCTTGAAGGTGATTTCTCTTAACACTTTTCACTAAAAAAATTTTTAAGGGGATGTGGTTGGACATGCTTCTTCACTATTGTTTGGGTTGTTAAAGATGTAACAAGAATTAGCAACTCACAAATACCACAACCTAAAATTAGTTCCAGGTGGTGAACAACAGCAATAGGCATCATCTCCTCTATTTGGATGTGTGGCTGATCCTGGAAATTTCTTGCATGACATTAAGCAGGGTATGTGAAAACTTCACTCCTGTCCTAAGATCCCATTCTCAACTATGGAATTCTGCTTCAGAAAGATAAATGGAATCATCTTTCCCCAGAAAGCCACCTCTTCAATACATGTATTTTTAAAAATTATATTATGTGCAATATTTCACCCCTATGGATCCCCTATGTCTTCAAAGGAGTGGGAATTAGTGCAATGGCATGAAGTGTCTTTTGGTTTCTGTTCTTTGAGACCAATACTATTCTTATATTTTTGCATTCATTTTCAATTATTTCATTGTCGTCCTTTCCATTTACTTTATAGTCACTGGTTATATGGTTTCAAAACTCTGCTTGCTTCACTCTGCATCAGATCATGTAAGATTTCATGTGATTCTCTGTACTGTATGTGCATCATTTCTTAAGGAAAAATAATATTCCATTACATTTATATACCACAAGTTAGCCATTCCTCAATCAATAAGCATGCGCATTGTTTCCAGTTCTTTGCTCCCACAGAAAAGCTTCTGATAAATACTTTGCTGTATTCAAAGTCTCTTTCTTTCCTTATGTATGTCTTGCAGTGGTGTCTCTGGGTCGAAGGGGATAAACATCAAATGGATATTTCTAAAAAATATATAATATCCTCCTTTAGGACCAACTGGGCTCTGCTGGTCATAGTTGACTTCCTGTGGCTGAAAGGTTACCCATTACTGTTCTCTGTTACAAGCTTTTAAAAACAAAAGATATATTTAAACTGTGTATAATTTGAAGAAAATAAAATACTGATTTTATGAGGTTTTTCACTTTTTTTAGGAAGAAAGTTGATTTTTTTTTTTTAAAGCAATTGGGGTTAAGTAACTTGCTCAAGGTTACACGGCTAGTCATTATTTATGCGTGGGTGCTCATTTTCTGAGGTCGGATCTGATCTCGGGTCATCCCAACTCCGAGGCCGGTGCTCTTACTCACTGCGCCACCTAGCCGCCCTGAAAGTTGATTTTTTTAGGCATTGTTCAATTAATACTAGGTTTCATAGTAAATAATAAACTGTACAGTTAAATTGACTTTGATCTAATCACAGACGTGTTTTGTTAAAAGTTGTTCTAAATGCGGGGGAGGAGATGGAAGGGGAGAAAATTTGAAACTCAAGGGATTACGGAACTGAATCTTGTAAACTAAAAGTAAACAAACAAATTAATAAAGACCAAAAAAAAGTTGTTCTAAATGAGATTTTTTTCCTTTTTCTGACATAGAGAAAGGGAGAGACAGAGAAAGAAACTATCATTCTTCCTTAAAGGTTGACCTGGATGAGTACTTTAAATGTGAGAAATAAATCACAAGTAGTATGAATCCTTTTTCAAAATTACTGAGTACAAAGGAAAGTCACAAAAAGCAAACTTTTAAGTACAAAGTTATGGAGGTTTTAAAAAAGACTCAGAATCTTCTCTGAAATACCATTTGAAATAGGCTTCAAGGACTTTAGCAATGGGTTTAACACGAATAAAGTGTGCAGTATTCCAAATACTGCATACTACACTGTAGCCTATAAAATTAGACTTTCTTATTTTTTAAAGTATATTATTAGATTAGAATCCATATTCAATCAAATGAAAGTACAAAACTCATTCCAAAACCAACACAAATAATTTTTAGGTTGACATTTTGAATTATCAGCTACACTACTCCTGTCCAATACTGTAATTAAGAAATGACTGTAAATGGAATCATCTAGCATTACATTTTTTAAAAGAGAAAAAAACGTCTACTAGCCTACATCTCTTCTCCCTTTCCTAAACTCCTTGAGAAAAAGCCTACAATCTGTGCTTTCACTTCCTCTCTACCCAGGAACTTTTGACCTCATCATTCAACTGAAACTTCTCTCTCCAAGATAACCAGCGATCCTATAATTGCCAAATCTCTCCAAGACAACCAGTGATCCTTTAATTGCCAAATCGATTGGCCTTTTTTTCCTTAGTCTGAGTCTCTTATATCTCTCTGCAACATTTGACACTGTCAATAATCTTTTCCTTTTATATACTCTCTTTTGGTTTTCATGACACTGTGCATTCCTGGTTCACGCTAATGACTCCCAGACCTAAACACTGAGCCTTAATCTCTGTTAAGATATAGTCCCCACATCCCCACTTTCTTCTTGGACATCTGGACCCAGATGTTCTTGTTAGGCATCTCAAACTAAGCATGCCCAAAACAGAGCTCATCATCTTTTTTTCTCTAAGCCTTCCTCCCTTCTGAACTTCCTTACTGCACTATGGAACATTTCAGAGCACCATCATCCTGTCTTTCACTAGGCTCACAATCTCTGTGTCATTTTTGACCCTATATACCCAATCTATTGCTAAATCTTGTTTTCTACCTTCCTCCTGGATCACTGTACTGTGGCAGAGGGGCCTTCATAGCTCAAAGAAACCAGGAGCTATACCATAGACAGACAGATCATACTAGGGAGTTATGACAAAAGGTGATCCACTGAAGGAAAATGGCAAACCACTCCAGTATCTGTGCCAAGAAAAACCCATGGACAGTATTTATTTTATTTATTATTTATTTTTTGCTTTTTGGAGGGCAATTGGGGTTAAGTGACTTGCCAGAGGTCACACAGCTAGGTTTTTGTTTGTGTGTGCATTAAGTGTCTGAGGCCGGATCTGAACTTAGGTCCTTCTGACTCCAGGGCTGACGCTCTACTCACTGCGCCACCTAACCACCCTTAATGGACAGTACTTAAATGGTAATAGATAGGACATTGGAAGATTAGCTCCTGAGGTCAAAAGGTGTCTAATATGTTACTGGAGAAGGACAGAGTACAACTACAAGTGGCTCTAGAAAGCATTAAGTGGCTGGGCCAAAGCTGAAATAAGTTCAGCTGTGGATCTTTCTGGTGACAAGAAGACAGTTAGCTGCTATAAAGATCAATATTGCATAGAAACCTAGAATCTAAACTCTATGGATCAAGGTAAGTTGAATGTGGTCAAACAGGAGATGTAAAGTTTAAACATCACAATCTTAGGTATTAGTGAACTTAAATGGATGGGAATGGGTGAATTTAATTCAGGTAATCACTACATAGACTACTGTGGGCAAGAAACCCTTAGAAGAAATGGGGTAGCCCTCATAGTCAATAAGAGGGTGAGAAAAACATACTGGGGGTATAATTTCAAAAATGACAGAATGACAGGTGTTCAAAGTCATCACAGTAACACAAGTCTATGCTCTGAAAGCCTAAGTTGGTCATTTCTGACCTATGACATCATCTACAAATAATACCAAAAAAACAATAACATTCATCATAAGGGATAGGAATGCTAAAGTCCCTTTTGGACTTGCTAAAGTCCAAACTGGAAGAACTGGAAGAATAAGCAAGTGTGGCTTTGAAGTACAAAATGAAGCAGAGTGGAGACTAAAGATAACTCTGGTCATAGCAAATTCTTTTTCAACAACCCCAAAGAACACATGGACATCACCTGATGATCAATATTAAAATCAGATTGATTATATACTTTGCAGTCAAAAGTGGAGAAGTTCTACAGAGTCAGTTAAAACAAGACCTAGAGCTATGGCTCAGATCATTAACTTTGTATCGCAAAATTTAGACTTAAAATTCAAAAAAGTATGGAAAACCATCAGACCATATAGGTATGACCTAAATAACATCCCTTATGAATATAAAGTAGAGGTGATGAATAGATTTATGGGATTAGAGCTGATTAGAGTGCCTGAAGCACTATGGACAATTTCACAATACTGTACAAAAACTGTGGTGGTTGTTCTTTGTCCTTTGTTCTCAAGGAAGACCATGGCATTAAGAAGGTGATGCCATGACTTGCAAGTGAATTGGATTTTAGGGCTGTGAAAAGTCAGCAGCCTCACTTTCTCCTCCAGAGCCATCTGGGTCCAGTTGAATGATATAAATCAGGAGAACTGGAGATGGCCCTAAGTGTACAGGGGGCAGCAACAAAAAACATCCCAAAGAAAGAAAGCAAAATGACTATTTGATGAGGCTTTACAAGTAGCTGAGGAAATAAGGAAAGTGAAAGGGAAAGGAGAAAAGGAAAAAGATATACTCAACTGAAGGCAGAATTCCAGAAACTAGCAAGGAGAGATAAACTTTCTTAAATAAGCAAGGCAAAGAAATAGCAGAAAATAGAACAGGAAAGACAAAAGGTCTCTTCAAGAAAATTAGAGCTATCAAGTGAAACTTTCATGCAAAAATGGGCATGATAAAAGACAAAAATGATAGGGACTTAAATAAAAGAGATTAAGTGCTACACTCAATAATCCAGAAAATGTGGAAAACTCAATAGGAGTTACTGGATTGGAAAATATCAGTTTGCATTCCAATCCTAAAGAAGGGCAATGCCAAAGAATGTTCAAATTACTGAACGACTGCACCCATTTATTTCACAAGCCAGCAAGGTTTTGCTTAAGATTCTACAAGCTAGGCTTCAGCAATATGTGAACCATGGAAACCAAAAGAGCAAGCTGGTTTCTTAAGAGACAGAGGAACTAGAGACCAAATTGCCAACATTTGCTGGATTATGGAGAAAGTCAAGGAGTTCCAGGAAAGTTCCTACTTCTGTTTCATTAACTACACTAAAGCTTTTAACTGTGGTGGATCACAACAAAATATGCTAAGTCCTCAAAAAGATGGGAGTACTAGATCATCTTACTTGTCTCCTGAGGAACCTCTATGTGGGCCAAGAAGCAAACAGAACCAAACACAGAACAACTGATTAAGATTGGAAAAGGATTATGACAAGGCTGCATATTGTCACCTTATTTAACTTATATGCAGAGTATACCATGGAAAATGCCAGTCTGGATGAATTGAGAATTATTAGCAATCTTGGATATGCAGACACCACCACTCTGATGACAGAAAGTAAAGAAGAATTAAGAGGATGAAAGAGTATAAAAGTTGGCTTGAAGCTTAACATTAGAAAAACCTAAGATAATGACATCTGGTCTCATCACTTCCTGGTAAAGAGAGAAGAATTGGAAAGTGTCAGATTTCATATCCTTGGGCCCAAAGATCACTGCAGATGGTGATTGCAGCCACGAAATTAAAAGATGTTTGCGCCTTGGAAGGAAAGTTATGGCAAATCTGGACAGTATACTAAAAAGTAGAGACATCACTTTACTGACAAAGGTCTGTATAGTCATTGTCAAAAGTTATGGTTTTTCCAGTAGCACTGTACAGCTGTGAGAGCTGGACTATAAAGAAAGCTGAGTGCTATAGAATCAATGCTTTTGAAATTGTGCTACTGGAGAAGACTTTTAAGAATCCCTTGAACAGCAAGGAGATCAAATCAGTCAATACTTAAAGAATTAATTCAAATTATTCACTGAGAGGTCAAATATTGAAGCTGAAGCTTTAATACTCTGGCTACATAATGAAAACACAAGACTCACTGGAGAGGACCTTGATTTTGGGAAAGACTTGAAGGTAAAAGGAGACAGGGATGACAGGATGAGATGGACAGATAGCATCATGGAAGCAACTAACATGAGCTTGGATAGACTTCGGGAGAAAATGGAAAATGGAAAAGTTTGGTGTGCTATGGTCCATGGGGTTGCAAATAGTTGGACACCACTGAACACAACCTCCCTAACATCTCTTATACACAATCTCTTCTTTCTACTCATACACCCACAGTCTTAGTTTAGCTCAAGCCCCTATCACCTCTCTTGCATGGACTATTGCAATGGCTTTCTAACTGATCTCCCTGCCTCAAGCTTCTTCTAACTCTAATCTATTGTCCACTCAGTTGTTACAGGGACTTTTCTAAGGCATAGATTTGATCGTGTCACCCTCCTAATCAATGACCTCATTATTATCTCTAGGATCAAGAATAAAGTCCTCTGACATTTAAATTTCCTGATACCATAGTCCTCCCTACCTTTCCATTCTTCTTAAACCTTACACTTCCTTCCATGTACTTTATAATACTGCTACAAGGGCCTACTTGCAATTCCTCAAAACAATACTCTCTGTCCCCTTACTCCCATACCTCTTGTTTTTTTTTTTTTAAGACCTCCTTCAAGATTTATGCAGGAGACATTTCCTGGTCCTCCTAGTTGATAATGCCTCCCCCCCCCCCAGATTACTATCATCTACTCTGTGTTTATCTTGTATATACCTAGCTATTTACACACTGTCTCCCCTATTACAATATGAGAAGTATAAATGCATAATAAATGACTGACTGATATGTGTACTAACTCAATTATGTTGGCTAGCAAGAAACTAAGCCAGAACTTTAGTCAGAGCACCCTTAGCTTCTTTAAACTTTAACTAAAATGAGATTTAAAGAAAACATTCTTTGTCCATAATTATTTTGAATATGTAATTCTGATAATTCTAGAAAAATAAATCTCTAAATTCTGATTGCAAATAAGGTGTTAAGTTTCCAATTTTTCTTTGCTTTAAGTTTATGCATTTCAGTACCTACTTTGTAGTCCATAAATTAATTCTATCAACCATAATATACCCAATGTGGTTCTGAATATAGACATTTTAGTTCCAGTTCCTTTATTTGATATCTATGTAACTACAAGTAAAATGCAAATTGCAATTTAACTCCTCACCTCTGAGACTAAGTTTCCTCATCTGTTGATTTGCCTATAATTCTTCTAAATAAGTTTCTCTGGAAACACCCCAAAATTTCTATTTCTAAACCCCCAAATCCAGTACACTTAACAAAGAGAAAGAAATTAACACTTATTAAGTGACTACTGTGTGCCAGGCACTGTGCTGAGCCCTTTACAAATATTATCTGATTTGATCCTCACAATATCCATGTGAGGTAAGTCCTATTTATTATCCCCATTTCAGAGTTAAGAAATTGAGGCAGGCAAAGGTTAAGTGACTTGCCCAGGTTTACACAGCTAAGTGTCTTAGGTCAGATTTCAACGTGGGTCTTCCTGATTCTAGCACTCTATCCACTTGTCACCTAGGTGCCTCTACAAAGAACAATAAAATTCATAGGATGAAAAAGCACTTATTAAAGTGCTAGGGATACAAAATACAAAAGAAAGATAAGAAAAGGCAAAGTTTACCTGCTTGTATCTCATAAATGTCACGTTCAAGTAAATTCTGTTCTCTGATTTCCATTATAATCATGAATGAGTAATGTTCCATGTCCATTAAATGCATAAGCAATCTGCCAAATTTTGATTAACCATCTAGCTAACGTTAGGAAAAAGGATGGGAAAAGTTACATAATACTTTTCAGACAGCAAAAATAGACATAACATAACTTCCATCCTAGGTCCCAAATTTAATCTTTTTTTGGTTGCAACTATTACAATTTTATCTATTCTTAAAAATAATACATCAAGCCATGCAATTCAACTAAACAGTTTTAATGTTTCTTTGTGTCCAGTTTTCAACATTGTTGGAAGCATATACATTACTCTCTCAGTGTGATCACAAATAAGCAGCTTTTGGGGCCAACATGGCCTAGCTTGAAGACTATCAAGTAATGAAACACTCAAGCACCAAGATCAGAGAGCAGACTGTAAAACATCAATGCTAAGTAATCCTTATAGCTTTGAAAGAATAATTCTAATATTCTAGAATGGAAATAAAATACAACACGAAGACAATACAACCAGCCTTGAATTCATTTCAATAAAATTTTATCAGACTCTTATAATGTATAAGTGCTGGGAATAAACAGATATAAAACAGACCTTGATTTAAGGGAGAGAGACTTGGACACACATAACAATGAAACATGAGAGAGTGATAAATGCAAAAGAGTGGCCCAGACAATGCAATGAGAAAATAGAGACCACTTTCACACTAGGGGATCAGAAAAGGATTCATTTACAATATTAGGGGTTCAAATCTATTTTTCAAACAGCTTCAAAAGTGATTTTCCTTAAATACAGGTCTGGCCATGTCAGTGCCCTGCTCAATAAATTTCACTGGCTTCTTGTTGCTGCTGGTATATGATATAAGATCCTTTGTTTGGCTTTTAAAAACCTTTGCAACTTGGCCTCATCTTATCTTTCCAGCTTCACTGTATATTCTCCCCTTCCTGGACAGGAAAATCCAGGCAAACTGGCCTTCTCTCTGTTACTCCCATAGTTCTCACTTACTTCTCCCATCTCTGTGTAATGTACTAACCTTTCCCTTTGTAATGACTCTCTTCTTCATCTCTGCCTCAGAGAATCCTACCTTGTCTTTATTCCATAAAAATCACCTCCTACAAGAGAATGCAGGCTTCTTGGGAGGAAGGGATTGTTTTATGTGGCGGTTGTTGTCTCACTATTGCTTGTCATTTAATAGAGGCTTGCCAACTGATGGATCAGACCGTATTTTGAGTACTATTATCAGGTTTGGGCCTAGAGGTGGGAGTACTCATTTTTGTGAGTCAAAATCCATCCGCAGACATGTACTAGCATTGTGACCATAAGCAAATCACCTTAACCCTGTTTTCCTCAGTTTCCTCATCTGTAAAATGAGATGGAGAAGGAAATGGCAAACTATTCCATTATCTTTGCCAAGAAAACCCCAAAGGGGTCTCCAAGAGTCTGGGGGCAGCTAGATGATACAGTAAATAGAGCACTGGGCTTGGAATCAGAAGACTTGTCTTCATAAGTTCAAAGCTGACCTGAGATACTTACTAGCTGTGTGACACTGGGCAAGTCACTTCACTCTGTTTACCTCAGGCTGGAGAAGGAAATGGCAAACCACTCCAGTAGTGCTGCCAAGAAAACTCCAAATGGCATCATGAAGAGTTGGACACAACTGAAAAAAATGCCTGAATAAATCAGGTCTGTGCAATAATTTTAGAAAGACTTTATAAGCTAGACAGTGTCCAGCACGACCAAGACAACTCAAGGCCTCAAGATTATGACATATGAGAATCACTTGAAGAAAATGGAAATGTTGAATCTGTAGAAGGCTTAGGGGTTAGGTGGTAGATAGTAACTGTCTTCAAGTACTGGAAAGATTATTATTTGGAAACAGGACTGGGACAGTTCTGTTTAGCCCCAGAAGGTATAACTAGAAGCCATATGTGGCAATTTCAGCTCCACATACAGAAAAACTTCCTGACCATTAATGGTATCCATAAATGTAAAGGGCTGCCAGATGTCCTAGGAGCAGTGGGATGTCCCTCACTAGAGGCTGTCATGCAAAGACTAGTCAACAACTTGTTTGGTGTGTTATAGAGGAACTTCTTGATCAAATATAGTTTCTAATTCTTTTAACAGTAAAATTTCCTGAGCTTTGATGAGAGTTCCTACAAAGTTCCTACCTTTGATGGTAGGGCATATCACCAATGGGTAATTTCCCTCTCAAACTAAAAACTGCAGAAAAATAAGCATGTGAATTGACAACAACCAGTATGGAAATCTACTTATCTATTTATTAGGTATGATTTTGAAACAGGTGGGATAATGCCTGGACCTTTGAATTAATTGATACAGGGAACTTCTGAATAAAAAAATACCTCTGTGACAAGTCCCCTTCTCTGCAACTCACAGTCTTAAGAGAGTGGCTTTATGCACTGAGAGGTTAAGTTTCTCCGTTGGATCAAACAGTCAGTATGTTTCAGAGGTGTGCCATGGACCCAAGTTTTTCTGATTCCAAGACCAATTCTTTACCTGCTATGCTATTAAATTTCACTTTGAGAGAAAATTTAATCAAAATGACAACAACCAATTTTCAGCATCTATTAAATTTATCATTTAACAAATTAAAGATTAAAATATCTATGTTTTATGTATATTAAGTTATATTAAAGATTATTTGATATCTAAAATACACAGTCATTTCAATTGAATAAACATTCAATAAGTAGCTACTATGAACTCTATGCCAGGTGCTAGGGACCATTTATTTTTCATCTTTATAGATGAAGAGGTACAACATACTACCCTCCCCTTATAATTCTGGGGTGGTGGTGGTAATTAGAGATATTTTAAAAATATTTCAGAGTGAAAATGTATTCTTTTATCATGTTGAATGATTAACCTAAAAAATTTAAAATAACTAAAGAAATGGATAAATTGGAATCATATTCATCTTAATTGTGGAGATGACTATGCAACTAAGAGAATTATTAGGAACAAGATAGTTGTTCTTAACTATGTTTAAAAATACACAACAAAAACAGTTAATATAGCAAATAAAAACTTGGTATTTCTTAAAAATTTACAAAGGTAAGGCATAGTCTACAATGGATAAGGGATCCAAGATAAAGAAAAGGACATTCTCAAAGTAGAAAACACAAATGATTAAGTAATCACTTGGAAAAATGCTTACCCTCACAAAGAGATGCAAATTAAAACAATTCCGAATTTCCAACTTAGTCCATAAGATGGGCAAAAATGATTAAGAAAAATGAGGCTAGTGGAGTTGTGGAAAAAGAAATACACTTATTTTGGAGATCAATCTGGCACTATGAAGTAAAGGCTAGGGCAGAGCCTTTTTGCCAGAGCCCTTGACCCATGATATTAGAAATATATGCTGATACCCTTTGACCCAGCAATACCACTCCTAAGGCTATATCCCAAAGAGATCAGAGAAGTAGGAGGAAGACCCATATGTACAAAAATATTTATAGCAGCTCTTTTTGTGGTGGCAAAGAATTGGAAATCAAGAGGATGTCCATCAACTGGGGAATGGCTGAACAAGTTGTGGTATATGAACGTAATGGAATACTATTGTACTATAAGAAACAGGGAGTAGACGGACTTCATAATAACCTGGAGAGACTTATATAAACTGATGCTGAGTGAGAAGAGCAGAACCAGGAGAAATCTGTATACAATCACAGACACAACGTATGTGTGAACTAACTTCATTAGACTGGGCTCCTCTCAGCAATGCAAGGTTATAAGATAACTACAAAAGACTCATGATCGAAAGAGAGATTCATATCCAGATAAAGTGATGCAGAGTCTGAATGAAGTTTGAAACAAAACTACTTGCTGTGTTTCTTTTTCTTGTTTTGTTTTGTTTCCTCTTTCCCACTGATCATCCATCAGTTAAAATCCTTCTTTACAACCTGACTAATGATTAATGTGAAGATATCTGTAGATCCTATATTTGAGTTCATGCTGCCATGATGGGGGGGAAGGATAGGGAGAGGGAAAAAATTTGAAACTCAAGGGACTGTGGAACTGAATGTTATAAATGAAAAGTAAATAAACAAATCAATTAAAAAAAGAAATATTTGCTGAATTGTTTTCAAAATCAACATAAAAAAGTTGTTTGAAGATTTTCACAGCAGAATTATTTATAATGGCACAAAACTGAAAATGGCTAGCATTTATATAGCACTTTAAATTTTGTATAGTGCTTTACAAACATCTCATCTGATTCTTACAATAACCCTGTGAAAGTAGGTGCTGTTATATTAGCTCTATTTTACAGTTAAGGAAACAAGGGCAGACAGAAGTTGAATAACTTGGTCAAGGTCCAAGTAGTATCCAAGATCAGAATTTAACAGTTGTTGGTGGTGGTGGTGGTAGTGTTCAGTCCTGTCTGACTCTTCATGAACCTGGTGACCATAGCATGTCAATATTGTCCATGGGAGTTTTTTTTTTTTTTTGGCAAAGATACTGGGGTAGTCTGTCATTTCCTTCTCCAGTAGAGTAAGGCAAACATGGGTTAAGGATCACATAGTAGTAAGGGTCTGAGGCCAGATCTGAACTCAGTAAGGAGGTCAGACAACTGGTCAGAAGGAGATTAAATGGGACCCTTTGCTAGCACTTGGAGCAGGACTCTGTTGCAGTTTGGAGTTGTAGTCTCAGAGCAAGGAGGAGCACTAGCAGGAACAGGGACCCTGAACACAGTTCTAGGGAGGAAAGAGCCATTGTGGTCACTCATAGACCTGAATACAGGCCAGGAGACCAGTGATCATATTTCTCCTTAGATTATACCACCTTAGAAGAACTTAAAATATACAGACCCCCAGAACTACCTCTGAAAACAGCATGAAAAATCTGAAGGACAGTATCCCTTCCATTACAGAAGCAGAGCCCAACTTTAATATATAAAGTTAAAATCAAGAAATAGGCTGGGAAAATGAGCAAGCAAAAAAGAACCTGCCCACGAAAAGTTACTATGGTGACAGGAAAGATCAAAACACAAATTCAAAAAAAACAACAATATCAAAACAGCTATCTCAAAAGCCTCAAAAAAAAAGTGAATTGGTCTCAGACCCAAAAAAAGAGTTTCTAGAAGTGTTCAAAAAAGATTTTAATGTTCAAGTAAGACAGGCAGAGGAAAAACTGATAAGAGAAATGGGAGTAATGAAAGAAAATCATGAAAAAAAGTCAATAGCTTGGTAAAGGAGGCACAAACACACAAAAAAAGAATTAACACCTTAAAAAACAAAATAGACCAAATGATAAAAGAGGCCAAAAATCCACCAAAGAGAAGAACTTCTTAAAAAGCAAAATTGGTCAAATGGAAAAGGAGATACAAAAGCTCACTCACCAGGAATGCCAGACCCAGTTGTGCTGTGAAGAGCAACAGGGGTGAGAAGGAACCAGCACATGCTGGGCAAGTGCAGAAAGCCCCTGGCTGTGGGCACTTACAGGAAGCTAGAAGTTTGGCTTTGGTTTCAGGCTAAAGGGAAGAATTGAAGATCTGGGGCAAGAGGCACCATTTCCTATACCCCAGGGCAAGAGGTGATTATGAATAATTAGGATATTACCACAAAAAAAAAGAATACATAAGCAAAGGAGAAAGAATCCACAGAAACCTATTATGGGAAGAGAAATGACCAGGGTTTGTCTTCAGAGAAGGATATTGAAGTAAAGAAACCCCCAAAGAGTAATGCCAAATGGATATAATATAATGTCAAATGGATAATGTCAAAAAGAATTCATAGAAGATCTTAAAAAGACTTAAAAAATCAAGTAACAGAGATGGAGGAAAAACTAAAAAAGAAAATAACAATCCAAGAAAAACAAGAAGGATATGAAAGGAAAGTTAACCAATTAGAAAAGGAGACCCAGAATCTTAAGGAAGAAAATGACACCTTGAAAATTAGAATTGGGCAAAGTGAAGCCAGTGAAATTATAAGAGATCAAGAAATGACTAAACAAAATACTAATAATAAAAAAACAGAAGACAGTGAAACATCTTATTAAGAAAAACAATAGATTTGGAGAAGAGATCAAGAAAACTTAAAAACAATTGGACTAAGTTATGATAAAAAAAAAAGAATCTTGATATAATAATGAAAGAAATAATCAAAGAAAATTGTCCTGACATATTAGAACAAGGGAGGAAAGTAGGAATAGAAAAAATCCACTGATCACCCTTAAAAGAGATCCTATGAGGAAAACTCATATGAACATCATAGTCAAATTCTGAAACCCCCAGCTCAAGGAAAAAACATCAAAAGCATCAAGATTAAAGCAATTTAAATATGATGGTACCACAATTAGAATTACACAAGACCTAGCAGCAAAGACATTAAAGGACAGTAGGTCATGGAACACAACATATCGAAGAGCAAAAGAACTGGGGCTCCAGCCAAAATTATCATATCCTGCAAAGTTAAATATTATCCTGAATGAAAAAAATGTACATTTGATAAACTCTCAGACTTTCAAGACTTTGTTTAAAAAAATCCTGAACTTAATAGAAGATTCAACAAGAACCAAGAGAAATATAAGGCATATATAACAAAGACCAAATATAAGGGACCCAATAAGGACAGACTGTTTACTTTTTATATATGTAAAATGTAATGGATGTCTAAGATTCTTATCAATAATTTGGTGTAAGAAAGACTGGGGTAAACCTGAGAATGATATGAATTTAAAAAGTAAAACCATTTTGGAACAGCTTATAAGAGTAATTATTTGAGGTGCAAAAGGAAGAATTGATACAGAGAAATTAGCTGGGGGAGGGCTGGTAGTTCTGATAACCTACTTTCATCAGAAATGGGTTTAAGATGGAACAAATATATATATTTAGAAGAGAATAAAAATCTTCTAAATTCAGAAGAAATAAACAGCAGGGGTATAGGGAGGTAGGAGAGGACAAGGGAGGGATCTTTAGAGGGGAGAGTGAGGGAATAGGTTAAATAGGGGCATAGAGGGGGTGATTAAATTTATGGGAATGGGAGGATAGGGGAGGGATCCTTGAAGGGGGGTAGGTAAGTCATAGGAAGGCAAGGTAGTGGGGCAGAAGTAAAGTAGAGGAAGGAGAAGGGATAGGAAACAAGAGATATAATCATACATAAAAATACAGATCAGGAGTAGAATAGGTTTGGGAAAGTATACGTCTATATATGTATATGTGTATGTATATAGCTATAGAGAAACATATCTAAACTTTATTGTAGCCTTCTGGGGGGAGGGTGGGAAGAGGGGAAAAAAGAGCAAAAGTTAAAAAGTACACAGCAGAGAACAAAAGAAAACTCGAAAGGAAGCAAAGAAAAGATAGACAATTCTCAACACAAGTATTATTTATCATATAGGCTTTCTTGAAATGAAAATCTATTGTTACATAAAAACAATAAAATTGAGCAAGTAGAACCTAAGCGATTCCATGAGACATCAGGAAAAAATAAGCAAAATAAAAAGACTAAAAGCAGAAGACAATGAAATATTTCTATCTTATTAGAAAAATGACCTGGAAAATAGATCCAGGAGAGATAATTTATGAATTATTGGACTACCTGAAAGCCATGATCAAAAAAGGAGCCTAGTCATGATCTTTCAAGAAATTATCAAGGAAAACCTGCCCTGATAATTCTAGAACCACAGGGTAAAACAGAAATGGAAAGAATCTACCAATCACCTCCTGAAAGAGACCCCAAAATGAAAACTCCCAGGAATATTATGGCCAAATTTCAGACCTCCCAGGTCAAGGAGAAACCCTGAAAGAAACTATTCAAATATCATGGACCCATACAGTTAAGATAGCACAAGATTTAGTAGCTTCTACATTAAAGGATTAGAAGGTTTGGAATACGATATTCCAAGGGAAGAGAAGTCACATAACTTGCTGAGGGTCACAGAGCTAGTAATCTCTGGGAGGTCCAGGTGACCTCCAGGGAAAAAGAAACTAGGATTATAATCAAGAATCACCTTCCCAGCAAAACTGAGTTTAGTACTTCAGGGAGAAAAATGGATATTTAATGAAATACAGTACTTTTAAGCATTCCTGATGAAAAGACCAGAGCTGAATAGAAAATCTGACTTTCAAATATAAGACTCAAGAGAAGCATAAAAAAGTAAATAGGAAAGAGAAATCATATGGGTCTCAATAAAATTAACTGTTTATAGTTCTATATGGGAAGATGGTTTTTGTATCTCTTAAGAGCTTTATCATTATGAGGGCAGTTAGAAGAAGTACACATAGACAGAGGGCAAGAATGTGAGTTGACTATGATGGAATGATGCCCAAACAAATAAAGTTAAGGGGTGAGAAAGAGGATACACTGGGAGAAGGAGGAAGTGAGCGGTAGAATGAGGCAAATTAAAACAGAAGTAGATAGCAGAGGGGATTACATGACTTAGGCATAACGGGTGATACAATAGGTAAATCAGGGGAGCATGGACCTGTCAGATCTATGCATAAGGGAAGAATTCATGACTAAACAAAAGAAAGTGAGCACTGTGGGATGTAAAATGGAAATTTTTGATTACATTAAATTAAAAGGGTTGTGCACAAATAAAACCAAAGCATTCAAGATCAGAAGGAAAGAAGAAAACTAGGGAAAATATTTTACTGCATGTTTCTGTGATAAAGTTCATTTCTCAAAAACATAGAGAACAGTGTCAAATTTATAAGAATATAAGTCATTCCCCAACTGATAAATGGTCAAAGGATATAAGCAGGGAGTTTTCAGAGGAAGCAATCAAAGCCATCTAAATTCATTATGAAAAAAAAAAGTTATAATTTCCCCCCACTTTTTAATTGAGTTGTAAACTAATCCAACCATTGGCAATTTGAAAGTATACCCAAAGAGTTATAAAATTTGACCATACCCTTTGACCCAGAAATACCATTACTAAATCTGTATTCCAGAGAGATTAAAACAACAATAAAAAAGGAAAAATATTTATAGCAGCTATTTTTTTGTGGTGACAAAATATTGTACGTTAAGGGGGTACACATCAATTGGGGGCTTAACAAATTGTGATAATATGATTATGATGATGAAATACTACTGTAATCTAAGAAATGATGAGCAGGATATGCTTTGAGTAAAACCTGGTAAAGCTTACATGAACTGATGCAAAACGAAGTGAACAGAACTAAGAGATCATTGTGCATAGTAACAGCAATATTATGATGATCAACTATTAATAATTTAGCTATTCTCAGCAATACAATAATATAAGACAATTCTGAAGTATTTATGATTAAAAAAACTTTTTCTTTTTTTCTTTCATATGACTGATATAGGAATATGTTTCACTGCTTGCCTTCTCAACATAAGAGTGGGGAGAGGGAAGGAAGGAAGAATTTAGGATTAAAAAATTTAAAAATGAATGTAAAAATTGTTTTTACATGTAATTAGAAAAATACTAAAATAGATAGATTCTGGAAACTAAGCAAGCCTAGTTTTTTTTTTTTTTTTGCTGACTCAGTGGTTTATGTCCTCTTAATCATACTATGTTAACTTGCAGAGAATCTTCTTAGTTATCAGTCGGGTATATGCCTATAATACTAACATAGGTATATAGTTTATTAAAAAAAAAACCAACCATTTCCCCAGTTGAATTAATGACCTATGATAGTTTTGGGGTGTTTTTTTTTTTTTGCTTTTTGGAGGGGGGAAGGTAGGGCAATTTGGGTTAAGTGACATGCCCAGGGTTACACAGCTAGCTTTTTGTGTTAAGTGCTGGCGAGCAGATTTGAACGCAGGTCCTCCTGACTCCAGGGCTAGTGCTCTCTTCACTGTGTCACCGAGCCTCCCCACTATGACAGCTTTTTTTTTTTTTAAAACAATTGGGGTTAAGTAACTTGCTCAAGGTTACATGGCTAGTCATTATTTATGCGTGGGGGCTCATTTTCTGAGGCCGGATCTGATCTCGGGTCATCCCAACTCCGAGGCCGGCGCTCTTACTCACTGCGCCACCTACCCGCCCCATTTCAGAATTTTTAAAAATTAATTTGTTTATTTTTAGTTTACAAGATTCAATTCCATAGTTCCTTGAGTTTCATATTTCCCTTCCCTCCCTCCCCCCACGACAGCATACAGTCCAGTATAGGATTTGCAAATACTTTCACATTAGACATTAGTAAGGTTACAAAGGCATATTGTACTAGATGGAATGAAAAATGGTAAAGAGGAAATAAAACCAAACAATGAAAAGAAAAAGATCAAGTAGTTTGCTTCAATCAGGATTCAAACTCAGTTCTTTCTAGTTCTTTCTCTGGATGTCGCATCTTTCTCCATCACGAGTCTTTTGGGATTGATTTATATCACTGCATTGCTGAAAAGAGTCCAGTCTGTCATAGTTGGTCATCACACATATGCTGTGTCTGTGATTGTATACAAATTTCTCCTGGTTCTACTCTTCTTACTCAGCCATCAGTTTGTATAAGCCTAAGAGAACATGAGGGCATAGAGAGACTAATTTACAAGATAACTGAATGAAGGGAAGATACTAAAGGCGTAGGGAAAAAAAAAACTCAGATCTTATTAATACTGAAAAGAAGTGAGTGAAAGAATACCAGTAACTATCAATCTCTATGCCTACTCTCCTATCTATATAAAAGCTTTTTTTTTTTTAATTAAACAAATGCTTTATTAACTTCTGGTTTACATCATTCATTTCCACCAGATTATGAGTTACATTTCCCCCCCATTTTTTCCCCACCCACCACCCCCGAATAGCAGTCCCACCAGATGTCCCCTCATCCAATCTGCTCTCTCCCATATCTTCTCCCATACCCCCTTCGACTTTGCCATTAGGGCAAGATGAATCTCTGAGCCCCACTGCCTGGACATCTTATGAAACATTTAATTTTAAAACTTTGATTTTCAGATCCATTCCCCTTCTCCCTTGTCACCCACTCCCTCTGAGAAGATAAGCAGTTCAGTATGTGTTGTACATGTATAGCTATGCAAAACATTACCATAGGAGATATACTGTAAAAGACTGCTTATATTTCCCTCCCACCTGTCTCACCTCCCACCTGGTCCATTCCCTACTTAGATCCTGTCCCTCTTTGATAGTGGGTACTTCTAACCTCCCCTCTCCCCAGAATGTCCTCCCCTCCATCATCCCCTCTCTCATCCCCCTTTCCCCTACTCAGGAGAGTGAGTGAGGGTAAGATATTCCATTTAGTATGTATGTGATTCTCTCCTTGAGCCAACTTCAATGAGAATATGCTTTTGCCTTTTTGCCTTCCTGTTCTTCCCCTCCCCTTCAACTACTTCCCCTTGCCTCTTCTACATGAGATAGTTTGCCCTACCCTGTCTCTCTCCATCTCCTCTTGCCACTTTCCTCTCTCACCTCTTGACTTCACCCCTTAAGAATGATCCCTTCTGGGGAGGCTAGGTGGCGCAGTGAGTAAGAGCCGGCCTCAGAGTTGGGATGACCCGAGATCAAATCCGGCCCCAGACACCCAACACACAAACAAAAACCCAGCCACGTGAACCTGGGCAAGTCACCCAACCCCAATTGCCCTCCAAAAAAAAAAATAATAATCATCCCTTCCCATCAAATTCAACCTGTGCCCTCTATCCATGTATACCTGTGAACATATGCCATGTACCCTTCTTCAATTATTTTCATAATGAGAAAGGTTTCATCAAACACAGTTATTGTTTTTCCATGTAGGACTGTAAATAGTCCAACTTTGATAAGTTCCTTTTGATTTCTTTTCCTTGATTACCTTCTCAAGCATTTCTTGCTTCTTGTGTCTGAATGTCAAATTTTCTATTCAACTCTGGTTTTTTCATCAAGAATGCTTGAAAGTCCTCTATTCCACTGAATGACCATATTTTCCCCTGAAACAAGATACTCAGTTTTGCTGGGTAGGTGACCCTTGGGTTCAATCCCAGCTCTTTTGCCTTCTGGAATATCATATTCCATGCCCTTCGATCCCTCAGTGTAGAAGCTGCCAGGTCCTGGGCTATTCTGATTGTGTTTCCACAATATTGAAATTGTTTCTTCCTGGCTGCTTGTAGTATTTTCTCCTTGATCTGGGGATTCTGGAACCTGGCTATAATATTCCTGGGAGTTTTCTTTTTGGGATCTTTTTCAGGAGGTGATCAGTGGATTCTTTCAACCTCTATTTTGCCCTCTGGATCTAAAACATCAGGGCAGTTTTCCTTGAGAATTTCTTGAAGGGTGATTTCTAGGTTCTTTCTTTGATCATGGCTTTCGGGTAGTCCAATAATTTTAAAATTGTCTCTCCTGGATCTATTTTCCAGGTCAGTGGTTTTTCCCATGAGATAGTTCACATTGCCTTCTATTCTTTCATTTGTTTGGATCTGTTTAACAGCATCTTGATTTCTCATAAAGTCACTAGCTTCCATTTGCTCCAGTCTAACTCTGAAGGAATGAATCTCCACAGTGAGCTTTTGAGATTCTTTTTCCATCTGGCAAATTTGGCTTTTTAAGGCATTCTTCTCCTCATTGCCTTTCTGAGCCTCTTTTGCCATTTGAGTTAGTCTATTTTTTAAGGTGTTATTTTCCTCAGTCAGGCTGTTGACTGTCATCTCATACTTTTCTTGCATCTTTTTCATTTCTCTTCCTAAATTTTCCCCCACTTCTCTTATCTGCTTCTTAAGGTCCTCTATGGCCTGCAGCCAGCTTGTATTTTCATTTGGGGCTTTTGGTGCAGGAGTTCTGACCTCACAGTCCTCCTCCATGCTTTGAGCCTCTTTGCCCCTAAAATAGGAGTCCAATGTTGAACTTTTCTGTTTATTTTGTTTGTTTCATTTGCCTAGGCCTATTGCCACTTAATTACTTGATTTTGGGGCTTGTTGCCACAGTAGGACTCTGCCACCAGACAGGGGAGCTTCTGCCCAAACGTGGGGTCTTCACAACTTCCGACAGTTGGGTGGCCTCTGTAAAGCCTCCACCCACTCTGGCAAGTTGGATACCCACCCCAAACTTCCCCCACAGACCACAATCCAGATCCAGGCAGTTTAAAGCAAAAGCGATTAACCCCCAGACTGATTGCTGGATCTTCCTACAGTTCGCAGACCAGGAGCTAGAGCCACTGCTGATGCTGCAAAATGGCTTCTGTGCAGCTGTTTCTTCAGCAGCTTTTTGCCCCCAGGGGAGGAAGCCACGTGTTCCCCAAATACTGGTCCCAAAGTCCATAGGGCACTAACCTCTCACTTTGTCCTAGGCATATCTGTGCTGATAATTCTGGAATCTCCACAATTGCTGGTATTCTGGGGTTCTACCAGCCGGCTGAAGTCCTGGCCACCCTGGGGCTAAAACCGCGGACCTGGCCTCAGTCTTCCGGCTGCGCTGTCGGTTCCCAGCGCGCTGGGATGCCTGCTCTCAGAGGGCTGCGCTGGCTGCTCCCTGCAGGGCTGCTGGGCTGTCCTCAGCAGGAGGTTAGCTTCTCTGTGCCGTTCTGTGGGTGCTGTGGCCCCAGAAGTTGTTAGGAGCTCCCTTTCACATTGTTTGAAATTTGTGTGGGGCAGAGCACATTGGAAATGCTGTTTCTACTCCCTCTATATAAAATCTTAATGAAAGTCATCTATATATAAACTGAGGGCATCAACAAGAAACAAGCAGGTGCTTTCAAGTGATATTCCCCAATAAACTATGACTTTTATTATCCCACAATTGAAAGATGTAGAAACTATTAGGACCCAATCATATTTAGTCTCTGGTGATTAAGGAAAAACATTTGAAAAAAATAAAAAATATCTGCATCATGTATCACATAGTGTCAATGTGAGGAAATCACTTTGTAAAGTGCTCTACAAATATAAACTATTATTAAATAATTTTTCTATTATCAATCATCCACAAAGAGCACTATAACATGGTATCCTACACTATCATATGTAGAATACCTCAGAGAATCCCTGCCACCTCAGAATGTACAATCTAATGCTAAAATTTGTAATGAATATTAAAAACTACTGTTAAAAAAAAAGGAAAAACATTTGATTATAAACAAAAGCTGCCTTTTGCAGCTGCTTATCTCCCATCCCATACATCAAGTTCATCTGGAATTTCTTGGAATGCCTGGTAACAAAAACAATCTTTTGCAATAACATCTTGGTAACTGGTTGAAGTATAAAATAAAGTATCTGCTATTATAATGGAGAAGGATGCAATGCAAAATCTAGGTTATAGAATGACATCCTGGAGATGATGAGGTCCTTCAGACGCTCCTACTTGACACTATGCTGACTGCATCAAGTCCTAAAACATAGCAGAGATTCCTAGAAGAGTCAGCAACTACTCAAAGGAGTTTTGTCTGTTGATCCACAAAGGAAAGATCAAAATGGATGAAGAACGCCTACTGCCCAAATTTCGAAATATATTTTGTATAGATGTGCCCTGTAAGAGAGCTTGTCCAACAGTATGTATACCTGGGACAAATAGCATATAGATGAGACAATGGGTTGAGCCCAGTCTTGAAACAAAATGGGTGAGAAGGGCTTTGCTGCTTTCAGGAAATTGTAAAGCTGTTTTACTGACCACAAGTTTCCCACGAAAACAAATATCCATCTTTTTGATACTAATATTCTACCAATACTGATATATGATAGTGAAACATATAACACCAATGCCTACTGCCTTTGTAGAACTAAAGAGATGTATCACACAAAGGGCAATAGACAGGTACATGACAGGTGTGAGCAGGTTCTAACTTATAACCAATGAGGAACTTCAGAAAACCTAAATTTTATTTATTAGTCAAAGAAGTGGTTTACAGTAGAAAAAAATAAAAGACCCACCATTACACCAAGATGGAGAAGGTACAACCTTTTATATTAAACTCATAAACAAAGTGCCAATTTACTTGTGCAAGGGATAGTGTTAACTCTGTGTAAAGCCTCAGCCTCATTCAAAGTTTCCATTTGTTTCCCCCCCAAAAAAGTGAATTTTATTGACATCAAAGTGACTAAGTGTTGGAGAAAAGATGCAAAATCAGGTTTTCCTATTACAAATCCAGTGCTCTTTCCACATCTTGAATACTTTAAGAAATTTACTTCCAGTAATCAGAAAGTAATCAAAACATACCCACATTCAAATATAAGAACAAAAACACATTATAAAATTCATCTACATCTCTGGTCCTCTCCATTAGTGTGTTTAATCATGAGATAATTGTATGTCATTTTGGCACTATGTGATCTATTTTAACAGAGTTCATCATAACTGACCATTTTGGAGGAGAAAATAGTTAATCTAGAGAGAGATCAAACTTGAAGAGCAACTGCTGTCCTCTGGATTCCATCATACTTTCCAGGACTTCATCATCCTGCAAGACCGTATTAATCCTGAAACTCTTATGTTATAAGTACTCTTTGCCTCTGGAACCCCATCCTCTCTCTCATTGGAGAGAGCAGAGGATGGACAATGGAGAGTGCTTCCCTAATTCTCTAATTAAGTGCACGGTGGACATCTCTTCATTTTCTACCAGCTTGTACCTGTCTGGATTTCATCATGGCCCTGAACTGAGAACCCTTCTCCCTGCTTCCCCTTCCCAGTCCCTTCATCTTCTTTTTATGTTCTTTTCCTCCATTAGACTGTGAGCTCCTTGAAGATGAGGACTGCCTTTTGCTTTTCTTTGCATCTCCAGTGCTTATCACAGTGCCAAGTATGTAGTAGGTACTTAATAAATGTTTACTGACTGACTGATTAAAAACAGAAAAACAAGTATCATATAAATTAGAATAGCCATGATTCAGTTAAGCTCTCCACTTGGCTCCCCATCATTTATGTAAGCTACAGATTCTTTTGAGTGCAATAATGGACTAAACTCTACTAAAACTAGGGGACAAATACAAGTCAAGATATTTTTTTGTTTGTTTGTTTTTGCTTTTTGGAGGGAGAAAGGTAGGGCAATTGGGGTTAAGTGACTTGCCCAAGGTCACATGGCTAGTTTTGTGTTAAGTGTCTGAGGCCAGATTTGAACTCAGATCCTCCTGACTCCAGGGCCAGTGCTCTATGCACTGTGCCACCTAGCTGCTGCTCAATATGTTGACTAAGAAAATCTAGATGGTGGTGTTCTAAGAAAGGGTATGTCCTCATAAAGCAACAACCATGCATTGGAAGGATATCTATAGTTAAGACATGAATTCCACTGGCAGAATACAATAGGGAAAGGAAAACAAAACAAAACAAAAAAAGGAAAACCCTAAATCCATTCAATTTAGATTAATTTTTTCTTTAAAGGTTATTGAAACTGTCTTTAAGATTTAACTGTCTTAGGGGACTAAGCTTCAGGCTGTTAATGTGCATGAGTACAAATCCTGCACATGTTCCCAGCAGAGACATGATGCTTGATCATCAGACCCCCACAAGCAGTAGAAAGACAGGGGCTTCATCAACTGTATTAATGCCATCTCCTCACTGAACATCCATATTTAATATCCTTCCTTTGTTACTATTAAGTAAAATTCCTTTTAACTAGTAAATGTCCCATAAATATCATAATGTTCTAATTTAGACCCTGAATACCAGAGCACTACTTGAGTCAGGTCTTTTCCTATAACTCCCAGTAGAGATACCGAAGTGAAAAGAATGGAAACTATTTCTGAAGTGAGATAAGCCACTCAAAACAGGCATATGGAGAAGGACTACATATCGGATGATAATGTGGGGCTATGTATTTAGGAAGACGTATGGTGGAGATCTAGAGACAAGCTAGATGGCTCTGTGGATAGAGCGCTAGGCCTGAAGTCAAGAGGACCAGAGTTCAAATTCAGCCTCTGATACTAGTTGACCCTGTGGAGGTCATTTAATATTTGCCTTAGTCCAACAGAGAAGGAAATGGAAAACCCCTCTAGTATCATTACTAAGAAAATCCCACAGACAGAACAGTTCATGGGGTCCTGAAGAGTAAGACATGACTGAACAGTATCATGGTGGGGATCACCAAGCAAACAGATTTCTTAGGGTGAGCGATTCACTGTCCTCTAAAGTTGTACTGAACAGGAAAATAGGTGTTTATTATAATAATAATGATAATAATATCAGCTAGCAATCATATAGTGCTAAAGACTTAAAAAGCACTTTACAAATAGCATCTACCCCAAGATGGAGGTCCTATTATTATCCTCATTCTACAGATAAAGAAAATGAGGCAGCCAAAAATGAAATGATTTACCTTGGGTCACATGGTTAGGAAATGTTTGAGGCAGAGTCTGAAGTCCGGTCTTCATGACTACAGCAGGGTATCTACTGAGTCACAGATGCCTAGCTTCTAGAGTTATGTTTACTTCTGGCTATACAAATCCCTGTAGAAGAGGGAGCACTTGGTTCTCTATGGGGTCTGATAAGGTAGGACTCCACCAAGTTTACCCCTTTTAAGAGATGTTAACAAATTAGGAAATCCTCTAGGGATTTTTACTGCATACTTAACAATGTCAGATAACTTGTTATTTTCTATCTCTGGAACTTAAACCTATCCCTGAACAACAAAGGCCCCCCACTTTGGGTAACTCTCTATAATATTCTCCACAAAGCCATTCACTGAATGAGTTCTGCTTTTAATTTTGCTACTGATTTCCATTATTTTTCGAAAGCCAATTACAACATCCTGATCATCAACAATCCTACTATATATAAAAGAGGCAACAAAGTACTAGTTTTGGAAATATGAAATTATTTGATGAAAAACTTTACATCTCTCTTTTGAAATCAAGTAAACTTTCACCTATGGGAAGCTAAGTGGCCACAGCAAATAAGAGTGCAGGACATAGAGTCAGGAAGGCTCGTCTTGGTAAATTCACATCTGGCCTCAGACACTTACTAGCTATGTGACCCTGGGCAAATCACTTAACCCTTTTGCCTCAGTTTCCTTATCTGTAAAATAAGCTGGAGAAGGAAATGGCAAACCACTGTAGTATCTTTGCCAAGAAAACCCAACTGGCACCAGGAAGAGTTGGACATAATTGAAATAACTGAAGAATGGAAAACTTTCATCTTCTAAGCCTGTTGTATATAAACTCAATTTTGGACTCACCTTTAGAGTGTTTTCCTGAAGGCCTCTTGGGTAAAGACTCCTCAATGGAATGTGCTGATGTATGTAGTGCATTTTCCAAACTGTTACCAACACTATTTATAGGGGTCTCTGCTCTTGGGGTGACCTAAGGGAACAAAAACAAGTATATAATAACTCTGCTTTTTCAATTTTTTTCCATTAAAAAAGTTAATTTAATTTTTCTTCTTGTATGACTATATCCACAGACTACAACTAGCTGATATTAGCAAATCTGTGGACTAGTATATAGTTCTGTAGCTTTTAGTAAATGATTTAACTTGAAATAGCCTGAGTAACAATTACTATTTCTAAAAACTTTATTTCTGTATGTTACAGATTTAGAATTCTTTCAGTTTTATGTTTAACAATCAACATGCTTTCTTAAGCATTTATTCTGCACCACAAACTGTTATTAGGTTAGAGACACAAAGATAAAAATTCAACTGTCCCTCTTCTCAAGGAGTTTACATTCTCTCAAAAGAAACAATTCATACACATACAAGCAAATAAAAAGTATTTGCAAAGTAAAAGGCAGCATGCATGGTGGCAGTTCCCCACCCAGGAGAAATGAAGAAAGGACCTGGTTTGAAATTCTGATTCTGCCAGATTATTATCTGTGAGAACTTGGGCAAGTCACAACACCTCTGGTCTCAGTCTCCTCATCTACCCAACGAAGGTGCCGGATGATACAGTGCTGTCTTTTGGTTCTACAATCCTACGACTCTCTACAGATCACTGTGGATCTCACCTGGCAGAGAAGTGTTTGCTTTTAGAGGCAGGGCTTTAGCAAAGACAAACTGTTGGTGAGAGAAATAGGATTGAACTACCCACATTTCTACTACAGCAGGAGTCTGAACTTTTAAAAATATTCTCATAACTGCATTTCAATATAATTGGTTTCCTTTTTTAATTCTATGTGGCTTATTTAATGCATCTAAAATATTCTGAAAAGGGGTCTATAGGCTTCTCCAGACAGCCAAAGGAGAAGAAGAGCCCTTATGCTAGCAAACACAGATAACTTCTGGGATGTTAAGAAGCACTTTAAAATGGCACGGACAATAGGTAAATAACTTGGGTCAGGATGAGGCAAGCCAGAGGCAATAAGGAAGTTGGAAGTTTGCATTCTTACCCCTCCCCTCAAAAACCCCACTGGTTTCATCCATGTGAGGGTCTGAGTGACTTTCATGGGAATTATCTCTCTATCACATATAATATAAGTAGAAGTTGTGCTACTGATACAGCTACATCAAGGAAAAGGTCACAGAATTTTAAAGGGAAATTAGGAGAAAAATGTTTTAAGCTCTTGAATGTGTTCAAGTATCCTTCAAATTGCCACAAAGGGGGCTTTCTATCTACTACCTGTTTAGAAAAATTCCTAATTAAATGTGCTTTTCTTTGTGTGCTAGCATTCAAAACGGAAAAACTAATGTTTCACCTATTTTATTTTTCTGTTGTTTGATTCTTAGGACTGCAGTAGTTTCCTGGCACTTTCCCCCCATTGGTTTCAGTTACAATACAGGTCAGCCTGAGAAGCTATTCACCACTTGTAACATTGTTCCTACAAGAAAAACGTGTTCCAAAATAATCAATTTACAAACTCTAAAAATACAGCTAATTTTGAGTAAAGTTAGAAACACACGTGCCTACCAAATCATTCCTAGCTCCCAATCTTGTTCTTGCTTCATTTATTTATTTATTTTAGGTTTTTTGGAGGAGGGAAGGTAGGGCAGTTGGGGTTACATGACTTGCCTAAGGTCACAAGGCTGGTTTTGTGTTTAGTGTCTGAGGCCGGATCTGAACTCAGGTCCTCCTGACTCCAGGGCCAGTGCTCTATTCACCGAGACACCTAGCCGCCCCTGTTCTTACTTTAAATAGCCAGAATTACATCTGGACATTTAGTTAAGAGTTTTGGATGAAAGGAAAAAATGATAATATACAGATCCAAGGAAATAATGCTAATTATGTATATATAGATTTAAATTACCTCAATTGATTTTTCTTAACTTTTTTTTTTTTTTAAGAATAGTCCCCTAAGCAAGGGCTTCTTCCCTATGCCTTGTTTTAGGAAACAGAATCCTAGCAAGTGTACACATGATAGCACTATGGAAAGAATCTTAAAGACATCTGGTCTAAACCCTTCCTGTAACAGATAATGAACTCTTTTTGAGAAAGAATCATGGGATCATACATAGAGAGCTAGCAGAGTCCTTCAGAGGCCAATGCCCTCATTTTATAGAAGAAGAACTGAGACCCAGAGAGGTAAGTGACTTGCCCAACATCCCACAGATAATAAGCATCAGATCTAGTTAGGAAATGTTAGGTCCCCTGACTTCTTTCCACTGTACCATGCTACTTCAATGTCTTCCAGGAACTAAGAGCAAAGCTCAGAACCCAGATTCCTGAGCTTCAAATACAGTTCTCTGTCCACTATCCATTATCAACATGTGAAACTTATTTCAAAAAGTGCTTAAATGTGAAAACATGAAAATATGTTTCTTTCTGTTGTACATATGCTGTTCTTTGTACATGAAAACTCTGTCAACCTATTCACATCCGGATCTTTGCCATCTGCCAAGCAGTTCTAACAGAATTGTGCTGAACTGTCCATCCTATCCCCACTATTTGCTAACAACAAGCATGCCTGATAGTTTGTTGGGGTATGTGCAATTTGTGCATATTTCTCTAGGTAAAGAATCTTGACTACAGCCTTACTAGCAGCATGTTCTAACCAATCAGTTAACCATAAAACAAAATTATAAAACAACCAAGAGATGTAGTTCTTGTTTGGCTGGTCTATAAAATGAAAGGTATTACAACTTTTCCTCACTTAAAATGGTACTTATGTTGCCTACCTTTTGAGGAAAGTGTTTTGCTTTGTTAAAGTGACATACAAATATGAGTTGATAAAAACTGCTCAAATTGCTTTGTATTAGAACAAAGTGTCAAACTGATTCCTCCACATAAGGCATGACTCCTTTAGGGGCTTAATAGGAGATCTTTAGCACACAAGCAATGTCTCAAGATTCTGTCTTCTATGAGCCTATACTTTATCCATTACAAGGTTCACACCCTCAACTACTAAATTTGTGTAGGAGAATGCAAAACACTCTGTTTCTAGTTTTAGCAAAGCTCTAGTTCTCATTATTTTCAACCACCTATGAGGTATCTCCACCTGAATGTCCAATCACCTAAAAAAAATCAGCCTTATCTTCTCTCTTCCTAATGTCCTTATTTCTGATAATGGTACTTCTTAGTCACCTAGGCTCCAAACTTTGGTACCTTTGACTCCTTTCTATCCATGGACCCCTAAATCCTGTCAGGCAGCCTTACCAATTCTTCCTTCACAATGTATCTTTTATTTGCCTTCCCTCCCCCTTTACCCTATTCTCAATAACAACACCACTCTAGGCCTGGACCTCTGAGTTTTCTGTCTCTTTTCCTTCGGTACACCCCTCTCCCCACATATCTTACATAACAGTGAAATTCCTCTTTCCAAAATTCTGATTTTATCATTCATTCAATAAATATTCAAGTCATTCACTCCCTGTTCAAAAATCTTCAGTGAGACTCCCTATTGCCTATATTACAAAAGTCTTAACTCATTATCAACTGATAACTGATAAGTATTTATGAGTATTTATGAAGTACCCACTGGCACCGAGGATACAAAGATTCAAGCAAAACAATTTCTGCCCAAGAAACACTAGCAATCTGGCCAGGAGAGACAACAAATAATTTATCTAGGTATGTACAAAAATAGATAAAAAATAATTTGGGGGCAGAGGAGCAGTGTATGCTGGGGTAGAAAGGAGGAAGAGGGAATGTGAAAAGCTTTTACTTAGAAGGTGGGTAACGAGATAAGCCTTGAAGGAAATAGGGATTTAGTTAGAAGGAAGGACATTTAAGCGATAAAGCAAAAGCCCTGAAACGAGGTAAAAGAAGGCCAATTTGGTGTGGTAGGGAGAGAAGGCCAAGTTGTAGAGTTGGTGCTGTGGAAGGAAGCCTCATTAGGCTGTCATTCAGTAGCCTTTCACAATCTGGTTGTAGTCTATTTTGTGTCTTACTTTCCACTATTTACCTACCTAAATCCTCATTCTAGTTAACATGGCCCTGCCCTTTACACTGCCCACAGTGTATCTTGATCACCTATCACAATCATACCTACCAGCTTTGTTATTTCCCAACAATTATGTCAGGTTCCAGCAAGTTTCTCCTAGTCCTATCCTCCTCCCCTCAAATCCTTGTGTTCCCTGCACAGCTATGGATCCTAAACTTTTAAATAAAAACATGTGGGGGTAATCCTATTGCCCTGTTCAAACACCTCTCCCATCAGGTCTTTCCTGAGCAATACTGCTAGAAATCTCTTTTCCTCTAAATTCCTCAGATAAGGCATCACACATGACATTTTAATCCAATTATTTGTTCAGATTTTCCAACTAGATTCTCAGCATTCATTCAACATTCATATCTGAGGCCTTAAAATGATAAAATAGATATTACATGTAACCAGAACTGGTTACATCAACCCCGCCCACCCCTCCCCCCCATTCTTACTCAAAGCTTAAAGTTCCTATTACAATAGTCTTTTCTTCTTCCTCTACACCTCGTCTCTCTACTCCTTTAAAATAGTTTACTATGTGGTCAGATTTTGAGCAGGAAGCAATTTTACAGATCAAGTCCACTGTCTTCATTCTACAGAGAAGAAAACAGGACCAGAGAGGTTCAACAACCTAAGATCACACAAGATAGTAGCAGAACTTTTGTTGGACTTTGTGCCTAACACAATGACAGCTCTTTCCATTTTTTCATTCTGAAATGGAGGTTTGTTAGATCCCACAAGACAAGAGGAAGAGAACCACACCCTAATTAGATTTCAGCATGAGAGACTAAGCTTTACAACTACAAACTCTGTGTGAAGTCACCACAGCACCACTTACTGATTTCCCCACCCTGAGACTGAAAAGTGGAGCCCCTTCCAAACTCTTAGGAGAAAACAAGTGCCAAAGTCGATGTCTGCATCTTACCAATGTATCTAAGGCCATAGTCAGGTTTTAACAGTTATGTTATTTCCCTCAACAATTATGTCAGGGCCCAGGAAGTTTCTCCTAGTCCATTCCTCCTTCCTTCAAATCCTTACATTCCCTCCACAGCTACAGATCTTGAAATTTTAAATAAAAACATGTGGGGGTAATCCTATGGCCATGTATGAAAAGGGATGACTTTTCAGAATATCTAGTACATTTCTTATCATTTTATAAACTGAGGCCTAGAGAAGTTGTCACTTGTCCAAGGTCACACAGGTAGTACAAGTAATTCCAAATCCAGTCCT
Organism: Gymnobelideus leadbeateri; assembly: GCA_011680675.1. NCBI lineage: Eukaryota > Metazoa > Chordata > Mammalia > Diprotodontia > Petauridae > Gymnobelideus > Gymnobelideus leadbeateri. The sequence continues at coordinate 890,611 of WOXC01007555.1, forward strand.
TTCTATCTACACCAAAATAAACCCAATATAGTCACAGTCCAAGGGACAACTTTTTTTTTTTTAAGAGTACTCATTTTCTTCAATGTATCATTCCAAACTACAGCTTCTTAATCTTCTATATGTTCAATTTTCCCAACAAGGCTTATTATCTTTACTTTGATATTTTGTTTATACATAAAGCCATCTTTATCTGAACTTCCCAGAATCTTTTTTGTTATTTTGGGTTAAAGCTAATTTATACCATGTGACTTAAGTAGTAACTCAAAAGCATTCTGACTCATGCTCATGCTGAAGCACAGTCATTTTAGTTTAATGTCCTCAAGAGCAGAGATCTGATAATTTCCAAATGGTGCCCTTATGCTAGGAAGATAATATTATGGTTATGGATCTTGCACAAATTTTAGTACATAAATATTTTCTATCTTAAGTCTTCATCATTGCAGGGCCTAATTTTTTTTTAAGAACTACAAAACATCTTCCACTATAACAATTTTTCTCTTCCCATTTCTAAGCTACAGCAAACCTGCCAGACCTTTAAATTTAACATTCAACTGATAAACAGAAAAGATGTCTGCCTCAAACAATATGCTTCTACGTATTAAAATTTTATTTCAGAAAGTTGGGATGGAAATCTAAATTCAATATTTTTAGCAACTTATAAATCTATTCTACATAAATAAAAATTAGTATGATACAGAATACATGCTGCCAGTTTATATTCATAGATCATCCAGTGAGTTTCAAGGAGGGAAATCTCAGTGCTGGATAAAGAAGTAGTAACTATTAGAACTGTCCAGAAATGGACTGAACTACCTCGGAAATGATCACCTTGCTTCTATGTGAAGATCTAGTAAGTAGGAATGTGACATAGGTAATCTCCAAAGAACACTTTAACTCTAGGCTTCTAAAATTATAACTTAAGAGTACTCAAAAACTCCAGTATATAAAAGTGATTTTCAAACTCTTTGGAGCCGACACATTTTCCTATTTGTTTAATTTCACACATGTATGTATGCATGTATACAAAGGCATGATGAATACACCCCCACTAAGTGTATATGACATTCAAAAAAATCAGTGAGTTTCAATAAACTTTTGTCATATTAATTTCACACAGAAATAAACCTGAGGCACACTCAAGATACAAGCTGACTCTAAATGTGTTCATGTTAAACAGCTCATAAGATTATTAAATAAATACTGATTTATTATCCTATAAAACTTTGTTGCTTATCTACCTGGATATAAATGCATTTGAATTACAGAACTGATAGAAATTCTGGTACCTTAAAAATCTATTTCACTGTGATCCAACAACATATAAATGACAAGATCAGGATAATTAAAATGAAATACCAAATTGCAAGGTCTTTTTTTTTTGCCTTTTTTTTTTGGAGGGCAAATGGGGTTAAGTGACTTGCCCAAAGTCACCTGGCTAGTAATTGTGTCAAGTGTCTGAGGCCATATTTGAACTCAAGTCCTCCTGACTCCAGGGCCGGTGCTCTATTCACTGAGCCACCTAGCTGCCCCCTACAAGGTCTATTAACAAGTAGATGGTGATAGACTAACCTGCTGACCACTTTAGAAACATCAGGTTCTCAATCTCTAGGAGATTCAACCCCTTAACCCAAAATGGTATTGAAATACCTTACACAGAATGGCCTACAAACCACAGAGGAGGTCAAGCCAGCATTTCAAATGTTCAAGGGTTATAGAAAATGAGGTAAGGAAGGTGCTGGCATATACCTGACTGTGCTTCAGAAGAATTTCATAAGACTTAGAACTCTTAAGAAATTTAATTCAATGAGCATATATTAGCCTGTGATACCAGGCATTATGGATAGTTAGACAAAAATGAAATATACCTGCCCTCAAGGATCTTCTACTAGTGTGTGTTCGTGGGGGGTCAGGGGGCAGAGGAGGAAAGAACAACAGCATGTACAGAGTTAGTAAATACAAAATACAAAGTGATGTGGGGGAGGGGGAGATCAGGAAAAGTCCCCCACAGAAGGTAGCACTTGAGCCTTGAATAAAGCAAGGATTTCCAATAAGGAAAGATGAAGAGGAAAAACAGGCAGGAGACAGAATATCTTGTAAAGGGAAAAAGAAGTAGTCCAGTTTGGTTTAAATGGACACTACATTAGAGGGGCTGATATGAAATAAGAATGAAATGACAGGGTTGTAGCTAAATTGCAAAGTGTTTTAAGTGTCAAATACAAGAATTTGTATTTTTTTAACCTTAGGGGCCATTGAAGCTTTTTGAACAATGTAGTGTATGTAATAGTCAAACTTTTATTTTAGGAATGTCCATTTGAAGAGATTAGTTTGGAAAGGGGAGAGATAAGAGGCAGGAAGCCCAATCAAAAGACTACTTAAGCAATTTAGATAACAAGTGGTGAATTGAGGGGTCAAGTGAGCAGGGTTAGGAAACATAAGGAAGAGATGTAGAGGATGAATCACGGGATGTAGGTTGATGAGGGAAAGGAAAAAATCAAGGAAAACTAAGAGGTTGTAAACCCAAGTAATTAGAAGGAAAGTGGTGCTCTCCACAAACAGGGAAGTTAAGACAGGTGGGTTTAGGGAAAAAGAATGAGTTCCATGTAGACACATCCAGCAGGCAGGTAATGACATAGGGTTAGTTAGAATCCAGGAAAGAGATATGGGCTAGCTATAACTCATTCAAAAAGTAGTGTGCACTAAAATAATTGAATCCATGGGAGCTGATGAGAGAGAGAGAAGAGAGAGGAGAGTGAGAGTGAAGGTTTAGAACAGAGCCCAAGTACACTCATATGGTATAAGAGGAAGGACATGGATGATGATCCAGCAAAGAGGCAACTATACAGGTAGGAAGAAAACCAGGAGAGTACAAAAACTCAAGGAGAGAGTATGAAGAAGGAGAGGATGGATAAAAAAAAAAAAAGGAGAGGATAGTCAACAGGGTCAAATGATCTATAGAGATCACTGAATTTAACAATCAACAAACTGTTGAACCTCAAAGAGTAGTTTTATCTAATGGTGGAATTGGAAGCCAAACTGCAAAGGGATAAGAGATTGTGAATGTGAGATGAGGAAGTAAAGACAGTAAGCTTAGACAGATTTTTCTAGGAGTCTAGCTGAGAAAACTCTTTGACCATGCTAACACATAAATAAAGAATAAAGAAAATTCACAATTATGTTCTGTTTATGCTCATGTATGTACATGTTGCCTCCTCCACTGTATTTGTATCTCCATAGCTTGGCACTGTACATAGCACCCAGTAAGCGCCTAATAAATGTTTGTTGACAGATTCTATGCAATCTCTTCTGTTTCTGTAGTGATTGAGCAGAATTACATTGAAGGGGGAAGAAGATGAGAAGGATCTCACAGGGAAAACAATGGATAATCATGAACAGTCAACTGTATCCTCCTGATATTCTCAAGATGTGCTGGATGAACTTATGGGAGGGCACAGACGTGGGCTCTTCAGAATGGGCAGGCACAGAAAAGTCTTATTCACACTTAAAGGTAACACTTGATCAATGAGATAATAGATCCATTAGAGTATTTGCATTTTGGCTATAAAAGGGAAAGACAGCTTGAGGGGATAGCAATTATCAAGTAAAGGTGTTGTGTGTGTTTGTTTTTTTTTTTTAACAAAGATGAGAGATCCAGCTTGTTTGTAGGCAGCAAGGAAAGAGCCAGTGGTCAAAATCCTGAAGGATGGGCTCAAGGGTACAAATAGAGGTAAGGGGAAAGGTCTCTTCTCCAAAACTGGAGAGAAGAGAAAGGTCTTGATGGCTGAGGCAAGTCCCTTTGATGAGAGGAAGAAGGGATATGGTGGTATAGGTATTTTGAGGAAGGAAGATGCTACAGAGAATGTGATAGTAAAAGAAATACCAAAGCAGTAGGGAGGGCCGCCCAGGTAAGACGAAATAACAAATGTGTAATGAACTCAGCCTTCTAGAAAGATATCATGAATCAACATGAGTTGCAGGTCTTTGCCAAGGGCTAATTAAGGGCTGGGGACTGGAAAAGGAGGTGATGCAGTAGAATAAACATGCAGGGGATTCAGGGTGGGCTAGGTGGCAAAGTGAATAGAGCAACAGCCCTGCAATCAGGCGGATCTGATCTCAAATCCAGCCTCAGATACTTAACACACTTATTAGCTGTGTGACTTTGGTCAAGTCACTTAACCCCAATTACCCTCCAAAAAAAGCAAGGAAGGGGCGGCTAGGTGGCACAGTGAGTAGAGTGTTGGCCCTGGAGTCAGAAGGACCTGAGTTCGGTTCCGGCCTCAGACACTTAACCCACACAAAGGCCTAGCCATATGACCTTGGGCAAGTTACTTAACCCCAATTGCCCTCCAAAAAGCAAAAAACAAACAAACAAACAAACAAAAAAATCAAGGAATCCAAGAGTTAAATATAGTATAAATGGTTTAATAGTTAGATACAGTCTCAGTATGTCAAATAGAAGCAAAGAGAATAAATAGTGTAGGACTGGGAAAGCAGGGAAGGATGGAGTAACTGGAGAATTCATTGAAGGTTCAAAATGGAGGTAAAATGATAAGGTAAAGATGAAAGTTAGGTTAAGGCCAGACAGAAAAATTTGTATCACATACCCAACTCTCCAACCCCCAGCCCCTTGTAAATGATCACGGTTATATGACCACATTTGTGGGCAACTGAGCTAGAATGTCAGTGTGGGTAATTACAGCTGAAGATGCTGATGAACTCTGGGGAACCTGGGATCTTTGAAGAAACATTAATATATACTGCAAGACTGTGAGCCAGTCTTCATAATGAACTGCATGAGAAAGGAGGGAGAGTGAGTAATCTTGAAGCTGGTAGAAAACTGCCACCACGATTCTAGATAGAGTGGTAAATCTGGATGGAGTGAATCTCAAAGAACGGTTACTGAGTGATGGCAGCAGAAGGGTTTGAAAACAGACATAAGGTATAAGATGAGGATAATTTCTCCTCTTGTTTCACTGCAAGCATAGAGTGGGGCTGCGGGTTTAAGAGAAGGTGCATTTAATGCTGGAGAGGGGGGCGTGATTCAGTGTCTCATAAAGAAAAAAGCCAGGTCTCTGTGTTTATAAGAAGATGGAAGGATTATGAGAAGCAGCAGACAAAAATAAAGAGTAGTTTGTCAAGAACAAAACAATGGAAAGGGAGAGTATTGGGGAATAGAGATAAGGAAATAGACTGTAATATGGATGTTTCCAGTTGCCAGCTATGAATTACATCTCTAATTCAGAGGGGCTGAAAAAGCACCTAGTTTAGCGTATGGTCACACCTTCACAGTAGTTGTACTCCAGACCCCCCAGAACCTATGACCTATGTAAAACGAAGATTTCATTTTGTCCTCCTTGAAGAGCTCTAGAGCAAGGGTTCTTAACCTTTTTTGTGTGTGTCATGAATATTTTTGTCAGGTTGGTAGAGCTTATAGACCAGTTCTCAGAATAATGTTCAAAAACAATAGAAAGAAATGCTAAATTTCAGTGAGAAGTCAGCAAAGATGTCATTTTTTTCCCACCTAAGTTCATGTACTTCAGGTTAAGAATCCATGCTCTTGAAGGGTCCTGAAACCAATGCAGAATGGAAGGAAAACTGCTATTAGGAGGAAGGTGAAGAAACCTTCACTGTTACAGAAAGCTGAAGGGAAGATGACTTATACATTCCTTCTTGTCCTGCCCCAGATTCCAATTTGATTTTCATCCTATCACATACCCAACTCTCTACCCACACCCCCAGCCCTTTTAGTTTTTCAACACATAGCAAATGAATTATTGATGCAAAAAATGTTAAATGACACAAAATAATTTTTTCCCTAAGGAAACCATGAATTTTTTTTTTTTTGCCTTTTTGGAGGGCAATTGGGGTTAAGTAACTTGCCCAAGGTCACACGGCTAGGCTTTTTGTTTGTCTGTGCGATAAGTGTCTGAGGCCGGATCCAAACTCAGGTCCTTCTGACTCCAGGGCTGACACTCTACTCACTGCGCCACCTAGCCACACCTTCCATGAAATATTTTATGCATGAATTCAACAAATGCCTAATAACTTGAGAATTGGATTTAGAATTCTTGGAGCCTGGGTTCTGGTAACTACTCTGTCACATTTACTATTTGTGTGGCTGTGGACTAGTCATTTCCAGTTTCTTACTCCAGGAAATGAGGATATTTGACTAGATACTATCAAAGTATCCTTTCCTACACTGAAAAACCTATGGTTCTAGTCAGAGATCTTTCATCAGGATTTACATATTTATTCATATCCTTCCACTCCAAAAGAGTAAAGTCTTTTACAGAATAAAAGAGAATAGAATTGGATATTACAAGCAGCAGAATATTATAGCAGTTTGCATTTATTAAATGCTTTAAAGTTTGCAAAGCACATTACAGACTTTATTTCATTTGATCCTAACAATAATCCTGTGAGGTAGGTGTTATTGTTATCTGTATTTTACAGAGGAGGAAGCTGAGGCTGAAAGTTAAATGACTTGTCCAGGGTCACACATCTATTAAGTGCTTGAGGCAGGATTCAAATTCAGGTCCTCCAGAGTCCAAATCCAGCATACACTCCACCGGCCCTGCCTAGAATAAAAATTAAAACTTGTGACTGGATACAGTTCTTTACCCATATGAAAAAGGATGGAACAAAGCGGTGGCTCATGAACTCAACTTTCTTTTCCCACACACGTCTGATGATCATGACGACAAGTAGCACTTTTAAGATTTGTAAAGCATTTTGCAATGTTACCTCATTTGATCCTCACAACAACTCTGGAAAGGAAGGTACTATTATTATCTCTATTTTACTGAAGAGGAAACTGAGGTATTGAGAGGTTAAGTGACTTGCCCAGGGTCACACAGTTATTAAGGGTTTGAGACTGAATTTTAATTCAGATCTTCCTGATTCTAGTTCCAGAGTTCTAGCCACTGTACCACTAGCTTCTGAGATAACAAGGGAATAAGTGGTCAAAGGATATAAACAAACAGTTCATAAAAGATAAACTGAAAACTGCAAACAACCATATGAAAAAATGCTCCAATTCACTAAGTGAAAAATCAAAATAACTCAAACTCAACAAACCTGCCAAAAAATTACAAAAGATGAGGCAGAGTTAATGCTGAACAAACTGTAGGAAGATGAGTACTCTAGTGAATTCTTGGTTCTTGGAAAGGTGATGAATAAAGAGAAGAATGAGAAGAATATATAAGTGATGAAAAATGAGCAAAAGTAAGGTAAGCAGAATCAACAATATGCAAAATGACTATAATGTAAATGGAAAGAACAAAAAAATTAAAATGGAATGCTCTAAAAGTGATAATAACCAAGCTTGGTCCCCAAAGAATTATGTGAAAGAACTGAACCACCCCCCTTCACTGCAGATGGAGGGGGTGAAATATTGTTTTGGAAAACTGAATTTGTCAAACTTTCACAATATATTCTTTAGTGTTGCTGAACTTTCCCCTCCTTTTTTTTTTTTTTTTTTTGCTTTTTGGAGGGCAATTGGGGTTAAATAACTTGCCCAAGGTCACACAGCTAGGTTCTTGTGTGTGTGTGTGTGTTAAGTGTCTGAGGCCAGACCTGAACTCAGGTCCTTCTGACTCCAGGGCCAATGCTCTACTCACTGTACCACCTAGCCGCCCCTCCTTTTTATTCTTTATTATAAGAAATGGATGGTTCAGGGCGGGGAGGGGGAGAAGATATATTGGAAACACAGTGATTTAAAAACAAGGCATTAACATAATAATTTTTTAAAAGAAATTAGATTGTAAAAGTGCTAATAGAGAAGAACAGAGAAAGCTATATACCATTTCAAAATCATCATAAACAGAATAAAGAAATGTTCATCTCAGATATCATTAGCACCTTGATTTGAATAATCTTTTCTTGTTTACAAGTTGCTGAAGCCCCAAAGCAAGCTGTATTTAATTTACAACCTAACCTCAAACCACAGTTTGAAAATTACATTTAAAAGTACTTTTATATTCTGTTAATTGCTCACTTGTTTTTAAAGTTTTATAGCTAGCCAAGACTTAGTGCCAAAGGAAATCAAAACCTTCAATAGTCACTTTGCTTCATGCCTTTTAATAATAGTATATACCATTTGTTGTATGGATAAAAGACTGTGGGGGAGGGGAAAACTGGTTAACAATAAATCAAGTAACAAAACCAAAACAAAACACCAACCCTTGTTAAATCAAATTTACTGTGCAAATACATAAATTAACATTTATGTTTCTTCAGTATCCCTTATCCTGACAATACTATATATTTTCTGTGATTTCAGAGATTTAAATCAAAAAACATACTGTGCGTCTCTCCCCTCAATTAACCTGAGCATCAGGAATCAAAAATGCAGAATGACAATACTCTACTTAAAAGTTCATTCTTTTGGGACTGGCCCCTGGAGGATCCCACATACTACTGTTTTTTAGATCATTTTTTAGATCATTACTTGAATCCCAAATTATCTCCTCACCTCTAAATATCCAAATTTCTCTGAACCCACTTGTAGAGTTGCTCCTATTTTCTGCTTGCATGCACAGTACTCCACAGCCTATTTTTAAACCACAGCCCAGCCCATACTCTACATTTCAACTCTATGTATTACCTATCTAGATGGCTTCTTAAACTTTTTCCACTTATGACCTCAGTGCTTCTTAAACTGTGGGTCCTGACCCACAGTTTAAGTAGCCTAGAACAACCTACCCCTTATAGGGGTTCCCAGCTCTTGATTCCCTCTCCTTCATACTTTTTTTTTTTGGAGGGGGGAAGGCAAGGCAATTGGGGTTAAGTGACTTACCCAAGGTCACTCAGCTAGTTAAGTGTCAAGTGTCTGAGGTCAAATTTGAACTCAGGTCCTCCTGACTCCAGGGCTGGAGTTCTATTCACTGTGCCACCTAGCTGCCCCCCATATTTAAGCTACTTAAAATTTTTTTTTGGTAAAAGTTTTTTTTCCAAATTACATGTAAAGATAGTTTTCAACATTCATTTTTTCGTAAGATTTTGAATTTCCAATTTTCCTCCCTCCCTCCCATTCCCCTACCACAAGACAGCACACAATCTGATATAGGCTATACATATGCAACCATGTAAATATATTTCCACATTAGTCGTGTTGTGAAAAAAGAAACAGAACTAAAGTGAAAAAGCCACAAAAAAGTGAAAATAGTATGCTTTGATCTGGATTCAGGCTCTATAGTTCTTTTTCTGGAAGTGGATAGAATTTTCCATCACAAGTCTTTTGGAATTGTCTTGGATCATTGTATTGCTGAGAAGAGCTAAGTCAATCACAATTGAATATTACACTGTTGCTGTCACTATCTACCAGGTTCTCCCAGTTCTGCTCACGTCACTCAGCATCAATTCATGTAAGTCTTTCAGGTTTTTCTGAAATCTGCCTGCTCACTGTTTCTTATAGCACAGCAGTATTCCATAACACTCATATACCACAACTTGTTCAGCCATTCCCCAACTGGTGGGTATCCCCTCCATGTCCAATTTTTTGTATTTTACTTTTTCTTCCTTTAAAGAAAGGCATGCAGCAGAGGTTCAGTTGTATACCAAGGTAAGCTGAGTCAAGGAACCGGTTCTGGATATGAAAGAGACCTCTTTGGGTTAAAGGGGCAAGACAAGAATCACAGCATCTACCTAGGTGTGCGTCAACCTTGTTTACTTCTCTTTTTCCTGCTCCATCACTTCCTTCCTATGACTTTGTTTTTTTCTTACCCCCACCTGTCCCACACGACCATCAGACATGATCAATTCCCCCACATTATGTTCCAGTGTATCTTCTCTGCAGCTCCAGCAGTATTACCTGTGGCTTATCATCTTCACGACCCTCCATCCCCAAACTATTCTTTCCCCCCAGCTTTAGCAGTTTAAAGTAGAAAAATCAAAGAAATGTTTCTGAGAAGCAGGAAAACTCCCTGAGCTCCCCCCATGACCACCTCAAACAGCTATAAAATATGACTCTAAACAAACGTTAGAGCTACAGAACCCACAAAGGACAGAAAGAAACAAATCTCCCGCAGAAGGCAGCTCTGCAGGAGGGGTCCATTGCAGCACGCTAGGAGCAGAGCCCGGTGCGCGCCGCCCCCCCACCCCCAAGACTGTGGTTTTATTTCCAGGGTGGCCCTGCCCAGCAGCAGCTGGAGAGACTTTGGGAGAGTGGATCAGCAGCAGCTGTGGCAGTTTCCAGAATTATCAACCCATACATGCCAAAGGCAAAATAAAAGGTCAGTGTCGACTTTGGGAACAGGGGGTCCAAGAGTTCGGTCTGGCCTTGGCCCCCAGACCTAGAAGTGGCAGAGGCACATGCAGTCACCACCGAGGCTGCTTCACAGCTCCTGGCCTGCAGATTATAGAGGGACCAAGCGACCATTCTGAGGGGTAATCACTCTTGTTTAACCTGCTTGGTTCTGAATTGCATAAGGTAGAGGTCCTGGGGTGTATGACCAGGTGCCAGAGCCTGTGAAGGCTTCTGAGAGGGCACCCAACTAATAGCTCTGGCAGTTGAGAAAACCTCAGCAATTTGAGACAAAACTCTCCTCTCTGAAAGTAGAGTTCTACTGTGGCAAAAAAAAGTTCAAAAGTCAAGTAACTGAGTGGCAACATGAGCAAGCAAAGGAAGCAAAGCAAGCACAGCAAGCAAAATTTAGATTCCTTTTTGGGGGACAAAAAGGATCAAAGCATGGAACAGGAGGAAGACAATGTAGTCATAATTCCTGCACCAAAAGCTTCCAAGAAAAATATGAACTGGTTACAGGCCATAGAGGACCATAAGAAGGGTTTTGAAAACCAAATAAGAGAAGTGGAGGAAAAATTGGGAAGAGAAATGAGAATGATGCAAGAAAATTATGAAATGAGAATCAACAACCTGACTGAAAAAATAACACCTTAAAAATAGACTAACTCAAATGGCAAAAGAGTCAAAAAGGCAATGAGGAGAATGGCTTAAAAAGCCAAATTTGCCAGATAGAAAAAGAATCTCAAAAGCTCACATAAGAAAATCATTCCTTCAGAATTAGACTGGAGCAAATGGAAGCTAGTGACTTTATGAGAAATCAAAATGCTGTTAAAACAGATCCAAGTAATTGAATAGAAGGCAATGTGAAATATCTCATGGGAAAAGCCACTGACCTGGAAAATAGATCCAGGAGAGATCATTTAAAAATTACTGGACTACCTGAAAGCCATGATCAAAAAAAGAACCTAGAAATCACCCTTCAAGAAATTCTCTAGGAAAATTGCCCCGATGTTTTAGAACCAGAGGGCAAAACAGAGATTGAAGAATCCACCTATAACCTTTTTTTTTTTCTTTTTGGAGGGCAATTGGGGTTAAGTAACTTGCCCAAGGTCACACGGCTAGGTTTTTGTTTGTGTGTGTTAAGTGTCAGAGACTGGATTTGAAGTCAGGTCCTTCTGACTCCAGGGCCGGCGCTCTACTCACTGTGCCACCTATCCTCCCCTCACCTATCACCTTTTAAAAAAGATTCCATAAAGAAAACTCCTAGGAATATTATAGCCAAGCTCTGGAGTTCCCAGATCAAGGAGAAAATATTACAAGCATCCAAGAAGAAACAATTTGAATATTGTGGAAATACAATCAGGATAACACAGGATCTGGCAACTTCTACATTGAGGGACTGAAGGGCTTAGAATATGATATTATGTAAGTCAAAGGAACTGGGATTAAAACCAAGAATCACCTACCCAGCAAAACTGAGTATGAAGTTTCAGGGGAAAATATGGTCATTCAATAAAATAGAGGACTTTCAAGCATTCTTGATGAAAAAAACAGAAGTGAATAGAAAATCTGATATTCAGATACAAGAAGCAAGAGAAGCATGAGAAGGTAAACAGGGAAAAGAAATCATAAGAAAGTTATCATTCCTACATAGAAAAAAATTGTAACTTATGAAACTTTTGTCAGTATGAGGATAGTTGAAGGGAATATATGTGTGTGTGTGTGTGTGTGTGTGTGTGTGTGTGTGTGTGTGTGTGTGTATACACACATACACATATACATGTCTATATAGGAGGGTATATGGGCATATGAATACATATGTGAATGTGTGTATATATGTGTGTAAGAGGGCATAAGATCAGTTGACTAGGAAGGGATGATACTTGAAAGGTGAAATTGAGAGGTGAGAGAGGAATATAATGAGGAGATAGGGAGAGACAGAATGGGATAAATTATCTCATATAGAAGAGGTAAGGGAAGACTGTTACAATGGAGGGGAAGAACAGGAAGGCAAAAGGGAATGGGTCAACCTTACTCTCATTGAATTTGGCTCAGGGAGGGAATGACATAACTAAATAGGGTATTTTGCCCTACAGGAGAGTAAGGGGGAAGGGGATGAGAGGGGGGATAATGGAGGGGAGGGCAGCTTGGGGGGGAGGGTAGTTAGAAGCACCCACTTTTGAAAAGGGATAGTATCAAAGTAGAGAATAGAATAAGTGGGGGGTGAGATAGGATGGAGGGAAATATAGCCAGTCTTTTACAATATATCCACTATGGAAATGTTTTGCATAGCTACACATGTACAACTTATACTGAATTGCTTATCTTCCAAGTAAGGGTGGGTGATGAGGGAGGAAGGGAAAGAATCTGGAATTCAAAGTTTTAAAATCAAATGTTTAAAAAATCTATTATTATTATTATTTACATGCAACTGGGAAGTAAGATATACAGGCACTGGGGGGTATGAAGATCCATCTTGCCCTATAGGAAAGTTGGAGGGGGAATGTGGGAGGATATAGGAGAGAGCAGACTGGGGGAGGGGATATTGAGTGGGATCACTGTTTTGGGGTTGTGGGTAGGGGAAAGACAGGGAGAAAATTTGTAACTCAAAATCTTATGGAAATGAATGATGTAAACTAAAAATAAACACAAAATTTAATGAAAAAATAAAGAAATGCTTCTAATATTATCAATGATTCTGATACTTCATTTCATTATAAAGTCTAATCAAAGGTGGATTCTCAGACTCCCTATCTCTCCACACCACTGCCCTGGTATCAATTCTTAATGTTTTGTTTTCAGTTCATCCAATCTGTAGTACTGTAGTACATCCAATCAATAAGTACTGTAGGAAATACAAAAGAAGTTTATTTCTCTTGGAATATACAAATGAGTTGTGGAGACAAGCTTCATATTATTTCTCTACATATCATACACTCCAAGCATTACCTGTCGTTTTCCACGTTTTCTACTTTCTCGTCTTTCATGTAAGCCATTTACTTCCACTAGAATGCATTCCCCAAACGTTCGTTTAATGTCCAAATTAAATGCAGCCTCCCCTCCATAGCCCCATTCTACCTCCTTCAGCCAAAGGTGATCTCTGTCATTAAATTCCAATAGCATTTTGCAACTCTTCTATCTCCTGTAGCACTTAAAATATGCCTCTTGTCAATACTTATTTTATAGCTATATATATATATATATATATATATATATATATACACACACATACATACACACATATACATATATACACACATACACATATACATACACACACATATTATCTTCCTTGCTAAATGGAAAACTTATTAGGCCTGCCCGATCTTGTAGAAAAACACAAGCCCTAACCAGAAAGAACTTAGAAAGCAAGGGTTGCAGCCTGTAGCCCACAGGACCAAATTTTGCCTGACACCTGGTTTTTGGATGGCCCCTGAGCTAAGAATAGTTTTTTACATTTTTAAATTGCTGAAAAAAAAAATAAAAGTAGACTAGTATTTCATGACATGAAAATTATATGAAACTCACATTTCAGTGTCCATAAAGTCTTATTGGAACACATAAATGCTCATCTGTTTATACACTGGGTAGGGCTTCTTTTGTGCTACACTTACAGAGCTGAGTAGCTGTAACCATCTGTGGTACTCTCATTGCTTTCCAGTGCTGCTGAGAGCACTGATATATCTCAGTGACGCAGTTATAACTAGATGTTTTTTTTTCATGCTGTTTGTATCACTGTAACAAGACATTTTATTACTAGAACATGCCCATCATGTCCAAACAACAAAAGAGAGGTGAAAAAAAGTTTTATTATTATTTTTTTATCTCAGGGCTGAGATTTAAGTTTTTCTGAATGAGAAGATCTGTCCCTAACCACTATTACTGAACACTAAATAGCTTTGGAAATTAGCTTTTACAGCAGATTTGATACTGTTTCTTAATGAATTCAACTTAAAATTACAAGGCAAAATAGTGCTTCTACATGAAATATATTGTGACAAAGTCAATTAGATGACAATTAACACTCTTTGAATCACATATCAAGCTGCATCACAACACACTATACTGTTAAAACCAGAATCTAGATCTGTGTTCACACACAAATTTTCAGTAGAAAGATTTTCCAAGCTCAAACTATAGTTCTTGAAGCATTTTTTGGACCTTGATGTAAGAGCAAAAGGAATTTCTATACTATAAAATCCATTTAGATCCTCCTGCAACTGAGGAGCTTCAATCTAACTTTCAATTGGAAGTGATTAATCTGCAACGTAATGATAATGCTAAACACAAATATGAAGAGAATAAATCTAATAAAATTCTATAAATGCAATAAATATGCTCAATTAAAATCATAGGCTCATGGATTAATATTAGTATCTGGCAGTATATGTCTGTATGAAAACACATTTTCAGAGATGAAATATGTAAAATCTCATTACAGATCATCATTAACAAACGAACATTTGCAATAAATCCTGATGATAGAGAACATTACTTTTGAACCCCAATTAAGCAAAATGTCATTTCCCCAAAAAGAATTCTATTCTTCTCATGAGTAGACCTGTATTACCAAAAACTGTACTCAATAATTATTGTTATGTTTTGAATCTCATCAAAAATTTTTGTGGAAATTGGTTTGTTCTCTTAAACTTAACATCCTCAATTATGCCTCTGGGTCTGCAAAGTCTAAAATATCTGCTATACAGCTCTTTACAAAAAAAAATTCTGCTGACTTCTATTATGAAGGATCATGTCACTCACTTTTTTGGTCCTCTTTTTCTTTCCTTTCCTGCCACACTCCTCCCCCAGTTTGTCAAAGTCCCTTGGATATAAGCATTCAATAAATGAAGAATGCCAAACATAATAATTTTAAATTGTGGCATGAGGTCTTTGTTGTTGTTTGAAGATTGTTTCAGAGGAAAGAATAACATGTATGTGCAAACTGAACATATTTATTTAAAATAAAGCGCACATAAACACACCTGGGCCCCCAACCCCAACCCTGGCATTTTGAGAAATTTGAGTTATTCCCTATCTAAGCACAGATGTATGATGGGAAAGTCACGAAATATCAAGTATATGGAGGATTTCTTGGCCCCAGGATGTTGGGTGAGACTCCATGGAAGACATATGGAAAGGCAGGTACAATGGGAGCAAGAAAGGCACAGCCGCATTACCGTCTGGACCACTAGAGACAAGGTCACTAGTACCCCCAAACGACTGGAGTAGCTGAATAAAGAGAACCTAAGTACTAAAATGAATGGTACTATCAATGTCTTTAAAGAAGATGTCAGGAACAGAGAAGAGGAAGAGATGGAACTTTACCTGCACCATTACAGATTTGTAAGACTGACATAAGCAGACATTACAACCATGACCATGAAGGTCTAGAAAGAAACACAGAAAGATATCAAACACTACTGCTTTTACTTTTCCACAGAATTGAAAAGTATCAAAAACTAACCTAGTTGTGAAATAAATCAGGATTCACATACAGATTATAAAAAAGTTTAAGTAATTATGTTCCTTTCTTGGAAAAATTTGTGAGTGATTCATCTAAAATAAATATGTACAACAAATTTTATAGCCTCTAAAAAGTAATTTTCAATTTTTTTTGTTTTTAAGAACTGCTACATTTTACCCTCTAAAACAGGTACCACTTATCTTCCTTAGGAAAGCACAGCTGATGTTTATGCATACATACAGCATGATCTTAGGCAAGTTAAGTTACTATCTTTTGCCTCATTTTCCTCATCTGTAAAATGTAGGTAACACTAGCTGACTATCTTATCTAGGAAGACTATCTTAAAGATGAAGTACATGTGAAAGATTTTTGAAAAAAGTAAAGCATTTTTATATAGACATACATATGTATATGTGTGTGTACGTATATATTATATGTATAAAAAACAAAACTTCTGGGCAAACTGGAAAGCAATCTGGCAAAAATTAAGTTCAGTTCAAAATCATATATGCTCCAAATGAATACACAAGACAGATTTAAAAGTCACATCATACACAATTTAGAGGAGCAAGGAAGAAATTACCTTTGGTAACAATGGAAGAGTTCATGAGTACACAAGGAATATAGAGATGGTCAGAGAAGATAACATGGGCAATTTTGACTACATGAAGTCAAAAGTGTTTTTCTGCACAAACAAAAATAAAACAGAAGGGAAAGAGTTAACTGGGAATACATCTTTGCTGCCAAGTTTCTCTCAAAAAGGTCAGATATCCTTGACATGTAAAGAACTGATTCAAATTTATAAGAACAATAGCCATTCACAGTTATGAATAAGTAGTTTTTGAAGGAAGAAATCCAAACTATCAGTAGCTATATTTTAAAAATTGTTAATAATTAGAGAAACACAAATTAATAGAACTCTGAGTTTCTACCACATACCCACTGGATAAGCAAAGACAACAAAAAGGAAAACCGACAAATGTTGGAAAGGCAGCAGGAAAACAGGCAAATTAGTACACTGTTGGTAAAGCTGTGATTGGTTCAACCATTCTAAAAAGCAATTTGGAACTATATCCCTCCAGAGTTTCTAAACTGTGCATACTCTGGTCCAGTGATATCAGTAGTAAGTAGGCCTATACTGCCAAAGAAATCAAATAAAGAGATAAAGGATCCATATAAAGACTGCTATAAAATTATTTCATTGCAGTTCTTTTTATAGTGGCAAAGAACTGGGAACTAATGTAGTGGTGCCCATCAACCGGTAAATGCACGCACAACTTATGGCATATTAATATAATGGAATACTATTTTGTGGTAAGAAATAATGGAAGGGACAGTTTCAGAGAAACCTATTAAGACCCGTATGAATGGATACATATTAAAGTAAGCAGAACCAAGAGAACAATTTATATAACAGTAGAGTAAAAACAAACAACCATGAAAGAATTCTGACCAATGGCAATGACCAAGCACAATTCTAGAGGTTCAAAAAAGGATGTAAAATGAGACATATACTTTTAGAAGTAAACATGAATTCATATGTGCTAGAAGAGTTGATTCCTCCCTACCCCACTGGAGAGGAGGTGGGTGGGGGATGGATGCTTTTGAATTGAAATAATTTTTTTCCACTTTTACTTTTTTGGGAGTTTTAAAAATTATTTAATTTATTTATTTTTCCGTTTTCAACATTCACTTCCACAAGAATTCCAAATTTTCTTCTCATCTCTCCCCCCCACCCCAGGACAATGTGCACCCCAATCATCCCTTCCCCTAATCTGCCCTCCCTCTATCACTCCCCCTTCTCCAACCCCCACCCTCTATTTTCCTGTAGGGAAAGATAGATTTCTATACCCCATTGCCGGTGTATCTTATTTCCCAGTTGCATGCAAAAACAATTTTAACATTCATTTTTAAAGCTTTGAGTTCCACATTCTCTTGCTTCCTTCCTCCCCACCCACCCTCATTGGGAAAGCAAGAAATTCAATATAGGTCATATATGTGTAGCCATGCAAAACACTTCCATAACAGTCATGTTGCAAAAGACTAACCATATTTCCCTCTATCTTGTCCTGCCCTCCATTTATTACATTCTTTTCTTTGACCTGTCCCCTAACAAAAGTGTTTGCTTCTGATTTCCCCTTCCCCCAACCTGCCATCCCTTCCATTATTCTCCCTCCCTAATCTCCTTCTCTCCTGCTTTCCTGCAGGGTAAGATAGACTTTCATACCCAACTGAGTGTGTTATTCCGAAAAGAAACAGATCTTAACCAAAAGACACTATAGCTCTTACCAAGACAATTTTTAAAAAGTGACACAAACTAAAATTATTTAACTAAAACCACTGTCAAAACAAACTGAACATAAAGGCTAAGTGTGGCACAGCAAAAAGAACAGGATGCATCAACTACAAAATTTAAACTTTCAGTGGTAAGTTTTAAGTCACAGAAATCTATATTATTTTTCAAGAACAGATTGTGTGTAAGCTCCCTGAGGACAGGGATTGTTTTATTTTTGTCTTTTTATGTACAGAAACTAGTAGAGTGCCTAACAAATGATTAAACAAATATTGGTTGAATGAAAGTGATACCTCTACCACTATAAAATATACAAAAGTAGGTGTGTACGTACACACACACACACACACACACACACACACATTTTAAAGAGTTATTATCCATGCTGTAAGTGTAGGGGCTTCTTATGAGCCCAACCCTACTACTGAAGGGAGCTTTAACCTGCTCCATTTCATCCCTCCTCAAGCAGTCTCGGGGTTCCTCAATGCTGGGACTCATGTTAATGCTGATCTGAATTTGGCTTCCTAATCAACACAGCTGACCATGCTCAGAACTCCAGAGCTCAAGAGAGCTCCCAGCTTCAGTCTCTCAGGTAGCAAAGTTTACAGGCAGGTAACACCACACCTAGCTGGTTGTTTATGCTTCTTAAAAGGATGAGACATTTAACAAAGCTTTTCTATATGGAAAACAGAGGGTTATCTTCTTGTACTTCTATAAGAAATGAGAATGAACTGTTTCTAACACTAATAATGATTTAAGAAATTAATATTAAGAAATATTAACTTTCAGTTTTTTTATAATAACTGAACTAAAAAATGTTCAAAAATTTGATATAATCACACTATTTTAAGAACATATTTGGACACTGAAGGGAGCATTACAGGAATCAATATAAATTCTACTTCATTACTGAATCACCCCCACAAGATGTGCAACGAAACCCAAATTGACTATAAGTGCCAATAAATCTGAGGGTGTAATCACTCATTTTTAATTAATTTCCAAGCGATATTTTTACTGGAATTATGAAGAGCAGAAATAAAATTTAAAAACTTAAGTCACTTATGAGATCAGATCTAAAAATAAGGGGAAAAATGAATTTCCAAGTAAGCATTTTACTAAAATAGTAATTATATGTTTTAAAGTTAAAAAAAAGAACAAGAAAATAGATGGTTTTAATAGTGAAAGTTATTTGCTGACTTAGGCTCCAAGTGAAATTTGATGCTAGCCAAAAATAAAAGAATAAAAAACAAAACCCAATTCTTACCTAAAAATATTTATTTCTTAACTCTTAGCAAAAACAAAAACAAAACAAAGAACAACAAAAAAAAAACCCAACCCAAGATCAAACTTCTTTGAAAACCTTTTGCTTTCCTATACTTAAGGGAATGAACATGTTCCAGTAAGGCTGACTTTTATAAAATAAGTTTCTTCTAAGTGAATCATATTTTCCTCTTTACTTCCATCATAAAATATTTGTGTTATGTTGAGGAAAGAAAAACCACTGGCCCCCCTCTATGTATTCTATGGCCCTCTCTTCTGCCTTAAAAAAATGTTTAAAAGAAGAAAAAAAATATTTCTCACAATTAACATATATTAAAAAAGAATTCTTTGCTATACTGAAAATATAATAAAATAAGATAATGAAAATATACAGTACTGTTACATGACCTAATCACAGCAGGGATTAAGTATTAGCTACAAGTAGATTTTTAAGACAAATGAAGCTTAGTTAACTAAAAACTACCCCCTTAAAAGTGGCCTACACTTAGCTTTTTGATGGAATACCTAAAAAATCTATTTAAGGATCTTCTAGTCTATGACTTCGTGTTTAAATCCTGGGAAATTGCTTGAAGACCACAGAGATTGAGTGACTTATAAATAATCATTGTTGTTGTTCAGTTGTGTCTGAATCTTTGTGACCCCATTTGGGGTTTTCTTAGCAAAGATACTGGAATGGTTTGCCATTTCCTTTTCCAGCTCACATTTTACAGATGAGGAAACTGAGGCAAATAGGGTTAAGTGACTTGCCCAGGATCAGGGTATCTGAGGCCACACTTGAACTCAGATGTGGCCTGCTTCCATCTATCCACTTTTTGATAGCTAGCTTCCCCATTGACCACAGTCACAAAGCCATTACTCTCAGAGGTAGTATTAGACCTTCAGCTTTCCTGACTCTAAGTCAAGCACTTGGTCCACCAAGCCTTAAAGAAATATTTTCAAAATTAATCATGTATTTCCATGTCTTTCTCAACAAGAGTTTTATGAACAGGATTGAGACTTGTCTTGTTGAATTTGGGTTATCATTAACATCCTCAAATACAGTGCCTTTAGGAGCTACCAAGGTTAGTACAACTTTCCCCCTCAGTCCAACACTCTCAGAGTGCTGTGCTGTTTTAAGGTTTGCTTGCTTTTTGTAGCTTTTCTTATATGCTTCCTGTCAGACTTCTGTGATTCTAGCAGCCCCTTTCCATCTTCCCATTCAAGCTGCTTCTAATCTTCTGTGGACCATTAAGAAGACATCAATTAGAATTATGTCTAATGATTAATTATGGTAATATATGTTGCATAATTGAATATGTATATAACCTATATCAAATTGCTTAATGTCTCAGGGAAGTGAGGAAGGGAGAAAAAATTTGGAACAAAAATTTTTTTAAATGAATGTTAAAAATTGTCTTCATATGTAACTGGGGAAATACTGTTTTTTTAAAAAAAAGAATTATATATAAAAGAAAAGAAAAACAGACTTTTCTGAGTGAGAACCTGAGGTGCCAATTGCTGTTCTAGCTGACATCAAGGCCAACTACACTGCTAAATAGGTGTTAGAATTTTAGTCTTCAAATCCATGTGATATCTTTTTTTCATTATTGCAGAATAAAAATATTTGCAATGACAGAAGAATATTAAAAATGATAGGAAAATCAGTTCCTTCCAAATAGCAATCAGTTCAACAACAATCAGCAAATTGTTCCTATTCAACCTCTACTCTGCTCAATCCAATAGTTAATTTAGCTATTGTGAATTCCTCATTCAAAACTGTCAGTATATCAAAAAGATGTTTGTTGAAGCCAGACAAAGTAGTCATCATCATGAAACATTAACCATCTATTTGAGTTTAGCTAGGAGATTAAAGCATGGGGTAAAGGGGAAAAAAAGCAGCAGCTAGACAAAGCAGATCAACTTTTGAAAAGATGAAGCTCAGCCTCAGCCTAGGGGAGTATACTAGGGTAGATGGATCATCATAGCATCATCAATTTGGAACTGGAAGGATCTCAGTGGTCATCTCATCCAACCCACTTACTCTAAAGATGAAGATACTAAGCTCAGGAAGTGAAGTGATTTGTCAGTGAATTCAAGGTCAAATCCAAAACTCTTTCCATTATATCACGCTTACACAACTAGGATGAAAGAAATAAAACTAAAAGGGACCTCAGAAGCCATATAGTCCAACCCCTTCATTTTGATATAAGGATAAAGAAACTGAATTTTATGGAGGTAAAGTGAGTTTCCCCAAGCCACACAAGCCAGGAAGCATCAAAGGTGGGTCACAAAATGCTTATGAACCTAAACCAGGGCCAGGTTGAAGCAGTAAACAAGTTATTTGTCCAGTCCTCCATGTGGCCAATTCACCCCAATTACTACTGGTCTGGCCCAAAGTTAGCAAAAAAAAAGAGAATATGGTCTTCCTGGACAGCAGAAAAGAGAAATAATGTTCTGAGACAGTATGGAATGGGGGTCAAGGTTTGGATGCAGTCATCCAGGACTGAGGAAACTCCATCTACTAAGCTAAACACAGATGGGCTTCATATTAATAGTTACTCATATGATAGTTTATACATCGATAAGTTCACTGTCCAGTAATGAAAGTTGTTTTTAACATACTTAACTGAATGACAAAAAGTGTTTTGTTTATTTATCTTTATTAATGAAGACAGATAAGTAAAGGAAAGAAAAGTGAGAAGGGGATGTTTCTAAGGCTCCTAAGAAGGAACATACAAATTCTTGGTTACCAAAAGAGCTACTGCTGGTAGTTGATAGAAAAGCCTTGTTTATCTGATCATACTCCCCCATCCTTACAAACCATATTAGAAAATCTGTTTTCCCTTAGAAAACATCTTATGCTTTCCAAACTTCTTTTCTACTTTAAAGTAGTAAAATTTTTAATCTGAGAATGGGCGGGGGGGGGGGGGTGGTAAAGAACTATTTTTGTTAGAGATACTAGCTGATTAGATGTATGTTTCTCTCTATTAATAGGCTTGGAGAAAAATTAATTATTTTGGAGGACTACCCTCCACAAAATACATCAATACACCCCTAAATATTCTTTGAAACACATAAAGAACAGTGCTTTACCAAAAAGAAAAATTCTGGAGTAGACTCTACAAAAACTGACCCTTGCAAGCACACAGAATTAACAAGATTGTGCAAACACCCCAAAATCAGAAAAACAAGTTCATTCTCCCACTGTATAGATGTAATACATAATGGTATTCTATTTTATTGTGACTAGACACACATATATGTTTCGCTATTTTCCCCTACTAGACAAATCAGCACTTTAAAAAAGTCTTACCAGCCTTTATTAGTTAAGTGGCTGGTGTTATTCTCACATTATCACTTCTCTTCCTATTCCAAACTGCTTACTCTTTTCCCTAGACTACATTAATTTTGATACTAGATTCCTTAAATTCACCAAAAATCATCTGACATAATTTTCTCAAATAATTCTACTTAATTCTTTGTAAACATCACTACTTCACAAATATTACTAAGAGAGAAGTCTATACTACCTACTTTATAGCATTAATCCAGCACCATTCTTTAAAATACAGAATATAGAACAAAGCTTAAAAAAAAGTAGTGTTTAATTTTATAGCTGCTCAATGATATGTAAATAACTTGTTGGTCCTCCAAAATATCTGAGGGTACAATTCCATTTTAAATAATTCTAGCTTTTAAAAAATGAACAGAGTCCAAATAGTTCAAACAAAATAACAACCCACTAATATTGGCACCAAGGAATTAAATATACATGGAGATTGAAAACTCAAAAGTAAAATTCAACATTTCATTTACCACACAGATTACATAAATATCCTTCCATAATAATCTGCATGATCCTTCACTTCATAAATCTGTCTTTGTAATCTAAATTAGATTTAAAAAAATAATTTGGTTTCTAGGAATAAGGAAAGGTCCCTCATTTGCATAGTAGCCATGATGGAATGAGGGTAGGGAGGTAGCTTGAAGAACCAAGTGGCACAGAATCTTTTGCTTCTAGAGCTGCAACAAACCTCATCTAGTCTAATTCATATATACTAGTAAGAAAAATCCCTTATATCACCTAACAAAAAGTAGTTGGGGTAGCAGAAGGCAGAATTCATTATATAAGTATTTACAGAGATGCTGCAAGGCAATATCCACAAACTGTTAACAGATCACTGAAAATTGACATTAGAGACTCATGAACCTCTGAGGCAGGACTCACACTTAGACCTACCCTAGCTGCCTGAAAACTAAGGCTGCACCCCATAGCACCTAATCTGTTTTTCATCTACTTGTCACAACTGCTCTACCCACCCAATGCCTTATTCTATTCCCTGGGCATGATGAGAAAACCAAAGAGTATGTGGGCCTATCCATTCTGCCCCTCACTCTTGCTATGTGACCAGTTAATCATCTTTTCTGATACATTTTTAATGATTTCTCTGACGAAATGCTTTACACGATCCATTTTCTTTATTTCTACCCATGATAGAAAAATACAATCATTCAAAAGCTAAATAAATAATAGATAATGAAGACAAGGAAGATTTGAAGTACTGATCAAAAGGCAGTATTGGTTTTGTTTTTTTTTTTTTTGTTTTGCCTTTTTGGAGGGCAATTGGGGTTAAGCAACTTGCCCAAGGTTACACGGCTAGGTTTTTATTTGTGTGTGCGTTAAGTGTCTGAGGCCGGATCTGAACTCGGGTCCTTCTGACTCCAGGGCTGACACTCTACTCACTGCGCCACACCTAGCCGCCCAGTATTGGTTTTTCAGACAAAGAAAAGCACCAGAGAGAAAATATTAGACAATTATATTTAACAACCTAGCTAAAAATATTCCAGTATGTACTAACAAAGTCTTTTAAACATGAGCATTGGAAGTCCTTAGTCCTGTTGTTCTATAAACATTTCTGAGTTGAAAAGGAGGTTCAGCTGGGAATCAATCAGCTGAAAATAGTAAGTGAACCAATTAGTCTAAGGTCTAAATACTAATTTTCCCGACTTTCAGGGCCCATGGAAAAGAGATTGCTTCTTCCTCACTAAGTTAAAATTTGTTATTACAGTTGTAAAGATGAGAGGCATGAAACTCGCAGTGCCTGTGTTGAGTGTCACTGGAATCAGACTAAAATGTTAATTAGGAAATGTTTAATAAAGAAACATATAATATAGATACTGTTAATTTGTGCTTTTCTAAGTCAATACACAGTCATCAGGGATCCATTTCTACTTGAATTTGACATCACTGGTGTAGATCAGGGGGGTGGGGAACCTGTGGCTTGGAAGCTACATATGGCCCTCTAGATCTTCAACTATGGCCCTTTAAATGAATTCAAACTTCATAGAACAAATTACCTTAAAAGGATTTGTTCTGTAAAACTCAGACGCAGTCAAAAGGCTGCACCCAAGGACCTAGAGGCTGAAGGTTTCCTACCTCTGGGTATAGAACTTCTGGATTCCTACCTCCCCACTCTAGGTTCAGGCAAGAAGCTGACTCAGGGTGTTTCCGATTCGGGTTTGTCTTCCTACCCATCACAAAATAACTACACCAAACCTAAGCTATCTTTCAAGGAAAAACGGAAAACCAACTTTCTTAGTAAACCATTTCACTAACTATGCTGCTAGAAAGATGTCCTTTACATCCTTTAAGTCAATTTTTCCAGCCCTGACCTCTCTGCTGACCCTCTTTGTCTCATATCTCCAAGGGCCTATTGGACATCTCAGACTGTATTTCAGAGTACATAGTAGGGTGGTAAGGTGTAAGAAGACTGGAAAATTTGGGGGTGGGTGGGTGAGAGGGTAGCCCAAACTAAACTCATCTTTTCTCCAAAACCTTCACCTCTTCCTAATTACTGCTGAAGGTACCACTATCCTTCCAGTCAGGCACCTAATTTCGCAATGTGGGGGTGGGTCATCCTTAACTATTCACCCTCACACATAATATCCAATCTGTTGCCAAGGCTTGTGGATTTTACTTCTTAATGTCTCTCGAATGCATCCCCCTTCTCTCTTCCAATACTGGCATAACTCTGATTGGTACAGGTCCTCATCACCTCAACCTGGACCACTGCAGCTGGTAGATCTCCCAGGCACAAGTCTCTCCCTACTCTGATGTCAAAGTTTTTATCCTAAAGTGAAAAATCTGACCATGTCTATCTCTGTTTCTGTCTCTCACAAAGCACACTAAATAAATTAAATAAATTCCAGTAAATACCCTGAGATCTAGTGACACTGGCTACCCTACTGTCCCCCTCCCCACTGTTTCTCAAACAAAACATTCCATTTCCCAATTGTGGGCATCCTGACTGTCTGTTGCCCATTCGTGGAATACTGTTGCCTCATCTCTATATCCATCTACAACTTCTTTGGCATCCTTCAAGTCCCAGCTAAAATCCCACCTAAGTCTTTCCTTAATTCTAATATCTTTTTTCTGTTGATTATTTCTAACTTCTCCTGTATATAGCTTGCTTCTTACATTGCTGTTTACTTGTTGTCTTTTCCCACTGGACAGTGAGGTCCTTGAGGACAGGGACTGTCTTTTGGCTTTATTTGGATCCCAACACTTAGCACAGTGTAGCTAGCACATAATAGGCTCTTAATAAATGTTTACTGACTGACTTTAAATCTAAATTCCCTTATATAATGTAATCCCCTTTCTCCTTAATCCTGTTACAAATTAATATGAAGAACTGGTCACCAACCTATATGTAACAATTTCATAGGCTCATGTCTCTTCTAGTATCTGCTTTAGCATTCTCACTATATAAAAAAGGAGTCAATTTCTTTATCAGCTCTTAACACTACACTTTAATTTTAATAGCAGGTATTTGTAACATACAAAAACTCTTTACAAAAAAAAGCCAAAAACAAAACATGTAAACAAGCTGGAAAGGAATTTTTAAAAACTCTTGAGAGGGGGAGAGGGAGAGAGATAGAAAGAGGGAGAGAGAAAAGGAGGGAGAGAGGAAGAAGGAAAAGGGGGGAGGGAGGGAGAGAGGGACAGAGGGGAAGAGATGGGGAGAGAGTGTACCCCAGTCTACTATTAACATTCAGAAAACAAACGGATGGTACTTGTGTTAGCCCCACTCTTAATTTTCCTGCCTCTGTGTTGTTTAGTTATTCTTCAGTCGTGCCTGACTATTCCTGACCCCGTTTTATTTAGAGTTTCCTTGGTAAAGATCCTGGAGCAGTCTGCCATTTCCTTCTCCACCTCATTTTACAGGTGAGGAAACTGAGGCAAACAGGTTAAGTAAGTTGCCCAAGAGCACACAGGTATTAAGGGTCTGAGGCCAGATTTGAATTCCAGGTTCTGAACTCTATCCATTTCACCCCCTAGCTTGCCCCTTCCCTGTACAATAGGAGGGAAAAACAAATCATAAAGGTTTTTTTAAAAATATAAACAAGAGCACAGGGCAGTGGTCAGAGAACTGGGCTTCAAATCATGGAGTCCCCACCACCTCCTACACATACTGGCTGGGTGACCCTGGACAAGTCATATAAACTTGGGGATTTCCTAAGCAATTCTCTAAGACTTTAAGTTGTAGCAGAGTTGCTGATTTGCACTTATTGAGATAATTTCCTTACTAAGAATTCTCTAATCTTATGAGTTCCCCAATAAATTAAAATACCATGGGGCGGCTAGGTGGCGCAGTGAATAGAGCGCCGGCCCTGGAGTCAGAAGGACCTGAGTTCGGAGCCGGCCTCCGACACTTAATCCGCACAAACAAAAACCTAGCCGTGTAACCTTGGGCAAGTTACTTAACCCCAATTGCCCTAAAGGGGCGGCTAGGTGGCGCAGTGAGTAAGAGCACCGGCCTCGGAGTTGGGATGACCCGAGATCAGATCCGGCCTCAGAAAATGAGCACCCACGCATAACTAATGACTAGCCGTGTAACCTTGAGCAAGTTACTTAACCCCAATTGTTTTAAAAAAAAAAATACCAAATATACATACATATAGGCAGTATGGCTGGCTTCAAAGTCAGGAAGACCTGAGCTCAAGTCCTGCTTCTGACACATACTGGGTATGTGAGGCTGGGGAAGTCACTTAAACTCTCTGTGCTCCAAGACAACTGGGTCTAAAAAGTGTCGAGAAGGTGCAGACCTGCAGTTGTACATGGAGTTTCCTCACCTAAGAGTTCCCCATACTAATGAATCACAGGTTCAGTATCTACCTATAAGAATACACATCTTAAAGAACAAAGAATATACAAACAGAATTTGTTTTGCCAAGGCTCAATCAACATTATTTTATTAACTGCATCTGTAGAGGGCAAGCAGCTATCCATCAACTAAAACATTAAAATGAGAATTAAAGTCACAGAATCGTATTTTAATTCAACAACCATTAAGTGCCTACTATATATGCAAAGCATTATGTTAGATGCTCAGAATACAAAGACAAAAAACACTCACAACTGCAGTTGGGACAGGGAGGTAGGAGAGAAATCAGAGAAAGCTTCACAAAGGAGTTGGAAACTGAGCTTTGCCTTAAAGGAATAGGATTATGGGAGATGAAGAGGAAGTAGCTTTCTGACACTGAGATAGTAACCTGCACAAAGTCAGAGAAGAAAATGGAAAGCCGATTTTGGGAAAATACTCAGAATGCAGAATGAACAAAGTGGAACAATATGAAATAGGGTTGGAAAGGTGGTTACAAAGAGATTGCAGATGGCCTTAAACGCCAAGCTAAGCAGTGTGTATTTTTTCTTAGAGGCAAAGAGGAGCTGCTGAAAGTTTTGTGTAACATGATCAGACTTGTGCTTTAGAAAGATTGTTTTGGTGGCCCTGTAGGGGTTAGACTAGAGAAGGAAGATATTACAAACAAAATGACCAATTAGGATGTTATTTCAGTTCTTCCAGACAAAAAGTGATGGCCATGTAGATGGAAAAAAAGAGGCTATTCTGAGAGAGACTGGAGGCAGAATCCAGATTTAGAGTGTATCTAGAAATTCGGGGAGAAAAAGAGTCTACCTTAACTCCCAGGTTACAGACTGGGGTGATTGGAATGATGGTGCCCCTCAACAGAAGCTTGCAGGATGGGGTTTGTTTTGGATATGTTGAGTTTAGGAGACCAAGGGATCGTCCAGAGGATGTCTTTTTTTTTTTTTTTTTGGAAGAGCAATTGGGGTTAAGTGACTTGCCCAAAGTCACACAGCTAGTAAGTGTGTCAAGTGTCTGAGGCCACATTTGAACTCAGGTCCTTCTGACTCCAGGGTAAGTGCCACTTCACTGTGCCACCTAGACGCCCCCAGAGGATGTCTTTAAGGCAGTTGAGGAACTGATGTGTTTAAGGCAGTGTGGAAAAGAGGTTAAAGTTGGGCAGAGCTGGAAGGGATGTCAGAAGTCACCTGGACCAATCTACTCATTTTCCAGATAAAGAAACTGATGCCTAGAGAGGTTAAGTAACTTTTCCAATGTCACACAAGATTTTCATCATTCTGCCTCTATTTATGCCTCACTCTTTCCCTAAACTTATTCTTCATTCTTTCCAGGAAGTCCAACCTTTCTAGTCCTCAGTATTCTTCCAAGTCACTGTCCTTGCCTCTTACCTTCCTTCTGTGACCTCATAGTTTATCTGCCAATTTTGACCCCTATAGTTAACCAGTTCAGCTGTACACTGTCATCTTACTTTCTAAGCCCTTGCCCCTTTTGTCCTCTCAATGCTCACACTTCACCAAACTCCAGCCCTAGACAATTCCCACAATTTGCTTCCTCTTCTAAATTATGCAAGAGGGATGCCTTACATCTCTCCAGCAGAGTTATCTCACTTCCAAATGAGCCCCCATACAGCAAGGCAGTTCTTGAACTTCTCCCTGATTTATCCCCTATTTCACTCCCCACAGAGGCTATTCTGAACTTATTTTCAAGTCTCCAGCACCACCTCTCCTCCTCTCCCCAAATGACCCTCCACTGAGGACCTTGCCTCAGACTTTACTGAGAAAATCAGAATGGGAACTACTGAGGGCAGGGACCTTTTTTGCCTTTCTTTGAGATTTCAATGCTTAGGACAGTGCAAGGCACATAATAAGCACTTTATAAATGTTGCTGACTGACTTGACTGATCTTAACTCCCTCTTCTTTGCTTCTCTACATATCAAAATTCCTCTCTTTCTCCACTCCAGGAAGAAGATGTAACCCTTTTCTTTGCCAAGGCCAATCCACAGATACCCTCAATTCCATTCCCTCTAGTATTTCCCAGCAGACTGCCCCCACAATCACCACATCTCTTTAATCTTCAATCTCTCCCTTTCTACTCATTCCTTCCCATGCTAAAGTCTGCACAACCTGAAAAAAAATCTCACTCAAGTTTTCATCCTATACAGCACCTTTCTTTCATAGCCAAACTCTTTGAAAGTCCCCACTTGCTTCTCAAATCTACTTCAATCTGGATTTGAAACTACTCCCTCCAAAGTTAGCAATGAGTTCTTAACTGCCAAATCTGATGGGCTCTTCTCAATAGTGATTCTTCCTGATCTCTCTACATCATTTGGTGCTCCCTTCTTGGTTTTCATTCATGAACTCCCCACCCCTTCTCGGTCTCCTTTTCTGATTCTTCATCCACAGTATACCCCTTACTGTAGTGTCCTCCAAAGCTCTGCCCTGGATCTTCTTCTCCCCTACACCAGGGATTCTTTTTTTATTTGGAGGTCAATTGGGGTTAAGTGACTTGCCCAAGGTCACACAGCTAGTTTTTTTGGTGTGTGTGTGTGAAGTGTCTGAGGCCGGATTTGAACTCAGGTCCTCCTGACTCCAGGGCTGGTGCTCTATTCACTGTGCCACCTAGCCGCCCAACACCAGGGATTCTTAATCATCTTCTTCTTCTTCTTTTTTTTTGCATCATGGACCCCTTTTGGTAGTCTGATGAAGCCTATATATAGATCACTTCTCAAAACAATTTTTCAAAACTGAAAGAAATGCTAAATTTCAGCTAGAGGTTAGTAGAAAATAAAGAAATAATTTCCCCCCATCTAAGTTCTTAGGTTCTTAAAATTTATCCAGGTTAAGAAACTATGCTCTTTACTCTATGGATGAGTGATCTCAGCCTTAACAGGTTTCACTAACTTCTTTGTGTCGGTCACCATTCCTACAGTGCCTCCTAAGTTCCACTCTCACATCTTCAATTGCCAACTACAAGATAATTTGAACTCAATGTTCTGTGGGCATCTCAAATTCAACAAGTCCAAAACAAAACTATTGTTTCCCCTCAGATTCTAATTCTTAAGACACCACCATTGTTCTGGACAACCAGATTTGCAACCTTAGTGTAATCTTCTCACTCTTCTCACATCTCATTTCCAATAAGCTGCCAAATCTTAATGCTTCTACCTTATAACTCATTCTGGTCCCCTTTTCTCCACTCTCACAGATACAACCCCAAGTTCAGATCCTCTTCACTTCTTGCCTTCTTAATTGGTAGCCCTGCCTCAAGTTTCTTTCCACTCTAATCAATTCTCCATATAGCTTTAAAAAAAGAAAAAGTGATATGCCTAAAGGGCAGGTTTAACTATGTCACTCAATGAGAGTGCCTTTAGAATTAAATATAAACCCCTCTATTTGGCTTTTAAAATCATTCACAACCCAGCCCCAGCCTATCTTTCCAACCTTATGAAATATTATCCTTCTTCCTGTACTCTGTGCAGAAATCAATCAACATTTATTCATTAAGTGCCCAGTTTGCCAGGCATGTGCTAGGCACTGGGGATAAAAAGACAAAGATTAAAATGTCTCTACCCTCAATCAGCTTATTCTT
Organism: Gymnobelideus leadbeateri; assembly: GCA_011680675.1. Taxonomy (NCBI): domain Eukaryota; kingdom Metazoa; phylum Chordata; class Mammalia; order Diprotodontia; family Petauridae; genus Gymnobelideus; species Gymnobelideus leadbeateri. The sequence goes on from WOXC01007555.1 coordinate 921,625, forward strand.
TCAGGGAAACAACATATGCATCTAGCAGAAAATACAAAATAAACTCAATCTAAACTGAGGGATGGAGAATAGCCTTCCTGACAATTTCTTTCACAAAATACTTCACCTGTCAGTTCCATGCCTTTGCCATTGGCTGCTCCCCATGCTTGAAATGTATGTACTCCCTTCTCACTACCACCTCTCAGAATCCATCTCCAAAACTCAGCTAAAACACCACCTTCTAGGCGAAACCTTTCATGACCTCTCCAGCTGTAGGTGCTCTTCCGTTTATAACAATCTTGTATTTATTTTATACATAGAGACTTATAGACAAACATGTTACCTTCTTTAATAAAATGAAAGCTTCCCCCAGTGCCTGTTACACAGCTGTAGACAATGCATGCACCATTCTAACAAATGCTATAGCATGTTATTTGAGGCTGGACTTCTGATGCCACTGGCATCCCAAAGTGGAAACTTCCCCCCTCTATCAATGCAAATCAGCAACTACTTTCCAACCAGTCTTAGAGTTACCACTGATTTGCCCAGGGTCACACAGCCAGGATGTGGCAGAAGCAGCACTTGAGGCCAGTCTAGCCTGACTCCAAAGCAGGTCCCCTCCATCTACTATGGTTTGGATTTCTCTATATAATAATGCCATTTACACACAAAACCTTTAATCTAAAATTAGGATAAATACTGCCTTCATGCACTAAGTAAAGAATCATTAAAATTGTAAAAGTCTAATCAATTAGCTAATATTTTAAACCCTACTATGAAAACTGCTAGAAGCCTGGTATTTTTTCCAATTATATTGTGACTTCAGTTACAAATTCTAAAATAGTTACTTATATTTGTATATATGCATTTTTATGCATGCATATATACATAATAATTTAAAAGACTCTAAGTTCCTGAGACAGTATTCTTTACTACTCTTAAGTACAAGATCGAACAAAGAAACAAAACAAACATCAACTGGTTCTTATGTAAAATACTTTGAAAATATAATCAGTGCAAAGGAAACTCAATAGGCTACATAGTCAAAAATCATTACAGCAGTAATCTTATTGAAATTCCAGGAAAACTAATGTTCATTTATTCCACTATGCTTTATTACATAAAAGGAAAGATAAAAGTCTTTCATACCTTAAAAAAACAAAAACAAAAAACACCTGAACAAAAGAAGGTGGGTCAAATGTTTTTATATTTCCTTAAATCCCAAACTGGTCTAACTAACATTCTACTTGTGACACATTGCAAAGAAAGGTAAACTTGATCTGTTCAAAACTTAATGTATGGAGAAGTTCTTAAACTGTTCAGAAAGGTAGCTGGAAATCAATCAATAAGCAATTAATAGGGGTCATATACTATATGCCAGGCACTGAGGATACAAAGAGAAAGGAAAAAAAAACCCAAAGCCATTAACAGTCCCTGTAGTCCACAAGAAGCTTCCTATATATCTGAAGGCCATAACCATGTCTCAGGTCAGTATTATTATTCCCTACAATTACAGAGGAATACTCAGGTAGCGAAAAGAGCACCAGATTTAGGGCTGAATCCTAATTCTAGCTGTGTTGACCGTGTCACTTTGATTCCAGTCTCAGTTTCTCTAGCTGTACAATGGAAATCATAATACTTGAACTACCCCACCATCACAGGGCTGTTGTAAAGAAACTATTACAAAACTATATAAATGTGAAATATCATTATTCAGAAAAAATGGTAAAATACTTGCAATGGCAATAGAAAAGAATTCAGGATCAGAGTCATGGAATCAAAAGTTGTCATTTCATACCTCACAAGATAACCTACTCAATATTTCACCTTTGGACTTCGATGATTTTCAGCAGCCTTGAAAAAGCTTATTGGTTAACCAAAGCATAAGTTATTGCTTGCCCTAGGCAAATGAATATTTGAAAGGCTGATTCACAGTATACCTTAGACTTTATTCCTACTGCTTACTACTCAGGCACTTTTTATTTTAAGTGTCTTAGCCAATAATTCTCAAAAATCTAGTCTGGAAGAGAAAATAAAATACATCTACCCTTGACCCAGGAGAAGAAAGAACATTAACTGTGTAAATGATGGTTTAGAGCCAGGGTTCTTAACCTTTTCTGTGTGTCTTAACCTCTGGCAACCTACAGACTTCTCAGAATAATGCTTTTTTGACAACTTAAGAAATACTAAGTTTCAGTTCGAGACTGGTGAAAATAAAGGTGGCATATTTTTCCCCATCCAAGTTCATGGACTCCCCTGAAATTTATCAATCCACGGAACTGAGGAGGCACAAGGAGTGGGTAGTCTCCAAGTTAAGACCACCTGGCTTGGAGCTTTGATTCTTTCTGCACACCAGCATTCATTCTTAGGAGAGAGTTAAGACAGATCAATACAGTGATCTGTACAATGTCTAGTACAGCACCCTCTGTTATTAGATACAAATTCTGTTTTGTTTTTTTCTTAAAGGTAATAAGCAAAAAAAGCTCATTGATAGTTAGCAATTGATGGCTCACTAAATACAAATCCTGATTAAGTTCTCAATGAAAAAAGTTAGAGAATCTAGGTTTAACAACTAATAAACATAACATACATAATGGCACAACTTTTCCTCTTATCCATATAATGTTTGCTGAATTTAATTCATCCAGCAAAAGCAGGAAACAAAAAGAACTGAGAAGGAAGTAAATTCAGGGCATACAGATATATCCAAAACCTCGGTGTAGAATTTTTATAAAAATTTCATGAGAACGGGTGAGAAGTTACTTTTCGGCCTTGTCCTTATTAACTGACATCCCAGAATAAATTAGGAAAAGATATCAAATCTGTAACTGCCTTTTGGCTACTCAATAAAAGTAAAAATTAATTCATTCCATTATTGGTTTGACCAATGAAGATGAAAGGTTTTATTCCTGAGAAAGATGGAGGTAGTCCTTAGATTTTTGGTACCTTAAAAAAGGACCCCCACCCTCCCACCCAAAAGCCTGGTCCACAAGTCCACCTTTATTTAAAGAAAAATCAGAATCTTAAATAAACAATCAATGACGTTGTTATATTTCTTTAATGTCTCCAACAGTTTGGTAGAAAAACACGGTTTCACATGGTCCCCTAGGAGTTTAATATAAGAAGCCACTAATATGAATTTACAATAGAGATGCAAACTAAGACTTAAATGCAGTTTCCAGGAGAAATTTTCAAGGTTTTGGAAAACAAAAGGGAAAATGTTTACATGTCATCTTCCAAAACTGCCATTAGAATGATCATGATCCTGAGGCTAAATAATTTTCATGTTTGGGGGAAAAGGGTGGGTGGAGACAGAAATTAAGAGGCATGGAACTTAAATGATTTTCTTAAATATTTTAAAAATAAAGCTGGGCTCCAATAACCCCAAAGTTACTTAACTATAGCCCTTCTTGGTGATGGTCAACTAGAATTTGTCTATTTCCTTTTCCCAAGGTTAAAAGATATGTCAATCAAAAGTAACTGTTCAAAAATGTTTTTAGAAGATGGCTATTTCTAACACATAAATGTCCTGTATTAGGTGCATTCTCTTCGTAAAAATATGAATGTATGAAACAAGCTGGGGGGTGGGGGTGAAGGGGGAAGGAGAGATGGCCATTCTCATTCCTCCTGTCTAGGATTCTTTTGTTGCCATTTTTTTACTTTAGCTCCTAAGGTGTATTTTCAAGGTATATAAAGCTATCCATTACAAATACACTAGCAGTGCCAGGGTCCCATTAGTAACTATTAAAGAAATGAAGACTTTCTTGGATTCTGTTTATCTTTAAAATAAAAAAATAGCAAAATTAACAGACTAAAAAGGTCACATAAAACAGGTCAATCTATTTGCCTTTAGTCAAATGGGTTGAGACAAAAAACTCCATTAAGGTTTGCTATTCTCTCTTTATAGTTCTCTAACACGTGACATTAGGGTTGGAGTGGATGCTGGATATACACATGCATGTAAAGTGTACATATGACATTTTCTAGGTGACTGAAGAAAAAAAACAACTAAATATAAAAACCAAAAAAAGTACCACAATAATTTGAATGGAAAATAAGAGTTACTACGTACCACCGAAAAAGCAGTATCAAAACAAGATCAAGGCATTACTAATTGAAATGGTACTGTTACCTTCACTAGCTAATTTTTTTGGTTTCTAAGTCAATGAAGATCTGGAAATCAAAGTATTGGTCAGTTACTGTTAAGTGGCACTGATTTTTAACCCCTTCTAAGTTTCATATTCTTAACAAGAGTAGAGCTTTTAGTATATCTCATGCTTTTTCAATTAAAAATCTGCTGGTGGGGGGTGGGGAGAGGAGGGGAGGTAGAGAGTAGGCCAGGGACAGGGAGGAGACTGTTCCACAGGCATTTTGCACTTACATAACCTCAAAGTACTTAGCGTTAAAACTCAAATGTATACAACTATAATTACAAAGTATGCATTCCTTTTCTACCTAGAAAAGCAAGAACAGTTCCGATTTAACCTAACTCGACAGTCCTAATCACAGGAACACAAAGAAAGTGGTTCAAATGCTAATGTTTGTTTAGATTACTTAAAATCCCAAGCAGCCGTCTTTCGGAATACACACACAAGCGGTTGCCTCAAAAAAGAAAAATATTAAAAATTTATAGCAAAAAAAGAAATACAAGGTTAAAAACGACAGTGTAGGAAACATCTTTACTGGCTTAAAAAATAAAAAATAACATTAACCTTAAGAAAAAAAATCATGAAAAATCCACGGTAAAAAAATACTGGCCTAAGAACGACATTTCAGGTAAAAAAAAAAGGCGCAGATTGGTGCAACAGCTACCTCTTCTCGGGCTATAGGTAGATCGCTCCGCAAATGGCAGGAAAACGCGGAAAATCCTGGGGAGCCCAGAGAGGGGCCAGCCCCGGCGTCCCCCCCCCCAGGGGTAACAATCCCCGACCCCCGGCGCGCCCGCACGCACCTTGTGGCAGGCCGGGCAGGTGGGCAGCGGGCTGCCGTGGCCCGGGGAGCTCTTGCCGCTGTTGCCGCCCGGGCCCCCGCTCAGGCTGCTCTGGATCTGCGTGAGCTCCTGGCGCAGCACCTGCTTCTGGTGGAAGCTGAAGGCCGGGTGGTTGGAGGCCATGGTGAAGAGCAGCAGGAACTCATCGCCCGTGCGGCCCTCGTTGAGCTGCAGCCCGTAGTTGTGGATGATGGAGTCGATGTGCGTAAGTGTGCGGTACAGCACCCCGGCCGCCTCGCGCTGCTCCGAGCCCAGCAGTGCCAACGACACCAGCAGCTTGCTGCGCACCACCTCGTCCGTCAGGTTGGTCAGGCTGCCCAGGTCGGCCGGGTTGTTGGCCTTGATCTCCGAGTCCCGCAGCGAGTGGTAGTCTTTGCGGGCCAGGTCCTCGAGGCACGACCCCAGGAATCGCAGCTCGAGCGGGATGCACAGGTCCAGGAGGCCGCACAGGAACTCCACCCGCTGCGGGGAGGGCAGCTCCGAGAACCAGCGGTACACGCCGTCCCTCTGCAGCGGGCACCGCTTCTCCACCATGCTGCCCTGGCCGGGGCCGCCGCCGCTCCGGGAGCCCGGGGGCAGGCGGGCCAGGGACACGCGCACGGCCGGAGGGCCTGGGGCTGAGTGGCGGGGGGAGCGGCCGGGCGGCAACCGCGGCTGGGACGCGCTGCGGCCCGGGGTCGGTGGCGGCGGCGGCAGCAGCAGCAGGCGCGGCGGGGCGGGGGGGCGCAGCTCTGCGGGGCCCCCCGCCAGGTGCCGGCGGCGGCGGCGGCTGGGCGGGGTCGGGGGCCCCGGGGGAGGAGGCCCGGGGGGGCCGGCGGCCCCTCCTCTCAGAGCCGGAGCGGCGGCGGCCGGGGGCGGCGGCGACGGCGGCGAGCGGCCTCCTGCTCCCCGCTCACGGGGAGGCTCCTTCCCACCGCCCGTCCCCAGCGGCGGACGGTGCGCGGCGGTGGCGGCGGCGGCTGCTCCTCGTCGTCGTCGTCGTCGTCGCCCCGGAGGCGGCCGCCCCCATCTCCCCCCGCGCCGCAGGGTCTGTCACTGCGGGGCGCTCCCCACGGGGGTCAGCCCGGCCATGCCGGCCCGCGCCGGGCGCTGCCGCCGCCGCCTCCGGATCCTGGGGCGCGGGCAGCGGTTACCACGGAAGCCGAGCCCGAGCCGGGGTTGTCGCGGCCGCCGCCCTCGCCGCCTCTAGCGCCTTCCTGGCCCTCGGTCACCCCCGATGCCTCGGGCTCTCAAGGGTCCCTCCGCGCCGGCCGCCGCCGAAAGAATTCCCCTTCCCTCAGGGCCGAGGTGGAGGGACACTCAACGGGAGCAACAGCCGCCAGCGAAAGATGGAGCGGAAGGATCTCGCTCGACCGGGACTTCCCTTCCTCCCCGCTCCCCCCTCCTCACTTTGCTCCGCTGCCCCTTTTTTCTCGCGCTCCTTCGCTCGCTATCGCGGACGGATACCGGCGAACGGGAGGCGGCAACGACGACGGCGGCGGCGGCGGAAGGATAACGACGAAGTCTATTTCTCTCCCGCTCCCTTACGAGCAGCGGGAACGAGGCAGAATGGGAAAGGGGGGGGGGGGGGGGGGTGGCTTCGTCTCGCGACAGCCTGAGCACCGGGTTTCCGAGCTCGGCCCCCTCCACCCCTTCTCTTTCACTGATTGGTTCAAACAGCTCCCTTCTTTGCCCCTGATTGTTCTGCTTCCCCAACCGTCCGGCTCCTTCAACGGCCACTCCTCCCTCGAGGAGCTGTCAATCATTCTCCGAGCGCCCCCGCCCGGCTACAGTAGTGATATTTGATTGGCCCGCGGAGAGAGGGGTGGACCAGGCTCCAGGGTGGGTTTCTAGGCTCTAGGCTCCCAGCTCTGCCTTGACTGCGACTTCGCGGTTTTGCATTGTTCTCTGGGGAAAGCGAGGGGCTCAGAGAGTTCATGATTTGTTTGTTTTTTCCTTTGTTTGCATCGTAATCATAGAGTGCCCTTACTTACCGATACGATGTCCCCGAAGACCCAACCATTAGTCAAGTCAATAAGCATTTATTAAGCGCCTACAGTGTGTTATGCGCTGGGGATACAAGAAAGACAAAACACGGTCCCTGCCCTCGAGGAAGGAGCACGCGTGTTTTGAGATGTTTTTCCAAGGCAGGGACGTTTTGCAATGATCATCCACATGCCCTGGCTGTAGTCCCTTTGAGGCCAGTGGTATGACATTTACTAGGCAGCAGACCAGGGTGAGGGGTGCCTTGTGACAGATTTTCCCTGTGTAATAGTAATAATAGCTGACATTGATTCAACAAACATGTTTTAAGCGTCAGCTCAGCACTGGGGGGCGGGGGGGAGAGAGCGGAGGGGGGAATCAAATGATGCTCTCTTCCCAAGGAACCGAGAGTCTAACTGGCGGAAAAACGAGTACACAACGTGCTTCCAGGGAAGGGGGGGCAAATGCAAAGGAAGTCCAGGCTGCCGTTTGCTGTCAGCCGGGTCAGAAGGTGGACTCCTGGAGGCACAAACTTTCTGCCTCGCTTTGCATCTCAAAGCCTGGCGCAGAGGAAGCGCTTACTTGATCCCTTTAGAGAGAAATCGCTTTCACCTGATGAAGTGGGAAATCAGGAAAATTTTTATGGAAGAAACTGGACGTGCTTGACCTTAAAGGAAGAAGGTGCGGGGGAAGGAAGAAGGGGACTTAAAAATAGAGGTACGGGGGGTGTGGAGTTTATATAGCAAGCCTTGAGGATGAAACCTCGGAGACAGGAGAACACAGATGAGAGAACAGATGACAGAGCCGTCATTCAGTAAACATTTAGTTAGCTCCTACGGCACTCCAGGCACCGTGGAGAGCCATGGGGATTCACAGAAAGGCAAAAGACAGTCCTGTTCTCAAGGAGCTTACGTTCTGATGGAAGAGAGAACATGTAGACAAGTTATGTACAAACAAGGTACACAAAGGGTAAATTGAGAAAAACGACAGAGGGAAGACTAAGCATTAAGGAGCAATGCCGTTTGCATGGAACATATGAAAGGGAATATGGTGTGAGGCTGAAAAGGTAGCTTGGAACCTGGATTTTGGAAGATCATGAATGCCAAGCTAAGGAATTACTCATTTCCCAATATGGAGTGAGGAGTCCCTTAAGGTTTTTAGCATAAGAATGAGATAATCAAAGAAGACAATATTATTAAGTCCAACTTTTCTACACGTGCACTTTATCCCACCTTCCTTTACCTTCTGTATATCTTCAATCACCAAGCCCACCCCATTCAATTTTCAACCTCTTTGTACAAGTTCCCTCCCTATCTCCTTCAAACAAGCTCAAATTTCCTTCATCCTTAAACATACACACACACACACACACACACACTTATTAAATAGCCTTCCATCTCCTCAAGCCATTGTTCTATATCTCTCCTCTCTCCCTTCTTCATCCAACTCCTATTTAAAAAAAAAAAGCGCCTATACCTGGTGTCTCAACTTCTACTCCTCAACCCTTTGTACTCTGGCTTCCAAACTCATCATTCAACTGACACTGTCCAGTTACCAACAATTTCTTAATTGCAAAATCTGATGATCTTTTCTCAATTCTTATCCTTCTGTTCCAAACAGCTATACAATTTCTCACTCTTTCTCCTCTTAAATACTCTCTACTTTGGGTTTTTCTGACAATATTTTCTTCTGGATCACATTCCTTCCTGTCTGTCTATTCCTACTCAATGTCCTTTGCTGATTCATCAGCATCCATATCAGGACCCATAATTGTGGGTATTCCTTAAGATTCTGTCCTAGACTGGCTCCTCCCGTCTTCATCTCTTCTTTTCCTCTCTTTCCCTTCCCTTCTCTTTCTCCCTTGAATCCTAGCACTACTACCTAGTACTTAGGCAAATTTGGACAACCACTTCTGCTTTCTGGGCCTCGGTTTCCTCATTTGTTTGAAGTAATACTGGGTTTGAACTTAATAATTTCTAATGTCTCCTCCAGCTCTAAATCCTAGAATCGTATGACCTGCATCCCCAATTCACAACCTTCTGCAGTCCCTCATAGGAGACCTATCATTTTCCTTCTTATTTCCCCATTCTCTACAGATGATTCCTTGTTAAGAATGGCTTTAAGAAACACCTGGATTGGAGATGAAGAAGGAAAGATGGGTGTGGAGTTGAGGAGGAGGTTTTGGACAAGCTGAACTCTCTCTCTCCCCCCCCTTTCCCTCTCTCCTTCTTTCCCTCTCCCCCGCTCCCTCCCTCCCTCTATCTCTCTCTGTCTCTATGTCTATGTGTATGTCTCCTTTTATTTTGTGTCTGCCTGTCTCCTGTGTCTCTCTGTGTCTCCTCTGTCTCTCTCCTATTTTGTCTTCAAATGAAAATGTAAAAGGTGACTTTCATCTTTCAAGAGGTTATAAAGATTTTTTTTTCCTCACACCTCTGCATTTACATCTGCTCCTCTACAGTGATTTCTTCCCTAGAGGAGATCTCTGCCCTCAAACATTTTGGAGTGGGGTCATGAAAACAGAATGAGGAAGAAGCTTCTTATCCACTTCTCCCCGCCCCCCCAATCAAGGTTTCCCCTCCTTTGTGGACATATCCCATTGGATCAGCAGGTATCCATCATCTAAGAATGTTGGGAAAGTCATTCAAGTTCTCAAAGCAAAATGTTATTTATTTACTATTTCAGTACATACATACCATACAGTTCTGTGGTTTGCCCCCTGCCCCCAGAAGAGGAAAGAGGGCATTCCAAAATCAAAATGGCTAGGGAATGCCGCAATTTCAGAAAAGATTGAGAAAGCTGGGAAAGCTGTCCTAGTGAAACACAGTGTTGACAAACAGTCTTGGAGATGAGCCAGTGGGGATGAACCTGTGAGACTGTGGGAAAATAAAAACCAGAGAAGGCAACAAACCAGCAGAAGAAGGAGAATAGAGACTTATTTGTCATCCTGGGTTTCCTGATTCTCCCTCTGGGACATCATCAGCTAAGTGGAATTTCCCTTTCCCTGGCTTTGCCTCAAAGGTTGCTGTTGATCACACCCCTTTTGTGAGTGTTATGGTCCTAAATGACCTTGTAAATTTCACTTCACTTGATTAAACCATGTGACCTTGAGCCCATTTCCTCTTTGGCTTTCTGTTTTCCTCCTCTAGAAAATGAGTGGGTTATACCAGATAACCACAGATGATCACAGAAATCCATGGAGGTGACACAACAGAAAGTTTTGGGATTGAAGTCAGGAAGTCCTGAGATCAACTTCAGATATCAGCTGTGAGACGCTGTGTAAGTAACTTAACTGCTCTGTGTTTCAGTTTCCTCAGCTGTAAAATAGGACAATGATAGCATCAACCTTCCCCCCGCCCCATCCTGTTAGAGAATTAAATAAGATAATATTTGTAAAGTGCTTTGCAAAATTCAAAAGAGATATAGAATACTAGTTATCATTAATCTTCTCATATTAAAGATGTAGAAACTGAAACCCAGAGAAGTTTAAACCCAAGGAAGGTCACACAGTTATTGCAATCCAATTCAAATGCCAGCTGCTCAAGTAGACCTTTCCTGGTCCTTGAATGTCACCTAACACTTTGTTTTGTAACTGATGCATTTTTGTATAACACTGTGTATTTTAGTTATCTGTATTTGTGCCTACCCCCTGACTGGATAGAAAGGGCCATTAGGGCAAATGCTGCTACCTACTAGCTATGTTACTGGTATATCCAATTTACTTGGGCTTACTGGGCCTCAATTTCCTTACCTGTAAAATGAGGGGTTTTGGATGAAATGACCTCTAAGGTCTTTTCCAGCCCTAACTTTAATGTTCTGTAACTAAACTTATTATCTCCTTTAGCATCTAGGCTAGTTCTCTGCACCTGGTATATATTTAATACTTATTTGAAGAGTGAAGAAATGAACAGGAGAGTTGGGAATTGAACCTAGAACCTGGTCATCATTAAATCCTAGAAAAGGGACCTTGGACATCCTAAAGTCTAAACTCCACAGGAAAAGCTGAGTTTGTTAAGGCTCGTCTAAATCTCTTTATCCACTCCAGAGATCTTTTATCTTTTTCTTTTAAAAAATTAATATTTTATTTTCCCAATTAAATAAAAAAATTAACATTCATTTAAAAAATTGAGTTCCAAATTCTTTTTCTTCCTCCTATGCCGCCTCATTAAGAAGGCAAGCAATTTGATATAGTCTATACATGTGCAGTCATGCAAAACATATTTCCATATTAGTCATGTTATGAAAGAAAACACAGACAAAAAACAAACAAACAAGAAGAATAAAGTTTTTAAAAGTATGCTTCCATCTGCATTCAGACCCCATCCATTCTTTCTCCCAGAGATCTTTAGATGTTTCCTTTTAGCTTTGACTTTCTCTGGTTCCAAATGAGAAATTCATCATGTTCATTCAACAAATAATTATCAGGGAGCAGCCTTGTAGAAGGCATAGTGTGGATCATGTATGGAAATCCTGCCTAACCATAAGAGGACCTCAAAGCCATGTGCCCACTTCTCTTACACCTATTATAATTAAGCATTTGAAGAAATGTCTAGTCGTCAGAGATGAATCATGGACAATTGCCCCCTCTTGTGTCTGGGCAGACCTGGCACAGCCTTGAAATGATTAGAATGTGGTAAGGTTGCAGAAGTTGACCAGAAGCATGGAAGCCAGGACATGGGAGATAACAGTGGGAGATGATAGTCCCGCTATACTCTGCCCTGAGCAGACCATAGTTGGAATTTTAAATTCTGGCCATCACATTTTAGGAAGAACATTAAGATGGACAGGGTTCAGAAAAGAGTGACCAGGACGATAGGGGATGGCCTCTAGGTCAAGCCAAATGAGGATCACTTTACAGGAACTGAGGTTAATCAGCCTGGGAATAAGCAAAGATTTGAGGAAACAGGCCCACATCACCCCCCACCCCCCCGCAATTGCAACAGGATATTCACTGACCTTCCTGTCTGAAGTCTCTCTCAATTCCAGTGGATCCTCCATATGGCTCAATCATAATAAAAATTATTTTCCTGATGAGCAAGTCTGATCATGGCTATCCCCTTACTTGATAAATTCTAGTGGCTCTCTATGACCTCTAGAATCAAATATAAACTCTGGTTGACATTTAAAGTCCTTTAGAACCTCACTCCAACTTATAGTTCTAAACTAATTAGACATATTTCTTAGAAAGATTACATATTATTAGGCATAATTTCTCTTTACACATGGTACAGCCAAACTAGCTTTTAAAAGAAATGTTCTTCACATTCACGTAGTGTATGTCATCCCCAGCCTCAGGGACTTTGTGCTGGTTGTCTTCCCTCTATGTCTGTAATGCCCTCCATCCTTCCCTCTACTCCTTAACACCCCCAATCTTCAAAATTCATCCAAAAGACCACTTGTGGGAAACCTTTGTTGATCTCCATAGTGGCTGGTACCTCCTTCCACCTCCAATTCCCTTGTGTGTGTTTCTATATAGTAGCATGGACTTGGTAATTTGGAAGACTTGAGTTCAAATCCCACATTTGTATGTACTAGTTGTGTGACCTCAGACAAGTCATTTAGTCTTAAGCCTTATTTATAAAATGAAGGAGTTGGATTCAATGACTTCTAAGACTGATTCTTTCTCTAAGTCAATGCTCTTCATTCATAACCTTTATATGTATGTGTTCACTCCCCCATTGATTATAAGCTCCTGGAAGGCAGGAACTGGTTTTTTTTTTTTGCCTCTTTTGGGGTTTCCAACACTTAGCACAGTGCCTGACACGTCATAGGCCCTTAATAAATGCTTATCAACCGGCAGATACTATGTTACTACATACATATCAACCAATTAGGTGCTGGGTTAGGTATTCAGGACAAAAAGACAAAAGTGAAACATTCAGCTATTGCCCTTGAGATGCTTATAATCTTGTGAGAGGTGAGAGTATATACATATGTAAGTTGGTACAAAATAGATAGGGGCAGTTAAGTGACAAAGTGGGTAGTAGAAGGCCAGACCTGGAATCAGGAAGAACTGAGTTCAAATCCAGATCAGACTCTTACTAACTGTGAGATCCTGGGCAGGCCACTTAATTATTTGCCTCAGTTTCTTTATCTGTAAAATGAGCTGTACAGTTCAATGTTCTTAGAAAAACATGGCTAGACTTGTACAAAATAATAAGGGGCAAAATAAGCAGAAACAGGAGAACATTGAACATAGTGACAATATTGTTTTAAGATCAACTTTGAGCAAATACAATTTTGACTATTATAAATATCCAAATTAACTACAAAGGACATATGAAAGAAGATAACTATCTGCATCCAGAGAAAGAACTGAGAAATGGAAGTATTTATAGAATTATTTTGCATATATACATATTTGTGTCTAATGGTGGCCATCTCTAGGGCAGGAGCAGGAGAGGGAAGAGGGAGGAAAAAAGAAATTTATATGATAACTTTATTATTTATTTAAAAGGAACGGCAAGCTGTACTTAAAAGATTTGCAATTTCACCTTTTAAAAATTATGTTATGGACACTCTTGTTTTATTCTATAAATTAAAAATTAAATAAATAAAAATTAAAAACATAAAATGATCTGGAGGAAGAAATGGCAAGCCACTCCAGCATCTTTGCCAAGAAAACCACAAATAGGATCACTAAGAGTCAAATATGACTGGAAAATGGCTGGGCAAAAACAACAAAATGAAATAGATATAATTCTGAGGGGGGCTCTAGCAGCTGGAAAGGGACCTAGAGAGGCTTCAGGTAGGAGGTGGGGCTAAGCTGAAATTGGAAGGAAGCTCCTAAGAGGCAGAGATGAGGGGGCAGGGCAATCCCAGCATGGAGACAGAAGATGGAGCGCCACATGGGGAATGATAAGGCCAGTTTGGCTGGACTGTGGTGTGTAGGAAGGAGAGTAAGGTATAATAAGCCTGGAAATGTAGGATGAGTCCAGGTTGAGCAGGGTTTTAAATGCCAGGCAGAGAAATTTCTTTTTGATTCTACAGATAACACGTTACCACTAGAGTTTATTGAATACAAAAATGATGTGGTCATACACTTTGGCAGTTATGTGGGGGATGGATTGGAGTGGGTATAGAATGGACAACCCAAGGGGTAGTGAGTGCCTCATCATTTGAAGTTTTCAAGCACGACTGAGAAACCACTGTCTGGAGTGTTGTAGAGGTGCTTAAAAATGGTTCTTGCCTATAACATAACCTTCTAGCTCTTATAAAACTGAGAACAACGCTAGCCCTACATTTCATTGTAATAAATCAGTGGGCATCTCTACCCATGGCATTATTTAAGCATTGCCCAGAATTCCATCTATTCAAAAATAATTCCCCCACTGGGTCTACCATCAGGACTGAGATGCCAACAGTTATAGTTGAAGGCATTGGGTCCTCCTAAAATGCAGAAAGGTTAAAAGAACATTAAAAATGTTTTTTGTTATAATTGGAAAAAATAAAATATAAAAATGTTCACATAAAAAAAGATGTAGAAAGGTTATCTTAGAGAGTTACAGTGGAAAGAACAGTCATATGGGAGTTGGGAGACCCTCCTCCTCATTTTAGTTTTGCTACCTACTCCCTGAGTAATTTCGGACAAAAGCTAATTTCTAAATCCCTTCTAGATTTAAAATGGTGATTCTAGTTCACAAATTAAGCCATTATCACCCATTAACTCACTCTGTGGATTAGTTAATCAGATTCCCTTACTTGGCTCCTTAAAAGCCGGAAAGCTAGCCCTAGGCTATTTCACTAAGGTTTAGGGAAATGGTATACTGGAAAGGGAAATTTTGCCTAGGACTAAAGAGATAAGGTGCTCACTCAAGCACAGTGTAGTAACTATAGGATAGTGAGAAAAGTGTTGGACCAGATGTGAATTCTTGTGGAATTTTTCCCTCTTCAGACCTTCATTTCTTCACCTTTACAATGAACGAGTTAGACTGGCTTACTTTCTTTTAAGTCCAGTGGAATTCTATGGTTTGGTTATTTCCAATCAATCAAAAAGCATTTATGAAATACCTTCTGTTCAAGACTGTGCTAATTACTATGAATAAAAACAATTAAAAATTATTGCCCTCAGGGAGCTTATGTTCTATCTGGGGAAACATGGTCACATGTAAGTAAATTCAGTATGTATGTATGTTATGTACTTATACAGTAAATATAAGATAATTTTAAAATAGTCATATAGTATATAACTATATGCAGTCATGTAGTATATAATTATATGTATATAACTATGTGTATATTAAGTGGGGAATGATAAGAAGGCCAGTTTGACTGGACTGTGGTGTGTAGGAAAGAGAGTAAGGTATAATGAGGCTGGAAATGTAGAATGAGTCCGGGTTGAGCAGGGCTTTAAATGCTACACATAGAAATTAATCATAGCAGCTCCCATGAGTTCAGTGAATCCCCAGTCCATACAAACAATCACTTGACAGACTTTCTCATTTCTACCTACACAAGCTATCATTTGTATATCCCCTTTTCTCTACTCATTCAGTCATCACATTGAGGCAGGCCCTCTTCATCTCATCCCCAGTTGATTGCAAGAGCTTCTCCCTCATATCTCACTCCATTGCATATATATATTTGCTTTTTTGGAGGGCAACTGGGGCTAGGTGACTTGCCCAAGGTCACACGGCTAGTTTTTGTGTTAAGTGTCTGAGGCCAGATTTGAACTCAGGTCCTCCTGACTCCAGGGCTGCTCTATTCACTGCGACACCAAGCTTCCCCTCATTCCACTTTAAAGTAATGATAAAATATAATGCAAGTAAAAGGCCATTTAAAATATTCATATATTATATAAATATGTGCATACATTATATAAAGCAATTTAAAAATATTCCTGTATAAAAGTGCATATACATTATATATTAAGTACATGGTCATTTAAAAATATTCACAAATGTAAATATATATACACACACACATATATATACATACATATATATATATAAAGTAAGTATAAGGTAATTTTTTTGGGGGGGGAATATTTACAACTGGGCAATCAGGAAAAATCTCATAAATGGTGGTACCCAAGCTCAGCTTTGAAGAAACAGGGGGATTCTAAAAGGAGAAAGTGTGGAAAGAGTGCTTTCTAGGCTTAGGGGACATGTGGAACCATGTTTGTTCTTTATAATTTTTAACATTCAATTTTTTGTGTATGATGTGTTTCCCCCATTTACATTATTGCAGAAGCAGCTAGGTTGGCACAAATTCTGGGTCTAGAGTCAGGATGACTTGAGTTTGAAACCCTGCCTGAGACACTGTGAGACCCTGGGTAAGTTACCCTCAGGCAAATCTTTCCTCAGTTCCCTCATCTATAAAATGGCCATGATAATAACACCTACCTCACAGGATTATGATAAGGAACAAAAGGAGATAATGTTTGTAAAGTGCTTTGCAAACCTGAAAGTGCCATATAAATGCTAGCTATTACTAATATTGTTGTCGTCACCCTGTATATTGCTTTCTTGGCTCTACCAATTTCGCTCTGCATTAGTTTGTGAAGACATTTCCGGTCTTTTTTTTTTTTTTAATAGCATAGTAATATTCCATTATATTTCTGCACGGCAGTTTGCTTAGCCATAACTCAGCCTATGGGTATCTACTTTATATCTAATTCTTAGCTTTCACAAAGCCAGTGGAAGCGGTCAGAGCAGGTGCCTCCCCTCCCTCCAACCCTCAATCCATGTGCAGCAAAGGGACAGAGAGCTCCTGGGCACTGGACAGCATATAAGAAAGCCATATAAATTAGAGCCACTCACTGCAGCAAATGGAAAGAGAAAGAGAACTATTTTGTGAATTCTAGGAGTTTTGAAATGAGAAAATTTGATCAGTTTCTACTAACTATTTAAATTCCTTTTTGGTGAAATCTCTCGGATAACTGATTATATAGTAAAGTAGCCATTTGCAATGGAGAAAGGAAAAGGAGGAAATCCACAAACAAGACAATATGTCCAGATGTGATCTATTAAAGGCTCTTCTTCCCAGCTGACCAAAGTCTCCAGAGAGCTGGATGGGTAGAGGGAGTAAGTGGGGATCGGGAGTAAGGGTTAGGAGGGAGGGAAAGGGTGGTCCTGCATTTTTCCTAGTCAGCATCCATATTGTGGTGGTAGAATAACTTCAAAAAATAGCTTCTCAGCTTTTCCCTTTGTAGAGGACAAATCTCATTTCTGATCCATGTTAGAGATGTATCCTCACTTTTGGGAGGATTCTAGGGTGTGTTTGGTAAAAGAAGCAAGTTGTTATCTATTACTGCAGCTCCCAGATCTGGGATTTTTTTTTTTTTTTTGGCATTATAATTGGCTGAGGGAATAATGGAGAGAAAAAGAGAAATGGAAAAAGAATGACATTTTATGACTGACTTTGGGCCTGCTCTAATAGACATAGGAGCCTTGCTCTTCACGGTTTTGGCTGCTGAGAAATTATCCTATGCACAGGTGGTCATGAGCATATACAAAGAATGAAGCTGCTGGATTCTAGGGAAATGTTTAATGACCAAAACCTCCAAAAAGATATCAATAAAAACTAAAATTTAAAATAAAGACTAAAATTTAAAATGAAAACTAAAACTAAAAGATTATTCAAGACTTGAATTTGATTTACCTCTCAATTTTCCTGAACCAGCTTCCAGACTACAAGGAACAGGTTTATGTTCTCTAAAGGTCTTTTGTTCAGTACTTCACATGTGTATGAGGTGGGCAGTCAGGCATTTTGTCTAGGCTTAGAATGGGCCCTAATACAAGGTTCTCAAAGTGTGGGGGAAGGGCATTAGAGTGCTAAAAAGACAAAATCCTACTTAATTTCATATACAAGGGAATAATATAAAATACTGCTGGAAAAGGTGGATTGAAGCCAGTTTTTGGATGACTATACATAAATGCTAGATCAAAGAGTTCATAGATTATCCAAGAGACAATAGGAAGCCACTGAAGACTTTTGAACATTAGCCTTAGAAATATAAATACAAACTCTCCAATCTATTGGCCAGGATTTGTTCATAGGGCCATAGGCTCAGGACTGGAAGGAATCTTAGAAACTATCTACTCCAACCCACTCATTTTTTAAAACTGCATTTTTTTCAGTCACAAGCATTTATTGTCTCATGATCTTGATTAAACTCTCTTCCCTCCTCCCCAATTAAGAAGGATAAAAGGAAAAAAAGTGTCTAAACAAATATAGTCCAGCAAAATGAATTCTGCTATTGTACAAAAAATGTATGTCTCATCCTTGAGTCTAGGCCCTCTCTGCCAGGAGATGAACAGTTTGCCTCGTTCTCAGACTTCTAGAATTACAGTTGGTCATTTCATTGATCAGAGGTCTCAAGTCTTTCAAAGTTGGTATGGATACAAGCTTAAGTTCCTCTGTCTGATTCTAAATATTCCCACTCCTTGCTACAGAGTTGTGTAAATTAGAGAAATCATATCAGATTGGGGGAACCTGTGGCAAGTCCCCATAATAATTTAAAGCGGTACCTTAGAAACCTTTACTAAATGGCTGCTATATTTAAGTCACTATGTGCTTGGCACTCAAAGGGGCCTCAAGAAGCTCCCTATCTAGTAAGGGAAATAAGGAGTGTATATGCAAAGAAATATAATGAAAGGGAGAATTTGGTAAGCGCCATTTGAGAGGTAAAAGTCAATTGCTTCTCTGGGTTTGAAGGAGGGAGAGGTAGTGTGGGAAAATGGAGAAATATTGGACAGAGGGTCACGAAAGACTGTTTGAATCCCAGGTCTGACCATTTGGTAGCTATGTGACCTAGGCAAATAATTGAACCTTGCTGAATCTCATTGTTTTCATCTGTAACACAGAAGTAATAACACCTTTAGTTTCCTGCTGCATGGGGTTGTAAAGATTAGATTATATGATATGTATAAAAACATTTTGCAAAACTTAAAGTGCAAGGGTGGCTAGGTGGCACAGCTCAGACACTTAACGCTTACAAGTTGTGTGACCTTGTGCAAGTCACTCAACCCCAATTACCCTGCCTTCCCCCCTCCAAAAAAAAAGAAAAGAATTATAATAGCCAGTATTTATATAACATTTTAAGGTTTCTAAAGTACCTTACATAATTTGATCCTACCAACCCTGATGCCTTTGTTCAGATATATCCTATTCTTTTCATGACCCCATTTGGGATTTTCCTGGCAGTGATAACTGAAGTGGCTAACCATTCTTTCTCCAGATCACTTTACAGATGAGGAAACTGAGGCAAACTGTGTTAAGTGATTTGCCCAGGGTTATGCAGCTATTAGATGTTAAGTGTCTGAGGCTGGATTTGAACTCAGGTCCCCCTGACTCCAGGGCTGGTACTTTATTCACAGTGCCACCTAGCCTCCCTTATTATAATTATTTTAGAGGAGGTAATTGGGGCCTCGGTTATTGAACTGATGTCTCAAGTCACACAGCTAATAAGTGGTAGAAACAGGTCTGTAACCAAAGTCTACTATATATAAGACCATTGTCTTTTCTATGAATAAGAAAAGTGTCATGATCATCACGATCACCTTAAAGTGCTTTAAGATATGCATACATTTGTAGGTATACATACTCCTAATTATCCTATGAAGTAGGTGTCACAGCTATTATTAACCTTATCTTGCATATAAGAAAATAGAGTTGAAGGAGTTTAAGTGACTTGATCACATAGATACTAAGGGTTGTTGTTTTTAGTCACTTCAGTCTTCCTGACCCCATTTGAGATTTTCTTGGCAAAGATAAGGGGGTGTGATAAAAAGATAAGTTCTCCAGCTCACATGACAGATGAGGAAACTGAGGCAAACTGGGTGAAGTGACTTGCCCAGGGTCACACAGTTGGTAAGTGTCTGAGGCCAGATTTGAACTCAGAAAGATCCATCTTCCTAACTCCAGGCCTGGTACTTGAACCACTGAGCCACTTAGCTGTTCCAATAGTAAGGATTAGAGGTGAGATTTTAAACCCAGGTTTCTCTGAATCCCAGCATCCACATTCTAGTTACTTTGCTGGGTTGACCCTCCTCACTGTTACGAATTAGGTAACAGTGGCACCAAATCATATACAACATTGGCATTAGCATCAAAATGAGCTCACTTCATTCCAGGGTGCTGACATGTTTACTCCGTTGCTGAAACAGTCCTTGATAAATATTAATTGATTGAAATCATCATCACTACTATCATTATTCTGGCCACACTGTAGCTTTAAAGCCAAATAAAATAATGCTAAACAGAACGGAGGCAAGCTCTGAGCTCTGAGCTTTATGCTGAGGAGAGCACAGCCTTTTATGTGCAGCGACACTGAATTCTGCTGCATTTGGAAGGCATTTTGAGACGGATCTGAAAAAAGCTAACTGTATCTTGTAGTTCTCATCCAAAGATCTCAACACACTTTGAAGAAACACGTTTTTGAAAATCTCCATTTATGGACTGGTTTCAAGGTCTACTGAGATTCACTGCCTTGTACAGAGAACTGGAAAATAAAATTCAGGAGCCTATAGCAGGGAGCAGAACTACCGTATTATGGTCAGGATCATACATTTATTCCACTTCCAGTGTGCTCCATGCTATATAGCATTCATAGCTGTGAACTCTGGAGGACAGGTGCTTTAAAAAAATAAAATCAATATACAATAAAACAGTATCTTCTCTTTTCTATCCTACATCCTAATAAACAAGACTTTTTAAAAAGTGTAGAACAATAACAACACAGATTTTTAGAAATTTTTGGTTTGATAGAAAAATAATAGTCATAATACTAATTAATAATTATAATATTAACCTGCTATTGAGTTGTTTCAGTCATATCTGACTCTTTGTGACCCCATTTGGGGTTTTCTTGGCCAAGAGACTAGAGTAGTTTGTCATTTCCTTCTCTAGCTCATTTTCTTTCCTTTTTTTCTTTGCTTTTTGGAGGGGGGAAGGTAGGGCAATTGGGGTTAAGTGACTTGCCCAAAGTCACATGGCTAGTAAGTGTCAAGTGTCTGAGGCTGGATTTGAACTCATGTCCTCCTGATTCCAGGGCCAGTGCTCTATTCACTGTGCCAGCTAGCGGCCCCGACAGCTCATTTTCAAGATGAGGAAACAGAGGCAAACAGATTTAAGTGACTTGCCCAATGTAACACAGCTAAGTAGTGTCTGAGGCCAGATTTGAACACAGGAAGATGAGTCTTCCTGACTCCAGTCTGGCACTCTATCCAACGTGCCACTTCGCTGCTCTTATAATAATAGCTAACATTTATATAGAACTTAATATGCACCTGCCAGACACTGAGCAAAGCACTTCAAAATTATTACTGTTTGATCCTAAAAACAACCTTGGGAGGAAGGTGCTGTTATGGCTTCCATTTTACAAATGAGAAAACTGAGGCAAACAGGGTTAAGTGACTTGCCCAGTGTCACATAGTAAGTGTCTGAAGACAGATTTGAACTCAGGTTTTCCTGTCTGAGCCTGGCACTCTCTCCACTGCTTCCCCTAGCTGTTTGAAAAGCTCTTCTACAAACTCTCCCATGCACATATTGAAATCATCTAAGACTCAGTAATAAGGCGCAACCTTACAACAATAACTTTTTAATGGTTTTCTGTATATGGGCTCTACCTCAAACACATACTAGTTGTGGTACCCTGAGTAGCTCACTTAACCTTTTAATGCTGCAGGAAATTCTCTAGAACTCTTAAGTTCCAGAGAAGGTGCTGCCCTGCCCTGACGGAGGGAGCTTTTTCCTCAGGAGTTCCCAGTAACAATGAAGACAAGGCCAATTCCCCTCTCCCTTCCCCCCCTTCCCTCTGCATATCAAGGGAGACATAAACCATGTCAACATAGTCTCACCAAAGGTGTTTGCTACTGTCGTTGTGGAAGTCCAAAAACCCAGCTGGAAGAGGGATTCTCTATAGGTAACGACTTTATTCAGGTCCTCCTTTTTGTAGATGACATCATGCTAATTGCAAACATCGCAGTTCATTCTCAGTGAGATTAATGACCACTTAATAGATATCAACCTAATTATTTCCATAGCAAAAGAGAAATAGAATAAATAATATCCCCCCCATGACAAACATTGAGGCGGCCCTTCAGCATGTGATGGGGACATTGGCCATTGTAGTAATGTCCAGAATATTGACAACAACCACCAGCTTTTCCCTTCCTTGACCAGTGTTTCCAATGCCTTCTTGACCAGAGGCTCAAGAGAATTTGCATAGGTCTAGTTCAGGACAAGGGAATGATGAGATTTGAATGAAGTACAACTGTTTATACCCATAGCCAAAAGAAGAGTTGCCACCGCGGGGTAGCAGAGATTGGCACATTTTGACACCCTGAGGCAGGGAAGAGATGAATGGAATTCAGTTATACTAACTCAGCTAAGGGTAAGGGATAGGGACCTTCTCAAGTCAACAAACATTTATTAAGTACTTTCTATGTTTCAGGCACTGTACCAAACATTGGCAATACACATATAGGCAAAAATAAATCCAATCCTTGACCTCAAGGAGCTTACAGACTAATGGGGAAAACATCACATAGAAGGAAGTAGAAAAGCAGGGTCAGAGGGAAGAGAAATTGAAGGAGGAATGAAGGAATGAACATGACTGGCTTGGGCAGCCTTCCAATGGAGTTCTCAATGAAACTGAGCTGTCCAAAGAAGAAGCTTCTGGATTATGGTGGAAAAAGAAATCTAGGGAGTCAGAAGAAGAGCCCAGAGAGGAATGTTGTGAACAGTGATTTGGGAGATCTTGAAAACAATTTGAAAACATTCTAGGCAGTAGGGCTGTGACACTGACTAGCAATGCAGCTGGGGTTAGCCCTGAGACATGTTGGCTTCAGAGGATTTGTTCCAAAGGAGCACTTTCCATGGCAGGGGTGATAGTAGTGATGGCAGCTTTGGAAGTGCAGATGATTTCTGTCATGGTAAGATGCACAAGTAGGGAGGAAGTGGAGAGGAAGCCTCCAAGCCCCAGTGCGAGTAGATGCCAGGCAGATTAGTGAGAGAGTTCCTGGACCATGACAAAATCCCTTGGGCCAGGACAAGGAACCGTGGAGCCCAAAGCATAGATCCATGATGTTTAAGAGCAAATCAAGAGTTTGTGGCTTCATGGTCATTGAGTTGTACAGATCTGCAGACTGTGCGGGGCCCAAGGTGCAGTGGAACTTTTTTCTTTTTTTTACCATCTATGATTTCAGCTGTGACATTTTTGTAATTCTGGAATGGATACACCAATTAATCATCATTTTGCATTCTTGGTAAGTAGTAATAATAATAGCTAGTAGTAGTAGTAACTGGTAAAATAATAATCATGATTTACATTATTAGCAAGTAATAATAATAGCTATCATTTACATAATATTTTGAAGTTTGTAAAGGGCTTTACATATGTTAACTCATTTAATCGTCATGACAACCCCAGGAGGTAAATGCTATTATTATTATTATTATTCCCATTTTAAAGAAGAGAAAATTGAGGCCGAGAGGTTTTTCCAAGAGTCACATAGCCAATAAAATGTCTGAGGTGGGATTGGAACTCCAAGTTCAATATCCATCGAGTCACCCAGATACCCATTTTCTATAACATGTTAGCTGGCGCTGTCTAGGAAACTGAAAATACCTAGGCAAGAGCTAGAAAGAAGCCAAAGTCAGATGTTACAGAAAGGACGCTGGGTGCTTGTGTGTGGGGACTCTCAATTACCTTGTAAGAAGATGCTAGAAATGGGGCAGCTAGGTGGTGCAGTGAATAGAGCACTGGCCCTCGAGTGAGGAGGACCTGAGTTCAAATCCGACCTCAGACACGTAACACAAAAACTAGCCCCTGTGACCCTGGACAAGCCACTTAACCCCAATTGCCCTACCTTCCTCCCTCCGAAGAAGAAGAAGATCCTAGAAATACTGGAGGGAGAGAAGCAAAGCTGACAGCCCCTTCTAGTATTCCTGTCACTATGGCAAAGTCATTTCCCCATTACAGTATTATATGACTTTACAACAAAAGGGAGAAGGGAATGAGCATTTATTAAGTGTCTACTATATGCCAGGTACTGTGCTAAGCACTTTACAATGGTCTTATTAAATCTTCACAACCACCCTGAGAGAGGTAAGTGCTATTATGATCCCCCTTTTACAGAGGAAGAGACTGAGACAAACCAAGGTTAAGTGACTTACCCAGGGTCACACAGTAAATGGCTGAGGCCAGAGCTATACTCAGATGTTCCTGACTCCAGGTCCATTGCTGTAGCACTGTTTCAAGTAAAAAAAAAAAGCTGAAACCTTTGAAGAATCAAAATTATGGGTGATCCAGAGGGCAATGGAAAGACCTGTGATAGGATGACTGAGTTAACAATGACAATTTCTGAGCAAGAAGTGTTGTAAACGATAAAATCAAATCGTATAGCTCTCACCTTTTACCTGATCATCTAATGATTTTTTTTGTTAGTCTTATTAAATCTCATAGGACTTAAAACTAGAACAAACACTAGATTCTACCGCCCTCATTTTACAGATGAGGAAAATGAGGCCCAGTGGTGTAACCCAAGTTTACAAAATTAGAACAAGTGTAATAGAACAAGTTCAAATCCTAGACTCCTTTGAATACATGACTACCTTCTCTCTTCCTTTCTCCCCTCTCTTTCCTTCATCCCTTCCTCCTTTCCTCTCATTCTTTCTCTACTTCCCTCCTTTATTTCTGCCTTTCCCTTTTCTTTTCCTTTCCCCCTCTCTCTCCCTGT
The DNA here is from genome assembly GCA_011680675.1 of Gymnobelideus leadbeateri. Classification (NCBI taxonomy): domain Eukaryota; kingdom Metazoa; phylum Chordata; class Mammalia; order Diprotodontia; family Petauridae; genus Gymnobelideus; species Gymnobelideus leadbeateri. The sequence continues at coordinate 946,237 of WOXC01007555.1, forward strand.
TTACCCTTCCCTGCTGTCTTTCCACACCCTCCCCTTCCCACTTGGGCAATCTTCCTGCAATATTTCTACCTTCCACCTTCCAGTCCCATACTCCAACTCTCTCCCTGGGGACCTGTGCTCCCTGTTAGTGAAAATTCACTATATCTAGGAGCCCCAGACTCATGATACTGCACTCTGATGGTTGTCTTCCTTCTATGTCAAGCCTTTCCATCTCTTTCCCTTGAAACATTAATTAAATCAACATTAACTTTACTATTACCGGAAAGAATGCACTAATCAATTGCCATCTGATTCCACTTACCATACCTCTGACTTCCTAGACCAAAACACCCCTTGCTAAAACACCACTCCATATATGTGTTGGCTCTTCTTCTATTAGAATATAAGCTCCTGGAGCAGAGCCAAGATGGCGGACTAGAAATAGGACTTCCTTGCAGCTCCCACTCCCACCTCCTCCAATTAATGTAAAAAATGTGTCTAAACAAACTTTAGAGCCACAGAACCTACAAAATGACAGAGAGAAGCTAACCTCCTGATGAAGACAACCTGGAAGGCTGGCAGGAAGGGGCCAGCATAGCCCTCTGGGAGCTGGGACCAGCCCTGCATGAGCCTGAGGTTTTAGCCTGAGGGTGACCACAATCAGCTGCTGGCTGGAGGGACTTCAGATCACCAGCAGCTGTGGCGGTTTCCAGAATTATCAACACATAGATGCTAAGGACAAAGTGAGAAGTCAGTGCAGTGTTGCCTTTGGGAACAGGGAGTTTTGGAGTGTGGTAGGGCCTTTGCCCCCTGGAGGGAGAAGAGGATGAGGCATGGCAGCTGTGCAGCCGCAGTCACATGGCAGCTTCAGAACTCCTGGCCTGCTGATTGTAGGAGGACCAACCAACCAGTCTGAGGTTCTTTCTTGCTTTAATCATTCTTGCTTTAACCTGCTTGGATCTGGATCACTGTCTAGGGTGGAAGTCCTGGGGTGTGTGACCAGTTTGTCAGAGCCTGTGGAGCCTTCAGAGAGGGTACCCAACAAATAGTTCTGGCAGCTGAGAAAATCCCAGCAATTTGAGACAAAGCTCCCCTCTTTGATAGCAGAGTTCTACTGTGGCAAAAAGCCAAAAAGCCAAATAATTGAGTGGCAACATGAGCAAGCAAAGGAAGCAAAGCAAGCACAGCAAGCCAACTTTACACTCCTATTTTGGGGACCAAAAGGATCAAGGCAATGAAACAGGAGGAAGACAGCAAAATCAGAACTCCTGCACCAAAAGCTTCCAAGAAAAATATGATCTGGTTAAAGGCTATAGAGAAACTTAAGAAGGATTTTGAAAACCAAATAAGAGAAGTGGAGGAAAAATTGGGAAGAGAAATGAGAATGATGCAAGAAAATTATGAAATGAGAATCAACAACCTGATTGAAGAAAACAACACCTTAAAAATAACTCAAATGGCAAAAGAGGCTCAAAAAGACAATGAGGAGCAGAATGCCTTAAAAAGCCAAATTTGCCAGATAGAAAAAGAATCTCAAAAGCTCACTGAGGAGAATCATTCCTTCAGAATTAGATTGGAGCAAATGGCAGCTAATGATTTATAAGAAATCAAGATACTATTAAACAGATCCAAACAAATAAAAAAATAGAAGGCAATGTAAAATATCTCATTAGAAAAACCACTGGCCTGGAAAATACATCCAGGAAAGAGCATTTAAAAATTATTGGACTACCTGAAAGCCATGATCAAAAAAAGAACCTAGAAATCATCCTTCAAGAAATTCTCAAGGAGAATTACCCTGATGTTTTAGAACCAGAAAGCAAAATAGAGGTTGATCCACCTATCACCTTTTTTTTTTTTTGCTTTTTGGAGGGCAATTGGGGTTAAGTAACTTGCCCAAGGTCACACGGCTAGGTTTTTTGTTTTGTGTGTGCGTTATGTGTCTGAGGCCTGAACTGAACTCAGGTCCTTCTGACTCCAGGGCCGATGCTCTACTCACTGCGACACCTAGCCGCCCCCACCTATCACCTTTTTAAAAAGATCGCAAAAAAAAAAAAAAAAAAACTCCTAGGAAAATATAGCCAGGTTCTGGAGTTCCCAGATCAAGGAGAAAATATTACAAGCAACCAGGAAGAAACAATTTGAATGTTGTGGAAAGACAATTAGGATAACACAGGATCTGGCAGCTTCTGTTTCTACTCCACCATCTTGGCTCCACCTCCCTATCTGGCAGCTTCTACATTGAGGGATTGAAAGCCTTGGAACATATTCTGGAGGTCAAAGGAGCTGGGATTAAAACCAAGAATCACCCACCCAGTAAAACTGAGTATCATGTTTCAGGAGAAAATATGGTCATTCAATGGAATACAGGGCTTTCAAGCATTCATGATGAAAATATCAGAGTTGAATAGAAAATCTGACATTCAGATACAAGAAGCAAGAGAAGCATGAGAAGGTAAACAGGGAAAAGAAATCATAAGGAACTTATCAAAGTTGAACTATTTACATTCCTACATGGAAAAATGATTATTGTAACTTGTGAAACTTTTCTCAGTATGAGAATAGTTGAAGGGAATAGAAATATATATGTATGTATATATACATATATACATATAAATATATATGTCTATATAGGGCATATGGGCATATGAATACATATGTGAGTATGTGTGTATATATAGACATATATATATATAGGTATACATAGACAGAGGGCACAGGACCAATTGAATAGGAAGGGATAATACTTAAAAGGTGAAATTAAGAGGTGAGAGAGGAATATAATGAGAGGAGATGGGGAGAGATAGAATAGGGTAAATTATCTCATATGGAAGAGGTAAGGGGAAACTTACAATGGAGGGGAAGAACAGAAAGGCAAAAGGGAATGAGTCAAACTTACTCTCATTGAATTCGGCTTAGGGAGGGGATGACATACATACTAAATAGAGTATCTCACCCTACAGGAGAGAATGGGGGAAAGGGATGAGAGGGGTGATGATGGGAGGGAGGACAGGCTGGGGAGGGAGGGAAGTTGGAAGCACCCACTTTTGAAAAGGGACAGGATCAAAGTGGGAGGCAGGATAGGATAGAGGGAAATATAGTCAGTCTTTCACAATATATCCACTATGGAAATGTTTTGCATAGCTACACATGTACAACCTATATTGAATTGCTTATCTTCCCAGTAAGGGTAGGTGATGAGGGAGGAAAGGAAAGAATCTGGAATTCAAAGTTTTAAAATTGAATGTTTAAATAAATATATATGTAGTTATTATTATTTTACATGCAACTGGGAAATAAGATATACAGGCACTGTATATCACTATGCCCTACTGGAGAGTCTGAGGGGGTATGGGGGATGATATAGGAGAGAGCAGATTGGAGGAGGGGATATTCAGTGGGATCACTGTTTTGGGGTGGTGGATAGGGGAAAAATGGGGAGAAAATTTGTAACTCAAAATCTTGCGGAAATGAATGATGTAAATTAAAAATAAACATTAAAAAAGAATATAAACTCCTTGAGGACAGGGTATATGTTTATACTCAGCACTTAGCACAGTGCCTAGAACATCATAAGTAATGTTTTTTATTCATTCATTTATTTTTTTCTTTCATTCATTCATTCCCTTCTGGATTCCATAGCTCTCTGTCTCAATGCACCCTAAGACCACATTTTATTTTTCTGTTTGTTTTTGGCTGCAAATGTTACACTCGGCTTAATTTGAGTGTAGTGGAGTAATTAGGAGTGACCCCCTGAGCTGCTGGACTAGGGATTACAGGGTTCATTCCATATAACCTTCTTGTAGCTGAGACTGAACCACAGTGGGCCTCAGAGTAAGGCCTCTTCCAGTGACACGTGATAGCTTCTTACTTTAAGGGCATGTATGACCAGAGATTCCTGGTTAGTCCATTGATCCCTGTGGTCAGGGCAGAGGGAACTCAGTTAATTTTAAGTTAATTAGTGTTCACTAACTGTCCCTCCTGACCTAGGTCTTCTTCATATCAACAATACTTCTTGTACTAAGTAATTTTTAACCTACTTGTAGTTTAAGTGAATTTCCCAAAATTATGCAATTACTAAGTATCAGAAGTATGATTTGAACTCAGGTCTACCCTGACTCAAAGAGTGGTGCTTTTCCACTCAATATACTATACTAGTAACTATAATTTTCCTTGATTGATTTGAATACATTCTTATATACAGGCAGAAAGCTAGACTGAATGAACTCTTAAGACTCCTTCTACCCTAAGAATTCTGTAAGCTTGATAACATCAAAATATGTAATGAAGTTGAAGAAGCAAAGTCCTCTATTGCACGTGAGTAAATCCAGTTGTCTCCAATCTCAACATTCTTCTGAGACACTAAGGGAAGCAGGAAATGGAGAATCCCATAGGACCCATCTTCAGATGCTTTGGAAATTCTGTCAGCAACCTCTTTTGTGGCTTCTTCCTGTTTTGCTGAAAATAATCCTCCAGTCTATTCAGATATAAACACTTCAAATATCTTTTTCATTTAGGTTGTACAAGAGAACAGCTGAGAAATCTGAACTCCAAGCATGTGGAGATAGCTGTGATTGGTTGAACCAAAGTGACTTTTTTCTTCTCTGTTAGATCTAGAAGGAACCAATCAAAGAGTGACCAAATGCATACCAGAAAAATTCTTGTAGTCCCAGGGGGCAAAGAACAAAAGGTAATAAGATTGCGATGGGTTGGGGCAAGTGTGGTATTGTCCTAACATTAGATTTGGGATTTTGGCCCTGATGACTCCCTTGTTGAGGAAATAACTGAGTCTCAGTTTCCTCATCTGTAAAAAAGGGATAGACCAGACCCTAGAATCACAGTAATCATTACTGGGTCAATGTCAACATGGAAAAAGTTTTCCAGTGCCCTAGTGATCTGCTTGACAGACCAAATTAAACCATTTTCTCCATTTTTCGCCTTGGTTAAAAGCACAAGTAGCATGTTTATAAAATTTTCATATTTCACAAAACTAGAAGATAAAGATAACGTGGCATATAATAAACTCAGTGTCCAAAATGATCTTTGACAAGAGAGTGCATTGGGATAAATCTGATGAGATTGTATTTTGGGGGGGGGAGGGAATTTCAGATTTTGTTAGTGTAGAGGGCTTTCAGATAAGGAAATTGCCCTTTCCCAGTGAAGATAATCCACTATTTTGCAATTTGTGGTCTATTGCCTGAGGACACAGTGAGGTTAAGTGACCTGTCTAAAGTCATTCTTCAGAAGTGGGAAACAGACTACTTTAAAAGTGGGTAAGTGTTCAGGGATAAGGAGATGACAGCACCTCTATACTCAGGTCTGATCATATCATATCACAAGTATTATGTTCAATTCTAGGTCTTGTATTTTAGGAAAGAAATTAACTAACCATCTTCCTATTTTACTGAGAAAATAGAGACTAGCTGCCATTAATTCCCTCTTTTCTTCTATTTCATACTCCATACATCTTTTACATCTTTCCTCATTGTTTTCTCCTTTACTTCAGTTTCTGAAAAAGAAGTCACCTACTCTGTGCCAAGATAACCCCTCTATTTTTGTGCTTGATCCCACGTCTTTCCTTCCCATCTCTTCCAGGAGTTTGCCCCTTTGATCTGTGTGTATTTCTCTCCTCCACAGTCTCTCCTTATGTACTGGCGCTTTCCTTACTGCCTACAGCATAACCAAATCTTCCATATACTTAAAAAAAACCCCAAACAAAATCTTTCTTAACCTTGTCATCACCTCAAGCTCTTTCCTAACATCTCTCCTCCCTTTCATAGTCAAATTGCTAGAAAAAGCCATCTACTCCTTCTGCTTCCATTTCTTCAATATCTTCTCACTTCTTAGTCCCTTGTAATCTGACTTCCAACCTCCTTACTCTACTGAATCTTCTCTCCTCTTGGTTATTAATGACCTCTTAATTACTGAATCTGATGGCCTTTTCTTAATTCTTATTTTTAATCACTTCTCTACAGCTTTTGACAAAGTGGACCAGCCCTTCTCCTGGATTCTTCTTTTTCTTCTTTTTTTCTTTTTGCTTTTTGGAGGGGGGAGGGCAGGGCAGTTGGGGTTAAGTGATTTGCCCAAGGTCACACGGCTAGTAAGTGTTAAGTGTCTGAGGCCAGATTTGAACTCAGGTCCTCCTGACTCCAGGGCTGGTGCTCTATTCACCACACCACCTAGCTGTCTCAGATCCTGTGGATTCTTTTTTTTTTTTTTTTTGCTTTTTGGAGGTCAATTGGGGTTAAGTAACTTGCCCAAGGTCACATGGCTAGGTTTTTGTTTGTGTGTTAAATGTCTGAGGCTGGATCCGAACTCAGGTCCTTCTAACTCCAGGGCCGACGCTCTACTCACTGCTCCACCTAAGCCGCTCCAATCTTGTGGATTCTTGAGGGAGCATGAAGTAACAGCAGAATGTTCTGAATAGTTTAAAAGAAAAAGAAAATGATGAAAGCAGAATTTATGTCTTCTATAGCAGAAATAAAACAAAATAGAAAAACTTGAATCCAAGGTAACAAGTCTCACTAAAGAAACAAAAAAGAATAAATGATTGAAAATGCAAATACACAGAAGGGAAGAAGAGACACAAAGAGTAATAACATTAAAAGAAAATATGACTTCCAAACAAGCAAAATATATTGATCCTGAAGGCAAGATTCATAGAGACATCTTATAAAATATTATAGGTTTCCCAGAAGAACACTATAAGCCAAAAAGCCGGAACATTATAATGTAAGGAAAAATGCAAGAAAACAGCCCAGAATTCCTAAACATAGAGAACAAAGTGTCAATATAAAAAAAAAATTGTATGCTGCAAACTCAAAGACAGCAGAAATTTAGCAACTCCAATGACAAACAACAAATTCTTCAAGCAACCAAGATAAAGGAAATTTGAGTAACATAAGACTATTAAGCACCTACCAGAAACCACATTAGAAAATGGAATGTGTTCCAAAGGGCAAAGGAACTCAAGATGCAACTAAAGGTTGCATACTCTAAAAACCTGAGCCTATTAAACAATTAAGTTAAACAAGACGTGTTAAATAATTAAACAATAAAAAAGGCTTTTGAAGTATTCCTAGAAAGATACCCAGTCATGAACAGAAATACTCCATAAAATAGAAATATTAAAAAGGTAAACATAGGAACCAAAGAAAACAACAAAAAGAACAACAGATAGACCATTAATAGATTTCTTTCTAAAAGTATACATAGGAAGTATACATTAAAGCAGCAGTCAAATAAAAGAGATGGTGGAAAAGCGGTCCTGAACCATCACGAACTAATCCTCTTAACAGCCTGTCTATAAGTGAACCAATATTTTTTTGTGGGACTAAATTACTGAATGAGAGGGTACATAAAAAGGGGGAGGATTGGAAGATGATAACGGGGAATAAGTGATGCACCCTAATTAAGGTCAAAGACTAACAGTGAAGGAAAAATAATTTCTATAGTCTCAAGAAAAAAGAGAGCCTACAGGAAAATGGGTGTGGAGGCAAAGGAAGGGACTGAAATGGGGAAAAGAGAGAAAAATCTTGTTTCAATGGTGGAAGGGAGTACCATTGAGCAATGTTCACATAAGGAGAGAAATGCTATAAAGGGAGGATGTGAAACTCATAATGGGTATAATCTTTAAATATTTGTCACTTAGATAAATCACTCATTCTGACTCAGGAGAAGTAGAATCAGAGCTCTTGGGTAGGTCCAGGGAAGAAATTTCATGGCAAAGGGGAAGAAAAATAACTCTGGGGAAGGGAAAAGGTTAATAATGAACTACATAATCAGGGACAAAGGAAAATTCCTTTCATGGGGCAATAGCCTCTCTCTCACCTGAAGGAATTGGTATTTCTAACCATGAGGCACAGCAGAAAAAAGGGGGTGAAGGGACAAGATCTATAAAGCAATAACTTAGAAATGCTTTAGAAGACGGGACACAAAAGAGGTAGCTTAGAAATTTTAATTCCATGAGGAATAAAGAGACTAAAAAAGAACTATATAAGTACAAAGGCCATGAATCATAGAAAAAGTCTAGAATAGAAGGACATGGAAGATAAATAATGAAGAGAATGAGGGAAAGAAGTTGTTTTTTTAAATAAAAAGTACAATTAAAAAAACTAAAGAGTAAAACCATTTGAAGAGGAAGAGAAGGGAGATTTTATTTGACTACTTAATAGAGAAGAAAAAATAGAGGAAGAATTGAATAACTAAATAAAAAGAAGAAAGGAAAAAGGAACTGATAAGATAAGCAAAACTCCAAAACTAGGGAAAGGAGTAACAAACAGAAGGCCTTGAGCATGATAGGAAGAGGGCCAGTGAGAACAGAGTTGCCTTAAAGTAGAAAGCACTAAAATAACTGGAGACAAATTACTTTGTTTATAGAATAAGGGGGGGGGGGAATGGATCCTGATTTTGAAGAAGACCAATACTAGAGACATAACTCTCATAACTTTTAAGAATGAATGGATTAAACATTAAAATAAAATGAAAACATTACAGTTTATATAAGAAAACAAAAGCCCACAATCTCTTGCTGTACTTATTGCAAGAAACACACCTAAAAAACAGAGACATATATAGAATAAAAATGAGAGACTGGAAAAAATTTACTATGCATTTGGTAATTAATCATGCTATCAAATGAAGCCAAAAACAAACATTCATATCATATAAAGGATAAACAAGGAAACTACATTATGCTGAAAGGAAACACAGGCAATAAACCAATACCAATATTAAATATATGCTCCAATTGTCATAGCATCTAAATTTATAAGATTAAAATGAACAGACTATAAGATGACATATGCAGTAATACAGTGTGGTGGCAGGAAATTTCATTGTCTCTCCCTGTTTTGAATAAGTCTAACAGAAAGACAAACAAAAGGGAAATTATAGAATTGAACACATTGCTTGAGACACTAGAGTTAAATACTTACAGGTTCTTCTAAATGAAACAACTAAAGAACGAACATATTTTCCAGAATCATATGGAACTTTTACAATTTTTGTTTTTTACAAAAAGTGAACATGTATTAGGGCAGAGATATTGCAAACAAACGTCAAAAAAGAAGGAATAGAAACCAATTCTTTATAAACTATAACAAAAATAGTAATCAGTTCAGATAGCACAAACAAACAAACAAACAAAAAAACATAACACTGACCCAAATGGAGACAACAATGAAATCTTAAATAATGAGTGAATCCAAGAACAAATCATGGCAGTAATTAACAGGGATGGAAAGAAAGTAATGATGAAACAACATATTAAAATTTCTGTGATGTAGTCACTGGTGTTCTGATCTTGACTCATAATAGCTTCAAAGAAATTGCTTAATTTTCAGTATGAGCACTGACATCTTAGAAATTTAAAAAAGTGCACAGCCCATTTTTTAAGTTTAATTTTCACTATTAACATCTTCCATCACTTTCTTAAGTCTAGAAAATCAATAAAACAATAAATCAAGCTCTAATTTGTAATGGCGGCCAATTTTAAGGTGTAAATGCTCAGACTGAAAATTTAACAGTTGATTCTCATAAGCCAGTATGAGCTAACCCCATTACACCCCTGGACAGGATTAATATCGTCTAAGGCCTTTCCCAACTCTGAGATTCTGTGATTAGGTAATAGATAATTACTAAAGTAACTTCTAGTTTTAAATCCTGTGTCCCATGAGTGCTTTCACATACATTAACTCATTTTGATCCTCACAACAACTATACTGAGTTTAAGAAAATGTAAGTCATTTGCTCAAAGTCATATAGAAATGTGACTTGGTTTGGTAACCTGGCATTCTTTCTTCAAATCATAAAACCATGGAATCTTAGAGCTGGAAAGAACCTCAGAGGTCATCTAGTTTACCATTTGCTTGAAGCATTTACTTTCCAAAACATTCCAAGAACAGGGCATCTCACCTCCACCTGAGTACCTCCACTGACAGGGAGCTCACTACCTATAAATTCAGCCCATTCTATTGCCAGGTAAATCACTTAAGCTCTGTAATAATGCTTTCCTTATATTGAACCAAAATCTGTCTTGTTGTTCTGTTCACCAAGCAGAATAGCTAACCAGGGGTGGGAACATATTCTGTGAAGTTTGGATTCAGTCAAAGGATCGAACTTGAGGACTTAGAAAGCCACATGTGGCCTCAAAGCTGCAGGTTCCCCAACTTTGACTAATACTTCTTCCATATAACAACCCTTCAAACAATTGTCCAGTATTTTTTTTCCTACAGTACAGAGTGCTCCCCACCCCCCAAACCTCCCCATGCCTTCTCACAATATGACTCAAAACTATACAGAGTAAAGATTTGGTGTGACATGGTTAGCCCACCAAGTTGGTGTTATTCTTGTCCTTCAGTTCCAGGGCTTAAATTGATTCTGCGGTATTTCCATTTTGGGGGGTGGGTGGGAACCTTGCCAATGTATTAGAATTAGCAAAGGGGCCTAGATCCAAAGCTACCTGTAATCGTGTGCTTTTTCCTGGAGTGGAAAGCTAACTTCTAAAAAGAAGATAATGGGGATGAGTGTCAATCCTTAATGCTAGTAACAGATTGCTCTGTAGTCTGTGTTCTCTAAATGATTGAGATGATTATGCCCCCATACAGTTCTGTTTCATGCCTACATTTTGGGCAAGAGGCTAATTTTAAGCTACTGACACTGTGAATTTGTACACATGTAGAAAAAAAAATCAACAAAACATGAAGGAGGTGGGGGTTTTCTGGTGTGTGTGTGTGTGTGTTTTGTGGAGGGGGGAGGGAATTGGATCAGAGAGGAGACTGTATATGGAAATAGCTAACAATAATACCCTTAGGGCTGACGGAACGTCACACCCACTGGGAGCTTTAATCATATCCTGTCTGGAATTCTAGGGCAACTCGAGCCCGTGTGGCTTCTTCCCATCTCTGTAGAGCATGAAACCCCAGACAATACCATGAACTTCTCCCATGAGACTTGGTGTGCCAAACCAGCCCCCAAATAGTACTCTCCTCCCTCCCACCCACACCCTTGCAAGATGGATTCAAAACCAAAAGTCTACAATCACACAACAGACTTCCTCAGAAACACATTAACTAACAGTAGTATAAAATGAAACTGTGTTCTTTACCATGGTACTTTGTCTTACTTCATAAGCGTACTGGGAGGGAGGGCCTTAAGGGAGTGGGGGACCTGGGGCTTATTACATTAGCCCTGCCTAATACAAGTCACATGCTATGTCCTCCGTGAAGCCTTCCTTTTTCTCCTGGTTGATAATGAACTTTTGCTCTCAGTTCTTTCCCCTGACTCCACAGAGGTCTTTTATTAAAAAAAAAAAAATTCATGCCTTTCAACTGTCATGCCTATGTGACGACCCAGATCTGTATATCCAGCCCTAATCTCTTTCCTTTCTTCCAGTCCTGTATAATCAGCTGCCTATTGGACATTTTGAACTGTAGCATTTCAAACTCAAAATGTCCAAATTAAAACTCATCATCTTTCCAACACAATGTCTCTCTGGAACTCCCTGTTGAGTTCCAACAGGGAATCACCAATGTTCCAGTCACCCATTTCACAGATTTCAGAATAATCCTCAACTCTTCCATCTCCTCCATCCTCCTGCCTCGTATCTAATCAGTTAATACGTCTTGACAGCTTCTCTTCCATCCATCCCCTTCTCTCTACTCCCATGCCTGAGGCTCGCCCCCCACCCCTCAGTTCATGCCCTTATCATCTCTTGCCTGGATTATAACAATGGGTCCTGATGGTTCTCCCTGCTTCCATTCTCTCTCTTCTCCACACAGCTGCCAAAATGGTATTCATTCCCAGAGCATAAGTCTTACTATGTCATTCCTGTGCTCAAGAAATGCCAGTGGCTCCTTATTACCTCTAGGATCAAATAGAGATTCCTTTATAAGATATTAAAAACCCTTCTCAATCTGACTCCAGCCTACCTTTCTAGACTTTCATGGGGGGAAATGGGGGAAGGAGGAAGCATTTAGATAGTGCCTACAATGGGTTAAGGCACTGTGATAAGTGTTGTTTTTTCATAAATATTATCTCATTTTATCATCACAATAGCCCTAAAAGACAGAGGCTATTATGATTCCCCAATTTACAGTAGAGGAAACTGAGGCAAACAGGTTAAATGAATTGCTTAGGGTCACACAGCTGGTGAGTGGCTCAGGCTGGATTTGAATTCAGGTCTTTGTGATTCCAGGTCTAGAGTTCTATCCACTGTGCTAGACAAGCTGAGTGTTTGCTGTCCCTCACACATATAATATTCCATTTCCTGAGCCTATACTTTTGCACAGGCTGTCCCCCATGCCTGGAGTGCCTTCTATTCTCACCTCCCCATAGAATGAATATGATCTCTTTGAAGGCAGGGTCTGTTTAATTTTTATCTTTACATACCCACTGGCTTGTACATAAATGATACCTAATTAGAGCTGAGTTGATTAACTCACTTCCCGGTAACAAGAAAAAAAAATAATTAAGCAAAACTTAGCAATACAATGGCTGAGTCTGATGGTGTATGCAATATTTTACACCCATAGCCAGCCACCCTTCTGTCAAGAGGCAGCAGTGGAGCTCCCCACAAGGATTACTAGCTCGAGAATCACAGGACCGGGTTCAGATCTTCCCTCTGATTCTTAGTATCTGTGTAACCTTGGGCAGCCATGTGAGCCTGATGGGACTGAAATGATAGGCTTTGACTAGAGGTCCTCTGAGGTGCCTTCTAGCTCCACGTGCATGACCCCGAGTCCCACAAAGCACTAGATTTATACTTCTTCACGAATCTGTGTATATAATTATGGGCAACTAGGTGTCTCAGCGGATAGAGTGGGTAGGACCTGGAGTCAGGAAGGCTCATCTTCCTGAGTTCAACTCTGGCCTCAGACACTTCCTGGCTGTGTGACCCTGGGCAAGTCACTTCACCCTGTTTGCCTCAGTTTCCTCATCTGTCAAATGAGCTGGAGAAGGAAATGGCAAACCACTCTAGTATCTCTGTCAAGAGAAACCCAAATGGGGTCATGGAGAGTTCTACCTTGATGGTTTTTCCTCTAAGCTTCTCATCTTATAGATGAGGAAACTGAGGCTTAAAGGACTTGAGACTTGTCCAAGATAACAAGGTAATTAACAGAGCAAAGATTTGTAGCCAGGACCTTTGGCTCTAAATACCATAGCCTTCCCTTGTTATGTTGCCAGTATTGAATGAATGGACCACCAGTCCAAGTGAGTATGTGGAGTAGCCTTCGTCAAAGGAGAGACCCTGTGGCTTAACAGAAAAGCCCTGGACATGGAACCCAAAGACCTTGGCTTAAGTCCAGGCTATTTATCACCTGTGTGATCTTTTGCAAGTAATTTCTCTTCTCCTCGGGTCTCAGTTTCCAATCTGTAAAATGAGGGGGTTGGACTATTTGCTCTCTGAAGTTCTTTGCATCTTAGATATTTGGAAAAACAATCAACAGAAAAGGTACTTAAGGAGAGTTGGAATGTGGGGCTTGGGTGTAGGAGCTGATTGCCTTTTGTCAGGTGCTGACTCTCTCCTCCTGCACTTGCCAAAGGGCCCAGGATAATCCTGATTCTGAGGACTCCACTGGTTCTTCTGAGCCACACTGCCTCATATGCATCTGGTTCTAAAACCAAAACCCAGACCTATGATCATAAGAAGCAACCACAGCAAAATATGTACTTCATTTTTCCAGAGACACAGAGCTGGGCTGGACTAGTCATCAGAAGATGTGGGTTTCAGCCTTCTGACCTGCAGACATAGATGCCGGATGGCTGCTGGGCAGGGATGTTGTAGAGAGGATTTTTAGAACCATAGGATTTATGGCCTAGTTGCAATTCTTCAAAAACAGCTGTTTTCCATTTTCCATCTTTACATGGGCTGGGCCCCATGCCAGGAATGCTCTGTACCCTCCTCATTGCCTCTTAATTGCCTTGGCTTCCTTCAGGACTCAGTGTGACACCCACCTTCTGAAGGAGGCCATTCCTGCTATTCCCAGCCCTCCCAGAGGTGTATTATCTTCACAGATTCTGTATATCTCTCGTATGTGATCAGATATCTATATACACGATAATTCCTTCATTAGAGGGAGATATATGCTAGGTGGTAGAGTGTATAAAGCTCTGAGCCTGGAGTCACGAAGGCTCCTCTTCCTGAGTTCAAATCCAGCCTCAGACACTTCCTAGTTGTGTGACCCTGGGCAAGTCACTTCACCCTGTTTGCCTCAGTTTCCTCATCTGTCAAATGAGCTAGGGAAGGAAATGGCAAACCACCCCAGTATCTCTGCCAATAAAACCCCAAAATGGGGTTGCAAAGAGTCCTGCAACTGAAAGATAACTGAAAAAACAACAACAAAATATTCCCATTGAGAACAGGTACTATGGGTTGTTTTTCTTTTTCTTTGCATAACCAGTGTTCAGCATGGAAGAGTATGTGCCTAATAATTGCAGGATATATATATATAATTTATTATAATATAATTTTATATTTCATATAATTATGTATAATTATATAATATTATATAATAATAATTATCAAAACTGATTGGTTACAGCTGAAAGGAATCCTAAAGATAGGTAGTCTAATCCTCCCATACCAGTTTTTTTGTTGCTATCTTCTAATATCACCTTCATTTCCAAATAAATTATTAAAGCTTAAGACTTTGGGGACTCCCTATATCTCTAATAATTGTCTTCTACTCAGTAAACCATCCATTTTATCAAAGAACAAAAAAAACAAGAAAGAAAAAAAGGCAATTCAGCAAAACTAACTCACCTATCAACAAATTCTCAATAGTATATGCAATGTCCCACACACATAGTCCTCAACTTCTGCAAAGAAGGGAGGGAAGTACATTTTCTCATCTCTTCTAATTCATTTTATAGATGAGGAAACTGAGTTCCAAAAGAGGGAGGCTTATCCAGTGGCATGGGCTAGTAAGCAACAGAATCATTTTTTCCTGGTTCTGCCTGGCTGAATGACCTTGGGAACTGTACTTCTCTTCTCAATTTTGTCATCTGTAAAATGGGTACATTATTGCTAGTGCTGCCTGCCTCACAGGGCTGTATAAAGATCAAATAAGATAATATCTGTGAAACCACTTAACATTTATAAAGTGTTCTAGAAATGCTAGTTAAGCTGATTGCTTCTGTGTAATACAGAGTATTTAGAGAAGAAATTCAGACCTCTCAACCCCAATGTCCTCAAGCTTTCAGGGTAGCTGTTGAAAGACCCACCAGAATCTTATTTCCCTCACCTACAAAGAGAAGAGGTTAGACGGCATCATCTATAAGGTCCCTTCCAATTCTAAAGCTTCTTGGCCCCTCCCCTCCCCCACTGACTTTGGGTCAGGGATATGTCCTTCCAGGCTCCTCCTAGTTCAACCCTCTGCACCCTGGGGGTAAGAGTGGGGGAGGAATGGGTTTAATGATGTTTGAGATTGATGATTCATCCCTGCATACCCTTGCCAAGTACCAAACAGGGAGCCTGGCACACAGACGTTCAACAAATATTAACAGATGATGCTGATGCCTGCCTAGGGCAGCTTTCCCTATAGCCCACTGTTTTCCAAACCTGGCATCAGGAGGCTTTGATAAATAGAAAAGACTGTCCTCGTTGGGCAGAGACATCTTAAGTTGTCTTCCTCCCTTTGGCCAGTTTTTTGGCTAAGGGGCTGCAGGTTGTGTGACCATGGAAGATTGAGTAGAAACATGCCTGGGATATTTGTGAGTACTTAGTCCAGAGCCAAGAGATACTTTAAGGAGGAAGGGGAGAACACTCACAGATGAACCCTAGAGCAGATCTTTGAGATAAACAATCCTCTAGTACAGCCCAGATAAATTCATAGGCACGTTGATATTCTGATACTTTCATTGAAACATGCCCTCACCAAGTGTGGATATGTCCACTATTACAGATAGCAGCCTCTTCATGTCTAAATAATAATAACAGCTGGAATTTATGTAGTGCTTTACATATGTTAATAAATTTGATCCTCACCTAAGCCCTGGGAAGGAGGTGCTATCATTACCCCCAATTTTACAGACGAGGAAACTGAATTTAAGTGATTTACCCAGGGTCACACAGCTAAAAAGTGTCTGAGGCAGTTCTTCATGATGGCAAGTCTACATACTGGCTCCTATCCACACCACCACCCTTGTTCATGTCCTTCTACAGATCTTCCATAGAGGTGTTCCCCTGAGTGTTATAAGGTTTCTCAGTCTTTTAATTTTAGGAATCCCAGAGGAAAACTCAGATGGTCCATCTGTGTCCACCCTTCATGGTACGTGAAAAGTCATGATTGCTAATCTGCCATAGCAGACTGACATTCATGATGTTGCTTTTGTGGTGCCTGTCATTTTAATTCTTTGGATTTTATGGAGGAAGGTATATTTCATGGACTGAAAAACATCAGAAGACCCTACTTACCTTTCCCCAAAGAACACATTTAACCTCCACTTGAGAGCAAGGGAAGGGTCCAGGCAACCTGGAGGCCTTCAGGATGGATTGTGGATAGTACTAGGAGTGACCTTGGAGACTAACCAGCCAGCCCAATATTCCCATTTTACAGACAAGAAAACTCAAGGCCAGAAAAGGGACTCACCCAAACTCACACAATAATTGCAAAACTAGTCATGCTTGGGGGTTTTAATAATAGGAAGAGCGTTGAAGTTAGAATCAGTGGCCCTGGGTTCAAGTCCTGACTTTGGTTTTAGGCCAGCTACCTCCCTTCTCTAGACAACTGGAGGACAATGGACTAGATAATCTCTCAGGCCCCTTCCAGCTCTAAATCATAGGATCATAGAATCCCATATCCCCGTGCTTCCCCTACTTGGTGACACCCTCTCTTTACATCTCTTTCCTTGCTGCTACCTCTGGAGTGTTTTTCGATCCTACTTCAATTGCAGTCTTGTATTGATCTCTGACTCTCAGCTTTCACCTTGCTGGGAGGCTCCTATCCCTGTCAATGTCTCTCCCAATTACCTCTACCCACTGTCCAATTGCTTGTACCCTCCTGAAACCTTTCAGGCTGAATATTTTGTTCCCTGACAAAAGACACATTATCCAAACCCCTTTTCTAGTTGCTGTTTAAATATCAGAAGCAAGAGGCCCAATGGTATAGATAGGGATGATATAAATAATTAATGGAATGGAATGTTATTTGGCCTGTCTTTACCAAGGTAAACAGTTCATTACTGGAGATTCTTGGCAGCTCTTTTTTTTTCTTCTTTAGAAAAAAAGTAAAGTTAAACATTAAGACTAGCAATTGAAATCAACAGGACATTTATTACGAAAAACTGGTTGGAGTTTGTTCCTTTTAACACTGTTTTTTTATTTGAAAAAAAAAACCAAACCAGTTGCATTTATTGTGGCTGAAGGTTACAAATAAGGTTGTGCTGGATCTCAGTCTACAGGGAATTCTGGCAGAGGTTCACAAGGTCAGTTAATGTTAGTCTGTCCCCCGAAGCACTGCTGGGGTGTAATGAGCCATTGGTGATTGTTTACAAGGCACTCTGTCTTAGTTGTAGAGTATTAGAACTCGAAAGAGTCTCAGGGAGTAATTAGTCTCAAACTCTATTTTTACATAGGAGGAAAATGAGGCCCAGAAGGAAGTGATTCAGAACCATGATAATCCTAGCTGACATTTACATAGCACTCTCTGGTTTATAAAGAGTTTTAGCTCTGTTATTTATGTAGAACCTGGGGTTACTCCCTCCCTGCCTCTATTCCACTGACAGTAGATCCCCTGAACAGGTTACTTTAGGCTCAGGGTTCTTTATGGATCAAAATCCACATGAAAAGTAAATTCACAAGCCCCCACCAGTATGATTACTTTTGTTAGCTAGCCAGAGGACAGAATTATTTCAAAGCAAAGGCATTTAATGAAATAGCATAGTAAGGAAAACAGAAATGGAATACGCTCCCCCACAAACCTCAAGTATTCTCTCCACAAATTCACATACTATCAGTGAAAAGAACAGACATGTCTATGGCGTGAAGGGACATACATAAGGAAGATACATGTGGCCAACACACATTTATGAAGAGGTAGTTGAGGTCCCAGATGCTACAGGGCCACCTCGACTTCTGATAATGTTATTATACAAATCCTGCTGGGCCTACTCCCCTTTGCATATAGTATGCAGTCTCTGCTGTAAATTACTTACTTAGTAAGCTCCCTATTAGATTGTAAACTCTTTGAGGGCAGGGATTATCATTCATCTCTTTTTATACCCCCTGAATTTAGCACAGTGCTTGACAAATAAAAGGCACTTCATAAATGTTCATTGATGGCTTCCTGCTGGACTCATGGTCACTGTTAAGTATTATTCTCCTGGACATATTTTTGTGCAACTTTGCTACCAGCTTATTTTCTTTTTGCTTTTTTTTTTTTTTTTTTTTTTTGGAGAGGGGAAGGTAGGGCAATTGGGGTTAAGTGACTTGCCCAAGGCTAGTTTTTGTGTTAAATGTCTGAGGCCGACTTTGAATTCAGGTAATTCTGACTCCAGGGCCGGTACTCTATTCACTGTACCACTTACCTGCCCCCTTTGCTACAAGTTTCTGATTTCAGTTAGGGTCCTCAGCAAAGGGACTGGCTACCTATTCACCATAAGAAGAGAGATAGGTTCTGTCATCTCTCTTGTAACTTGAAGTCCAATGGTTTAAACTTAAGCTCTTTTAGTAAAGGAGTCAGGTCCTTCTCATGTGTAGATACCAGGCTAGTCACAAATTCTCAACTGTTTTCTTTCTATAATGAAATGAGTTTGTCAGTTCCCAGATTCTTAGAACTATATGTGGTTTTTCCCTTTGGAGACTCTTAGCTGCCAGGGGACAAGTTCTTTTAGAACATAGAACAACTAACCAATTAAATAGAGCCTGGAAACATTTAGCCTGTGTTTGCAGCTACTTACTCCTGCGCAGTGTTTCTGTTCTAAGCGGATATACAACTTAGGGTTAGAAAGTTCCCTTTAATGTCTCTCAGTTTTGATCAATAATCTGCAACTTTTCAAAGTCATTTTTAGGAACTGCCTTTTGATCAATGGCCAATGGCAGTCTGGATCTCAGGGCCCATTGTTTTCTGCAATCTTCTAAAAACGTTTTGGTTTCCCATGGAAATTAAAGAAATCCTGACAGGACCACTGTAAGCCATCAGCCTGCTTGGTTCCAGTCTTATTTGAGCTTCACAATAGCCCTGTAAGGATACAGCCATTGTTATCCACATTTTACAGAGAAGAGAAGTATCTTGTGGAAGATCACACAGTTAATAATAACGACTGCACGTTCACCTTATTTCCTACTATGTTGTGGCTACTTCCAGAATGCCACGTGGAGGAAATGCTGAATGAAGCTTGAAGGATCCAGAGATATTTTGCCCAAGGAAGAGAGGATTGGGTCAACATTATAACTATCTTCAAGTATTTAAAGAGTTGTCATAAAGAGGAGGCATTAGATTTCTTCTGCTTGGCCCCATAGGATAGATCTAGGAGCAACATCCTGACCTAGGTCAGACCTAGGCTTGATATAAGGAAAATTTTCCCAGCAGAGTTAGAACTGTTAAAAAACTAAATGAGCTACCTTTAGAGTTCCCCCTTAAAGGACAAGTCCAAATGAAAGCTCAGAATGCAGATCGATGCATATTATCTTTCTCTTCCTTCCTTCCTTCCTTCCTCCCTCCTGCCCTCTTTCCTTCCTTCCTTCCTTCCTTCCTTCCTTCCTTCCTTCCTTCCTTCCTTCCTTCCTTCCTTCCTTCTTCCCCCCCTCTCTCTCTCTCTCTCTCTCTCTCTCTCTCTTTCACTTGCAGGAGTGATAAAGGCTGGAGGCTCCTTCCTGTTCAGGCACAGTTTGACTTCTGAAGTCCTTTCTAACTCTGAGATTCTGATTGTGGGATGCTATTTGCAAGGAATTTCTTATATTGAATGGAAGTCTGCCCCCCTGTGATTTTTAATCTTTGTACCAAGTTCTGCCCTCTGGGGCCAAGCAGAATAAGGATGTTCTTTCCTTCTTTCTTTTTGTAAAACTCATCTTATTTGCAGCTTCAAATTCTCCCCTTCCAATCTCCTCTATTGCACCAACTGAGAAGGAAAAACAAAACCTGTTACAAATATGTAGTGTCAAGTAAAACAAATTCCCAAATTAGCTATGTCAAGAGAAAGAGAAAGATCGAAAGGAGGAGAGAAAGCTAGAAAGAAAGAAAGAAACAGAAAGAAAGAAAGAGATAGATGATATACTTCAATCTTCATTCTGAGTTCATCAGCTCTCTGATGGTGGACAACATGTTTCATCACAAGTCCTTTGGAATTGTGGTGTCAATTGTGGGTTGATCAGAATACTTATGTCATTCAAAATCGTTTAGCTTTACACTACTGTTATTATATAAATTGTTCTCCTGGTTCTGCTCACTTTACTTTGCATCAATTCATGCAAGTTTCCCCAGGAATATAATTTCTTATAGCACAATAGCATTAGGATAGCATTTCAAATATTTCAAGACTGTTTTAGTGCACCCTTTATGTTGTCTCTCCTCCAAGCTTAACATCCTAAGGCTACAAACAGGGTGTTGTTGGCATCAAATGAGACAATAATATAAAGACTCTGTGTCAAGGTAAAAGGCAATGATTAATAAAATTGCAGTGATTAATAATGGGAAAAGAGTTCTGAGGATAATCAACAGGAGGAGGGACAAGACTGGCTAACTCAGGGTGCTTGGGCAAGGGGACGGAATATGCCTTTTGTTTCTCAAAAAACCTTCCTGTCTGAACGAGAGCTATGGAGTATACAGGGAGAGTTTTGTTGCATCCTTTTCTACATTTGTGGACTAAAATAGCTGAGAGAACGAGCTTCCCTGGTTTTGTAGGCGGGCAGAGGACTTGGTAGTCTATAACAACTTACCTCTTTATTTTTAAATACTGATTTTTTTTTAGTCACTAGTCATTAAGCAGATTGTGTTCCAGTGAGTTTTTTAAAAATGATTTTAATTGATGTATTTTGTGATATCTTTTGTTTTTATGTGAACTACATGTCCTTCCCTAACCCTCCTGGAGAGCCATCCCTTAGAACAAAGAACTTTTATTAAAAGAAGAAGAGGAAAAAAGGTAAAACCAATCAATTCATTTTTTAAAATCTAGCATAATCTACATAGGTCAATATTTTATAACTGTAGGAATGGAGGACAGTGTGTTTTCATCTCTCTTCTTTTGTGTCAAAATTGGTCTCTATAATCTTAAAACATTGAGTTTCTTTTTTTTTGTGGTTTTATATCGTTCTTTTCATTTGCTCTGTTTTGGTCACTGTGTATGTTGTTTTTTTGTCTCTGCTTAATTCAATTTGCATCAGTTCATGTAAGTGTTTACATGTTTCCCTATATTTATCATGGTTGTCATTGCTTATAGTATAGTAATATTCCATTATAGTCATACACCATCATTTTTTTCAGTGATTTCTAAATCTACTTTGTTTCCAGTTCGTTGTTACCATAAAATGTGCTACCATAAGTATAAGGTGTCCTCAAAGTCTTCACACAATTTTAAGCTTTAGTGCCGTTAAATTCCCTCCTCAAACCGAACTAAGACTTTTTGGATTGCACTCTATTTTGGTGCATCTGGAACTTTTGGTTTTGTCCATGACTTTTATATGCCTAGTGATGGAATCTCAGAAAGGGTATGGACATTTTAGTCACTTCCAAATTGCTCTCTAGAATAGTTGTACCAATCTATAGCTCTACCAATAATGTATTAGTATGCTAATCATTCCACAGCCTCTCCATCATGGACTATTACTATCCTTTTTTCATCTTTGTCAATTTACTGTGTGTGAAGTGAAACAGGGTTTTTTGATTTGCATTTCTCTTAAAATTAGTGATTTGGAGTATTCTTTCATGTGGTTATTGATAGTTTGCAATTCTCATTTTGAGAACTGTTTGCTCATCTTCTTTAATTACTTAATCTAATAGGGAATGGCTTGTGATCATATTTCTGTTAGTTGTCTCTGTATCTCATATCAAAGTCATCAGAAATGTCCACCTAGTCCACCCAGTGGACTGCTTCCCACCTTATCCTCAATATATATTACTTTTGTTTGTACAAAATCTTTTCAACTTCATGTAATTAAAACAATTTTTTGTAATTACCTCTATCATTTGTTTGGTTAAGAAACTCAACTGTTGGGGTGGCTAGGTGGCACAGTGAATAGAGCACCAGCCCTGGAGTCAGGAGGACTTAAGTTCAAATCCGGCCTCAGATACTTAACACAAAAATTGGCCGTGTGACCATGGGCAAGTCACTTAACTTCAATTGCCCTCCAAAAAGAAAAAAAAAAGAAATTCAACTGCTAACCATAACTGTGAAAGGTATTTGATCTGCTTCTCTTCCAAATTTTTTTAATGGTATGATCTTTAATATTCAGGTCATGTGTGCAATTTGAATTTGTTGTGGAATATTATTTAAGATTTTGGTCAAATCCTAATTTCTGCCAGATCATTTTCTAGTTTCCCAGGTTCTTATCAAATAGGAATCTTTCCTGGGTAGTTTATATTTTTAGTATATTGGACATTGAGTTGTTGAGTTAAATTATTTCTTCTTCTTTTTCCAGGTTGTTCCTTTGATTTATCTTTCTAATTTTTACTAAGTACCAAATGCTTTTGTTGTCTTAATGGGGTCTAGAAATGCTATTCCACCTTCCTTCTTACTTTTTCTAATTACTCCCATTAATATTACAGATCTTTTGTTTCTCCAAATGAATTTTGTTATTATTTTGTCTAACTCTGTAAAGTATCCCTTTTTGCCTTTTGCTTGCTATAACATTAAATCTGTAAACTAACTTTGGTAGCACTTTTATTTCTTTTCTTTTCTTTTTTTTTTTAAAGCAATTGGGGTTAAGTAACTTGCTCAAGGTTACACGGCTAGTCATTATTTATGCGTGGGTGCTCATTTTCTGAGGCCGGATCTGATCTCGGGTCATCCAAACTCCGAGGCCGGCGCTCTTACTCACTGCGCCACCTAGCCGCCCCTTTAGGGCAATTGGGGTTAAGTAACTTGCCCAAGGTTACACGGCTAGGTTTTTGTTTGTGCGGATTAAGTGTCGGAGGCCGGCTCCGAACTCAGGTCCTTCTGATTCCAGGGCCGGCGCTCTATTCACTGCGCCACCTAGCCGCCCCACTATTATTTCTTTATTATAATGTCATGGCTTGTGAATTCTTAATTCTGCTCTTTTATTTCTTTCAGGATAATTTCAAAATTAGAACTATACAGATATCAAGTGTGCTTTGGTAGATTGACTCCCAAATATTTTATATATTTTGTACTTATACTGAATATATATATTGAATATACCTGCTTTTCTCTTATTGTCTCCTGTATTTTGATACTGCTATATAGCAATGCTATTGATTGTTAGAGATTCATTTTGCAACCTATAACTTTATTGAAGCTCTTTTGTGGAGTTAGTTTTCTTGGAAAATCTCTAAGATTTTCTAAGTAAACCATCATGTCATCAGCAATTAGGGATGGTTACATCTCATCTTTGCTTATCTGTATGCTTTTCATTACTTTTCTTATTACTAATGCTAGCATTTTTAGGATTATGTCAAATGATAATGGGTAAAAGGGTTATCCTTATTTTATTCTTGTATTTGCTGGGAAAACTTCTAATACTTCCCCATTGCATATAATACTTACTTTTGGATTTAGATAGATACTTTTCATCAAATGCCTATATTAGGCAGAATCGTTAGCATAGATGAGTATTGTACTTTTTCAAAGGATTTTTCTGCATCTAATGATATAATCATGTTTTTATTTTTAGCATAGTTATTTTTCCTAATGCTGAACCATATATACATCCCTGTTATAAATCCGACATGGTCATAAGGATTGAATTTTTTTAAATAAATTGCTAAAATATTTTTGCCAAGATTTTATTAATTTTTCATCAATATTCATTAATAATATTGGCCCACAGTTTTCTTTCTTTATCCTTCCATAATTTAGGCATTATGACTATATTTGCCTTATAAATGATTATGGGAGTATGTTTCTTTTAATTTTTGAGAATTTTTTTACTAATTTTTTTAAAAGAGGAAAAAAAATAAAGTAGCTATAAATCAAATAGAAATTAATTCAGTCCTAATCTCTCCTCTGAATTCCAACTGCTTGCTAGATCCTTCCACACGTATAGTTTGCTTAAATTCAATGTGTCCGAAATGAATATCACCATTTTCTCCCAAACATTCCTCTCCTTCAAACTTCCCTATTTCTGTTGAGGGCAGCACCATTCTTCAAGTCATTAAGGTTTGTGACCTCAGTCATCTTTGGCTTTCTTTCTCATTTCCCATATAGAATTGGCTGCCAAGTACTGTGTTCTCTACCTCCTTAACTCTTACATCTATCCTCTTTTCTTTGCTCATGTTGCCACCAACTTAGTTTGAGCCTTCATCACTTGGACTATTGGTGATACTTTGAACTGGTTTCCTTATCTCTACTTCCCCCTCTTCACTTGATCCTTCACACTGCTGCCTAAAGACTCTTTACTAAGCCACAGATATGGTCAAATAATTTTCCTACTCAACATTTTGAATGGCTCCATTTCCCACTAGCCTGGGAGAAAAATACAAACTTCTCAAGATTAGTATTGAAAACCATCAGCAGTACAATACAAACTACCTTTCTGATCTTACTTCGTCTTATTTTCCTTCATATGCTCTTTATTTCAGCTAAACTGAATCACTATTGATCAAGCAATCATCCCTTGTGGGAGGATCATTATTGTTTTAAATAAAACAACTAAACTTCCTTGGCATTCTCTCTCTCTCTCTCTCTCTCTCTCTCTCTCTCTCTCTCTGTCACTCAGGAGATCAAAGAGAGAGGAAATAGACTCCAACCTGAAAAGTGGGACTTGTCTTGGAAATTGAATTTGGGAGGCGTTTTGAATGTCACATTTTATAATACAATTGGTTGGTGTTTTGATTTTTATCAGGTGTTTTCACTAATATAATGAAATTGTTTAACCATGACCATGAAGTGTGAGTGACTGAAACAACATTCTTGATCTAGATGGAACAGAAGTGACTGCTAAGTGGGGTTGAGTTGATGAGTGACAAGTCATAATTAAAAAGCCTGGGAGATTTTGTGTGTGTGTGTGTGTGTGTGTGTGTGTGTGTGTGTGTGTGTGTGTGTGTGTGTGTGTGTGAATATAATGAAGGGTGAAGTGTTTGGTGATCGACAGACAAGTGCCCCAAGTCCTGGAGCAAGGTAGAAAACCAGTTATTTATATGTGTGTGTGTGTGTGTGTGTGTGTGTGTGTGTGTGTGTGTGTGTGTGTGTGTGATATGTAATTAATTCCCATTTTAGAAGACTGCTTTCCTCACTTGTATTAAATGTAGTGTATTGTAACCCTCTTATGCTTGCTTGGTAAGAGTTAATAGTTCTCTTTGAAGTAGGTCATACTTGATAACCTCGTAGTTGGCCTAGTTCCCCTCTCTTCCTTCTCCCTCCTCTTCTACCCCTGTGCAACTTTTGCAAGAAGCCTTACTGTGAGGTGAGTTAGCTTTTTAGGATTTATGATTAATATTATTAATTGCATTATCTTATACTATTATTAATAACACATAATAAGAACAAACATTTTCTATTTTGGGCAATCTGCCCACTAGAGATAAGAGTGACTTTCTAAGGTTACCCAATGTGTTATAATAATTAGGCCGAATATAAGAACTTGTGGGTTTGTTACTTTCCTATCACTACCACCATCACCACCACCAGAACCCCACCTGATAATAGTTATATTGCTGTAAGGTCATGGTGTTGGATGAATGCCAGTTGGTTCACCCAAGACCAGATTATGAAGCAAGACTTTGTTGATAAGTGATGGAAGAAATAGAGCTTTTGACTCAATATAAGCACGAACAATTTAACCTCCAATTCCAAAACATTCTGCCAAAGAATACCACTGCCTGCCATGACTAATCACTAACTGGGAAGGACCATTGGAGGTAGTTGGTCACATTTTAGTGGCCTTCTCCATCTTGACCTTCTCCATTTGGCCAACTATATTATACACTTCGATTCATTGCATCTGAATACTTCTATTATGTGTTTGTTCATTTACTCAGTCAACAAGTATTTTTAAAAAAATTATTTATTTTTAGTTTATAACATTCACTTCTATAAGATTTTGAGTTCTAAGTTTTCTCCCTCTCTCCCTCCCTCCTCTTCCCCTTCCCCAAGATAATCTGTTATAGGCTCTGCATATGCATTCAGATTAAACAGATTTTCCCATTAATTCTGTTGTAAAGAAGAATTAGAATCAATGAGAGGCACCATGGGCAAGAAAAAACAAAAGAAAGAAGAGCAAATAGTTTGCTTTGACCTGCATTCAGACCCCAGAGTTCTTTCTCTGGATGTGGATAGAATTTTCCATCATGAGTTTTTGGAGCTGTCTTAGATTTCTGAGAAGAGCTTAGTCTATCAAAGTTAGTCATCATGCAAAGTTGCTGCTACTCAGCAAGCATTTCTTAAATGCCTACTATTTGCTAGGTTCTGTTTAATAATAACAACAATTTTTAGTTTATTCATATGACTCTATTTAGATAGGACTTTAAAGTTTGTAAAGGGTATTTTACATATTTATATACACAAACATATATATGTATATTATATATAATATAATATAATATGATATTAAATTAATTATGTGAATCGTATTATATTATATTATATTTATATTCACATATGATATGATCTCATTTGGTCCTCCCAAAAACCCTAGGAGGCAGGCCTATTATTATCCTCATTTTCCAGATGAAGAAATTAAGGCACATAGGGATAAAGTGACTTGTCCAAGGTCACACAGTCATTAGGTGTCAGAGTCAGAATTTGAATTTAGGACTTCTTGCCTCATGCCCTATGCCCCAAGCCACTTAGCTGCTTCAGTTCCTGACTGCAAGGACCTTATATTCCATTGGGGTGGAAAAAGCAAGCATATATACAAATAAACACAAAATGTATACAAAGTAAATATAAAATTATTTGGTGGGTTGGAAGGGCACTTGCAACTGGAGGGATCAAGACAAGGGTTATATAGTAGGTCACATTTGAATAGAGCCTTCAAAGAAGCTAGGGATTCTGAGGGGTGTGGGAGATGAAGGAATGAATGGGTTCCGGCCTATGCAAAGGCATGGCATGGGAGACAGAACACTGGGTATTGGGAACAGCAAACTGGCCAGTTTGGCTGGAATATCAAGTGCCTAAAGAGGAGTAATATATTTGGGAAGGTAGGCTGGAACCAGCCTGTGATAGTGTTTCAATGCCAAACCAGAGTTTATATTTTATCCTGATGATGATAAGAGAGCTTTTTGACCAGGAGAATGACATAGTTATCAGGTAGGTGCTTTAAGAATATCAATTTGACAGCTGTGTTGAAGAAAGATTGGGTTAGGGAGAAATTTGATGCAGGGAGACTTCATCTAAAGGCTGTTGGAATAGTGAAGGCAAGAGTTGATGAGGATTTGAACCAGGGTGTTTATCACTAGAGTGAAGAGGATTTGGGAAATATTGTGCAGGTAGAATCAATAAGACTGGGCAAGTGGTTGGCTAGAGAGGGTAAGGGGACATTAAGGAGGTTCTCTGAGGATGACTCTGAGGCAGAAGGCTCTTCTTTCATTCTTTAAAGTTGTAATGTCAGCACTTGCCACATAACTATCCACTTAGAGAACATTTACTGATAAATGTTGGGAAAAGAGTAGGAGTCTTATTACTTCTCTAGCCTCTAAGAGTATCCCTTTGAACTTAGGGTAGTCAGATATTAGAGAAAGAAATGACTCCCTGAATTGCTTCTAGGGAGTATCTGAGGATCATTTATGACAAGTCCTATCAGTTCTACCTCCACAATATCTCTTATGTCCATTCCCTTCTCTCCATTCACATAGCCATCTCCACTACTTTCAGGACCTTGATAACTCTCACCTGGATTATTACAACAGCTCCCAACTGATTTCTTTCCTAATTTCTCTCATTTCTTTCCTTCCAAAAAAGTTTTTACACAGAAGCCAAAATAATCTTCCAAGGGTATAGCTTTGGTCATACTGCTCTCTTCCTTAGAAACCTCCAACATTTTCTCATCACCTTTAGGATAAAATATAAATGACCTTTTGGAATCTGAAGCCCTCCACGATCTTAAGTCCCCCTTATCTTTCTAGACTTATTTTATCTCCTTCCCTTTCATGAACTCTGTGTTCTAGCCAAATTGGAATATTAACATGTTTTCTGAACATGATCTGCTATTTCCTGTCATCCCATACACTCATATTCTGTAATACAATTCTCTCAACTCTTGGCCTTTCAGAATCTCCTCCCTCCAAAGCCCAGCTCAGGTGCCAATATCATGGCTTCAATCTGGGAAACTTCTAGTCTCCCCAGCTCCCTTTTCAAAGCTACATCTCGACCTCTATACTTATGCATGTATAGGTGGTAACCTCTTCTTTACCCTTTACCACCCCAGTTCTTGACTACAAGCTCTTTGAGAGCAGGGACATTTTTAAAAAGGTCAGTAAAAAGGTGTCATTAAGGAAACCCTGAAGTTTGTTGAAATGAATACAGCTTTAAAAAGAAGCACCCCCTTCCTTTCTCCTCCCTGATGCAGCCAGAAATCCCAAGGTCTTAGAGTAAATCCTGCCCTTTCTTTTAAGAAACTTCCTCCAATCTCCAAAGTAGCTTTTGGATCTTCATGACAGCTGTATGAGGTAGGTATAAGAGTAGGTGATTATCCCCATTTTGCACATGAGGAGATGGAAGACCAGGAAGGTTAAATTATTTGCTTAACGTCCTGCGTTGCAGCACAATGGCTAGCGTGTTGAAGCTGGAGTTAGGCAGACCTGAGTTTGAATTCTGCCTCAGACACGAGTTGTGTGACCCTGGGACATATCACTTAATCTCTCTGGACCTGTTTCGACATCTGTAAAATGGGGATAATGATAGTCCCTACCTCTCAGGGTTGTTATGGGGATATACAATGAGATAATATTTGTAAATGCCAGCTATTATTAGAATTATTTACACAGCCAGCGTCAGAGACAAGAGTCAAATTCAGATCCTTTCCCTTCTCCAAGTTTAGTGCCCTTTCCACTACATTAACAGTGCCTGGCACTTAACGTTTATTAAATTAAATGATCATATACCATGATGTCCCACAGAGACTCTGCTAGAACCTCAAGTGGTCTGGATGGAAATGGGCAGGGTTCCCTTTCCTCCTTTGTTCACCCTAGTAGAATGGAAAATACCATTGAAATGTACAGAGTACAGAGAAACAAGATTCTGTTCCCCAATCTTCTGGATGATCTTGCACTGACAAATTACCTCCCCATTTTGAACCTCAGTTTTCTGATTTGTAAAGTGAGAGGGTTTTACTAGATGGTCTGTAAGGTCCCTTTCATCTTTCACATTCTATTTCAGAATGTTCTTGGGAGGAAAGCAGTTTGAAATCCTTAACGGGCTAGAGGAATGTGAGTCATTATATCTTCTAAATCTATGATTCAGGGCTCACTGAAAAGTCAGTTCTATCCTGGCAGACTCTGGTTAATACCACTGTGAGTGGTTGTTGGCTTCTGTTGTGACTCACTTTGGATGAGTGGGCAAAGGGGCTATTTGCAAGGCACATTAGATTTTCATAGAGGAAAGACTGCTGGAACTTGCATTGAAGAGACCCGGTGACTTGGAGTTTCAACTCTGTACGTCACAGTAGGCTATGATTGTGTAGGCAAGCAATTTTGCTTGGAGCCTCATTTTCCTCATCTGTAAAATGGGAAATAATTAAATTTACATTCTCTATCTTAATCTGTTATTGCAAAGTGAGTGCTTTGTAGACCTCAAAGAGCTACAGAATTGGAAGTTATTTTGATTATAGCAACTCCTGATCAACTGATTCCACCCTCCTCCTTCTTACATTATTCATTTAGATTGTAAAATGATAGAATTGGATAAGAGTTTATGGACCATCTAATCCAACCCCTCTGCCTCCACTTTGCATTTGGGAAAATTGAGGCCCAAAGAGGAAAAGCTACAATTTCAGTCACAAGCCAGTGAGTTGTAGAGCTGAGGCTAGAGTTCAGGTCTTTTCTAGCCTGGTTCAAGAATGATCGTAACTGGAATCTCTTGGTTTTTTTTTTTTTCCCACCAGATTAAATTGACAAGCTGATTTCTCACAGGTAAACAGTGGTGACCATCTTAGCTGGTCCACACCCTCTGGATGCCTTCCCAGTATCACAGATTCTACAGTTATTATTGCTAGAAATTGAGTTTGCCTTGTCGGACCCTGTTCTAATCGATTTTGATAGGATTATAGATTTCAACTGGAAGGAACTTTCTTAGAGATCATCTGGTTCATCCTCCTTATTTGGCACATGAGGAAACTAAGGCCCAGAGGAGTTTAGCAACTTTCCCAAGCTCTTATGGCTAAGGTAGGATTCAAATTAAGAGTCTCTGACTCCAAATCCAACCCTTCTTCTATTACAGCCCATGGAGACTAACGAGGAAATAGACCCAGAGAGGGTCTTAACTTGCTCAGGGTCACACAGCTAGTTTGTGAGAATTCATCAGAATATTTGAACATCCGCAGATTCTACCAGTGGGATTTTCCCGGGGCCAGATGGTACATTCCAAATATTTTCACTGGAACAGAAATGAAACCACAGAACCTTGCAAAGCTGAATTTGTCTCAGCTAAACAAAATTATTGTTCCTTTAAATAAACATGCAGGAAGCTCTCTGCCCCACGTTTCCCCAAATGAGGCAGTTTCCTTTGGACAATGATCTGTTCCCGCTGGTTACCACGCACTGCTTCTCTGAACCCACATAGTTAATATCACAACTACTGATCTAGAAATTATTTATAGAACCCAACTCCACAGAAACCATTGTGTCTGCCGTTGCCTTGGAAACGGGGATTCTAAAAGCAAAAGGGCTTCTGAGGGAAGCTGGGGAGGGAAGGGAAGAAAAGTAGGGGGGAGTGTTGGCGACACAGTGGGTTAATGCAGTTGATTTTCCCTTCAGGAGATCTGAACTCAAACATGCCTGTCAAAGGTCACCTGGGGAAATGAATTGAGGGCTTTCAATTCAGGCTTTGGTGGACATTGGCTTCCGTCCCTGAACAGTGTCACCCCTTGATGTATTTCAACACCACTTACTCATGGGGAAGATTTCTATAGCCTCTTGTCCAGAGCACCAGGGATTCGAAGCCTATTCTTGGCCAGGGAGTTTGAATGATTGAGGGCTGCCGCCAGAGGGGGGGGGGGGGGGAATCCACCAGTCAATTAATCCAGAAATGTTTATTTAGCACTTGCAGTGTGTGATGAATTGTGAGGGGATAAATTATCTCTCCTCTCTGAGACTCAGTTTCCTCAGCTGTAAAATGAGTGGGCTGAATCAGATGATCGCTAAAGCTCCCTTCCAGCTTCTACGTCCTTCCACCCAACAATTCTTTCTTGCATTAAAAGTTAATTGTATGGCATTTACAATTAGGAAGGCGAAGAACCCGAAAAATTGTGTCAAGTTCAAGGAACTGAAGACAATGATCCTGTGAAAAGAAGATATTTTATATGACTCCAGGGGACAGAAGTAGCACCAATTTGGGCTTACTATAAGGTGATGATTGCTTCAGTTGCCCACTACATTTAGGCACACTATCTGGTCATGATTCAATCACGGCCATTCACTATACTGTCAGGTCCAGAAACCAAGCCCACTTACCACCCAGGAGTGGGGAGGGGAAAGGTGTACACATATTAGCAGTTACCAAATGGTCCCTGGTTATCTTCTTCCTTTTTCCCAGTTCTGGAGCCATAATCAAATCACTTCTGTTATTGGGCCTGGTAAAGGTGTGCTGATCTAAGCCCTGATAACTCCACTTTCCAAACCAAAATATCACCCCTCTGCACCACTCCGCTATATGTGCCATCTCCCTGCTATTAGTATGTAAGCTCTTTGAGGTCAGAGAATGTCTTCCCTTTTTGATTTGGATTTCCAGTACTTAGCATAGTACAAGCAGAATAAGCACTTTGTAAATGCTTTTTTTCACTCAATATTAAGAGCTGCCTAGCAATTGATCATAGATCAGTGATTTCAAGTGATTAAAGTAACTGTCAAGCAGGATGGTACTCTTTCTCTATAACTGGATGCTTTTAGGGTTGCCTGGACTAGAACACTGAGAATATGTAACTTACCTAGGGTCAATATGTCCAGTATGTGTTAGATCTGAACATGATTTGAACTCAGGTTTTCCTAGTTCAAAACCAATCGTCTGTCGTTCACTGTGCCATACTACTTCCACTGGAGGAGATAGTCAACAAGTATCAAGTGCCTTCTATGGCTGAATAGCCATGTGTTAGAGCTGGCATAGAAGGAATTCTTGTGAAGTTAAGTGGAGCAAATTACTTCTTCTGCTGCTAGCATTTGTGTGACCTTGATGGAATCATTTCCTTTCTCTGGGTTTGCTCAGTTTCTATGTTCTCTTCTGATTCTAAATCCTGTAAATTGAATTCTTACAACCCCCACCCACAGCTTACCCTTCCCCAAATCTAAGATTCTAACATGATTTCAGAAATTCCAATTGAGTGCTACAAATACTGAGTGCCCAAGTGTCATTGCATGGGAGAACTTTGTATAATGAAAGCAGATGTTTTCTAGGGAATGAAAGCCAAGCTGGGAGGAACAGGGTATTAGTACAGAGTCAGTACTTCTCAGCTTTGGAATCATGGAGCAAAATTCATTGTTCAAAACTCAAGAGATTAGACCATTCATCAATCTGATTCCTTCACTTTTATGGTAACATGGAAAGAACACTTACAGGCATGGTAGATAGAAGAGTGGTCTCAGCTAAAATAATGGGGTTCGAGGCGCATCTCTGAAACACGCTTCCTGGGATGCCCTGGTTATAGGTCACAACTGATCAGTGCCCTAGGCAACTAAGACAGTAAATTACAGAAAAGGTTTTGACCTGCTTTGACAGGACTAGTTTTCTTGTTCATAAGTTCTCGATACCAATGAAATCACAGGTGCAGTCCTTAGCCCTAGTGAAAATAACACTGGAATTGAAATAGCAACTCCTTCACTTTTTTTTATCTCTTGCAAATTTTTTACCTCCCCAATCTGGGTCTTAATAATGAGGGCATGGAACTTTGGAGGTCTGTTGAGATAATCTGAGTCCACATAATCTTCTCGTGTTGTGTAAGCTTATAATGAACAGAACTAGTTCTTGCATATCCGTGGTATTGGCTAGGATCCAGAACTGAACAGGAAGGAGAAAAAAGCAGGCTAGATTGCCTTTGGGAAACAGAAATGTACTTTTTTTTTGATGACTTCAAACCCTGGAAACAAAGGTCCAACTCTTTTCATGCCAACATACTTCCAGTGATGGTATATAACTTGGAATCATGTACTACTGATTCCTTCTATGAAGATAAAGTTTCGGATTACCAGGAGGGCAATGAAAAGGCATATGCTAGACAAAAGTAGTCTTCAAGAAAGAGAAGCAGTGAAAAGAATACTATCCAAAAAAGTAATATTTAGAAAAGATATGAGTTGTCCATGGGGGTGGAAGCAGGGTTAGTTGATAGCCCACTGGTCAGACCCACTGGTATCCTCCCAGGAGTCAGGACCCTCAGATGTCGGTTAGCCCAACTCTGTCATGTTATGGATGAGGAAAGTGAGGGTTCTAGAGACATGAAATGATTTACCTGAGGTCATATATGTCAAAAGGGAAAGAGTCCAGATTTGAACTCACATTCTCTGACTCCAAAACTAGTGCTCTTTCTACTGTCCAATACTGTTTCCTCAGCAATTAGGGACTAACTCATCCCCCTTCCTTATCGGAGGACATGACTGAAGGAGGAAGTACAATATAGACAGGCATGGATGAACTGCTATTATCTGCATCATTGGAAGAAAAACCTCATACTAATAAAATTCATCATATTTAAATATAATGTTCAAGAACAATCACAGAATTTTTTTTTACTGGTTCAAGGATACTCCTACTAAACTTGTGTACCATCAATACGACTAAGGATGCAAATTTACAGTAATCAGGTGGGAAGGTTGTGATCTTGTCTGGAACAGGCTAATTGTCAGATAGATCAGAGTGCTCAGCTCTCACCATTCATTAAACCATGAAAATGTGCCACTGTCCTCTTCTCCCTTTTCTCTTCCTTGCTTACAGGAGCTTCCAATAGGGTATGTTTGGGGTTACCAAGGTGGTGACTTGGCGGGCTCTTTGTGTTGATGAAGAAATAACAATTTCCATTTCCATAGTGCCAAAAGCTTTCCAAGGAAACTGTGATGTAGGTTATCATTAAAAAGGATTCTCACAACTTTTTCTTTTTTTTTTCTCACAACTTTTTCCCAAGGAGGCCACCAAAGCTCAGCCAGGTGGTATGAGTGTGCTCGTGGCTCCATAACTAGTAAGCATCAAAGTAGGAATTGAATTCTGATTTCTTTGACACCAAAGTCCCTGGGTTCATACCACTATTCACCATTTTCCCCCTACCCACCACCCCAGAACAGTGATCTCACTGAATATCCCCTCCCTCAATCTGCTCTCTCCCATATCTTCCCCCACCCCCCC
Organism: Gymnobelideus leadbeateri; assembly: GCA_011680675.1. Taxonomy (NCBI): domain Eukaryota; kingdom Metazoa; phylum Chordata; class Mammalia; order Diprotodontia; family Petauridae; genus Gymnobelideus; species Gymnobelideus leadbeateri. The sequence goes on from WOXC01007555.1 coordinate 980,809, forward strand.
TTCAACTTTCCAGTAGGGCATGGTGGATCTCTATGCCCCAGTGCTTGTATATTTTATTTCCAAGTTACATGTAAAATAATAATAATAATAATAATATATTTTAAACATTTGATTTTAAAACTTTGAATTCCAGATTCTTTCCCTTCCTCCCTCATCAACCACCCTTACTAGGAAGATAAGCAATTCAATATAGGTTGTACATGTGTAGCTTTGTAAAACATTTCCATAGTGGATATATTGTGAAACACTGACTACATTTCCCTCCATCCTATCCCCCCCCCCCCACTTTGTTCTATTCTCTACTTTGATCCTGTCCCTTTCAAAAGGGGGTGCTTCCAACTTCCCTTCCCCCCACAGCCTGCCCTCCCTTCCATCATCCCCCCCACTCATCCCCTTCCCCCCTATTCTCCTGTAGCATGAGATACCCTATTTAGTGTGTATGTCATTCCCTCCCTAAGCCAAATTCAATGAGAATAAGGTTGACTCATTCCCTTTTACCTTCCTGTTCTTCCCCTTCATTGTAACAGTTTTCCCTTGCCTCTTCTATATGAAATAATTTACCCCATTCTGTCTCTCCCCATCTCCTCCCATTATATTCCTCTCTCACTTTTTAATGCCATCTTTTAAGCATCATCCCTTCTTATTCAATTGTTCCTGTACCCTTTGTCTATATATACCTGTACACATATATACACACACTCACATATGTATTCATATGCTCATATACCCTCTTATATAGACATATATGTATGTATATATATATATGTCTATATGTCTCTGTATACATTTCTATTCCCTTCAACTATTCTCATACTGAGAAAAGTTTCATAAGTTACAATTATCATTTTTCCATGTAGGAATATAAATAGTTCACCTTTGATAAGTTCCTTATGATTTCTTTTTGCTGTTTACCTTATCATGCTTCTCTTGCTTCTTGTATCTGAATGTCAATTTTCTATTCAACTCTAGTTTTTTCCATCAAGAATGCTTGAAAGTCCTCTATTCCATTGAATGCCCATATTTTCCCCTGGAATATGATACTCAGTTTTGTTGGGTAGGTGATTCTTGGTTTTAATCCCAGCTTCTTTGACCTCTGGAATATCATCTTCCAAGCCCTTTGATTCCTCAGTGTAGTAGCTGCCAGATCCTGTGTTATCTTGATTGTGTTTCCACAATATTCAAATTATTTCTTCCTGGCTGCTTGTAATATTTTCTCCTTGATCTGGGAACTCCAGAACCTGGCTATAATATTCCTAGGAGTTTTCTTTTGGGGATCTTGTTCAGGAGGTAATAGGTGGATTCTTTCAAACCCTATTTTACCCTCTGGTTCTAAAACATTGGGACAATTTTCCTGGAGAATTTCTTGAAGGATGATTCCTAGGTTCTTTTTTTGATCATGGCTTTCAGGTAGTTGAATAATTTTTAAATGATCTCTCCTGGGTCTATTTTCCATGTCAGTGGTTTTTCCAATGAGATATTTCACATTGCCTTCTATTTTTTCATTTGTTTGTATTTGTTTAATAGTATCTTGATTTCTCATAAAGTCACTAGCTTCCATTTGCTCCAGTCTAATTCTGAAGAAATTATTCTCTTCAGTGAGCTTTTGAGATTCTTTCTCCATCTGGCAAATTCAGCTTTTTAAGGAATTATTCTCCTCATTGGCTTTTTGAGCCTCTTTTGCCATTTGAATTGGTCTATTTTTTAAGGTGTTATTGTTTTTTTCAGTCAAGTTGTTGACTCTCATTTCATAGTTTTCTTGCATCATTCTCATTTCTCTTCCCAATTTTTCCTCCACTTTTCTTATTTGGTTTTCAAAATCCTCCTTAAGCTCCTCTGTAGCCTGTAACCAAGTCATATTTTTCTTGGGAGCTTTTGGTGCAGGAGTTCTGACTTCACTATCTTCCTCCTGTTCCATGCTTTCATCCTTTTTGTTCCCAAAATAGGAATCTAAAGTCAGATTGCTCTGCTTGCTTTGCTTCTTTTGATTGCTCATGTTGCCACTCAATTACTTGACTTTTTGGCTTTTTGCCACAGTAGAACTCTGCTATCAGAGAGGGCAGGTTTTGTCTCAAATTTCTGGGGTTTTCTCAGCTGCCAGAACTATTTGTTGGGTGCCCTCTCTGAAGGCTCCACAGGCTCTGACAAACTGATCACACACCCCAGGACCTCCACCCTAGACAGTGATCCAGATCCAAGCAGGTTAAAGCAAGAATGATTACCCCACAGACTGGTTGGTTGGTCCCCCTACAATCTGCAGGCCAGGAGTTCTGAAGCAGCCATGTGGCTGTGGCCTCATGGCTGCCATGCCTCATCCTCTTCTCCCTTCAGGAGGTAAAGGCCAGACCACACTCCCGAACTCCCAGTTCTCAAAGTGCACACTGCACTGACCTCTCACTTTGTCTTTAAGATCTATGGGTTGATAATTTTGGAAACCTCCACAGTGATATGAAGTCCCTCCTCCAGCCTGGGGCTGGTTGTGGCCACCCTCAGGCTAAAACCTTGGGCTCCTGTGAGGCTGGGCCTGGCTAGCAGAGGGCTGTGCTGGCCACTTCCTGCCGGCTTGCCAGACCTTCTTCATCAGGAGGTTAGCTTCTCTCTGTCATTTTGTGGGTTCTCTAGCTCCAAAGTTTGTTTAGAGTCATTTTTTTTACATGAATTGGAGGAGGTGGAAGTGGCAATAGCATGGAAGTCCTGTTTCTACTCTGCCATCTTGGCTCTGCCCTGGAGAATTTCCTCTTAGTTTATTTTTTCCACTTAATTGTAAGTTATTTTTTTCAATTACATGTGAGGATAGTTTCCAACATTCACTTTTTTAAGCAATTGAGGTTAAGTAACTTGCTCAAGGTTACATGGCTAGTTATTTGTATGGGTGTTAAGTCTGAGGTCAGAACTGATCCTGGGTCCTCCCAGCACATGTACAATCCTAATCATATTTCCACATTAGTCAAGCATCTAAATTCTTAAAGGAAAAGTTAAATGAGTCACAGTAGGAAATAGAGTGAAACGATACTATTGGGGGACCTTAACATTTCTCTTTCAAAACTAGATAAATCTAACAAAAAACGCCAAGAAAGTTAAAGAGATTAATAGAATTTTAGAAAAGTTCAATACGATAGATCTCTGAAAAAAAGTGAATGGGAATAGAAAGGAATATACCTTTTACCCAGTTGTATGAGACACCTACACAAAAATTAGCTATTAGGGCATAAAAACCTTACAACCAGATGTAGAAATTAAATGCATCCTTTTCAGATTATCATGCAATAAAATTATATCCAGTAAAGGAGTATGGAAAATAGGTTAAAATTATTTGGAAACTAAATAATTTTTTTGTCTTTATTAATTTTTTGTTTACTTTTAGTTTACAAGATTCAGTTCTGCAATCCCTTGAGTTTAAAATTTTCTCCCCTTCCCTCTCTCTCCTCCGCCGCTCACCCCATGAAACTAAATAATCTAATCCTAAAAATGAATAGGTAAAAGGAAAGCAGTGAAAAGTAGAAGGAAACACCAAAGAATATACTTACCAACATGACCCCCCAATACAAGTTGGGGACAAGAGTTTTTAAGTTGAAGAATAGGTAGGGGGCAGGTAGGTGGTGCAGTGAATAGAGCACCGGCCCTGGAGTCAGGAAGACCTGGGTTCGGATCCGCCTCAGACACTTAACACAAGAACTAGCCATGTGACCCCAACTGCCTTGCAAAAAGCAAAAAAAAAAAAAAAAAAAAAAAGAATAGGCCTGAACCCAGGGAGATCTCATTAAGACTGGCAAGTAGCCACAGGAGTATTTTATTCAGCTATATCAGCCTATGTGACTTTATAGTCTGGGTACTGAGCTTTGAGTTTTAAAGTTGACACAGAATTCTGAGTACATTTGAAATTCTGGAATTGTCCATTCACATGTATTTTCTTATGGCTTTTGTGGGAGATCTTACCACTGTCCAAGAATTTACAGACAAAGCCTTATTTCTCTATTTTTCTTGATATTTTGTCATAGATATCTGAATGTTTCTTGGCCCACTTTTAGTCACGAACAATCTCCTTGATTGGGATGTCCTTGGCATCAACTAAGTGTACTTAAAGTACATAGTTGAAATAGCCATCCGGGACAAAGTCCACATCTGGGATCTTAGTGAGCCCAGCCTCTGCTATGTTTTCTCAGCTGGTCAGTAGTATGCTTTCTACTGAGCTACATTACTTCCTGGAATATTATATTGTTGGCCCTGCCTTCCTCATAAGGTTATTATGAGCTTCTGATGAGATCATAATGACTGAGACCTTTCTTGGACTAGCAAGTGTTATTCACATAGTGGTTTTTCTCATTGACCATCATTGGTCTCACTCTCCCTGCTATCATGTTTCCTGGCAGAGGATTCCATGTCCACTGATTCTAGTTCCTTTGTCTCATTTATTCCATCTACCTCCACTTCCCCTCTCATACCAAGTCCCTCTAGTGTGGTACATAAAGAGTTATTGTCTACTGTGACCTGGGAACAAAGATCAGGTCCTCTCAAGGATTTCTAAGCTCATTTCTATATCCCTGATTCAGGAGCCTTCAAACTTAGTACTACTCTAGTCTATCCTTGGAAATTTCCACATTAAAAAAAACACACCTTATTCTAGTCCACTTAATAGTATAATATCCAATGGTATAGGTGCGTGTAGTCTATTAGTTTGACAAGTCAACAAGCTTACAATGTACCAAGCATTGTACCAAGTAAGCACTAGGGATATAAATGACAAAAATCATCATGTGATTATAATTTTTTTCAGTGAAAATAAGTGATTCATGCCTGGGTGAAGAGAAATTGCCAAAAGGGCAATGGATTATGCATATGATAATGGACAATAAAGATGCTGTATATCAAAATATGAGTATTGTAATACTTAGAGGCAAGACTGTAGTTTTAAATTCCTGTAGCAATAAGAGGGATGAACCAGTTGAGTCTGTAATTAAATAACCTAGAAAAAGGAGAGTCATGAATACAAATGTAAAAGAGAAATGAATTTCATTATATTCTAAAAATCCAATTCCCTTTATTCCAACATTGCTCTCACCCAGAAAATGCCTGATCTTAATTTGGTTTCTTAGATGTTCTTTTAGTGTCCAGCCAACAAGAGCATTTGATGTGGTGCTGAAGCTCTTTCCTTTGTGTGGTGAGAGTGCCCAGGCATGCCCAGGTTAGCTTCTTCCTTCTTTCCCCTTGATGAGGTGAGAATTCTGTAGACAAGGTGGAAATTTTCCTTTTCTTATTTCTTCCACATAGCCTTGACTTGTATTTTCAATTTGAGTCTTTGGTTTTAACCTACACAGGTTAGAGAGAAAAGCAGAAAGTGAAAGACTACCCACAGACATGGACTTAGTTCCTTAAAAAAAGAGGCCTGTGCATCCACGTAGCAGGCCCTTCAAAGAACTTCATGCATGGAGGAACCAGGGCCAGTGGAGACAGTCTAGTGCCCAAGGGGAGGCTGTAACTATTCAAGAGAGAAAAACCTCCATGTAAGATGGCAGGAGAGGAGACAGAGACATCTAGGCTCACTTGGATCTGGGGAGAGGCCTGTCTTCTATGCAGCCCTAAAGGGTTAGAATGATCAGCATGACACAAAGCCATGACATGAAGGAGCAAACTGGGCCTACCCATTCATTGTAACTAGGAATCATAGGGACTTCACAAGTCTTGAAGGGCCACCAGAAGACTTTCTTGACTCTAGCAAACAAACCCAAGATAATTTCCTCAAGGGTGGGGCTCACCATAACTAAGAGCAAATATTGTTTCTTGGGGGGCGTATGGACCCACCAAAATGAAGAAGAGTTTTTGTTTGTTTTGCCTATCCAAAGGGTAGCTGCAGTTTGCATTTTCTGTTGGATTAAATAAAATCCACACTATACTTTATCTTCTGTTAGCCCAAGTGTTTTACATGGGGGCCAAAGGGAATGATACAACAGTCAAAAATTTGAGGTTCTCTGAGTTTTCCCTGCAGTGACATGTTAGAATGACCTCCTTGTAAATCGGCATTTTTGAGGCATGGTTTTATGTGTAACCTGCGTTGCCATGGAGATGCCACCTCAGAATCCACCAACTAGTGACTTTGTGGAACAGCAACTTCAGGGACTGCTTTGTGAAAATTTCTGGGAAGAAGACAGAAGAAGAGGAGCCCATGTGGTGAAGGTTTGGCCTCCATCTTGGGACCATGGGGACCAGTGGGGCTCAAAGTGTGCTTTATATAAATACTCACCCTAAGCTAATTTTGAGAGCATATTAGACCCAGGGAAAAGAAGGGAGTGTATGTTAAAAGATTGCCCTTCCCAAATTCTGGTTGGCTAGCAAAATGTATTCTAAGAATTCAGTGCCTCTTTTGTTCTCTTTAGGTAATCAATCTAGGATGTATGATTTAATATGAAATTTCTCATTGAGCTCTTCATAAAATTTGTCTTAGTTCTTCAGAGAAAGATGCTGATCCAGAAGTTGCAGTTATCTTTTTGTTACATAGATGTATGTATATGTATGCATATAAAATTAATTAGTCTTGAATTTGATATGTCATATGAGATAAAGTATATATCTAAACTTTGCCATTTCAGTTTAATAGATTTTTAGTATAATTTTATTCCTAGACCATTTCTTATGACTGTAACTAAACATTAACAAAATATTTCATTTTTTTTCCTAAAAAAATTTTTTTTTTGCTTTTTGGAGGGCAATTAGGGTTAAGTGACTTGCCCAAGATCACATGGCTAGTTTTTGTGTTAAGTGTCTGAGGATGGATTTGAATTCAGGTCCTCCTGACTCTAAGGCTGATGTTCTATTCACTGCACCACCTAGCCACCCCTTAAAATGTTTCATTTTCGTCAGGTCTATATTATAATCTTATTTTAAGATAATTCCTTATGAACATAACTGTAAACCTTAGTGAAATGTTCCATCAAATTTATAATATTAATCTTATTTTGGTGAATATAACTGTAACAAAATGTTTCAAGTTAATAATATACCTTATTTTTAATTCCTTCTGAATGTAGCTTTAACAAAAACACAAAAATATGACTTACAAATACTTTTTATTTGAATATAAGAATTTCCTTATGTAAAAGTGTTATAACAAATCATTTTTTCCGTATCCTTTTTGACATTTCCACCACTCATTCTTGCATATTTATGTAGACACTTTGGCATTTATATTATTGTGTTTGTGGTTAGCTACCTTTTTCTGACTTTTCATTCTTTGCTTTATATGTTTCAGATAGGTCTTTTCAAGTTTCTTTCTATTCCTAATCCTTATGATTTTACTATGTATTTTTTTTTTGGAGGGCAATTGGGGCTAAGTAACTTGCCCAAGGTTACACGGCTAGGTTTTTGTTTGTTTGTGTGTGTGTGTTAAGTGTCTGAGGCCAGATCCGAACTCAGGTCCTTCTGACTCCAGGGCCGACGCTCTACTCACTGCGCCACCTAGCCGCCCCCATACTATGTATTTTACAGAGGGGCCATCTCCAGTCATCCTGATCTATATCTTGCCACTGAACCTAAATGGTTCCAGAGGAGAAAGGGAGGCTAGTGATTTTGCACAGCCCTCCCTCACTTAAATCCAATTCACTAGCATATCATGGCTTCCTGATGCCATGGTCCTCTTCAAGAACGAAGAACAGGGGTGGCTAGGTGGCTCAGTGAATAGAGCACCGGGAGTCAGGAGAACCTGAGTTAGAATCCAGCCTCTGACACTTAACACACACACACACACACACACACACACACACGCGCACACACACACACACACACACACACACACACACACACTAGCCTCGTGACCTTGAGCAAGTCACTTGAACCCAATTGCTCTAAAAAAAAAAAGAATGGACAAACAACAATTAACCTATTTTGGATTATAATACCTTTCCTATTTATTAATTAGTTCAAACTGGCTAAGAAATACTAATATAGGAAAACACAAAATGTTTGTGATTCCTGGAAGTAAAGTCACTAACCCTACAGCCTTCCCACTGGATATGTCTCCCACCTCCTATCCAGACTTACCAATTTTTCCAAATGTCTATCCACAATGTGTTAAAAATTAATGAAATAATAAGGATTAGTGGTTACTAGTTTTCTGCATATGAAAGAGGAATAAAACAGTAATGAAATAATAGACAACAGGGGTACAAGCAATCAGTGGATATATGTAGCTAGCCCTGAAGCTATTCCAGCCACAACAGAAAGCTAGCTGCTTTAGGTCCCTTCCTCTCATGAGGAAGAGATGATGCAAAACTCCCGGAGTGAAACAATTAATGGAGCTGCTCCTAACTCACCGTTCTTCTATCTCATTTCACAAAAGTCTTTCCTTTAGAAGTTTTTACCGTTGTTGGTTGCATCTCCCCAGCAACAACCTTATCACAATGGGAGCAAACATTAGGGTCATGGCTATGATAGTCCCAAGATGGAGGGTGAACATTAAACTCTCAATCTGGCTCAGTTCCTTCTGGTATCTTTCTCCCAGAAATATGTGCAAAGTATTCACTAAAGCCCCAGGTCCACAGTAGCACTGGCTGGTGAATTCTGGGGGTGGCATCTCCATGGCAATGTAGCCACATTTGTAAGCAAATACCTTGGCATAGGACTTAAAACTCTAGGTAACCTTAGAGATTTGGTTCATCATCCCCCTCTCCCTTTAAAAAGTCAGATACTAATGGCTGTGGAAGAAGTGATTTGCTCAAGATCTAAGAGGTAATCAATGGCAGAATGAAACCTAAATCTTTTGACTCTCTGCTTTAGACACTACAAAAACTCTCTAGAGTTTCTCAAAAGGAAGAAAAAGGCGTGATTCTTTGAAGAGTGTATAGAGAGGGAGGCAGCATGGGGCGGGTGTGTGTGTGTGTGTGTGTGTGTGTGTGTGTGTGTGTGTGTGGAGTGATTGCTGGCTTTGGAATCAGAGCCCTGGCATTGAAATCAGAGCCCTGGCATTGAATGCTCATTCTATAATTTTTCAGGTCTGTGATCCTGGGCAAGTAGCTTGACCCTCTAAGCTTCAGTTTCCTCGTCTGTCAAATGAGGGGTCCAAATGGACTAGATAATCTCTGAGATCTCTTCTAATTCTAAAATCATCCCTCAGGATCCTTCTATTGGTGCATGTTTTCCTGGGAGTCAGTCAAAGTGTAAGATTTAGGTATTTCCAGCAGGTGGCACACAGATCCAAATGAGTTCCTGCTCAGTTGAGCCCAGCCTTTAAAGCCCTCGAAGCATGAAGTGCTGGTAATGCAGTCTGTTGGACCTCTGGGGTTCTGGCTTTGTTTTACACTGTAAAACCAAGGAGGGTTGCTCCTGAGGTAGGAGATACTTTCTAGAGCCACGCCTCTCAAAGTACTGGATGAACCCATAAGATTAACTAGCATCATAGAACATCATAGACAGAAGGGCAATTAGAGACCCTTGATTACAATTCTCTGTGCATTTAGATAAAGAAAATGAGTCACAGAGATATGAAATGACTCACCCAAGATTATATCAGGTTTATTAATAAGTAGAGCAGAGATTTGTCCTGTGAATCCAAATTCTGTCTTTTCTTACAGCATGTTACCATTTCAACAGCAAACACTAAGTTCCTACCTTGTGAAGGGGATAGAGAGCTAGGCCTGGAGTCAGGAAGACTCCTCTTCCTGAGTTCAAATCTGGCCTCAGACACTTACTAGCTGCATGACCCTGGTCAAGTCACTTAATCCTGTTTGCCTCAGTTTCCTCATCTATAAAATGAGCTGGAGAAGGAAATGGCAAACCACTCCAGTATCTTTGCCAAGAAAACCCTAAATGGGATCATGAAGAGTCAAATACAACTGAAATGATGGAGCAATATCAACAAAATGGGTATTATAATATTCTTACCACCTCCATTAATTTTCTGATCTGTAAGAATAGGGACAGAGGTTGAGGGAATAGTGAATATATATATTCACTGGCATAACAGTCAGGATGAGCAGGGTTTCAAGTTCTGCCTCAGGAATGGAACACACCAGATCTCCATCCACTATTCCCTCAACCTCTGTTCCTACTTTTATAGAGGAGAAAATTAAGACCTTGGACTAAAGTCCCATGAGAGAACAATGCCACATTAGGACAGTTTTGCATAGGAGATCTAGATCCTGGACTGGCCCCATGGACATGTGAGCATCTTGGAACCAAAGGACCCTAGACCACTTTACAAAGAGGATCCAAAGAGTGGAACAAAATTCTCAGACACATCTGGCCTAATCCCTTCATTTCACAAATGAGGAAACTGAGGCCTGGAAAGAAAGCAACAGATCCAGATTCTACCTCAAAATTCAAAGCCAGGTTTTCTATCTCCAAATTCCATCCACACCTGGAGAAATGGAAACACGGGGAAAGGAAAGAGTTATCCTAAGAGTTAAAATTGGCAGCTGAGGTGGGAGGAGAACCCAGGACCCTCATGCCTTTCTCAGGACCTTTTCAGGCCCTGTTTTCCTCCCTTCCACTAATCATATGGTGTAGTTTTGCTGAAGATACCCCAGCTTCCATTTTCATGAATCCACTTCCTCCCCCCGCCCCCAGCCCAAACCTAAAGCAGCTGCAACTGGTAATATTTTGCTTTATAGCTGATAGTGTTGGCTTTTTTAAATGACCATTGGAATGGTCCCAGTCAGCAAAATCCTGCCTCCGGGGCAGGGAGAAAGAGCAGCATGTGCCACAAGCCAATTAAATAGAGGTGAAGCTTCTTGGCTTGGAAAGGAGCTTGTGTCCAGTGCTAGGGAAGATGAAGACAGAAGGAGAAATGAGGGCCCTGAGGCATGGCACTGTGGGGGAGGTGAGGTGGAGTCTCACCCTGGACCAGGAGGAAGAGAGATACTTAGGAAATGCTCTAGCCCAGAGGGTAAGATGGCAACGTGCTTTTAGCTGCTTGCTGTACCTCACCAAAGCCAAACCTGCACTAGGACTTGGGGAGTTGCCTGCTGCTTCCTCACTGGGGTTTCTCCACATCTTTAAGCAGGGCCCAGCCTGTGTCTCCTGCAATGAGGTAGGCTCAGGAAGCAGTGCTGTGGAGGACCTGGAGACTGTGAACCTTCCTTTCAAGCTCTCTTCCATCTGGTCTTAGCTCAGGAGATGTTTCCTGAATCATTTTTTCAGGAGAAATCCAACCAGTTGGCCTACAAGTCCTGGGAGAGGGTTTCTGCTGGGCAGGTGAACAGCAGATAGGAGCCACTATAAAGGAATGTGAGGGCAGAATACCTGGAATGTGATCAAAGCTCAAGAATGAGTTGTGGGGTTTTGTGTCATTCCCTTTTATTAAGAGAAACCAAAAAGGGTCTATGTGTTTCTATGGGACCTTCTAGGCAGAAAGAGAGAGACAGACAGACAGATATAAACACAGAGAGAGGGAGAGATAGAGAGACAGAGATAGAGGGAGAGAGAGAGAGACAGAGGGACAGAGACAAAGACAGAAACAAAGAGAAGAGACAGAGGAGAGAAAAATAGAAAGACAAGGGGGAGAGAGAGAGAGAGAGAGAGAGAGAGAGAGAGAGAGAGAGAGAGAGAGAGAAGAGACAAAGAAAAAAAAAAACTGAAAGACTACAAGAGAGGGAGAGAGACAGAGAGCCAGAGAGAGCCAGAGAGAAGAGACAGAAGACAGACAGAGGCACAGAAAGACAGAAGTAAGAAGAGAGACAGAGTGTGAAAAAGACAGAGACATAGAGAGAAGAGACAGAGAGGAGAGACAAATAGAAAGATAAGGAAACAAGGAGGGAGGGAGACAGAGAGAGAGACACAGATACACACACACACACACACACACACACACACACACACACACACACACACACACACACACACACACAGAGGGATGGATGCCGGGAGGAAGGGATGATTGGAGAACGGAGGGAGGGACTGAGGACAGAACAAACTGCATTTCCTTTCTGTGGCTTTGGCATCGATGGGCAGCACTCCTGCATTTCTATGTCCCCAATGAAGACTTTGGGTACATCATGCCCAGGATGTCTGGAAGTCATTACTGCTCCATTAGATTAAAAAGAGCAGCAGGTCTCTGAGCTGGCTTTCCATTAGAGGGTGCCTAGAGCCTTCTCTTGCTGGCTTTCTGTTTCTGAGCTGAGCCCTGGCCCACTCCCAGGTCTGGGTTGGCAGCAGGTTGGAGGGCTGTGGAAGGCTGTTTCCCTTAAAGAGAAGCTGTCCCTCCCCTTCCTTTTCCCCTTATGGGCTTTAATCACACAGCTCAGCTGTCACCACTAACCCAAGCAGCTTTTAGCCTTTGGATTTTGGACACAGCAGCCTTTCTCCAAGACAAAGAATCATAGCTTTAGATTTGTAAGGAATGCCAATGATTTTGAAATCCAACCCCCTCATTTTTTTTTTAGCAGATGAAGAAACTGAGGTCCAGACAGGTCAAGTGCCTAGCTCAAGGTGATGCAGGGAGTGAGTAGTAAAGCCAGGATTCCAACCCTGATTCTTTGATTCTCAATCTAGGGTTTCTTTCCTTGTGTTAGTTTTTTAGTCATTCCATAAGCATTTATTAAGTACCTGCTTTGTACCAGGTATTGTGCTAAGCCCTAGGGATATAAAGCAAGCAAACAAAATTATTTATGTTGTTGTTTGGTCTCAGTAGAGGGCTTCTTCCATTGTACCAGTCAATTAATCAATCAGTACGTGTTTATTAAGTGCCTTCTCTGTACCAGGCACTATGTTAAGCACTAAAGATGTAGGCAGAGAAAGACAAAAGACAATTCCTGTCTTTTATGTACAAACAAGAAATGCACTGGATAAATTGCAGATAATCGCAAAGGGAAGGCACCAGCATTAAGAGGGCTGTAGAAAGGTTTCTTGAGAGGAATTGAGCAGTTGATAATACCTAGGTTGCAAGTCTTGATGACCAACCTGTAGGACCCTCCACACTAACAGGGAAGTCTGGAAGAGGGGAGGGTGATTTGGGTGGAAAGATGAGTTCGATTTTGGACATGTTGAGTTTAAGATGTCTATGAGGCATTCAAAGATGCTCAATATATCCAACAGATAGGGACATACAAACCTGGAGAGATGTTGAACTGGAGAAATGGATTTGAAAATCATAGTATAGAGATGGAGGTGTGTTACACATCAGCAGTACTGTCCTTACTGAATGCCCATTAGACAGTTAATTGGAATCAAAATAGTTGTTGAAATCCAGCAAAATGATATAGAAAGAGAAGAGAATCCAGGATCACCCCCTTGGGGGCCCGTCATTGTTTGCCTGTGTGACCTGGATGAAGATCCAGAAAGGAGGCTGGGAAGGAACAGCTCTCTAAGGAGAGCTTAGTGTCTTGAAAACCTAGAGAGAAGAGTATCAGGGAGAAGAAGACGATCAGTATTGTTATCTAGAGGAATGTTGGGTCCTTAGAGATAATCTATTTTGGGGGTTCTCAACCTTGAACTTGTTTTTTAAAAAATTATTTCCAGAGTTGTTTTTACATGTAGCTAGGGAAAAAATACTAAATAAAAATTTAAAAAAATAATTGATGGGCAGGTGGATTTCAGAAAAAGCTAGAAAGATTTACATGAACTGAAGCTAAGTGAAATGAGCAGAACTAGGAGAACATTGTACACAGTAACAGCAACATTTCACAATGATCAACTATGTTAGATTTAGTTCTCAGCAATACAGTGATCCAAGGCAATTCTAAAAGACTCGTGATGAAAAATGCTATCCACATCAGAGAAAGAAATATGGAGTCTGAATGCAGATTGAAGCATATTATTTTCTCTTTGATATTTTTGCTTTTTCTTTCTTGTGGTTTTCCCCTTTTATTCTGATTCTTCTTACACAATATAACTAATGTGGAAATATGTTTAAGATAAATGTACATGTATTACCTGTACCAGGTTGCTTGATGTCTTAGGGAGTGTGAAGGGGAGGGAGAGAGTGGGAAGGGGAGGGGAGAGGAAGGGGAGAGGAAGGAGAAAAACTTGGAACTGAAAAAATCTTATTGAAACTATCTTTACATGTAATTGGAAAAAATAAAATACTATTAAGCACAAAAAATTCCATATATATATATACACACACACATATATATGTGGGGTTTTTTGTTTTTTTTTTGCTTTTTGGAGGGCAATTGGGGTTAAGTAACTTGCCCAAGGTCACATGGCTAGGCTCTTGCCTGTGTCTGTTAAGTGTCTGAGGCCGGATCTGAACTCAGGTCCTTCTGACTCCAGGGCCAGCGCTCTACTCACTGTACCACCTAGCTGCCCCCAGACCTATATTTTAACCAACTTTTTTGTATCCTAAGTATTTTATTTCAAGGTTGAACAATATTATTCTGAGAAGGGGTCTGACATAGGCTTCACCAGACTGTCAAAGGGATCTATGGCTCCCCCAAAAAGGTTATAGTTATAGAATAGCTATAGTTATAGAATTCTAGAATCTCAAAATTAGAAGAAATCAAAAGTCTTAACAAGTGGTCATCCAGATTCTTACTGAAGACCTTTAATGAAGGGGAACTTACTACCTTCTGGGGCAGCTTCAGTCTACTTTGGTTTAGTTCTAATTGTTGAGAAACCCCTGTGCCCTCCCCCCTGACCTTTACATTGAGATACACAGCATCCCTGGAGGAATGTCAGTTCAAAAGTTTGGATTTTGTTTCAGAGACAGCTTGGGATCATTGAAAGCAGCAATGTCCAATTTCTCAACTATAATTGAACCCACTCTCTTCTCCTGATTTCAGTTTCATAATAATGTATGAAGACTCAGGTACCACATTTCTCATTATCCTTTTTTTGACAGATGAGGATGCTCTGAAGCTTGAGAGTTTAAGTGATTTACTTGTCCATTATCTTTTAATGGGGATTGGGATCGGTCAGTGAGAGCTCAGTCTTTGTGAGGATGCACCGTATGCTCTCTCTGAAATAACTGTCCATGAGGATTTGATCGTGAGTAGGCATTGTTTCTAGTCTGCTCACCACTTGAAGAGGAGGAGCCTTCTGATTGTTGGTTGGGTTGGAAGTGGGTGTATTTTCGAAAGGCATTAACCATCCAAGGCATTGTGTCTCTTGCCTGCCTGGTTGCATATCTGAGTTAGAGTAAGCCTCCTGGAGGGTAATAGTGGGCCATGGGCCTTTCTCTCACCACTTGAGAGACTGACCAGAGGCCTGATGTTTCTTCAGTCTCTCTAGTGCCTTTTCTCTCTGTCCTTAGATGAAAGATGCGGTTTTAATATTGTGTTTAGAGTGAATCTTTGGAGTTCTTAAATTCAGAATCCAGTCCAGAGTGTGTGGTCTATGAAGAACAGTATTAAGTAGCCTACCAATCCACTAGCCAGTCAGTGTATTGAGTCAAAGTTAAGATTCAGAACTCCTTTTCCTTTCTGCATTTGCACTGGCCATTTTTCATGCCTGGAACATACTCCTGCCCTTATCCCAATAAACTACAGACTCCCTCTTCTACAACCTCCAAACACCAACTCTTATTTTTGTCATTTTAACCAAAGTCGTTTGGAAAACTACATCCTGAAGGCCAAATTTGGTGTGCTGTAATTTTTTTACAGCCATCTCGCCGTATAAAATGTTTTTTTTTTACATTTTAAATGTAGTTTTACTGTATTTAAAAATATAAAATGTGGAAAAAATTCTCAGCTAGTGGATCATACAAAAACAGGCAATGAGTCAGGTTTGGCCCTCAGGCCATAGTTTGCCTACTCCTGCACTACTGCTATCTACTAGGCTCTCACTATGATTACACATATCACAGAGCACCCTGGCAGCATGCTATAATGATGTAATGGAATGTTACAATTCACATTCCCTACCCCAAATTGGACGTTAATTGGGCCAAATTTTCTACCTTGTACTTTAGAGAAAGCCTCATGCCTAGAGGAGATTACATTTTCCATGTGTAACATATGCTGTTACCATTCAGTCGTGTCCAACTGTCCATGGGGTTTTCTTGGCAAAGATACTCAAGTGGTTTGCCATTTCCTTTTCCTCTGGTTGCTTTTATCAGGCAATCAAAGGTTAAGTGACTTGCCCAGGGCCACCCAGCTAGTAAGTGTCTGAGGTTGGATTTGAACTCAGGTTTTGTTGACTTTAGGCCTGGGCACTCAATCCACTGTGGCACCTAGCTGCCCTCATAGCATGGTACCTGGCACATAATAGTGCTTAATAAATGTTTCTTGACTGATGGATAGACACTTATAATCATCACCAGGCTTGGAGTTTATTGTAGTCCTAACTTGTGATTCTGACTCTCCATCACCATTGGTCCTTAAAGCAAACGTACTTGATCTTTCTCTGCACACCTCGGTTCAGACATCTGTAATGCAGAGCTAATCTAGCTCCTTCATATCTGTATAGCCCTTTACACAGCATGTACAAACTATTTTTCCTCACAACAACTTAGTGAGGTAGGCTAGTTTCATTTTAGAAATTTGGAAATAGTTTTGGAGTTTCAGAGGGATTCTACCTAAGTTTACTGACAGAACTAAACTTTAGGACTTCTATCGACCTGACTCCATAGATTTGAGACAAAGCATAGAAGGTCCCTATATTTGTCCTTGAATCTGAGAGTTTTGGAACTGGAAGGAACCTTCGAGGGCTTCTCGTACAACTAAATCATTTTACCAATAAGGACACCAAGGCTGACAGGGGTAGCATGACTTGCACAAAGTAGTAAGAGAAAGAGTTGAAATCTGAGCCTAGATCTTCTTCCTAAGCCCAGGTCCAATGCTCTATCCCCAATGCCACACTCTCTCCCTCACTTTCCTCCTTTTTCACTGGTTGTTACTACTTTTACCTTCAATTGAAAGAGGACCCATTGAGTTGGCTAGGTGGTGCAGTGAATAAAGCACCAGCCCTGGAGTCAGGAGGACCTGAGTTCAAATCCAGCCTCAGACACTTAACACTTACTAGCCATGTGACCCTGGGCAAGTCACTTAACCCCAATTGCCCTGCCTTACCCCCTCCAAAAAAAAGGGAAAAAAAGAAAGAGGACCCATCCATGCCATTACCATCTCTTGGTGCTCATCTTTAGATTCTGATATCATGGCATTGGAAAGCAGTGGAAGGTAGAAGGAAAGACCAAAGAATGTACTCACAAAACATGATCCCTTTAATACAAGTCAAGTTGAGGACAAGAGTTGTTAAGTTCAATAGGCCTGGAATTACAGAATTGAATATTGTGAACTAAAAATAAATAAATAATTTAAAAAATAGTCATGGAGCCATGGAGACCTCATCTTCAAATGGTAAGGCCAGTAGGTAGTCTGGGACCATCTTATTCAACTGTCATCAGTCCATGTAATTTCATGGATACTCAGGATACTCAGCTTTGAGTTTCAAAGTTGACACAGAATGATGGGAATGTCTGAAATTCCGGAGTTCTCCATTCATGTGGATTTTCTTGTCGTGGATCTTGTGGGAGATCTTATCTGCTTCTGCATTTCTCCTGATATTTTGTCATGGATATATGAATGTTTCTTGGCCCATTTTTAGCCAAGCACAATCTCCTTGGTGTACTTCAATCAGAACCCAGTTGAAATAGCCATGTGGGTCAATGTCCACATCTGGGATCTTAGTGAGCCCAGCCTCTGCTATGTTTTCTCAGCTGGGCAGCAGTATGCTTTCTACTGAGCCACATTGCTTCCTGGAATATTATATTGTTGGCTCTGCCTATTTCATAAGGCTATTGTGGGCTTTTGATGAGATCATGATGACTAGGATTGTTTGGACTAGCAAGCGTAATTCATATAGTGATTTTTCTCATTGACCATCGTTGGTCTCACTCTCCCTGCTATCATGCTTCCTGGTGGAGGACTCCATGTCCACCGACTTTAGTTCCCATGTGTCATTCATTCTACCTACCTCCACTTTCCATCTTATACCAAGCCCCTCTAGTGTGGTACATAAAGAGTTCCTGTCCATTGTGACCTAGGAACAAAGACTAGGCCTCTCAAGAATTTCTCAGCCCACTTCTTTATCCCTGATTCAGGAGCCTGCAAACTTGGTACTACTCTAGTCTATCCTTGGAAGTTTTCACATTGAAAAAACCCAACAACACTTCTTATTCTAGTCCACTTAAATAGTATAATATCCAGAGGTTTGGGTGAGTGTATTCTATTAGTTTGTCAGGTCAACAAACATTTATTAAGCGCTTACTATGTACCAAGCATTGTACCAAATAAGTTCTAGGGATACAAATGACAAAAATAATCACTTGATTAAAATATTTTTTCAATGAAAAAAAACTAAGTGATTAATGCTTGGGTGAAAGGAAATTGCAAAAAGGATAGTGGATTATACATATGATAACAGACAATAAAGATACTGTATAGGGGTGGCTAGGTAGGGCAGTGAATAGGGCACTGGCCCTGGAATCAGGAAGACCTGAGTTCAAATCCGGCCTCAGGCACTTAACACTTACTAGCTGTGTGACCTTGGACAAGTCACTTAACCCCAATTGCCTTGCCTTACCCCCTCCAAAAAGCCAAAAAAGAAAGAAAGAAAAAATATTTTAAAAAAAGATACTGTATATCAAAATGTGAGTAATGGAATATTCAGAGTCAAGATTGTAAATTTAAATTCCTATAGCAATAAGAGAGAGGAAATTAGCCAGTTGAGTCTGTAATTAAATAACCTAGAAAAAGAAGAGTCATATACAAATGTGAAAGAGAAATGGATTTCATTATATTCTAAAAATCCAATTCCCTTTATTCCAACATTGTCCTCACCCAGAAAATGTCTGATCTTAATTTGGTTCCTTAGGTTTTCTTTGTGATGCCAACATGTGACACTACAACTATTTTTTTTATTTGTATGGTGGCTATGCCTAGGCATGCCCAGGCAAGTATCCTCCTTCTTTCTTTCTTTCTGACAAAGAAGGAATTTTGTAGACAATCTGGAAATTCTCATTATCTTGGTTCTTACAGTATTGATTTGTGTTCTTACAACCAAATCTGTGCCCTTCTGTTTAATATTTAAAAGAATGGTCAGCTGGTGTTTGATAACCTAAAGATCCCAGCTACTGAATCGAGAACTTAATATCTGACAAAAAGTGTTGGAAAAATGGGAAGTAGTCTCTCAGAAACTAGGTATAGACCAACATCTCACACTGTATACCAAGATAAGCTCCAAATGTCTACATTAGAGGAACACAGAAAAAAATTACCTGTCAGATCTATGAATAGGGGAAGAATTAATGACCAAACAAGAGATACAGAGACTCACAGGAGGGAAAATGGAAAATTTTGATTATATAGAAATTAACTTTTATAACACAAATATGATACCTAGATTAGGAAAAGCAAAAACAGAGAAAGAAAACTATAAACCGATTTTCCTAATGAATGTTGATGCAAAAATTTTAAATAAAATACTACCAAGGAGATATCAGCAATATGTCACAAGGATCATATGCCATTACCAGGTAGGATTTATACCAGGGGTGCAGGGCTAGTTCAATATTAGGAAAAACCATCAGCATAACTGATCATATCAGTAACAAAACAAAAAAAAATCATACGATTATCTCAAGAGATTAAAAAAAAGCTTTTTGACAAAATGCAACATTCATTCCTATTAAAACACTAGCAAAAATAGGAATAAATGGATTTTCCTTAAAATTACAAGCAATATGGGACTCATCTCAGCAATGCAAGGTCATAAGACAACTCCAAAGGACTCATGAGGGAAAAGACTATCCACATCCAGAGAAAGATTTACGGAGTATGAAAGCAGATTGAAGCAAACTACTCGATCTCTCTCTTTTTTGTTTTGCTTTGTTCCTTCTTTAGTATTGTTCATTCCATTGGTTATAATCCTTCTTTACAACTTGACTAATGTTTAATGTGACAGTATTTGTAGAACCTATATCTGATTGCATGCCGCCATGGCGGGGAGGGAGGATGAGAGAGAGTGGGAGAAAATTTGGGACGCAAAAGCTTGTGGAACTGATCGTTGTAAACTAAAAGCAAATAAATTTAAAAAATTATAAGCAGTATCTATCTAAGACCATCTGCAAACATTAGTTGTGATAAGGATAAACAAGAAGGCTTCCCATTAAAATCAAGGGTGAAGTAAAGATGCCCATTATCACTATTATTGTTCAATATTGTGTTAGGAATGCTAGCTATAGCAATTAGAGAAGAAAAGGAAATTGAAGGAATTAGAACAGGCAATGAGGAAACAAAGCTATCACTAAACAGATGATATGATGGTATAGTTGGAGAATTCTAGAGAAGCAACAAAAACTGGTTGAAATAATCAACAAATTTAGAAGAATTTCAGGTTATAAAATAAACCCACATAAATCCTCAGCATTTCTATATATTAACCAACAAAGTCTAGCAGCAAGAGACAGAGAAATTCCATTTAAAATAACTGTAGACAATATAAAATATTTGGGAGTCTACATGCCAAGAGAAACCCAGGAACTATATGAACACAATTACAAAACACTTTTCACACAAGTGAAGTCCTATCTAAATAACTGGGAAAATATTAATTGCTCAGAGATAAACTAAGCCAATATAATAAATTGACAATTCTACCTAAATTAATTTACATATTCAATGCCCATACAAATCAAATTACCAAAAATTAGTTTATGGGGCAAGAAAAAATAAAAAAGAATTCATCTGGAAAAACAAAAAGTCAAGAATATCAAGGAAATTAACAGGAAAAAATGTGAAGGAAGGTATCCTAGTTGTATCAGATCTCAAATTGTATCATAAAACAATAATCATTAAAACAATATGGTATTGACTAAGAAATAAAGTGGTGATCAGTGGAATAGAACAAGGTATACAACACCCAGTAATCGATGACTTGAGTAGTCTTGCGTTTGATAAAGACAAAGAACCAGACTTTGGAGACAAAAATTCACTATTTGACAAAAACTGATGGGAAAACTGGAAAACAGCTTGGCAGAAACTAAGTATTGACCAATATCTCACACTGTATACCAAGATAAGTTCAAAATGGGTGCACAATTTAGACATAAAGGGTGGTACCATAAGCAAATTAGGGGAATATGGAATACTTTACCTGTCAAATCTATGGAGAAGGGAAGAATTCATGACCAAACAAGATACAGAAAGCATTATTAGAGAATAAATAATTTTAATTACATTAAATTAAAAAGTTTTTACACTAACAAAATCAATGCAGCCAAGATAGAAGGAAAGCAGAAAACTAGAGAAAATTTTTACAGAAAGCTTCTCTGATAAAGGCCTAATTTCTCAAATATGTAGAGAACTGAGTCAAATTCATAAGAATACAAGTCAACTGATAAATTGATAAATAGTCAAAGGATATGAACAGGCAATTTTTAGATAAAGAAATCAAAGCTATCCATAGTCATGTAAAAAATGTTCTAAATCACTATTGATTAAAGAAATGCAAATTAAAACAATTCTGAGGTACAACCCCACACTTATAAGATTGGCTAATATGACTGAAATGGAAAATGACAAATATTGGAGGGGATGTGGGAAAATTGCGACACTAATGCACTGTTGGTGGAGTTGTGAATTGATCTAACCATTCTGAAGAGCAATTTGGAACAATGCTTAAAGGGTTATCAAAGTGTGCATATCCATTCCCCCCACCCTCCGCTTAATAGTATTTAATTTTTTCTAATTACATGTAAAGATAACTTTCAGCATTCACTTTTATAAGATTTTGAGTTCCATTTTTTTTCTCTCTTCCTCCTTCCCTTCACCCCTCCCCAAGATGGCATGCAATCTGATATAGGCTATACATGTACAATCAGATTAAACATATTTCCACATTAGTCATGTTGTGAAAGAAGAACTAGAACAAAAGGAAAAAACCACAAGAAAGTAAAAAGCAACACAAAGGTGAAAGTAGTCTGCTTTGATCTGCATTCAGACCCCATACTTCTTTCTCTGGATGTGGAGAGCATTTTCCATAATGAGTCATTTGGAATTGTCTTAGATCATTGTATTGCTGAGAAGAGCTAAGTCTACAATGTTGCTGTTATGGTGTACAATGTTCTCCTGGTTCTGCTCACTTCACTCAGCATCAGTTCATGTAAATCTTCCTAGATTTCTCTGAAATTATCTTGCTCATCATTTCTTATAGCATGATAGTATTCCATTACATTCACATACCATAACTTGTTCAGCCATACACCAATTAATGGGCATCCCCTCAATTTCCAGTTTTTTGCCACCACAAAAAGAGATGCTATAAATATTTTGTACATGTGGGTCCTTTTCCATTTTTTTAATGATCTCTTTGGGATACAGACTTAGTAGCAGTATTGCTGGATCAAAGGGTATGTGTGTATCCTTTGACCTGGCAATACCACTATTAAGTCTGTATCCCAAAGAGATTAAAAAACTGAAAGGGCCTGCATGTACAAAAATATTTATAGTATCTCTTTTTGTGGTGGCAAAGAATTGGAAATCGAGGGGATGTCCATATTTTGGGAAATGGCTAACAAGTTATAGTATGTGATTGTGATGGAATGCTATTGTGCTATAAGAAATGATGAATAGTATGTTTTAAGACTTACATGATCTGTTTCAAAGTAAAGTAAAAACCAGGAGGCCTTTGTACATGGTAACAACAACATTGTACAATGATCAACTGAACAACTTAGCTATTTTTAGTAATACAAAGATCCAGTACAATTCTGGAGGACTTATGATGAAAAATGCTATCCACCTCCAGAGAAAGAACTGATAGAGTCTGAATGCAGATCAAAGCATACTATTTTTTATTTTATTTTTTTCATGGCCTTTTTGGGGGTCTGTGTTTTCTTTCACAACATGACTAAAGTGGGAACATGTTTTGTATGGATGCACGTATATAACCTATATAAAATCGTTTGTTTTCTTAGTGAGAGAGGAGGGGAAGGATAAAGGGAGACAATTTGGAATTTAAATTTTTAAAAAACAAATGTTAAAAATTGTTTTTACATGTATTAGAAAAATCAGATATCTAAAATAAAAATATTTGTAGCAGAAAAAACAATTAAAAAGTTTTTGCACAAGTAAAACCAACATAACTAAAGTTAGAAGAAAAGAAGGAGATTAGAGAAATATCTTTGTAGTAAATTGCTTTGAGAGAGTTCTCTTTTCTAAGATACACAGGGGACTGAATCAAATTTATCAGAATAAGGGTCATT
Source organism: Gymnobelideus leadbeateri (assembly GCA_011680675.1). NCBI lineage: Eukaryota > Metazoa > Chordata > Mammalia > Diprotodontia > Petauridae > Gymnobelideus > Gymnobelideus leadbeateri. The sequence goes on from WOXC01007555.1 coordinate 1,003,934, forward strand.
CTCCAATTGATAAATTATCAAAGGATAAAGTAGTTTTCTATCAACAGTCATATAAAAATGCTCTAAATCTATAATATTTAGAGTAATGCAAATTGAGATACCACTACTTCACACTCAACAAATTAGCTAAGTTGACAAAAAGAAAAGAGAGAGAAATGCTAAAGGCTGTGGAAAAACTGATACTTTAATGCACAGTGAGTGGAGCTGTGAACTGGTCTAACCATTTAGGAAAGCAGTTTGGAACTATGCTCCAAAAGCTATTAAACCATATATACCCTTTGACTCAGTGATATTGCTGCTAAGTCTATATCCCAAAGAGATCAAAGAAAGAAGAAAAGAGTCCATGTGCAGAAAAAAATAGCAGCTCTTTTTATGGTGGCAAAGAATTGGAAACTGAGGGGATGCCCGTCAATTGGGCAAACGATGAGCAAATTATGATGTATGAAGGAGATAATACTATTTGAAAATTCACTAAATTTATTTTAAAAATTATAAAGCATTTCTCTTTAAAGCATTGCATTCTACACAGTGCTCTGAATGGATGCCAGGGATACATGGGTTACTCTCCTCTGTCTCATTACCCCAAAAATGACAGTGACTAAAAAACAACTTGTTATTGATAGTTGCAGAAAGGATTTTTTTAACCACTAATATGAACAGAAATAAAATCTATTCTCTTTGCTCCTGTTTCAGTATTTTAATGTTCAATTTCAATTTATACTCTTCTTCTTAAACTTCTCCCACACCCCACCTCAGCCATTTGTTTGGAACTAAGATAATGTTATCTGGTGAACAGCGAAGATTTCACTATACTTCCAATACTGAGCATCTATTTCAACAGAGAAATGTTGGTCTTTTAAAACAAAAGCAGATAAAATAAATGATTCAGGACTCATTTTTTACTAGTCTTGGAAAAACTTTTCAGAATACTGATTTATATTATATAAAAAATCTTGCATTAGCATACTTCAGCATGTGTATAGTGTTTCACATTGTTTTGCAGTAAATACTATGCATTCTTTATCTAGGCCTGTGTTCTTGTATTGATAATAATTCAACTCTTAGATCCTCCAAAGGTTCATCAATTTTGTTTGGAGCTCTGGGTTCATGATTCACTTTCTGCTTTTGTCAATAATAGATCAGGTCAGGGCGGCGAGGTGATGTAATGAATAGAGCACCAGCCCTGGAGTCAGGAGGACCCGAGTTCAACTCTGGCCTCAGACACTTAACACAAAACTAGCTGTGTGACTTTGGGCAAGTCACTTAACCCCAACCGACCTACTTTCCCCCCTCCAAAATGCAAATAAAATAAAAATAGGTCATGTCTAATATTTGGGAGTGATTTGCATTATAGAAATGGGTCCTTCAAGATCATCATATGAGTAATGGGCCCCCTGCATAGGAATATTCATATCCAGAAGCACTTATAAACTCACATATATATATATATATGTCATGGGTTTTGTTTTTCTTGCTTTCTCAATGGGAGGGAAAATTTTAAAAAAGTTAATAAAAAATAAAAGGATGATCAAACTTATACAAGTCAGAGAGAGAAGCACAGGGAAGAAGCAGGTTTTACATGGACATGGACTTAGTTCCCTGGAAAGAGACCTGTGAAATCATGCAGTAGGTCTTTTGAGGAACTTCATGTATTAAGGAACAAGGACCAGATAGAGACACAAACTAATTGGGGGGAGGGCAGGGTTGAAGACACTCTAGGGCCTAGAGGGAGACCAATGTATAAATATATACATCTACATGGATGAATTCAACCACACAGGAAAACCTCCCTGTGAGATGGCAGGAGAGGAGATAGAAACCTCCAGGCTCATTTGATTCCTGGAGGGAAAGCCACTAACTCCATTGCCTTCTTATTGGATATGTCTCACACCTTCTGATCAGAAATCAGACATTTCTCCAGATGTCTTTCATCAGTGTGCTGAATGTTAACAAGACAAGGATTGATTAGTGGATACTAGTTTCCTATGTATAAAAGACGAATAAACAATAGTAATGAAACACCTGATGGCAGAGAAGAGAGTTTGTGGATATATGTAGCCAGTCCTAATCCATTGGAGTGACAACAGAAAGCTAGCCCTGTTAAGTCCCTTCTTATGAGGAAGAAGTGAGGCAAAACTCCTGAGGAGTGGGGCATCCAATGGCAGTTGCTCTTGTTCCCACCACATGGGGAAGGGACTGGAGGAGAGAACTCACCAACTATCACTCTCATTTCCCAAAGGATCAAAGGATCTTAGAAGCAGAAGCTTTGGGGTTGAACCCCAATTCTATTATTTCTTAGGCCTGTGATCCTGGACAAGTAACTTGACCCTCTGGATCTCAGTTTCCTTATGTGTGAAATGAGGGGTTCCAACAAACTGGATAATCTCGAAGGTTTCTTCCAATTCTAAAAATCCCTCGATCCTTGTATTTGGTGCATGTTTTCCTGGGAGTCAGTCCTTTTTGACAAAATGTAAGATTTAGGTATTTCCAGCAGGTGGCACACACAGATCCAATGAGCTCCTACTCAAATTGAGCCCAGCCTTTAAAGCCCTGAAAGCATGCAGTGCTGGCAATACATTCTACTACAGTGGTGTCAAGCTCAAATACAAATTCAGTTAGACACTGAACTTCATGTAAGGACCCCCATGGATTATATCGATTTAGAAAAAAAACATATTAACATTACCTATATTCTATTATATTTTTATTTATTTTGTCAAATATTTCCCAACTACATTTTAATCTGGTCTGGCATCTGAGAATGCTGTGGGCAGCAAGGTGAGAGATGGTCCTGTGTTTAACATCTATAATCTACTATAGTTCTGAGGTCCTGGCTTTGTATCACACCCTGTCAAACCCAGGAGCCTTGGGTTCCAAGACAGGGCTCCTACTGTAGGAGGAGAAACTTGCTAAAGTTAAGTCTCTCGAAGTTTAAGCTGAACCAACAGGTATGAACTAGTATCATAAAACACAAGAACTGATGAGACTCTTGACAGGATTTCTTTGTATTTCAGATAAAGGAAATGATTCCCAGAAAGATGAAAAACTTGCCAAAGCTCACAATAGGTAGTAGAAAAACTGGGTTGACTTTAAATTTTTTCTACAAGTCAGTTCTTACCATTTGAACAGCAAATCATAATTAAGTATCTACTCTGAAAAGTATTAGGTTAAGGAACTTAGGTGGTGCAGTGGACAGAGCACTGTTCCTGGAGTCAGAAGGATCTGAGACTCTGGGCAAATGACTTAACCTTGATTGCCTCACCAAAGAAAGAAAAAAAGAAAAATACTGAGTTGCTAGCCTCTGGGAAAGATCCTAAGTTTAGAGCCAATGCATGGAGCCTTACAATCTACTAATTATTATTTACTTATAACAATAGCTGATCTGTATATTGTTTTTTATAAGGTATTTTTATATACAGGATGTATGAAAATTCTTAGAACAGTTTTAAGATATTAAAGCTTAACAATAGTTAGCAGTCTAGAGTGCTTTAAGGTTTGCAAAGTATGGTGCAAATATTAGCTCATTTTATTCTTCCAGCATAAAATGACAAGTAGGTGCTATTATTATCCAAATTTTACAAATGAGGAAACTGAGGCAGACAGCAGTTAAGTAACTTGCCCAAAGTCACATAGCTAGTAAGGGTTTGAGGGTGGATTTGTTTTGCTTTGGTTTTTGAGGGGGGAAGGTAGGGCAATTTCGGTTAAGTGGCTTGCCCAAGGTCACACAACTAGTAAGGGTTAAGTATCTGAGGCTATATTTGAACTCAGGTCCTCCTGACTCCAGGACTGGTACTTTATTCACTGTGCCACCTACCTGTCCCTGTGGATTTGAACCCAAGTCTTCTTGACTACTGGTGAGGTCTCTATCTACTATAACTCCTAGCAACCTTGTTACCTATACAATATATGTGTATATATGTATGTATGTATGTTCAGTTTAATTTGATCCTTGCAACTTTGCAAATTATGCAGGTGTTATGACCCCCAGCCTCTTTGATTTTTGAGGGGAGAGGGGCAATGGAGAACAGATTTATGATTTCTTTGTTGAAGGGAACTCCCCAAGAGGAAACTCCCTCAAATAAAAAAAAAAATATTTGTTTGCTCTGCAGCTCATTATTTTTAGAATTGCCTGGGGGTGCTGAGAGGTTCCTCCCTGGATCACTGCCTTGTCATGGTGGAGGAGACTGTGTAGCTCAATGAAACTATGAGCTATGCCATTTATGATTACTCAAGATAGACAAGTCATAGATCACAAAGGTGATCCATTGGAGAAGGAAATGGCAACCTACTCCAGTGTGTTTGCCAAGAAAAGGAGAATATTAAAGTGATAAAAGAGATGAAATCAGAAGATGAGTCCCTCAGGTTGGAAGGTGTCCAATAGGCTACTGGGGAAGAGCAGAGGACAACTAGAAGTAGCTCCAGTACTAATGAAGAGAGTGGGTCAAAGCCAAAGGGAAGTTCCATTGTGGTTGTATCTGGTGATAAAAGGAAAATGCTGTAAAGATCAATATTCAAAAGAACATAAGATCTATGAATCAAGGTAAATTGGATGTGGTCAAACAGGAGATGGAAAGATTAAACAGAGATGTCTTAGGTGTGAGTGAACTTTAAATGGATGAGATTAGGTGAATTTAATTCAGATGATCACTCCATTATACTACTGTGGGCTAGAATCACTTAGAAGAAATGAAATAGCCTTCAAAGGCAATAAAAGAGTGAAAAAGCCATACTGGGATACAATCTCAAAAATGACTGAGTGTCTGTTCGAATCCAAGGCAAACTATTCAACCTCACATAATACAAATCTTTGTTATAACCACCAAAGTCAAAAAGGCCAAAGTTGGTCAGTTCTATAAAGACCTAAAACATCTTCTAGAAGTAACACAAAAAGGTGTCACAGTCATCACTGGGGATTGGCATGCTAAAGTAGAAAATCAAAAAACAAAAAACATGCCAAAGAAAAAGAGAGAAGAAAGCAAAATGTCTGACAGATGAGACTTTACAACTAGATAAGGAAAGAGGGAGAGGGAAAGGAGAAAGGAGAAAGGGAAAGACATATTTAACTGAAAGCAGAATTCCAGAGAATAGCAAAGAGAGAAAAGAAAGTTTTCTTAAATGAACAATGCAAAGAAATAGAAGAAAACAATAGAACGGGAAAGAAAAGAAATCTATTCGAGAAAATTAAAGATATAAAGGTAACATTTCATGCAAAAATAGGCATGATAAAAGACAAAAATATTAGGGATTTAACAGAAGCAGAATAGGATTATAAGTGGCAAGAATATGAAAATGAACTATACAAGAAAGATCTTAACATCATAGATAACTACAATGGTGTGGTTACTGATCTAGAGCCTGAAATTCAGGAGAATGAAGTCAAGTGGACCTTAGGAAGCATTGCTAACAATAAGGTTATTGGAGGTGATAGAATTCCAACTGAACTATTAAAAATCCTAAAAGATGATGCTGTTAAAGTGCTATACTCAATATGCCGGCAAACTAGGAAAACTCAACAGCAGCCACTGGATTAGAAAAGATCAGTTTGCACTCCAATCCTAGAGAAGGGCAATGCCAAAGAATGTTCAAATTACAGAACAATTATATTTATTTCACACCTCAGCAAGGTTATACTTAAAATTCTGCAAGCTGGGCTTCAGCAATATGTGAACCATAAATAAGAGCAAGCTAATTTCTGAAGAGGAAGAGGAACTAGAGATTACATTGCCAACATTTGCTGGATTATGGAGAAAGCAAGGGAGTTCCAGAAAAACACCTTCTGCTTCCTTAACTACACTAGAGCCTTTGATTGTGTGCATCACAATAAAATGTGGCAAGTCCTCAAAGAGATGGGAGTACTAGATCATCTTACTTGTCTGAGGAACCTATATGAGAAGCAAACAGAACCAAACATGAAACAACTGGTTGATTTAAGATTGGAAAAGGAGTATGACAAGGCTATATATTGTCACCTTATTTATTTAACTTATATGCAGAGTACACCAAGTGAAATACCAGGCTGACTGAAGCAAAAGCCAGAATTAGACTTGCTGGGAGAAATATCAGTAATCTCAGATACATAGACAATATCACTCTGCTGGCAGAAAATGGAGAAGAATTAAGAAGAGAATGTAAAAGTTTTTTTAAATTTTAGATAAATACTAAAACTTAAATACATAATAATAAAAGAAAAAGAAATAATATAAACTTAAATATAAAAGAAAAAAAGCATATGTGCACAGCAGAACATAGGAGAGGATTCAGAATATATAACAGTAACATCATTTCAAGAAAACCTATATATTAAATTCTGTTCATTATGTTGAAAGCTGTTCATATTTTCTTCACTTACTTAGAGGTTTTCTTTTGTTCTTTGCTGTACATTTTTTACTTTGTTCTTTTTCCCCCTTCCTCTTCCCTACCCACCACCCCAAGGCTACAATTGAGCATAGATATATTTATATATAGGTACTGATATATACATACACATTCAGATATACACCCCTCCCTCTAATGATCTTTCTCTTATTTTCTCATTCCTCCAAATCTAAACATTCTTTTATACACCCCTTTGACCTATTCTGTCCCCCTCCCCTCTAAAGTTCCCTCCCTTATTCTCCCATTCCCCTAAATTAAAAAACCCTTCTATATCCCCCTTTCAACATATTCTCTCATTCTCCCCTCTAAAGATACCTTTTTTATCCTTTCCCCCTCCCTATCCCCTTATAATTTTATTTCTTTCTAAACTTAGAAGATTTTTATACTCATATACATATATATATGTATGTATATATGTATGGTTCCTTCTTAGAAAGTAGGTTTCCAAAACTAACAGCTCCCCTCCCCCATCTAATTCCTGTGTATTGATTCTTCCTCTTGCATCTCATTTGTATAAGATAATTACTTTTTTAGCTGTTCTTGAACAGTTTTACTTTTTGAAGTAATATCTTACTCAGATTTACCCCACTCTTTCTTATAAACTACCTAATTACTAGTAATAATCTTAGACATAGGTTTTCCATTTTCCATTTTCCACACAAAGGTTTGCATTCTATCCTTATTTATTCCCTTATAATTGGTCATTGGTATGTACCTTATATTTCTCTTGACTTTTGTATGTCAAATCCTGTATTGAGTTCAGGTTTCTGTTTTTGTTTTTTTTTAACAGAGTCCTGAAAGTCTGACTTCATCAAATGTCCATTTTTTTAATTCAGAATTATGCTTAGCTTTGCTGGGTATGATATTTTTGGCCAGAGGCCCAGTTCTTTTGCTCTTCAACGTATAGTGTTCCAAGACCTGTGATCTTTTCATGTCTCCAATGCTAGGTCTTGTGTGATTCTGATTGTGGTACTGTTATATATATATATGTATGTATATATGTGTATATATGTATATATGTATACACACAAATTGTTTTTTTCTTGTTGCTCATAATATTTTGCCTTTGATCTGGGGATTTCAGAATTTAACTATGATATTTCTGTGAGTTTTCCTCTTAGGATCTCTTTCAGGTGGTGATGGGTGGATTTTTTCCCTTTCTACTTTCCCCTCTTGTTCTAATGCTTCAGGACAATTTTCTTTAATTATTTCTTGCACTATTGTATCAAGATTCTTTTGTTGATTAGAACTTTCAGCTAGTCTAATTATTCTTATGTTTTCTTGATCTGTTATCTAGATTCATTTCTTATGAGAAGTTTCATATTTTCTTCTATTTTTTCATTTTATATATATATATATATATATATATATATATATATATATATATATATATATATATATATATATATATATATTTGTTTCTTCATCTCTTATACCTTTGCTGGCTTCCCCTTGCCCAATTCTGATTTTCAAGGAGTCATTTTCTTTCTTAACATTCTGGATCTCCTTTTCTAATTGGTTGACTTTCTCATCATAATTTTCTTGCCTTTCTTGTATTATTCTTATTTTTCTTTTTATTTTTTCTTCAATCTTTGTCATTTGATTTTTAAAGTCTTTTAAAATTACTTTGATGAATTATTTTTGGGCAGGTGACCATTTGACATTACTCTTTGGGGTAAAAGAGGGTTTCTTTGCTTCAGTAGTCTCCTCTGAAGATGAACTCTGGCCTCTATTCTCATAGTAGCTCTCTATGGTTGGATTCTTTCTTCTTTGCCTGTAATTTTTTTGACAATAATTGAATTTTTATTAAAATTAAATTAAAATTAAAATTAAAACCTCTTGTCCTGGGGGATGGAGGATGGTGCCTCTGGTCTCTGATCTTCTTCAGTTCTCCTCTCTGACCTTGAACTCAAACCAAGACCTCCAGCCTACTGTAAGTACCTGCAGTCACTTGCCACCTCCCCTCCCCCCCCCCACACTGCTTCTGTACTCACTGGGTATGTGCTGGTTCCTTCTGACCCCTGCTGCTCTCTGCAGCACAGCTGGGTCTGGTTTTCCTTGTCAGCAGATGTTCCCTAGATCTTCCCCAGGCCAGACATCCAACTCTCCTCACTGTCCTGGGGGTCAAAGTTCCTGTGGCTGGGGTAGGGGCAGCCTCCCAACTCAGCTACCCCAAGGGCTTGCTGCTTGCCATTTAAGCAGCTTGCTGCTTGTTGTTAAAGGGACCATAGCATGGAGGTGTTTACTCTTCCCAGGGAGAAAATCTAGTCCTGGGATTTTTCTTCAGGTCTTCTCCAATTGTCCCAAGAGGACTCCTGTTCTGCCTCTACGCTTGTTTTCACAGCTCTATGTTCACCCAGAGGTGCTATTTTATCTCTTTTGTGGAGGAAAATCTTGAGAACTTGAAATTTTCTGACCTACTCCACCATCTTCCCAGAATCCTTTCCAAGAGTGTAAAAGTTGGCTTGAAGCTTAACATAAAAAAACCTCTAAGATCTTGGCAACTGGTCCATCACTTCTGGCAAATAGAGGGAGAAGAAATGAAAGCAGTTTCAGATTTTATATTCTTGGGCTCAAAGATCTCTGCAGATGGTGACTACAGCCATAAAATGAAATGACGACTGCTCCTTGGAAGGAAAGCTATGGGAAATTTGGACAGCATAGTAAAAGAACAGAGATATCACCTTGCTGCCAAAGGTCTGTATAGTCAAAGTTATGGTTTTTCCGGGAGCAATGTATGACTGTGGGAGCCGGGCACTGTAGAATTAACACTTTTGAATTGTGGTCCTGGAGAAGACTTTTGAGAGTCCCATGAACAACAAGGAGATCAAGTCAGTCAATACTTGAAGAAATTAATTCAGGCTATTCACTGGAAGATCAAATCCTGAAGCTGAAGTTTAAATACTTTGGCCAAATAATGAGAATAGCAGACTCATTGGAAAAGACCTTGATGTTGGGAAAGATTGAAGACTACCTTGAGCACTCTTTCACCTTCTAGGGGTCCATGCTCCCAACACCAATCATCTGTCATGTAAGTGACTCTGTGTTCCTCACCCTTCCCATTCTCTTCCTCTGCCTCTCTTTGGATCCTATCTTGTCCCCACTTTCTCTACCTCTGTATTCCCTGTGATATTTACTTCTGTATTGTCTGTACCTTATTAAATTGTGTTTGAATCATCAAAAAAAAGATTGAAGACAAAAGGAAAAGGGAATGACAGGATGGAATGGATAGTGTCATGGAAATGACAAACATGAACTTGGACATACTTCAAGAGAGAGTGGAGGATAGAAAGGCTTCATGTACTCTAGTCCATGGGGTCACAAGTCCTGAACAACAACAAGACTGAGAGGTCCAGTGATTTGTAGGTCACATTTTCTTTTTTTTTCTTTTTTGGAGGGCAGTTGGGGTTAAGTAACTTGCCCAAGGTCACACGGCTAGGTTTTTGTTTGTGTGTATTAAGTGTCTGAGGCTGGATCCGAACTCAGGTCCTTCTGACTCCAGGGCCGACGCTCTACTCTCTGCGCCATCTAGCCGCCCCGAAGGTCACATTTTCAATACATGTCTGTGCCAGGACTTAAACCCAGACCATCCTGACTGAGACACCAGATCTCTATCCATTACTCCACCAAGACTCTGTTCCTGCTTTTGCAGAAGAGAAAACTAAGATCTTGGCTAAAATCCCATACTTACAGCACAATGTCTCATAAGTTTTACATAGGAGAACAAGATTCTAGACCGGCCCCATGGACATGGGAGCATCTTGAAACCAAAGGACCCCAGAATTCTTTACAAAGAGGATCACTGGATTTTAAGGGTGGAACAGAAACTAAGATACCACCTGGCCCAAACCCTTTATCTTATAAATGAGAAACTGAGCCCTAAAGAGAGGAAATGATTTACCCAAGGTCAAATGAAAGAAAGTGACATAAACCAGGTCCTAACTCAGAATTCAAACCCAGGTTTTCTATCCCCAAATACTATCCACAGCTGGAGAAATGGAAACACAGGAAAAGGAAGCAGTTATTCTGAGAGTCAATCGGCAGCTGAGCTGGGAAGAGAACCCAGGACCCCCATGCCTTCCCCAAGACCTTTCCAAGCCCCCTTTTTTTTCCTCCCCTCTACTAACCATATGGTGTAGTTTTGATGGGTATATCCCAGCTTTGGTTTCCATGAATCCTCACAGGCACAAAAAGCAAAGCATTTGGGACTGGTATTTTACTTCATAGCTAATGGTTAGTGTTTGTTTCTTTTTTTTTCTTTCTCTTAAAAAAATTTGTTTATGGCCATTGGAATGGTCCCAGCCAGTAAAACTCTGCCTCAGGGGCAGGGAGAAAGAGCAGCTTGTGCTGTTAGCCAATTAAATAGGGGTGAGGCTTGTTGGCTTGGAAATAAAGTTGTATCCAATCCTAGGGAAGAGAAAGACAGATGGAGAAATGAGGGCCTTGAGGCATGGCACTGTGGGGAAGGTGGGGTGGAGTCTCATCCTAGACCAAGAAGAGGAGATATGATTAGGAAATACTCTTGCCCAGAGGGTAAGATTGTCAACCTGTTTCTAACTGCTTGCCTCATCCATTCCAGACCTGCAGTAGAACTTGGGCAGTTCCTCCACATTTTTGAGCAAAGCCCTAAATGTCTCTTCTGCAATGAGCTAGGCTCAGGAGTCAGCACTTTGAAGGGCCCTAGGATTGGTTCCTTCCTCCCAAGCTCTCTTACAACTGGTCTTAGCTCGGGAAATGTTTCCAGTCTCATCTTTCTCAGAAGGAACTCAACCAATTGGCTTGAAAGGCCTATACAAGGATTTCTACTGGGCAGGCCAAGCAACAAATTGGAGCCATTGATGGATGAACAAAAGGCCAGAGCTCCTTGGGTATGATAGAAGCTCAAGAATGGTTAGAGTTAGGTTTTGGGTCGTTATCTTTTGTCAAGAGAAGTCAAAAGGCCATGTCTGTCTCCATGAGACCTTCCAGACAGTGTGAAGGAGAGACAGACAGAGACAGAGAGGGAGGGAGGGGAGAGAAAGAGAGAAGGAGAGAGATGGGGGAGAAAGAGAGAGAGAGAGAGAGAGAGAGAGAGAGAGAGAGAGAGAGAGAGAGACAGACAGACAGACAGACAGACAGACAGACAGACAAAGAAATAGAGAGACAGAGAGAGACAGAGACAGAGAGACAGAGATGGAGAGATGGATGCCAGGAGGAAAGGGTGATTGAAAGTTGGAGGGAGGGACTGAGGACAAAACAAACTGCATTTTCCTTCTGTGGCTTTGGCATCGATGGGCAGCACTGCTGCATTTCTATGTCCCCAATGAAGACTTTGGGTACATCATGCCCAGGATGCCTGGAAGTCATTACTGCTCCATTAGATTAAAAAGAGCAGCAGGTCCCTGAGCTGGCTTTCCATTAGAGGGTGCCTAGAGCCTTCTCTTGCTGGCTTTCTGTTTCTGAGCTGAGCCCTGGCCCACTCCCAGGCCTGGGTTGGCAGCAGGTTGGAGGGCTGTGGAAGGCTGTTTCCCTTAAAGAGAAGCTGTCCCTCCCCTTCCTTTTCCCCTTATAGGCTTTAATCACACAGCTCAGCTGTCACCACTAACCCAAGCAGCTTTTAGCCTTTGGATTTTGGACACAGCAGCCTTTCTCCAAGACAAAGAATCATAGCTTTAGATTTGTAAGGAATGCCAATGATTTTGAAATCCAACCCCCTCATTTTTTTTTTAGCAGATGAAGAAACTGAGGTCCAGACAGGTCAAGTGCCTAGCTCAAGGTGATGCAGGGAATGAGTAGTAAAGCCAGGATTCCAACCCTGATTCTTTGATTCTCAATCTAGGGTTTCTTTCCTTGTATTAGTCAGTTTTTTAGTCATTCCATAAGCATTTATTAAGTACCTACTTGGTACCAGGTACTGTGCTAAAACCCAGGTATAAATTTTTTTAAAAAAAAAAAAACAAAAGACAATCCCTGCTTCTCTGGAGACTAACGGAGGAGACAAATGCACGTAACTACGTACGTTGTTGTTGTTCTATCATCTCAGTCATGTCTGACTCTCCATGACCCCATTTGGGGTTTTCTTGGCAAATGAAAATGCCCAGAATTGGGAGACTGCACGTCTTGTTTGAGGGACAACAATGAACCCAATGTCTCTGCATCAAGAGTACTGGGGGTTAGGAAGGTATAAACAGATGGGAAAAGTAGAAAGGGGCCAGATTACAAATGGTGCTCTGAGATACAACCATTGTGGCCTCCTCAACTGTTTTGCTGTATTATAGATTCAGAGGTATGCTTGTAAATAGTTAACAACGAGCTCTCACTTCAAAGTTTAATCTGCATTGTTACCATTTTCTCCATCACTTTCTTCTCAACAATCTAAACATTTTTTCTAATAAACAATCTAAACACAATTGTGGATTCTAAACAATTCACAAAATAATAAATCAAGTCCTTCTTTGCACTGTCTGTTGATTTTTGATGTGTAATTTCTTATGCCAAAAATGCAATAATATTTTATATAATTATATAGCAACTTAATTATATATAAATTAATATAATATAATATTAATAATAATATGATTAATAATCTGGTTTACCAAGGGATCAGTTTCAGAAGGGAGGAAAATATAGTTAGCGTGGGGGTTATGGTTTGCGAAATAACTGAGAGGTGGAGGGATTGGAGGTCACTTGAGGACAAACAATAGGGTTGGGCTTTATAAGAAATGGTGAAGATGGAATGAGAAAATATGATCCCTTAAAGGAATTTCAGAGATCATGCACATGGAAGTGGAAGTCTGTGGGTTGGTCAGTTGGTTGTTGTCTTTCATTCTCAAAGAGGATCAAAATGACATCACTATGCTAGAGTCAAATTTCAACATGTCCAACTGTAATTGATCAGACCAATATATGCTTGAAATGATCTACCACAGGTGGGGTCCAAATAGTCCGTGTGAACATTTGGGGTGGATACTCTAAACTTGTGCATCCTGCAATTCCTTTGAGCTGTTTCAATTCTGCTTTGCTCACAGAACACATTACCTTCTCTGATGTGGGCATTCCGTGCTGAATGGTCCTGTACTAATGTCTCTCATGTCACACAATCTCTGTGGGTCATGGCAAAATCAAGGATATGATCATCTCTGTATGTGGTTAGGGTGGAGTAGAGGTCATGAGAAATGAGTAAGTTGAGGAACAAGGAAGTTAATGTATTTGATGGAACATCAGTATGTATGTTGAAGTCCTTTAGAATGAAGGCAGAAGATGGGGAGGAAAGAGAGACTAAGCTTACCTCATTGAGGAAGGAAGGAGAATGTCTTGGAGGTAAGTAAATAACAGCTACCAGAATCTGGATTGGGTGTTAAATATGGATTGAATGAATCTTGAAGGAGGAGAAGCTACTAAGTGATGGTAGTAGAGGGAGAGCCTGAAGTGACAAATTAGCCTATGGATGTCCTAAGAAAGTACTGGAATCCAGGTAATAGAGGGACAAATAAACCTCTAACAGCATAGCAGGGGAGAAAGTGAGAGATAGATAACCCTTCATTACACTGCCCTAAATCAGGTACCAGTGTCCAGTGCTGGTAATATTTGGTAGGTCCCAGAGGGAGGGAAATAATATTGAAGTCCAGACAGGCAAACTGAAATCCTTAAACGAATGATTCTACTCTAAGTTAAGAAGCAGCCAAGCACCATAATATATATGAAGGAGCTGAGGCAGCAGGGATATTGGGGGTGGGGGAGTAGTTGAAATAAAAAGAGGGAATTCCAATTCTGAATGTCAGAGGGGCTGCCCTCTTCACAGTCACATAGCCAAAGGGGACAGATGATCAAATTCTTACAGTGGATAGCTTTATTTAATGTTCCTGTTAAGCTTAACCCCCATGGTTGTCATTTCAGTGAAGCCTATCCTAGCACCTTAGAATACCTTGCTAATTAAATCCCAAGCCTAGATCACGCTTACCAGCTGCTTTCTCTGGTACCTCTCTTGGGCTGCCAAGCTGTGCTGGTGAAAAATCAGGCCACCATGTAAAATCCACGATATCTAATCTCACAGTTATGTACCCAACTCACTCCCATCCTTGTTTATGGGTCCTTTTATTCATTTCTTGTTGGCTCACAATAACTGTTCCAAATCCCTTGCATTCTCCTCAAGAGCCCGGAACATTCCACTCTCAGCAGATGATCTTGCCTCCTACTTTCTTTCTTCTTAGGTCTCCTGGAATCTTTTTGTTTTAAATTCAATTTTGTTTCAATTTCAGCTCCAAAATCTCTCCCTCCTCATTCTCCCATTCATTGAGAAGGCAAGAAGAACAAAGCCCATTACAAATATATAATATATAGTTATGCAAAACAAATTCATATACTAGCCATTTAAAAAAGAAAATTAAATAAAAGAAAATATGCTTTGATCTGTAATCTGAGTCCATCATTTCTCTATCTGGAGGTGGATAGCATGTTTCATCATGAGTCCTTTGGAATTGTGGTTGCTAATTACATTGATCAGAGTTCCCAAGTCTTTCAGAATTGTTTGTCTTTATAATATTGTTGTTATTGTATAAATTCTTCTCCTGGTTATGCTCACTTCACTTTGTATCAGTTCATACAAGCCTTCCCAGGTTTTTCTGAAACCACCCCCTTCATCATTTCTTATGGCACAATAGTACTCCATCACATTCACATACCATAACTTGTTCAACCATTTCCTATTTGATGGGCATTGCCTCACTTTCCAATTGTTTCTTACCACAAAAAAGTTGCTATAAATATTTTTGTACATATTGATATTTTTCTTCTTTTTTTTGCCCTCTTTGAGTTATAGACTTAGTAACTGCATCGATAGGTCAAATTAGTTTAATAGCATTTTGGACATAGTTCCAAATTGCTTTCCAGAATACTTGGACCAGTTCACAGCTCTACCCATAGTACATTAAAGTACTTGTTTTCCCATAGTCCCTCCAGCATTTGTCATTTTCCATTTTTTTGGTCAATTTAGCCAATCTTGTGGGTATATGCTGGTACTTCAGAGTTGTTTTAATTTGTATTTCTCTCATTATTAGTGATTTAGAGCATTTTAAAAATGCTACTATTATTAGCTTGACTTTCTTTCTCTGAAAACTGCCTATTAATATCTTTTGACAATTTATCAATTGAGGAATGGCTCTTATTTTTATAAATTTGACTCACTTTTCTATATATCTTAAAAAGAGAGCTTTATCAAAGAAATTCACTACAGGGATATTTTCCCCAATTTCCTGTTTCTCTTTTAATCTAATTTAATTTTTAAATTTTAGGGGGTCTTTATTAATTTGTTTACTTTTAGTTTACAAGATTCAGTTCCACAATCCCTTGAGTTTCAAATTTTTGCACCCTCCCTTTCTCCCCCCCCCCCCATGGCAGCATGCAATCATTCTTTTTTAATTTTAGCTACATTAGTTTTGCTTGTGCAAAAACTTAAAATTTTTATAATGAAAATGTTCATTTTCCATCTTGCAAACCCCTTTACCTCTTGTTTAGTCATGAACTCTTACCCTATCTACAAATAGGAAAGGTAATATCAATGCTCCTCTCATTTGCTTATGGTGCCACCCTTTCTGTCTAGATCATGTCTAATCCATAAACTTCATTTGGAGTTTATCTTGGTATACAGTGTGAGATCTTGGTCTGTACCTAGTTTCTGCCAGACTGTTTTCCAGTTTTCCCAATAGTTTTTGTCAAACAGTGAGTATTTTCCCCAATAGTTGAGGTTTTTGTTGCTTCCTACTTTCTAAGTTCTCTCAGGTTTTTTTCCTTTCTACCTTAAAATTCTCCACATTTAAAACCCATCCTCTCTTTATTGCTACCACCTTATAGTATATAACCTTCCTTATCTCTAGGTTTACCATTCAACCTGTACCCTCTATATATTTTCCTTCATCCTATCCACCTCTTTAATAGCTTTCTTCCATATGGTACAAGCTCCTCAATGTAAGTAGTCACCTTTACAGAATATGAGGGTGCATAGGCTTTTCTCTCTACTGCCTAGATGAACCTTAGCATCTTTCCTCTCTTTTTCTAGAAGTCCCAGCATTCTCCTTTATATCTGGATGCTGGTTTCTTCTTGTACATGGTCTTTGAGAGTCTCCTATAAATGAGGGAATGGATTACCTGAAGGAGGGGGAGGAGCTTACAGGAATTGCTGCCATAAGAAATTTGACAGAAAAGGAAGATCCAAGAAGGAACATCTAAGAGGATTAAAAAAGTCAAGGGAAGGTTTTTATTTTTATTTTTATTTTATTTTATTTTATTTTATTTTATTTAGGAAAAAGGAGTCCTGAAAATGTTTGTGGATGAAGGAAGAGGAAACTTACTAATGTAAGAAGTATATTTTCTTAGGGTAGCTAGGTGGCTCAGTGAACAGAGCACTGGCCCTGGAGTCAGGAGGACCTTAGTTCAAATCCAGCCTCAGACACTTGACATTTATTAACTGTGTGATCTTGGCCAAGTCACTTAACCCCAATTGCCCTGCCTTCCCCCCTCCAAAAAAGGTGTATATTCTCATGTAAGACATGTATATCCACATGTATGAATATGACTCATGAGTGGCAGGAATAAATAAGATCTCGAGGTCTGGTCTGCCTCTGAAGAGAGGAGGAGAGCCTGGGACAGAGACTGATCCAGCACCAGCATGCTTGTTGATGAGGACAGGGGCAGGGAGCCTCCAGAAGTATCTCAGGGCTAGGCACTCTTTTTTCTAGTCTTTGAGAGGCATAATTGTTAAAAAAAATTATATCTATCAGTCCCCTTAGATGTTGCTGGTCTAGGAGTACAATAGGTTCACATCAAGAGCTACTTTCTTAGTTGCTCTTAGAAGGGAAATTATTCCTAAATTTATGCCCATTGTTTGGCAACTTCTCAAAAGCTGATTACACAAATTAAGAATAAAAAATAAATTCCTTTATCCAAACAAAACAGCAAACACAAATTGGAGAAGCTCCACAGATTAGAATATACCAGAAAACACATGAACAAATAAGTTCTTTTCTGGAAATTAACTAAGGAGATCTCAGCTCAAACCAAGAGAAAGATTCTGATCTCACATAAGGGTAAAGTATTCAAAGAGAGGAAAGCTGAAGATTAGGGTCCTTTTGAAGAACTGGATTTTTCTATGTGTCTGCAGCTTCCAAAGTCTTTTACATCTATCTCTCTCAGAGTATCTGCAACGATCTAAGTATCTCATTTTACCATCTCCACCCCTTATTCAGATCCTCAGAATTCTCCCCACCAATCTGGAGTCTCTTCTGGTTGAGAGAGAATTCAAAATTCCTCAGGCTAGGGTGGAATTCTGGTTGCACTAGAGTAGTCAGTCAATATGGATCCATATATAATGAAGAGCAATGAAGCACAGTGCCATGAAATACTTCATTAGTACCATGAATCATGTGCATTGTATACATTCTGAGAGGAGTAAAGACTCACCAGAAGGGTGGGTTGTTTGATGCCCTCCAGAAAGTGGAGGATAGTGTTCCTGCTAGTCAAAGGGTTCTGACATGAACCTGATCTGTATTGTTTATCAGGTTAAATAAAATCTATGCTATACAAAATGTCTTACTGGTCTGAGTGCTAACACGGGGTAGACAGCCCTTTATAGAAGAAGACAACAAACAAGGCAGTTTTCCTCTTTCCATGAGTTTCTCAGGGTAGAATTACAAGCCAAACAGTCCCAAGATTACACTTGAGTTTATAACTTCAGGATCCAGGGCCCAAAAGTGTAGTCTATGTTCATTTTCTCAAGAGTCCCACACACTTTAATGTCTCTACATGGGATCATAGATTTGGAACTGGGAAGGACCTTTGAAATGATCCAATAGCTGAAGGCACCAAAATCTAGGAAATTATAAGTCCTTGAGCCAGGGATTCAAACTCAGATTCTTCCAGTATTCTACACTTTCATACTGCCTTTCTGATTTCTTTCTGATGTCCCCACCAAAATTACTTTCTTGAAGGTAACTAATGACCCTCTAATCCCACAAACCAATGGCCCTTCTCTTCAGTTATTGTCCTTCTGGACATATCACTGTTTGACCCTGATATCCAATGATTCTTTCTAAAAACTATCACACTCCTTGTTTTCCATGATTCTCTACCTTTAAAGTTACAACCAAGAAAACTGTAACCTGGTTTTCTTTGGGAGAGAGGGAGAGACAGAGAGAGAGGAGAAAGAGAGAGACAGAGAGAGAGAGAGAGACAGAGAGAGACAGAGAGAGAGACAGAGGCACAGAGAGACAGAGACAGAGAGACAGAGACAGAGAGAGACAGAGAGACAGAGACAGAGAGACACAGAGATAAATAGAGACGGAGAGAAAGAGAGAGACAGAGAGAAAGCATAATTTGACAGGGGTAGAAGCTAGAAATTAAAAAAAAAACTAAGTTCTTATTGATATCTTCTGTTTTTTACATCATCATAGTTTTCCCCAGTATCCTTCCACTTCCCCCTCCCAGTGAGCCATCCCATATGACAAATAGCAATTTTTAAAGAAGAAAAATATCAGCACAACTGATGGATACATCAAAAAAACCCAAAAACAAATGCAATGTGTAACATATGTGGACTTCCCACCTCCAAAAGGGGTGGGTTGAGTATGTCTTTTTTTTTCCTTTTTGGAGGGCAATTGGGGTTAAGTAACTTGCCCAAGGTCACACGGCTAGGTTTTTGTTTGTGTGTATGTTAAGTGTCTGAGGTCGGATCCGAACTCAGGTCCTTCTGACTCCAGGGCCAACGCTCTACTCACTGCGCCACCTAGTCACCCCTATGAGTATGTCTTCTTATATCTCTTCATTCAAGTGCTGCTTGACCTTTATGATTTTATGATTTTTATTTTTTATTTTTTTGGTGTATAGTTGTTCTTTCCATTTACAGTGTTGTAGCTAATGTGTATATTATCATTTTGCTCATTTACTTCACTCTGCATCAGTTCATATAAATCTTTGCATGCTTCTCTGTATTCATACACACTTGCTTCTTACAGTGCAGTAATATTCCATTACATTCATGCACTATAACTTGTTTAGCTATTCCCCAGTTGATGGAGATCTACTTTGTTTCCAATTCTTTGCTATCACAAAGTGTGCTGCTATGAATATTGTAAAGTATCTGGCCACTTTGTTCTTATCAATAATTTCTTTGAGGTATTTGCATAATTCTGAAGCTCTCCAAAATAATTGTATCATTTCACAGCTCCACTAATATGTATTTGTGTACCTATTATTCCACCACTTCTCCAACATTGTTGCCATTTTTTGTCAATTTGTAGCATATGAGGTGAAGCTTTGGGGTTGTTTTGATTTTCATTTTTCTTATTATTTATTGATTTGGAGCATTCTTTAATGTGGTTGTGACTACCTTGCATTTTATTCTTTTGAGAACTGTTTATTCATATCCTTTGGCCATTTATTTATTGAAGAATGACTAATAGGCATATATACATACACACACGCATATATAAATACACACGTATATGTTTGTGTATGTATATAGTTTATATATCTTAGATACCAAACTCAGAAAAATGTGATACAAATTTTTTTCCCCATTCAACTACTTCCTTTCTTATGCTAGATGCATTGATGTTGTCTGTGCAGAAGCTTTTCAGTTTCCAATAATCAAAGTTATCTATTTTATCTTTTATAATTACCTCTATCCCTTGCTTAAGAATATATCTCTTACTCCCAGTTGCAGGAGGTATATAACATGTTTATTTTCTAATTTCTTTAAATAGGATGATCTTTAATGTTAAGATTATGTATCCATTTAGAATGCATTGTGGAATATGGTGTAAGGTATTGGTCTTAATCCTAATTTTTGTCACACTGCTTTCTGGTTTTCCCAGCAGTAAAGTTAGAAATTCTAAAAGAGAGTCTGCCATATGCCTTTTAACCAGAAAAATAAGAACTTGGCTCTTGTGTCTAAGGTTTAGTGAGAAGCAGGCAGCTAAGCTGGTAGACTTTACTTGTCCTCTGAAATCCTCTTTGGTAAAGATTCCCTGAAAACAAGTGTGTTTAGGCAAAATTCTGACTGTATTGGTTGGGGACTATACTTGTGTTCAGTGAGCTTGGTGACATAGGGAGCAGGAGAAAAGAAAAAGAGCCAGCATTTACACAGCTCCTACTATGTGCTTACGCACTGTCCAAAACACTTCATGCATTTTATCTCATTTTAACCGTCAGAATAACCCTGGGAGGTAGGTTTGGCAAAGCAAGACTCATACATCATTCAGATGCCATTGCTTTTATGAAACTTTCCCTGATCTCTGTAGCTGAAAATCATTTCCCTTCCCTCAAGTTTTCCTCCAGTACTTTGTCTGGATTCCTTTTTGGCCCTATCATAATCCCCATTGTATCATGCTCATCTATGTATCTATATACATATCTCCTCTGCCCTTGTATTCCTTCCTTGAAGGCAGGAATGCTTTTACTTTTCATCTTTACACAGAATCTAGCACAACCCCCTGTACACAGTTTGTACTTAATTGATATTAATTGAATAAATGAATACATTTATCCCAACTTGCAGATTTTAATGTAGTGGTCAGTAAGGAGAAATTATTGAACAACTGGAATTTACAGGGTAACAGGCCTCTGTTTGGGACTTATAATTACATTGCCTTACAGAAGATATGGATTTCTCCTTTGGCACCTCCTAGAGGTGGGTTCATTGATGTGGGCTGCCCCCAAGATGAACTAGGTTGATCCCAGGGGTAAATGTTTAACAAGTAGGGAAGGGGGGAGGAAAATGTACACATGGCACACTTTTACATTTCATTTGCATCATTAGCATTTTTGTCCATCACCTTCTTAAGTCTAGACAATCAACAAAAAAACAAATCAGGCCCAGATTTGGAGTGTTTGCTGATTTCTGGAGCGTAATTGTTTACATCGAAAATTTAACAACCACCTATTTTAAGCCAGTAGAGCTGGCTCCAGCACACCTCTCATTGACTCCAATTTTTGTGGGGCAAGCTGTCACTAGAGCAATTATCCCTTTATACTGACAGATCTTTCTGACATTTTAAAAAAAAGTTTACTTCTTCCTTCCTTCCTTCCTTCCTTCCTTCCTTCCTTCCTTCCTTCCTTCCTTCCTTCCTTCCCTCCTTCCCTCCCTTCTTTCTTTCTTTCTTTCTTTCTTTCTTTCTTTCTTTCTTTCTTTCTTTCTTTCTTTCTTTCTTTCTTTCTTTCTTTCTTTCTTTCTTTCTTTCTTTCTTTCTTTTCTTTCTTCTTTCTTTCCTTCTTACCCCAAGGGTATAATAGGTTGGAGAAAGGAGTTCCTCTACCCTAATCCATTCATAGCATCCCTGAGACAGATGCACATTGCTTGCCTATGTGGCCTGATAAAAGAGAACCTGACCATTGTCAAGGCAGTGTCATAACCACTCAATTATGTGGTTGCTATGGAGAGAAGAGCTATGTGGCCAAGTAGGGAGAGGTTCAAGGGATTGCTTCTCTAGCAGACCTAGATTTGAGAGTCTTAGCATCTGGCCTTCTAGACACAGAAGATGAATTTTCTAGGAAGTACATTCTTGAACTTTCAAACCTGAGTTCAAATCCAGCCTCAGAAACTTGTTAGCTATGTGACCCTAGGCAATTCATTTATCATTTCTCTGTCTCAATTTCCCCATCTGCAAAATAGAGGTAATAGCACTGACCTCTGAGGGTTGTTGTGAGGATCGAATGGGATAATATTTCTCAAGTGCTTTGCTAGCATGAAAGTGCTATATAAACACTTCCAATTATTGTTGTCGTTTTGGTGCTCTGAAGAAAATGAATGCTGACGTGATCTGATCTTTAGACAGATGTCTACTTGGCTTCTATTTTGCATCCATTCTCCCCTTTCTATCAGCAGGAATTTCCCTTAAGCAACTCTGGTGTTCACTTCATCATCCACACTTGTGGGACCTGCGTTGGAAGGACAGACAGGGTTACTTTAGTGCAGTCTGGCTCATCATGCCTCAGTCACTTGGGTGGCAGGAACTCAAGGGTGAATGGGTGTCTATGGAGGTCTTCCTTGGGATAGGGTGGGCAGGAACACTTCTATACTGTGCAATAGATAGATATAAAGTGACTTAGGGTTCAGGAAGGAGCTGGTACATCCAAAGTCCTGATTTAAGACTTGCTGAAAGGTCAGTCAGAGGGGGATCTAATCAGGAGTGGAGACCAAAGGTCAGTGGGGGCCAGATCAAGTATGAAGGCAGTTTATGAGAGTTCAGGAAATCGTTTCTATTGTTGAATGCCTGCTGTTGTATACAACTCTTCTCTTTGCCGTCCTGGTGTGATAAAGAGAGTCTAAGCTAGCTCAGGAGTCAAAGGACCTGGTTTTGAGACCTGGCTCTGTTATTTACTGTGTGACCTTGGGGAAAGTCATGTCACCTGTCTGTACCTCAGTTTCCTTACCTGCAAAATATTAGCCTTTGAATGACCTCTGAGGTCCACACCAGCTTGAAACTCATGATCCTAGTGTGTCAGTGGGGAGCCTGCACTTTCTGACCATACTACTCTGACTTCCTAACACGTCTGGCAGGCTGCCAAGTGGAAGCTGGACTTGGCTATTTGGAAAACTCCACAGGAAACTAGTAAAGGCCATGAAAGAACAACTCAGCCAAGTCCCCACGCAGCATCTTTCAGTGGTTCCAATCTATTCTGCAACTACAAACGATCCCTTGACTGACAGTGTGGGCAAAGGGCTTAGGCATGAGTGACTGGTTCAAATGATGGCGGGATAAGGGGCATTCATTTTATAGGACAAACAAACAAAACCTCTCCTTTCTGCACTTCAGGAGAATGAGAAAGAACCCTCTCTTTTGTTTCTTTTTTTATGAAGTGCCAGGATTCTTGGTTCCAGATACTATTTTAATAAGTTCTGTACAGACATATCTAGGAATGCTAAGAAGTCTTTAATCAAATAACAATAATAAAATAAAACAACAAGGGAAGCTTCATGGAATTTTATTCAGACTTGAAATTCAGGAAGATCATATTCAATCCACAAACCAGGAGAGATCTTAGAGATGATTGAGCCCTTCTACCTTCCTTCCTTCCTCCCTTCCTCCCTTCTTCCCTCCCTCCATTCCTTCCTTCCTTCTTTCTTTCCTTCCTTCCTTCCTTCCTTCCTTCCTTCCTTCCTTCCTTCCTTCCTTCCTCCCTCCCTCCCTCCCTTCCTTTTTTCTTCCCTCCCTACTTCCCATATACTGTTATAGAAAGAGAAGGCAGATGGATTAATAATCTGTATTAATAACTTGCGTTATAGTCCTAATTCTAGCATTAGCTAACCATGTGACCTAGAACAAGTCATGTCTCCTATCTGTTTTTTCCCCACTTATAAAATGAATGAGTTGGACCAAATGATATCCAAAGTCTCCTCCACCTGTAGTATTCTAATTTTTGTAGGTTGTGTTGGGGACATCATGGGGCAGTAGAAAGGGCAATGAATTTGGAGTTAGGGGACCTGGGTTCAGATCCCACCCCTATACCACTTGTGTCACCTTGGGAAAGTCACTTCCCCTCTCTGGGTCTCAGTTTCCTCATTTGTAAAATGAATGACCTTTAAAGTCCCTCCCGGCTTTAAATCTGTGATCCCAAGGACACAGAGACTCATCACATGTCCACTGAGGTTCCTTTCAGTTCTAAATGCATGCTTTTTTACAATCTTCTGACTGCTGAGTAAATGATAACGTTGCTATGTGGGCATCTCCTCGGAATTCTATTGGTCGAGTCTGTCTGTGGTTCATAAGGCTTTGTGGAGTGTGTTTATGTTCCAAGCCAAAAGAATGCATCACTCCCTCTCTTCTTAAGAGCCACTGCTGAGCCAGAGGCTGTGACCACACAGTCTAGACATGTAACCAGCAGGCTGCAGAGGCTGTGGAAGCAGGCCTCCCAGTGGTGGAGAGGGAGAACGAATGCTCATTTGAAAGAAAAAGGGCTGATGTGGTGAGGGACAAGTTATTATTATTAATTATATTAACAAGTGGTTAAGGTGTATTTTAAGTATATATATATATATATATATATATCTAAGTGTATTGTATATTTTATATAAGTATATACATAAAGTATATATTAAGTATATTAACAAGTGGTTAAATTTTCCATAGAGTTGTTGAATTTTCCAGTTGGAAAGGACCTCAGGGACCACCTAGTTCAATCTATACCTGAGAACCCTTTTTGACAGTCTGACGGATTTGCATCTAACTTTTCCTTGAAGACTTTTGCTTCTGGAGACGCTTCTAAGTCACTCCAGCTGCTTCCATCAAGCCTCAATTTGCCTTCTCTCAATTTCTACCCATTGCTCCTAATTTCTACTCTGGGGCCATGTAGAGTCAAGGAACTAATCAATCAACCAACCAATCAGCTAAGTGGTACAGTGGGTAAGAGCTCTGGACTTTGAGTCAAAGAAGACTTGGGTTCAAATCTAGCCTCAGATGCTTGCTAGTTGTGTGACATTGGGTAAGTCACTTAACCTTTACCTTAGTTTACACATCTGTAAAATAGGGATAATAAAAGCACCCACCTCCCAAGATTGCTGTGAGGATCAAACGAGATAGTATTTGTAAAGAATTTAGCACATAGTAAACGCTAGATAAGTGCTAGTGATGATGATGATGATAAATCAAGAATGATTTATTGTTTATTGCATGTCAGGTACTCTGCTGGGAATACAGGCAAAAAGTGAGATAGAACATACTGTTTTTTGTACCTATAGGTCCTTCTCTCTCTCTCTCTCTCTCTCTCTCTCTCTCTCTCTCTCTCTCTCTCTCTCTCTCTTTCTCTCTCTTCCTTTTCCAGAATTTATTTCATTTTAGTTTTCAACATTCATTTCCACAGATTTTGAGTTATAAATCTTCTCCCCATCTCTCTCCCCCCCCCACAAGAGGGCATGCATACTGACTACCCCTTCCCCCACTCTGCCCTCCCCTTCATCCTCCCCAGCCTTCCTTCTTTTCCCTTATTTTCTGGTAGGGCAAGATGGATTTCCATACCCTATTGCTTATATATCCCATTTCCTGGATGCATGCAAAAACAATCTTTTAACATTTGTTTTTAAAACTTTGAGCTCCAGACTCTTTCCTCTCTTCCCTCCTCACCCACCCCCATTGAGAAGACAAGCAATTCAATATAGGTTATACATGTGTAATTATGCAAAACACCTCCACAGTAGTCATATCGTGAAAGACCAACTATACCTCTCTCCATCCTATCCCACCCCTATTTATTCTACTTTCTCCTTTGTCCCTGTTCCTCCTCAAAAGTGTTTGCTTTTGACTATCCCCTTCTCCAAACTGCTCTCCTCTCCATTATCCCCTATCCATCCTACCTTCCTGTAGAGCAGACACCCAGTTGAGTGTGTATGTGCCTGACACACAGTAGGTTCTGTTTAAATATTTCTTCTTCTTCCTTCCTTCCTTCCTTCCTTCAAGTCTCTGCTAAAATCCTTCCTTCCTTCTACCTTCTGCCTTTCCCAATCTACCTTAATGCTAGAGCCCTACCTCTATTATCTCCCATTTATCCTGTATCTTTCTTGTCTGTACATAATACATAATTATTTGCACGTTGTCTCCTCATTAGATAAAGAGCTCATTGGGAAAAGGTTCCTTTTATTTTTGCATTTCTTTGCAATGCCAATGCTTGCCTGGCACATGCTAAATGCTAATAAATATTTGATGACTTGACTTTTCTCTACTATCAGACCGGGTGGGCGGCTAGGTGGCGCCATAGTACCTAGAGCACCAGACCTGCAGTCAAAAAGACTCCTCTTCCTGAATTCAAATCTGACCTCAGACACTGATTAACTGTGTGACCTTGGGCAAGTCACTTTACCCTGTTTGCCTCAGTTTCTTCATCTGTCAAATGAACTGGAGAAGGGCATGGCAAACAACTCCACTATCTTTACCAAGAAAACCCCAAATGGGGTCACAAAGAATTAGACATGACTGAAATGACTCAACAACAACAAAAAATCTGACATAGTACTAGAAATTCTAGCCATAGCAATAAGACAAGAGAAAATTATTAAGGGACTACACATTGGCCAGGAGCCCTAAGCGTCCTAGATAATTTACTAGAGAATCAATGAAGAAACTAGTCAAGGCAATTAATAGCTTTAGCAGGAAGCAAAGTGAACTACAAGAATCATCAACATATCTAAATGGCACTAACAAAAATGGTGATGAAAAAGGAGAAATTCCATTCAAAGCTACTACAAGACAATGAAAATATCTGAGAGTTAATATCCCAAGACATACATGACTTATATAAAAACAACTATAAAACATTCTTTAGAGAAATTAATAAAGATTGTGGATATTGGAAGGAATAAAGATTCATACTCAGGCAGAGTCAAGGTCATTAAAATAATGATACTACCTAAACTAAGGGGAAAATTTGGTACCATGTCAAGGGATTGATTTATAGAACAAAGCAAAACGATAACACACTACACCAGGAGGAACAAAAAGTGAAATAATTTAAAAGGACATAATGAAAAAAAGAAATGAGGGGAGAGTATATATATTACTGAGTTTCAAATTATATTATAAAGCAGTAATTATAAGAATTTGAGACTCAGTAATACAAGCTTCCTTCATTTCTTCTTCTCACTATGTCCTTTAAATGAGTTAAAACTGGATAAAAGCAGGTGAATGAAATAGACTAGGAAACTAGGACCTAGAGGAGCCCAGAGCTAAAAAAAACCCCAGGAATACAAACTGCCTAGAAGAAGCCTCTTTATTGGATAAGAGCTGATGGATAAACTGGAAAACAGTCTAATACCTCTGCCACATAACAACCCTTCAAATACTTGAATACTTGTTCATAAGAGAGAAGTATATTCTTTCCAATCCCAAATGGAAAAAGAAATGTAGAAATTGGGCAGAGTAAAAGTAGGAATCAGCACAATTGCAAGGTGTGGCCACTAGGTGGCACCACAGTGCATAGAGTGCTAGGTCTAGAGTCAGGAAGAGTGATCTTCCTGAGTTCAAGTCTGGCCTCAGACACTTACTAGCTGTGGGATCCTGGGCAAGTCACTTAACCCTGCTTGCCTTAGTTTCCTCATATGTCAAAAAAGAAGGAAATTGCAAACCACTCCAGTTTCTTTGCCAAGAAAATGCCATGACTGAACAGCAACAAGAAGCCAAATTCAGAAGCTCTGGAATGTTTACTGCCTGGACACACCATATGTGGCCCGTAGGCTACAGGAATATTAATTTGCTAGATAAGATAAAGTCCTTAAATTTTCTTTTTTTAAATTAAATTTTATGTTTATTTTTAGTTTACAACATTCATTTCCACAAGATTTTGAGTTACAAATTTTCTCCCAATTTTTCCCCTACCCACCACCCCAAAACAGCAGTCCCACTGTATACCCCCTCCCCCAATATGCTCTCTCCTATATCCTCCCCCACTCCCCCTTCGACTTTCCAGTAGGGCAAG
Organism: Gymnobelideus leadbeateri; assembly: GCA_011680675.1. Lineage (NCBI taxonomy): Eukaryota > Metazoa > Chordata > Mammalia > Diprotodontia > Petauridae > Gymnobelideus > Gymnobelideus leadbeateri. The sequence continues at coordinate 1,031,741 of WOXC01007555.1, forward strand.
ATGGATCTCTATGCCCCAGTTCCTGTATATCTTATTTCACAGTTGTATGTAATATATATATATATATATATATATATATATATATATATATATATATGTGTGTGTGTGTGTGTGTGTGTGTACAAATTTTTTTTTTTTAAACATTTGATTTTAAAAATTTGAATTCCAGATTCTTTCCCTTCCTCCTCACCCATCCTTACTGGGAAGATAAGCAATTCGATATAGGTTGTACACATGTAGCTATGCAAAACATTTCCATAGTGGATATATTGTGAAAGATTGACTATATTTCTCTCCATCCTATCCCACCCCCCACTTGTTCTATTCTCCACTTTGATCCTGTCCCTGTTCAAAAGTATGTGTTTCTAACTTCCCTCCCCCCCCAAGCTGCCCTCCCCTCCATCATCCCCCCCTCTCAACCCCTTCCTCCCTATTCTTCTGTAGGGTGAGATACCCTATTTAGTGTGTATGTCATTCCCTCCCTAAGCCAAATTCAATGAAAGTAGGATCGATCCATTCCCTTTTGTCTTCCTGTTCTTCCCCTCCATTGTAACAGTTTTTCCCTTGCCTCTTCTATATGAGATAATTTACCCCATTCTGTCTCTCCCCATCTCCTCTCATTATATTCCTTTCTCACCTCTCAATTTTACCTTTTAAGTATCATCCCTTCCTATTCAATTTGTCCTGTGCCCTCTGTCTATGTATACCTGTACATATATACACACATACATATGTATTCCTATGCCCATGTACCCTCCTATATAGACATATATATGTATACTTATATATATGTATATATAAACACATTTCTATTCCCTTCAACTATTCTCATACCGAGAAAAGTTTCATAAGTTACAATTATCATTTTTCCATGGAGGGATGTAAATAGTTCAACTTTGATAAGTTCCTTATGATTTCTTATCCCTGTTTACCTTCTCATGCTTCTTTTGCTTCTTGTATTTGAATGTCTTGTATTTGAATTGAATTCAACTCTGTTTTTTTCATCAAGAATGCTTTAAAGTCCTCTATTCCACTGAATACCCATATTTTCCCCTGAAACATGATACTCAGTTTTGCTGGGTAGGTGATTCTTGGTTTTAATTCCAGCTCCTTTGACCTCCAGAATATCATATTCCAAGCCCTTCAGTCCCTCAGTATAGAAGCTGCCAGATCCTGTGTTATCCTGATTGTGTTTCCAGACTGGATGCTTGGTTCCCCTACAATCTGCAGGCCAGGAGCTCTAAAGCAGCCACACCTCAGCCACTTCTCCCTCTGGGGGGGCAGAGGCCAGACCATACTCCCAGACCCCCTGTTCCCAAAGTCCACACTGACCTCTCACTTTGTTTTTGACATTTATGGGTTGATAATTCTGGAAACTGCCACAGATGCTGCTGATCCGCTCTCCCAAAGTCCCTCCAGCTGGTGGCTAGTTGGGGGCCACCCTGGTGCTAAAAGTGTGGACTCAAGTGGGACTGGGCTCTGTTTCCAGTATGCTGTGATGGACCCTTCCTGCTAGCCTGCCCGGCTGTCTTCAGTGGGAGGTTTGCTTCTCTCTGTCACTTTGTGGGTTCTGTAGCCTTGAAGTTTGTTTAGAGTCATTTTTTATAGGTATTTGAGGTGGTTATGGGGGGAGTGCAGGGAGTTTTCCTGCTTCCATGCTACTGTCTTAACTCCACTTAAATTTTCTTTTTGAAAAAAATATATGTTCAATATGAGATTGTTTGTAGTGATAATAACAATAGCTAATATTTATATAGCCCTTACTATGTACCAGACACTGTACTAAACACTTTATAATTATTACCTCATTTGACCCTCCCAACATCCCTGGGAGGTAGGTGTTATTCCAATTTTATAGATGGGGAAACAGACAAACAGAGAAGATCTCCAAGTAACTTGTCCACGGTCATATAGTTGGTAAGAGTTTGAGGCAGAATTTGAATTTGGGTCTTCCTGACACCAGTCCTGGAATTGTAGCCACAGCTCCCACCTATCTGCCTTGAATGAATGAAAAAACATTTATTAAACATCCATTATGTGATGATGGTGTGGTGATGAGCACTGGGGATACAGAAAGGAAATGGTTTTAAGTAATTTATATTCTTACAAGGAGAGACAATATATATAGGCTTAATTTCAAGGCATATGGAAAGGCCTCATGGCCTTCAGGGTACAGTGATAGGGCAGATAGCAGGGTGGTTAAAAAAAAGATCTGCTCATTTTGAGTCCTTCCCTGGTTTTCCTTGATGGTTGCTGCTTCAGCTATTTCTTGTGCAATTGAAAAGTAGATAACATATAGTACTCCTGGAGTCCCTTCCCAAGTAGTGCTTGCATTTGTGGGTTGGGTTTCCTGCAGGACAGCTGCATTTACAGATTCAAAATGGAGTTACCTACTCCTAAATCTATCTATAGCTCATGAGCCCCTACCAGTAAGCTTACCTTTAATGGTCAGGCAGGAAATACAATCTAGCTCAAAACAAAGGCATTTGCTAAAATGGGTAGAGGGAGGAGGAAATGAGGGTGTAGGTAGAATGTTGGAAAAGTGGCCTGAAATTTTCATGGAGAAGGCTGGTTCTGATCAAGACAAGCTATAAACTTACCTTTAAGAGTCAAATGGCCCAGGTGCAAAGTCCAGGCTTGTACTAAGGGGAGAGATAAGGATCATATAATCATAGCTAATATTTATATAGTGCTTTAAATTTTTAAAGGTTCTTTATATCTTATTTGATTTTCACAACAATTCTATGAGATAGGCCAATTAATCAGTCAAAAAGTATTTATTAAATGCTTACTGTATTTCTAGCACTATGCTAAGTCCTGGAGATATAAAGAAAGGAAAAAATAGACCTCAAGAAGGTCACATTTTAATGGAGGAGATAAACATGAAAACAATTTGATCCATACAAGATATAAACAGAGTGATAATTAGGTAAGCCAAAAGGAGAAGGCACTACCAGTTGGAAGAATTGGAAAGGTCTCCTGAAGAAGGTGAGATTTGAGATGAGACATAAAGGAAACCAGGGACATGAAAATGGAGAGACAAAGAGCCAGTATTTTAAGTATGAGGGATAGTTACAACAAAGGCTTGGAGACAGGATAAGAGGGTTCTGTGTGTAGGCCAATGTGGCTAAGAGAGTAAAAGGCATGGAAAGTATTAAAGTTGAAGAGGACTGAAAAGAAGGGGCCAAATTTTGAAGAGCTTTAAGTGACAAACAGAGGACTTTATATTTGATCCTGGAGGTAATAGGGAGCCAAAGAAGTTTATTGTTGGGGATGTTAAGGGAAGGTGGTGTGATATGAACATAGGAGACAAATGGTTTTGGAAAATCACTTTGGCAGCTGAGTGGAGGATGGATTTAAGTGAGGAGAGACAGGAGACAGGCAGTCCAGTTAGAAAACTAGTTCAATAACCCAGACAAGAGGCAATAAGGACCTGACCTAGAGTGGAAAGTGTCAGAGGAGAGAAGGGGATTTCTGCAAAAGATTCTGTGGAGATAAAGATTTGGCAAAGGATTGAGAAAATGGGTAAATGAGGGTGAAGAGAAGAATTGAGGGTAACACCTGGGCTGTGAGTCTGGGTGATTAGCATGGTGGTGCCCTAAGTAGTATTAGGGAATTTTGGAAGATGGAAAGGCTTGGGGGAAAAAACTTTGTTTATGTTGAGTTTAAAAAGCCTGTCAGTCAATAAGAATTTAATAACATAATAATAACTAGTATTGATATAGAATTTTTAAGGTTTGAAAGGTACTTGACCAGTGTAATTTCTTAATAACTATGAAGCAGGTACTATTATAATCTTCATTTTACAGATGAGGAAACTGAGTCAGGGGTCAAGTGATTTGCCCAGGGTTACTCAGTTAAGGAAGTGTCTGAAACAGAATTTGAAATTAGGTCTTTCTGAATACAGGTGCAACATTTTCCCCACGGTGACATCTAACTGTAGAATGATAGCTAGCAAGGATGGTTGGATGAAGTGAATTTTTTTTTTAAAAGATGGGAATAGTGTGGGCATGTTTGCAAGCAGCAAGCAAGCCAGTAGGTAAGGAGAGATTAAGAATTAGAGAGAGAGAGAGAATGGCAATGGGGTCATATACTGGATAAGATGAGAAGGTTTGGGAAACTCTGCATGTAGAAGGGTTTGCCTTAGCAAAGAGAAGGGTCACCCTTCATATGATATAGGAGTAAAGGAGGAGATAGTGGGGGAAGATGCCAGAGAGGTGTGAAATGAGAAGGCGAGAAAAGGGAACTTTTGGTGAATGTGCTCAGTTTGTCAGTGAAGTGTGGGGTGAAGTCCTTTGTAGAGAAAGAAGGGAATGGAGGGTGGTGGAGGCTCATAAGAAAGCTTGGAATAGCCGGTGTGGAGAGCAGCATAATGAATTGATTAGGAAAAGGTAGGATGATGACTTTTCTGCAATGAGGACCCAGTTGAAACTATGAAACATAAATTTGTAGGGGACCCAGTCAGCATGTTATTATGATTTTCTCTCATTTTGTTTAGCAGCATGTGAGTAGGAGTGAAAGATGGGGATTGTGGGAGTATTTTAGGGTTGAGATTTTGCAGGGCAAGATTGGCAATAGATTGAGAAGGCAGGGAATTTGATACCATACAGTTGAATTGACTTACTATGGGGTTGAGATAAGGAAGGGAGGAGAGTATAGCTAGAGCAGTGGTGATGACCTGAGAAAGAACTGAGGGGTCAAGGTAAGAGAGATCATGGTGAATATGAAGAATAGGGTTAGGGGTTATAAGGTAAGGTGAAGATTGGATGAGAGAAGATTATGATTCCAGCTCTTTTTGTGGTGGCAAAGAGTTGAATGTCCATCAATTGGAAAATGACTGAACAAGTTGTGGTATATGATCGTGATGGAATGCTATTGTGCTTTAAGTGATGGCTTCAGAAAAGTTTGGGAATACTTATACAAACTGATGCAAAGTGAAGAGGGCAGAACCAGGAAACATTGTACACAATAACATCAATATTGTAACAATAGCCAATGGTAAAAGACTTAATTACTTTGATCAACACAATGACTATTTCAAAGGACTCATGATGAAAAACATTATCCACTTCCAGAGACAGAATTTTTGAACTCTGAGTGCATAAGGAAGCATATTTTAACTTTCTTTCTCTTGCTTTCTAAAAAATTTACATGGCTAATATGGAAATATGTTTTGCATGATTTCGTATGTATAATGGATATGATATTGCTTGCCTTTCTCAATGGGTTGGGGAGGATTTGGCAGGAGGGAGAAAAGATGTAACTAAAATTTTTTAAAATGAAAGCAAAAAGAGATTATGATAAAAAATGAAAGTGGTATACTTATGGGTGGTAGCAAGATCAAGGGTATGGCCATCCCCATATGTTGGTCATATCCTCAGTCCCTGGGGTTGATTGGAGGAGTAGGTCATGTGAACTTGACAGACTGAGGACTTGCAAAGTTAGGGTGTTTGAGGGAACATCAGCATTTACGTCGAATCCATCTAGTATAAGAGCAGGAGTTATGGAGAAGAGAAAGACTGTCATCTAGGTACTAAACTCACTGAGGAAGGAAGACTATCCTGGAGGTTTGTAATGATCTGTATTGGGTAATAAGTTTGGATACTGTGAACCCCCAAAATGAAGAGATTGCTAAGTGACAGTGGTAGAAGGAGAGCTTAGAAGAGGCAGTGGAGAGCAAGGAATATTCTGACTCCTCCAGTGAGAGTAGCATGTTTGGGATATGAAAAAAAATGTAGCCAATACCAGAAATTGTAGCAAGGAAACTGGAGTCAGGCCTGAATGAATGTTAGAATATGGAAGGAGTGAGAAAGAGAGAGGTTAAGGATAAAAGAAGCATATTAATTAAGGAGTAAGAATTCCAGAGGGCACAACGGAAGGGTTGGGCAGACATGGAGTAGGACATTGGAGGGGGTGGACAGTAAGGGAGCCATTGGTTGGGGAGGGGGAACAGGATTTGTACATGAATATCCTGTGATTTAGAGTCACTGGGGTAAGAAAAGTATAAGGAGGTGGGAATATACTAATCATTAAGGAATGAGTCTTGGCAGAGTATCTGTAATTGAATAGTTATCCAATGGAGGGAGGCAAATGAATAGATTGCTTAAGGTCCTCTCTCAAAAGCTTGGCTAGAGAAGTCTCTAGGGGCTGATACTGAAGCTAGGTAGTACATGTCTGAGTCTTATCCCAAAGCAGATACTTGGGGCCAGCTAGTGAAGACACTATGGCTCAAAAGAGAAGTCAGGAGTTGGGTTAGGGGGGTTTTGTCTAGGTGGCCACCTCTACTCAGCTGGAAAAGTCCATAAAAGAGGAGTCAAGCAGTATGTGGTCAGTTCTGGTCCTTGTGGGGTTTACCTAGATTGGACTGGATAAGTCTCTGGGGGATAAGATGATGACCAGGAGGTGGATGATGGAGGTCTTACCCCAAGGTGGGCAGCCTAGAGATGTCCCTGGGGTCCAAGACAGAAGTCAAGAAACATGTGCTGCGGGTGACTGGAGAAATTCCTAGGAGTTAAGATGGCAACCTTAAGATAGTGGGCCAGTCCTGGTCTCTGTGTGTTATTAATCCCCATTTTATAGATGAGGAACTCAGGCTTAGATGAGAGCTCAGTTGCAAGACTCCACTGGTAGGTAGGAGGGGTGTAAGGAAAAAGAAATCCCTGCCCCCTTGCTGCCCTCTGATAGAGATGGAGAAGTTACATACCACAAAGCTGCTTCTTGCCTGGAATCTCAACTCCTCCAGAAGGCAGGCAGGCTTATCTTTTTTTTTTAGGGGGGAAGGCAAGGCAATAGGGGCTAAGTGACTTGCCCAAGGTCACACAGCTAGTAAGTGTCAAGTGTCTGAGGCTGGATTTGAACTCAGATCCTCCTGACTCCAGGGCTGATGTTCTATTCACTACATCACCTAGCTGCCTCTAGGCTTATCTTTTTTTTTTTTCAGAATTTATTTATTTATTTTTAGTTTTCAACATTCATTTCCATAAGATTTGGAGTTCCGAATTTTCTCCCCATGACTCCCCTACCCCCACCCCAAGATGGCAAGCATACTGATTACTCCTTCCTCCAATGTGTCCTCTCATATATTCCTCCATTCCTACCTTCCCCTTTACCTTCTTGTAGGGCAAGATGGACTTCAATACCCCATTTAGGTTTATGTCCAATCTTTAGCCAGCTAATGCCAAGATCCCCTTCTGGGAAACTTTTCACATATCTTTGCCTATTGTTAGCATATCAATAACGTTTCCTAGGTTTTCTGTCCCTTACATTCTGTGATTACATCTACTGAACTAGGTGGAAACAAATGAATCAATCCCCTTCACTACAAATGCAGCAGAGTGTGCCCTGAAGTTTCTGAAATTATTTAATAGCTTGCTTATGTGCTATTCACTCATAGGAAAGAACAGTACTTAAAACTTTCCTTAAATCAGTCTGTATTATTTTCATAGAATGGCACAGATGAAAGAACCCTAGATTTGGGTAAGGAAAACACATGGTGGGGGAGGTTAGACTTCAGCTATGTGGCTACAAGAAACCAGAACAGAGGCTAAGTTCAGATGGGGCCATGAACTGGAGACAAGTCTTGGGTGCTGTGTACTGACCCCAGTGCTGATGTACTCTATTAAGACTGACCCAGTCATCATTAGTGAGGAGTCAACTGTTGCTAAGTCTCTAAGAAGCTCACAGTAACATGGTTTGGGTTTGGGTTTTTTCTTCTCCTGTTTCCTCTGGTATTGTTGTGAATGGCCCTGGCTATGTCACTTCCAGGGAGAACACTCAAAACCTCATGCAGCATCTGTATTTCTGGGAAGGTCTCGTGTGATCCATGGTTGCGTCCTGGAGTGTTTGGGAGGCAGGACACTGAGAATGTTCAAGAGAGAACTTGAGCAATGATGAGATGTCTAGCTGATATGGCCCAAGAGAACTGTATCTGATTTATTCAAGACTGATCTCAATCTCCCATAATAAGGGAAGATTACCCAGGAGTTAGGGCTAGATAACAAGATAGAATTCACTCTGGTTGCCAGGACCTCAGTTTCTTTATCTGTACAATGGGGGAGCTGGACAACAAGGTCACTTTAATACTCTATGACTTTATGATTCTGTTTAAAAAATCATGGTCTCTGCCTTTCCAAAGCTTGAAGCCTCATTGGAGAGATAAGGCATAAGTGAAGAGTTAAATAATTCAATTTAAATCAAAGAATATTTATTGGGTATCTGCTATATGTAAGGCACTTTGCCAGGTGAGAGAGATGCAGAGACTAAAAGGAAACCGTGCATCTTCCTGGGATACACAGCTAAGTAAAGGCTAGAAGATGAAACAGCAACAACAAACTAAACAGAAATGGGGCAGGCATGAGTTGGGATAAATACCAGGAGGGAGGTAGCACTTTACTGAGACTTAAAGGAAGATAAGGATTTTAAGAAGTGGAGACGAGGAAAGATAGGATTCCAGGCATGGGAAACGAGCTGGGTGATGCCAAGGAAGAGATAAGGAAGACTAAGTAAGTTTAAGGAAGAGCCATTAGTCCAGACTGGCTGAAATACAGACTGCCCATTGAGATCATAAAGGGCAAACCTCAGAGCATTATATGTGTTAGATACGTATGTTAATGTGTGTGTGTCTCTGTGTGTATGTCATTGATCAATTCTTCCACCCCAAATAAGTGTCAGATGTGAATGAATGAAGCATTTATTAAACACTTATTATGTACAAAGCTCTGGGGATACACACAGAAAAGTAAACCGTCCAGGAACTCACATTCCCGTGGGGAAGGTTTCAGCTTCCAAATTCAGTCATTTCTACCTTCATCAAACCCTTTCTTCTGACATGACCTCTGTAGGTCCTCATCATTTTGTAAGAGCTGCTGGTGGGTCTGCCTGCCTCAAGCCTCTCCCTGCTCTAATCCATCATTCACTCAGCTGTTAAATTGATCTTCATAAAACCGTCACCTATTCCCATTCAATAAATCTAGTGGCTCCTTATTACCTCCAGGGGAACAAAATCCTCTGTCTTCCGGGCATCTAGTTATAGAAGTAGATAGAGTGCTGGCCAAGGAGCCTGGAGGATCTGAGTTCAACTTTGTTCTCAGATACTTGCTAGCTCTATGACTCTGGGCAAGTTACTTAACAACAATTTCCTCAAAAAAAAAAAACCCAAAAAGAAACTTTCTGTGTTCTTATACCCTCCACCCATTCTTGGATCCAGTGACACTGACTTCCTTGCTTGATCACACAATATTCCATCTCTACATTGGACATTTTCTCTAGTTGTTCCCGGCTCCTGGAATGCTCTCACTCATTCCCTTTTTCTAGATTCCCTCAAATCTCGATTTCTTTGAGAAGTCTTTCCCCATCCTCTCTGAGACTACTTCTAATCTATATTCTCTATATATTGTTTGTATTGCAAACACACAACTTGATTGTGAGGAGACTGTTTGTTTTCCTTTCTTTGGATGCCTAGTGCTATGCTCAGTTCTTGGCACTTAATAGTTCTAGGTACTTAATAAAAGCTAGTTGACTGACTGAACTTGAGGAATTAATATTCCCTTTTTGGACCTCAGTTTTTCCATCTGTAAAATGAGATGGTTGAACTTGACCTCTGAGGTACTTTATATCTCTAATATAATATGATTCACTGAGTCTATATAATAGTTGTTTTGGTTGGGACCCATGATTGCATTAGTGCTCTTCCCCCAAGTAGACTAGATCGAACTCAAACCAGTTCTTAAGAGCTCATTGTTAAATTTTCAGTGTGGAAATTCATATTTCTGAAATTGGAGAACAAAAAATTAAGGCTTGAGTTATCATTTTATTTAATGTCCAGACTTAGGAAAATGATGGAGTTAATACTGATAATGAAGATTAAACTTAAAAGTGTGACCTGTGTTTTTGGAGAGATAGTCATTAGAGATTTACCTGGATTCTCCTGAATTTCTCAATCTTGAAACTTTATCTAGCCAAGGCAGGTAAGTGACTTGGCTGTAATTTTTGTTTTAGAAAGTTACCTGGGGTTCTAAGACTAAGTGACTTGCCCAGAATCACACAGCTAATGTGTGTCACATATACAACTTGGATGTTTCCTTCTGACTCCAGAGGCTGGCCCTATGTACACAGAATCATGCTGCCTCTGTCTTATACTGCTATAAGGAAGTTTTTAAAGCTCTTTTGTAAAAAAGGGTATAGACTTTCTACAGGAGTGGGCGATATATGCATTGAATTGTGGTAGTCAGTTTATAAAAATGATTCATTCCAAATAGTGATGAAAACATCACTTGGGAAAATAAAGCTAGGGTGGAAGATCATTCACTTTGTGCTTCTGAATTCAGCTTATAACTCATTTCTGATGGCAGTTTCATTACTTTTACATGCACACATTCTTGAGTCCCATCATATTTCATTTATTATCAAGGCATTAAGTGACTTGAAATGCAGAAGGCTCTGGAAAGGATCTAGTCGAGTTTTTCAAAACTCCCAGGGCTAGGATTACTTCAGCCCAGGGGCTGGGTTTCAAAAGGTGTGATTAATGAGACCCAAACTTAAGGAGGGAGTCCAGAGGAACTGAATTGCCCACCTGTAGTAAGGCTTGGCTCATTTCTCTGGGCCAGGCAACAAAGGGAACCCTGGGAAATAACTGATGTGTGATTTTCTGTCAACAATAACAACTCAAGGGGCGGTTAGGTGGCAGATAGAGCACCAGCCCTATATTCAGCAGCCCTGAATTCAAATGTGACCTCAGACACTTAACACTTACTAGCCATGTGATCTTGGACAAGTCACTTAACCCCAATTGCCCTGCTCTGCCCCCTCCAAAAAGCAAAACAAAACAAAACAAAGCAAAAAAAAAACAACAACCAAAAAACCCAATAACAACTCAAATTTCAATATTACTGTAGTGTTATGAACCATTTGCCCCACAACCCTGGCTGTAGGGAGTATAGGGATTATTACCACCTCTATTTTACTGATGAAGGATCCAGAGCTCAGAGAGCTGTAGTAATTTGCTCAGGGTCAGTCAACTAACAAATGTTGAAGTGAGGATTTGAACCTAGTTCTTTGGACCCCCAAATCCTGGAGTCATTCCATTATAACATCTACCTCTCTTGCTAATGTTTCCCTTCTGGATTAAAACTCTAAAATCTTGAGTTCTAAAATTCCCCTCCCTGACTACAATTCAATTCAACTCAGAAAATGTGTTTTTAATACTTTCCATGTGCAATGCACTGTTCTAGGCTCTTAGAACAAGAAGACAAAAATGAGATAATCCCTGTCTTTGAGCAGCTTATGTACTAAACAACATGTTCACCAGTAAGTGAATCCAAAGGGCTTTCAAGAAGCAGAGAGAGTTAGCAACTGAGTTGATAAGTAAAAGTCTCTGGCAGCATCCAAGCTATGCTTGGAAGAAGTTGGGATTGTTATGAGGCAGAGAATACCATTAAGCACCTACTATGTATCAGGCACTATACTAAGCATTTTTACAAATGGTACCTCATTTCATCCTCACAACAACCCTAGGAGGTGGGTTCTATTACTATCCCTGTCTTATAGTGAGGCAGCAACTAGGTGGTACAATGGATAGAATTCTGGACTTGGAGTCATCTTCCTGACTCTTCTTCCTGAGTTCACATCTAGTCTCAGACACTAACTAGCTGTGTGACCCTGGACAAGTCACTTCCTCGTGTTTGCCTCAGTTTCCTCATCTGTAAAACAAGCTGGAGAAGGAAATGGCAGATCACTCCAGCATCTTTGTCAAGAACACCCAAAATAGGGTCATGAAGCCTTGGACACAACTGAAAATAACTGAACAACAGTCGAGGAAATTGAAGCAGAGAGCGTTAGCCGATATCTTAACTGTTAACTTAACGTGACTTGCCCAGGGTCACCCAGCTAATAAGTTTTTGAGGCTAGATTTGAACTCAGGAAGATGAGTCTTCCTGATTTCTGGCTTGGAGCCCTATCCACAGCCCCACTTAGCTCCTACCACTTTTAACAGCAGTCCGCACTAATGGCATTCCTTAGGTTTGTTTGGAAAGTGCTTTGTTACATAAACTCTGTGAGGGTGGTGAGGGGACAGCCCAAGTGTTTTCATAGGTAGGTGTATTTTTACATTTTTTACAAATGAGGATACTTAGGCCATAAGAGGGGAAAGGATTTTTTCCCATCATCATGCAGTGTATACATATCAGACTTAGCAATCAAACCCATCTCCCAAGTTCTTACCACTACCTCACTCTATCTTACTGATGTAATCAAAAGCATCTGGCTTGGCTCCCTCCACATTCCTCCAATCTACCAAGGGAGGCCATTTTCAAAGATAGATTGTCTGATTCTGCCTCCTTTTGCTGATTAAAATGGACATTCATTTTGTACTAACAAAAACAATGAAAACAAGGGGAAAGAGGAATGACTTTTTATGGAATTGAATAATCCCCCCTTCTCCTCCTTCTTTCCCATTCTCAGTAGCTTGGCTTTTACCTCTGATGTGTCTGAGTACATTTCAGACTTGGTCCTAGAAGATGTGCCCTGATCAGAGGTGAATATGTTTCTTTTTTTCCTCTCTGACGAACCCTTATTTGTTTTATATTTTTGATCTGAGTCTTAAAAATATGGGGTTCACTGAAAAGCAGGCTCATTCTAGGTCATTGGAGTTTATTTAAAAATTAGATGTACGTAGAGGGAACACCTCCTGACTTAGGTAAATTCTCTGGATAAATTCTCTCCTTGAAATGGAAACTCTTAATTGATTTTCCTTGCTCCAGTTCCATAAACACAAATAGTAAGTCAAACATTAACCCATTTGGATTCTCATCCCAGTCTGGATGGGTCTGTGAAGGATGTTGGATCTAATGATCCCTCAAATAAGCTTTATTTTCTCCTGGTGCAATTTTGGTTCATCTAAGGACATGCTTCTAAGAGGTATAGACACAAGAGTATCATGTGCCAAATGAGCATCTGACTGGGAAAGAAGCAAGTGCATGTGAAGAGAGAGAAACCATCTTATTTCATACAATAAATATCCTGTAATAATATATTTTTCTATAAAGAGGAAAAACACACAATATAACCCCTTATAAGTAAAAAGTGAGCCTTAGTCATCAATCCATTGAATAGTGCTGGTTAAATGGATTCATTCATTCATTCATTTATTCATTCACAAAATATGTTAAATGCGTACTATGTGCAATATCCTGTGTTAGGGACACATAGGAGGGGTGGTGGAGGGGGAGGGAATATACAAATTCAAATAGAACAGGGTCATTACCTTTGAAGAGTTTTCAAGGTATACAAGCATATACAAGATATACACATAAATGAATATAAATTACGTGATAAGTGCCTAAGGGTACAAAGAGCTATAAGTTGGCAGCATTATTTGTCATTCAACAATCTTTTATTATATTAATAGCTAGCATTTATAATAGTGCTTTAAGGTTTGCAACACACTATCTCATTTTATCCTGGAGGTAGGTGCTACTTTTACTCCCATTTTACAGATGAGGAAACTGAGGTAAACAGAAATTAAGTGGCTTGCCAAGAATCACAAGCTAGGAGCTGTCTGAGGCTGGATTTGAAATAAGGTCTTCGTGACTCAAGGTCCAGCCTCTTTCCACCTTATCAGATCTTCCTGGGTAGTATACTAAAGGCTGGAAATACAAAGAAAGGCAAAGATAGTCCCTGTGGTCAATGAGCTCACATCCTGGGGGGACTAATCATGTGAATAAGTAGGTCCTTATACTATAAACACAGAGTAGATAGAAGGTGATCTCAGAAGGAAGATACCAGCAAGGTGGGGACTGGGAAGAGTCTGAGAAAAGTCTACAGAAGATGAGATTTGATTTGAGTCTTTTTCCCCCCCAACATATACCTTGATTTCTTTAAAAATGTTTAAAATATTGTTAAATAAATTTTAGACATTATCATATTTTTGATTAAACTTTGGTTAAGAGTCACTGATTTAAATACATTTAAGTCCTTATATTTTTGGCTAAACACATAAAAATTGTAAAGAACAGCATAAAAACAACTAGTATATTCTGATTTTTTTCAAAGTATACTCAATCCTCAACTTTCATGGAGGTAAAATTCCTTGAAAAAGGCACAAAAGTAAAAAAAAAACCCCACTAATATTGAAACATTGAACCTATAGGAAACAGAGAGTTAGGTTCCTGCAACCCACACACGCAAACACAAAATCAGTCCTATAATCTTTCACTAGAGATTGCTGAAAATATACTTTTCTGCATATAATACTTTTTTTAATAATAGTATTTGTATATATTTAATTGAAACATTTAATTTTAAAACATCGAATTTCAGATCCATTCCCTTCCTCCTTTGTCACCCATTCCCTCTTGGAAGATGAGCAATTTAGTATGTGTTGTACATGTATAGCTATGCAAAACATTGCCATAGTAGATATATTGTAAAAGGCTGCTTTGATCCTGTCCCTCTTTGATAGTGGGTACTTCCAACCTCCCCTCCCTGCAAAATGCCTTCCCCTCCATCTTCACCCTTCTTATCCCCCTTCCCCCTACTCTCCAGCAGGGTGAGATATCCTATGTCATTCCCTCCCTGCGCCAAATTCAATGAGAATATGGTTTTGCGTTTTTGCCTTCCTGTTCTCCCCCTTGCCTGCAGCCACTTCCCCTTGCCTCTTCTACATGACATAGTTTACCCTACCCTGTCTCTCCCCATCTCCTCTTGCCACTTTCCTCTCTCACCTCATAACTTCACCCCTTAAGTACCATCTCTTCCCACCAAATTCAACCTGTGCCCTCTATCCATTTATAACTGTAAACATATATACACATATTCACATATGTATTCATATGCCCATATACCCTTCTTCCATTATTTTCATACTGAGAAAGGTTTCATCAGTCACAGTTATTGTTTTTCCATGTAGGAATGTAAATAGTTCAACTGTGATAAGTTCCTTTTAATTTCTTTTCCCTGATTACCTTCTCAGGCATCTCTTGCTTCTTGTGTCTGGATGTCAATTTTTCTATTCAACTCTGTTTTTTTTCCTCAAGAATGCTTGAAAGTCCTCTATTCCACTGAATGACCATATTTTCCCCTGAAACAAAATACTCAGTTTTTCTGGGTAGGTGACCCTTGGCTTCAATCCCAGCTCTTTTGCCCTCTGGAATATCATATCCCATGCCCTTCAGTCCTTCAGTGTAGAAGCTGCCAGGTTCTGTGCTATTCTGATTGTGTTTCCACAGTATTGAAATTGTTTCTTCCTGGCTGCTTGGAGTATTTTCTCCTTGATCTGGGAGTTCTGGAACCTGGCTATAATATTCCTAGGAGTTTTCTTTTTGGGATCCTTTTCAGGAGGTGATTGGTGGATTCTTTCAACCTCTATTTCCCCCTCTGGATCTAAAACATCAGGGCAATTTTCTTTGAGAATTTCTTGAAGGGTGATTTCTGGGTTCTTTCTTTGATCATGGCTTTCAGGTAGTCCAATAATTTTTAAATTATCTATCCTGGATCTATTTTCCAGGTCAGTGGTTTTTCCCATGAGATATTTCACATTGCCTTCTATTCTTTCATTTGTTTGGATCTGTTTAATAGCATCTTCATTTCTCATAAAGTCACTAGCTTCCATTTGCTACAGTCTAATTCTGAAGGAATGAATCCCCTCAGTGAGCTTTTGAGATTCTTTTTCCATCTGGCAAATTTGGCTTTTTAAGGCATTCTTCTCCTCATTGCCCTTTTGGGCCTCCTTTGCCATTTGAGTTAGTCTATTTTTTAAGGTGTTTTCCTCAGTCAGGCTGCTGACCCTCATTTCATACTTTTCCTGCATCCTTCTCATTTCTCTTTCCAATTTTTCCTCCACTTCTCTTATTTGATTTTTAAAGTCCTTCTTAAGGTCCTCTATGGCCTATAACCCACTCATATTTTCCTTTGGGGCTTTTGGAGCAGGATTTCTGACCTCACAGTCCTCCTCCTGTTCCTTGCTTCGATCCTCTTTGCCCCCAAAATAGGAGTCTAATGTTGCATTTTTCTGTTTATTTTGTTTCCTTTGCCTAGGCATGTTGCCACTTAATTACTTGACTTTTGGGCTTGTTGACACAGTAGGGCTCTGCCACCAGACAGGGGAGCTTCCATCCTGAATGTAGGGGTCTTCACAACTTCGGGTTCTGGCAAGTTGGATACCCACCCCAGACCTTCCCCCAGATCACAATCCAGATCCAGGGAGGTTAAAGCAAGAGCGATTACCCCCCCAAGACTGATCGCTGGATCTCCCTACAGTTCGCAGGCCAGGAGCTGAAGCTGCCACTGGAACTGCAAAATGGTGAGTGTGCCTTGTCTCCTCAGTCTTCTAGCCCCCGGGGGAGGAAGCCGATGTGTTCCCCAAATACTGGTCCCAAAGTCCATAGGGCACTAACCTCTCACTTTGTCCTAGGCATGTCTGTGTTGATAATTCTGGAATTGCTACAGCTGCTGGTGTTCTGGGGTCCCTCTGGCTGGCTGCTGTCCGGCCGCGCTATGGCTAGAACCCTGGCTCACTCAGACCTGGGCTCAGCTCCTCGAGCTGCGCCGTTGGCTCCCAGAGCGCTGCGCCGGCCACTCCCCGCAGGGCTGCCAGGCTGTCCCTAGTGGGAGGTTAGCTTCTCTGTGTTGTTCTATGGGTGCTGGGGCTCCAGAAGTTGTTCAGAGTCCCCTTTTACATGGTTTGGAAGTGGTATGGTGGGACAGCACCTTGGTAGTGCTGTTTCTACTCCACCATCTTTCGATTTGAGTCTTAAAGGAAGCCAGAGAAGCCAGGAGGTGGGGATGAGGAGGGAGAGCCTGTCAGGCAAGGGGGCACGGCCCCCGCATCAGCACAGAGATAGAGAGTCTGTGCAAAGAGAAGCAAATAGACCAGTTTGGCTGGATCAGAGAATGCAAGGAGAAGAGTGAGTCCTAAGGAGATTGGAAGTATACAAAGGGTCCTGTTGATAAAGAGCTTTCAATGCCAAGCAGAGGAATTTATACTGGATCCGGGAATTTATCGAGTGCATTGGTGGAAAGGTGACATGAGCAGACCTAAGCTTTAGAAAAATCACTTTTGGGCACTGGAAAAAACTGGAAATGATCTGTGTCTAGTGATTGGATTGAATCACTGAAAAAAATCACGAATGAAATGGAATGTCCCTGTGTCACGGGAAGAATTATATGAGGTGCTTTGGAGTGAAGAAATATTTAATATGTGAAGAATAATAACAACAGCAACAAAATCTGGAAGAATAGAAAGAATAAAAATAAATTTACAGGGTTAAAAAGGGGACATGGAAACAATCAGGACAGTTTACTATCTTGTTAAAGTTAATAATTTTGTTTTTCAGTCGTGTCTGACTCTTCATGACCCTAATTTGGGATTTTCTTGGTAAAGATCCTGGAGTGCTTTGCCATTTCCTTCTCTGGCTCATTTTACATGTAAGGAAACTGAGGCAAACAGCAGTAGGGGTCAGATTTGGACGCAGGTCTTCCTGACTCCAGGTCAGGTACTCTATCCACCATCTAGCTGACTCAAGAGTTAATATACACTTCATGTATTTCCCACAATGGCAGACACTTGAAAAGAGGCTGAGTGACTACTTATCGGGGATATTTTTAAAAGGATTTCAACTCTAGGAGGCAGTTTTGTTTAGCTGGCTTTAAATGTGCCTTCCATCTATGAAATCACATTTTTTTGTATGAGTCTAATTTTATATCTTGCCATGAAAGTTCTTTGATTTGTCTACAAAAAATAAAGTTAATATGCACTTAAAAACAAAATATTGGAATAGAGGAAGCATGGGATAGTAAATAGTGGGCTGATCTTGACATAAGAAGGACCTGGGTTTTAATTTGGCCTCTTTCCTAGCTGCATCATCCTGGACAAATCACTGTCACTTAACCTTTTAGTGACCCAGTCAACTCTTTAAGAGTTCAAAGTAAAAGAGGGTATCAGTCTGCATGGGAAATTCCTCACCAAGAGCTCCCTATGCTGATGAAATTACATGTCCTGGAAAAAAAATCAGAATTTAAGATGGCAGAATAAATAACCTGGGCTCAGCCCCTCCCTTACCACCTTAAATCAACGAGAAAAGTACCTAACAATGCAATCAAAACAGCAACAACCATAAATAAAGCCAATTGCTACAAGCCAGGTAGCTTCTCCAACTCCCTTTCCACAGCTGATGCAGAGCCCTCCATCCCCCATGGCTGCTGCCATGTCAGATAATGAACTATTGGCACTAAACACTTATCAGTGTCGAAGCCAGACAGACCCTGGTCCTCTTTGCTGATTGAGGCCTGTGAATCACACCAATCTCAGGGGTCAAGACTGAAACAATATGGTGGTGCTGGTAGAGAAGGGTGAAGCCCAGAACTGTGGGACTTTTTAATATGCCATCTACCATAATACAGGAGGGAAGGGAGTCCAAAGCAAGGTGCAGAAGAGCTACGGTGATCTGGTAAAGGATTTCACTTTGGTTCTGTTCTAAGTAGATCCTCTCCATCACTCCTTTGTGGGGTGGGGCTCAGAAACATGACTTGCCCTAGGATCAGTCTAGGGACAGAAGAAAGTTGGTGGCAGCGGAGAGGGAGAAGATGGAGATTCAAAACCTACTACAACTATCTGATACAGTACAGGAGAAACTAACAGTGAGCATTTTATGTAACTAAGTACTTTACAAATATCATCTATTTTCTGAAACTGAGGCAGACAGAAGTTAAGTGACTTGGCCAGGGTCACACAGCTAGTAAATATCTGAGGTCAGATTTGGATGCAGGTCTTCCTGACTCCAAGTCCTGCTGCACCAGCTGCCTCAGAGAATATTCTGTTTGGGAGAAACTCTGTTTAGTATTATATCCTCTACTCTTATTAGACTTACTCATTTTTTCCTTTGAGCACTTTAATTTCTGTTATTTTCTCTCTTCTCTTCATTATTGAATTATGGAATTGTTCCGAATTCTTGAAGTATTTATTACAATACTTTCATTTTCTTCAGAGGTTTTTGACTCAGTTTCCTTCATTACAAAGTCTTTGATCATTGCATTGACTTTTTGCCTAGATTACATTCTCATTTTCTCCTTTATCAGCCCGTACTATCCTTGATCATTTTTCTGCTAGTTTTTCTATGGCATGCTCCTAATTATTAGGCCTCTTAGCAGATAATCCTTTCTCTTCTCTATTATATAGTTTTGAAACGGACTCAAGACTTTTGCTTTCCTATCTGAATCCTTGCTGCCTGGTCTCCATTCTATCTAGACGAACATTTAATGGACCGACCAGTGGATGAGGGTTACCAACAGGTGACAACCTGTGAAAAAGCATGGAGACAGGAGAACATAGATGAAGTAGGCAACTAGGTGATATAGAGGGTAGAGTTTGGAATTCTCAAGACCTGAGTTAGAATCCTACCCACGTGAGGAAGCTGAGATGGATAGAGATGGGATGATTTACCCAGGGCCACCCAAATAGAGGCCTTGTCCTCAGGACTCTCTCTTAGTATTCTAGAATCACTCTCTTCCATACTGATTCTTCCATCTCATTTCTCCCCAATGTCTTTGGAGATTTGAAAGCAAAATAACTCAGTTTAACAAAAATCATAAACACAAAGTCTCATAGAATGCTGCTTCATCTCCCAAAGTAAATTGTGTGGAATGATGTGCACATAGTTCTCAAGACCATGTGGCCCCTTTGGGACATCTTTTCACCATCAAGGCTGTACATGATGGTTATTTCAGCTTGTAATAATAAAAAAAAACACAGTAAAGATGATGGAAAGAAGTCAGTATTCAGAGTCAGAAGATACTGTCAAATTCTAGCTAAAAAACTGTCCAATGAGCAAGAGATTATGTTACACATTAGAAATAAAAACCAAACACTCCTTGTTCTGCAGGAGCTTTTCTGTGGGTGAGGGATACAACATGGACCCAAGAAAATAAATGCATAGTACATGCAAAATAACACCACAAGAGTTCCAGAAAGAGAGGGTGCTAATGGTTCTGTAATAATCTTTTAATGCCTATGCAGAGTACCTCAAATCATTCTGTAACTGGTTCTAGTTGGCCAACCTTGTGGGCAACAGGAGCCTTTTCTGATTGACTGTGTAGTGGAAATTACCACTGTATCCAAAAGGCCCATGTCATCTTTGACTGTGTTTTCATGACATGATCTTCACGTTCATGTTGGCTATAAGAAACCACACAGTAAGGAGAGGGGGTGTGAGGACTTCACCTTCATATGGCTCCTGAGAAATGGGGCTGCTTTGGCCTTTTTGATTGTTCTTTTCCATTCTAGGTGCAAGGAGAGCAGTCTCCCAGGTAGGGAGAGTGAACCACAGGAATCCAGAAAGGAGGAAGGGGACAAACATTTATTAAGCGCTTATTATATGCTAAACATCATGCCAAGAACTTTACAAATATTTTTTTTTAATTTGATCCTTAGACTAAGAGATAGGTACCATTATGATAGTTGAGGAAACTGAGAAAGACAGAAGTTAAGTGACTTGGCCAGGGTCACAGAGCTAGTAAGTGTCCAAGGATGGATTTGAACTAAGGTCTTATTCTAAACCATTACAGCACCTTGCTGCTGGGAGGCCAGAAACCAGGCCAGGTATGGTAATCATCCCAGAATCAATCTCATGGAGCAAAGGGTCTTTGGAAGTGGCTTTCAAGATCCCAGCCCATTGGAAGGGTTCAGCTGAGCGTCACAACTTTCAGATATGAACTTGGTAAGACCAAAGCTTTGTAAGAACCAAGCTAAGCTTCAAACCTACTGTCCCTGAGAGTAAGGTAGTATAGGGATAGTGTATACTGCAAGCTTAGGAGAAACATTTGTCCATGTCTTGCTTTATCTTTGAAGTAAATATCCTTTTATAAAAGCTACTGATTTAAAGTGAATAAATGGAGCTGGGTGCTAGTCACTCACTCCCCAAAAGTGGAGGAAACATAGTCAGGGGGGTGAATTCCATAGCATATCCAAGAAACACCCACACATGAGAATGCTGAGGGGTAGAATAGCAAGCCTGGTTCCAGGGAGAAGGGCCAGAGTGCACATGTCATAAGTGGGAGATCAAGGAAGGTCTCGTGGAGGAGGAGGGCACTGGAGCTGTGCTCTGCAAATGTGGGGAACAAGGACATTCAAAGGTCTGAGAGTGAAAAAAAGTACAGAGCAATAAATGGGGGGTGCTGTCTGGGGAACAGGTAGAAGAGCAGATCATTTTGCCTGGGATGTGGAGAGAGAGAGAGATAGAAAAAAAGAGACAGACAGAAAGATGGAGAGACACACAAAAAAGAGATACAGAAAGACAGAGAAAGAGATAGAGAGATAGACAGGGACAAAGAGAGACAGACAGAGAATGAGAGACACAGAGACAGAGACAGAGAAAGAGATAGAGAGACATACAAATAGAGAATGAGCAAGAGACACAGAGATAGAGAGAGACAGAGGGACAGAGAGAATGAGAAAGAGACACAGAGACAGAGAGACACAGATAGAAATAAAGAGAGAGATAGAGAGAAACAGACAGAATGAGAGAGACAGAGAGACAAAGAGAGACAGAGAACAAGAAAGAGACACAGAGACAGAGAAAGACAGAAAGACAGAAATAGAGAAGGATAAAGAGAGACAGAGAACAAGAAAGTGAGACACAGAGACAGAGAGACACACACAATAAAGGCAAAGACAGATATAGACAGAAATAAAGAGAGAGGTTGGGAGAGAAGGGAATGAGAGATAAAGATGGAAACACAGATTATGAGAGACAGAGGGAGAAGGTTATATGTCTAGCAGGGTCTGAGAATGAAGACCAGGAAAGTTTAGCCTAGGCTCTTTTAGTCTCTCACCATCAAGACTCAGAGTTAGGAAATCAGGATTATCTGATAAAGGGAGGGAGGGTCCATTGTCATCCATGCTTTCCAAAGACTAAAGGATGTGATTTGTCCTTTCCCTCCACTTCTATCCGATAATGGCCAAGTTTGGGGTTGTCTCATGGGAACATTCTTAGCCCAGGTTTCACATTTCCAAAGGCCAAGTCTTACGGAGGCTGGCTGCTTTTAGTAAAAAGAACCAGCAGCTACCTCAGCTGTGCACAAAATGCCCGTGTCCAGATGAGGTCTCCCTCGTTCTGCATTCTCTTCCTGGATTCCCTGATTCATGCAGTGACTGGTACCTCTATACAGAAGACACTGAAAGAAAAACCCCTTGTTTTTCCTCAGTTCAGAGCATTCAGATCTTTTTCTATAATAAAAACCTGAAGCTTTCTCTCCCTGTACTTAGCCTCTGTTTCATATTCCTGCTCCTCCTCAGCCTCTTGATCTCTATTAGGACCTGGGTCTATTTTTAATTCAGTTTGGAGTTGATCAGATTTGCAATAATTGGCTGGATAAATAGACAGGCTGTATGAAGCAACTTAATGAGATGCATTCAGTGACCATTGGTGAATGCATTAGCCGGCTCCTAGGACACAGAAAATAATCAGATTAATTTACCTCCCCCATATCATGAGTGCCACATGCCTGCAGTATGGCTAGCCAATGTGGGCTATGTCCCCAGGCAAATAAGTCCAACCAGGTTCAAGCTAACAGAGTTTGCATTCAATTAAAAACAAATTCAAACATATATTTGCTTTTACTTGACATTCAGAAGAGACAATTAGTTGGACTCAAAGGCATTTTTAAAAATATCATTGTAACAAAAGTTGTAATAGAACATTTCCCCCATAAGTTTGGGTTTCTTTCTTCCACAAATACATATACCATTAGTGGGAAGAGTGAGTATGGGTAGGGAGTATGAACGGCCAGGCCACACTCATGGAGGAGAAACTTACAACTTAGACATTGTCAATATCTTATGGTGATACTATCATGTTATTCCTGCTATGCCTGCTCTCTCATGGTCTTGTGGGGCCGGAGATCTCTCCTAGACAGTGTTCTGTTTGAGCTAGACTCTTCATCTAAGGTGTTGGCCTCTTGCCAAAATGAAAAAGAGTTATATTACCCATCTTTTAGCTTAGAGCTCTGAAATTTAAGTGTCAGCTCTTCTAGGGAGGTAGGTTCTTCCTCTAGCCAGTAAGAGACAAAGGAAAAATACTTCAGCTGCCTTTATCACCATAATAGGAGCTTGATTTCCCAGAACCTTATCTGCAAGTGACTTTTTCCACCTAGAAGAATCTTTATTTGCAGGAGCCAAGTTCCTTTGTAAAACAACTGCCAACCCATAGCACCTAAAGGCACAGTCTCTGTAACAAGCCTGTTTTTGACTTAGAGTTAGAAAATCCTTATTAAATTCTGCTTAATTTTCTCATGATGATCTTGTGTCCCCAAACCCATTTTGAGGGAAGTAGGAAATGGATGTGGCCAAAGAAGCACAATGGGAGTTGTGAAGAATGACAATACCTCATTTTCCCCTCAGCCCAAGATTCTTTGGGTCTTGAATAGGAGAAATAAAAGCAAGGAACAAAATCCCTTTAGGTGGGGCCAGGTGGACTGTAGTGAAGGCATGACCTGGACCTCCATTCCCCCTTTCATGCCTTTGCTGGTAACAACTCCTAGGCTTTGACTTGCCCTACACAAATATGCTAGACTGTTTTTCCTCTGCCCTGGCACAAGATGTCACAGAATCCCCTGGGAAAGACAAACGTATGACTGGAGGAGATCTGACATCTTATTAGGAGGAGGGGATACTTTGTATTTCCCTAAAGTTGTGAGACTGAGGGGTGGGGGGAAGAATACAGTAGCTGGAATTTATATGACATTCTAAGGTTTATCATGAAATTTTTCTTTGTTATATCATTTTGTCCCCACAACTCTGTAAGGTAAGCACTATTATTTTCTGCATTTTACAGATGAGGAAATGGAGGCTGATGGCAATTAAGTGACTTGCCCAGGGTCACACAGTTAATGTTAGAGATAGGATTAAAATTCCGGTCTTCCTGAGCCCAAATCCAGTATCTATCTACTTTACCATCTAAGGATGTCTAAGGATGAGTATAAGAGGTAAAAGGATGACAAAGGTTGAGGGTAAAGCTTCTTAGTAAATTGGGAGGAACACAAGAGGCAGATAAATTGAGAGATTTTCTATAAGGAGAATGTGGAAAACCTTAAAGAGACTAGGTGTTGTGGTGGGAGAGAAGAGGGAGCAGCAGGGCACCCTAAGGGAGAAATAGGAGGCAACATGGGCCAGGCAAGTCAAACTACCCTCACTACCTTGACTACCATCTCCCCACAGATCTTGATGAAGAGTAGCGTCAAACTGAAATAGAAATGAGCCACTAAACCCTACATAAGGATCCTTACAGGCTGTATATTGATTTAGAAACTTATATAGTAACATTATCTATGTTTTATTATGTTAAATATTTCCCAATTACATTTTAATCTGGTTGGGTCCCACTCAGGACAGCTGTGGGCCATATATTATGCAGTGCCATGTTTGGAGAGAACCCAGGAGCCTTGGAAATAGCTCAGAGCCCCCACAACCATCATCCTGGGTACTATCCCTATAGAAATATAGAGGTGTAGCCTGGCACCTGCTCCTTCCCACAGCATCTACAGCCACAGTGACTGAAGGCCCAGAAGAAAGAATTCTTGCCACCAGAGCCCTTGGTGCTGTTTAAAATTCAACGTTAGAAAATGAGATGATTTTATCTGGATAAATGACATTAAAGAAGAGGCATTATTACCATCTGCTACACTGCTGTACCCTAAGGACCATGGGACCTTTCCATCTTACCCTTCCTCAATATTGTTGCCTCTCTCATAAGAATGGAAGCTCCTTAAGAATGGGGGTTGGCTCACTTTTCTGTTTGTATCCCCAGCACTTAGCATAGTACCTTGTACACAGTAAACACTTAAGAAATCCTTCATTCATTCATTAATTCCTTCATTCCTTCATTCAGTGGTAGGCAGCTTCAATTAATTCTGTTCAATTCAACAAGCATTTATCGCATGGAGAGAGCTGTGATCAGCACTGGAGGGAGATACCATATTCAGAGATACAGTGTGTCAAAGATACAGTATTTCTTGTACTCTGAGAACTTATAATCTACTGGGGATAAGAAACAGAGAGATAATCATAGTATATTATATTATGTTATAATTGTATATCACATTTCCTTTTAATTTGTAAAACAAAGTGATAGGTAAGGTCTGAGATGGTAATTATTGCTGACTGGTATGTGTGTGTGTGTGTGTGTGTGTGTGTGTGTGTGTGTGTGTATTGTATATTGTATATTGTATTGTACCCACACGCAAGTGTTCTAGGAAATCAGAGAAAGCTTTCTAGGGGAGTGAGCAATTGGGTTGGTTTAGGCTTAAAGGTATGAAACAGAGAAGTATAGTAGGAAAAGCACTGATCCTGGAGTCAGGAAGATGTGGGTTTGAATCCTGCCTCTGACGTTTACTAGTGGTGTGACCCTAGGCAAAGAACCTCTCTTGGGCTTTGAGCAATGCCTTGGCCTGGTGAAGTTTTGGTTGGTCTCAGGGAGAAGCTACTATAGAGTGGAGTACAACCCCATAGACAGACATGGAGTGGAAGCACTGGTTTTGAATCCCATTTGGCTCACTTTGAATTGTGTAACAAACCCCCTCCTCTCACAGATAAAGACACTGACTCCCAGAGAAGCTAGATGACTTCCTGAAAGTCACAGATATTAAGTGATGGAGTCAAGATTTAAACTTCTGACTACAAATCCAGCCTCTTTCCACAGCACTTATTAAATGCCTTGTAACCCCCAGGCAAGTCACTCCATCTCTCCAAGACACAGTTTTTTCATTTAGAAAGTAAGAACAATAATTCTCACCTTGCCAGCCTCATGAGATTGTTGTCAGGATCAAATGAGATGATAGCTGGGGAAGTTCTTTGAATGCTCTGAAGGGCTATTCTCCTAAAGCAGATGGTGATTATTGGGTCCTCTTCTGAGCCAGTCTCTGGGAGGCTAGTCTTGGGTGGGAACATCACTTATGGTGGTCACCCAACACCCCACCTATTATCTCATTGCTCACTAGCCTTGGGTTATCCTGGGAATCCATAGCTTTGACCTCATTCAAATAATATGATTTCCCAAGTATCAATGACTTTTATAATCTTTAATGCACCAGAAGATTAGTGAGCCTTTTTCTCCTATAACAATCTACTCTATAATCTTCTTTGAGGATAGATTAGTTGGCTATACTGTAGATAAGGAAAAGCTCCAGGAATCTACTAGCTGACTCATCTAATGAGAGCTAACAAAACTTATTAGCCCTAGGAGACAGAAAAGGAGGGGAAAAATAAATAAGGGACTAGGAAGGCGGTTTGAGATGTTTTTGACTGACATGCCATCTGCTTAGGCAAACATAAGTAAGTTTCTCCTCCCTAATTTGGACTTGCTTTTTCTGTTCCGTCTGCCTGTCTCGCCTATACTTAGAAAGACTTAAAGTTAGTCAGTCAGTAAATACTTCTTCAGTGTCTGCTATGTGCTAGGCACTCTGCTAAACCCTGGGGATACAAATAGGAAAAAGAAAGACAGTTTCTGTGCTCAAGGGGTTTACATTCTAACAGAGAAGACAATACCCAAAAAGGAAACTGAAAAGGAGAGGAGAGGAAGGTATGTGGAGTAAGAGCATGATGCAGAAGGAGAGTTGCAACTGATTGGGAAATAAAGAGACTGTTGGCCAGAGCTCCCTCCTTCAATGGAGGTTTGGGGAGTAGCTCTTCACTCTGCCCTCCAATCAGAGGAGTAGAGGATGCAGTATGGGTACCAAGGCTGATGTCAACTTCCTGGATCATGGGACTCCTGTAAGGGAGAATGATGGAGAGATCCAGAGGGGTAGAGCTGGTTGGGGACACTATGGAAATATGAGCTCTTGATTAATACTAATATTCTTTCCCTGAGGACCATACCTAAACTGAGTATGGCAAGAGACCAGGGTTCAAGCCCTGGTTCTGCCTCTGACTGGTTTGTGTGACCATGGCCAAGTCACTGTCCCTTTCTGGACTTCCATTTCCTCACTTGTAAAGTAAGAGGGTGGAGTGACATAATCTACAAGCTCTCTCTATGTCTGACATTTTATGATTCTATGTATGATACAGCCAAAGATGTACAAATTAATAACAGAAATACAAAATAATAATAACAAAGAAGTAGAAAATAATAACATTTAACAGTCCTTTACAGCGGGCAAACCACTTTACATGTGTTATCTCATTTGATGCCTATGACAACCTCTCAACTATCAATACCCCTCTTTTACAGAGGCCAAACCTGAGACCAAAAGAGAGTAAATGACTTGTCTAGAGTCACACAACAAACTCAGGTCTTCCTGACTCCAAATCAGTGCTCTAAAACATTCAGAAACAGACTTATCCAAGGTGTGAGTGCTTGGAGAGCGGCTCCTTATTCTCTCATTCACAAATTTTTAAAAAAGTTGTTTTGGTACCTTTTATTTTCACAAACATCCACTCATTGAACTTTTCCATGTAACAAAGAAAACATTATAAATTTATTACATGCTCAAGAAGAAAAGCAAGCTCTACCTGATATTTTTTCACTATTTTATATATATCTTCTCTTCTACACCCATAGAATTCTTACTCTACTTGGTATTTGTTAAGTTCAGAACTTAAAAAATAAAAACCAACCAAAATCTATCAACTCATCAACCAACTGCTTATAATGTATAAACCATTCTCTACTTCACTTCCTCGCTATCCACAGAAAGAACGGAGGAGCATTTCCGTATGTCTTCTCTGGGGCAAAGATTAGCTTTTAGTTACTCACCATTTAGCTTTGTTCTAAGCATATTTTTGCCTACATTATCATAACCATCCACAATTTACTTAAGGAACAGTCTTTTTTTTTCAGGACTTGGTCTTTTTAAATCTCACGGGAATAAATAGAATCATAGCATCATAAAGATACAAATTTTAGAGAAGAGTTAGCCCAACCTCCTCATTTTATGGAGGAAGAATTTTTTTTTTTTTATGAAGGAAGTCACCAAACCAGGGAAATCACTTGCCTAAGGTCACAATGCTAGTAAATGGCAGAAATGAAACCTGAACTCTGTCTTTTGACTGTAAATCTTCCTCTTTTTCTACTACAACAGACATCATCATCATCACCAACATTTATAAAGGACCTACTAGGTGTCAAGTACTGTGCAAAGTATTTTACAAATATTATTTCATTTAGTCTTTAAAACAACCCTGGGAAGTAGGTTCAATCACTACCTCCATTTTACAGATAAGGAAACTGAAGCAAACAGATGTTAAGTGACTTTTCCAGGGTCACATAGTATTTGAGGCGGCATTTGTGCTTAGGACTCTAGACCCTGTGCTCTATCCACTGAATCACTGTCTGCCCCTGGTTAGATTGATCTAAGATTCAGCTTCTCATTACCATAGATCTCGAGCCCTAATGGTTAGCTAATCCAAGGGTAATCATGCCCTAGAAAAATGGACTCATGCTACCTAAACTCACATAAGTCTGATCAGTATCAAAAGGCCAATTTGCTAATTTATGATGCTGAGTGGACTGGAATACTTGTTTCAGTCAGTAGTTTCCTCCTCTTCCAGGTAGGGAAATTGACTTGGGAAACTGAATTAAAATCAGAATATTGAATACTGAACCATAGCAAAGATGTCCTTAAGGGATAATTCTATCAGTAAGGGTAACTTGACATATCATCCTTCTTCTCTACAGGGATAAACTTGACACCAGATTGAAGTCACAGTGCTGCTGAGGAAGGGCTGAAGACACAGACAGATTCTTTACTTTTCAGCTGATAGTTTTCTGAACCCTTCATCAGAATCAGTTGACAAGGAGACTCAGAGTCAACAGAAATGAATGATAGAACCCTGTACCTGTGATGACTGACCTCTATCAAGGTTCAATAGGCTTTGAAGACCTTTTTTTCCCCCAGAATGGCCTCCCATAATATAGTTACAATTCTTTCCATTTCATTTTACAGACGAGGAAAACTGTGGCCACAAAGAAATGAATAAATGGTGCTTCAATGTCAAAAACCCTGGAACTTGCTACTTGTTTGCCTTTACTCAGAGAGTGGCTTCCCCTCTTTGTCCCCCCCGCCCCAGTTTCTCTATTAGTAAAGTGAAGGAGTTGGATTAAATCACTAATTTAATTAGTAATTAATTAAATTATAAAATTAAATTAATAATTAATTAAATCATTAATTTAAGAGCTCTTCTAGCTCTATGATTCTATGGTCCTGTATCACATAGTAAGTTAGGCTTGGTAGAACACCCTGCATATATAATGCACGCTATAATGAACATTTATTGAAAAAGCACTAGGTAGAGATTTATGAGACTTGAATTCTAATTCTGGCAAGACCTGAATAACTAATTTGTTCAGTCAGTACCATATAGTGTAAAGAACACAGGCTTTGATGTCAGGGACCTGAGTTCAAATTCCAACTGTCACTTACTATGTGACTTTGAGCAAGTCACTCAACCTTGTTGGGTCTCACTTTTCCCAACCACAAAATGATGAGGTTGGACTAGGATCCTCTCCCGATTCTAAATCTAGGATCCCATTTAATCTCCTTTGCCCTCAGTTTCCTCCTCCACAAAATGAAGACTTTGAATAATAATAATAGTTCAAATGTCCTGAGCAAAGCTCAGCCTGATCACCTGCTTAACAATGGACAAGTCATTTTTCCTCAGATTTTCTAATCATCATACTGGCTGATCCAGGATAGAAATATGGTCCCACCTCCAGAGCTCATCTGCTACATCCCATTTTTCTAGGGTATTGATAAGATTCCTTTAAATTCTAAAGTTCTTGTTCTATCTCTAACAATTGAAAACTACTCCTGGATCCAAGATACTTGGGTGTGGCAATCTCTACTTCTCCACTAAGGAATACCTTTGCTCTGGACTTATGCATGTGATTCAGAGTGGGTTCAGTCCTGAGAGAACCTGACCACCTAGAAGAAAGGTCAGATTCATCTTCTACTCTTTGTCTTGTTACACTTTCATCTTAGTTCCCCTGAGGAAAATTACTTTAAGTAATTGTATTTTGGCTCATATCTAGGGCCTCCCTCAAAGGGGAGAGTAGAAAGGTACTTAATGTAAAATATGAATCAGTTATGGGGCAGCTACTTATTTCCTACATACAAAAGAAATACTTAGCACAAAGACCCATGAGCTTACATTGACAGAAAACTTAAAGAGACAAGTACTAACTATTATGTTTTCCTGGGAGTTTGAGACTTCAACATCAGACCATGAAACAGTCTGCAGGATTGCTGAACAGGCATTGTCACATTTCAGCTTAGCCCTGCACTGTCTCCCTTAAAGTCCATTTCTTCTGGGCATTCAGACCAGGCGTTGGGCTCCTGTCTTTTGTTGGTGGTCTCTTCTTCAAGTCAGTGACTTCCTCAGTGAACAATTAGCTCCAACCAAACCACCCGGGATTTCCAACTAGACAAATTTACAAGATTCCTTTGAAGACCAGACATATTTATTTTGTGATTGTTCTTAGGTCAGCCCATAACTCAGGAAACAGAAAAGAAATAAGGATAGCTAGGGAACTCCAGGCCTAGACTCAGCTCACTTAGCTAGGTCTCTGCTTTAGATGCCATATGCTAACAGTTTGCTATTTCTCAGGGGTAAAGGGAAAGGAAATGCCCCCCGCCAACTTTTTAGAGATAGCTTGGTATAGTCTGAATGTTATCTACAAATGAGAAAAGGGGAGGCGGGGGAAACTAAGTGAAGTTCATTTTCTTTTGAAGAGCCACTGAGTCAGCAGCTTTTTCTCTTCAGGAGGCCAATAAGGAGATTGCTTCATGTACCTAAAGCACCTAGTGCTGAGCATTATAACACACAGGGTCAGTCTGAAGTAGACAGGGCAGTTTTACACCTACCCCAATACACATTTTGTAGTCTACTCACCCACAGTATCATTTGGTTATAGTTTATTTTTTCTCAAGTGGATCTTTTGTTCAGCTGCTAAAGTAATCTTTCTAATGAATGCCTGACCATGTTAGCCCCATGCTCACATGCCTTTAGTGGTTTCCCATTAAAATTCTTCCACTGTCTCCCATGCCAGGAATACATACCCTCTTTTCTTCCATCTCTTAGAGCCCCCAGCTTCTTTTAAGCACCAGCTCATTTACTGAGTCCTAGAGTAAATTGTTCTGACCCCTGTGCTCTCCATCCTCAGACAATCATGTCTATACTTGTATATGTATATATGTCTATGTTGTGTCTTCCCAGGAAAATGTAAACTCCTAGATGGCAGGGACTGTTCTCATTTTGTTTGGTACCCCCAGCAGCCTAACACAATACCTTTTACAGAAGAGAAAATTAATAAATGTTTGCTAGAATGAGAAATCCTATTATGCCAGCGAGGCCTATAACTATGAAGTGAATCAATCAGTAGATAGACTTTAACGTGAATTTCCAGAATTCACAAAATAGTTCCTAAAGTTTCTGCACTGATTTTATTGTTGTTATTTGGGGACTATGTTGTTAGTTTGGGAGAGAGATTTTGATGAGGATGAGTGGTCAGTTTGAATTGTGTGGAAAAGGCATCTGTCTTCAAAGCCAGCAGGGGCTGATGTGAAAGTGACATGGGCTGGGCTAGTGTTCTCTATTAGCCAATCACCGCTCCCGACAACATCTCTGCTAAAATCCAATGGTAGTATAAGAAGCATTGCTGAATCAGCGAAATGGAGGACAGAAATAAAATGGAGAGAAATGCAGACAGCACAAAAGTATTGAAATGTTTATTCCAGAACTGCGGGTGGTGAGCAAATTGATTGCTGTACTGGGAAGCTATCATCACTGCTCTGGGGCTGGTCCTGAGAGATTCCACAATCTGCCTGCTTTCCTAGAAGTCTGGAGGAATGGGAGCTACCCCAATCTAGATAAGAATCTTGGTGTGCTGAGGCGGCCACAGGGCCAACAAGGCAGGTCTCAAGGACAGAGTAAGCTTTCATTCTTACTCCCTAATTTCACTTTGCTAGAAATTCTCTAGGCTTTATTTTTAGGGGAGTGAAGCTGCAGAGAGGCTGAATTAGAAACGCAGTGTGGAAGAAGGTGGAAGAAACTTTGCTGTCTCTCCAAAATCAGAGAGTCGATAAATATTTATTAAGCACCTACTATGGGCCAGGCATTGTGCCAAGTGCCAGGGATACAAAGAAAGGCGAAAGAATCCCTTTTCTCAAGGTAGTCAAATTTGAATGTACAAACAAACCACAGACAGGGTCAATTGGAGAAAATCATGGGGGGGGGCATAAGAATTAAGGGGGATCAGGAAAGGTGGGATTTTAGGTGGGACTTGAAGGAAGCCAGGGGGCAGAGATAAGAAGGGAGGTGAATGGAGCACTCCATGAATGGAGCAACAACCAGGGAAAATGCCAGGAGTCTGGGGGGGCCTTATCTGAAGAACATCACTGGATCACATCATATAATATTGAAATTGGAGCTGAAAGAGACCTTAGAGATTTTTTATTCTGATTCCCTTTTATTCTAAAATCTAGATGAAATTTGCCCAAGGTCACACAGACAGTTAAGTTGCAGAACTTGTATTTGTTGAGGTCCTTTGAATCCAAATCTTGTGCACTTTTCCCTATACCATGGCTATATTACAATGGGGAAACTGAGGCACACAGAGAGGATTTGACTTAACCAAATTCTTACAAGTTGATAGTGGCAGCATTGGGCTTAAGCTCCAGATCTTCTGACAGTCAGTCCTGGCCTCTTTATATAACAAGGCTTCCTTCTTTTATAGATTATAAGCTCTTTGAGGG
This sequence comes from Gymnobelideus leadbeateri, assembly GCA_011680675.1. Lineage (NCBI taxonomy): Eukaryota > Metazoa > Chordata > Mammalia > Diprotodontia > Petauridae > Gymnobelideus > Gymnobelideus leadbeateri. Next base: position 1,064,471 of record WOXC01007555.1, read on the forward strand.
GGCAGCTAGGTCGCTCAGGGGAGAGAGTATGTATCCTGGAGTTAGAAAGACTCCTCTTCTTGAGCTCAAATCTGACCTCAGACACTTACTAGCTGTGAGATCCTGGGCAAGTCATTTAACCCTGTTTCCCTCAGTTTCCACATCTGTCAAATGAGTTGGAGAAGGATATGGGAAACCACTCCAGCATCTTTACCAAGAAAACCCCAAAGTGGGTCATGAAGAGTTGGACATGACTGAACAACAACCTGGTTAGGGATAAGGAAGAGCCTCCTCTCTATATTACAGCTGCCCGTGAAAGGAATCTTCTTATATACAAATGCCATGCAGTAAATATTGCTGATGAATTGTAGAGGAAGAAACAATCACTTAAGTGTCTTTATTTGAAGTTCCCTTCATAAACATCTCTTTGCCACCACATCTAACAAGTTTGAAATTCTACCATTAGATACTCATATCTTTGTATCTTGAAATCTTTTGAGACTTTTTATGAGTATCTTACTAAAATACAGTTATTTCTTGGAGAGATAAACCCTTTTCCTTACACTTTACTTAGGTAGCTGACAAAGGGAACTAAAAATGTATGAGGGGAGAGACCTTGGAAGACGATGCTGCCCAGTAGCCCTACCTAAGAATATCCCAGATTGTTGAATGTTCCAGCCTTCCTCCCCTTTGGCACTTAGAATCCAAGATCTGAAGCTGGATGGTATTTTAGATGAATTATTTCACTCAAATCTTTTATCAGGTAGATGGGATATCTGAATTACAAAGAAGCAGAGGGACTTCCAGTAACACAGGCCTGGTCACAGAACTGGACATGGAACCCAGATCTTCTGATGACAAACCCAGGGGCTCTTTCCCCTGTAGGAGAGAATGATCTATTGCATGCCCATGGATGATTGTTTCTACCAGATAGCTCACTTAACATGGGATGGCTCCTTTTGCCTTCCATCTCCATCTAGTAATAAATTATACCTATATAAATATAAATCATCTGAGAGAAAAAAGAGAAATTTCAGGGGCAGAACGGTATAGCGGGGAGAACACTGATGTTCCCGCCAGAAGACCTAGGTTTGATCAGGCTACTTATCACCTATATGACTTGGGGCAATGATGCTTGTTTCTTCATCTGTAAAATGGACAAATCCTTTCCTCCCCTTCCTATATCATGGCTGTTGGGAGGCTCTAATGAGAGAATGTATGTGAAAGCCCTTGTAAAGTACTATATACAACTGGTGGGGTTTCCACATATCCAGATGTTTGGCATCGTAGAAACAAAATCATCTGGATAATCATCCTTTTCACCGTTTTTCATCACATAGGTATTGCCTATGCGAATGCAAAGGTATAGACCCAAGTTTAGAAGTAAGGGGTGAGAAGCAGGTTTCTCCTGGGTTTGCTTTGGGAAAATCGTCTACTTCAGGGACCCTTCACCTTTTTTTTAAAAAATGCATACATCATGGTCTTGTAAACAGCCTGGTGAAGTCTAGAGACTTTTTAGAATGTGGCTTTAAAATCCATAAAATAAAACAGAGTTGCAAAAGAAACATCATTCCAAAATAAAGATACAATTTTTGTAAATGGCATGCAAATTCACAGATGACCTGAAATCTATCCAGGGGCCAGACCCCAGGATAAGAATCCCCCAGTACAGATAAACTTGGGTAGCTTGGTACACAGTCCTAATATGTCCCTACTAGACAGAAAACTCGCCTGGGCACCTTGGAATATTCCATCCGTCACCAGAGGATGGAAGCTTGCCTGAGAGTAGGAGTTCGTGGAATTAAGATGGGCTCTCCAGGGACTTGGTGGAGGTCTTCTTCCTTGCAAGATAAATAATGTATAATAAAGGTTAGGAAGAATGGTGATTGATCCAGCTCAGTAGAAATGAGGAACGGATGAATTGTTAATTGGATTCTTGGGGCTCCCCCTTCTGTATTGGATCACGCTTATCTGGGTTTCAAAAACCCGAGATCAGGGGACTGGTGTTCAAGAGCTTTTGAAATCCTAATAGAACCGTTCTGTTGCAGCTGCAAATAACAAAGCTCATCTTCTTATCCCCGAAATACAAGACACTAATTTTCATACATTAATTGGCATAGGTTTTCCCGGAGAGCTGACTTCTGGGGTTTCCCTGGGATTTATGATCCAGGAAATTCATTTTAAATTGGTCCCCAGATGACCTGATTCAGTCATTGTGTACAGTCTCTGTAGGGATTTGGGAAAGAGCAAACAACCCTCTCGAATGCTTCTTGGATTTTCTTTACAAAGGTGGGTGAGATTACCTGTTGTCAGTATTGGGCACCCAGGTTCAGTGAGGAAATTCTTGAATTTAAACCGACAAGTTAGCTGGATCTTAAGATCTATTATTATTATTATTATTAAACTTGGGTAACACTTTCCCAAAGACCTGGAGGGCGTGGGAAATGCCTCCCTCTTGACAAAACTACTTGGATACAAAGTACGCTGGTTCTCTATTTTTGTCTCCCGAGAGCCTATTACCATGGCTTTGCAAGTAATAGAAGCTTAAATGTTCGCTCTACCTAACTGAAATTAGTTGAATGAAGACAAAAGATGGATCGCTTGGTGTTCGAAGCCACCTGTAATACTCGAACTAGGAATTATTCATTGACTGGCAGTCCAGCCAGCCGTTCCTGGGAGGTAAATGAGTCTATGGGAGCTGAACTAAAGGGAATTTGGGTTATGGGTATATTAAGGGTATGTTGGAAATCTTCTCGTCTCCTTTTTATGCAGGAAGTTCCGCCCACTATGCTGAGACTTTTAGCCTGTCCTTATATGCATGGTGCTGAAAGCAAACCCGATGGCCTGTTTGTCTGAGATCAACCTCTACTCTCCAAGGCCCAGGTGGAGAGATCTCGCTTCTGGGAGGCGCCTGTCTCAGTTCCTGTCTCTTTAAATCCAAGTGGAGAGAAAGGGGGCTGAGAGCGTTTTGAATCTGGTTCTCTCCAGGGGCAGGGTTTTCATAAACATTAGGGAGGCAGGGAGAAGAGGGAATGGGGGTCTTCCAGGCCCGACAGAAAATGGGGACCCCCCTCTTCCCTGATAGAGCTTCCTATCCATCCTCTTCCCATCCTGAATCTCCCGCACGCCAGAGCAGAGCCCGGGGTGCCGGAGCGCATCCATCCCAGCGACAGGAGCCGGGACTGTAGGCAGGCAGGCCACGCGTGAGCTTTGCAGCTGGGGCTAGGCTAGGCGAGGCGGGGCGGGGCGGGGCGGGGCGGGGCGGGGCGGAGCGGGCTGGGGGGGGGGCGGGAGAAGGAGGTAGCTCCCACACTCGCTGTCTTGTAGGGTGAGGGGCGTGAGTGTCCGTGTGTGCCCGTGTGTGTTTGTGTGCGCGCGCCCGTGTGCCAATGGGACTGCGTGTGCGTGTGTGCGCCCTCGCGGGAGTGTGAGTGCGTGAGAGCGCGCGGCGGGCAGGCGGGCGGGCAGAGGGAGAGACACCCAGCCACCGACTGCTGCATTGCTGCTGAGCCACGACTCGCTCAGCCCCCAATATGCGGCCGCTGCTGCCGCTGCCACCACCGCCGCCGCCGCCGCCGCTGCTGCCGCTGAGGGGCCCGCGATCTGGTGATCAGCAGCAGAGCGGCGGCTGCAGGTGGAGAGCAGCGCGGTGGGCTTGAGCCGGGTCTGGCTCTCTTCTCCCTCCCCTCCCCTTCTTCCCCTCCCCCTCCCCTCGCTCCCCGGCCCCCCCGCCCGCCTGTCCGCCAGCCGCGGGTCCGCGCCAGGGATTGGCACCGGCTTTTCCCCGACCCTTATTTATGATGCTTTTTTCCTTGGGTGCTCTGCCTGTGATGGTTTTTAGGCGGAGCCGTTTGCACCAAAAACTGTAGCAACTGCTCCCCCTTCTCTCCCCCTCCCCCCATCCCTTCCCTTCCCCTTCCCTCCTCCCCTCCGATACTGGATCAACAGCAGAAGAGGGACTGGTCGGGATCCGCGCAGATAGACAATGAATAATCGCAAGAAATTGACTTGAATTCCCCCGAAGCCGGCGCCCCGCAGCTGAAGACTGTTCTCTTTTTTCTTTTTTTCTTCTATTTTCTTCTTTAAAGACAGAGGAAACACAAACAAACAATTTGCTTCTTGTACCTTATTCCTTTCCCCCCTTTTTCTTTTTCACCTTTTGGGGGATTTGCAAACCGAATTACATGCATGTCCAGTGGGGGTAGGTTTAATTTTGATGATGGAGGGTCCTACTGTGGAGGCTGGGAGGACGGCAAAGCGCACGGCCATGGGATCTGCACTGGCCCCAAGGGCCAAGGAGAATACACCGGCTCCTGGAGTCACGGCTTCGAGGTGCTGGGGGTCTACACCTGGCCCAGCGGCAACACGTACCAGGGCACCTGGGCGCAGGGCAAGCGTCATGGCATCGGCCTGGAGAGCAAGGGGAAGTGGCTGTACAAGGGAGAGTGGACTCACGGCTTTAAGGGACGCTACGGGGTCCGGGAGTGTACCGGCAACGGGGCCAAGTACGAAGGTACCTGGAGCAATGGATTACAGGACGGCTATGGGACGGAGACCTACTCAGATGGAGGTGGGTGCTGCGCCAGCTCGGAGTGCTTGAGGAGTGGGAGGGAGGTGGGCGAGGAAGGAGGCGGGAGCGTAGCTCTCTGAACAGTCAGGAGACTTCTCCAGGTCTCTTTCCTCTGATTCGTTTTATTTTACTGTGTTTTTCTGGATTCTTGTTGCTAGTTGGGCTGCCGGTGCCCGCTGCCTTGGCGGCGGTGCTGTAGAGGCCCAAAGACAGCCAGGGAGGCTCCTGGCCCTCTGGCCACAGGTTGCTTGCTCCATATGTTCAGTGGGGGTGCAGTGCAGTGGTGGTGCCTGGTGCCCCTCTTGGACTGGGTCCAGGAAGCCAAGGGGAGGGGGGTGGTTTTCACCTCGTGGTTTAGAATTGATCAGAGGGGGAGAGATGCCGGTGTTCACTGCACCATCATAAACTAAAAGGCAAAGTGTCGGTCTAAGAGGAGGGTGGAGAGGGCCTTAGAGGAGAACTACCCGGCCTGGGGTTTTGTCTTGTGCTCTCTCAAGTTAGGGGGCCTACTGGTGGGTCACTCTGGCAGCTGAGAGGCAGTGGTAGGGCCCTTGGTTCTTTCCTTTCTCCACCAGCCTCCTCATCCCTTTGGAATAGGCTCCCTGGTTTCAGGCCTGAGCTTAGCATCCCAATATCTGGGCTCAGGGATTGGATTCTTGGTTTCATGTGCTTCCAAGGGCCCTTCCCAGTTTGGCATCTAACCTGAAAAAATGCCACTGAAAAATTTAGAATGCTGTAGTGGAGGTGGTGGGGGGGAGGGAAGGTAGCAACCCCAGAAAATAACCCAGGCCAATAAACTTCTAGGGGGTTGGACCTAGGCTAATACTGTCAGACCAGGCAGCCTCTGAGGCCCATCTGTTTCTTGGATGCTACTGGAGCTCTGATTGAAGTACTTACATTAATTTTCAGCAGGAGTTTAGGGAATCTTTTCTTGATCTTATTTCCAAGATGCTACCAGAGTCAGGATCAGTTCTAAAAGCTTCAAGTGGTGTAGATTCAAGGCTATTAATGGCTGTTGGTGTCTTTGATACTGCGTACACTCCTTGCATGTCTCCATGCCCTGACACTCTTCATATTCTCCATAAGTAACATCCAAGGTATACTGAGTGTTGATTGTTTGGGAACCAAACAAATCTTGGAATCGAGTTTCCAAACCCCTGTCTTAGTTTTGAGCTAAGGTGAGGTACAGGTAGTGGTTTGGTGGAAGCAGCATGTTTATTTTAGAGGCAGGAGAAGAGTAAATGCAGTGATTTTATGTTTCTTCCTTGGAGGGATGGGGGTGGATCAGGGAAGCACATTTAGATTTTCTGCTTTGGTCCCTTTTGTTTTGGCCACATGAAAAAAGCTTTCAACACCTGCTTGACAGTCACATATACAGAGGTGAGGTAGGGCCGGGAAGTGATGATTATTTTGGCTTATGCAACCAAAAGGAAGGGTTCATTATTAAACAAAGAGGAGGAGTCTGGTGCACTTAATTATATAATTCTCCTGCCTATCAAAACCCTGCCAAACCCTAATCACAGACCTTGCTTTTGGGGGTGGGCTTTTTTTTTAAATAAAGATGGGCCAAACTATGCCCCAGTGGTGGGATTCTGAGGGCAAAGGAGCTGGGTCGTGGATTGCAGAACCTTCCCCCAGTTCCTGGGCTCTGTGTGTGTGGTGTGTGTGTGGGTGATGGGACTTCAGCAGCAGATGTATGTGGACGGGGGAAGCAGGCAGCTTGCACTTTCCAGCTGGCATGTACCCTGTGCAGAGGGAGGAGCTGTAACCCACGGGGCACTAACTCGAGAGCTCTGCAGGGACCCTTCCCCCCAACAGAAAGCTTAGGAGTGAACAGAGGCAAGAGGCCGGAAGTTCCCAATAGGCTTCGAGAAAAGCTAACCTCCTCCTTAACTCTTTGTGGGTCAGCTTTAGATGTGAGGTGAGGGAGAGAGGGACAGACTGGGTAAAGATTCAGATCTCTTGTTTTAGTGAGAATCTCCAGAGTCTATCAAGATAAATGATTTAAGCCCAGGAGTAAAGCATCATGTCCAGATAACCCTTATGGGTAGGGGAAGAGAGAAGGGTTTTGTGGATAGATAGCTTCTATCTATCCTTTTAGGAAAAGTAACCCCAGGTATAAATGACTGGTCTATGTTTGGCACATGCTGGTCAGGAAGTTTGGGGTTCAAAGTGTTAACATGAGAGACATTTCTTTCCTGTGGGATCTCATAGGATTTATTGCTCACACATTACCCAAAGCCCTACATAACTGACCTGAATGTAGCTGAGCCTAGCTCAGGGAGTGGGTCGATGGTTTTCACTATAAATTCTAAGGCAGTAAAATATAAGAAAGAACCATAGAACTTGGAGTCAAGAAGACTTAGGTTTGAATCCCAGCTCTACCACTTACTAGCTATGTGAACTTGGGCAAATTATTTCTACCTCTGGACCTCAGTTTTCCTTCCTGCAAAATGGAGAGATTGGACAAAATGATAGCTAAGGTTCTTTAACAGCTCTCACAGTCCATGAGCCTTGGCTCTTTTCAGTTCTGTCCAATAAGAGAAGAGGTAGTTGCTAGGGCACCTGGTCTGGGCAGCTTTTCTTTTTTTCCAGTTTGGTTCTGTTGTGTGCATCTCCTTGGACTCTCTACCCTGGAATAATAACCTCCAGATGTGCTGGTCACTCAGCCTGAGAATGTAATTACCCCTCTCTCATTAGGAAAGAGGTGTCTATTGAAAATTATCTGCCAGTCAGTAGTGTACCAATGCTATTAACTCCATCTCTAAGGGAGACTAGGAGAATCATGGGATCACAGTTAGCCAGAAAGGTGAACTTCCTGTCTAAGATAAACAGTGGTCTCTTGAACATTTCAGTAATCAACTAGTGCTAAGTGATGGCTCAGGCCCGGCAGAGTTTGGAAAGCATCGTCCTAATGAATTAATGGTTTTGAAACTAATCCTGCTTTTCCTTGCATATTAGTCAGAACATCAGGAAAGCTTCAACTCCAGCCCTGCTCTGAGTGCTGACTTCGGGAAACAGTATTTTTCATAAATAATGCACAAATGGCTCATATCCTCTGCATTTAGATGGAATCTGTATGGAATCCATTTAAAGTGGAGACTTTTTGACCAGGCTTTTCTCCAGTCTCACTCCTTCTCAGGCAGTGACACTCATTCTTTATTGATGTGAGATGAGGTTCACTTGTAGACCATCACCAGGACCTGCTAGAGGCCCCACAGAAACGCACAGGGCTTGGTACACACACCACTCACATGAATTGATGTAGAAATAGAAACAGGTCCTTTATATCACTGCCTGTCTGTGGAGCCACCCAGGAAAAACTCTCCTTTCCCCCAAACTTGGTCATCTTTAAAGTGCCTTCTATTTCCAATAGGCTTTGATTCTGTAATTCCTCCCCATACCCTCTTTTATGTCAACAAACTCCTCTCTTCTCTTCTCACCTTTTCTCTCTTCTCCTCTCGTCTTCTTTCCCTCTCCTCTCCCCTTATCTTCTATCCTCTTTCTTTTCCTTTTCTCTCCTCTTCTTTCCCTTTCCCTCTCCTTTCTTTTCTTCTCACCTTTTCTCTCTTCTTCTCTTCTCTCCCTCTCCTTTCCTCCCTCTATTCTTTCCCCTCCCTCTTTCTCTCCTCTCTTCTTCTCTCCTCTCCTCCCTCTCTTCTTTTTTCACTTTCCTTTTCCTTTACTATTCTGTTCTCTCCTGTCCTCACCTGTCCCCCTTCTTTCCTTTTCTTTCCTTTTCCCTCTCCTCTCCCTTTCCCTCTCCTCTTCTTTTTTGTCTTCTTTTCTCCCCTCCTCTCTTCCTCCACCTCCTCCCATCTTTCTCCCCTTTCTTCTCCCTCCTATCTCTTTTTCGTTACTCTTCTTTTTGTCCCTATATCTCCCCTTATACACATATTTTTCACAGAAATACTGACTTTTCTCTATCCAGTTGACCTCTATGCCCTTCTCCTAAGGTAAATATTTCCTCCTCAATGCATTGCACATAGGAATCAATCCCTCAGACCCAAAGTCACCCCCTACAAATAAACTCACCCACACCCTGAAAAATGAGTCATCTCACACACACACACACACACACACACACACACACACACACACACACACACTCACACTCCCTCTTCCCCTCCTCCTCCACACATACCCGCATACATCTCTCTCTCTAATACACACATTCTATACACAGGCCCAGATTACTCATCCCACACACATCACACACACCTACAGTCAAAATTCAGATACACTTCAGGCACATGTGCACATGGGTGTGTGTGGTGTGCATTCGCACCTCTGTGGATGGACACACACACATACACACACACACACCTGCCACCCAGAGATATTTTCACCCCACTAGCTGAAGCACAGACATAGGAGCTTCCACGCAGGCGTTAAATCTTGTCCAATTCTGAAATATGTAAATGAAGACATGTAGCTCGTATAAACCACTTTCCCCTAAAATATACCCCCTTTCCTTTAGAGCCATACACAGTCTTTCTCTCACCTCCACTTGTTAAAGCTCACCCTTTAAAGCCAACTCAAGTGCCACCACATCCAGTAAGATTTCTTTGATCTCTCAAGTCAGTAATAGCCTCTTCTTTCTCAAATATTCCATAGAATTTTGCTTGCACCTTTCATGTGGATTTAATGTAATATTTTGAATTATAGTTATTTCTGTCTTTCATATCACTCTGCTTGGCTGTGCTCTCCATGAGGGATAAAGCCTAAGCTGGTAAGTGTCTAGCATAGAGCTCTGAACACAGCAGGAACTGAATTCATGTTTGTTGAATAAATACAGATACAGTGTCCTTGAGGAGCCTCAAGTTACTAATGAAATTATGTGATTTGACTTCATTTAAAATTAATGTTTGAACTGTTAATGTACTCTAAAGACATCATTCCATAGCTCCTTGGAAATAGAGTAGCAAAAAAATTTGAAACATTGGGAAAAACATTCATGTCATGGTAGGTTGCATTTGTCAAAGTCTAGTGTCTGGAAGGAGGGAGGTGATAGTCACACTATGTACACTGAACTGGTCAGATCCTATATATAGTGTAGTTTTTAGTTTGGGTGCCATGGTTTAAGAGAGACCTTGATGGACAGGGGAGAGGTCTAGAGGAGGGTGACAGGGAGGATGAGGGAACTGAAATCATGTTCTATGGGGGAATCTGTTGAAGGAAATGTTGGTATTTCACCTACAACAAATAAGACTTAGGGAAGACATGATTGCTCTCTTCAAGTATTTGACAAAGTAGATTTTTATGCTTGGTCTCAAAGGGGAGAATTAGGACTCGTGGGTGGAAGTTAATTGGGAGGCTCAATATAAAGCAAAACTTCTTAACAATTAGAGATGCCTCAAAATGAGCCACCTTGTTAGACAATGATTCCTCTAGCACTTGAGATATTTTAGCAGAGGCCAGGTTAGCTATTTCTGAGGGATGCTTTGTTTGGGTAGGGAGTGGACCAGATACAATAATTGTTGTTCGGTCCTTTCAGTCATGTCCAACTCTTCCGTCACCGAATTTGGAGTTTTCTTAGTAAAGATACTGGAATGGTTTGTTGTTTTCTTTTCCAGCTTATTTTACAGATGAGGAAATTGAGGCAAACAGGGTCAATGACTTGCCCAGGATCACACAGCTAGTATCTAGTATCTAGTAGAATCTGAGGCCAGATTCGAATCTTTCTGACTTCAGACCTGGTATTCTATTCACCTCACTACCTAGCTACCTAGATACAACAATACAATATATTAAACATTTATTAAGAATCTATCATGTGTCAGGCATAGTGCTAAGTACAGGGGTCCAAATAAGAAAAAGAAAGTCTCTGCTTTCAAAGAGCTTACAGTCTGATGTTGGGAGGGGGAAGTAAACACACAAAAGGGGAGGAGAGGAGAAAGATGACTTAAGTCCCTTTCATATTTGATTTGATTTATATTTTTAAAAATTAAAATACCCAGTTACTGAAGGAACAAATCAAGTAGTGTAGACACTGCCTGTAAGAGCTCATTTTAGAAAAAGAAAAGAAGGAAATGCCCACAATCAAGGATAAAGGTGAGTACTGGAAGATTACCTTCCAGCTGCTTTTAAAGAAAACAAAGGGAAAAAAAAGGCAGATGAAAGTGAAAGGAAAAGAAACCAAGAGTATCTACCTTTTAGTTGTCAATTATAGATGAAAAAGCAGTGTTTTTAAAAAAACACCCTTTACCCCAACTCAGCTTTAGAGCTGTTTGCCAGCCTTTACATTAGGAAGCCTCAGGCAGTTGGGTAAAGTATACAGAGAATCAGCATCCTCTTAAAAGAGCTTACCCATTCAAGGAGTGACTAACTCTGATGTTAACAATTAACTTATCTCACCCCGGGAAAAGCATAACTCAATCTTTACCCTCACTAGGGAGTCCAAGCTAGAGAGGGGAAAGGTTTTTTGGGGGGAGAAGGTAACCTGGAAACATTTGGGAATAATGACAAAAAAGTATTATTTTCCTATCCTTGGGAACCTTTTGGTTTCTCAACTAAAAAAAAAAAATAGAAAAAATATGTTTCTTTCTCAATTTCTCTACTCCCCTTGCCTCAGTGGGATCTGTCAGCTCAAATGACAAGAAAAGATCAAGAAAGGAACATATTTTATTTTCCATTTTACACCTGTAAGTAATACAAACATACCACAGTAATTTGATGAGTAAATAAAATTCTATATGATGGCAGATATAAGGATCATGAGGGCAGGAGACTTTTCTTTTTTTGCCTTTGTATCCTCCATGGCCTGAAATAGTACCTTAACACCACAGATACTTAATCAGATGTTTCAGTTCAGTTGAATGAAAGGCAGTGGGTGGTGTACTTGACGAAGTAGAGAGAACTCTGGAGCTGGAGTCAGGACATGGTATCAAATCCCAGCTCTGTCACTCACTACCCATGTGACTTTCCCTTCCCTGGATCTCAGTTTCTTTCTCTGCAAAACAACTGGATTAGACCAGTCAATTTCTAAAATCTCTTCCAGCTTTAAATTCCATGAACAAATAGGTGGTGCAGTGGATAGAGTACTGGGTCTGGGCTTGGGAGGACTCCTGCCTCAGACACTTACTAGTTGTGTGTCACCGGGAAAGTAACTTAACCACTGCCTGCCTCAGTTTCCTCATCTGTGAAATGGGATAATAATAGCATCTACCACCTTAAAGTGCTATATAAATCCTAGATCTTATGTCTCTAAATAAGCAAAGTGACCTTAGGTCTGTAAAGAGGAGTGTAAAAATAAATATCACATGTAATTCATTTTCCCCAATAATTTCCTTTCCTCACAAATATCTCCAAATTGATATTTTCAGAGCTAAATCCCTAAGGCTAACTCTTTAACTCTTTTCATCTCTAAGATTCTAATGGCAACATATTGAGGTTGCTTAATATCTTCAGGACCTTGGAGAGTGCTCACCAGCTTTCCCCCAGGTTTTCTATGCTTTACAGTTCCTTCTTTTTGTTGACCTTATGGCCCAAATCCTCAGACTCCTTAGGGTCATCTCTTAAAGCTAAACAAAGAAATTACAGGAATAATAGATTAGACATCTGGAGCTAATGTGACTTTACTACTACAAGAAACTTTATGGAGTATTTGCTTGTTTCATTTTATTCATCACTATTGGTTCTAGCATTGCGCTGGGATAGTGGAAAGGATCACACAGGGAAAGAGTGTTTTAGCAGTGGGTCCAAGTAATCTTATCAGGATTCATGAATGTTTCTTTGAAGTTTGAAATGGATCTCTTCCTTTGGGTATGTGTGTTCATTTACCATTGGACTTACAGTAGGACTTGTGAGTATGTAACTGAAAGTCAACAGTGTACTGGTTGATTTTGTCCATAGCAACCAACAGGATGGAGTATTTACCATAGCCTTTTCAAACCAGAATTAATTGATTAATTGTTACTATAAATAATATTAATAATAGGATTGTTAACCCTTTGTGCCACTCTGTCCTATAGCTTACCTTCCTCATGAGGACTCTGTTACTTAAACTGATATTTAGAGGAGAGGAAGGGGAAAATTTCCTCAATGTTTTCCTAATCAGATCAGCAGAACCTACAAAACAGAATTCTTTTAAAGAATCATGTTGTGATTTCCTGATCATGGATTCTGTTTAGTTGCTAATTGTTTCTTCTTCCTCTTGAGTGAGTCTTTGTTGAGTTTTTGCATGAGCAAGGCATATTTTTCTAAATAATGTTGATAATATAGTGAGAATGACATAACTAATATTTGGGAATTGTTTTTGCTTCTTCTTTGTATGCTCAGCGCTTAGTACAAGGCCTGGCATATAGTAAGCACTTAATAAATACTTGTCGATTTGGTCTTCAGAATACCCAATTTGGTCTTCACAATAATCTTATAAAATAGTTTAAATATTATACTCCCCATTTCACAGATGAGGAAATGGAGGCCCACAGACATGAAGTGATTCATTTATACTTATGTGACTGGTAAATGAAGGATCTGGCACTTTAACTTAGTCCCTGAATTTGCTGTCCTCTCCACTATAACCCTCTGCCTCTGACAAACTAATGTCCAAGATGATGTTTGGAGGCATTTCCTGTGCATGCAGTTATCTACACCCTCCCTGATTCCTATTGGTAATGAAAGTGAATCCTAGCCATGCTTTTGATTGAGAATATGAAATAGAAAAAAAGAGAATAGAATGATGGAAGGAGAAAGTTAGGTGATTGCCAACTACTAACCATAAGGGTCTCCCTAGGATTGGAATTTCAAAACTCAAGTTTGGTCACATGCCCTCGTTTGGAAAATGACTACAAAATACTCGAGTCCCTTCAAAGGACAGAAAATAACTAATGGACAGGAAAGCCCATTGAAGTTCCTTCTAGGTCTTTTTGTCTTGCTGTTACCTTATGTTGTCTTTTTTATTTGAGGGGGGAGGGCAGGGCAACTGGGGTTAAGTGGCTTGCCCAAGGTCACATGGCTAGTAAGTGTTAAGTGTCTGAGTCTGGAATTGAACTCAGGTCCTCATGACTCCAGGGTCGGTGCTCTATTCAACCCCTTATCTTGTCTTTATTTACCTTGATGAGTGGACTTATCACTCATTCAACAAACGTAGACAAGTGTTCCACTCTGGTATAGGTGCTGGGGGGAGATGTGTGTACACATAAACCAAAAGACATGGTTCCTGCCTTTACAGAGTTTTCAGTCTTGTAGGGGAGAGTGGGTCTGTATACCTTGAGCACACCAAATGTTAACAGAGAAGGGAAGGGAAGGGAAGGGAAGAAGTGCCTGTTATTTGCCAGGCACTGTGATAAGAACTTTACAATACATTTTACACATATTCTCATTTGATCATACCTACAACCTTGGGATATAGGTAGTCTTATGATCCTCATTTTACAGTTGAGGAAACTGAGGTAGACAGAAGTTAAGTGACTTGCCTAGTTTCACACAGCTAGTAAATATTTGAGGCTGAATTTGAACCTAGTGTCTGAGGCTAAATTTGAACTTCCTGACTCCAGGTTAGAGGATGGAGAGGTCACCATAGCCTGGCGTGGATCAAAGAAGACTCCTTGGAAGGTAGACCTGAGGTTCGACCTCAAAGAACAAACAAGGACTTTGCTAGGTAGAAAGGGAGAGAAAGGCAGGGATGATAGCTTGAACGAAGATGCAGATTTGAATATACCAGGTGTGCTGAGGGGATAAGTGAGTGGCAGAGTCTGGGTGGAGTGGAGGGTCTGGGTAGGGGGAGGAGTGGAAGACAAGGCTGAGGATGAAGCTGGAGACCAAACCATGCCTCTCCCTCACTTCTCTGATGCCTTTCCTCTAACAACCTCTCGTGGGAGAGTGTTCATTTCCCAAGAGGCTCAAGTGCCCACTAAAGAAGAAAAACTACCCAGGAAGCTCTCTGGTGTTTGATAATAATTACTTCTTGCTCATTAGGCTCTAGTCAGTAGCTGCTTTAATGGGCTAGAGTTAGGGATCATTTTACAGGCATAGAGAAGCATATCTTTGGGCTAAAAGGAATTTAGAATTGACACAATCCATTTTGTTCTTTTTGAGAGGGAGGGAAGTAGAGCCAGAACAGTATTAGGGAATGCAGAAATAGAGGGAGGGGCGAGTCAGAGGATTCCCTCTCTTTGCTCATGGCCCTGCCATCATCTAACTTCACTGCTTGCAAATAGTTGAAATAGATCACCTTGTGGGTTCATCTCTTTGTGGATTAACCACAGCAAAGTTAAAATCCCAGGCTATATTTCCTTACCCATTGTGACTAGTGTGTGTGTATGTTGGGGAGGGGGGTAATGGGTGTATTTGTGTGTTTATGTGTGTGTTTTCAGGAAATGCAAATTACTTTAAATATACATTTAAGAAAAACATGTGTAGGAAATAAATTTACTGAAAAAGAAAGCCTCTTCAGATGCCTTCCAAATCTTAGCATGAATAGTTTTTTAATCAGAATAGAATGGTTATAACTGGTAAAATATCTTAGAACAGAGAATGCTAAGACTGGAAGAGACTTTGGAATGTAGAATAGCAGAGCTGGAAAGTCCTTTGGAATATAGAATTTCAGGGCTGGAAGAGACCTTAGAGCATGGAAAGATAGGGTTGGAAGGAACCCTTAAAACATTGATTGTCAGAGCTGGAAGGGATCTTTGAACATGGAATTTCTGAACTGGAGGGGACTTTGGGACAGAGAATGTTGGAATTGGAAGGAACCCTGAACAGGGAATATCTGGGCTAGAAAGGACCTCAAAGAACATCTAGTTCAATCCCATCATTTGATAGAAGAGGAAATTGAGACACAGAATAGAGTGTCTTACTTAGGTCACATAGAAAATAGTGACAGAGTTGGACCTTGAACTCAGGTCTCCTGACTTTTGGTCTGGTGTTATTTCTTCCTGACCATGACTGCTATTTAGGTTATCCATGGCATTGGTCCCCTGGAGTTATGTGAACAAACATCTGAGTTTGTGTGTTATTTTGTGACTTGACTGTTGTAGGTTACCCTTGGGAGTAAATTCATTGGTTGCCCACTAGAGAAGGGAGCGTATTTATAGCAGAGGTCAGTGTTCTGGGGTGGTTTGAACAAATCCATAGTGAGCCAGCCAGAAGTACCTACTGAGTGCTCACAGGTGCAGAGCGTTGGCTAGAGTCTGAGCAAAGAACAGAAGGTGCTTACAGTCCAAAACACTGATTGGTAATGTGTGTTAGTACTGAGGCCTAGGCTGGGACTCAGGAGACCTCAGCACTATTTCTGGCACCATCATAAAGTCTCCAAGTGTCTTTGCACCTGCTTTTTGGACCCTTTCAACTTCAGTTTCCTCATCTGTGAGAGGGGTTGGATGGAGCTTTCCAGGGCAAAACTGGGAGGGTTAATGAGACCACCCACTTTCAAAGTAAGTTAGGAAAAAAGTTGTTAGCATTTCCTCTTAGCAGGGATGATGCACTATGGAAGTTTTGCTTCATTTTGGGCCCAAAGTTTCAAGGAGAATACATTTCTTTCTAAACTTGTAGCGCTTGAGAATTTTAGGGATGCTCTGGTTTTGAGAGAAGCCACAGTATAGTGGAAAGAATGTACCTAGGGCCAGGAATCCTGCATTAAAATTCTGGATCCAATGGTGTGGACATGAGTGGGCAAGCCATTTTATATTTTTGAGTCTCATTTTCCTCATCAGTAAAATGGGTATAGGGGCAGCTAGGTGGCATAGCAGATAGAGTGCAGGCCTGAAGTCAGGAAGAACTGAGTTCAAATTCAGCATTTCCTGGCTGTGTGACCCTAGGCAAATTACTTAACCCTGTTTGCCTCAGTTTCTTCATCTGTCAGATGAACTGGAGAAGGGAATAGCAAACTACTCCTGTATCTCTGCCAAGAAACTCCAAATGGGTTCAGGAAGAGTTGAACATGACTGAACAACACCAACAAAAATGGGGATAGTAATACTCTCTCCACCTTTCTGTCAAGATTGTTGTGAGGAAAGTGCTTTGCAATCCTTAAAGGGCTGGGGGGCAGTCTGGTCCAGTGGATAGGAAGCTGACCTCAGATTCAGGAAGACCTAACTTTGACACCTACCGGTGTGATGACCCTGGGCATTTAATAGGCAACTTTTGAAAACTATAGATTGCAAGTCAGGTGCTGATTTTCACTGGTTGAGGGAATTCTTCATCCTGAGCATTCTGGATGAAATAACATGTCCAATGGGGAAAAAAACACCCATGTAAGTGTAAGTTAGCTCCTTTCAGCTTTGTGTGTATACCCTCTACTGTTGTAGAAAGCAACGCCAGCCTCTTAGTGAAGTGTCTGGCACAGAGAGAGCCCTTAATAATGGTTTGTTGAAGGGCAACTACATGGTGCAGTGGATAGAGCACCAACCCTGGAGTCAGGAGACTTGAGTTCAAATGTAGCCTCAGACACTTGACACATTTACTTGCTATGTGACCTTGGGCAAGTCACTTAACCCTGATTGCCTCACCAGGAAAAAAAAAAGGATTTCAAAAAAAATTGCGGGGTGGCTAGGTGGTGCTGTGAATAGAGCACTGGCCCTGGAGTCAGGAGGACCTGATTTCAAATTCGGCCTCAGACACTTAACACAAAAACTAGCTGTGTGACCTTGGGCAAGTCACTTAACCCCAGCTGCCCTCCAAAAAGCAAAAACAAATTTTTTTGCTTGTTGACTTGACTAGTATAGTCAGAGGAGGGGACCTGAATTCTAGTTTCAGCTCTGTTACTAATTAGCAATAAAAATTGGTCAGATCCCTTAATGTCTTTGAGTTTCTTTAGCTGGAAGATAAAGAGAATTTAGCAATTGCTCTCTGAGGTTCAGTACAGCCTCAAACATTTTATGATCCTGAGCTTTTCTGACCCATTTATTCATTAGTAAATTCTCTCTATGAGTTACCATGGGTGGGAAAAGAAATCACTGCATGGTAACCAGTATTCTGATAGTGAGCCTTTCCAATCCTGGCATCATTACTTCATGGATTGAAAATCTGGAGAATACTTTCATTTAGCCCAAACTTTTTATTTTACTTTTGAGGGAACTAAGGCTTAGGGAGATATATTTGCTTTCTTGTCTCCCCCGTTAGATAGTAAGCTCCATGAGGGGAAGGCTTGTCTTTTGCCTCTTTTTTATCCCTAGCAGTTAGTACAGAGCCTGGCACATAATAGGCTCTAAATAAATGTTTGTTGATTGATTGATTATTTGAAATTGACTATCCCATGATCAGATCATTTATAAGTGAGATTCAAAAATGGGGTTCAAACCTATGTCTTCTGATTCTAGATCTTGGACTCCTTTTACCTCATCACATTGCTAGGCTGGTCTTGAGGTGACAGACCTTTCCAATTTGATAAGATCTGAACCCTAAGAGACCTTTTAAGACTTCCTAGGGTCACCTCTTTATCATAATGAGGTCCCCTCCCCTCCTCTCCCTTCTTTGTCCTCTCCTTTCCTCTTTCCCTTTGATATTTTCCTTCATCCCACAGATGACTTTAATTCTTTTTTGGGAAAAAAGTTTCTACCCGAGGCTCTAATATCCATTCATTCATTCACTCACTCATCTGGTCAGGGTGAGAAATTTGGGGACATGTACATAGTTATTTGTTTTTCAAAGCCTGTGTCTTTTGGCTTTCATTCTTTTTTTTTTAATTAATGTGTTTGTTTATTTTTAGTTTACAAGATTCAATTCCATAGTTCCTTGAGTTTCATATTTCCTTTCCCTCCCTCCCCCCATCCCTCCACGACGGCATGTAGTCCAGTATAGGATTTGCAAATACTTTCACATTAGACATTAGGTTACAAAGGCTGATTTTACTAGATGGAATGAAAAATGGTAAAGAAGAAATAAAACCAAACGATGGAAAGAAAAAAATCAAGTAGTTTGCTTCCATCAGGATTCAAACTCAGTTCTTTCTAGTTCTTTCTCTGGATGTAGGCATCTCTCTCCATCATGAGTCTTTTGGGATTGACTTATATCACTGCATTGCTAAGAAGAGTCCAGTCTGTCATAGTTGGTCATCACACATATGTTGTGTCTGTGATTGTATACAAATTTTTCCTGGTTCTACTCTTCTCACTCAGCATCAGTTTGTATAAGCCTCTCCAAGTAAATATGAAGTCCATCTGCTCCTCGTTTCTTATAGCACAATAATATTCCATTACATGCATATACCACAACTTGTTTAGCCATTCCCCAATTGATGGGCACCCCCTTAATTTCTAATTCTTTGCAACCATAAAAAGAGCTGCTATAAATATTTTTGTACATATGGGTCTTCCTCCCACTTCTACGATCTCTTTGGGATATAACCCTGGAAGTGGTATTGCTGGGTCAAAAGGTATGAAATTATTTATAGCCCTTTGGGCACAATTCCAGATTGCTCTCCAGAATGATTGGATAAGTTCACAACTCCACCAGCAATGCATTAGTGTTCTTTGTTTTCATTCTTATGAAGCTGGCTTGGTTGACCCCATCATATGGTGTTATCTGGGTAAGGGGACAAGAGGAAACTTAAATCCAAGTGGAAACCAAGGGAGAAATGTCATTGTCAGATCTCAGAGGTGTTGGTAGACTCTCATTCATTAGCCAAAGTGGACAGAGCCCTGGACCTGGAGAGAGGAAGACCTGAGTTCAAAACTTGCTTTAGACATTTACTAAATATGTGACCCTGGTCAAGTCACTTAATCTCTGTCTACCTCAGTTTCCTCATCTGTAAAAATGGAGATACTAATAACACCTACCTCTCAGGATTATTGTGAGAATCAAATGAGGTGGTATTTATAAAGTTTTTTGGAAACCTTAGAGTGATATATACATTCTAGTTATTATTTATTAATATCAGTGCATCTATTGTGGGAGCATTCTAGAGCACAATCTTTCAAATCAAAGTTTAAGAATTAAAAGAGGGTTAAACTGGAATACCAAAGTTCTAGTAGCTATGAGGTGGGTACTCTTTCTTTCCTTCATTCTCTCCCATACCTACAGTTTCCCTCCCTTCTTTTCTCTTCTTCCTTTCTTCCCCTCTTTCCAAGAATCAGAAAATCAGGGAGTAGAAGGAGACCTTGGAAGTAATCTCATCCAATCTATACTTGAATAAGAATCTCCTCTTCCTTTCTCCCTTTACTTGTTTCCTCCTTCCTTACTAGTCCTCAAGATCATCAGTGAACAATTATATTCAGCCAATGCTTATTGAACCCCTACTTCATATTAGACACACATCAGATAATTCAGATGTGGATGGTGTGCTGATGATCTGTGATGGTGTCAAGAGAAAGACCTAAGATGCAGACCTTCAAACAGTAGCTGTCTCATGAAAGAAGTGGGGTTACTTGCAAAATAAACTGTTAAAGTTTTAATTGCTAAAACTGCTCTAAGACTTTGGAGACATAGAGTTATTTCTTTTGGGGGGCATGGGGTACAAGGGAGGAGGAGAGAGATGAGGGAGGTGGAAGCAGGTAGAAGAGTAATCTGGGGAACTCCCTGGGGTGAAAGTCATAATAGAAGAAAGATCAACGTACTAGACCCCCAGTAAACATCAAATTTACCTCAAAACTGCTAATATCTGCCAAAGGGCTGGGAAGGGATGGACAGTTGGTTGCCTTTATTGGGAATCCTATTGTATCATTGTGCCCCTACTTTTGTTCCCAGTATCCAACAAAGTTTATCTGTGTTTTTTCCTTTCAAATACCACCACTCAAGAGAAGACTGGCACTTGCTTGCTAGGCTGGGTCTTCTTTGTTGAAAATTTTGGGCTGGTTGTCAGAGAGCACAAAGGGTGTGAAGTGGATTCCATGGCTCTCTTCCTTGGGGAAGGAGGGCTGGACTCCATAACCATTGGCCTTGACTGCCCTTCCCTTCTAGGCTGGGACCAGGTGGAATCCCCACTGTGAAGATGCAGCTTTCCATTCTTGCCGTATCATCTGTAATGAGCTTGTTGTACATTGGCTCTTACCATCTGCCTTAGAAGGGAGCAAGTCTGGGAAGTCAGGAGGCTTCTGATTGACCTGCCTGAGTGACCTTGGGGCTATCTCAGGCTGCCATGCTAGGTAATGGGAGTGGCAAGAATCAGTATGGTGTCATGAAATACCATTGAATTGAAAGTTGGGAGAGGTAGGCTGTAGTCTCAGTTCAGCTCTTAACTAGCAAGCTTATTGACCTGTAGCAAGGGGTTTAGAAAGCTGGCAGTCCCTGGGCAGAAAGATGGACAGAGTGCCTCCAGAAAAGGCAAAGAGGCTGATCCTCATGCTAGAACAGGATCCTGTCAGCACAGCCCTTTTCTCTGTATTTTCAGAAGGTTTAGCAAAGTCATCTGAGGTCCTCATAGGAAAGCCTGAGGTTCAGAGACTATTAGTGGGTACACCTGTCACCTCTTAGATGTGTTTATGCCACACCAGGATAACACTACGTTTAACCTCAGAGACTCACCAGGAGCCAATGAAATTCCCAAGGGATCTCTTGCTTCTTTCCTACCCTCCTTTCTATCTTAAAAAATCACACCAGTTTTTAATTTTCTGAGATATAGTAATAGGGTCATCTTTGTTCAAGGTCCCCTGTACCATAGCCTGGAAAGAGGTTTCTCATGTTGGCAGACAGGGAGATGTCCCAGGGTTTGAAGGTCAGCGTTCTTGTTAGACATTCTTCCCTAACAATCAGGGATACTGGTCCCTTCCTTTAACCAGGGGCAGATGATTCGTCTGCAAATCTCTGACCTTCTGTCTATCATTAATATCTTTGGACCCAAGTCTACCCACACTCATAAGACAATGTCAATCAGAACAAATAGGATCAGAATCCTACCCTTAATAGTGCTCTACTTGAGACTCTCCAAGCCTTCTAGAATTTAAGGTTGTCCCTGTATGGTCTTGCCTGACCTTTTCAGACTTCAATCTTCCCTCCCTCACTCTCATTAAGCACATAATATCTGTCAGGCCCTTCATGCTTAGTTGTGCTCCCAGTCTGTGAACTATACTACTCAACTTGTCTTGTGGATATCTAATGCCATGGAAGGTTTGGACTCTTTTGAGCAGTCCCTAGAAAGAAGGAAGTTGGAATGAGTTTTCTGAGTTCTTTTTGTTATTCTATGATATCTATATCTATGATATCTATTTCATGTTCTTGTGTTTCACA
Organism: Gymnobelideus leadbeateri; assembly: GCA_011680675.1. Lineage (NCBI taxonomy): Eukaryota > Metazoa > Chordata > Mammalia > Diprotodontia > Petauridae > Gymnobelideus > Gymnobelideus leadbeateri. Next base: position 1,086,126 of record WOXC01007555.1, read on the forward strand.
CATTTGTATGTCTGTTATCACCCTTCTTTCCCATCTGAATCCTCTAAGTTGTGTGTAATTTGAAGGGTTAAATGTAGTGATTAGGTAGAATGACCCCCATACCCATTGCAAGATCTCTGTGGTAGCAAAGCAGGCTTTTCAGTGAGTTATAGTTGCAGAGCGTGCTGACTGTGTTGTGATTTGGGACAGCCTTGGGAAAAGGTACAGTCTGTAGACCTGCCTGATTATGGTTATTAGAGTTCTATGGTAATGAATGTGCAGCCACATGTATAAAGAAGGTAACAAAGATCTATTGCAGGCTATTTCCCTAATTTTGTGAAGTGTAATTAATCCCATTAAGTTTTTAACAGAGACCAGTTTGAGCTTTGGCCCTAATAAAAAGTCTTATTGATTCTTCCATGGCTATAATCTGTATGTTGTTAATGATTATTATCTATAGGGTAGATATAATGATTATTACCAGATCCTGGTTCAGAGAACCCCTTGAAGGGGAGGACAGACTTGGATTTGTCAGGAATCCTAGAGGTTACCTAATCTAACTGGCACCAGCATTGAATTAGAATCCCCTTGATAACCTCTTTGTCTGTGCTTAAAAACTTTCTGGAAAGGAGGTTCCACTGCCACCTGAGACAGCCCATCCCACTTAGGGACAATTCTGATTGTGAGGAAGTGGTTTTTAAAAATTCAAGCCTAAATCTTCTCTCCCTATTCCAGTGTCCCATTAGAACAGTTTCCCATTTGATACCCAAGGCTCAGTTAATTTTCTTTTAGACTCAAAAATCCTCTCAGATAGATCTATGACCCCCGTGGATGTGGATATGACCACCAATCATAGATTGTAAGCCATCCATTCCTGGACATCTTTGTCCCTGCCTTTCCATAAGTTAGACATGGGGTTCTGTCCAACATCTTGGGAACCTTCCTTGCTTTAATGATGCTGTGATCATGTCAGTGGATGATACAGGACCATATCTAAACCTTCCAAAATACCCGAAACTCTCTCAGAGAATTCAAATGGGAGAAAAAAAGAAGATGCTAGAGAATCTTGGACCTCAGGACACAAGATTGCCAGAGATACAAGTACGTGAAGTCTGACCTCTTAGAATCATAGACTATCAAATGGACCATCTAATCCAGTTTCATTCTTTTGGAGGGCTGATCACCAGAGTTCAAATCTTCCATGATAGTAGTTAGCCAAAACAAGGTAGTTTATTCCTCATTCTTTGACCACTCCATCTTCATATATAGGACAGTGTCAGAGGATTTGGCATGATAGAAAGAGCACTAACTTTGGAATCAGAACACCTGGGTTTCAAATCTTGCCTTCGATGCTTATACCTGTGCATCCTGATGCAAGTGACTTAATTTCCCTATCTTTAGCTTCCTTGTCTGTTAAATGATGGTTTGAACTAGATGTCCTCTGAGGTTCTCTCTAGTGCCCCATTTTGCTAATTCATTCACAACAGTCTTTCCTCTGCTTGTCCTTTGTAATTCCATTTGTAATGTGTTATGGCTTACTTCATTTAATATGTTCCTTTCCATTGTCCCCTGTGTGTTATGCATTTTAAATAATTTGTACACGTAGTGTTTCATGTCTTGTAGCCATACAACAAGAATATTGGTATTAAGTAGATGACCTTCTGTTTCAGGAAGAAATTTTGGACCATTAAGAGAATTTTGCAATCTCCCAAAGATCATCTATTCGACTTTTCTCTTCTTGTTCAACTCTGAGCATAACTCACTAGCCATTTGGTGTATCTATCTGTCCAAGATTTTGATAGATGAACGTTATGAACTTTCCATCCAACTACATATCATAGTCCAGACAATAGACATTCTTCATCCACTTGGTTTTGCCTGGTTATATAGTTGTTTTGAGTTGTTATGGCTGTCATCCAGGGGATTCTGCGTTGTTTCAGGGTTTGATGCAGTCATCACAATGGCATCCAACAAAAAGGGAGCTATAGACCAGAGCCTCTTAATGTTTTGTTTTTCATAGTAGACACCTTTGACAGTCTGGGGAAGCTTATAGACCTCTTTTCAGAAGAATGGCATTTTTAAAAAGTTTATACTTGAAGAAATTATCAATTTAGAGGCATAAAATAAAATTTATAAGGTTACAAAAGAAACCAGTTATGTTGAAATACAATTATCAACATATTTAAAAAAGACAGTCACAAACCAATCCTTCTTGGATTAGGCTCCAGGTACATTGACTAAAATGAGAAGTCACTGGAACATCCCAAAATACCAGCTTTTTCATTGACATTCCTCCATTGGACTCTTATTACCTCACTGAGGTTGGAGTTGGGAGATATGTGTAGTCAGACCACTTCTAGTCCTGGCAACATCATTTGCTAATTGTCCAACTTTGAGAAAGTCACTTTACTTCTCTGAGATTCAATTTTCTTATCTGTAAAGTGGGAATAACACTTGCCCTGCTAACCTTTCCCCTCTTGTTGTGAGTATCAGATAAGATAGTGTATGTAAAGTACTTTGTACTGTAATATATGTACATATATATGTATATGCATACTGTATTTGTATATATACTCGATATGCATATGCATGTTGGTGTACACAGACCTTTCTCTGATGTGCCTGGATTAGTTCTCACTGTGTTTTCTTGGGTTTCACATAATTTTTTCACATAATTTTCACTGAGTCAAAAAGCAGGATTTTACCTCTTTCCCTTTGGTAATAGAGACATAGGATAATGTAGTCCCAGTAAGACAAGATTTATATAATTTTCCATTTAAAATAAATGCTAAATAACAAATCAGAATCACAGAATTTCAGAGTTACAGGTACCTCAACTTTTAACTGAACCTACCCCTAAAAAAGAATCCTCACGATTATATAAATAACTGACAAGTTGTCATCTAACCTTTGGTTTAAAACCTCCATATAGGCAATCCATTTTACTTTTGGTCAGTTCCATGTGAAGATATTTGGAGATACCCTGTTTCCCAGAACTGCAGCCCAACAAGCAGGCTGTACTCTGAGCTCGGCATAACAACAATCCTTTCTGCTCTTGATGATCTCATCCTCTGGCAAAGTGTACTGCTTTGACCAGCACCAGGTGTTCAATGAGGGATTTATGGTTTTCATATTAATCAATAACTGTTTAGATTTCTTGGAGCTCCCCCTATTTTCCAGGGACCTGAGAGCCAATATGCTTAATCTAAAGTCATCTTTCACATCTCTTGCCATGTCCCTGTTTCTTATAACTTCCAAGTAAATCAAACCAAGTACTATGCTCCTGTTCTTCCCACGCTAACTCTGGGTCTGTACCCCACTGAATGATCACAGGGCTGGACAACCTTTAAGACTTGAGAGACTGTTTTAATAGAACCCAAGCCCAAGAAATGTCAACTATGGGAACTGCCTACTCAGGACCTAAGAATGATTGTGTTGAGGTCCAGTCCCTTTCATGTATATAAGCATTGCCTTTGCCCCAGTATGTTAAGCCTGCCTTCTCAGGAAGGTGGACTTCTGCTTGCAAGCATTTTCCTCACTTTGAAATTAAACTTTTGTTTGATCGCTGACTCTTCTGTCTGTAGCCTGCTTTGTTCGGCTCTGGCTACCCACAGCTTAGAGACTAGTTCCAGTCTGGTTGACATGTAAATTGGTGTCAGAAGTGGGATTAGACTTGGAACCAGACCAAGTGGACTTTCTGGTACCAGTGGGAGAGGACTAGGTGCAACTAAAATTTCTCTGGATTCTGCCACCACCCCCCCGTCTTGTGAGTTCTCTGCCTTTGTTCCTGGCTCCAATCCTGGATTTTGGCTTTGGTTGAGCTTGGCTTTCTTTGTGAGGAAAACTCTAGGGTCCCTGCCTTGACCCAGTTCATCCCAGATTTTTAGGAAGTTTTTCCTGACATGTTTTCCCCTGACACAGTTTTAATTTGCCTCTTGTAACTAATACCCATTGTTTCTGGTTCTGTCGACTGAGACCAAGCAGAACAAATTTAATTCCTCTTCTTTATAATAACTTTCCTTTCATTGTATTGTTCTTCATTTTCCTTCCCTTTGTTCCTTACTCTCTTCCCCTAGTATGCTTTTCCCCCTTCCTTCCTTCCTTCCTTCCTTCCTTCCTTCCTTCCTTCCTTCCTTCCTTCCTTCCTTCCCTTTCTTGGTTTTATTAATACCTTTTGCTTTTATATATAGTCATTTCCAGATAGATTGCCCACCCTGACTCCTGGGCGAGCCACCCCTTTCAATAGAAAAACAGTTTAACAAAACCAATCCGTATAATTACCCATATTTGATAGCAGATGTAATATTCCATACTCATAGTATGACTTCTTTTTAGGTACTTGAATAAAGCCATTAAGTCCCCAACCATATTTTTCTCCAGTTTAAACATACCTAATTCACTGAATATTTTATTATCTCTAGCCAAGGTGGATTTTGACAACATGGTTGCCATCCATATCCTACCTCTTCTGAAGAGCTAGACACACTTTGCTGAAAGAACAGAGTTCTATAGGACTACTGTCAGGATTGCCAAACGCCTATTTTCTTGTACCCATTTTGTGGAATCTTCATTAATTTCAATCAAGTTCTTTTATTGTAGAAACGTCTATTTTCAATAAATAGTAGAACTTTTAGAAAAATCCCAAACTTACCTCTTCTACTTTCTAACCCTCCCATGACTACATGATTTCATGAGTATAAGTATTATGCCCATTACAATCCTTTTCCACCTTTTCTTCCAGTATATTTTTTTGGTTACGTTTCAAAGTGAAAGAGTCTGCCTTGGGAATTGGTTGCTTCTGCCTTCACTGATGTCTTCAAACAAATGGAATGATCATTTGTTGTGGGTGTAGTGCAGAGGATTCTTGGACTAGATGGCCTCTCATGTCCTTGTAGCTCTGAGATTCTGGGATTTTATGAAAATGTCTTTCTGTAAATTCTTCATAGAAATTACCCCTTTCATATACATCAAAGACAAGGACACCACTAACTCCTTAGCACATTTTCTATGCCTTCATTAGGCTTTTAGGAATTCTGTTAGTATGGTTTTAGCTGTTTGAGAGAATGGATAGTTCTTTTCAGAAACTGTAATACATCTGGAAGGAGCCTGTGTGTGTTTGTGTGTGTACATATACACATATAATATGTGTAGTATATACATATACTATATATGTGCTATATATATTATATGTGTGTGTATATGTATCATCACTTAAAGGGGTGGAATGATGTAAGCTGATGAGACCCAGTAGTGGGAGAAAATCTATCTAGAGACAGAGTTAGCAATGAATATTGATGAATACAGCCTTTAATATCAAAGGAATTCTGCTCTTCTATATAGACTTATCTGACCCAGTCATGGTTCAAAAGTATCTGGGGTTCTTTTTTACTCTATATTAGTTCATTTGTCAAAGGTCCCAGTTCCCATCAGAATAAAATCACATAACCCCTAACAGGCTTGGATCATCCAGAATTGGTCTGTTACCTGGATAGAACCTATTGTGTGGGGTGTAATTGTGTGTGCTGATTTATTTTTCAAAAATAGACAAAGATTGGGATCCAGGATGGTGTAGTGGTGAAGTGAATGCACATTTTGTCTTGTATCCTTCTTGTAGGAGAACATATTCCATCGGTGGTTTGCACGCTGTCCATAAACCCTGCAGTTAGCATAAAAAATTAATAAAAATAAATTCTCCATGGAGCAGCTATACAACCCACTATAGGCCTTCTGGTTCTGTTAATGTTTTGGGGGTACCAGTGTAGAAAATTGCCTGCTTATATACTATCCCTCACTCTTAGTACTATCCTAAATAATTTCCTTTGAAGAATCCATGGGGATATGTCCCTAGCCCTACCTAGGGAAAACATCACATACACTGGGTAAGCAAATGGTATTCTTATCCCCAGAGACAATTTTAAAACATGTGTTAGGAGCTAACATCATGCAACACCTTTTGGCTTTTAAATGGTATTGTCAACAAGTAGAAAAATAGGGTTTGATTTGTAGAATTTTGATTTATGAGCAACTTAAAAAAACTGGATCTCTCCAGCTTCCGCAGGCTGAAATTACAGGGGCTACTCAGTGATCTGATACCACTCTCAGTGGCAGAGGAGTTTTAATTTGCTCCATTTCTGACCTGGTCTACTTTGTTCTGCCTTAAGCAACTTGGTGGTTCCCAGTCCCAGAGGCTCACCATATTCATGCCTAACTTTATGTGGACACCAAGTGGCTTAACCTACTGCAGGTCAGAACTCCTGAACTCAAGAGATCCACCAGGATAGGGTTGTTTCACCTTAGCAGATTTATGGGCATTTTTTCAATTTTCTTGTGTAAAGGGAAGCACAACCAAAGTCTCTTGGGATTGAGAAATGGGACCACACTTCTTCTAGCTTGACCCTCCTCCCATCATCCCCACATTGCTATATTATTTCCCAAGTTTCAGGGGGTATCTGTTCATCCTAATGAATGTCACCTGTTATCTCACACCTGACAATGGTTTCCATTAATCCTCAATTTCTTTTCTGAGACTAAGCCCTTATTGGCCTCTGGAACCTGATAAAGTCCCCACCAGGGCCCTTCTTGATGATTTATTACTGGCATAAACAGCTTCTAAGAGCCCAGTTCAGAAAGTGTGATTCCAGGAAGCCAGTCTCCAGATGACAGAATGCTGATTAGCATTCTTTTCTGGGTCTGGATTTCTGCTGTGCCTACTTTTCCTATTCCAGACTGGTCATAGAGTAGGACTGAGAAGTAGAGGCTTTTGAGAGTTACTGGGAATTCAGGACTGACCAGGTAGGGGGTGAGCATGGGAGTGCAGTGGATGGTCTGTGCTCTCTGTAGCCTAACTATCTGGGCTAAAAACAGGAAAGAGAGGAAACTAAGGTTTTCCCAACATATCCTGAACAGTTATGGGAGAAGAAATCTCTTGATTTCATTTGGGGGATACACAAAGATAGTAGAAGAGGTCTTCTGAGTGAAACAGGTCATTTCTTTCCCTCCCAGTCATAGGCAGGTATTGTTAATACTTGATTAAGCATGTACTGGCAGAAGAAATCCGAACAAGTGAATAATTGGAAAAAATGTTATTTAGCCTCATGCTGGTATTTGACAATATCTTTTTCTCTCTGATAAATGAACCTTCCTCATTAGGTCTTGGCTTAGGCTAATCTTAAAATGAGTTTGCTTTCCTTGACCATTAAGGCTTATGGTAGAGGGAATGCCATTTTGGAAGTGAAAATTGCTGAGGCTGATCTACAAAGGAAAGACCACATGATGTAGTCAGCAGAGTTGCCTTAGGAAGCCCTGAGAAACTTCTGACTTTTAATAGCTATGTGACCACCAACACATCACTTCATATCTCAGAATTTTAGGCAACTCTTAAGATCATAAGTTACTAAGGGGTTTTGATTTGAGCCCCCCTTAGGGCATATCAGCTGATTTTTGTCTTTGTATATCTAGTGCTAGGGCACCCTAAGTACAGTGTTGGCCATGGTAAGATTTAATCAATGCTTGTTTCATCTAATTGGATTCAAGGGAGTTGACTATCAAGAAGAAGTTAAGGATCCTAACCATACACTGTGTGTCTGTCCTTGAGGAAATACAAAGATGAATAAAAATTCTCACTAAAAATGAAATATTGAGTTATTTAATAAATTAAATATATCAATGATGTAAAATACTATAATTATTATAGCATTTATATAATTATATATGATATGTAACATAATTATATATAATTTAAATATATAATTATAATAAAGTATGATAATATTATAGCATTTATATAACACTTTAAGATCCACAAAGTACTTTAGAGATATCTTATTTGATCCTCAAAACAAGTCTGGGAGGTAAGCACTATATTAGCCCCATTTTACAGATGAGAAAACTGAGGCATACAGAGATTTGCCCAAGATCACATATTTAGTAAGTATTTGAGGCTGGATTTCAACTCAGGTCTTCCTTCCAGCACTCCAGCCACTTTGCCACCTAATTTCCTGCCACCAAGAACCTTACAATTTTTAGCTGAAGGAGAGAAAACATGAACATAGATAACTAATACAAAATAGATGTCCTAAGTGTGAGGGAGCCCAAAGGAGATTGTTCCGAGAGATCACTTTCAATTGGGAGCTAACAATGAAGACTTCCTGGAAGAGGTGGGAGAAGAGCTGTGTGTGGGTAGGATTTCAACAGGTGGATGGGGCTGGGAGGGTTCCAGATTAGGGAAGAAGATTACTGAAGATACATCATCTGGAAAGTACAGCATGGACGTGGTGAGTCTTCAACGTAGCTGAGATATGAGAAGCAGCTTGTAGTTAGACCTGGCTTTGAAACCCACTTCAGGTCATATCAATATTATCTGTGTTGGGGGCGACTAGGTGGCGCAATGAGTAGAGTGTCAGCCCTGGAGTCAGAAGGACCTGAGTTCAGATCCGGCCTCAGACACTTAAAGCACAAACAAAAAAACCTAGCCGTGTGACCTTGGGCAAGTTACTTAATCCCAATTGCCCTCCAAAAAGCAAAAAAAAAATATTATCTGTGTGACTTTGGGCAAGTCAGTGATGTTTTCATTGTTGTTCACTCCTTTCAGTTGGGTAGGGAAGGGACTAGATATGATAATTGTTGTTCAGTTATTTCGGTCGTGTCCAACTCTTTGTGACCCTTGTTGGGATTTTCTTGGCAAAGGTACTGGAGTGGTTTGCCATTTCTCCAGCACATTTGACAGATGAGGAAACTGAGGCAAACAGGGTTAAGTGACTTAAACCTGGTTCACACAGCTGTGGTCACTTAACTAGGGTCACACAGCTAGTAAGTATCTGAGGCTGGATTTGAACTCAGCAAGATGAATCTTCCAGACTTCAGGCCTGGAACTCTATCCACTGTACCACCTAGATGCTCTCCCCTCCCCCCGGGTTCCTACCTATGTAATCTTGGGCAATCCACTTAGCTTCCGTGGGCCTCAGTTTCCTCATCTGTAAAATGAGGTGCTTGGACTGAATGATCTCTTCCTGTTCTATATCCATGAACCTATGGTTTCTAATGTTCACATTCTCCATGGAGCCAATCTTTAATCCATTAAGTCAAATCTCCATCCAATCCAGTTTCTGGCACTCTCCTCTCTGCTCATTCCCTTCTCCTCTTGGTTTTACCAGATCTCTCTAGCACTGGGAGAAATACTAAGAAGATTCTAAATGGCTCTTGGCCATTTGGGTAGGGTCCTATGGGGGTGGGATTTTGATGTAACATACCAAGGACACTTTTGCGGGCTATCATCTGGTTAGGACAGTGCTCATAGCATGCTAGAATTTCATCACGCTTTTCTGTGTTTGCTTCTTCCCCCTAACCCAGATCCTTGTTCCCACTAACACTTTCCTCCTCTGGGATCAGTTTTCTCCTCTAAGAAATGGCGGGGCTGGATTAGAAGGCTTCTATGCCCCTGAGCCTTTTGCAAAGTTAGAAAAGCACTCGCTATTTTCTGGCTTTAGAAATTAGATTACTATGTGATGTGCACACGGGCTCCCTCGGGGGTCATCACCACTATTTTGCCAACGTTATTACCTCATTCTGAGCAAAATTGCTTCAGTCAGGAAGTATCTGAAGGACTCACTGTCCACCAAATACCCCATACTTGACCCCACCTCTCCATGTTTGTTCATGATGTTTATACCACACCTCCTCCATGTCCTCTTTTTCTTCCTTTTATTTTTCTTTTGTGACTGAGTCATTTTAGTCATGCCCAATTCTTTGTGACTCTATTTGGGATTTTCTTGGCAAAGATACTAGATGGTTGGCCATTTCCTTCTCCAGTTTATTTTACAGATGGGGAAACTGAGGCAAACAATGACTTGCCCAAGGTCACTAGCTATTGTCTGAGGCTGGATTTGAATTCAGGAAGATGACTCAGTGTTCTATAGATTATACCATCCATTGCAGATTAGGGGGCAGAGGAGGATTTGAATTTTAGGAAGATCAATTTGACAGCTGAGTAGGATGGATTAGAGTGGGGGAGTGGTTAGGGAGGGGAAGACTTAAGGCAAGAGACATGAGCCAGAAGTTGCCAGTTCAGGGGTGATGAGGATCCACACTACGGTGGTAGCAGTGTCTGAAGACACAAGAAGGTGTCTATGAGAAATACTAAAAAGGTTAAAACAAGGATTTGGCAACAGATTGGATATGGAGAGAGAACGTGTGTGGAGTAGAGGATGATACCTAGGTTTTGAGTACAGTGGTACCCTCCATATAATGAGGAAGTTAGGGTGAAGGAGGGTTTGGAGGCAAAGAGTTCAGTTTTGGACATTGTTGAGTTTGAGATGTCTAGGAAGCAGCTGGAGGTCAGGAGAGAGGTTAGAACTGAATAGATGAATATGATAATCATCTGCATAGAAATGATCATTGAATCTATTGGAGGTGAAGAGATCACCAAATGGTTAGAGATGAGCTAGCCCAACTCCTTTGCTGATAGAGTACTGGACATAGAGTCAGAAAAAAACTGAGTTCAAATCCAGCCTTAGACACTTCCTAGCTGTGTGACCCTGTGCAAATCACTTAACCTCTGCCTCACTTTCCTCATCTGTAAAATGAGATTATTAATAGCACCTCTCTCTCTCTCTCAGGGTTGTTGTGAAGATCAAATGAGATTATAAATTGTAAAGCGCTTAGCACAGTGCCTTGCATGTAGTAAGCATTATCTAAATATTAGCTATTATTATTGTTGTTGAAGTCAATAAACATTTATTACTTGCTTACTCTGTGCCAGGCACTCTGCTAAGGGAAGGAGGTGACTTGACTGAGGTCACACTGTAAGTTAGAACCAGAGCCATATTCAGACCCTTCAGACCCATATTCAGGTCTCTTGATGCTTTGTATATTTTCTTTCCACTATACTTAAATGGATCTGTGATATCATTACCATAGGCATTCCATCCTTTAGTATAAATCCCAACCTATTCATCCTGTGCAGCCAGCCAAGAGAGAGGGTCTTTCCAATTTGGAGTGTCAGGGAAAGGATCCTCTAGACCTTTCTACATCTTGTGGTAGTACTGTAGTACTCGGGACTTCTAGGTGATGAGACTTCATTCTTACTACACATCCTTTTCACAATATCACATAGTTCAAATAATCATAGGATTTGACAAGGGACCATAGAAGCAATTGAGTACAACTCGCTCATTTTACAGAAGAGGAAACTGAGGCACAAAAACATCAAGGGTCTTACCAAGTTAGTAAGTACTGATACAGGATTTGAACTCAGATCTTCCTGATTCCAAGTCCAGAATTCTATCCACTATGCCACCTAGCTGCCTTTTCTCATTTCAAAAGGAAATTGTCTTTGAGTTCTCCAGATTTTTCCAGGAATATGGGTGCTCATGTTTCTGAAATCTGAGTTTCCAGCTTGCTTCCCATTCCTTTCCTACCCTGTTCTTCCATTTTCTCAGGCTCCTAAACCTTAGGAGATGGATTGATTCTCTTACTGAGCCCCATTCTCACCCTGCCTTGCCTATTCCTGTTGCCTGAGCCTAGAGTGGCTCCATTTTCTCTTGTCCTATAGGTTCCAACCCCTCCTTCTTGAAAGGGCCTTTGCTAAGTGCCAGCAGAATTTAATCACATGCTACTTGGGGAGATGAGAACCTGCCTAGTGTAATTCCTCACACCCTCCCTGCTTTGTGATGCTGACCTCCCTGCATGGCTATCACTTCCCTCCTTTTCTGGCAGCCTTTTTATGAATAGAGGTGTCACTGGCACCTTGCCAGCCCTTTGGAATCTACTCTTACCATGAGCCTCCTCTTGACCCCTCTAGGTTTGTCTTCTCTCAGACTACGCTTCTGAAACCTGGGGCTCTTTGGTATCTGGATGTGTCACCTTGGGGCATTAGGATCAATCTATCCAATCTTGTTTTCCAGTCTCTGTGTACATCCTGTGTGAAGCCTTCCCTCTCAGAGCATGGAGAGAGAGAGAGAGCTGGCTTTCAGGGCCAATCCCAGCAAAGAGGGAATCAGGAACTATTCCACACCCCTGCTTTTTCTGTTATGTGTTTCCATTTTTTTCTGCATGTTTTCTAAATAAGCTATTATAGGAATATTCCTCATTTGCTTTTATATACAGGCTTTCTTTATTTATCTTTGTGTATTTCTATGCTCCAAAATGTTCACTTCTTTCCTTCCCTCCCTCCTTCCCTCCCTCCTTCCTTCCTTCCTTCCTTCCTTCCTTCCTTCCTTCCCTCCTTCCGAGTTCTAGGGTTGACTCTCTCTAGGACTGTTGCTCCTGAACACTCCCCTTCACAATCAATTGTTTGCTAGCTAGAGATAATTAGCTTTTTAGAGAGAAAATTTAGCTTTTACTAAGCAGGCATAGCAAGGACAGTTGTTAGTCATTAGGCATTTATTAATGCCTACCACATGCCTGATACTGTGCTAAGTTGTTATAGAAACATCCCCACTAGATCAGCCTGCTCCTGTGATGCTCAATTCCAAAATGGCTTGCTCTATACATCAGTCCAGAGGTGTGTCTGATTCTTTCTGCTCATCACGGTATAGTTCCTATCTTTATCTAAGGATCAGTCAGCAAACATTTATTAAACACTTTCAATGTTCCAGGCACTGTGCTAACTAAGCACTAGGGATACAGAAGAAAATAGCTCCTGCCTTCAAGGAGCTTACTTTCTAATGGAGAAGACAACAAGCAAGCAACTATGTAAAGCAATTTACCCCTGCAAAATTTGATTAAGACTTTATATAATTTATACCTTTGATCAATTAATTCATTCCAGGAGTCTGAGCCTTCTGAGTTTACATTAATAGGGGTGGGGTGGATACCAGTAATTCCACTCAGTTTCCTTCAAATCCCAGATAAAATACCACCTTCTACAGGAAACCCTTCTTGATCCTCATTAAAGTGAGTGCTTTTCCCTCTATTGATTATGCCCAGTTTATCCTATGTATAGCTTGTTTGTATATAGTTCTTTTCATGTTATCTCTCTCCCATTAGACTATGAGCTCTTTTCTCTTAGCTTTTATTGTATCTTCAGTTCTTAGCACAATGCTTGGTACATAGTAGGCACTTAATGAACATGTATTGACTTAGTCTTCCTCCTCCCCCCTGAAAAAAAAGCCCCTCAAACCCTGGCATATTGACTGTGTATGACAAAATATATGGCATTCTACTGATGGTCACCAATTGTCTGTAGAGAAGAAGGAAGACTCAACCTTGGTTTTCTGAATTCTAATGTTGTTTCCTGTCTTTTTGTTTGGATTATTGTGTAGGTTGCTCCCTTGGTTCTACTTCTATGTTTTGTTCATACAAGTAACCAGTTGTATGTATTACTTTCAGGTCTCTCAATTTTTCCTATTGCTTGCTTCTTACTTGGTTATTATATTCCATTCACATCCCACAGTCCTTTTAGCCATCTCCCCAATTGACGGCCACCTGCCTTTTCCCCACTATTTTTGCTACCACAACAAGGTATGGCTGTGCATATTTTGATGTCCTGGGGGCCTTTCCTTCTGTCTTTGGCCTCCCTGGGCCATCGGCTCCCTAGCAGTACGGACTGCATCATTTCTCGGGCTGATGTAAAACCTTCTCTTTCCCAGAGCTTCCCCTGCCTGTCTCTCTCCCTTGTGACTTCCCCTGGGAGGTCATTAAGTGTTCAGGTTCTAAAGAGCTCTTCGAGCTGTGTTTGCACAGCACAACATGGGCAAGAGAAACAGAATAAAGACTCCATGTTACAAAAACACACTTAGGAAGCCGTTTAGGGATGAAGGTAACAGTAATAGCTAATACTTAGGGATTTTACTTTCAAATTTGCAGAACCCTCTTGGTGTATTATTTAATTTGATCTTCACAATAATCTTGTCAGGCAGGGGCTATTATTCCCCCCATTTTACACCCAAGGAAACTGAGGCACAGAACAGTTAAATGACTCGGCCAAGGTTATACAACTGGGAAGTGTACAAGACAGGATTTGAATCCAAATCTTGTCCAGCAGTTATTGATCCACTGGTTTAGACTGCCACAAACAAGAAATTGACATTTTGATTTATGTAGAGTGGCTGTAAAAGTGGGCCCTGATATCCTCATTTGGAAAATGAGGGTTTTTTTCCTGATGCCATGTAAGGGACCTTCCAACTCATATGTTCTCATTCCATGACTTGGTCTTTTTTTGCAGGCTGTGCCCCTAATCCAGACAATTATCGCACCAAAAAGCGAGAAGGGGCTAGGCAAGGGACAAGCCTGCACCATCCCTGGGGAGAAAAACCAAAATATCTTGACTATTTGTGCTTTGTAGGTGCCTGACATAGGGGCAGCTAGTTGGTCCAATAGATAGAACTCTGGACCTGAAGTCAGGAAGATCTGAATTCAAGTTCATTTGATACTTCCTAGCTATGTGACCCTGGGCAAGTCACTTAACCTCTGTTTGGCTCAATTTCCTCATCTATAAAATGGGGATAATAATAGCAACTCCCTCCCAGGGTTGTTGTGAGGATATAATGAAATAATGTTTCTAAGTAGGTGCTATTTAGCTGTGATTGTTATTGACAGTTAGTTGGCATAGCAGATAGAGTGCAGGGCCTGGAGGCAGGAAGACCTGAGTTCAAATCCAACCTTAGATACTGTGTGTGTGTGTGTGTGTGTGTGTGACACTGGACTAGTCATTTAATCCTGTTTGCCTTCGTTTCCTCATCTGTAAAGTGATCTAGAGAAGAAAATAGCAAACCACTCCAGTATCTTTGTCAAGAAAACCTGCCAAAGAGTCACAAGCAATCAGATATGACTGATAATGACTAAACAGCATTACTAGTGGGTCATCCTTGTCTAAGAGGAATCACATAGGAATCCCAATTTCCTAAACTGAGTTTTGCAGGTTCTTGCATTACGCATCATGGTAACAACAAGTCATGTTTATTTATGGATTACAGAGCACTTTCATCACCACCCTATGAAGCAGTCATAGCAAAGTTTCTCCTCTGCCAAAGGATGGGCTGCTAGGAGTTAGGGGGATTATGTTTTATTGTTGTTGAATTATCGGATTGAAGGTTAGGAAGTCAGAGGATCAAAGGCTGCCAGTGGAAGGAAACATGTCCTGGATTGAGGGTCTTGGAGAGGAAGAACTCATTTGGGATAGGACTGTTGTTTCCATTAATTGTACTCTGAGGAAAAGCAAGAGCTGCCCTGCTTGCAGTTCTATAGACAGATTGCTTAGGCATTATTAGTCCTCATTTTGCAGATGAGAGAAATAAAACTAAGAGGGATAAACGACTTGCCCAAGGTCACCCAGCTAGCAACCATCATACCTGGGATTTGAGCTAATTTCTTCCTGACTTTAAATCTTGCACCTCTTCCAATATATGATGTAATATTATATATTTAGTGATATTATAATAATTAATAATATATAATATTCTACTGTGAATGGAAAAATTCAATGCTAGTTATAGTCCCCCTTCTAAAATGTTTAACTATGAAGCTAATATGGAAATGAATAAAATTTTCTGGATCCTCCTTTGTTTTGAAGGTATTCCATACTCCAAAATACTATGCACCAGCATTCATAGGTCCCATCACTATATGTCATTGCAGATAAAGGACCAAGGAGTGAGATTTTAGAGGGCATGATGGGTTTCATTTTCATCTATGTATCAACAAAATATTTTAGGTGCTTAGGTTTTTGTTCAATTCAGTTTTATCAACAATAATAACATTAACAGCAACAGCTCACATTTCTATGGAGGCTTAAGCCTTACAAAGACCATTGATAATGACTTTGGACTGATGACCCGGGTCTGAATCCCAGCTCTTTCACTTGCCTGTGTAACCTAGGGTCACTCATTTGGGAGGCAGTATTATGTTGCACAGAGTGTTGTTTGGGAGTCAAGAGATGTCAGTTCAGATCCTAGCTTTGTCTGCTTGATCTGTGGTACCTCACTGAAACTCTCTTGGCCTCAGTTTCCTCCTCTGTAAAATGAGGAGGTTAGGGGCACCTTCTACCTCTAAGTCTGATCTTGCCACCACTCTGCATCTCATTTGGCTTCCCTCCAAAGTTAAGGGATCAGACTAGATAACTTCCAATAATCCTTTCAGCTCAAAATCTGATGGTGTCAAA
This sequence comes from Gymnobelideus leadbeateri, assembly GCA_011680675.1. NCBI lineage: Eukaryota > Metazoa > Chordata > Mammalia > Diprotodontia > Petauridae > Gymnobelideus > Gymnobelideus leadbeateri. Next base: position 1,102,201 of record WOXC01007555.1, read on the forward strand.
CTCTGATAGAAATGGGGCCACTAATCCTTATATGTATATGCTTCTGTATATTGACTTCATTTTTAAAATGTAATTTTACTCATGTTTTATTGTATTTTTATTTATTTTGTTAAATACTTCCCAATCCCATTTCAGCCTGGTTTGGGAAGCATTCAGGAGAATGTGTTTGATAGACACTTCTGCCTTAACACACTATTGTTGCTGCTGTTGAGTTGTTTCAGTGATGTCTGACTCTTTGTGACCCCATTTGGGGTTTTCTTATCAAAGACACCACTTCTTTCTCCAGCTCATTTTACAGATGAGGAAACTGAGGCAAACAGGGTTAAGTGACTTGCCCAGGGTCACCCTGTACTAGGCCAGATTTGAACTTAGGAAGAGGAAGATGGGTCTTCCTGACTCCAGGCCCAGTGCTCTTTCCACTGCACCACCTAGCTGCCCTAAGCACATTGCTAGTCCATCTTCTAGATGAGAAAGCTGAGGCTTAAGGAGGCTAGGTGCTTTAGTCATTGTCCAGACTGACGTCCAGCACTGTTTCCAGTGTACCACACCCCCACCTCTCTTCTTTTGCTTCTTATTCCTTCAGTTTAATTTATGGAATACTTATTGAGGACTGGTCGAGCACTTGACTGTATCTGCTGAAGACAGGGCAGAACCGGGAAAGGTTGAGCTAAGCTAATACACTGGGCCCAGCCACCCTGTAATTTCTGAGAAAGGGACAGTGCCGAGGAATCGGAGGCTTGCTCATGGGGCCTCCAGAGCCCCTGGCACCTCACTGGGCAGACATGAATCATCTGGTCTGACTCAGGGTAGGCATGGAAGCAAACTTTCCAACCGGTCGATATAATGGATGAGAATTGCCGGGTCATCTGCCACCACCATGTTCTCTACCTCTTAGCTTATTCCGGAGAGGAGTTCATCCAGCAGCCACATTCCTGACACCCTTCCCTTTCCCATCAGTGACTGGGAGGTTAACTGAAAAGATGGGTCTCTGTTCTTAAGAGGGGACTGTGGAGTAGTCAATACAGTATGTGATTTAGAATCAGGAAGAGTTGGGTTTATATTCTGCCTTGGCCACTTAACTAGCTGGGTGATTCTGGGCAAGTCATCTAACCTCCTGCTTCTTCATCCATAACATGGTGGGGGTGGGGGCAGGTGGGCCTCAAAGTCCCTTTTAACTCTACATCTGGGATCCTGTGACCTACTCAGGGACTTATACTCTAAGCCTCCCTTTTCTTTCCTCACATTGAACATTTGAGGAAATCAAAAATACTTTCTCGTGAATGAACTAGGGTCCCATTTTCCTAGTGGAAAATATGTGGGGCTGGGGTCAAAAGTCTCCCCTTCTAGTTCTGGCTTTGTAACTGACTAGCTGTTCCATTCAATACTTCACAGGACTTAGAGCCAGGGGGCCCCTTGGAGGTCTCTCATTTTGTAGATAAAGAAATGGAGACCCAAATAGAGGAAGGGACTTGACCAAGATGAAATAGCCAGCAGATGGTGGAACTTGGATTTGGCCCAAATGATTTTGACTCTTGAAACATTGCTCTTTCAATATCAGTTGCCTGATGATTAATGGATACTGATGCTGTCTACACAGCAGGATGCTCTGGGGCCCTGAAATGGAAAAGTGAAATTGGCATCTCTCACCGCCTGTGGGAGATTTTTGAGTGGCAGGGCTTTGGGAAACAGAGAGTTTATTGCATTCTAACACCCACCTCAATTTTACAGATGAGAAACTTAGGCTTACATAGGGAAAGAGACGTGGCAGATTCTTCACTTCTAACTCCAAATCCAGTGTTCTTGCCACAATAGTGTGTCAGTGTGGTGAAGGCCAATCACAGCGGCACCTCTGTTGGTGGATTTAGGGGAACCTTGCATTGATAATGGGGCTATTATTTCAATGATGCAGCTCATCTCTATATAGCATAGAACATGTGAGTGCGGGTAGAAATGAGCATGAGGGCGACATCACTACCCATAGTGTTGGGACCCAAGTCTTTCTTCCCATCTATTTTTATTGTGAAGGGAAGTGTTTACAAGGATCTGCTAAGGTCCCACCCAGAGTTCACATGCAGGCATACTCTGGAACTGAAGGAGTCAGCCCTAATGATGCTGTAGTCAGATCCAGCCCTGGGCTCTCTGTTCATCTGAATTGTGCTGGGTGAACCTACAAGCTTTTCTACCACTCTTAGGGAATGGGTAGGTGCCTCTATGGAGAGATTCCAAAATGTAACAGGTGACTCCCTTCCAAACTCCATTTTTGAGTATAATCCAGAATAATATAATTTTACCACATCTTTTTTTGTATTAATTAGTTTGATGTTTGTTGCTTTTTTCAGTTTTATCTATATCTTTTATTTTGGATATCACAGTAGTTTCTAAATATACCTTGCCTCCTTTCACATGGCTTCCCAGAAACAGCTAAGTCAAACCAACTCTGCAAGGACCATGTTTGACAGAGGATATAACATTCTACATCTGTAGTCTTTTACCATGCCAATTAAACAGATGCCATTTTTATACCTATTTTTGCTCTAAGATTGAACTTTGGACCCTCTTTACTTCCTATGACCCTGGATCATGAAATCCCAAGTGGTCTCTGTTTCTTAGTTCTTCCCTCTCTAAATGGGTGGTAGCATATCACTTACTTCCTCCCAGAGGGAAAGGGAAGAGAATAAGTATTTATTAAATGTTCCAGGCACTGTGCTAAGCTCTTTCGCATTTGATCTTCACAACAGCCTTGGATGGCAGGTGCTATTATCCCCATTTTCCAATTCTTTCTCCTTGGAGGGGAGATCCTAGGCTGGTGAGTTCCCCCAAGAAACAGCATTGTCTCATTTTGCCTCTTCTGAAGATCCTCAGAATGTTCTTTCAAGGCAATTGAATATGGCCAGCGGTTTCCATGCTGCTGGCTCCAGTGCCCAAGTTGGCCCTGGCTGGGAGGCTCCTGACCGCATAATGGACGCTGCATCTTCCAATGGGCACTTGTTCTCAGCCTTGTGTAATTAATGCTGTGTGAAGCACTCTGTGTGATTGATTAGGCAACCATCGTTTTAGCTAAGCAGAGTGTTATTGCATGGGCTTTTTGTAGGGGGTGGGTATATCCAGAGTAAGTCACATACTCACAACTTACATACTTAAACCAGGCTGCACTGCCCCTCTCTCCTACCCAGACAGAAACCAAACGTCAAATCCTCATTTTCACGGGTGTGTTCTAATGCTGTCTCCAAGTCCAGGTGACTCAGGTTAGGACTTTGGTGAAAGAGGGGTGACTTCTTGCCCAGAGAGATATAAGACCAGGGTAATGTTCCAGTCTGAACTGGAAAGGAACTCACCAAGCCCTCCCATTGAAATGAGGAAACTGAAACTTAGGGGAAGTGACTTACCCAAGGAGAACTCACAGAGATTGTTAGGGGAAAGGCCAGAACTAATAATAAAGCTGATCATTTAAAAAGTTTTTCGAAGTCTTCAAAGTACTTCATAAACATTTATCTAGATTTTTCCCTCAAACCCTGTGAGGCAGATTATTACTATCTCTGTTTTATAACTGAGAACATGGAGGCAAATGGATTTGGCCGGCAGTTTCCATGCTACTAGCCATAGGTTTAGCAAAAGGCCCACTGTCACCCAACCAATAAGTGTGACCTTTTTGACTCCTAAGTATTGCAGTCTAGCTGCCTGTAGACACCAGCTCTCATGACTCTGATTCTTTTTTGATTGCACCACATTTCTCCTTTATTTCACCTCAGATGGCTCAAAAGGTCCAGTCCTGTTAAAGAGGTCCAGACATCATTACTTTGTAGGTAATAAAAAGCCTGAGTGGAAGAGGTTGAACCAGCTCCCATTTGGAGAATTGCAGAGTTTGTTTCTTAATTTCTTTTTGCTTTTTGGAGGGCAGTTTAGGTTAAGTGACTTGCCCAAGATCACACAGCTAGTTTTTGTGTTAAGTGTCTGAGGCTGGATTTGAACTAAAGTCCTCCTAACTCCAGGGCCAGTGCTCTATTCACTGTGCCACCTGGCTGCCCCTGTTTCTTAATTTCTTATTTCCTCCCCAAAAGGCACTATTCTTTTCTCCAGTACCCTGAAAGATCTAGGTTTGATATTGCTGCCAGATTCCGGCCTGGAGCTGCACATGGGTGATGGATGATAACGCTGGGTACTTTGAGCTGACCCCTTTGGGCAGGGACCATGCCTCTTTTCACTCAGTACCTCTTCCATCATCAGCATTCCGTAAAATTTGAGCATTCACAGTGATAATGCCATGTGGGGTCAGCTTTGTGCTCTGATCTTTCTGGATCAAATATGTCATTAAGATGACTCCCAGCATTTCCACTGTAAAATCACCAGCCACTCAGATTGCACCAGTGTTAAGTCTGGTAGCCTTCTGCTTTGGGACACAAAATCCATGGCACCTCTGAGGGATTATCTGGAAGGGGTGTTTTTTTTCTTCCAATAAGTAATCACAGTTGCAATTTTGAAGTTTTAGGTTATATAAACTGAAGACGTATCAAATAAATTCTTACCACTGTGGCAGATAGCAACCCACTATTCCTAAAAGTGTTTGAGGGTTACCTGAGACTCAGTGAAATTGACCTGTCCATAGTCATACAGCTATGAAGTATCAGAGACTTAATTTGTACCTGGATTTTCCTAACTATAGAATGTTACATCGTGATGCCTCTTGAGAGGAAGGGGATCTGAACAAGATTCTTTTTTAAACAAATATGACAGGGTGTAGTGTCAAGATCTCGTCTTGGGGTGAGGAGAAATTTGAGTTCAAATCCAGGGCCTGTCATTTACTATCTATGTGACCAAGATCAAATTACTTGATCTCTCTGAGCCTGTTTCCTTAGATATAAAATTGGAATAACAACACCTGTGCTACCTAGCTCACAGGAACTTGAGAGAGGATCAAATGAGATCATGTATTTGAGGGACCTGTTAATTTTAAACTAATGTCTATTTGGAAGCAGCTAGGTGGTGTAGGAAGTACAGTGCTGAGTCTGGAGTCAGTAAGACCTGAGTTCAAATTCAGCCTAAGATACTTATTAGCTGTGTGACTCTGGGCAAGTCACTTCAGCTCTGTTTGTCCCAGTTTCCTCATCTGTAAAATGGAGAAGTTAATAGCACCTCCCCCACAGGGTTGGTTATGAGGATAAACTGAAGTAATATATTTCTAAAAAAAAGTGCTTAGCACAGTATTTGATATGTAGTTGGTTCTTAATAAATGCATATTCCCTTCCCTTGCCCCTACTAGAATTAGACTTGACTCAGAAAGGATTTTGTCTAGTGTTAGAAAGGACTTTAGCCATCGTTGAGTCACAGGCTCATAGATTTGGAATTTGGAATCTCATCTAACCCCCTAATTTTATAGATGGGGAAACTGAGGGTCTGGTATATGGGACTTGTTTGAGCTAACATCACTAGAAAGCCACGGATCAGGTCATTGAACCCAGTTTTTCAGGTTTTTTGGCTTCCCAGTCTTGTGCTTATTCCACAATCCTCACTGCTTCATTCTTCAATATTATCCTTGATCTTTCTTCATACTAGAAAGCTTTGAACTATTTCTGTACATCTCTATTTGGGCATCATTGGTAGAAAGTCCAAGAGCCATAAGATCATAGGATTTGGAGCTGGAAATTTCTTTAAATATTTAGCTTCCCTCACTCCCAACCCCCATCCCCATTTTACAGATGAGAAAATTGAGGCTGTGAGAGGTAATGTGACTTGTCCAATATCACACAACTAGCAAGTAAGCTATGCTCCCTGTATATGAGTGCATATATATGTATGTGTGTGTGTGTGTGTGTGTGTGTGTGTGTGTGTGTACAGTAAAAACTTCAGCACATTACTGAATGGAGAACTCTAGAAACTAACATCTAATATTGTTCTGATACAAATGTTCAGTGTGGTATCTGGCATTCATTCATTTATGCACTTATCAAATATTGGACCCTTAAAATGTACAAGAAGCTATGTTAGAGCCCTTTTTGTGGCGGCAAAGAATTAGAAATTAAGTGGATGCCCATCAATTGGGGAATGACTGAAGAAGTTGTGGTATATGATTGTGATGGAATACTATTGTGCTATAAGAAATGACTGGCAGGCTGACTTCAGAAAAAAATTTGGAAGATACATGAACTGATGCAAAGTGAAGCGAGCAGAACCAGGAGAACATTGTACACAGTAACAGCAACATTGTATGATGATCAATTGTGAATGACTTAGTTATTCTCAGGAATACAAATGATCCAAGACAATTCTAAAGGACTCATGATGAAAAATACCATCCACCTTTAGAGAAAGAACTGATGGAGTCAGATGCAGATAGAAGCATACTTTTTAACTTTCTTGTTTTTTTGGGTCTATCTTCTTTTGCAATATGGCTAATATGGAAATATGTTTTGCTTTATTGCAAATGTATAATCTTCATCAAATTGCTTGCCTTATCGAGGAGGAAGAGGAGAGGGAGGGGGGGGTTATATGGAACTCAAAATTTAAAAAAAAACCCAAATGTTAAAAATTTTTGTTCATGTGTAATTGGGAAAAATAAAATTAAAATTCAAAATTCAAAAAAGAGGCTATGCTAGGTTGCTGGAGACAATACAGCTATGAAATTTATTAACTGTCCACAAGTAGCTTGTCAATTACCTTTCAGTCACACTGTCTATATCTTGTATGTACATTTGTTGTTAGTTGTATCTGATTCTTCATGACCCCATTTGGAGTTTTCTTGGCAGAGATACTTGAATAGTTTGCATTTTCTTCTCCAGCTCATTTTACAGATGAGGAAACTGAGGCAAAGAGGGTTAAGTGACTTTCCCCAGGGTCACACAGCTACTAAGTGTCTGAGGTCCGATTTGAACTCAGGGAGATGAGTCTTTGCTACCTAGCTGCCCTGTATGTACACAGTTGTTTGCATGTTGTCTCCCCCACTAGACTGTGAGCTCCTTGAGGGCCAAGGACTGTGCTTTTCTTTGTATCTCCAGCGCTTAGCCAAGTGCCTGCCCATAGTAAGCACTTAATAAATGCTTGCTGACCATTACATAGTCCAGCAGCAAAGCTAAGGGAGGCACACCCTCCAAAACTGCAAACAAATTCCTAAAAGGGAGAAAAGGCCAAACAGTTCAAAGGAGAGCATAGGTCACTTCTGCACCCTTTTAAACTGTTTTGGCCCTTTCTCCGCATCCCTTTTAGGAATTGATTACACTTGAGTTTGTTTGTATTTGTTGGAGGGCACTCCTTCCTTAGCTTTGCTGCCCTTAGTCACTTTTAGATTCAGCACCGTCTCCAGGGTTCCTGCTTTAGATATGGGTTGGATAAAATGGCTGTTGAAGTTCCTTCCAAATTCTGAGATCCAGAATATCTGCCTACTAGTGATTCTGTTGTGTGTCCCTATTCTTTTCCCCATTCTTGAGGAGAAAAAGCTCCTAGGCAAATATTGATGATTTATGTGGACAAATCTCTGACTCCAGAATCTAACCTAGCATACAGAGTGTCCCAAAAGTCTTAGTGTTTTAGTAGCATAAAACTGTACAGAGACTTTTGGGACACTTTGTACAATAGATACTTAATAAATGCTTGTTGATTGATTGACTTAAGTAACATCATCATCAACATTATAACAGTAATACCTAACATTCTATATTTATTATCTACTGCTTGCCAGGATTCTAGAAATAAAAGCCAAATTGAAAACACTTCCTGCCATCAAGATGCTTGTGATCCAAGGGTGGGGGTGTGATGGAGGTAGATGCAACACAGTTTTTTAGTCAACAGTGGAATTAAGTATAGCATTTATAGTCAGAGGGTCTGGGGCTGAATCCTGGCTCTGTTATTTACTAGTCCAGTGGCCCCAGTAGTAACCCTTCCCATCCCCCACCTCAGCTCCCACTGCCCATTCCCCACCAGGTACTGAATACCAACCCCTTCCAGTACCGAAGGGAGATAATGCAGAACCATTAGACCACTCCAATCTCAGGGGCCACTGTAATACTCCTTCCCGAAAGTTTGTGGTTAGAGGCTTAGCCACCATTTGGCTGAATAAGGGATCACCAGCTACAATTAGTTTGGTAAGACAGTGAACCACACACCCTTTTTCCTAAGGTTTACAGGGTCTTACTGCTATGTCCTCTAGACCCCCAGGCATTGCCACCTGACCTGCCGATGTTGTTGTTCAGTTGACCCCATTTGGGGTTTTCCTGGCAAAGATACCTCAGTGGTTTGCAGTTTCCTTCTCCAGCTCATTTGACAGATGAAGAAACTGAGGAAAGCAGGATTAAGTGACTTGTCCAGGGTCAAACAGCTAGTGAGTATCTGAAGTTAAATTTCAACTCAGGTCTTCCTGACTCCAGGGCTGGTGCTCTATCTGCTATACCACCTCGCTGCTTTCCAGCCAACGTACCCTAACAACTCTTGGGCCTTGCCATCTGCCCACCCTCAGAACCTTAAGGACCTTTCAGTTCTCTGGCACTAAATATTCTAGCTTATGTTGTCTTTTGTTAAAGTGTGAGCTTCTTGAGGGTATGAATTATATATTTTATATAATATTATAATATAATTATATAATTTAAATTATAAAATTTATAATTTTTCTGTAGGTATCCCCAGTGCTTAAAACATAGTAAGTGAATAATACTTTTTATTCTATTCATTCATTATCTATGTGACCTTGGGCACGTCACTTCCACTTTTGTTAGACCTTTGTTTCTTCCTCAATAACAATAACAGGTAGTACAAGTATCATTAGCCTCATTGTACAGATAAGGAAACTGAGGCTTAGAGTCAGTAAGTTGAAAAGTTAGAAATTGAAACCTTGTCTTCTGATTCTAAGTCTAGGGTCTTTTCCATTAGAACACACTAGTTTTCCCACCTGTAAAATAGGGATAATAATAACACCTACCTCCCAGGATTCCTCTACCTGATTTCTAAAGTCTCCTCCAGTTCTAAATACTATGATGTCCTATAAAGTTTTGATTTGCTGGTGCCTGCATTCCCAACGTTCCATTTACCTGATCTAGAGCTTTCAGTGGAGGGAATGCACTGTTGGACTGTGACTGGTTTTAGTACTTTGTTGGAATCATTGTGTCACTCCAGTAAGCAATGGATAAGGAGTCAGTCAGGAGGACCTGAGTTTGAATCTTGCCTCAAACACTTATCAGTTGGATGGCCTTGGAAGAGCCTCCTCATCTATAAGATGGAGATAAGAATAATAGCCCCTACCTCCCAGGGGTTGTTGTGAGGTTTAAATCATATGTTATTTGTTAAGTGCTTTGCAAATCTTAAAGTGATAAAGAAATGTTGGTGATGAAGATGATGACGATGAAGAAGGAAGAGCAGAAGGAGGAGGAGATGATGATGAGGATGATGATAATGATGAAGATGATGATGTTCTTCATCATCAGAAGGAGGAAGAGATGATGATGAGGATGATGAGGATGATGATGATGAGGAGGAGGAGGCAAAGAGTGTAGTCAGTTCAGAAAAGAATAGCCATTTATCTAAATCATAGGAATCTAGGAGTTTTTGCTGAAATAGAGCATTGTCAGTCCTTGGGTTCTAGTTACATCTTAGCTACTTACTGCTCTATTGCTAGGACCTCAAAGCCACTTGTCAGCAGTGGGCATTTGTCTGCCAACACAAAGTTTTAGTTCCAGTGAGCCAGGTAGGACTGTTTCAGGACCCTGGACAGATCCCCCCAGAAGACTGACTGAGACTCAGATCCAGCTTTAATCATGAGCTTCTTCATGGAAAATCTACATATAAAGATCCTTCCATCTCTAAATTGTCAAACTTTGAGCCTATGTTGATTCTCAGTTATGATGAAGATGATAATGACTGACTCTGAATTTTATAAAGTACTTTTCACAATTTAATAACTAGCATTAATATAGTGCCTTAAGCTTTGCAAATTACTTTATAGACATTATCTCATTTGATACAGCAACCCTGGGATGTAGGTGCTATTATTATCCCCATTTTAAACATGAGGAAACCAAGACAGAGGTCTTAATAAGTGTTTAAATCTGGATTTGGACTCAGGTGCTTCCTGATTGTAGGACCAACACTTTATCCACTGTACAACATTGCTAACTCCCTTATTTCCTTGTTTGATCTTTACAACATATATGAGATAGGTATTACACGCACTAACATCCTTGGACAAGTCACTTAACCCCAATTGCCTTGCCTTCTCCCCTTCAAAAAAAAGCCAGCTTTTACAAGCACTAATATCCCTCTTTTAAAGATGAGGAAACTAAGACCCAAGTGGGTTCGGTGAATTGCCCAGTTTTACATAAATAGTAGATGTCCTGGCCAAGATTTTGTCTTTGTGGTTCCAAATCTGGTGCTTTATCTGTTATACCAGAATTCTGTCTTCCTATTGCTTAATTTCCTGTGGATGGAACAGTTTGAGAGCAGAACTAGTAGCAAAGGGGACACCTGCAGAGCCAAGAGTTGCCATCGTAGGAGTTTGGTAGCCCTTGTGATGGTAGAATGAACAGGTTGAAGCCATGATGATTTTAGCAGAGAGAGATTTCACTGAGACACTGTGCCTAAGGAGCTCTGAGTACAGAAAGTCAGGAGAACTGAGTTCTAGACATATCTGTGCTACCTGTGTGACCCAGGGCAAGTCCCTTCCTTTCTCTGTGCCTCAGTTTCCACCTCTGAAGAAATGAGGGAGTTAGACTAGATGACCTTTAAATCCTATGATGTATCCTTCTATGAGGCTTTCTTTGGGGAGATGGATGTGTGTGTGTGTGTGTGTGTGTGTGTGCTTTGTAAATCAATCAATCAATCCATTAACAAGTATTTATCAGATGAATCCTATGTGCCAGGTGCTGGACAAACATAGATAAAGAATAGAATAACAAGCTCACATTCTACAGGGGGAGAAAATATGTATGACATGAGTATATTAGATGTGCATATATGCAAAACATGCAGATAGATGCACTATATATATGTGTGTATGTGTATATATATATATATATATATATATATATATATATATAAAAATACAAAGTAACTTTTTTGAAGGGGGAGGCATTAGCAGCTGGAGGCATCAGGAAAGACCTTATATAGGAGGTCATGCTTGAGCTAAGCTTGGAAGGAAACTTGGGATGTTAAGAGGTGGAGGTGAGGAGGAGGGAGTGTATTTCAGGCAGGGAGAACAGCCTTGCAAAGATACACAGATGGGAGATGCGATATCATATGTTAGGAACTGCAAGAAGGCCAATTTGGCTAGACCGTGGAATGCTTGAAGGGGAGTAACATATAACAAGGCTGGAAAGGCAAAGCTTTGGAGCCAGGCTGCAAAGGATTTTATATGTCAAACACAGGCATTTAAATTTGATTCTGGAAGTCATGGAGAGCCATTCGAGTATATCAAGCAGGAGAATGACATGGTCAAATCAGTGTTATAGGAATATCACTTGGGCCACTGTGGGGATGATGGATTGGAGAGGGAAGAGATGTCAGGCAGGGAGACCAATAAAGGGAACTGTAGTCTTGGTGATGAGGCCCTGCAAGTTGTGAGAAGAGGCTGATATAAAAGATGCTGTGAAGGTAGAAATAGGAATTGGCAACTGATTGGAGATGTGGTACGAGGGAGTGGGAAAAGTTGATGATAACTCTAGTTTGCTGATATGGGGCATTAAAAGGATGGTGATGTCCCTTCTTGATGCAAACAGGGACATTCAGAAGAGAGTTGAGTTTGGGAGAAAAGATAACTCATTGAGTTAGGGATGTTTCCAGGTCATCATTCAGTTTGAAATGTCCAACAGGCATTATATTGGTAGAACTCAGGAGAGAAACTAGGATTGAATATGTAAATTTGGTCATTATCTATGGAGACATGATAATTGAACACACGAGAGCTTCTGAGGTCATTGAGAACATAGAGATAAGAGAAGAGCACCCAGGATATGGGCAGATAGAGGTGGGACATGAATCATGATGCAACAGAGGGAACTGAGAAGGATTGGTCAGACAGGTAGAAGAAAGACCAAGAGAAAACAGCATCATGAAAAGCCAGAGGTATCCAGGAGGAAAGGAATATTAGTAGTGTCAAATGTTGTAGAGAGGTCAAGAAGAATGAGGATTGAGAAAAGGCTATGGTTATCTCCTAGGGTCATAGAGGTTGAAGGGAACATTGAGGTCATCTTGTCCAACCCTTTCATTTCATTGTTAAGGAGAATGAAGCTCAGAAAGGTCAAGTAACTTGCCTAATCTTATACAATGGGATAGTGGGAGAGCCCGGATTTGTGCTTAGATTTCAAATCCATCAGTCTTTTCCCTGTAGCACCCTGCAATGAAGACATCATTGACAGTTTTGGAGAGGGCAGCTTCAGTAAACTGTCAAGCACTTCGTTAATTCTACAAATGTAAGGATTTGTTTTTATTATTAAAGCCAACCTGCCTCATTGCAGAGAACCACAACATGGAAACCAATCAGGCAACATGAATATTCTTTTCCCCCTCAATTTATTTATTTATCTATAATTTTCAACATTCACATTTATAAGATTTTGAGTTCTATTTTTTCCCTTTCTTCCCTCTCCCCCCTCCCCAAGATGACATGCAGTCTGATATAGGCTATACTTGCATAATCATGTTGAACATATTTCCACATTAATCTTGTAGAAGAATAATGAGAACAAAATGGAAAAACCATGAGAAAGAAAAAGAGAGGAGAAAATAGTATTCGTCAATCTGCATTCAGATCTCTGGATGTGGACAGCATTTTCCATTACGAGTCCCTTGGAATTGTCTTTGATCATTGCATTGCTGACAAGAGCCAAAGTTGGTCATCACACCGTGTTGCTGTTACTGCAGCACGAAAATTCTTAAACCAGAGGTTCTTAACCTTTTTTGGATCTGGAGAGCCCTGTGGCAGTCTGGTGAAGACTGTGGAATCTCTTCTCAGAATCAGGGTTTTAAATACATGAAGTAAAATGCATAAGATTTCAAAAAAAAATCAAGTATACTGAAATGCAGTTATCAACACATTAACAAAACAAGTTCAAGGACTCCAGGTTAAGCCCCTTTGTATTAAATGGACAACTTCTCACAGATAAGGTATTGATATAGCCTAACTCAGGATGGTGTTGCTTGGTTATATTGCTGATGGACCTTTCAACGTGTGTGTTAGATGAATCGACAAGTGATTTGAATAAGTTTATTGTCTGGCCTTTCTAATCATTGATTGTGTAGGTGATCTTCAATTCTTTTCAAGTTGACCAGCATGTATTAAATACTCACTGTGTGCAGACTGTGAGCTCCATGAAGGCAGGGATCTTTTGCTTTTTTTGTATTCCTCGAACTTGGCACAATGCCAGACACATAGTAGGCATTTATGAAATGCTGGTTGGCTGACTGAATGAAGAATACTATACTCGGGGTGTGTGCAAGGGGAAGGAAATAAGCATTTCTGTAGAGCTTACTATGTGCCAGGAGTTGTGCTAAGCACTTTGGGAATATTATGTCATTCAATGCTAGGCACCACCAGCACCTACCACTTAGGGTTGTTGTGAGGTTAAAATGAGATATTTGTTAAGTTCTTTGCAAACTTTAAAGTACCATATAATTAATTGTTGGCTATCATCATTATCGTCATTCACAGTCTATGCTCTCAAAGAACTTACAAACAAATAGGAGGGAAAGACATAAATATGAATCTTTATAGAATGTATAATATTTCATAAAAAGTTCATCAGGAAGGTAGAGAACAAAATACCTTGAGGTCCAAGAGCGGAGGAAGCTCTTCTTTAGCTTTGGACTCACGGAAGGCTTCCTGGAGAAAGTGGCAGATGAAGGGGCAGAAACCTAGGGCATGGAAAAAATTCCATGTGATTTGTTTGGGTCCAGCCCTCAGCAAAACTGTGAAGATACAAGCTAGGGAACTTTGCATCTCCCTCTTTGTCTACCAGCATACCTTTCCTTCCTCCTCTCTCTTCTTGGCATCATCATAGACTTGGAGCTGGGATGCCATCTAGTCCACCCCCTTCATTTTACAGATGAGGAAACTGAGGCACCCTTAAGAGACTTGCCAAAAATCACACTGGTGATACACAGAGGAGTTAGGATCTGAACCCAAGTTCTCTGGTTTTCAATCTGGTGCTTTTCCCTCTCTAAGTATCACATTGTCCCTTAGGTCTTGTCTTGGGTTCTGTGGACTATCAACTAATGCCTGCCAGAGTACTAACTGATAATTATAGTTTTAGTTGATACCTGCCTATGGGATAGTATCTGCATTTTCTAAAGGGGATTTCCACCCCCCCCCCTCCATTTTATCTGACCTCGACCAAAGCATCTGAATGAAGGGTAACCATCTTGAGATGAGGTGATCTGTGAGCAACCTTAACCTTCCCCCCAGTTAGGGAAGGAATACATGAAGATTTAACAGGCTGTCTCTGAAAGGTTTTCCACCCCCGACGATAGACACTGATGGACTTGGGTCCCCTTGGGGCACTTCTGGAGAGCTTTAAATGCCGAACATAGGTGTCTATATTTTATTTTAGAGGTAATAGGCAACCATTAGAGTTTATTGAGCAGGGGAGTAACATGGTCAGAATTAGGCTTTGGGAATATTACTTCAGCAGTTCTGCTGTGGATAAATTGGAGCAGAGAAGGACTTGAGACAGAAACGTCCATTAGTAGTAGGAGCAGTGAGGAGGGCATGAACTAGAGTGCTTACTGTATGGATAGAGAAAAGGGGTTGTTGTCCATTTGGTGACACTGATTGCAAGCGGTTCCTTTCCTCTTTACTGACAATAGCTCTCATAGCTCTTACTTCCCCCCTCTGGGATTCCATTCTTCCAAAATCCCTTCAAATGACTCTGGCTTTGGACTTCCTCATTGGGCACCCTTATGATCTAAGGGGTCACAAGTTATCAGACCTTGTGGTCAAACATACTGCCATATATATTCACAAGTGCAGCCCAAACTAGTTAAAATGTAACTGTAAAATATTTAACAAAATGATTTATGTGTAATAGAACATAGATAATATTAATATGTAGTTTTCTAAGTCAATACGAATAGTTTAGGGGCCCCTTTTCTATTAGAAATTGGAAACATTGGAAAAGTGATTGAGATCTGACATTTGCTTTGGGTGATGGGACAAAAAGATGTGAAAAGATAGAGATTCCATCAAGGACATTTAGTAGGCTGTGTTAACGCTGGACAAACCCATTCCCAGCTCTGAGCCTCAGTTTCCTCATCTGTAAAATGGGTACAATGATACCTAAGCTTCAGCAATTTCTTTATAGACCTTAAAGCCAATCTAGATGTTGAGTTATTGCATTATAACAACAGGATTTTAGCCCTTCCCACTACCTGCTGATTTTTCTACTCTCTTGCTTTGGCTCCTGGAAGGCTTGAAAGGTGATTATGTTTACAGAGCAAACCTTGGTAACTGGAAAGTTTTTGTTTTTGTTTTTCTGTTTGAGTTTTTTTAATCTTCAAGATCTGTTATTTCATTAGCTCTCTGGTGAGGAAACTCCTTCTATCAATGCAAATTGACAATTTAGAAATTTTTTAAAATTCATTTTTATTTTATTTTCAGTTCCAAAAATCCTCTCCTATTCCCCTCCCCTATTTATTGATTTATTTATTTTTGGAGGGAGAAAGGCAGGGCAATTGGGGTTAAGTGACTTGCCCAAGATCACACAGCTAGTTAAATGTCAAATGTCTGAGGCTAGATTTGAACTCAGATCCTCCTGACTCCACAGCTGGTCCTCTAGTCACTGCACCATCTAGCTGCCCCTCCCCTATTTATTGAGAAGGCAAGAGAAATAAAACTGATTACAAATATATATATATAGACATATAAAAATTTATGCATTAGTCATATTCCAAGAAAAATCAATTTACAATCTAAAACTAGAGAAATTATAGAGTATTATGCATTGCTGTAATCACTCAATCAAAAAAAAAACATTCATTAAGGACCTACTATGTGTCAGGCACTATGTTATACAAGGGGGACACAAAGACAGAAATTAACCAGTTCTTGTTTTTAAGGAGCCTCTTTTCTAACTGCTTTGAGGGAAAAGAAGACTAACCATCATTATTTCTGCAAAAGGTCAAATTTTTATTTGTTTCAGACCTAGTCTCCAATTATTGCTTTTCCCCAGAGCAGGGATTACCCTGCCTAGGAGTTAAAGGGACTGAGGACACCCCATCCATTCCCCACCCCCACCTAAGGGATAGAAATTGGATCCTTCTGGGGGCAGCTAGGTGCCACAGTGAATAGAACACTGGCCCTGGCGTCAGGAGGACCTGAGTTTAAATCCAGCCTCAGAAACTTAACACTTGCTAGCCATGTGACCTTGGGCAAATCACTTAACCCTAATTGCCTGCCTTTCCTCCTCCAAAAAGCAAACAAACAAAAAAAAGAAATTGGATCTTTCTGGCTCCTGAAAAGTCCCAGGTACTCAGTGTTTTCTGCTGCCTTGGGGTGAAGGGCTCCTAAACTGGTGTCTTAGTCCTGCCTTTCTCTTGCTCATCCCAAATTCTTCTAGCTACACACATAGCTTATTGCTCCTTCCTCTAATACAGCTTGACATGACTCTCTAGAAGGAGGTGTCTCTTTTTCCATTTCCCCCCATTTTGGAATCATAGAATCAGAAATTTAGAACTAGAACAGATCTTAGGGGCCATCCAGCCCAACCCTTTCATTTTACAGATGAAGAAACTGAGGCTCAGAGACCCTCAACTGACTTGCCCGGCGCCACACATCCAGTAAGTGTCTAAGGCAAGATCTGAACTCAAGTCTTCCCAACTTCAAGTTCGGCTTTCAATTACATCACTTGGCTGCCTTTGACAATATTGTGACTGTGAATATATAACCTTGACCCAGGCTCTGTCTGTTGTATCTGTTGTCTAAGAACCAGGCTCATCTCACCTGGTTCTTCACCAGGTGATTCATTTTTATTTCCATAGCAGCTAATACAAATTATCTTCTACAACAAAGAAAGGCTGTAGTGGGGGTAACATTCACACTGATGGAATCTTTGAAGAGAGACAATGGTGGTAGATAGAGTAGAGTACTTGAAGACCTGGGTTGGAATTCTGCCTCAAATAATTTCCCCATTTTGTGACCCTGCACATGTCCCCTCTGAGCCTCAATTATCTAATCTATTAAAAAAAGGGCAACTGAGTGGATGAACTCAGAGATCCATATGATGTGTTGAAGGCAGTATGGAAGTTGGTCAGAGTGGAAAGAATACTGGATTGGATAGTTCTCCAGGTTCTGGTCTTACCTCTGTTTCTTATAACCTGTGTGACTTTGGGCAGATCATTTAACCTCTCTGGGACTTACAGATCTAGACTCTGTGCATTAAAGTTTTTTCCTTGTACTAGACCTATGATTGCATTGGGATGCAGTGTTAATTCTGTTGATCCAGATGGTCACCTGTGAGGTCACTTATATTGTTAGAGTAGCTTACGGGGAGGAAGAGAGAAAGGGAAGGGAATTGAAAAGCTAAGTGACCTACTCAGAGACTCAGCAAGTCTCTGCCAGAAGCAGGAATTGAACACAGATCATCCCAATGTCAAGACTGCTTGCTGTATCTACTATGACACATGCCTCTGGTAAATTCAGTATAGATTATAGCAGGGGGAGGGGAGTAGTTTTGACTGACCAGACTGGAAAGTTCATTCAAAATGGTTTAGCGGGTTTTTTTTTTTCCTTGTGATTTGTCTGAATCCACCAGATCTGGGATTCTGTAAACCTTTGTGTGGGGGCTAACTTTAGGGAGAGGTCTTATTTTTACAAACGCCTCTGGGGGAAAAAAGATCCAAGAGGAATAGCTAGGAAGGCCCTCCTACTTTCCATCTTCTCTCCAGTCCAAGCCTGCTGACCAAGGGATTTTCTTGTTCTTGGAGGGCCTGCTCATTAATCCGAGACTAACCATTCTGGAACTCTAGTCTTTCACACTGTCACCATCTTGGGCCAGTTCTCTGTTAGGGAATGGGCAAAGGTACAGAATTTGGAATTGACTGAGGCCATTTGGAGGAATAGGGAAGAGACCAGTCTAAGTGGGTCAGAAAGTCCATGAATTGACACCATATTGCAGGGGACCTTGACTCTCAAGTTAAGGAGTTTAGACTTCATTTTGTAGTCAGCTGGGAGTAACAGAAGGGTTTTTTTTTTTTTTTGCCTTTTTTTGGAGGAGGGAGGACAGGGTTAAGTGACTTGCCCAAGGTCACACAGCTAGTAAGTGTTGTGTCTGAGGTCAGATTTGAACTCAGGTCCTCCTGACTCCAAGGCCAATGCTCTATTCACTGAGCCACCTAGCCGCTCCTGAAGGTTTTTGAATAGAGGAATGAGATGATGAAAAATCTTCCCCACTCTCTACCCCATTCTTCTCTTTTCCAAAAGTTGGTCTCCTTATTGTAGAGGACATTCTCCTGCCTTAACTTGTGTTGTGCCACATGTAGGACTGAAACAACAGCTCACTCATCTGTCTTCTGTCTTTCCTAGGGACTTACCAGGGTCAATGGGTTGGTGGAATGCGCCAAGGCTATGGCGTCCGGCAGAGTGTCCCGTACGGCATGGCTGCGGTCATCAGGTCACCCCTGAGGACATCCATCAACTCGCTGAGGAGTGAGCACACCAATGGCACGGCACTGCATCCCGATGCCTCACCTGCTGTGGCCGGCAGCCCTGCGGTGTCCCGGGGAGGCTTTGTCCTCGTAGCTCATAGCGATGCCGAGATCCTCAAGAGCAAGAAAAAGGGGCTTTTCCGGCGGTCCCTACTGAGTGGCTTGAAGCTGCGGAAGTCAGAATCCAAGAGTAGCTTGGCCAGCCAGAGGAGCAAGCAGAGTTCTTTCCGCAGCGAGGCTGGAATGAGTACGGTCAGTTCCACTGCCAGTGACATCAACTCCACCATCAGCCTGGGTGAGGGGGAGGCGGAGCTGTCTGTCATTGAGGATGACATCGATGCCACCACAACTGAGACCTACGTGGGCGAGTGGAAGAATGACAAACGATCTGGCTTTGGGCTGAGCCAGCGCTCAGACGGACTCAAGTATGAGGGGGAGTGGGCCAACAATAAACGTCACGGTTACGGGTGCATGACTTTCCCGGATGGCACAAAGGAGGAAGGGAAATATAAGCAGAACATTCTGGTGAGTGGAAAGCGCAAGAACCTGATTCCGCTGAGGGCCAGCAAGATCCGGGAGAAGGTCGACAGAGCTGTTGAGGCAGCAGAACGAGCAGCCACCATCGCCAAGCAAAAAGCGGAGATCGCGGCTTCCAGGTAAGGGTGGTTTGGCAGTTTGGGGCTGGGGAACAGGCAGGGAGTGAGGCGGTGGATGATGGATACAGAGAAAGGAAAATGAGGCGTGGCGGATGATGGATACAGAGAAACCTCCTCAAACCTTTGGGTTGTTGATCATCTCTTGGGTTACCCAGCATGGTTAATACCTGGCCTGGGGAAGCCCAGGGTACAGAGGGCCCCCTGTTCTTGGGGATCCTGATATTGTGTTTAGAGGCCTGAACAGCAGTGTGTCCAGGACAAGAAGAGTATCCCTGGTCCTTCCTTTCCTCATCAAGGGTAAGTATAGTCTGGTTATCTAAACAGGGATGTGTCTTGGCTGAGATTTTGTGATTTGGATTGAATCTTGATCCTTGAAAAAAGGGCCACACAAAAGTTATTAGCAGAGCATGCCATGTGGAGGATAAGAGATTTCAGAGGAAAGCAAAACAAAACAAAGTCATCCTAACAAACAAGGTTCTAATGTTATTAAGTGCTTGAGTATGGGGTCTAAAGGAGAGGTTCTGTCAGAGTTCAGAGAAGGAAGTGATCACTGTGGGCCAGCCAGATTTGTCAAAGGAAGCTCCATGGCAGACCTCAGGTATGACTTGTCAGTTAACAAACATTTATTAAAGGCTTTCTACGTACTAGGCACTGAGCTAAGCACTGAGGGTGCAAAGAAAGGCAGAAGGCAGTCCTTGCCCCAAGGAGATTCCATTCTAATGGGGAGACAATGTATATTGGAAGATGGATAAGGCTAGATATAAGGGCAAAGAGAGGGCGCTCCAGGATAGGGGCACAGTGTGAGGCAAAGATAGGGAGGTGGGAGTGAATAGTGTGTACAAGGAGCAATGAGAAGGTGTAGTGCCAATGCAATATTTATAGCGTCAATGGTTATTATTATAAATATGCCTGTATAATGCTCTATTGCAAAATATAAGACTCTCCATATAGAAGTAGCAAAACATTTATTCAAACCCCAGAAAACCAAATCCTAAAACCAGTAAGCCAATTCCACCATAGTAGCAAAGAAGTTAATAAGCCATAATAGCACAGAGAGCCACAGCATCCTTTAGCCTTCCCACAAGTCAACATTTACTCACAAGCCTAACTGCCTCGATTGGATATGTCTCCTCCCTCCAGTCCAGCTGCTCTGACTCTCAGGTGGGTTCTGCTCTACCCTTTAGCAAACTCCTCCCACCACAGGCTCCGTGTGATTGCATCCAGCCTATTAGGGGGTAAGGTATATCTTCAGAACAGGGAAGGTCTTCAAATTCCCATTACTGTTACAGGAGGTTGGCCTGACGGTTAGAGGAGAGTGAGTGCTGGGGGGCCGTGGGCTGGGATGTTGAGCAGATGGAGCAGGACTAGATTGTGGGGGCCCTTGAAAGACCTACAAAGGGATTTAGTCTTTATTTTATAGATGGTGATTTAAAAAAAAAATTTGTCTTTATTAATTTGTTTGTTTACTTTTAGTTTACAAGATTCAATTCCATAATCCTTGAGTTTCAAATTTTCCTTCCCTCCCCCACCCCCCACGACAGCATACAATCCAGTATAGGATCTGCAAACACTCTCACATTAGACATTAGTCAGGTTACAAAGGCTGATCGTACTAGATGGAATGAAAAATGGTAAAGAGGAAATAAAACCAAACAGTGAAAAGAAAAAGATCAAGTAGTTTGCTTCCATCAGGATTCAAACTCAGTTCTTTCTAGTTCTTTCTCTGGATGTAGACATCTCTCTCCATCATGAGTCTTTTGGGATTGACTTATATCACTGCATTGCTGAGAAGAGTCCAGTCTGTCATAGTTGGTCATCATACATATGTTGTGTCTGTGATTGTATACAAATTTCTCCTGGTTCTACTCTTCTCACTCAGCATCAGTTTGTATAAGTCTTTCCAGGTAAATATGAAGTCCATCTGCTCCTCATTTCTTATAGCACAATAGTATTCCATTACATGTATATACCACAACTTGTTTAGCCATTCCCCAATTGATGGGCACCCCCTTAATTTCCAGTTCTTTGCAACCACAAAAAGAGCTGCTATAAATATTTTTGTACATATGGGGATAGTGACTTTTTTTAGACAGGAAGTTTATTGTGTTGACCTATGTGGGAAGGATGGGAAGGGGAGATGTGGAAGTCAAGAACACTCCTTAGAAAGTTGTAGTATTCTTGGTCTGTATTTTCTTTTGCAATATGGCTAACATGGAAATATGTTTTGCATGACTACACGTGTATTACTATGTCAAATTGCCTTTTGAAGGAAGGGAAGGAGGAGAGAATTGGGCACCCACAATTTAAAAAAAAACATTAAAATTATTTTTACATTTAATTGGAAAAAATAAAGTATATTTTTTAAAAGGAAAGTTGTCGTATTCACCATCCACATAGGAGGGGATGAGGATTTGGTTAATATTTCTATGTGATTATATTGATGACCAAAGTAACAAAACTTCTATATAGTAAAGAATATAAAGTTTGGTTATTAAGTCAGAAAGAAAGATGAAACAGCTCAGAAAGGATAGCATAGTGTTTTTGAACAGCTGTAAAGGGGCTAGGGTCTTTAAAAGAAATCTTTCCGAATCAGGATGGGGAGGGGAAAATAATATGGTTCCTATGGAAACAATTGGATGTAAATTTTATTTTTCATAATACTCAGCTAAACTGTTGATTAGAAGTGAGGTGGAAACCAAAATTTAGAGGAAAACAAAAATAGGTAAAGATTTAGCTGGCAGGGAAACTGATAATTAGGGGAGAAAAGATACCTTGAAAGGATTCCACAAATAACATGTGATTTTAGAGTCTCATCTTTATCTCGCCTTATTGGGAGCATTGAGGAGAAGAGCTGTACCATGGAAATTGCTCTTTTTCTCTTTCTCTTTTTGCTCAGTCTATAGTTGAATTTCCTTAGGTTAAATGCAGTATAACGAGTGAAGTCTTGGATGTTAAGTGTATTGTGATGGGACTCTCCTGTATCTCTAACTGTGTCTGTGCTGGACCCACCTCCTGCCTAAAGTGGGAGCCTGGAGGATATGACTTCACTTCCCAGCTTGACCAGCTTTATCCCATCTCTTCAAGGCTCTGACTCACCAGGGCCATTGACCCTCCCACCATGGTTCCTACCTTCATGGCCAGCCAAGTAGTTAATGAATAAAATGAGTCTCTCTGGAATGATGGAGATCACGGTGTTTCTGGCTTCTTCTGGCTGAGCCAACCTAGGGGAAAGATGCAGTGGAAAGTAACCTTCTGTATGACTTCATCTCCGAAGTGCCAAGGGCACATACATGTGTGCTTGTATGTGTACACACACATATGGAGACAAAGAAAGGTAAAATAGTCTCCAGCCTCAAGGAGATGGGTTAAAACAGGGGTGGGGAACAAGTGACCTTGAGGACACATGTGGCCCTCTAGGCCCTTGAGTGCAACCCTTTGACCAAACCAGTCAAAATACAGCCCTATTAGGGGTGGCTAGGTGGCTCAGTGAATAGAGCACCGTTCCTTGAATCAGGAGGTCCTGTATTCAAAATCCAGCTTCAGATACTTAACACACACACACACACACACACACACACACACACACACACACACACACACAAAAACTAGCTGTGTGACCTTGGGCAAGTCACTTAACCCCAATCACCTTCCAAAAAGCAAAAAAAAAAAAAAATACAGCCCTATTCAATCAAAAGGCTATACTTGAGGGCCATATGTGACCTCAAGGTCAGTTTCCTCACCCCTGGGTTAGAATGTCAGGAATACCTGAGTTTATCTCTTGCCTCAGACACTATCTATGTGATCCTGGGCAAGTCCTTTAACTTTTCTCATCCTCAATTTCCTAATTTGTAAAATGGGGATAATAATAGCACCTCCCTTATAGGGCTGTTGTGAGGGTCAACTGAGATTACATATGTACAAGCGCTTTGCAAATCTTTAAAAAACACTATAAAAATGCTAGGTGAGAACATGAAAACAACTAGTACACATACAAGGCAGTCTGAGAAGGGAGGGAGCTAGCTTCTGGGAGGGAGACAGAAAAAGCTCCTTCCAGAATGGGGGATTTGATCTGAGTTTTGAATTAAGCCAGGGAAGCTAGGAATCAGAGATAATGGGGGGAGGAGCATTCCAAGCTCCGGAGCAGCTAGTGCAAAGGCATGATGGAAAATGGGGTGTCCCGGATGGTCATGTTAGTAGATTGGTTCAGTTGTTTTTAAGTCGTGTCTGACTCTTTGTGATTCCATTTGGGGTTTTCTTGGTAGAGATACTGGAGGGGTTTGCTGTTTTCTTCTCTAGATCATTTTACAGATAAGGAAACTGAAGCAAACAGGGTTAAGTGACTTGCTTAGAATCACATAGCTAGAAGTGTCAGAGGCCAGATTTGAACCTAAGAAGATGAATCTTTCTGACTCCAGGTTTGACGTTCTATCTACTGCTCCATCTAGTTGCCCTAGGAGATAGATTAAAAGATTCTTTTTTTTTTTTTTTTTTTAGAACAATTGGGGTTAAGTAACTTGCTCAAGGTTACATGGCTAGTCATTATTTATGCGTGGGTGCTCATTTTCTGAGGCCGGATTTGATCTCGGGTCATCCCAACTCCGAGGCCGGCGCTCTTACTCACTGCGCCACCTAGCTGCCCTGTTAGGGAAATTGGGGTTAAGTAACTTGCCCAAGGTTACACGGCTAGGTTTTTATTTGTGTGGATTAAGTGTCGGAGGCTGGCTCCGAACTCAGGTCCTTCTGACTCCAGGGCCGGCGCTCTATTCACTGCGCCACCTAGCCGCCCCTTAAAAGATTCTTAAAGGTAGGAAGGGGCCAGATTGTGAAGCGCTTTAAAAGCCAAACAGAAGATCTTAAGTTTGATCCTGAAGCCACTGGAGTTTACTGAGTGTGTGGGGGGTAAAGAGGGGCTGATATTGTCAGTCCTTTGATTTAGAAGAATCACTTTGGCAGCTGAGTGGAGGACGGATTGGATGGGGGAGAGCCTTGAGGCAGGGAGACTAACTGGAAGTCTCTAGCAACAGTTCATTTGGGAGGTGTCAAAGGTCGGAATTAGGGCAGCATTAATGTTGGAGAAGAAAAGAAGATTTATAAGAGAGAGATCATGAGGGCAAGAATGGACAAGATTTGGTGATGGAGTAGATGTCAGAGATGAGTGAGAGTGAGTAGTTGAGGTTTTGAACCATGCCTGGGAAGATGTCAGCATACTCAGTCATAACAGGGAAGTTCGGAAGAGGGAGAGACTTGGGGAAAAAGAGAATGAGAGATCTATCTCAGACAAGCTGAGTTTGAACCTGCTGTAGGATTACTGGTTACCGCTGGTGGTGTTTAGCCTGGAGAAGATTCAGAGGCGGTGTGAGAGCTAGATTGTATTTTAAGGGTGTTGTGAGTAAGGGAGATTTCTACTTGCCTTTTTAACCCCAGAGAGCAGGACTGGGAACAATGGCAGCTGGGGAGTTACCGAAGGGAGTATAGCTAATATGAGAGAATGCTTCCCACCCAAGGAAGGGGCTGCCTGAAGAGAGAGGGAGTTGCCCGTTTCTGGCCACTTTCATTTGGAGGGTGCCTGGCTGAGGAGATTCCTGGATTTGGGTCCAGTTTGAACTAAATGCCCTTGGAGATTGTTTCTTGCTCCAAGACTGGGATTCCCTGGTCATTGTTGACTCCAGTCTTTCTGATGAGATAAGAGGACGTAGGACCATAGGATTCAGAGCTAGGAGGGCTCTTAGAACACATATTATTTTTTTAAGTCAGAAAGGACCTGAGGCGTCAGTTTCAACCTTCTCCTTTTCCATATGAGCAGACTGTGACCCAGAGAGGAAAAAGCTCTTTCCAGAAGTCATCTGAGGACACTCATCAGCCCCAGGGAGAAGCCCATTCATTAGACTCAGAGGGGGCTCCTAAGGAGTGCCACCCAATGGGATGCTGGAGCCCACTGTATAACATCTGTGCTCCTGCCCCTGGCCCACCTCTCTGCAGGCATAAAACCCTGAAGAGAGGGTGACAATTTAATGCCTCCTCTTTTCTTAGGCATTTCACACATATTCTGAGCCTGACTCACATTGGGCACAAAAGGGCAGCACCTGCAGGGAACATTAACACCCCAGTGGGATCTCCTAGGCTCAGTCAGATTCTGCCTCAGACACTTACTTCTTCTGTGACTCTGAACAAGGCACTTTTCTCTCAGCCTCAGTTTCCTGACCTGTAAAATGAGGATAATGTTAGCACCTTGAAGGACTGTTGTCAGGATCCAGTAAGCTAAAGGTGCAAAGTGTTTTTGCAAACCTCAGGGGACTTGGGATCATTGGATTCAGAGAAAGAAGGGCCCTTAGAATATAGATTTTTTTAAATTGGAAAGGACCTGAGGCATCATTCATTCCAACCATCTCCTTTTCCACATGAGCAGATTGTGACCCAGAGAGGGAGAGAGACTTGCTAGCTATCGTTCCTCAGACCAGACAGGTGAGGGGAAGGCCACAATTGCACAGGATTTTCTAGGGCACATTCTCTGAAGAGCTCCCCACATTCTGCAAAGTTACAAACAGACATGTCCAAAACAGAATTCATCATCTTGCCCCTTATACCCTCTCCTCTTCCCTGCTTCCCTATTCCTGTAGAGGGCAACACCATCCTCCTGGTTCCTCAAGCTGGGAGTCATCCTGGATTCCTCACTTTCTCTCATCCCCTATGTCCAAGCTGCTGTCCCAAGGCCTGTTGATTTTACTTTTGCAATACCTCTCAATTATGTCCCCTTCTGTCCTCTAAAACTGAAAAAAAAACAGTTCCATTGTAGACCCTTATCACCTCATGCCTGGACTATTGCAAACACAGTGGCAAGTCCACCTGCCTCAAGTCTCTCCCTATTCCAATCCATCCTCCATTTGGCCACTAAAGTGATTTTCCTAAAGCTCAGGTCCAGTTGTGTCACCCCCTTACTCAGTAAACTCCAAGGGTTCCTTAACACCTCCAGGATCAATTCCCTGTTTGAGATTGAAAGCCCTTTCTGACTCATCCCCTCCTGCAGCTTTCTAGTTTTTTTTTTTTTACATCTCACTCCCCACCAAATAGTCTTTAATTCAGTAGCACTGGTCTGCTTGCTGTTCCATGAACACACTACATTTCTTGGCTCTTGACATTTTCTGTGTCTGTCCCCAGTGAATGGAAGGCTCTCCCTCCTGATCCCCTGGCTTCCTTTAAGTCCCAACTCAAAAACCACCTTCTATAGGAAGCTTTCTCCAATCCCTCTTAATTCTAATGCCTTCTGTCTCTTAATTATTTTTAATTTTTCCCGTCTATAACATTTGTACATACTTGTATGCTTGTTGTTTTCTACTTTAGATTGTAAACTCCTTGAAGGTAGAGATTGTCTTTTGCCTCTCTTTGTATCCCAGCCCTTAGCACAGTGTCTGACTCATATATGATGCCATAAACATATGCACATCTGTTTAGTCACTTGATTAAGCTGGGTCTGGATAGTCAAATTGCTGGTAGGCTCTTAATTGGGCATCAAGACATGTGGGTGTTGGGACAGCTATGTGGTGCAGTGAATAGAGCACCAGCTCTGGAGTCAGGGGGACCTGAGTTCAAATTTGGCCTCAGACACTTAACACTTACTAGCTGTGTGACCTTGGACAAGTCACTTAACCCCAAATGCCCTGCTTTTCCCCCCTACAAAAAGCAAAAAAAAAAAAAAGACACATGGGTACTTCATGAAGATGTGGGCATAGCAGAACGTTCTGGGTTTCCTCTTTTGCCTTTGCCAGTTTTTGGATTGGTACAGTGGTAAATTTAAATATGAATACATTTTTAAAACTTTATATCCAGAAACCAAATGCCATAAATGCAAAACAGAGCAATAAGGCGATATGGTGATGGGATCACTCCAGATCCATTATAAATGTTTATTAGGTTCCCTAGGGGTATTGATGATATATTATGTTATACAGGCATATGGGGATAAGAACTGGTCCTGTGATTTCAGTGGTACAGAAAACTTCCAGGTGAGGAAACTCCCTCTCCCTGGGGGGGGGGGTCCCGAACTTTCTGCTACTTATACTGGTAGAGAATTGGGAATTGAAGTGATTCACCCAGCTTCACAAAGCCAGTATGTGACAGAGGGGAGAATTTGACCTCAGCTTTTCTTTGGCTCCAAAGTCAATGTCTCTATCCTTTCTGCCATGCTTCCTCAGGTGTGTGTGTGTGTGTGTGTGTGTGTGTGTGTGTGTGTGTGTGTGCATATATCTATATACATACATGTATATACATATAACTTATAAGATATACTTATGTGTGTACATATGTGTACATGCATGTGTATATACATACTCAGTACCCCAAAAGTCATAGTGTAACTTTAAGCTGCTCTGGTATATATTCCCTTATGCACAGAAGCTGCTCCCCTCTTCATTTCTTCCTGTTAGAATCCTAGCTTCCTTGAAGTTTAGCTCAAGGGCCATCTCCTTCATAGGACCTTTCCTGCTCTTCCCCTTCCCCCACAACTTGCTAAGGCTGCCTTTGCAAATTGTCTGGTATTTATTTTGTAACTATACTTATGTTTGTGTATTCTAAATCCATTCTCCTGTATTCATATGTGTACATATTATATCTCCTATTAGATTGTAAACTCCTTGATTGGGGGAACCATTGGGGTTTTTTTGTCCTTATATTTTCAGCATCTAGTAGGGGGCTGAGTGTATCATAGGCTTCTGATGAGTGCTCGTTGATTGATGGGTTAATTGATTGATTGATGTGTAGATAGATTTTTTGGGGGGAGGGATAACAGCTGTATGGCAGTAGAGAATCCTGGGGCATGGGTGAACAAACCAACACAATGCATCTTAGAGAATTATGAAGGGGCAGTAGAGTAGAAGCTATCAAAGAAATGTATGAGTGAAAAAGAAGAGGTGAAATGGAGAGATGGGCCCTGGACAGAACGATATCCTGGGAGTGTAAAGAGGAAGGGAAGAAGTCCCCTAGCAGATTAGGTGGCCCTCCTATGGTGAATTTATGGGACATGAAGCAAAGAGTCATATAGCCCAGGCAGGCATGGATGGGTATGATTGCATTGTTGACTGGAACACCTGTAGAGATGAGATCAGAGATTCACTTAGGTATTTGAGTAGATAATAATAACAACAGCATTAAAGTTTTCACGGTGCCTCAATAATCTTATATGCCTCTTATACCAACTCTGTGAGGTAGTTACAACTATTATCGTCATTTTTCAAATGGGACAACTGAGGCAGGCAGTGTGTAAATTATTTTCCCAAGGTCATATGGCCAGTAAGTGAGGCCAGATTTGAACTCAGGTATTCCCGACTCCAGGTTCAGCAGTCTATCCACTATGTCACCTAGCCTCCCAGATATATTCATCTTTTGTAGGTTATTTAATTTCTTCACTGGATCTGTGGTCTTGTCGGTGTGGGCACTCCCTCCAATGGTTTACCTCATTGTTCTGTGTGGCTCTTGTCCATTTTCTCTCTGAAATCTTCCCCCTACTGTGTTAGAGGTTTCTTCATGTCCCAATGCAGTACATGGGCTTGCTTTTTTGCATGGCCATTATCTTTTTCATATATCTCATGTATTTGGTATATAGCACAAGAACAAATCTATGTGTCCATCTGTCATCTGTCCATTTGTCCACTTTTCTCCCTTTTATATCAAAGTAGTCTCTCACTTGAAGACAATCCACACGCACAAATGACCACCTGGCTGAGATTCAAAGACTCTGAACCTTGGAGACACTGGGGTCCAGGGGTAGGGGCACCAAGGCATGGAGCACAGTGTAAAAATAAGGGAACCAAAAGACAGATTTCACAGTTTTCAAAATCTCATCAGATTCTGTGGATTCAATTCTCATCTTAATGCAGATAATTCTTCAGTTCTATATATCTAGCCCTCATCTCTCTTCTCACCTCCAGGCTCACATCATCAATGGCTTTCCAGACATTTCACACTGGATATTTCACAGACACCTCAAAGTCAACATGGCCAAAACAGAACTCATTATCTCTCCCCTTGTCCCAACTCCATCATCCGCCCAAGTCATCCTTGACTGCCCCGTCTTCACTGATAGAGCTGCCACCCTGGTGCAGGCCTCATCACCTTGCACCGAGACTACTACAAAAGACTGATGGTTGGTCTGCCTGCCACAAGTCTTTCCGCACTCCAGTATAACCTTCACTTAACTACCAAAATATTCTCCCTTCACTCCTCACAATAAACTTCAGTAGCTCTCTATACCCTCAAGGATCAAAAGAAAACCCCATTTTTCATTTAAAGAACTTCACAACTTGGCCCATTCTTATCTTTTAAGTCTGTATATACTCAGTGATCCACTGACACCAGTCTCCTTTCTATTCCCCATACCTGACACTCCCATCTCCCAACTTTATGCCTTTCCCCCATGACTGAGATGCTCTTTCCTCACCTCTGACTCTTGGTTTCTTTTCAGACTCAGTTTAAATCCTACTTTCTGCAGGATGCCTTTCTAGGCCTTTCCCATTGGTAGAGCATTCCCTCTGAGACTATCTTTGATTTACTCTGTATGTGTGTGTATGTATATGTGAAGACACATACGTATACATTTATATAACATATACACTGTATGTATACACATATACACACATGCATATATTCCATATGTACATAGTTGTTTGCATGTAGTCCCCCATTAGAATGTGCACTCATTGAGGGTAGGAACCCTTTTGTTTTTTGGCTCCCCAGCATTTAGGACAATTCCTGCTGTACAGTGAGAGCATAATAAATAACTGTTGACTGACTTTCTTTATAGGATTGTTCCTTGACTCTGAGAAAGGAGATCAAATATTCCATCTATCTCCTTATTTTTGGGTTCATTAGAATTCAGTTGAGTCCATCCGTATGGCTCAGTTATGTTATGGGTTAAATATGCTTTCTGGGGGTAGCCTAGGAACCCAACCATACTTAATGTCATTTCTACATGGAAATGTGTTTGCAGGTCTTACAAATGAACTTTGAGAGTGTAACTCATTTGTCAGCAGGGGTCTATCTGTGAAGATTTAAGGCTATCTTGGTGGATTTGTGATTTCATCAACCAATAATCATTTATTAAGAATCTATGATGTGCCAGGCACTGTGCTAGGTGATGAAGGTATTGATACAAACTCAAGTAGTTTATATTCTACTGGTGTGGGTACTTTTTCTAAAGATGTAGCTCACAAGCCATCCTTGCCTACTCATTTTGTAGGACACATCCATTATCTAATTAGTCCACCATGTCATCATTTCATCCCTCTTATTTTGAAAAATTCTTCATATTTGACCTTTGTTGAGCAATAATAATTATCCCATTACATTTATATATTGTAATTTAATTTTCTTGTTATTGAGCATTTCATTTGTTTTCAGGTTTTTTTCTATTGGGGCTAGTGCTAGTACTGATACTTTTTGCATAAATTTTTCCCACTTGTCAATAATATGCTTAAAGTATCCACCTCCTGAGGGTAGCTGGGTGGAACAGTGGATAGAACACTGATCCTGAGTTAAAATCTGGCCTCAGCCACTTACACCTGTGTGATTCTAGGCAAGACCTTCTTTGTCTCAGTTTCCTCACCTGTAAAATGAGCTGGAGAAAGAAATGGCTAAATCGTTCTCTTTGCCAAGAAAACCCCAGTTGGATCACCAAGAGTCAGACATGCCTGAAATGACAGAACAACAAATTCACCTCTTGAGGGCTCACAGGATGTTAATTCTCATTGCATAATTCTATATTGCTCTTCAAAAAGATTGAGCCAGTTCATAATTCCACTAGCAATAAATTAGCTTGTGTCAGTTTTTCCACTGACATGGAAGCTCTGAATTTTTATCATTTTTAAAATTATCTTTGTTGATTTGATGGGATTGTTTTAATTTTCATTTCACCAATTACTGGATATTTTGAATGCTTTTTCATCTAGTGATTTGGCGATTTGTAGGTTGGTCAACAAAGTTTTATTAAGCATTTACTATATGCCATGTACTGTGCTAAATGCTGGGGATACAAAGAAAGGTGAAAGCATAATCTCTACTCTCAAAGAGATCTTTTTTTTATTTCTTCCTTCAGGAGCTGCCTCTATATCCTTTTACCAATTAAGTTTTGGAAGGTGGCTCTTGATCTTATAAATTTATATCAATTCCTTGATGATATTGTGTGTGAGATCATCATCAGAAAATAATTAATGCAAAGATTTTCCCCAATTGATATTTTGCATTTTTATTGTAGATACATTACTTTCAGTTGTAAAAGATACAAGGATAGGGACTGGACTGGATCAGTGATTTCATTTGGTACAGGGAACTCCCATATGAGGAAACTCCCATCATCAATGCAGGTTGGTATCATCTCTATAACTTACATAGTCTTAGAATTTCCCAAGACACTGAGAGATTAAGTGATTGGCTCAGGGACATACCTGTATATATCCAAAGTGAGACTTTCTCCAGGTCTTCCTGACTCTAAAACCAGCTACCCATCTTCTTCTGTTCACATGCTTCTGTTCTCCATATGGGGGAGGAATTTTTGTTCCTTGGCACAAAAATTGGCCATTGCCCTTAAGGTGAGTTTAGCTGCCTCTTAGCATTTTCACTTGCCTTATTGTAGTCATTGTGTATACTATGATCCTTAAAACTTTTTTCCCCTTTGGAAATGAGATATATTTAAGTTTACATATACAACTGTTGTAGTGTTTTCCATGTGATGGAAGATTGGGAAAAAGCTCAACTTATACCTTTCAGATTGGGAAATCTGGACTGAATCCAATGACAGCTTTCATCCCCTTATACTATGGCAGCTGGTGGCACAGTGGATAAAGTGCTGGGCCTAGAGTCAAGAAGACTTGAGTTCAAATCCCACCTCAGACGTTTCATAGTTGTGTGACCCCGAGCAAGTCACTTGACTTGTATGCCTCAGTTTCCTCAACTGTAAAATGGAGATTATAATAGGACCTACCTCCCAGGATTGTTGTGAGAAACCAATAAGAATGTAAAAGGTGCTTAATGCATAGTAGATGTTATAAAAATGCTTATTCCCTTCCCTTCTCCATTTACTATTCCAGTTGTGGTGAGCACTGGGAGGAATTTTAGATTAGCACAAGCCACAATCCTAGATAAATATGGACACATGTGAGTACCCTTACTCACTATATTTGTGGCACAAGGAAAGGATGGAAAGACCCAGGACCAAATGAGGCATTACATCTTCCTACCCCAATCAATCACACCACAGACAGGCCAGAGTCTTCCAAGATATCAGCTATTTGATTCCTTTCCATACCTTGTGAGGCAGCTAGGTGGTAGAGTGGTTAGAGCACTAGGCCTGGAGTCAGGAAGACCTGAATTGAAGTTTGGCCTCAGGTACGTCCTAGCTGTATGACCCTGGGCAAATCACTTAACCATGTTTGCCTCAGTTTCCTCATCTATAAAATGTACTAGAGAAAGAAATGCTAAACCACTTCAGTGTCTTTGCCAAGAAAACCCCAAAAGGGATCATAAGAGTCAGATATGACTGAACAGCAGCAGCAAAGTGCCAGTTCATTTAGTCATTGTTTGGTCCACTTGTTTCTCCCCTCCTGGTAGGGCACATCTCTCAGGGAACCTCCAAGCATTTGTTCTCTCTCCTGTCTTTGGGCCCCACAGTACCTCGTTCTTCTAATAACAGATCCATTAACAATGAATACACCAATAAACATTTACTAAGCCCCTATTAAGGCAAACTATCAAAGTCTACCTTTTGTCTGCTCCGTGGGTATCTTGTATCTGCTGATTTATTTAAACGTTGTCTCCCCTATTCGAATAAAAGCTCCTCGAAGGTAAGGACTATTTGCGCCATTTTAATTTTATCCCTAGCATTTGGTACAATGCCTGGCACAAAGTAAATGCTTAATAAGTTTTCATGATTGATTGATTGTCAGGGACTGTGGGGTACACATATAAAATTGAGATAAGCTCTGCCCTCAAGGAGCTTAACATTCTACTGGGGAGATATTGTAGCCTCACAGAAGTGCTTTTCTCCTAGGAGCTTTTTGAGGTAGATTGTAGAGAAGTAAATATGGTTTCATTCATAACCTTATTAGCTTAAAATTTTGCTAAGACTTTTGGGATGTCCTGTATATTCAAAATAAACACAGAGCAGATTAGGGCAGGACAACTGAGGTGGGGGAGACAAAGGAGTATTGTTTTGGGGGAACAACAAGCAGACTGATTTGGTTGTAATGTATAGTACATGGGATGGTGGTGGAGGGGAGAGGATTAATATTTGATTTGTCTGTAGAGATAAGCTGGGGCCAGATTGTGGAGGGATCTAAATGCCAAAGGAATGGCTGTTTAATTCTAGGGGCAATAGGGAACCTCTGAAGTTTCTTTGAAATGGGTCTAGTAATATCAATATGGCCCCCATGTTGAGGATAGAGTGGAACGGGGAGACAACAGATTCTGGGAGACTAATTAGGAGATAATGGCAGGAAAGCATACAGATTTGAGGAGTCCCTGTGGCACCTGGCTAAGTTAGAAGCTGCTGTAGGGATCAAGAAGAAAGACAGAGGGGGACTGCACCAAGTAGAAGCCTCAGTTGACTTGCTGAAATAGTGCATGAATCCAAGAGCACAATACTGAGACTCCTTGTTTGTTTTCTCAATGGGTTTGACATTAAAAAAGAAATCCAGCCATCCACAGAAGTAACCCTGACAGTTTAATGGTTTGTTTCAAAATTCACTCCTGAAGTAAAACTTGGACCCTTCTTTGAGAAGATTTGAGGCTTTTCTCCCTCATCTGAAGTGTGACTGAGTCTTGGTGGTCTGGTTTATAACCCCATGTGTCTCTCTGTTGTGGTGGTGGCTGATTGGTGTAGCTGATGGGACTGCAAACAAAGGAAAAAGAATTAAAGAATTCTGGGGTTTTCCTTTTGCCCCATATCTGGTTTCATAATAACAAATACCTAATATTATATAATAACAAATACTATGTAATTATAATCGTGATAATCTAAATGAAACAAATGAATGAAACTTAAACATTTAAAAAATAAAGTAGTAAAAACAAGGATGGTTTCCTAATAAATCCTTCAGGTCAAAGCTGCAAGTCAGGGATGATGGTGGAAGAAAAGGTCTGATTGAGGCCACAGGGTATCTGTTAAAATCCTAGCTGTGCTGCTTATTATCATTATGACTTTGGACACTTAAACTCCCTGGACCTCAGTTTCCTCATCTACAAAATGAAGGCATTGTATGAGAGCAATGGCGTTGAATTTAAATCAAAATGGAGACCACCAAACCATATATAAGTATCCTTGTGTCTGACACATTGACTTAGAATGGGCTTAGAATTTCTAATTGAATTAGAAAACCACACATTAACACTATGTGTGTTTTATTGTATTGTTATATTTTAATCTGCATCTAGGAGTGTTGTGGGCTATATCATCATTGCTACCTCTGGACCAGACAGCCTTTAAGGTCCATATCCCTCCTTCCTTTCCATCCTGTACATCTCCAAATTGTTGAGTCTATGACCTTTGTTAGAAAGGCCAATGGCAAAATTGTGCTTCAGTATCCTGAGCATTGAGTGTCATGACATGGGGCAGTGGAAATCATGTTGGTTGTGAAGCCAGGGGTCCTTAGTTCAAATCTCAGTTGTGATATTTATTTCCTGTGTGATCTTAGACAGGTCACTTAACCACTCTGGGTATCAATTTGTTGTTGTTAAGTCGTTTTCAGTCTTGTCTAACTCTTTGTGACCCTATTTGGGGTTTTCTTGGCAAAAATACTGGAGTGCTTTGCTGTTTCCTTCTCCAGCTCATTTTACAGATGAGAAAACTAAAGCAAACAGGATTAAGTGACTTACCCACAGGCACACAGTTAATAAATGTCTAAGACCAGATTTGAACTCAGGAAGATGAGTCTTCCTGACTAGAGGCCAGGTACTCTATCCACTATGGCACCCCCTAGCCACCCCCAATCTCAGTTTCCTTATCTATAAAAAAAATGAAGGGCTGGTCAGGATGACTTCTAGGGTCCCGTATAGCTCAAAATCTATGATCTGATGAAACGGAGGACCCCTAAAATAACAAAACACCATGGAAGTCTTTATAAAATGCTTTTCTCATAGTGATGATGTGAGGTAAATAGTATAACTATGATCATAAACTATTTGGAGATGAGGAAATTGAGGTTAGAGAGGTTAAATCCTGGGGTAGCTAAGTGACATGGTGAATAGAGCACCGGCCCTGGAGTTAGGAGGACCTGAGTTCAAATCTGGCCTCAGATGGTTGACACGTAACTAACTGTGGCCTTGGGCAAGTCACTGGACCCCAAATTGCCTTGCCTTCCCCTCCAAAAAAAAAGAAAAAGAAAAAGAAAGGTTAAATTCCTTGCTCACACTCTCCCATCCAGTAAGTGTATTAAAGTCAGAATTTGAACTCAGGTCCATTCATCTCCATGACTAGAATTCTTTGCCCCATGTTATTTTGGGTTATGGGCCACTGTGTTTTTGTTTAGCTTTAAAAGTTTGTTTGTTGTCTTTTGTATTTCACACCATAGTTATTTCCCAATAATACTCTGCCCACCCCCCAAATTTCCTTAGGAGAAGGAAAAATAAAGGGAAAAATTGACATTACAGCAGTGTCTGATGATTCAGCATTCCATACCCTTGAGCCCCCTCCTCTCTCTCCCAAGGAAAGGGAAATATAGTTCATGAACTGTTCTCCAAGACAAAGGACAAATGGTATTTAGGACTGACGTTCATTAATAGGGACAGAATCGAATCAGAATGAATGTTCTGCTTACATTTGTGGGCTCACAGCCAAGTAGGACAATGGTGAAAACAAAGAGAATCACTGTTGAGATAGACTCTACCCTAGTTAAAGCTTTCTCCATAACCATGTAGGATATATCCTAAAAGGGTGAAAATAGCCTGGATGACTTAAGAGTAACTCAGTAGGGAACTAGTGACCAGGACAAAATTGGGAGAATCATGCCTGGCACACAGTAGGAGCTTAATAAATGTTGATTGATTGGTGGTGTGTGGGGACGGGTACAGAACTGTGATCTTGGCTGGAGTGAGTTTCTTAACAGATCTCACCCTATCCAGTGTTTGGCAAAAGCATGTTTGAGTCTGAGAAATAATCAGGAGTGGGGCGTTCTTTTCTAGCAAGGCTCACTTTATTGTATTAGGGAGCCATCTCTTGGGTAAACTCATGGTCAAGGCAGTCATCAACCCCATCCTGCCAAGAGAAGGCTGTGGTATTGATCCTGTGGGAGGTTTTTGTACTTACATCCTCAGTGCCTAGCATCGTGTAAGATAGCATATGGTAGGTGCTTAATAAATATTTATTGATGGGTTGTCTACTCTCTGTGCCACTGAAAAGTGCCATGCAATTTAGGCCATAAATTGA
Source organism: Gymnobelideus leadbeateri (assembly GCA_011680675.1). Taxonomy (NCBI): domain Eukaryota; kingdom Metazoa; phylum Chordata; class Mammalia; order Diprotodontia; family Petauridae; genus Gymnobelideus; species Gymnobelideus leadbeateri. The sequence continues at coordinate 1,138,870 of WOXC01007555.1, forward strand.
GGAATGTAATTTTTGGACATAGGCTTGTGGTAATCTTTTTTGCTGTTTTTGCCAATTTGTTATAAAGGTTTTATTTTTGCCTTTCTTTTCTCAACTTGAGAGGGAGTGGGAGGGAGAGAAAATAGATTTTTATTAATTAAAAAAAAGAAATTTGACCATCATGCCATTTTTAGGATATATGCTATAAGTTGCTAACCTCTACCTAGGACTGCATTCACATTTATACTAGAATAATTTAGCTGATAATTGGCATGATGTGAATGCCATTTTTCCCTGGAGAAGGGAATCGTGCGATTTAGGAAGGGATCTAGTTTTGTAGGTATAGATACAGTCAAGTGGTACAGGCCAGGACTCTTGAGTCAGGGAGACCTGAATTCAAAGCTAACTTCAAACATTTACTAATTGTGGTTTTCTCCTCTCAGATTGATTTTTTTGACTCTGTAAAAGAGGCCATTCTTTGCCTTATTTCTTACCTATCCTTAATTACTGAATGAGTCAAAATGAGACATGTTAAAGACCTTAGCTTGAAAATCCCAAGGTCTCCCACTGCATCCTGGGCCATCACCAGTTGTCCTGATACAAATTTGGCCACTGGACCCAGATGACTCTGGAGATGAAAGTGAGGCCTGATGCCATGGTCCTTTTCGAGAACGAAGGACAAACAATAACAATGACCCTAGTCAAGTCACTTAACTTCCCTCAGTTTCCTCACATGTAAAATGGGTATAATAATGGCACCTACCTCATGAGTTTACAAGGATAAAATGAGATAATATTTGTAAAGTCCTTTGCATTTAAACCTTAAGGCACTATATAAACACTACTATTTATTATTATTATTATTATTATTATTATTAATGAGGGACTTATAAATGAAAGGAATACTAGTGTTTGAGGGGGGTGGGCTCAGGAGATTTACGATCATAGATTTAGACCTGAGATCATGCAATCCAACTCCTTCATTTTAGAGGTGGAGGAACTGAGATTCAGAGATAACTCACCCGGGTCACACAGTAAGTGAAATTAAGACTCAAGCCTAGGTTTATTGCTGTCCAGTCGTGTCTGACTTTCCATGACCCCCATTTGGGGTTTTCTTGGCAGAGATACTAGAATGCTTTGCCATTTTTTTCCTCCAACTCTTTTTACAGGAGGAAACTGAGGCAAACAGAGTTCATTGACTTGCCCAGGGTCATACAGCTAGGCAGCGTCTGAGGCCAGACTTGAACTCAGGAAGATGAGTCTTCATGGTTTCCAGCCCAGCACTCTGTGCACTATGGCAACACCTGGCTGCCCTACTTGGGAAGAGAGACCCAGATCCTGGGGCGTGACAGGACTGAGGAGGTCCCGACAGGGCTCTCTCCATCCAAGGAAGGAGAGCCTGTGCTCATTTCCCTCCAGTATTTCCAAGAGGCTGTACCTTCTTTTTAGAAGGAGCTTTACCTTTTACTCAATGCAGACCCAATGTCCTTCTTTGGGTGGATTCTTCTCACTGTAAATTATCCATCTGGAGTGTGCTGGGTCTGGAAGCTATGGTCTGCCTTCTTGCTTGGTCTTGCTCTAACCTAGCCTGGGCAGCTAAAGAAGTCTAGATTTGTCTTTGGGGGACCTGTCTGAGGTTTCTCTCTGAGGCAGATGGACTTGGTAAGGCATTTTGGGGGGACAGGAGGCAGTAGCAAGCTGAGAAGAACAGAGCTTGGCTAGGACTGTTGGAGTTCTGCTGCTGAGTGATGCCTTTCTTGGTTCAGGAACCTCATCCACTGAGATGCCTTGGTTGAGTGTAAATCTTTCTCTGCCTCCTGCCATGCTTTTCTCATATCTGTAAAAGGACAGAGATAGGGCTTGGGACTGGGCTTGTGTTTCACTGGGTATAAGAAACATGGGAATCATTAAAATAATAGCTGAGAGGCATTGTGGTCTAGTGGATAGACTGCTGACCTCTGAGTCAAGAAGGGCAGGGTTCAAATCCTCCCTGTGCTGTATGACCCTGGGCAATTCTCCCCTCTGGGCACCTCTTGAAGACTGTAAATTGTAGGGAAGGGGCTGACCTGCCTTGGTAGAGTGAGTTTCCTCATTTGTTGCTGTTTAGTCATTTTCAGTTGTGTCTGACTCTCCGTGACCCTATTTGGAGTTTTCTTTTTCAAAGACACAGGAGTCATTTTCCATTTTCTTCCCCAGCTCATCTAGCAGATGAGGAAACCGAGGCAAATAGGGTTAAGTGACTTTTCCAGGGTCACACAGCTAGTAAGTATCTGAGGCAGGATTTGAACTCAAGATGAGTCTCCCTGACTCTAAGCCTGCTGCTCATGCACCATGGCGCCCCCTAGACATCCTCTTTCTCATCTGAGTGCTCCTTATATCAGTGAAATCACAGATCCTCTCGTTAGCCCTTATAACAGCTGAAGTTTATCTTGTGACTTTTTTTTTTACTTTTTGGAGAGGGGAAGGCTGGGCAATTAGGGTTAAGTGACTTGCCCAAGGTCACACGGCTAGTGTTAAGTGTCTGAGGCAGGATTTGAACTCAGGTCCTCCTGACTCCAGGGCCAGTGCTCTATTCACTGCACTACCTAGCCACCCCATCTAGTGCTTTCACAAACATGTAAGAGGCCACAATGCTCCACTGTGATGTGGGAGGACCCACTGACAGAGATGATGGTCCCAAGGTACAGACTGAGACACACATTTTTTGGTCTTGGCCAACGTGGGAATCTGTTTTGCTTGATTATTCTTCCTGTTGCAAATATGCTTGGTTTTCCTCTACTTCAAGGGGCTCAGGGAAGGGAAAAACACTTGACAATTGAAAAAAAATTAATAAAAGTTTTGCAAGGTGCTTTCTGTATATTACCTCCCGTACCCAGCACCTGGAATATAGCCACCACCTGATAGATACACTCTGATGGACTGGTCATCCTATTTGAGCTTCATTACTCTCTATAACTCTAGGTCAGGTCATCATTTTGCACAGTGAATTTTCCAGAATGCCAGTCCAGTGAGTGCTGGACTGCCCCCTCTCCACTGCACCAGGATGCCAACCTTGGCCTGCTGCCATCTTGCAGCCATGCTCTAAGGCACCGAGATGTGGTGGTGTGTTAAGCTCTTGGGAAGACAGACTCTCTTGAACCCAGGGTGTTATTGTGGCTTCCTGCCTTGTGGGTTGCATGATGAAAGAGGCCTCTTTGTGGGAGCCTCGGCCATCTGTTCTGGCTCTGAACTCACAACAGGAGAAGGAACAGAATAGGAGGGGCTAACTTTGGGGAGGGATTCCTGGGAAACCAGCCAGTCCAGGTCCAAGGGATAGAGCTTTGGAGAGGGATGGGTTGGTAAGAGGGGAAATGGACAGAGGGGAAATTTTTTCTCCCATTACCTCTCAGCCTGTTTCAGTCCCACCTTTGGGGAGGCTGCTGAATCTCCTGGGAGGATGCAAAGCAGCTCTTAATTGGGGGTCTGTTTTGAGCTTTCTCTGCTGCCACATTTCCTCGTAGAGAGAAGGCTGCAGGCTGCTAGGCAGCCTCTGGACTCGAGCCTTCCTTCCCACACCTCTGCTGTCTCTTTCCCTTCCCCCAGTGTGGTCTTGCCCTTGCTGATGGGGTCAGGAGATACAGGCTGTCTCCTGTGATTAGGATCAGCGCCTGCTTCTCTCTTGCCCTTATATCAAACTGGGCCACTTGTCAGACTGGGTAACACGGGGTGCCTCTGACTCATCCTACAAGCAGCTTTTCCACCTCTTGCTTGGGAAAAATTCTTTGAATGACAAGGGCTCTTGAGAAGCAGCCCTGGGCTGAGATGCATGTTCAGGAGACACCTGCTCCAAAGAGTCATGGGGCCTGGAAGTGACTCAGAGAAGTCATTTAATCCAGCCCCCTGCTGTTAGACAAGATCCTGTTTCCAACAACTCAGAGTCAATTATGGGTTTGTTTATTTTTTTAAAATGTTTTTATTGATGTAAATTTTTCCCTATATTACCTTCATTCCTGGATATGTACCTTCACTTACCATTACCCAGAAAGCCAATCTTTGCCACATATAATAGAAAAAGAAAGGAAAAAAGTAGTTTAGCAAAACCAAATGACACATCGATTATGTCTGATGATGTATGCAGTACACACACACACACAGTCCCTCAACCTTGTACATGAAGTTACAGGTGCATTTTTTCAATTCTGATTTTTTTGCCTTTCTTTCTATCCCCAGCACTTAACACACAGGACCTGGTGAATAGTATGTGCTTAGTAAATGCCTGTTGACTTGACTTCTCCTGGTCCAAGCTGCATCATTATAATTACATAGTATCCAGTTTCTTTTTGTTGTGGTTCTTTCTGTTTACATTGTTGTAGTCAATGGCTATATTGTTATCCTAGTTCTGATTACTTCACTCCCCATCAGTTCATACATGTTTTTCCATGCTTTTCTGATTTCTTCAGTTTCATCATTTCTTATGGTACAATTATAATCAGTTATGTTCACATACTACATTCGGTTTACAATAGGCATCTAATAATGACAATCCTAACTCCCATTCTAGATAGAATTTTAAGTTTTACAAAATACTTTACACATATTATTTGATGCTTACAACAACTCAGTGAGGTAAGTACTATTATTACTCCCATTTACAGAAGAGGAAGCTGAGGGTGAAATGTGAAGTGTTTTGCCTTCTAGCTAACAAGAATCCAAGGCAGAATTCAAACTGTCATCTTCCTGACTCCAGTGTTCTATCCACGGGGCCATCTAGCAGCTTCAATTGCCTCATTTGCTTTGGTTAGGGGCCTTTATTATCACAAGAAAGTGCTCCCATGAATATATTGGTTTGTGGAAACATTTTATTTATTCTAACTTTCACCTCTTTGGCATATAGGCCTAATAGTGATATTTTGGAGAGAGAGGGTTTAGACATTATAACTGATTTTTAAAAAAGCATAATTCCAAAGTTAGTTATGTTTGTAAAAGACCACAGAAATAGTCAAGGTCCAAGAAATATTCTATTTTCAGTACTCCCATTATCTTGTCAAATAGAATTTAAATTCCCTTAGGGCAAGTATTGTTGTTTATTGAATATAATTTAATAACTGTTTCATAGGGAAAGTTCCCTTAAATCAAAATCAAAATTCCTTACTATATAACTTAAGCAGGTTCTCTCTCTGTCTGTCTTAATCCAGACCAGGCTAGACAAAAGCAAAGTTGTAACACTGGAACCCTGGCACTTAAAATGTCTCCTCTGCACTCTTTTAGGTGTAGGAGAAAGAGGCCTGGATTTGGAGTCAGAGGACTTGAAATGATCTATTATTGATGTCTTAGATGTCATTTAAATTTTTATACCTTAGTTTCCCCATCTGTAAAATGGGGGGATGACTTCTAAGTATCCTTCCAGCTCCCTGACCATGATTGCTTCATCTCTCTAAGTCTCAGTTTCCTGATAGGAAGATGATAATTGCACTTACCTCCCAGGATTATTGTAGGGTTCAAATGAGAATATTTATAAAACTCTTTGCAAACCTTAAATCACTATGCAAATGCTAACCATTTGTAGAAACTATGAGCTTGGCAGATTTTATCTTTGGAGAGCCATCTCATCTCTCCACCAAAGTCTTTATCTTCTCTCCCAGGTACTACTACCTTTCCTTGTCCCCTCCCTGGGGTCTCTCTTAGACAATCAGGGGTCACTTGAGTTGGGAATCCTCCACCACACCCAGGGATCAGCTATTGCCTAATCAGTACATACCCAGTTTCTTCCCAGTTATTTGCTTCTAAGAAGTGAGGAAAAACCTGAGACCCAGTAAGGGGAGGTGATTTACCCAAAGTCACATATCAAGGCAGCTGGGTGCTGCAGTGGATAGAGCACCGGGCCTGGAGTCAGGAGGACCTGAGTTCAAATCTAACCTCACTTACTAGCTGTGTGACCCTGGCCAAGTCACTTACCTTTGATCTGTATGATTTTTCTTGTCTGGAAAATGGGGGATAATTATAGCAATACTTCCCAGGGGAGTTATGAGAATGAGTTAACAGGTATAAAGCATTTTATAAACCTTATAATGCTATATAAATGCTATATTCATTATTATGAGTTATAACTGAAATCTCCAGGCTCTTTCCTCATTCTATTTTCTTTTCACCACTCAAACTGTCTTAGGCTATTTTCTAAGACTGAATTAAGGGACAGTTGAGTTAAGAGAGGAAGGTTCCTCACTGGGAATGCCTTGTACAATTGAAATCACACAACTGTTCAAAAAATAAAAAACCCAAACTTTATTAAGTAAAATGTAATACATGTGTGTATACATGTATGATATATGTATGTGTATGTATGTATGTATATTATACACACACATATGAAGGCAGCTCGGTGGATAATTGTTCGACTTGGAATCAGGAAGTTGTTGTTGTTGTTCAGTCCTGTCCTACTTTTTGTGACTCTGTGGACCATAATATCCATGGGGTATTCTTGACAAAGATTACTGAAGTGGCTTGCTATTTCCTTCTCTAGTGGATTAAAGCAAATAGAGGTTAAGTGACTTGCCCAGGGTCACACAGCTAGTAAGTATCTGAGGCCAGATTTGAATTCAGGTCTTCCTGACTGCCAGCGCAGCACTATCCACTGAGCTACCTAGCTGCCAGGAAGACCTAAGTTCCAATCTTGACATTTACTAGCAGTATGGCCCTGGACTAGCCACTTAAACACTCCCTGCCTCAGTTTTCTCACCTGTAAAATGGGTATAATAATACTTCACTACACAGTAATGATTCTACTTCACAGAGCTGTTGTGAAGATTAAGTGAGATAATGTATGTTAAGCAACTTTGTGAAATTTTCCACTGCCATATAAATGCTAGTCATTATCTCCACTTTATAGATGAAGACACTGGACATTAGAAAGGGATGTGAGTTTCTGGGATCGTTCCTGGGAAGTACACTTTCTGCTATGCCCATGGGCCAAGATCATTACGAAGTGTGTATGTCTGGATCCTTGTCTCCTGCCTGTAGGGTCAGGAAGGAGAATGCAACTATGAAGCCTAGGAGTTTGTGCATTTTCATAACAGACTTTTCTAGTCAGAAAAGCCTGTACACTAACCAGAGCATAGCACTCTAGTCATGGGTATCCAGGCAGCAGGCTATGTTCTAGGAAGTCCTTGCCTGATAGCTCCTCAGACTGCACCAGATAAGTCCAGCCCTGGCTTAATACACTTTTCTCTGACCTGAAAAATGTAGCTGAGTAGAAGCTGGTAAAATGAACATGGTAAACAAAGCATTACAGCATCTGCTATTACCTCATTTTGGAAGCCATTACACACACATACACACACTCACACACACACACACACACACACACACACAGCCCTCTGTTGTTCCTCGGGGCCAAGCTTAGTCCTTCAAGAGACATTTTTGCTTCCTTAGGCTCAAGCCCCAGACTGCCACAGCCTAAATTGATCTCTGTCCCCCTTAGTGATTGAAGGCACCTTTCTTAATACCTCATTCATCCTCAGGCTGAGGCTTGAGCATTGATATCATGGACAGAACTCTGGATCTGGAGTCAAGGAGGCTGGGTTTTAGGTATAGCTCAGTCATTGTATGACTTTGGGAAAATCATGTAACTTCTCTGGGCCTCAGTGTCCTCATCTATAAAACGGGTGTGGTACAGTGGCAAAGTCTACATGGATTTGGTGTTTGCTGGCTCTGCTGTTTAGAACCTGAGTGACATTAGACAAATCACCTAACCTCTCTGTTCTTTGTTTTCTTCATCTGTAAAATGGATTTAGATGAGATGAGGCCAATTACAGCTTTTACTCTATGATCTCAGTTCCCTCAACCACAAAATGCAGAGAAAACAGCATGGGTTAGTGGAACAGGCACCGAATTTGGAGTTGGAAGATCTGGGCTTAAGTGGTTTTTGGTAGCTGACTGACCTTGGGAAAATCACTTTTCTGAGCCCCAGTTTTCTCATCTCTAAAATGGGGATAATAATGTAGCCTCATTGATCTCTCAAGGTTTTGTAAACTTGAAAAAGGAGCAGTGCCCTGTAGCTGGCCTCAGTCCTGGAGCTAACCCCCCTCCCTTTGTCTCCTTGGGAGCTCTCGTCTACCTTCTCAATTTTTTTTTCATTCTTTGCTTAACAGCTTACACCAAGAGTTCATATAGCCCAATGCCCGAACTTTAATCTCTGTCTAGCTTTCATATCCTCAATAACCTGGCTGTATTTTATCTTTGTTGTTGTGGTAGAGTCATTTCAATTATGTCAAATTCTCTGTGGCCCCATCTGGGGTTATCTTGGCAAAGATATCTTGCCACTTCCTTTTCCAGCTCTTTTGACAGATGATAAAATTGAAGCAAACAGGGTGAAGTGACTTGTTCAGGATAACACAGCCAGTAAGTGTCAGAGGCCAGATTTGAACTTAAGAAGATGAGTCTTCCTGACTCCAGACCCCTGGCTCTGTGCTCTTTGGCACCACCTACCTGCCCATGTACCTTTTCTGGTCAACCTTATTACTCCCTTTCCCCTAACAGGCACCCTCTATTATGCCAACCTCCTTCTAGACCGTTGCTTAGTCAGACCTCTGTGCCTAAAGGCTCATTCCATTCTCCTCTCTTGGCTTGTTTTCTCCTTGCCCTTCACCGATGCATATCCTACTAGCCATCCTTCAAGGTCTAGCTCATAGCCCACTTCCCCCCATGAAGCCTTAGTTACTTCTAGACCTCTCTCTGCTCTTAATTCCCAGGGCATACAAACCCACCATTACACAGTTCATTATTTACCTGTCCTGAATTGTCTGACAACTGTTTGATAACATTTGGGTTTATGTGCAAGGGACAAAGGGATAGAGAAATTCATTCAGAATAATAATAGCTAATATGTAGAGCACTTTCCTCACAACAGTCCTACAAGTATGACCAGTCCATTTTCAGAATAGCTTATTGGGTCAAAATAGATGTTCCCTCCCAGGTGTCTGGACTCTCAGTTCAGAGCATATTCCACTATAGAGGAAAGATAGTGTGTTAAGTACTGTATTTAATGCTGGGGATATGAGTACAAGGAAAAAACAGTCTTTACCCTCACATTCTGATGAGGAAAGTTGACACATAGAAGCGAGCTGGAAGGGGGTGAGGGGAAGGCTATGAGATGGATCTAGAATGCTGGGGAGGAGATGGAAAAGTCTGGAGAGTGAGCAGTGGAGCCAGCAGACAAGGATCATGTCTGAGCCAGGGCCCCCCCAATCAAGCAGAGGACCACAGGGTGAAGGCATCTCCAGTGGGGGAAGGATTCTGAGAATTAGGATCCAGCTGGGATACTACACTGTTTCTCCAACTAGATGGTAAACTTCTTGAGGGAAGGAATCTTATATAATACTTCTGTATTTTTATCACAGTTTAAGTGGTATGTATTACTTAGGAGGGAACTAGGTGGGCAGTAGATAAAGCATGGGGCCTGGAGTCAAGAAGACTCCTCTTCCCGAGTTCAAATCCAGACACTTCCCAGCTCTGTGACCCTGGCCAAGTCATCTCACCCTGTCTACCCCAGTTTCCTCATCTGTAAAATGAGCTGGAAAAGGAAATTAGCAAACCACTCCAATATGTCTGCCAGGAAAACCCCAAATAGGGTCACAAAGAGTCAGTCACGACTGAACAACAACAAATCACATAGTAGGGCCTTAACAAATCCTTGTTTGATTGAAGACACAGAGATTAGGAGGAGGAGAAGTGGTCCTGGCTCTTAGCCTGACCAGATTAGATTCTTTCCTTCCCACTGCCTTGGGGGCCTTCAAGGGGAGCCTTGCTGTATCTAGGTGGATTAGCTCATTGGTGGAGTTACTAGCTCAGTGCTGCTCTGTGTGTCTTGGGGCCCTTTTGAGAGCAGGGCAATTACTGTGGACAAATAGGAGCTGAGGTTATACTGGGTCTAACAATATTAATAATTTTCTTCTGTACTCTATAGCACACTGGTGGAAATGACATTCTTTATACTCCCTGTACTGCTTTCTTGAAATCCAGAATGATGGCGCCCCAGAGAGAGGTTCTATGGCTGACCAGTAATAATAAAGTGGTGGCTGGTGCTATTACCAGATCTCTGTAAAGTACCATCGGGGAAAGAGAAATGGATATGGTCCCTGTGCTAGAGACACGCCCTAGTGGGTCCCATGGGTCCCATCTGGGAAAAAATGGCAACAAGTTATACCTGAGCTGGGAAAGACCTCAGAGATTATATGGTGCAGTCAAGAGATCTCTGTCTCTACATTCAGAGAATCTGGCTTCTCTCAGTTGCCACCTACATGACCTGGCAAATCACTTAACCTCTCTGGGCTTCAGTTTCCTGATTTGTGAAATGAGAGAAAGGTCCCTTTCAACTTTAAATCTGTGATCCTCTGATCTAGTCTAGTACTCATTTTTCAGATGAGGAAACTGAGGCCCCACGAGGGGAAAAATATCTTACCCAAGACCACAGACCTCTCACTCTATACCCAGTGCTAGGTCACTGTCCTATGTGACTGACCACTTCTTTGACCTCGTCAAGAAGAAGTATACCATAAAAGATCAAGATACAGACATTGGTGGACTTTCAGGGTGATAAAATCAGAGATTTTCATTGAGATTCTCCATGTTTCTGTTCTTTAATCTACCTGGGGTCAGCAAAAAAAGCAACATTCCAAGTCTACTTATCTCATCCCCCTATGGAAGAGCCTTTTGGAGGCTCTTCCACAATGCACTCTGAAGCCCTCCCTCTTTGGGGTCAACAATAAAAGCAACCATTTCTTTAGTGCTGTAAGGTCGACAAAGCTCTTTCCTTGTGACCCTACGAAGCAGGCAGCGACAGTTTCCCTGGACATGGAAACCGAGACTGAGGCAGGTGAAGTGATTTGCCCATGTTTTCACCACTATTTTGTATGTGGGCTAGAATATTTACCCAGGGGGGTGGCTAAGTGGTGCAGTGAGTAGAGCACTGGCCCTGGAGTCAGGAGGACCTGAGTTCAAATCTGGCCTCAGACACTTAACACAAAAACTAGCTGTGTGACCTTGGGTAAGTCACTTAATCCCAAATGCCCTCCAAAATGAAAAAAAATTAATCTTTACCCAGGTTTCCTGTCTCTAAGGCTGCCTTACAGTTTTTCTGTTTCTTTGGTTGTTGAAAATATTTTCTGTTGATCACTTCAGTGCCCCCCCCCTTTTTTATAAGGATGCCCATGTTATAAGGGTCTGTTTGTTAACTGATTGATGTCAGAGAGGGATTTTTTTCTTCTTGGTTCTAGAGAGCAGAATTAGATTGGATAAAGCTGAAGAGAGGCAGATTTAATTGTGATATGAAGGAAAAAAAATGGTTTAGGCTATCCAGGGGAAAATGGGCTGCCTCAGAAGGCGATGAGTTCCTCTTTATAGGAAATCTTCAAGCAGAAATGCTGGATGATCATTTCTTGAGGATGTTGTGGTGGGGAATTTTTGTTTATGTATGGGTTGGGCAGAATGTCCTTTTAGGGGGTTCCCTCCAGCTCTGAAATACTATGATTCTGTCTGCTCTTGTTCTCTGAGGTTCAAAAGAGACAGGCTGATGGCTGCAGGTCATGGTGCCCCTGGGGGCCAGATGGTAGCCAGCACAATGGAAAAATGATGAGGGGGGGCACAGTTGGAAAAATGCGAACAGTAATGTGTGTGATTCATATACCTTCGGATGGCAGGAGCTCACAGCACCAGCTGTGGCTTCCTCAGCCCTCTCCCTCCTGCTTTCCACTTCCTCTTCTCCTTTTTCTCCTTCTCCTCCTTTTTCCTTCTCTTTCTCCTTGTCTTCTCCTTTTTCTCCTCCTCTCCCTCATTCTCTTTGTCTTCCTTCTCTTTCTCTTGCTCCTTCTCTTCTTCCTTCTTTTCCTCCCCTTCCTCCTCCTTGTCTTCCTCCTCCTTGTCTTCCTCCTCTTCCTTCTCCTTTCCCTCATTCTCCTTGTCTTCCTTCTCTTCCTCCTCCTCTCTCTCTTCCTTCTCTTCCTCCTCCTCCTCTTCCTCCTCTTCTGCTACCACCTGCTACCCTCTGCTTGATCAAGAGGCTGCTGTTTGTGCTGGCAGTGATCATCTGTCTGTCTGATTTCTAATCACAGACTGTCAGAGGTTTGAAGCAAAGTCTTGGGTGACTAACGCAGGGCCTTTTGCTTGGGGGTTGGCGCCATGGCTGAGCCAGTCTGCCATCTCCTCCCCAATCCAAGCTGGCTAACCCATTTTAATCTAATGATCCTTTTATTAGTTATTTACCCAGCAGGGCATCTTGTCGGACTGTTGCCTCAGTGGAGTAATTACATGAAGCAGCTGAATGAGGGAGCCGATTACTTAACCTTTATTCTTTATTCTTATTTGTTATTGAGTCGAGGCATGCTATTCTGCAGCAATCAACACATGGATGAAGTACATCCCCATTCATCTAGGCAGCTAGGTGCTTGACTTTGAGTCAGCAAGTCTTAAGTTCAAATCCCACTTCGGAGCGTACTAGCTGTGTGTCCCTAGGCAAGTCACTTAACCTTTCTGCCTCAGTTTCCTCATCTGCAAAATGGGAATAATAATAGCACTGACTCACAAGGAGCTTATAGCTCACTCACAGGATTGTTGTGAGGTTCATAACATATGTAAAGTGCTTTGCACACCTTAGAGTGTTATATAAATATTAACTATTAATTCATGAATAAATATATGCATAAATTATATTCAATAAACTGTATATGGAAAATATGTTAGGCAAGCATTGGAAAAGATCTAAGTTTTGGATATTTAAGAGGTTCACAGTGTAATGGGCAGGGGAGGGGATAGAGGCTTTGTAGTGCTGTGGGTAGAATTCTGGACATGGAGTCAGGAAGAAGGGGTTGTTGTCCTTCCTCAGAAATTTATTAGCCTTGAGATCCTGGACAAGTCACTTAGAGCCTCTCTGAGCTTCAGTTTTCCCATCTGTAAAATGGGAATGGTTTTTGTGAGGCTTAAATGAGATAAAGTGTATAAAAGTGCTTTCTTCCCCTTAAGGCCCTACGTGTCAGTTAACTTCAATTTCTTCAACTTCAAAATGGGGATAATAATAACTATTACCTTGCTGAGTTGTTGTGAGGATCAGAGGAGATAATATTTGTAAAGTGCCTAGCACAGCTCCTGGCACATAATAGGCCTTTTAAATGAATGCTTCTCTCCTTTCTTCCTTCTTTCCTTTCTTCCTTTCCTCCTTCCCTCTCTCCTTCCTTCCTCCCTTCCTCCTTCCCTCCCTCTCTCCCTTATTTTCTTCCTTCGTTCCTTCGTTCGTTCCTTCCTTCCTTCCTTCTTTCCCCTCTTCCTCCCTTCCTTCCTTTCTTCCTCTCTTTCTTTCTGTCTTCCTTCCTTCCACCATGGTATAGTGAGAAGAACAGTGGGTTTGGAGTCTGAAGGCTTAGTTCTGCAGTCTATTTCTGCGTTGCCCTACACAAATTATTCCCCTTTTCTGGTGGTCAGTTTCCTCAGCAGCAGAATGGCAGGGCTGGACGATAGCTAACCATTGATTGTGTTGAGTATGGCTGGTGAGAGAGCCCATTTGGCATAATTCTCCTTCTGCCCTTACCTTCTGTTCCACCCAGTTTATAGAAAGGGAGACATTAGTTGATCAGCATTGTTCCAGTTCTTTGATGGAAGGGTCTCATTTTATTCACCTGGACCCTTGATCTCACCTACCTTCCTCATCACCTGGTGTTGGTCTTTCCAATAGAAGAGGAAAAGGGCTGTCCAGGGCTTTCTCTGGGCTTTCTACCAGGACAGCAACAACTTCCTCCTTGTAGAGTGCTGGGTTTTTGAAAAACTTGTTTTCCGAGCACTTTCCCAGCCCAGTGCCCCAGACGCCTCACCCTGGCCAGCTGTCTCATAAATTTGTGCTGTTGGGCAAGAACAGACAGGGTGAGAGAAGATGGATTGTTTTATACAGACTGACCCCCACTGCTGGGAAAATTCGTGCCCTCTTAATGGCGAGCTTATGCTGTTACCTTTATGACCCAAGACCAGCATGTTAGTTCAGGACTGTATTAAGAGCTCACATAGCACACATTAAAAAGAGCCCCTGCCCTCCAAGAGAGGTCACACTCTAAGATGACTGTGGTCTCCTATTCAGGAGAGAATGAAGAGACTAAGACCCTATGCCAAATAACCCGAGAGTAGAAGGACTGGGAATCTGACCCCTCTGATGCACAATACCTGACACGAGTAAGAAAGGTGTTATCTTGTCACTCCCTGAGCCGTGTAATGACCCAGAACTCTGTGGTTTTGTGGAAAGAGGATTGCCCCAGAACAAGAAAATCTGGACTCTCTCTAGTCCTGCTTCTAGCACTACTAACTGGGTTAAAGGACTCAATTCAGTGGCCTTTCTTGTGTGATCCCAAGTTGCTATCCAGAATGATTGGACTGCTACCTTCAGCTCGCCAATAATGCCCCAGTAAGCCTGTCCTCCCAGAGCCCTTCCAACAATTGCCATTTTCCTTTTTGTAATCATCTTTGCTTTGGGCAAGCTACTTAAACTCTTTAATCTTCACTCTCCGAATTTGTAAAATAAGAGAATGCCCATCCCCCCTGCCCCACAGGGTTGTTGTGAGAGTCCAGTGAGTGAATAGAAAGTAACACACATTCATCGTATGAAGCATTCTATCAGCCTAATTCTATCACATTCTATCACATGATGTGATGATAACATCCACTTAAGTCCACTTCTGAGGCCTCATTTAGTCAGAAGGTCAACCTTGTTCCTCAAGGGTATCCCAGTGGGGTACAAATGCTAAGCTAGAAAAGTTTCCAGTATGGCAGCTAGCTGGAATTGTTGATAGAATATAGTCTACTTGACTTGAGTTCCAATCCTGCCTCAAACACTGCCCCTTCCACCTGACAAATTATTTAACCTTCTCTGGTCTCATTTTCTTATCTATAAGATGGAGATAATATGAGCCCCTGCCTCACAGGGTTTTTGTGAAGATAAAATGAGGTAATAAATGCACAATATGTGCATTTGTTTTTGAAGAAGACAGTGCCATCACAGGTGGCATCTTGACTTGTATGTGAATTGGTTAAATGTAAATTTTGTAATTTTTTTTGTAAATTTGTAAATTTTGTAAGTTTTTGTAAATCTCAAAGAACTGTCTATGTTAGCGATCATCGATATTATTAGTGCGTTTGTGAGAATCAATTGAGTTGATGTATGTAAAGTACTTGGCAAACCTCACAGTGCTATAGGTGCTATTTTATTATTATAAAAGTCAATAAACTTTTATTAAGCACCTATATGCCAGGCATTGTGCTAAGGAGCAGTGATAGTAATAGAAGTAGTATGGACCGAGGGACAGATTATAGATCTGTCACCCAAGGAGGAGATGAGGTGAGTTTGGAGAGATTTGTCACCAAGTTGGTCACAGGATGAACAAAAATCTTCATACACAGTGAAGTCAACACTGACTTTGAAGTGAGAGAAGCTGGATTCAATCTTGTCTCTGCTGATTACTACCCATTGACCTTGAATAAGTAATTTGGCTTTAGTTTTCTCATCTAAAGGAGGTTGAACTAGATAGTTTCTGAAGGCCCTTCCAAAATCTATGATCTGATGATTTCTTTTAAAATTTTTTTAAAATTTTTATTTTTTCCAGTGATTTCTTAATCAGAGGTATAAGTAGCAATATTTGCATCTGGGGCAAAAACATCTGGGAGCAAGGGAGTGGGCGGCAGGTACATTCACCCTGGGACCTGAGGATGTGGTCTGACTATCATTCTTGCAGGGCTTGGTGGGATAGGCAGGCCCACAAGGGACATGGCTATGGATGTGGAGGGAGGAAAGTAACCCAGGGACACTTGTGACCCATCAAGGAGGGAAGCATCCATCCCTTCCAGGAACTGTACACACCTGGGCTGATTTTATGATGCAGAGCCTGACATGCCTCCTGCTGGCTACATCTCTCCTTTTTGATGCCCTCCAGATACCTATCCTAGTAACTTTCCAAATCAAAGTACCCCATTCTGTGGGCACTACTCCTTTCTGTGTGTTGCCTCCCCCTATTAGGATGTAAACTCCCTGAGGGCAAGGATAGTCTTGGCCTCTAAGAAGCACTTAATGCATGTTATTTCATTCATTCATCTGTTAGGTTGTAGAGGGGCTGAAATCTGTGTGTATGGAAGGGGAATATAGGCACTAATGAAATCGTGGATCATACAGTGCTGAAACATTATTGTAAGTGACTAAGGCTGGGGGAGAGGATCGATTGTCAAAGCTATTTCTGAGCTTTGAGTTCCATTGGAAACATTAATCAAATCTAGCCCAGAATGTGAAAGGGAAGCTGAGGGAGGTTCAGATGGAGGAAAATGTAGGGGCAAAATGAATGCAGAGGCCACCGTGAGCCTTAAGGGGATTTGGCTTTCCCATTTAGGACAACTATTCCTTTTGTCCAAGCAGGAAAGAGCCCAGTGATCAAACATTCGGGTGCGTTTTCATATTCTCTGCATTTCTGTCAAGTTCTCTTTCCATCGAGGGACGTTGTCGTATGTGCCCTGCGGAAAGAGGCTGTCTGGGGACTGTATGAGAGTCTTTGGACCCCAGACACTCTTGGCTCATGCCGTGCCATGAATGGGGTTTCGCTTTAGGCCGGAGCAGGGGCCTCTGGTTTTCCTTTGCAGTCAGTGTTCCCTCGGAAGAGCATTTTAAAGAATTCTTGTCTTCAGATTGAAATCCTCTCTCAGGGGGCCAGTGGGTGAAGACGCAGAAGGAAACGATTTGTTTTCTGTGTGTAGCTCTCTGCCTCTTTCTGTCTCTCTGTCTCTCCCTTCCTTCCTCTCTCTATTTCTGTCTCTGTGTTCTCCTTCCCGGTCTATTTCTGTCTCTCTCCCTTCCTGCTCTGTGTGTCTCCCTCCCTCTCCCTTACTGTCTCTGTCTCTCTTACTTTCTTCCTTCTCTGTCTCTGACTGACTGTCTCTGCCTGTTCTTCCTTCTCCATGTGTTTCTCTTTTTCTCTCCCTCCCCCTCTCTACTTCTGTATCTTTCTCTTCTTCCTATTCTGTCTGTCTCCCTCTGTCTCTAATTCTCTTCCTTCCCCGCTTCCTGAGCTTTCTGTCTCTGTATCTCTCTGTCTTTATCTCGATCTCTCTGTGTCTCTGTCTGTGTCTCTCTGCCTATCCCTGTCTGTCTGCCTCTCTGTCTCTGTTTTTGTATCTCTGTCTCTATCTCTTTCAGACACACACTAAGGCATGTGTTGGGCAGAGAGGACCACACTGGCAGGGAAATGTAATTTCCATCTCCCGAGAGGCCCCTGCAAACAATGGAGAGTGAGTGTGGAGCTCCAAAGGCGAGCCTTTATTGGCTTTCTGCCGCAGCTGCCTATTAGATTCTGGCATCTCCCGTGTCACATTGGGAGGGGGTGGTGGGCTAATGAAGCTGGAGCAAGAACAGCAGCCCAGGAGGCAGGGAATGGGGTGGAGGAAGCAGAGAACGGGAAAGGGCAGGCTTGGAGGAAGGAGGAGGTGTGGTGTTTGCATTGAGCCTTCTATCTAAGCTGTTGCTAAGGCCTGTTCATTCTACCTCTGCAACATCTCTCGAAAACGCCCCTTCTCCCCTCTGACGCTGCCCCCTCATTCCCTCACACCTGGACTGTTGCAGTAGCTGCTGGGGGGGTCTGCTGCCTTGTCTGTCCCCACTCCCATCCATCCTCCCTCCATTCAGGCACTAAAGGGATTTCCCTAAAGCACAGATCTGACCATGTCACCGCCGGCCCCTCTATGCACACACCCCCCTCACTAAACTCTGGCAACTCCCTACTACTTGCAGATCAAATACAAAATGCTCTGTGTTTGGCATCCAGAGCTCTTCATGACCTAGCCCTCTCCTACCTTTCCAGCCTTCTTACACTTTACTCCCCAAAACATACTGTTCAGTCCACTGGCCCCTGACCGTTCCTCGAAAAAGACACTACAGCCATTTTTGCTAGTTGTCCCCCACATTTAGAATGGTCCCCCTCCTCACCTCTGTCTCTTGGCTTCTCTGACTCCCTTTGGTTCTCAGCTAAAGTCCCATCTTGTGCAAGAAGCCTTTCCTGATTCCCTATTAGAGGGAGAGCTTTCCAGCTGTTGATTATTTCCAATGTATCCTGTATATATCCTGTCTGTATAGTCACCAAAGACTGTGAGGGACAGACCGTCTTTTGCCTCTCTTTGTATCCCCAGTACTAAGTTAGTACAGTGTCTGGGAGTGGCATATCCATCTAATACACATTAGCGTTGGGACTCCACCAAGTTCTTCTTACTCCAAGTCCAGTGGTCTTTCTTACTATGCGCCATATTTATGAGACCCTGCTGAGGTCTGTAGGAGACTTGACTCTAACCCAAGGTACTATAGAAGGAGTCAGGAGACCTGGGTTTATGGAACTATGGGCAAATCTCTTAACTTCCTTAAGCCTCAGATTCCTCATCTGTAAAATGAGGGACTAGGTGCCCTCTAAAGGGCCTTCTAACCCTACCTTTTGGCCTTATGATCATCTATTGGCAGAACCAATCGAGTCAAGGCATAAAGGCAGCTTTACTCCTCTATTTCTAACTTGGTGGCCAGAAGAAGAGACCAAGGCATCAGCCTAATATGAACCAGCCTCCCAAGCTCCCACAAAGTAGGTTATGTAAAGTTGCCAGCTCTTGAAAAAGAAGTATCTGTTTCTTGGTCTTTGGGCAAAAGTTGACATCCATGGTTGTGTCATTTACATGAGAAAGACCTCAACCAGCCTGGGAGAAATGGAAGGCCCAATGTAAAGGGAAACCAGTTTACTTGGGTCATAGATTCTAGCCAGTTTGGAGAAAAGTGAATGAATCAATGAATGAATGAATGAAGACCACTTATTAAATGCTATTTGTCAATCATTTTGCTAAGAGCTTAGGATATAAGCAAGGACAACTCCTGCCTTCAAAGAGCTTACATTCTTTATGGGTTGACAAACTAACGGGACGCTAGTAAAAAAAATAAAAGAGTAGTATGTTTGTTCTGATTGCCTCTTCCTATCCTAAATCTGGACCACCATTACAGACACCCTACTCTTCAGCTCCCCAGTATGTTGAGGATTTTGTGTGAGACCTTTAATCCTGCCCCCTTTATAGTTTTTAAAAATAAATTTATTTATTTTATGTGTACCCCCCAAAAACAAAAAGAACAAAATGAAAACAAAAAATGCCCTTTATAAACATTCCTGGTCCAGCAAAACAAGTTCCCACATTAGCCATGATCCAAAATGTTTGTCTCTGTCTCTCTTTCCTCTCTCAGTCCTTCTCTCTCTGCCTCCCTCTCTCTGTCTCTGTCTTTCTCTCTGTCTCTTGCTCCCTCCCTTTTACTCTCTCCCTCCTTCCTCTCTTTCTCTTTCTTCTTCCTCCAAATTCTAGGGCTTTTCACACAATAGGTGATTAATAAATGCTTGCCATGTGTTATTTTATAACATCATTACTGATTTATTTTTTAATATTGATGATGACTACCTGCTTTCAGAAGGGAGGAAGCCACACTTATTTGGATGTATTAGTGCTTTCCCCCCTAAAAGCTAATGACTCTATAGGCCTACTAGGTAGTCTAAAAGGGGGTGGGGTGGGGAGAACATTTCCATTTCTATCTTGAGCACCACTACCTTCCCCTCCGCAGAAAATCAAGGCACTGCATATGGTCAGTGTCTATCAGCTCAGAAGAACACTAGGTCAGTTTTTCCTATGGTAGAGAGGTGAATTTTAGCAAGTCCATTTACAGTTGTCTGGGAACAATGAATAACTTTGGGTTGCAAGGAGATTTGCATGCCTTCTCTGGGAGCCACAGTACAAATAATCTTTCCAGAATCCTGATACCCATTAAATTTGTGTCAGCCTTCCCAGATTTGCCTCCCCTTAGACCCTCCCGTCCTGCCAGGGCTCCTTCCATGGACTTCCCACTTCAGCCAAACCAAAAGGAGAGAAAGAATTTGTTCCATTTCTGGGACAGCTAGGTGGTACAGTGGATAGAGCACTGGCCCTAGAGTCAGGAGGAGCCCAGTTCAAATCCAGCCTCAAACACTTACTAGCTGTGTGACCCTGGGTAAGTCACTTAACCCTGATTGCCTCCAACAAAAAAGAAAAATAAAAGATTTAATTGTATTTCTTTTAGGCCTTCTGCCTGACTTTCCCTGAGTCTGCTGGTTATTTC
This sequence comes from Gymnobelideus leadbeateri, assembly GCA_011680675.1. Taxonomy (NCBI): domain Eukaryota; kingdom Metazoa; phylum Chordata; class Mammalia; order Diprotodontia; family Petauridae; genus Gymnobelideus; species Gymnobelideus leadbeateri. The sequence goes on from WOXC01007555.1 coordinate 1,158,998, forward strand.
TTTAGGTTTTAGATTTCAGTACTCCCCAAAGGCTACTATTACCAAGATAAAGTAGGAGCAATGGGGTTAAAGGAGGGAATTTGGAGCCAAGATTCAATTCCTGGCCCTGTCACTAATTATCTGTATGATCTTGGGTGACTTCCTTTCCCTAGTCCTAAAAATGAAATGGTTCTGTGGCAGCTGAAAGATGAAATGACTGAGGTAAACAAAGGTTCCATCTTCTGAGTGTATCGATTTATTAAGCAATGGCTGCCAATTGCCTAGCAAAGCAGGACCAAACCTCCTCGGCTTAGGCCTGGACCCCAAATACAGGGGAGACAGACTTTTATACTTTACAAAACAATTAATCAAATAAGGCCAACTAATTAAAAAGAAACAGGATAACAATAGGTAGTCTAATTTCTAATTGGATGAAAGATTAGGGACTTTCTGAGTTGAGAGGGGAGAACGAACAGGTACAAGAACCTGAAATCAGAAAAAGAGGTGTCCCACTCCCCTCCCCCTACAGTGTCTGTAAAACAAGCAAAGGAACATGGAAACAGTAATTGATTAACCATTATGGGGCCAGTTTTCAGAAAAGACATTTGGGTTGCTTGAGATATATAATTGCAAGAAAACGCTTACGTCATTCTTTGGATCTGACTAGATTTTGGGCTATTATAACCTAAGTCCTTAGTTAAGGGTCTCTAAGTAACAGGAAGAGATGGTCCAGCTTTCCAGTTACGCAGGGCTAGGCTCAGACAATACAATAAGGTTTTCTCCCAATCCCACAATTGAATAAAGTTTTCTCACAAGACAGAATTTGGACCAGACCCATAATTGAATAGAAAGGGAACTAATTGAGTCACAAGATGGAGTCAGTGTGGTTCACTCAATTCCCACAATTAACTACTTGCTGTCCTAATCCCTCCTCTCTCAGGTCCCTTCCAGCCCTAAAGCCTGGGTTATCTTGTTATTTTTCAATTTATTTAGGAGCCAGAGGGTGCAATGGTTAAAGTACCAACCTGGAAGTCAGACCTGAGGTCAGATCCTGTCTCAAACACTTACTGGCTTTGTGACTGGGTAAGGCACAATATTTGCCTCAGTTTCCCCACTTGTAAAATATGGATAACAGTATTTACAAAGTGCTGTGCAGATCTTAAACTGCTCTATAATTACTAGCCATTGTTAGTATTCAAAGAGATAGTCCAACAAACATTTATGAAGCATTTGTGTCAGCATTGTGATAAGTAAAAATAGAATCCCTGCCCTCAGGGAGTTTATGTTCTAATAGAGGAGACAAAAGGCAAAAAAAAAAGTATATGTAAGACATACACCATTTCATTACAGCAAGACTATGTCTTACTTAACCTTTATGTGTCCCTCAATACCTGGCATAGCTAAGTACACAGTAGGCATTTAATACATGTGCACTGAATGAATGCATTAAGTGATACCTTCAGAACTATTTTAATAAAAGGCCTTTGCTATCTCAGCATCAGAAAGGACAGGAAGACATCACTTCTTTGACCATATGTTAATAATAAAAACTTACACTTATCAAACACTTCAAGATTTACACACCAATTTACATACATTACTTTACTTGAGCCTCACAATAACTCTGTGAGGTAAGTACTACAGATATCCCCATTTTAGAGATGAGGAAATTGTTTATAAATGTTACGCAAATTGCTTGTGGTCACATGGCTAAGCATTGGAAGTGGGATTTGAACCTATGTTCCTTGGGATGGGGCATACACTCTATGCCACACCAGACTTTAAGTTAAATTGTTTTTCCTTTTCCGAGGCACTTTCAATGTATTGTCTTTCTTTATTTTCCTTTTAAATTTGTTGGTTGCCCAGACTATAAGTCCTTCTTAAAGATGTGGGAGGAATGGAACTATCTGATGAGACTGAATCAGGACAAGCCTGATAGATGTGAGGCAAAGCTCCTATTTGAGAATTCCCTGCTTGTTTCTCCCTGTGCTGGCAGGCAGCAACAGGTGGACATCCTAATGGATGGAGTCTGGAGAAAGTTGGGGAAAATCACCTATCTGTGGTGCTCCCTCCTAGTTTAAAGTGACTATTTCTACTCATCCTGGAGGGGTGGGGTAAGAGAGATGACAGAAAGTCAGATGGGGTAGATGAAGGGTAGATGCCTTGAAGCAACAGGTTCCCCACCCCTGGGAGCTTGGAAAATGTGAGGAGCTGATTTCCCAACCCTTCTCCATGGCCCCCACACTGAGCTGTTTGGCTGTGGTGGGTGTCAGGGGTTGGGGAAGGGGTGAAGGTGCTCTGGCTTAAGCCAGATATACATATGTGTGTGTGTGTGTGTGTGTGTGTGTGTGTGTGTATATATATTCGCGTGTCAGTGACATGTATGAAATGCATATACATTAGCAGTTCTCAGATGCAGGTAATTCAGGCCCACGGGGGTCTTCTCAGAGAACTCTCCTGGCAAACTGCTGAACTGTAAGGTACCTTTCTTCAGGGTCAAGCCTCCTGTGTTCCAGCTACCAACTGCCAAGCATCATAAATTACCTTATAAAATAGCAGAGGTTATGTCCTAATGGGATCTAGGGAGACCCATGGAATTTCTCTAGGATTCAGTCTGCTTCTCTGTCCTTAGTCAATGGGATTTGAATGTATGATCTATGATGTTTCGGAAATAGGGTGTTTTATTCAATCAGTTAATCAAGAAGTATCTGTTAAGTGCTTTTTTGTCATGACATTGATTTGTTATGATGATTATAAGTACACTTCTTATGAAGTGCACTTAAAGGTTTGCATGGGGCAGTGTAGTAGGCAGTACAGCAGATACAGTGCCAGTCTGGAGGACCTGAGTTCAAATCCAGCCTCAAGGGGGCGGCTAAGTGGCGCAGTGAATAGAGCACTGGACCTGGAGTCAGGAGGACCTGAATTCAAATCTAGCCTCAGACACTTAACACAAAAACTAGCCATGTGACCTTGGGCAAGTCACTTAACCCCAAATTGCCTCCCCCCCTAAAAATAAAAAGCAAATCCAGCCTCAGACACTGACTAGCTGTGTGACCTTGGGCAACTCACTGTACCCTGTTTGCCTCAGTTTCCTCATCTATAAAATGATCTGGAGAAGAAAATGGCAAACCATGCCAGTATCTTTGCCAAGAAAACCTCAAATTGGGTCACAAAGAGTTGGATATGGCTGAAAACAATTGAACAAAAAGGACTGCATAGCACTTTATAAATATTATTTTCCCCATTTTACAGATGAGGAAATTAAGGCTCAGAGTGATTAAGCTAGTAAGTGTTTAAGGCTTTATTTGAACTCAGGTCTTCCTGACTCCAGGTCCAAATGTTCTATGTTCTTTGCCTTCTAGTTGCAAGGTAATTGGAGAGGAGAGGGTCTTGCAGTTGAGGGGAGCAGTCCAATCCCAGGATAAGAGCCTGATGGGTAGAGTAGCCCCTATAGACCCAGTTGGAGACAGAACCCGGGATCATTGAATGTTAGAAAGGGAACTTGGAGTTCATCTAATCCAGTCTTCTCACTATTCAGAGGAAGAAATAACGACTTTGCCCAAAGTACACCAGATAGCAAGTGGAAGAGACCAGGTTCCAAGGCTAGCCCTCTCTGAGAGCTAGTAACTTCACCCACCCCTCTTGTCAAGCCCAGTGCCAGTTGTCCTGTATCTCACGTGCTGTGATGCTTGGGATAAGCAAGGGGGTGTGTGTGCAGAAATGCCTCCTTGAGTGGCGAATGAGAACTGCTCATATATGTTACTGACACCGAAGTTACCTCATTACCCAGGCCAGCTCTCCAGCCCTCGCTCTTTGGGATGGCTCCATGCTGATGGAACATGGTATCTGTTTCCCAGAATAGCCTGTGGCTGCCCTGGAACTGGGCTCATGTTAGGTCTCCTCTGCTTTGAAATTCTGATCTCATTCTTGGCCAGCCACTTCCTTGCCTCCTGGAGCCCTCGTCCTGGCCCCCTTTGGGTATTTTTCCTTACTGGGATTCTATGACTTGGTGTTCCTATTATCCTTATTTTTACAGATGAGGAAACAGCTTGAGATAGGTTAAAAAACTTGCCTATGGTTATACAGTCAGTCAACCAACTAGCATTTTAAAAGTACCTACTGTGTGTTAGGTACTGTGCTGAGTATTGATGATAAAAAGAAAGGGAAACAAGAACATTTCTGCCTTCAAGGAGCTCAGAGTCTAATGGGGGAGACAACATGCAAAAAGCTATGGACAGGACAAGTTTGGCGGGGTAGTCTCAGAGGGAAGACACTAGGATTAAGAAATGCAGATTGTAGAACGGGGGATGCTATCTGAGGTTTGAAGAAATCTAGGAAACCCAGGAGGCAGAGATGAAGAGGGAGAGTGTTCCAGGCATGGGGCACAGCCAGTGAAAACAGTTTGAGTTGGAAGATGGAGCATGGTGTGAGAGGAGGATCGAGAAGGCCACAGTGTTACTGGACCAAAGAGTGCATGGGGAGGAGTAATAGACCTACTAAAAGGCGAGATTTGAGCCCAAGTCCTCTGCTGGTGTTTTTCTCTCCAGGGCCTGGCACATAGTAGGCTCTTAAGATATACTCACTGCCTTGCTTGATTTGAAACCCAGGGTTTTACACTAGACCACAGTGTTGGAGAAGAGGATGTGTGAGGGCCAGAGAACTAGATAATCATCTAAAAGTGTGTTGTAGGTCCAGATTTATCCCCACTTCTCTTTCTCCATGGGTTTTCAGCTCATCTGAACAATCCTCTCATTAAGTCTTTTTCCAAGCTCTTTCTAGGTCCTGGAGATCTAAAAACAAAATAAAACAATCTTGCCCTCAAGGAGCTCCCCAAACAAGACCTTTATGCCTAGATAATTTTACTTCTTCCCTTGCTGCTCTGCATGTCCAGCCGCCCTCATACCCAAGTTGCCTCATTTCCCAGACTGGGCCTTGAATCTGACAGGCCACAGAATAATCCAGCTCTCCAGCCCTCATTGTTTGGGATGGCTCCATGCTGATGGAATGTGGCATCTGTTTCCCCAGAATAGCCTTTGACAGCCCTGGGATTGGGCTCATGTTTAGACAGGTCCCCTTGGCTTTGAAATTCTGATCTCATTCTTGGCCAGCCACTTCCCCTGAATTATGGAGCCCTTGTCCTGGCCCCTTTGGTACTTCTTCTGTTGGGCACATGCTTACACTTGAATCAGCTTCCTTATGCTGGTCCAGCACTGTCTGGAGATATACTGGTAGTTGTTGAACATTCTGGACAAAGGGAAAAAAATCTCAGTATTCTCTCTGCAAAACCCCGTCAAAACCCCTTTCAATCCCCATATTTCACCTCTTGGCCCCACCCCTGTCCAGCCTTCCTGAAGGCTGAGGTCAGAGGGAGGAGAAAGAATTGTTAGATTCAGGGCCAAGAAGAAATCTGCCAATATCATAGATGACTTCTTTAGGCCTGCACCCCCCCACCCCAAATATTGCTGGTTTCATAAGTGCATTTTATCTGACCCTACTCATGTTTTTAATTTACTTTGGGCTTTTTATTGCATCTGAAAAGATGGAATTTTCACTTTGCATCAGTAAACTGAACTGTTCACACGTCCTTAAATGGGGCTAGTGATTCCCCATGGCAGGTTCAGAGTCATCTAGGTGGAAATTCTCTTAGAGGTCACTTGGGCTAACACCCACACTTTGCATATGAGGAGACCGAGGCCCAGAGAAATGAAAATGACCAGTGAGTTATAAGATCATAGGTTAATAGAACTAGAGGGTGGGACCTCTGGGGTCATTGGATAGAACCCTTCTTTTCACAGAAAGTCCCAGGAAAATTAAGTGATTTGTTCAATGTCATGCAGGTAATAGTGTCAAAAGCAGGATTTGAACCCAGGCCCCTCTTAGCTCCCATGTTTGTTTGGTTGTACTGTGCAGCCTCCTGAAAGATAAAATTTAAGGAACATCAAAGGCTCATAATAAACAGTTTGCTATATACTAGTCTGTACTTGCATAGCTGATACATGTCAGAAGCAGTAGCTAAACCTTGACACCAAGGCTGGTCCTTGAGCAACTGAACCAGGCCCAGGATTCATGCCTCGACTCCTACCCAAGTGGTGACCCAATTACACCATCCTGTTCTTTAACTGCTAGGATTTTTATTTGAACCTATTACACCCATGTTGGGGAGCTTCTGGTGTGGAAGCTTCCTTCCAATACCAATCAATAACTCTGATGCAATGACCACCTCTTAGCTCTGCCTCCTTGTTCGAGTCCCAGACAAAGTTCCATCTTCTTTGAGAAACCTTTCCCAGTCTACCCTTAATGCTCATATTTTCCTTCTGTTGATTTTCTCCAATTTATCCTGTATGTGTGTGTGTGTGTGTGTATGTGTGTGTGTGTGTGTGTATCTTGTTTGTATGCAGTTGTTTGGGTATTGTCTCCCCCATTAGACTAAATTCTTTGAGAGCAAAGGCTGTCTTTGGCCTTACCATCCTTAGCCCTGAGCCCAGGGCCTGGCACATATGTGCTTAATAAATGCCTATTAACTGAATGAATGACCTGTTCATGGTCCCATACTTCATAGATGTCAGAGGCATGATAGAATGTTTCAATAATCTTCTCAAGCTCATACCTTGTGTCTGCATAGCTCCAATCTTCAGGGAACTGCAAACTCTCTGACAAACATCTCATTAATACTCCCCATGGTCCAGAAGGAGAAATTCACTGTAGTTCTGTATTCAAAGAATTGAAAAATAAGCATAAAGCACAGCTCAGCATCTCTGGGTGCTGTGTTTTCTCTTTCTAAATTTGGGGCCTCAAGTAACTCATGGCACATCAGTTCTATGCATTGGGAGAAGTTGGTTACTATTTTCTCTTCAGAGACGTGAAGGGATGTCTGGGAACCAGTTTGTGTCTCTCTCCCTTGCTCTAAACTGAAATGTGGTTCTCCAAAGCAGGTAATTTGGGGGCCAGACCAATATGCTAGGCAAGTGAGAGATGTAGGGAATAGCAAAAAGCAAATGAACCCTCCACCTCCAGTCCCAGCAGGAAGCAGAGAATGGTAGGAGGTGCGGGTAGATACTAATGTCAGTGTGATTCAAGGCAGAGTCTTGGTTGGTGGGGGAGAGAGAGTTGGAGGAGAGTGGGTGAGGCTGTAATTCAACTCTGAAGCTGAATTACCTAATTCCTGCTAATACTGGATCCAAGACGGCTAGAGAAGGGGGAGGGAGATGAGTCATGGAGCCATAGAACCTCAGCTTGGGGAGGGTTCTCAGAGGCCATCCAGGCCAAACTGTATCAAAATAGAAACCTTTTCTGTGACGTTCTAGACAGGGGATTATTCAGCCTCCGCTTAAAGACTTCTGGTGATGAAGAGCTCACTACCTAATGAAGAAGCCTATTCTGATTCTGGACCACTTTAATTGTTAGAAAGCTCTATTTACACTGATCCTAAATCTCAGTCTTTCCACTCACTGCTTCTGATTCTGCCCACCAGGGCCAAGCAGATTGTGGCATGATCAGTGTGTCTTCAGATGTCTTAACACTATGACTGCTGCAGTCCCAAGTTTTTGGTCTTCAAACATCCCATTTCCTTCACTTGATTCTCATGAGATACGGTGTCTAGACCTCTCGTCATCTTAGTCCTCCTCCTTCATGATCTGTCTTGTCAATGCCCTTTTTAAAATGGGGCGTCCAACAGTGAGTACAGTATCCTGAAACTGTCATCTCCTTCATTTTGGACATTTTTGTCTCTGTTAATTCAGGTGGTAGCTAGGTAATGCAGTGGAGAGTCAGGAAGACTTCAATTCAGATCTGGTTTCAGATACTTACTAGCAGTGTGACCCTGGGCATCTTCATCTGCCTCAGTTTCCTTGACTGTAAAATGGGCATAATAATAGCACCTACCTCACAGAGTTGTTGTGAAGATCAAACAAGATATTTGTAACATCTCTGCACATATTGCTAATGTACTTAATGTTTGTTTCCTTCCTTCCTTTCTCCCTTCTTCTGTCCCTCCCTCTCTCCCTCCCTCTTTCCTTCTCCTTCCTTCTTTCTTTCTCTCTTTCTTTCCTTCCCTCTCTCTTTCCTTCTTCCTTCCTTCTTTACTTTCCTCTCTCCTTCCTTTCTTCTCTCCTTCTTTCCCCTTCCTTCCTTTACTCCTTCCTTTCTCTTCCTTCTTTCCTTCCTTTTTCCCTCTCTTCCTCCTTCCTTCCTTCTCTCTCTTTCCCTCTTTCCCCTTCCTTCCCTCTCTCCCTCTTTCCTTCCTTCCTTTAATCCTTCCTTTTTCTTCCTTCCTTCCTTCTCCCTCTCTCCTTCCTTCTCCAAAAACCCATTAAGAAGGTCCACAAGATTGAAACTACTTTTATAATAAAGCTCACATTTTACTTTCCCCTTATGGCAAATCTCAATAGATATAGCCCACAGAAGCAAAAGCTTTGGGGGAGTTCCCAGTAATTTTGATGAGTGTAAAATGGTCCTAAGACCAAAAAGTTCAAGAACTGCTCATATATGTTCTCATTTGATGATATCTGTCCCCGTCTCTGCTTCCTCTGCCCTGCTCCAGGCCCTCATTTCTGTGTATCTTGAATACCTCGTGCCTATATCTTCATACTCCAGCATCTTGGCTCAGCATCTTTACAACCCCCTGATCCCCAGTGGAAAGAGTGCTGGATCTGAAGTCCTAAGACTTGGGTGTGAATCTTCCCTCTGCCACTTCCTTGTGTGACCTCTCTGTGCCTCTGTTCACTCACCTCTAAAATTAGAGGTTTGGATCCCATGTTATCTGGGGTCTATTCTTAGCTTTAAATTCATTGACTCCTGGCGGACTTCCTCCTCTCTATCAACCTTCTGGGCAGCTAGAGGCAGCTAGGCTGTAAAGTAGATAAGAGCCCTGGACCTGGTGTTAGGAAGACCCTTGTGATTATGGGCAAGTCATTCATGCTTTCTGTCCCTTAAGCAAATCCCTCAGATTTTTAGTTGTAGACATTTGTGTCCTACATCAGCAAACATCATTGGGTTTCCACACCAAAGTACTGATAATGGCAGTTTTCCAGCCATTGGGTCTTCACTTGAGTACACATCTACATCTCTCTTTTAAGCTCTGACTGTTTCTACCATGCTACATGCTGGTACTGGATCCCATTTTTCTTTATTTATTGACCTAACCATTCCAGTGTAATGCCTTGTGCACCCAATAAGATGGGAAGTTTCTAGGGTGCAAGGACACTGTCTTCTTTTGTAGGAACCCCAGACTTAGCAGGAGTGTCTCTAATACCTCATGAGGGTGGAGAGTAGAATAATCATTGAATTCAATTGAGTTGAGTCAAAATAAATTAAATTGAATGGAGTTAAATTGAATCAGGTTCCAACCAGCCTATTGGAAAAGAAAAATCAGAGAGGAAATAGAACTCCTCAGGATCATCTTCCCCATCTACAAAAGGATTCCATCCAGTAGTGCCCTTCTCAGTCCCCACCTAGAACAACAATGCCCTGGGCTTCAATTTGGTTTATCCTGTCTTCAGGGGAACATGATTATTTCCTTTCTTGGCTCTCCTCCATTGACACACATACAATTAAAGGTAAATATAGCCCTGTTTGCCAGCCTGAGATGGCTGCTATCAGCAAAGGGAGAACGTTGAAAGAGCAGCCACCAGGATTAGTATTGTCTTTGGACTTGTTCAGTGGGTATCTAGGCTACTCTGCCACAAGCGTGTTTGCCTGCTATTCTGGGTGTGTGGGGGCTGTGTGTTGGGGGAGGTGAGGGTGAGAGAGGCATAGTGTACAATTTTAAACATAGAAATGCAGTCCCAAATAGAAAGTGTGCATGTTCGGGGGAGAGGTGATTAAGGGTGGGGGGTGATTAAATAATATTTGAAAACCAATTCTTTTAAGTGGCCTGAAGTTTTAATGAAGGAAAAGTCCACAGGTTGTCATGGTGACAGTGATTCACCATGTTCCCTCCCTAGCAGACACCTGGTGGCCCTGCACTTAATAGGGAGACAGTCTGGCCAGTGCCATGTCCCTGTCTTTGCTGTCTGGTGACTTCGAGCTGAGGAGTGTGCCTTGTGATAAATAGAGTTATATTTGCCAAGGACCATCCCCTCGACTTCTCACCTTCCTCCCCTGGCATTGTCCCCTCCCACTAAAGACCTCTGCATTTTTAGGTGCCCAGATAGAGGAGAATAGGTCCCCAGATAGAGGGGGGTGTTCACTGCACACCAGGGATCAGGGAATTCTGGAATTCTGGAATTGGGAGGGTCTAATTTTCTTATTTTACAGATGAGAAAACAAAGCCCTAAGGGAGGAGGAATCATTTGTCCAGGGCCACATAATTATTGAGGGATAGATGTGGGATTCAAACCCAGATTTTCTGACTCCACATCCGGGTTCCTTCCACAAAGAAGAAGCAAGGATTGGAGGGGGAGAAGAGACTCAGCTGGGGGGGGGAGGGGAATGGGTGCAGGAAAGGGCTGTTAAGGCTTTCATGCAAGGGCCATCTAGAGATGGTCTGGTAGTGCCCGGACCAAAGAAGACAGTCTGTTGTTCAAAGTCTCCACTAATTAAGTGTTCCTGGCTGAGAATTGTCCTGTGAAAGAATTTTCCACATTAGGTGTTTCTTTGAAGAGATTTGCTGTGTCTTTTACTGTCTATGCCTATCCCTCTGATCATAGCTGCTTTGTTTTTCAAGGTGTTTGCTTTGTTTTACAATAATGATCCTTTTAGTCAAAAAATTGCTGTTTTTTCCAGAGAAAGGGGTCAATGGGGAAGCAACATCAGTTGCATTGTTGGGAGACAGTGATAGGGAGGGAGAAGGTCCCTCTTCCTCAGCTACAGAGAGGCAGGCTATATTTATAAGATAGGATATTAGGTTTTGAACTGAAAGGGACTTTAGGGGCCATCTTGGTCAACCTCTTTATTTGACAGAGGAGGAAACCAAGGCCAAGAAAGGTGAAATATCCAAGGTCATAAGGGGTAGTAAATATCTGAAGTGGGATTCAAACCCAGGTCTTCTAACTCTAGAGCCCATGATCTTTCTATGGTCTTAGACATCAGGGGCATACTTCTGGATTGATAATGGGGAAAAGAATGTTAGTAAAAGTGTAAGGGAGGGAATCCCCATGATCTTCCATGTTCCTATGTAGGCCTCCAAAGTACAAAGTACACCACTACCCTTAGCTGACCCAAAATCACAGCCAAAATCCTACCAGCATCTGGAAACTTTTTCCTACTTTACTTAGGTTATCCCACAGAGCCCCCAGATCCACTCCATTCCTTCTACCTACACTTGACTTTTCAATCAAAAGAATGGTTTTCCAGTGGGGGGAAAAACAAATTGTGCACAAAATATTTCTTTAGGTCAGTTCAGACGGAAGTAACACAAACATCTCAAGAAATGTAAAGTTATTTTTTTGTCATAAGCCTTCAAGAACAGCATCAAAGTGATTGTCCAAATGTAGCCCTCTCTCAAACTTGTAGGTTGAGTCCCTAGAGGGCAGGTGCTACTGCAGGTCCTAGGGGGAATTGAACTATAGTTCACAAGCCCCTACCAGTGTGCTTCCTATTAACAATACCTGTTAATAGAAAGACACATTTATCTCAGAGCAAAAGTATTTACTCAAAGGGTACTAGCTACAAAACAAAAAAGCTGTAGTGCACTCTTACACAGTATTATTTGTGAGAAATGTGGTCGAAACTTAAGAGTACAATGGTAATGAGTTAAATAGGTAGGCAGCACATGGGCCAAGATAACCCAGAACTCCAGAACTACAAGGCCTGGAAGTCCTGTCTCTCTTTATACAGGTTTCTCTGTGGCCTAACTTCTAATATTTCCAGAATTACTTCTCTTTTGAGTCCATAGCTACCTCTCTTCGCCTGTGGTCATGCTCTTTGAAGCTCCTTCCTCTCTCAAGTGACTGTCTCTCTATTTGTATCTATCTTGAGTGTATGCCTCTGCTTCCTGCTGAATGAACTATCTCCTATTTGAGTAGTTCTGCGTAGTAAGCATAGACTTCTTGGGGAGGAGAGAGAAATCCCCTTCTCTTCCCCAAGATTTCCTCTCTTTCAGAGGCATCTTCTACCTAGTTTGAAACTTCCTCAAACTGAACAATTCAATTTCTTATCCAGGACTTAGTTGCTTAAAGCTTTGCAAAGGTGTTTCCATTTTTAAAAAAATTTTTGCTCATCCAGGAAAGTGAGCTTGCTCTTTTAAATTTTGTCCGAGAAAGGTGGTCACATATTGCCAAAGGATTACTGGATGTGGCCATATATTTATAATTAAACACCAGTTATTACCCTAAAACCTTCAGCTATTCCCAAATACTGTGACTTTATCAATTGAGTTGGGGTGAGAAATCACATTCCTTCTCCCTGACACAAAACTATTTGGACCAAGTGCTATTATCCAGAGAAACCCTAAGACAAGCGTCTTCTTGGCCAATCGTTAGGTGCTTTAAAGATTCAGAAGTGTGGACAGTCAGCGACTCTGCATTTCTTGGTACCCCAAGGCCAAGAGAAATGCTCTAATGACAGGACCTCAACCGTTAGCAATAAACAAAAACTCTGTGACTTCATTTCTTCCATGACGCATTATGTCGCAAAGCTAGCCAGTCAACTTCACCGGGGCTCCTTCTTTTCTTCTGTCTTCATTGGCTTTCTGCCATTTTTTCTCCATCAAGACTCTTGGATGAAAATTTATGGGAAAAGAGTGAAGGGAAAGATAGAGCCAGGTGAGTGGACCCATCAGAGCTTCGTAGGCCAGATTATCAGGGAGCTATGCCCTCCAGACTTGCATGTTCAGACCAAGCCTAGTACTCTTTCTAGAAAGCCTGATAGAATTCAGGTTATGTGGAAGTCAGCTCACATTTTCAAACCTTGAGCTAAAGTTACCTTTTAAGAAATCTCATCAATGCAGCAATTAAATTGGTTTGGTGGGTACAGTGGGACAGTTCTCTTCATTTCTCAGTGTTTGTGGGGTGGATTCTCTTCTAGATTTCCTCCCATAGTAGTTCTATCTGTGGTGGGAACAAGGCATATGTATTCCCTCAGAAATATTGTAGTAACAATACATTTCTGTAGTGCCAATGCTGGCAGAGGGCTTTCACTACAAAAGCCTTATGAGGTAGGCTCTACCTGCATTAATGTTCCCATTTTATAGATGAGGAAACTGAGACATTGAGAAGTTAAGGGACTAGCTAGGAAGTATTTAAGGTGGAATTTGAACACATGTTTCTGAAAAGTCTAGTGCTTTTCCTACCAAGCCAGGCTGCCTCTGAGCACAACTGGACCATAGCTGCATGGCTTTTGTACTTTATAATTTTGTAAAAGCCTAATGCTCACTGTTCCTGTAGTACCCCTGTTTGCTGTTTTAGTGGACTGGGAGTCAGCAGTCTGCTGCACGGCTGCAATCTGAATTTATTTTTCTTCTCTCTGCCTCAGTTCCCTTGGGGGTATCTCTGATTTTCAGTAGTAAACCTCATGACCAAGAATCCTTATATGTGTGTGGGCAGCATGAATTTAATTATATAATTAGTTACATTTACGTTCAGTTATCATTATTAATTGGCTAAAGCCTGTTAGCGCGACACCTGGCAGCAGGAAGTTACATAACAGCATTGGGGGCCTGGTGGACACGGCCTATTGGCTAACTAGTTCATACATGCCAACTGATTAGATTAAAAGGGTTCATTTTTTTTGTTGTTGTTTGTTGTCATGTCATTGCAGCTGTTGTATTTGTAATTGCTTTTGCTGCTTCTAGGACCAACACTTGAAGGATACCATAGTGTAATAAAAAAGTGAAAGCAGGTTTTTGAGTCAGAGGATCTGGGTTTGAATCTCACTTCCCATACTTACTACTGGGTGACCCAGTTCTTTCATCTGTAAAATGCAGGGATGGACCTAGACGATCTCCAAGGTCTCCTCTCGATCTCTAGATTTATGTTCCTGCCATCATAGATGACCCCTGAAGTACTGTCCAACTGGCTCTATGATTTGGCCAGAGGATTTGATTTCAGAATCATTGGCACATATATACATGTGAGTGACTTTGGGTTACTGCTCTCCTAGGAGACAGCTAAGGGGTGCAGTGGATGGAATGTTGGGCCTGCACTCAATAAGAACTGAGTTCAAATCTGGCCTAAACTGTATGACCCTGAGCAAATCACTTAATCTCAGTCTTCCTCAATTTCTTAATAATAGCATAAAATGAGTCAATATTTGTAAAACACTTTGCAAACCATAAGATACACTAATGTGTTAGCAATCATCCTTGTTTATGTTTTTGCAAAACTTAAGCTCTCTATAGATGTTAACTATTATTATTGAAATGATCTACAAACTTTGAGACTTTATATAAATGCTAACTATTATTGTTCTTTTTGTAGTTCGGTTGTTTTCAATCATGTCCGACTCTTGGTGACCCCATTTGGGGTTTTCTGAGCAAAGATACTGGAGTGGTTTGCCATGTCCTTCTCCAGCCCATTTGACAGATTTGAAAACTGAGGTAAATAGGGTTAAGTGACTTGCCTAGTAAGTGTCTGAGGCCAGATTTGAATGTAGGAAGATGAGTCTTCCTGATTCCAGGCCCAGCACTCTATCCACCGAGCCACCATTATTGCTATAATAATTTGCAAACCTTAAGGTTTTATATAAAAGCTAGCTATAAAGTATGTGAAACTGGTTCCTTTTTAAGGAGAAAAAGAACCTGTTGTTTACAGCTCCACTAATCATTTGATTATAGCTTCCCACAGAGGGACAGCCAGGGCACAGTGCAACATGTACTGTACTTAAAGCTGAGGTACCTGGCAGCAAATCTTGATGCTCCTACTTACTAAAATTTATGACCTTGTTCAAGTCACTTAACAAGTGTAATAATAAAGGCAGACTGGCTGTGATATAGCAGATCTGTCATCTCAGGTACAAGGAGGATGAGGATGGACAGGTATCTCAAACTTGGGAGTTCTGAGTTCAGCAGGCTATGGTGATTGAGTGTTCCCTCTATGTTTGGTATTAATATGGTGAGCCAGGTTCCTAAGGAAGGGAAAACTGACCTAAGTTGGAAATGGAGCAGGTCAAAGCTTCTGTGCTGATCAGACGGGACCAGGGCTCTGAGCAGCCTGGGTGAGATAAGGACATCCAGTAGCAATCAACATTGCCATTGTCATAGCTATTGTTTGCATAATTCTTTAAGGAGTTTTATCCTTGGCATGTGAAATCTCTGGGCTCTGATATGATCATTCAGGACCCCTAGATTTTTTTTAACTCTATAGTTTAGGGCCCTCCTCCATCTCCACCCTGGGGCTGGGCGTAGCTTTGCCTTCCCCTTGGGAAGGGGAAGGGTTTCACTTGTTACGGATGGCTTTTTGCATCCTTATTATAGGGCAGAAGGAGATCAGAATATGCCAGCACATTGGATTATCTCTCCAAAATGTAGGCTACGTCACTTTTCATTCAGTGCATCTGCCCTGGGCTTGGAAAGGAAAATTGTAACAATAATACCTAGCCGTGCTAGAATGTCTTTGTTGGCTTTCTAACATTCTTATATAAAGTACGTGCTCCAGAATGAAACGCTTGATTGGTATTCAGGAACTTGGGGTGGATGTTCTACAGAACCCCAGCCTTTGGCTCTTTTAGTCACCTAGGTGGCACAGGGCATAGAGCACTGGACTTTGAATTGAGGAGACCCGAGTTCAAATCTTGTTTTAGACACTTACTGGTTGTGTGATCTTGGGCAAATGACTTCATCTCTCTCTGCCCCATTGTCCCCACTTTACAAGTGATGGGGGTAATAAGAATAGCATCTGCCTCCCAGGGTTGTTCTGAGGTCAGACGGGATGATACTTCTAAAGTACCGACTCCTTTTCTTTCTCCTTCTGCCCTTGGCATCAGCAAGTGTCTGCCATGCCCAAGGCTAGGTCCTGGAGATTTATGTTGTGGTCACGTCCTACTCTCTGTGAACCCTTTTGGGGTTTTCTTGGCAAAGATACTGGACTGGTTTGCCATTTCCTTCTCCACTTAATTTTACAGATGAGGAAACTGAGGCAAAAATATTTCAGTGACCTGCCCAGGGTCACATAGCCAGTAAGTTTCAGAGGCCAAATTTGAACTCAGATCTTCCTGACTATAGGTCTGGGCTCTATCAACTCACTGTGCCACCTATCTGCCCCAAGGCCCTGGAGATACAGATATGAAAAGAAATATTGCCCTCGAGGAGCTCACTGGGTAAAAGAACAAGTGTAAAGGTATGTTTGGGATATCACAAAAATCTTAAAAGCCGAACTAAGAATTTTCAGACATGCTGTATAATACAAGGTAGAGAAGGAAGAGGCAAAGGAGAGATCAGACAAAATCCTAACAATAGTTGAAGAGGAAGGACATGAGCAGCCAGCCTGGGTAACTGAGAGGACCATGGTGTCCAGAGACAGAGAGGCTGGGAGGAAGAGTGGGCATAGGGAGGAAGGCTGCATTGGGAATGCTGATGGCCCACATGGAGGTTTGGTGGGCATTTGGAGGCATACTGATGGAGATCAGGAGAGAGATTAGGGCGAGCTGGCCATGCAGATTTGGGAGTCACATGCAAGATGACCATTGAGAACAGATAAAAGCAGATATCATCAACAATGATTACTGAGGAAATTATATTGAAACACAGTTTTCTTTCTTTTTATTTTTGAGGCAGAGTTGTGGCTTGCCCAGGGTAACACACTAGTAAGTGTCTGAGGTCAAATTTGAACTCAGGTCCTCCTGACTCCAGAGCCAGTACCCTATCCACCATACCACCTAGGTGCCCCTGAAATACAACGATCAAAATATTTTTCAAAAACAAGCTCACGGATCCCAAGTTAGGAACCTCTGAGGTGAAGAAACAAGAAGGATATTGTGTGTTTGTCCTTCATTTTCTTTGCTTTTTGGATGGCAATTGGGGTTAAGTGACTTGCCCAAGGTCACACGGCTAGTTTTTGTGTTGAGTGTTTGAGGCCGGACTTGAACTCATGTCCTCCTGACTCCAGGGCCAGTGCTCTATTCACTGCTTCACCTAGCCACCCCTTGTCCTTCATTTTCAAAGAGGACTGTGGCATCAGGGAAATGATGACATGACTTGCAGCTGACTTTGAGTGAGTGAGGGAGGGCTGTGCAAGGTCTCCAGCCTCACTCTCTCCTCCAGAGTCATCTGGGTCCCGAGGACTGAGGAAAGTCTGTAAGACTGAATAGTTAAGGGTTCATGATAACCTCTAAGAGAACAGTGGTAGGTAACTGGTGGGGTTGAAAATGGTTGATAACTGACTGGTCTAGGGAAAGAGTGAAAGCACAAAATACAGACGAGTGTTTCTAGACATACTGGAGGCCCCGGGGGGAATCAGATCATTTTTTGCATTTTTTGGTACGTCCAGTTGGCATGGTTGTGACTTCTATAGCAGGGTTCCCCAGATAAGACTCATGTTGAGGGCAGCTAGGGGGCACCATAGTGCATAGAGCGCTGGGCCTGGAGTCAGGAAGATTCATCTTCCTGAGTTCAAATCCTGCCTCAGGTACTTACTCATCGTGTGACCCTGGGCAAGTCACTTCACCCTCTTTGCCTTAGTTTCCTCATCTGTAAAATGAGCTGGAGAAGGAAATGGCAAACTACTCCAGTATCTTTGCTAAGAAAACCCCAAATGGGGTCATGGGAGTCAAACACGAAAGAAACAACTGAACTACAAGAGATTCATGGTGGAGTTGACTTCTGGTGTGAAGAGGATGAAGGCAAGGTGGCATCAGATTCAGGGGTCAAGGCTGGTGCATAGGTGAATTGGTTAATGATGCTCAAGACTGTGGGGGGAGGAAGGTGAGATCAGCACTCGTCACATGGAAGAAGAAACTAAATGCTGTAGTCAGGATGGAGCCTGGGTTCAAGAATGAGGGAGAGAAGAATGAAAGGGGAGTTATGACAAAAAAGGAGTCTATTAGGAATGAAGGCTCAGAAACATGTCTGTTGCTGCTGAACATTACTGTCTTTGTGGGTGTTTGAGGTGGAATAGAGGTGGAGGTCATGAGAGTAGAGGAGGTTGACAACTTAGAAGGACAAATTGTCTGAAGGGACTTCGGCTTGGATGGTAACATCTTCAAGCATGAGGGCAGGGATTGGAATGGAGAGCAGTAATGAATTGGGTCGGAAACTCCTGGAGAAAAGGGAAGAGTCATTGGGAGGCTGGTAGATATTGGGGAAATGAACTGATAACAAGAAGAGGCCAAGAGATCAAATCAGAGGCTCAGCAAGTGAAACTCGAAAGCAAGGATCGTGAGTCCCACCCTTCTGGACCCAACGTGCTCCATTTCATTCTATTGACCTTCCCCTTCCCTTAAGCTCCTGCCACCTTTCTCTGTTTTCTCCCTCCAATTCAAATAAAATCATCACATTTTATTAAAATTTATTTTAATAATTATTTGTTATGTTAGATTATTATCTATTAAACACTGTTATTTATTTATTAAACGCTTAAGGCATAGAACTAGGGATACGTTCACTTCTTCCCTCCTTTTCTTCATCTCTCTAGGACTCAATCTCTTCATGTGCAAATGGGGATAGGAACATGGGGCTTACCAAGTTGTCATGAGAGTGTGAAAGGTGGGTTGGTTGAAATGCAAAGAGCCCAGTTGCTGGGTTTGAGTACTGACTCGGTCTCTAACATTGTGATTTGGGGTGAGATACAAGGCCTCCTTGAGGTTCATTTTCTTCATAATGGAGGCTCATGATTAGAACAAGAAGGCAAATTAGGTGAATACCTCAGATTGTGGACTTATGCCAACACAAAGGAGAGTATTAGTATAATTTAGGAAATAAATTTGGTGAGGTTTTGACTCTTGTGCCAGACAGTCTGTGGGAAGGGGAAGGGAGGTAAGGTGATTCCCCCAAACTAGGATTATGGACTTGTAAATTCGATGAAGAGCAGAGTCTCAGGGAGGTGGGTGGTGGGGAGAGAAGGGGCTGAAGGGTAGGCTCTCATGGGAGAACACAGTCTAAGCACCTTGATTTCTTCTCATTGGGTAGCTCCCATCTGCCCTGTCTTAATTGGTAATTTTCCCGATGTCCCAATAGCTTCATTATAAATGCCATATGGCTAGACATGGCCCTCCCTTCCCCTCCTGCCCCCGGATATTAATTATGTCTTGTGTACATGGGTGCAGAGCTCAGAGCTCACCCACATTTTGCCCAAGGGTTGAGAAAGGATCCTGAGTAGCCTATACACAGGGGTCCTTGCAGAATCGTGTTTTTCCCAAGGATTTAACCTGAGTCCACAGTCAACAACCCTAAAAATAACTCCAGTATTTTTAACCCAGCTTAACATGAGAGCATCTAAAAAAACAGGTCTTTGAGGCAGCCAGTTGTGGGGGTGGCACTTTCTAGGCTCTGCAACCGTGCAACAGGCAATGGAGAATGCTCACAGGGTACCTGATCGGGGCTGGGGACCTGTAGGAGTGGCCAAGACTGGAGAAGGAGCAGCAGGGAGGAAGACAGAGGTGCTGCAGACCCCCATGGAGCAGCCTCATGGTGCTGTACCTTCCCTCCTGCCCCATCCTGCCACTCAGTTTACAATGGGACCACCCCTCCAGCATCTTTTTTAAAAATGGTGATTCAGTGTGTTACGGACTGAATTGACATGACTTCTTATCTTCCTTCTCTGGTTCTATGAGTCTCTGAGCCTTCATTCATTCTGCTCTTACCCTCTCTTCCTTGGGCTTGCCCCTCAGCTTGGCACGGCTCTCTTTCTCTCTGCCAGCTTCACCCTCTACCATGACTGAGGCGATGGAGGGACAGACCAGGTTTTCCTTCAGAACTTTGGCTTCAATGTTTCATAATAGAATGAGATTTATTAAGATCAACTGTGTGCAGAGCATGGCGCTTGGCCTTGGAGAAGAGATAAATTTCATGCCCCTGCATAGAAGTGGCTTACGGATCTAGAAAGGGGGATAGATTCTAACACAGATTGCTAGAGTAAATGCTGCATTCGAGGTGTGGATCAGAGACAGGGTAGTATGGTGGAAAGGACCCTGGGTCCAGAGTTAGGAGGCATGAGCTCATTCTCAGCTTTGCCAGTCAGCCAGCTTTGATTAAGTGGCCAAAGTAAACACGAGATGCACAAATGTAGAGACATCTCCACCCCAGATGTTCCTGTGGACTCTGTGCCCGACCTATTGTAGAGCCTCCCGACCTGTGTTGTTGGTCTGATCAGACACATGATACCTACATAATGATATAATTTTTATCCTCTCTGAGAACAAAGGATGGAAGCCACAGAGTGCCCACCATGTGATGGGCTCTGTGCCCAATACAGGAGATACAAAGTAAAAGATAGTCCCTGCCCTTGAGATGCTTCCAGTCTAATAAGAGAGGCAACATGTAAATAATTTTGTACAAACAAGACATATACAGGACAGAGTGGAGGGTAGTCAAAATCACTTCTCTAAGGCCTTAGTTTTTCCATGACATGAGAAGTTTAGATGATCTACATCCTTGTTGGCCCTAAATCTATGATTAGTGAACAGTTTAACCTCTCTGACCTAATTTTCCTCATCTGTAAAATGAGATTAGTCTAGATGACCTAGGTAGCTTCAGCCTCCAAACCTCTGATCCTATGAGTACTCTCTTTGGCCTCAGTTCCCTCATCTATAAAAAGAGGAGGCTGGACAAGGTGATGTCTAAGATACCTTCCAACTCTAAAGTCTCGGTACCTGGCTATTGTTAGGGTGCAAGACAGATAACAGCCCTTGACCTGAGTGATAGCACCATCCTCCCCTGGGCCATCTGGCCCCTGGTACTGCTCTCTGCCTGGCACAGTCCAAGAACCTAAATATGCTCTTCTCAGGTATTCCCTGTCTGCCTTACCAGCCGTGCCAGCCAGCTCTGTAAACTTTAAAGCCTTGTAGAAGCGTGACTTACTCTGATTAGACTACTACCAAAATAAATACGAATGGTAGCCTCTTCCCTTTGCCTACCATAAATTGCCACTCTCTCTGGACGAATCAGTGAGTAGCGGGGTTCAAGACTAATTTGCCTTCAGTCAGTCCTTCCAGTGGAAGGTCTTGCATGTTTCTAAGGACCTCTAGGAATCTAATTACATCCCCAATAATAATAGCTGACCTTTACAAACATCTCATTGGACCCATTAGATTGTAAGCTCCTTGAGGGCAGGAGTTGTCTTTTGCCTGTTTTTGTATCCTTTTAATTAATTGCATCCCCAGTGTTTTTGGAACATGCCAGATGCTTAATAAGTGTTAATTGATTGATTGATCCTCACAAGAACTCTGACAGGTTACAATACTATAGGCATTATTCTGCCATAGGAGGAAACTAAGGCATAAAGGGATTCTAGGTGACTTACTCATGTTCATATAGCTTGTGAGGGCCAGAAGTGGGATTTGAAACCAAGTATTCTGATGGTAAGGTTAGTGCTCTTTCAAGTAAACCATAGTGTCCCATTCATATAAAATATGAATAATATATGAAATTCATATAAAAATGAAAGAAAGTGAGTCACAGAGAACCATTGGGAGAACTGGGATAGATATCAGAGCCCTGCTGTAACCATTAGGATATATTGCCCCTATGCTAGGACCTAGAGCAAATGGCTTGTTAGAATGCCACCCTCAGCACCTTTAAAGCATCTCATGCTTTCTCTTCCTTTGGACATCCATCAACATCACCTCCATGGAGGTGGACCTGTCCCCATTTGGCCTTGGGCCAGATGATCTAGGTGAGGAATGCCAAGGGTAGATCAGGGGCATGCCAAGAAGAGAGGGACGCTGTGGTCTTTCAGCTCCTCAAAGTGTTGGCAGTTGGAAAGACAGAACGGGGTGGTGATTGGTTGAATCACTTTATGGTACGGTTGACAGCAAGTATCCTGGTGAGAAAGCAGCCACAATCACATCACGGCTGTCCCTCTGGGAGAAGAAAGGAGGAAGGCCAGAGGGGTGGGCAGAGCCAAGGAGAGTACAGATGGTCAGAGAATGGTCAGGGAATGTGCAGCTCTCTCACAAAGCCCATCTGGGGCCTCGTATCCTTAAAATGATCAGGATTGGGGGAGTGCAGGCCAGGCCGTGGCCCTCACTGCTCGGTTGGGTGACCCCCACCTCTTCCAGGCCTTAGAGAGGGGTGGGTTAGGCGCAGGGTATGTGATTAGCTAGCTCACCTGAGCCAAAGACTACAGTTGGCTAAAAATAGCCTTGGAATGAGCATGTTGGTTTTACCCATCTGGGATTACTACATAATTAAACATTAACAGGGAGGGGAAAGGAAAGGAAAGAAAAGGAATCAGGCCCTTCCCACTCAGGACCCCTCACATTCCCCCCCACCGGTGGCAGGCTCTGGTTTTACAACAGCAGCCAGGCCTCAGGAAACCTTTGGAAAGTCTCTCTCTAACTGGCACTTAAGAACGGGTTTTATCGAAGCAATAAACACCTGGTGGGAAAATAACAAGTCCTTTGTTATAAGCTGCAAACCCCCTGATTTCCAAAAGCAGCTGAGTCTGAACTGAGCGGGGCTTTCAGACCCTGCCTGTCCACAGCCACGAAAAAATAGACTTGAGACAATGAGGCAGGAGGGCAGGGCAAGGCTGAGGAAGAGAGGAGAAGGAGAAGCCTGTGGCCGTCAGAGGACTCAGAGGTGGAAGGCACCTTTGAAAGCATCACATCCTCCCCCCAATTTTACTGGTGATAAAATGGAAGCAAGCCCAGAGTGGGGGAAGGGACTTACCCAAGGACACCCAAGAATTGAACATAGGTTTTCTAGCTTATAGCTGAGTTTTTAAGGCATTGGTTCTCCATCACCTCACCTCTAACATGGACACACACACGCACAGACACACACACACACACCCCATTTCAGCTGATTGGATGGTCTTCATCCAGAGGTCTGAGTCTTGGGGACTTTTGTTATCCAAGTAGATGGAGATAGATAATCAATCAATAAACCTACTATGTACCAGGCACTGGGGATATAATTAATAAAAAGAAGTCTCTGTCCTCAAGGAGCTTACAGTCCAGCAGGAGGAGACAACACACAAAAGGAGACAGGAAAGTGATGGTTGGAGTGGGGGGACACCAGGGCTTACCCAGATCAGTGGCGTCTTATTCTGGGGAGTTGAAACCAATTGAGCCAAGAAGTCCAGTTTCTGCCCATTCTAAAGGAAGGCATTGGGAGGAGTTTGGGGTCCACCTTCTAGCCCTCCAATCAGAAGTGAGAGGAGCTGAGGGAGGTGGTGTCTATCAAAGCTTGAGTTAGCCACACAGTGCTGAGATTGGGGGCATCTTATTTCATGCAGAGCAGCAGATGCAGAGGAGAGTGAAATTAGTTGCACTGGAAAGTTGTACTGTACCCGATTGAAGGGGGGACCCCAAGAAGCAATGGGGGCTTGCTCTGTCTTCCAGAATGGCAAGCCCTGGGCAGGTCTCAGGAAGTGCTTTGACAGTCAATCAAAAGGCAAAAAAAAAAAAATCCATCCCTGTCCTCAGAGGGTTCACACGGTAAAGGGGAACCAACATCCAGCTATGTGCATGTATACACAGAGTAGGGGGAAATAAAGTCTTTTCCACTATGATCTCTCAGGGGTTTGAGTCACACTGGAGGCCTGGCAGCATGCCCAAATATCTACCAGCAGGTCCCAGCCCCTGGATGTGGGTCTTTACCAGATTTTAACCAAGCTCGGAGAAGAAGACTTTGGAAAAGCAATCTGGGGTGTGTGTGTGTGTGTGTGTGTGTGTGTGTGTGTGTGTGTGTGTGTGTCCCTAACCAGCCTCCACCCCGGAAGAGGTGGGGGTTGCCATGGTAACTGAAGAAGAGGAACTTGTTTTCTGGATGCTCAGTGACTGGCTGTCCCCATCATCTTTTGTTCTCCCCTCCTCCGTGAGATGGTTAGGAAACCTGGCTTCCTGAGGAGTCTGCTGGTGGGGGCTGGATAGGGACTTGCCTTGGTGTTCAGATTAAACTCTTCTTGTCCTCTTGGAGTCTTATCCTCGTAACCAAGCATTAGTGAGATGGGCTGGAGCAAGACAGAGGGTGTTTGCTACATCCAGTCAATTCTATACAACAAGGATTTATTAAGCACCTACTATGTGTCTGACACTTCTAGGCACTGAGAATGCAAAAATGAAACAATTTAAACAACCCCCCCCCCCCCCGAACTGGGAAGAAGAATGGATGGAGAGAAAAAGTTCTGGGTTTGAAGGACCTGGGTTCAGATTCTAGCTCCTGGGTGTGCCAGGGAGGAGGGGAGGGGGAATCATTTTGTGTGTGTGTGTGTGTGTGTGTGTGTGTGTGTGTGTGTGTGTAATCCTATAAAATACCTAAGCCATCCATATATGAAAAATAAAGAAAAAAAAGTAAAACCTGAAAGCTGGGTGTCATTGAAAGCCTGGGCCTTGTTCTGTTGGAAATTGGGATTGTAGGGCATATAGATGGTCCTATGGGACACATGTACAACTAGAAGGAATTTAAAGGAAAAAACAACCTCTGGGAGTTCAACAGTATTTATATTAGCTATTGATTAAAAAAGACAAATAATAGCAAATGACACAACAGCAGAAATACACAGCCTCCTGCTTTCTTTGCTTCTTTCATCCCTGCCTTTGTCTTTCTTCTTGGTCTGAGTAAACAGCTTTGCTTTGCTTTGCAAACCAAATGCCCAGGAAGTCCTGTTGTCTGTCCTAAGCTATCACAGAGGCCTTTCCTCAGATGACTCTTTCCAGGATGTAGATTAATGCTTCCTAGCACTTCCTCCCCATCTCATCTTCTCCAGAGGCCCATAACCATCTGAAAGATTGATTGGCAAGTCATTAGGTTGCTAAAGGCCTGGGGAGTGTCTTTAGCCCTGGACTGGAAAAGCTAAGTACCCATTGGAAAGGGCTGGGAAAGTGAGATGGGCAGGCCAAGGCTCAGCATGCAGGATATGGTGGGGTGTGGGTTGGGAGGGGGGAGAGACAGATGGTCGCTTGGTAGGGGATCTGGTTTCCCCTAAGACAACCTCTTTCTCTGGGGCACCAGCCTCAGCATTCTCAATTAGCTTCCACAGGGTCTATCTAGCATTCTATAATAGATTCTCTGGGAATAGAATAGCTGTAGATTAGATCTGGTCTTTGCCCTTGAGAAACTTGTAAGCTGGGAAGAGATAAAAAGAATGAGCTCCATAGTTATCTTAAAATATGTATCTAATTAATAAACTTTTTTCAAACCGTCTGTCCCATGCAAGGCATTGTGCTGGGTGCCAGGTGTTGGTGATACAATGAGAAAGCTCAATCTGCCAGTCAATCAATATCTATTAGCAGTCATTTCCCAAGCATTTATTAAGTCCCTTCTCTGGGCAAGGTACTGAGTTTACAAACACAACCTAAGTCTTAAGAACCTTACATTCTGTTCTGGAAGACAAGACAAACCCTGACCTCAAGAAGCTTACAATCTTAGTGCCTCCCTTCTGAGGCTATCCCCAATTTATCCGCAATGTACAAGGGGTTCCAAAAGTCTTAATGCAGCTTTAAGCTTTGATCTCTTAAAACTTCACAAAGACTTTTGGAACAACCTGTGTCTTGTTTGTACTCATTTGTTTATACAGACTCCCCCATTAGACTGTGAGCTTCTGGAGGGCAGAGAGCACGTTATTTTTGCCTTCCTTTGTGTCTCCCTCAGTGTCTGGATCATAATAGGTGCTTAATAAGTGCTTGTTAATTGATCAGCTTATTGGACAATAAAGTACTCTAGGCTTGGAATAGAAAAATGCTTTAGAATCATGGAATTTAGTCTCATTTTAGAGATGCTGGGTAGAAAATGGAAAGCGACATCTTCTGACTCCACACCCAGGGTTTTCGTCTCTATAATCCTCTCTTCCTCAACACACACACACACACACACACACACACACACACACACACACACAGAGTACAATATGATCAGGGCACAAAGACCAGCTCTAGACACAGGGATACAAAATAATTTGAGGAGGGAAAGCTCACTTTCAGCTGGGCAGATCAGGGAAGGCTCTTCTCTCTCTGAATGCTCTTTCTCTTGGTGATCTCATCAGCTCTCATGGATTCAGTAATCATCTCTGTGCAGATAATTTTTCAGAACGACCTGCCCAGCTCCAGCCCCTCTCCAGACCGCCACTCTCAAATTTCTAATTGCCTATTGGCATCTTAAATTGCTGTTGTTTCTTGCCTTTGTTTTCAAAGAGTACCAGTGACGGGGGCGGCTAGGTGGCGCAGTGAGTAGAGCGTCGGCCCTGGAGTCAGAAGGACCTGAGTTCGGATTCGGCCTCAGACACTTAAAGCACACACAAACAAAAACCTAGCCATGTGACCTTGGGCAAGTTACTTAACCCCAATTGCCCTCCAAAAAAACCCCCAAAAAACAAGAGTACCAGTGACACTACAGGGTGATGTCTCAAGACTCAGGCATGAATTGGATTTAAGTGAGGCAGAGTTGCATAAAGATGTCAGCCTCACTATCCCTTCCAGAGAGAAGGCGAAGTTCGGTGACAGGACAAAAGTCAGTATGACTGGCAGTGGCCCAGAATGCAGTGATGACTTTGGCATCTTCAATGTCTGACCAAGCTCTAAGAGCTCCATTCGCCTTCGTGGCCATTGGAACACATTGCTCTTCTACCTGTTCCACTGGGGGATGTCTTCATATGCTTGGGGTAGGCATACCCCAACTCACCAATGGGTTTGAGGCCTGTCAGTTACCCTCAACCTGTTCTAACCCATGTGTCAAGACAGTTTTTCTGGGCTGTAGCCATTGTGCATGCTACAGCTTCTTGGAGCCACAGGTGAGAATTAAGTGCCAGGTCAGCACCAAAGGTGGAGGAGCAGCCCCCAAAATGGGCTTGGCAAGCCCTCACATGAGAGGTGCTAGTTCTCTTTGAATACTCCATGTACCCTAGCATCTTGAATTAGATGTCCTATAGACATCTTAAATTCAACATGTCCAAAACAGAATTCATTATCTTTCCCCGCAAATCTTCCCCTCTTTACTTTGAGTCATACCATCATCCTGCCAGTTACCCAGACTTTTAATTGAGGTGTCATCTTCAGATCCTCACTGTCTCTCATCCCCTTCCTCCTTTGTCCAATAGGTTGTCAGGTCCTTTCATTTATACCTTCATAACACCCCCTTCCTTCTTCTAGCATTGTTACCACCTTAATACAGGCCCTCCTTATCTCATGCCTGAGTTATTGAAATAGCCTTCTGGTCGACCTGTCTGCTTCGAGGCTTTCCCCACTGTAGCCCATCCCCCAGTTATCAAAGTGATCCTCCTTAACTCCAGGTTTAATCATGTCACTCCTTTATTTAATAAACTCCAGTGGCTCCTTATTGGGAAGCCACTATTTGTTCCCATATATTTCATCCCACCAGGATGAAGAAAGAATCCCCTGTTGTCTTTCATAACCTGGCTTCTTCCTACCTTTCTAGTCTCTTTATGCTTTACTCCCCTCTACCTGCTGTGGGACCCAGTGACACTGGCCTCCTCCCGTCAGATAGCACATCTCCTAATTCTTGGCATTTTCACTGGCTTTCTGCTATGTCTGGAATTCTCTTCCTCCTTTTCTCAGTCTCCATGGCTTCCTAAAAGTCCCAGCTAATGGCCCACCTTCCATAGGAAGCTCTTTCCAATTTCCCCTAATGCTAGTTCCTTCCCTCTGTTCATTATCTCCTATCTATACAAACCCTGTTTGTATATAGTTGATTAAATATACATAGTCTCTGCTATTAGACTGTGAGCTCCTTGAAGCCAGAGACTGTTTTTTGCTTTGCATTTCCACCACCTAATATGGTGCCTGAAACATATTAGGCACCTAATTCATTCTCAACTTGAAAGGAATCTTCTGGAATGAAGTAATATCAGAGCTGGGTCTTGAAGGAAGAGAAGGATGTTAACAAGTAGAGACTGAGGAAGACATATGTTCCAAGCCTAGGGATAGCTTCGATTAATGCCCTCGTTAAATAGCTGACTGCCAAACTAACTGTATGCAATGGTGGAGGGGGAGGGGAACACATGTGACAAGAAGATGAATGAATGAGTGAATGAAACAGCATTTACCAAGTTCCAGGCCCTGTATTCAGTGCTATGGATATAAATCCAGAAAGCAAGACAGCCCCTGCCCTCAATGAGCTTATACGCTAATAAGAGAAGACAACATGTATAGACAAGTTGTTGGCCAGGAAGTATGTTTTGATCTGGGAAGTCCAAGGATGGTGAGAAGAATCATAGGAAAATTAGCATCATAGAAAGAAGATGGCTGGAGTGCTTTGCGGTAAGTCTGGGGCTGGCCAGATGAGTAAAGGTGGTATAAAGACAGAATGTTGGGCCCAGGTGAAATTCATAATTCAGATACTGAGAGAATAAGCAGAAGCTTCTATGTAGTAGACAGTTACTAAATATTGTGTGTTAGCTGAGTAGACAGATGACTGTGGAATGTCTGTACGTACAGAAGGATATCAATGGAAGCATGTGTCTATAGCATCAGATATTAATGTCATAGGTCAGCAAAAGATCCTAATTCTGGGTCTACCCAATAAAAAGTTGGAGCAAGGATACAGACATATGTACGAGCATGCGCGCGCACACACACACACACACACACACACACACACACACACATACACATACATACACATACACATATAGCAAGCACCAGCACCAGCACCAGCATCCATCCTTTTCTGTTCTACATCTGGAAGTCTGTTCCATCTTTAGTGAACCCACATGAGACTGGCCTTCCACACTTAGGATTCAAAAGCAGAGTCTATTGTCATTTATACGTAATATATATTGATATATATGTGTGAAAATGCATTTTAATTGGGTTACAGAAATGCTTTTTTGTGTTATCAAAGAATTGGAAATAGTAGGGACCCATCCACTGGGGTGATGGCCAGACAAATTATGGTATGTGATTGTAATGGTGTGCTACTATAGTGTACAAAATAATGAATGGCAATAATTCAGAGAAACATGGGAAAATTTATACAGAGTGAAGTAATAAGATCTAGGAAAGCCATTGGTACACAAAGACTATAGCAATGTAAGTGGAGAGAACAATTAGACAAAACTGAACACTGTGTGTCATTATAATGACTAAATTTGGCCTTGGAAAACAGTTGAGAAAATGTACCTCCCTCCAGTCACTGTAGAGGTGGGGGACAATGAGTGTGGAATATTATATATACTGTCAGTTAATTGTAGGCAGTATATTAATTAATATTGCTAAATTGCTTTTTTCTCCCTCTTTATTTTAAAATCTTTATTACAATGGAAGTTTCTCTGGCTAGTGGAGAGGAGAGAAATATATTCAGAAAAACATGTAATGAAAAACAGGCATCAATAAAATTTTAATAGAGTTGCTAGATTTATACTTATCAGTGTTTATGAATGAAAGAATGAATGAATCAAAGCATTTATTAAGAATTATGTATAAAGCAGTACACTGAGCACTAGGGATATGAATAGAAAGACAGTCAGTTCCTAATTCCAAAGAGTTCACATTCTAATGCATGGGAAGATTTTGACTGCAAGTTAGATGGGAAAGTCCCATGGTCCTTAGGGTACAGGGACAACACAGATGGCAAAACCTCTTCTTTAACATCATTCCCACTGATAAAATCTTGTCAGTTTCTTATGTGGAACCATTTGACAGCACCAGAAAGTTTGGTGTTAAGAACTGTCTTTTCTGAATATTCAGTAGTTGTGGCTGTGGTACCCACAGGGGCCAGCCAGGTTGCATCTCAGTAGGGGTGGCTTCCTAGGGTGATGACTGAACACATAAGGGTCCTGGGCTGGCTAGAAGGGAGATGCCCTTGCTGCCTCCTGCCCCGCCCTCAGGGGGGCTTGGCTGCTGCAGCTAGGTCAGCTTGCTTGCCCTCTGGGTAGCAGTTGGTTGGCAGTTGGTGAGGATGGCTGACTCCTTCTCCAATTGATGGCCCAAAGATGCCTGAAGTCATTCAATGTGGGCAATCTGGCTAGCTGGTGAAAGATTTTGAAACAACCAGGAAGGACCATTCTACCAGGGGCTCAAGCCTTCTTCCCCTGCTATCTGTATATATTAATGTGACTTTAAACAGTTGCCTCACTTCTCTTGGAGGTTTTTGCGCTTGAAACTTTATCTCCAAGGGTAGAGTGAAAGATTTAGGCTCAGGACTCAAAACTGATAGAAGCTTAGAGAGATCCTCTAATTCAGCTTCCCCTTTTTATAGGCGAGGAAACTGAGGACCAGAGATATTGTGTGATTTGTCTAAGGTCACACAAGTAAATACCAGAGCCAGGATTCAAATAAAATCCTCTGATCCCAAATCCAGTGGTTTTCCTATTACAAGAAGATTTCCTCTGCCTGATAAAGCAATTTAAACCTTCATTGACAAGTAGGTGGATGAATTATTTTTAAGGGTGAGGTATGGGCGTGATCAGAATGAATTGAGTTGAATTGTATGGAACAAACATCCATCCCTACTGTGTGCAGGATGTTGTTCTAGGCCCTGCTCTCATGGAGGTGACAGTCTAGATTTTAGGATTGCTGAATGTTGGCAATAGCAATTCTGAGAAATTTTAAGAAGTGGGCATGCAAGATCATTTTAGCAACTAGGTGTAGGCTTAATTGAAGGGAAGAGAGCCTGGAGGCAGAGAGGACCCAGACTAAGGAATTAGCAGAAAGAATAAAAGAGAAGGGATAAATACAGATAGGTTATTGTCAGAAGAAACAGTAAGTAACTGGGTGTGGGAGGTGTCAAAGATATCACTAAAGTTTAAGGCCCAGAAAATGAGAGAAATGATGGCACTAGCAGTGTTGAGTGGGAAACTGGGCCGAGGCCAAAGAAATCAGATGAAAAGTCAAGGAGTTTTGTCTTTGGTGCTATTTTTAAGAATAATCCACCATGGCACATCTGGGTAGCTTTTCAACCAAGCATTATCCTCCAAAACAATCCAGAAAGAATTAAAGTGTTATTCCCATTTTACAGATGAAAAAAATGAGGCTCCAAAAGCTTATAGAGAAAATAAGTATTAGAACCAGGATTCAACCCCTGGTCTCTTGGGTCCATATCCAGTGGCCTTTCCATTACATCTGCTGCATAGACTGGATCATTTGGGTCTAAGAGAGCTAATTGCCATCATCTAACTAGAAATTAGTTCTGTGAACCATATTGTTGTTCATTTGTTTTAGGCCTGTCTCACTCTTTGTAATCTCTTTTGGGGTTTTCTTGGCAAAGCTACTGGAGTGGTTTTGTCATTTCCTTCTCTAGCTCATTTTACAGATATTGAAACTAAGGCAAACAAGACTAAGTGACTTGTCCAGGGTCTCACTGCTAGTGAGTATCTGAGGCCTGGTTTGAACTCAGGAAAATGAGTCTTCCTGACTCCAGGCCTGGCACTCTATCGACTTATGCTACCTGTGGAACCAGGAGAGCAGATGGACTGCCTAAGGTAGGGGTGAGGAACCTGGGACCTTGAGGCCACATGTGGTCCTCTAGGTCCTCAAGTATGGCCCTGTGATTGAATCCCAACTTCACCAAACAAATCCCTTGATAAAAGGATTTGTTCTGTAATACTTGAATTCAGTCAAAAGGCCACACCCAAGGACCTAGATGACCACATGTGGCCTCAAGGCCACAGGTTCCCCGCCATTGGCATAGAGGATCAAGGATTGAATCCTTAGAGCTATCCACAATGGAGGAATATGAAAGCAAGGATTAGATGAAGAAGACATTGGCTTGAAAAGTAGGAAGAGAAACAAAATCTAGAATAAATTTAAGAATTTAGATAACTGGTCAAAATAAAATGAGAGAGAGACAGAGACAGAGATGGGAGAGAGGGAGAGAAAGGGAGGGGGAGAGAGAGGGAGAAAGTGGAAGAGAGAGGGAAAGGGAGGGAGGGAGAGAGATAAAGAAAGAGGGAGGAAGGGAGGGAGAGAGAGAGAAAGAGAGAGAGAGAGAGAGAGAGAGAGAGAGAGAGAGAGAGAGAGAGAGAGAGAGAGAGAGAGAAGAGAAGCAAACTGAATTGTCCTGGGCCCTCTCTTCTCTATTTTGCTTGTTGATTCCCAACAATCCACATGGATTTAATTATCAACTCTAAGCAGTGATTCCCAGATCCATCTGTCCAGCCCTGACCTCTCTCCTAAGCTTCAGTTTTGCATTTCTAGTTCCTTAGCCATCTTAAACTCAACAAATCCAGAATTGAGCCCATAATCCTTTTGCCCAGTCTCTCCTCCTTCCTAGTGTGAAGGATACCACCATGTTACCTGTCACCCAGGCTCATCTTTGATTCTGCAGTCTTTACATCCAATCAGCTGCCAAGTCCTCTCCTTTCCAGCTTTGTACCGTCTCTCATGTATGCTCCATTCTCTCCTCTGACACTACCACCCCTCTGGGGCAGGCTCTCATCTCCTCCCACCTGGACTATTGCAATAACCTGCTAGCTTCTCAGCCTGCCTCAGACCTCTTCCCACTCCAGTCCATCCTGTGCTCAGCTGTCAAATTGATCTTCCTAGGATGCAGCTCTGACTGTTAACCTCCTCCAATTCAATAAACTCCAGTAGCTCCCCATTGCTTCCAGGATCAAATAGAATATCTTGTTTGACATTCAAAGTCCTTCATAACCAGACCCCCTCTTATCTTTCTAGTCTTTTTACAGCTTCCTCCCCAACATGAATTCTTTGACCCAGTGACACTGGTCTCCTTCCTATGTTTGTACCTAGTTGTTGTCTCCCCAATTAGACCATGAGCAGGGACTGTTTTTGTCTGTCTTTGTATTCCCAGCATTTGGTACAGTGCCTGGCATCCAGTAGGCACTTAAAATGTTTTTTGATTTGTTGTCTTTTCTGCAAGCCAAAATGTTTGAAGACCATTGATATAGTCCAACACCCTCATTTTTCACAAGAGGAAACTGAAGCTTAGAGAGATAGAAGTGATTTGCCTAAGGTCACTTGGCTAGCTAATTGCACTATATTGTTCAGTTAAATTTTAGTCGTGTCTGACTCTCCATGGCTCCATTGGAGGTTTTCTTGGCAAAGATACTAGAGTGCTTTGCCATTTATCTTTCTCCACTTGACAGGTGAGGAAACTGAGGCAAATAGAGTTAAGTGACTTGTCCAGAGTCACACAGGTAGGAAGTATCTGAGGCCAGATTCAGGAAGATATTCCCATCATCTAAAAATTGGAGTAATTTGTGGTTATTCCAAATATTTGCATCCCTCCTCAAGCCTCCCACAGACCCCTTCATGCCCACTTTCTCAGCTAAAGCTTCACAATTCACAGAAAAAAATTGAAGCCATTCTCCAAGGACTCCCTCTTCTCCTGTCCTCCTCTTTGCACATGATTCATCCGCCTTCCTCCACTATCTCCTGTTTCACCCATCTTGCATGAAGAAGTAAACCTTCTCCTCAAGGAAAATCCCTTTACAAGCACCCATAATCCTGTCCCCTCCCATCTTCTTCAGCAGATTCTTTCCACTCTCTCCAGTCTTTATTCTTTTCCTCTCTATGGGCTCCTTCATTGCTGCTTACAAAAACACTGTCTTATCCCATCCTTAAAACTGCCCCCCATCTGACCATCCTCCCTAACTATCCCCCTATAGTTTTCCTCCCCTTTGCAGCTAAATTCCTTGAGAAAGCCTCTCATAGTAGATGCCTCCACATCCTTCCAAATACTGCAGTGTTGCTTCTGACCTCATCATTCAGCTGAAAATCTTCTCTCCAGAGTTACCAATGATCTCCTAATCACAAAATCCAATGGCCTTTTCTCTATACTCAGACTTCCTGACTTCTCTGCAGCCTTGGACACTGTGGAGTCAGGAAGACCTGAGTTCAAATCTGGCATCAGATACTTATTATCTATGTGACCCTGGGCAAGTCACTTAACCTCTGTTTGCCTCAGGTGTAAAATAGGAATAACAGTAACACCTACCTCCCAGGATTGTTGTGAGGATCAAATGAGAAAATATTTTTAAAGCATTTAGCACAATGCCTAGAACACAGTGAGTGTTAGATGGATGCTCAGCTCCTTATTCCCCTTGCTGACTGATTAGGATGTTCCTCTCAGCTCTGAATCTGTGATTCTGTGGGTCTATGTTGAATAGCTCAGGACCAAGGACAGATCCCTGGGGAATTTATTTCAATAAGCATTGCTGACATGCCAGCAATGTTCCGGACTGTCTGTTAAGTGCACAAACATAGTAATTCCTGACCTCAAGGAGCTTATGTTTCACCAAGGGACAGGGGAAACAATGGGCAGCTAGGTGGTACAGTAGGTAGAGCGCCAGGCCTTTGGGCCATCATGTCCAGTGCTTTCATTTTATAGATGAGAAGAACATGGCACTAGGAAGTTAGATGGCTTGTCCATGGTCACATGGCTCCTGAGTATATGAGGTAGTACTGGAAACCTGTTCTTGGCTCCAAATCCCATGTTCTGTCCATTATATGATGTCTTTCATTATATTAGGCTGGGCAACTGATGTCCATATGGAGAGGTGAATGAAAGTGTATAGATGAGGGTGGCCTCT
Source organism: Gymnobelideus leadbeateri (assembly GCA_011680675.1). Taxonomy (NCBI): domain Eukaryota; kingdom Metazoa; phylum Chordata; class Mammalia; order Diprotodontia; family Petauridae; genus Gymnobelideus; species Gymnobelideus leadbeateri. Next base: position 1,193,455 of record WOXC01007555.1, read on the forward strand.
CATTTGTGAAGTTGGGTGATTGAATGGTGGCACCCTTGAAAGTAACAAGGAAGTTAGGAGGAGTGAATCCTTAGGAGGGGTGAATCCTCTGTATCAAGATGATAGAGTTCAGCCCAAAGATGATAGCATTGAACCCATACTTTTTGGTCCAGTAACACTAGCCTCTTGGCTGTTCCTTATCCAAGACACTTCATCTCTTGATTCTGGACATTTTCGCTGGCTGTCCCCATGTCTGGAATGCTCTCCCACATCTCTTCTTCCAGGCTTTCTGGCTTCCTTCAAGTTTTAGCTGAAGTCTCATCTTCTTCAAGGAACCTTTCTTGATCCCCCTCAATGTCATTGCTTTCCCCCTGAGATTGTCCCCAAGTTGAATTTTCTTCTCTCTCTAGTGATATATCCATATTTTCCCTGGGTCAGCAGCCTTTTAACTGTCATTAAACGAGGTCAGTGGCAAAGTTTAGAACCTGGCAGAGCTGAAATGTTCCAGTGACAGGTCTCTGTCAGATTGATGGGCTTGGATCTACCCTTATCCACTGAGCTTTCTCTACTTGACAGATGGGGGTATAGTATTTTGTGAAAATTACTCTGACCTTCTCCTGGGTAGAGTTTTAGAAGGCAGGTGGTGGGTGATAATTTTTCCAGTGCTTGAAGCTTTCTGTAGCACCTGGGTGGGCTGCCCATGATTGGCCTGAGAATAAAAAATTAAGCTGGTTGCTATTAAGTAGAAGGCAATTGTGCCCATAGTTCATCTAGAGAAGGGCAATCTGGGTGGTGAAGAGACAGGAGACCAGGCTCCATGAGGAACTAGGGATCTTTAACCTAGAGAAAAAAAACAGAGAGAACAAAATAGCAACCTTCAAATATTTTAAAGGCTGTCACTTGGAAAACAGATAAGTTTGTTGTTCTAAGTTTCAGTGGAAACAGCTCATAGCAATGGGTGGAGGTGGCAGAGGAACAGGTTTTAGTTTGGTATACAGAAAAATTTCCCAGTGATCAAAGATGTCCCAAAAGAGGATCATCCTTCTGTGGGGAAGGGGAAAGAGTTTCTTCTTACTGAGAGACTTCAAATGAAAGCTCAATGACTACACACCAGGGATATGGTCAAAGTATTCCTATTCAGTACAGGACTATGACCTTTGGGGTCCATTCCAACTCTGAGACTCTATAATTGTGTGACTCCCAGAATAAAAGTGAAGCTGCCTAGGGGATATGACTAGTACCCACAGAGTAGAACCTCTAGGCCATGGATAAATTTCTAGGAATCTCTGAAACTGAATAGAAAAAAATACATCCTTATTTTCACTAACCTCCTTTCAAAGTCCTTTGGTATTTATTTTGTAGGGCAGCAAGGTGACATAGTGGATTGAGCGCTGAGTTTGGAACCAGGAAAGCTCATCTTCCTGAGTTCAAATCTGACCTCAGAAACTTACTAGCCTTGTGACCCTGGCCAAGTCACTTAGCCTCAATTGCCTCCAAAAAACAAGGTATAACATATTGACCTGGTACTCAGGACACATAAAAAGACTTAGGTTCAAGTCTCCAGCACACTGAAGAGTTTCTCTCTCAAAGAACTTGGACAATAATTAAGCAGGATGAGAAGACATGGATGTACATTAATGAGAGCAAAAATCCACTGAAACAGGAATTTAAGTGAATGAGTGAGATCCCAGAGGATATTATTTTAAATCTCATTTCTCATTATGGAATCAAAGATTTTTGTCCTCATTAGAGCAATTATCAGGCATTAGTGAGCAACTAGGCAGGCTCTGGAGGGCATGAGCGGGGTTTTCTTAAACCTGTGATTTAATTAGCATAGGTAGCTTCTGGTGGGGAAATTGCCTCCACCAGGGCAGATCAACACCTGTTTCTCCATTTCATCTTAGAGATTTAACTGGAGCACTGAGGATTTCAGTGATTTGAGCTAGGACATCCAGTCAGCATTTTATTTATTTTTAAAATTTATTTATTTACTTTTAGTTTACAACATTCAGTTCCACAGTCCCTTGAGTTTCAAATTTCCTCTCCTCCACCCACAATGGCATAAAATACTGACTGGGTAGTACATTCATTTAGTCAATCGTGGTTTTCTCTCTTCTCAATTGGAGATTAGTTTACAATCATAAACAAAGAACATTCATTTGTTAAGTCACAAAATACAAAGGTTAAAAGTTTTCCACCCCTGGATCACAACTGAATTTACAATATCATCAGTCACCACCAGGCACCCTCTCAAAGGGCAGTGGAAAGCACAAAGGCCATCCACCCCTAGGTCACAACTAGGTTACAGTATCATTACAGCATTCAGTACCCAAAGAGAGGTCTTTTCTTCATCTTGACATGAAGCAAGTTCTCAGCAGTTTCTGTTCCTGGAAGACAGAGATTAACAAAGACACCATAATATTCGTGCACATTACTGGCATCCTCTTCAATTCACCTTCTGCCTCTGAAATCAACCTAGACTCAACAAGTTGTGAGGCCTCTATCAACAAACGAATCTGACAAAGTAACATCAAAACAGACAGACAAAATACTGGCACCACAGCCATGTTTCCTCAGTTCTCAGCAGCTCTGGGTTCTGGTTCTCAGAAGTCCTGGGCAGCTCCAACTGGCCCTCAGATGTCCCGGGCAGCTCAGACTGGCAGTTCTCTCACTCTCTCAGCAGCTCTGGCTCCCGGCAGTTCTCTCTCTTAGCATCCTCATTTCCCAATAGCGCTCTCTCTCTCTCTCTCTCTCTCTCTCTCTCTCTCTCTCTCTCTCTCTCTCTCTCCCTCCCTCCCTCCCTCTCCCTCTCAGACCTCTCCCTATACATAGTACCAGCTCTTCCCTGTTCAGCCCTGTCTTGTCACGTCAACAAGTTCATCCCACTTGTGGGATTTACAAGCTCTGGTTCTTAACACTTAACACAAAAACCAAGCCAATACAAGGGGATCTTTAAATTCCACTACCATTACATGTGCTGATCCTTAAAAGGAGTCTGGAGTCTAAGAAGTGGAGATGAGGAAGGAAAGCATGCTAGGTATGAGGGACAAAGCACAAAGGTGGGAAATAGAGTTATGGATGGAGAATAACAAACTGACAATTTGTTTGGAATGTAGAATCCATAAGGTGGGAAAGCAGCTTTAAATGTCAGCCAAATGGATTTCCATGTGGTCCTAGAGGTAACTTGGAGCCAATGAAGCTTCTGGGGACAGGAGAGGGTCATGCTTTTGCCTGTGATTTAGGAATATTGATCTGGCAGCTGTGTGGAGGACGGGTTAAAGAAGGGAGAGACTGGGGTGGCTAGGTGGTGCAGTGAATAGAGCACTGGCCCTGGAGTCAGGAGGACCTAAGTTCAAATACGGTCTCAGACACTTAACACAAATACTAGCCGTGTGACCTTGGACAAGTCACTTAACCCCAATTGCCCTCCAAAAAAAAAGAAGGGAGAGACTGGAGGCAGAGAGAACAATTAGGAAACAGTTTTAATAGTCCATGTGAAAGGTGATGAGGGTTTGAATTAGAATGATTGTGGCAAAAATAGAGAGAAGGAGACAGATAACAAGATATGGATGAGGTAGATTTAGTGCAAGATTCGGTGACTTGCTATGTGGGAGCAATGACAGTGAGTGGACAAAGAAGTGAATTTGGCCAACAGGAAGAATGGTGGTGCCCTCAATGGAGACAGGGGAGTTATGATGAGGGGAAAAGAGAATGAGTTATATTTTGGACATGTTGAGTTTGAATTGCTTGTGGGAAATCTTGGTAGAGATGGCTAGCAAATAGTTTGAGAGGCAAGACTAGGGATCAGGAGATAGTTGAGAGCTGGGTATGGAGATTGGGGAGACATCTGCATTGAGTTCATGGTATCATATATTTAGAACTAGGAAGGACTTCAGAAACCATGGAGGCCAACTCCTTCATTTTGTTTTATTTTATTTTTTAATTTTTTTTTAAAATTTTGTTATTTATTTTTAGTCCACAACATTCAGTTTCACAATCCCTTGAGTTCCAAATTTTTCCCCTGCCCCCCCCCCATGGTGGCATGCAATCAAATATAGGTTCTACAAATAACTTCACATTAAACATTAGTCAAATTGTAAAAAAGGATTATAACCAATGTAGTGAACAATAAGAAAGAAGGGAAAAAACTAAATTAAACACAAAAGAGAGAGAGCAAGTAGTTTGCTTCAGTATGCATTCAGACTCTGTAGTTCTTTCTCTGGGTGTGGATATCCCTTTCTATCATGAGTCTGTCTTCTAACCTTGCATTGCTGAGAGGAGCCCAGTCTATCAAAGTCAGTCATCATAGATATAATGTGTCTGTAATTGTGTACAAAGTTCTCCTGGTTCTGCTTTTCTCACTCCAACTCCTTCATTTAACAGTTGAGGAAACTGAGGCCCAAAGAATTCAAGTGACTTGCCAAGGGTCACACATCTATTAAGTGTCTGGGACAGGATTTGAACCCATGACTCCCTGACATTAGGTTGAATCCATACAAGATGAAAGGGTCCCTGAATGAGAGGATAGAGGTATAAGAGAAGAATGCCCAGGACAAAAATATTACTCATACCTGGGGGCTCGAGGTCCAAATGGTTTACAAGACTTTGGTCTCTTTATTTATCAAGCTGAGGTAGTGTGTTTTCCACATATGGTGCTGGGATACTTTTTGTTACATTTCTCTGGGTCAACCTTCAATCAATCATTCGATCAACATTTATTAAGTACCCACTGTGAATCAGGCACTGTACTAGTAGCTGGGGATACAAAAAAAAGGCAAAAGAAAGTCCCTGCCCTCAAAGAGCTTACAGTCTAATAGAGGAGACAACAAACAAACATGTACAAATAATATATACAGGAGAAAAAGGAAATAATTAACAGAGAGAAGGCATTAGGATTCATCGAAGTCCCAAAAAGAGAACTGCATGTTGGCTTGAATAGGAAGATTCAGTTGAGAATTTCTCCACTTCATCTGCTCCAACAGGTGTTGACACATAAGCTGCAATGATCTTCACAGTGGCCATTTTGTCTTTGTTCTTCATGAGCACTGCTAGGCAAAATAACCAAGGATTCCATAAAATCATGTTTCTTATTGCCTTTGAGTATAAGAAAGCTAACTGTAGCAACTCCTTCTGTCTCCAGGAAAAGCCCATGGGCTGCAGTTCTGTTGCAAATTTCCAATATCACAGTCAGGAGTCAGCCAGTCATTTATTAAGCACCTACTGTATACCACACATTGTGCTAAATGCTGGGCCAACAGAAAGAATGATAGTGCTTGATGTGGAAAGAGAGTTCAAATTGGGGGGTGTCGTCTTAGGGGAAGAGAAAATGAGCTCTGCTGTGGACATGTTGACTTTGAATTGAATTACCCAGAGGACATCCAAGTTCAATAGGGATATCCATTCAATCCATCCAATATGTTAACTGGTTGATCAGTAGAGGATTTAGAGTACCAACAGTTAAGGTTCATGGACCATCTAAATAATGGATTCTCAACCTTCAAGTCTGTGAAATCTAAAATTTTTTAAAAATATTTTCATTAATTAATTTTATTATTTAATATAGTAAACTTTAAAATTATTAATGGAATTCATTAAATAAATTATTAATTAAAATATTTTGATGATTGTATTTTAATATAATTAATTTCCTTCATAATCCTATGCATTTTATTTCACGCATTTAAAATCATTTGAGAAGAGGTCCATAAGCTTTTTCAGATTGTCAGAGAGGTCCATGACACAAAGAAGGTTGAGAACAGAAGGAATCTAATTCTTAGCACCTTCTGTCCCAATTTCTGCCACCCTACAGTAGTTAGTGCGGAAGCAGAAGGGACCACACAGTACTGAGGGCCACTTGTATTTTTCTCTATTTTAGAGGTTGCCATGGTCAAAGATGGTGGTGTGGTACCAAGGAAACAACTGGATGGAGAGGTGAAGGATCTGGGTTGGAATCCCATGTAGGCCACTTCCTACATAACCTCAGCCAAGCACCAACCTCTAACGGCCTTTGTTTCCTCATGCTTAAAATAAAAGGATTGGGTTAGAAGACCTTCCATCTCTAAATTTATAAAAATTCATCAATGAATAATTAACCTACTGTACTGAGTTGGGTTGACCTTCCCACAGCAGACTCACTCTACTGTGACCATCCTTAAAATCTTTCTATTATGATAGAAACTGCTAGCCCTTATCCACTGCTGATATAATCTTTGAGGACCTAAGGGAGGGGTTCTTCACCTTTTTGGTGTGATGGGTCATTTTGGCAGTCCTGTGATGCCTGTAGCCCCCTTCTCAGAATATTGTTTTTAAGTGCACAAAATAAAATACAAAATTACAAATTACAAATCAATTGTGTTGAAACAAAGATGTAATTTTTTCCCCATCCAAGTTCATGGATCCCCTGAAATCTTTTTTTTTTTTACCTCAGGTGAAGCTTTCCTGCTCTAAGGTCACCTCTACACAACAATGAGTTGTTAAAGTAGAACTTTCTGGAATAAATTCATTCTTAGCTATATGTGGTTGGTATAAGAAAGAGGAGCATGAGCATTTGAAAGGAGGTAGAAATTGCAAGACAGCCTTGTCAAGAGAGGGAAAGGATGGTGCCATTGGGGGAGGATGAGGATTATGAAAGGCAGAATAGAGCTGATGAATATTAACAATTTTCTCTTCACAGTTATGTTTAAGACTGAGCTGGTGGCACATAGGTCAGTGCTCAGATCCACAAGGAAATCATATAAATCTGGTGTCAGTTATGGAGTACTGAGCCAGGAATCAAGAGACTCGAATTTTCTGTTCAGGTTGGCTCATTAGCAAATCATTTGACCTCTCCATTTCCCTTTCTGTAAAGAAGGCATCATCATCACTAACACCTGCATCCTTCCTCCCTCACAGGCAAATGGCAAGGCCTGCTTAAATTGAATTATGGTACTTCTAGGTGCAAGGGCTGAAGGTGTTACTGAGAGGAATTCTTCCACACAGGGGTTGTCCAGGTGCCAAGGCCACAAATGAGAAGGTTATTTTTAGTTTAGTGATGTTTTAGTGTTAAAGTTTTAGCAACAAATCCCTGTTTGTTCCATACCCTGAAGCAGGGTTGCTGGGTGAGATGTTATGGTGCAAATGCACCAAGCATTTGCATCTCATGAATTCATGATTCTAGGATGTCTCTGTCCATTCACCAATTGGAAATAGCCGTGTCTGGAACATGTACCCTCAAAGGCCTGGCCTCCTTAAAAGGCCCATAATATATGCCTTACTCAAGGGATATAGGCATTTCCCATCCCAAGGTACATGAAGATTCAGCTTTCCAAATGGCCTCATTACATATTAACCTGAGACAGAGACCAGTTCCATTGGAGCCACTGTGGACTCTCTGAAAAATCCTAGACATTTCATAATCTCCTGTGAAGTAATTTTTTTCCCCTAAATGGCTTGGCTGTTATCCAGATACCCTAGACAGAACAAATCTCCTCCTGGGGCCCCAGCTCCAGTGGTCATGCAGCAAGCACCTCAGTGTTTCTGCTCCTAACATTTTAGTGAAGGCTTTAAATCAATGTGGGCCACAAGGTATATGTGTGTGTGTGTACACATATATGTATGCATACATATGCATATATACCTAGAAACACATACATGTCAATACTCATAATTTATTTAATATCTTTATATCTATATTTAGGTCTATATTATCTATATTTATATCTATGTCATCTACCCACATTTATATTTTTGTCAATGTCATCCTTCTGTATATTTCTGTATGTCTATAGCTGTGTTATCTATCCAGATCTGTATTTATATCTATGTATTATCTATCCGTATCTGTATTTGTGCCTATCACCTATATATCTATATTATATTTCTATATCTACATCATCCATCTAAATCTATGTCTTTATCATCTATCTATACCTTCATCTATATTCACATTTATATTGATATTTGCATCATCTCTATCTGGGTGGGCTGGGGATTAGAATTCTGACTTCATGGGTATTCATACGTTCCAGTGAGGAAAGTCATCCTCTGGCAGTGCAGACTAGCACCTTCTCTTCAATTTTTAGTCTTAGAGAATTCTAGAAATATATTTATTTTGTTTTAATACTTCATGAGCTCATCAATGTGGCTCCAATGTGGCACCTTCCTTAGCCAGTACAGAAGAGATCTATAGGGTAGTGTCATTAAATTCAGGCTTTCCAATGAAAGACAATTTGACCTAATGGGAAGTGTGTTGGATCAGAGTCTATAGTCCCAGCTCATGGGTTCAAGTCCTGACCCTGAAATGTATTCACTTTGTGATCACAGCAAGTCTCTGCCTTCAAGGAGTTCAAAATCTAATTAGAAAGATGAAATGCACAAAAATATGAACAAACATGTTACATACAGGATAAATAGAAAATAATTAATATAGAAGAATAAGAGAAGAGGGTCCAGGACAGAACCCCATGGGTAGTGTACTTGACCTGGATGAAGACTGAGAAAAGAAGAATGAGAAGGAACAGTCAGATAGGTAGGTAGGAGAACCAGGAGAGAGCAGTATCCCAAGAGAAACCAAGGAGGAGAGAGTGATCAACAATGTCAAAGGCTGCAGAAAGACCAAGGAGAATGAGGACTGAGAAAAGTGCATTGAATGTGGCGATTAAGAGGTCAGTGCTAACTTTGAAGAGAGGTTTCACTTGCATGATAAGATCAGAAGTCAGACTGTAAAGAGTTAAGAAGAGAATGGCCCAACAGATAGGAACCTTTTTCTATTAGAGCTCCATCTTAGATGGGTACCAGTGTAATGCAAGGACTGCCCATATATAAATTCCTTCCTTACACTATATGACTGGCTTATCTCCTTTTCCAGTTACATCACCCTTGATATTTTTTCCCACTTCATTGTAAGTCATTATTGCTAATGTGCTGCACTCTATTTATATCCATCATTCTCTTTGTTCCCTTTGGATGATCCACAATTTTGATTTTGGGAAATTGTGGCATTCCATGATTCGCTGTTATTATCAGAACACTACCGTTGCTAAATAGATTTTTGTTTCCTGGGAAAAGTTGGGATCGTTGCAAATGTTAGTCTGTTAAGTTGGTCAGTCAGTAAACATTTATTAAGTGCTACTATGTGCCTGTACTGTGTTAAGCACTGAGTATGCAAAGAAAGGCAAAAGATAGTTGCTGTTCTCAAGAAGCTTACAATCTAATAGTAAATCTTCAGCATTTTTCAGTTAATCCCAGGGAGCATTTTCCACTGTGTGTTTGCTGCCATTCCCTGTGTCCACCTTTTCATTGAAGTTACTAAGTACACGTTGATTTAATTTGCAGTCTTGTAGGATTCTTCCTATAATTTCTTTACTCCATCTGCTGCAACAAAAGTTGGTAAAAAAAAAAGTTTACATTAGCTGCAATGATATTAATAATAATTTTAGCTAAATTTATATAGCATTTTAAAGTCTACAAAGCACTTTACATATATTATCTTATTTGACCCTCACAATAATCTTGCAAAATAAGTGCTACAGTTATTTCCACTTTATAGATGGGAAAACTGACATTGACAGGGGTTGTGATTTGATCTTGGTTCCAGAGCCATTAAGTACCTGAGGCAGGATTTGAACTTGAGTCGCCTTGGACACAAGTCTAGCACTCTTCCTATTAGATCATTTAGCTTCCTACATCTTCATGTTGGATGTTCTGTTTATGCTCATTGTGAGAAGTACAAGGTGAGATGGCCAAGTGTTCCATGAAATGATCTTGTTGCCTTTGGATTCCTGGAAAAACATGTCTCCATCAACTCCTTTATTTGCCTTTCCAAGGAAAACCCTTTAGTTAGCTACATATAACTCTCTTCTGCCTCTTGGTTTTACTTATAGCAAAGAGGTGAGTGGTGATATGATTCAGGTCCTCAAACATTATGTCAGCATGATCATCATTACTCAAAGCTCTCATGTAGAGTTGTTGTTCAGTCATGTCTGACTCTTTGTGACCCTGGCAGAGATAGTGAAATGGTTTGCCATTTTCTTCTCCAGCTCATTTTACAGATGAGGAAACTGAGGCAAACAGGGTTAGGTGACTTGCCCAGGGTCACACAGCTAGTAAGTATCTGAAGCCAGATTTGAACTGAGCCAAGAGTCTTTCAGACTCCAGGTTAGGCACTCTGTGCCTAACACTGTGTGCTAACTATGGCACTACTAGCTGCCTGTTCTTATTTGGAGTATCAGTTGTTAAATTAAGCCTAAAAACTGTGTGATTCTTATTAACTTTTACCTCTTTTCCCCCTCTTTGCCACTGCCACTGTAGAACTAGGAGGGAGCCTCAGAGGACTAAAGATTATTTTTCATTTTAAAAATTTCTTTGTGAGTAACCATGTCCAAAGTGTTTATCTGCTCATGTCCAGTCTGCTGGTTGTGACCCATTCCATATTTAGTGAGGCTAGTCCTTGGGGAGCAAATGCAATCTACCACTGGGAACCCACTCAAAGTCTTTCCTTGGTGGTTGACCCTGGCAGAGCTTGTGTCCTACTGGTGTACCCTTCAGAAACCCAGGGTCACCTCCCCACATTCCCAATGGCAGCTAGGATGGTGTAGTAGATAGAACACAGGAGCTAGAGTCAGAAAGACCTGAGTTCAAATCTAGCCTCAGACACTTAGTAGCTGTATGACCTTAAGCAAGTCATATAACCTCTATGTGCCTCCATTTCCTCAACTGTAAAATAGGGATCATATTAATGCCTACCCCCTAGGGTTGTTGTGAGGATCAAATGAGATATTTGTAAAGTACTCATCATGGTGCCTGACACATAGTAGGCATTCAATCAATGCTAATTCCTTTCCTCTCCCTTTCCTTCCTTTCCTGAAATGTCAAGTATAAGTTTTTCTGCATCTCGAACTTATTGTCTTCCGGTGGTTCATTTGGCCATATATATTTAGCTGTTGTTGGTCACATGCTGCACCCTCTTTACTCCTGCCGTCCATCTCTCCACTGTCCTTTGGATGACCCCCACACTTCTGATTCCTGGAAATTGGTGATGACCCTTGGTTCTTGAAGACAGCACCAGTAGATGATCAGCTTTGGAAAGCTTCCCAATCTGCCCCAGCTTTCTGGGCATGCCCAGAGGTGGACTTTGTATTTATCTTCTGAGAAGTAGCCTAGATAAATCCAGAGGCTTCATATTGGCCTTGCAGGTCATTTTTTTCAATTATAGCAACTTTCACAAACTGTCTTATCCATTCACAGAATTGTGATGGCTACATCAGTGGAGAAAGTTTTCACAACCATGAATCACAGGTTCTGGATGTATTGAACTATGATATATACATATACATACATATACCCGTGTGTGTATGTATGTATACAATATCTAGTCAGAACATAGTAGGTGTTTAATAAGTGTTGATTGATACATTTCATACCTGATTCATTATTTCAGGTAGATGCCAACTATGTTTTACTTTACTCCTTAATCTGCCACTGTCTTCCTGCCCATTGCTACTGGGACCAGAAACCACTCTAGAGATCTTAACCATTTTAGCTCTGGAACTCCTGCCCTGGGCTCTCCCCTCCCTCCTTTCCCCAGGCTGAGTGCCTGTCTTGGTCCAGTAAGACCCAGGCAGGCTTCATTTTCTTACCTCCTCCCTGGTCATCTTCTCTCTAGCTTTCTAGTTCTGGAACTATAATCAAATCAATACTTCCCTTACTCTGAAAAAGGACCTGTCAGTCTGTTCCCCCATAATGCCACTCACCATCCCTGGAATTTTCCAAAGCAAAATATCCTTCCCTGGCTACCACTCCCCTGGTTATGTGGTGTCCATCTATTCATTCCTTGTAAGAAGGTTCATTTTTGTATTTGCATCACTGGTGTTTAGCACAGTTCTTGGCACAAAGCAAACATTTAATGAATGCATTTTCATTTGTGTGTGTGTGTGTGTGTGTGTGTGTGTGTGTGTGTTTTAACAGTATCGAACAGTAGAGAACTGACCATGGAATCAGGAAATCAGTCAGCAAGCATTTGTTAAGCCCCTACTTAGCCCAGGTATTGTGCTAAGTACCTTGGATACAAAGAAAGGTGAAAGACAGTCCATGCTCTCAAGATAGCCTCATGGGGGAGACAACATGCAAATAACTATGTACAAACAAGTTATCTCCAGAATAAATTGGAGGTAATCAACAGAGGGAAGACACAAGCATGAAGGGAGACCAGGGAAGGCTTCTGGAAGCAGGTGGCATTTTGACTGAGACACAAAGAATGCCAAGGAAGCTGGGATGTTGGGACAAGGAGGAAGAAAGCCTCAGGTATGTGAAAAGTCCATGAAAATACATGGAATCCAGAGATGGAGTGTGGTGAGGGAAGAAGAGCCAGGAGGCCAATGTCACTGGATTGTAGAGTACATGAGGGAGAAGTAAAGTATCAGAAGACCAGAAAGCTAGAAAGGGGCCAGGTTGTAAAGAACTTAAAAGCCAAACAGAAGAAGCTCTGGGGTCAAATCTGGTCTCTGCAACAGAATGGTTGTGTGATCCTGGGCAAGTCAGTTAATCTGTCAGTCCCTGAGGTAGCTGCCCAAGGCTAAAATTCTCAGGAAGAGAGAAAAATTCCTCATCAAGAGCTTGAAATCACATATTTTATGTATACACACATATACACATATATAATGATTATATAAGTTTATGTATTGGTTATATAAATATACAAATAGAAATGTCTTATAAATGTATATATTGTATCTATGCATGTTACAGATAGGCAGATTTTAGTTCAATCTAAAGAAACCAGAACTGTCCAGAAATGGAGTGGGCTGTCTTAGAAGGTGAGTCACCTCTAGAAGACTAGACTGTCACTACAGGTTTTCAAGCAATGTTTGGAGGACCACTTGCTGGGGGAATCATGATTTAGAGTTAGATGGAGTTTTCAGGGTCATTTAGTCCTTCTTCGTTTTACAGCATAAGAAACTGAGGCCCAGAGGAATTTAAGTGATTTGCCCAGAATCACATGGGTCCTCTAATTCAAATCACAATGATCTATTTCTTCTCTAACTCATAAATGTTGGAGAAGAGACTCCTGCTGAGCTTGGGATTGGGTGAATGCTCTCTGGTGTTCTTTCCATCTCTGAATTTTGTATTCTCTGAGGTCCCTCTGTCCCTAAGGAAAGCAGCTGAAAGGTCTTTGGGAGAGGAGAGCTTATTTAAACTTCCAAATTCAAGTAGAATCCACCGTGATTGACCGCCCTGCCTGCTGATCAGACAGCAATTGATTTTCTGCCTGCCAAGAGAAGTGACCATGGTGATGAGAAACGAGTTTGGTCATGTAACCTGAATGTAGGAAACAGACCACTCTTGGAAATGATGAGTTCCTGAAATGGCCCATTTGGTGCAATAAGAAACGCTGCCCTTCTTCAGCATTAATGTTTGGGATTCTAACATTAGTGTATCGTGGGCATTGCAGGCCAGGGAGGGAAATGGAATCAGTGGCAGGCCCACAGTGCCCTGGGGCAGGGGCAAGCAGGGGACAAGTTTTGATTTTGGCTCAAGGCAATGGGTTAGTACTAGGGAACATAGGGGAAGACAATCCAAACTGGACCCTTAGGGGCACTGTAAATGTCTAGGCCACACCCAGATTCTTTTCCCTCCTCAGATTCTAGTTGTAGATATAAAAGACCAGGAGCCAGGATCCCATCATTTGAGTCCTCTTGACATGCTGGTATAGGGCGAACGCCCAAGGAGCAGCCAACTTCTAGTCATCCCCTTACAGGCCACCGGCAAAGCAAGGTAAGACCTGGCTTGTCAGAGCCTTGCTTCCCAATACTTAACACTTAGTTGCTGATCTTTTTTTTTAGGAGAAGTATGGTCTGTTGTTTCCCATGAGCATTCACAATCTGGGAAAGCCAAAGTCTCAGCTAAAATCCTACCTTCTGCAAGAAGCCTTTCCTAGTCCCCCTTAATTCCACTGCTTCCCCTTGTTGATTACCTCAAATTTATCTATAGCTTTTTTGCACTTATTGCTTATAGTTCGTTTATATTTAATTGTCTACATAGAATCTCCCCTGTTAGAACATGAGTTCCTTGAAGATCAAGGACCGTTTTCTGCTGTTATTTCTATCCCCAGTGCTTACCACAATGCCTGCCACATAGTAGGTTCTTAATAAATGTTTATTGGCTGATTTACTAAAAAATCAGAAGCACCAGGAAGAAAGCAGGTGAACTCAAAGACACTCAAGGCCACCCCTCCATCCTCCGCCCATGACTCTTGGCATCTTCAGAACATTTGAGAGGAAATCACATGGGATCCCATCCCTGCATGATCTTCTAATATTCCCCCCAAATCCCTGTTCTTCTCTTTACCCTCATTTCTGGTTGGTTGGTTTTTTTAATCAGCATCAGGTAAGAGAAATGAGCATAGAGGCTTCTACCCCTTCCACAGCAGCCCACTCAGCACCTGCATCCCAATCCCGAAAGGGCCTGTAGAGATTTAAGGAAATCTATTGACTTGGCTAGCTCTAGACTTTTCTCCCTTTCCTGGGTACCATGCCTGCCAATTTCTCTAGCTGCCTGGTAATAATGATGGAACCAGCTCAGCAGAAAATTTACCTGAGCCAGCCCTGAATCTGGCTCTCTGAGCCCCTCGATAGGAGCTTCAGCATATGTGCTTTCAGAAGCTCACAGCAGTTCAAGCCAGAGATGAAACCCCTGGCAGCTGTGGGCCTGATCCAGGAGGGAGATAGAGTCCTAGGTCAGGGTTCAGAAAACCGTAGAATTCTGAACATTGCAAGCACCCATAGCTGGCACAGAGTTCAGCAGTGCCCAGAGTAGCCACTGGGCACATGAGACATAAGAAAAAAGTGGCATAGAAGGTAAGGAGGAAGTCAGGGATAGAAGGAAAAAGGGAGATTCAGTCTAATTAGACATTTCTCAATAATAGATGCAGAATGAACTAGGTAGTCTCGGTTTTCTGGACTATAGCTATTTTTGTAAGAGAGGCCTTCTATCTGAGGTTAGAAAGTAGTGATAAATATGCCCCCAAAAGAGCATCAATGAAACACTTTGCAATGTGCAGGAAAAAAATGTAAAAGTGCGAAAGGGGACATAAACAAAGACAGCAACCTTATCACCTCATTAAATTATACATGCAGATACACACACACTTCATTAAAACAAACCTCACATAGCAGAAGTTAACAGTTTCTTGTGCAAACCTATTTTTGTTCTTTTTTTAAATATTGGAACGTTGGTGTTTGGTGATGATTGTTATGTTCTCAATAAAAAAAGAGGAAATTAAAAATAATATCTGGGTTTTGTTGTATCTTGTTGATTTCAAACCACTTCTCATTTGATCCTTAGAACATCTCTGGTAGGTAGGTTATTGTTATACCCACTTTGTAGATGAGGAAACTGAGGCTGAAAAAGGTTAAATGATTTTGTCCAGGGTAGCATAGTGATTAAGTGTCTGAGGAGGAATGAGAACCCAGATCTTCCTAACTTCCAACCCAATTACACAATGCTGTATAGAAGGTACTAATTACATACAAGGCACCTACTACTTGCAAAGCACCCTTTTAGTGCTTGGTATAATGCCTGGTACACAGTAGGTGTTTAATATATGTTTGTTGACTTGAATGAGAGATGAAAAGAACATAGTAGAGGGAGTATAAGGAGATCAGAAAGAGTAAAGGAGAGAGAAAGAAGAGAGAGACAGCTGAGGGAAAAGAGGAAGTAGATAGAGGAAACAGATGTAGAGAAGGAGAATTTTTGGCAAAAGGCAATTGGGGTTAAGTGATTTGTCCAGGGTCACACAGCTAGTAAATATCTGAGGCAGGATTTGAACTCAGGTCTTCCTCACTCTAGGGCTGGTGCTCTATCACCAAGCTGCCCCTAGGAATGGAAAATGTAAAAGGAAAAAGGGAGAGAGGAAGGAGATACTGGAAGAAGAGTAATGCAGGGAGAAGGGGAGAAAGAAAAGGAGAAAGAGAAGGGTGAAGAGGAAGAAATGGAGGTTGAGGAGCCAGAGAAAATAGGAGGGGTAAGAAATAGAAGGGGAGAGAGATAGGAAAGGACAGAAGACGAGGGAGAGAGAGGAAAGAAATGTTCAGAGTGTCCTCAGTGGCTGCCCCAGATGTCACTCTGGGCACCCACTCCAGAGTGGCCCCAGTCCTGGACTTCTCTTAGGAATGGAAGCAGCTCCCTCTCCTTTTCCCTCTCCTGCCTCTTCTTCCAGCTGATCTCTCAGGAATCCTTTGGCTTCCAATCTATTCCTGGGGCATGTAGCATTCAAGTCAAATTCAACTGCTTCTGCTCACCTTGTTTTTATATAAGAGGGAAGGATGAAGACTTTCTTCCATTGTGTTTGCTTGGAGCCTACAGGATTGATCCTTCTTTGGATGGCGCGATTGAAAGCATTGTTTGTAGTGAGCTTTTCTGCCAGTTGTCTGAAACCATAGAAATAGTTTTTGTTTTTGTTTTTCATTTGATTTTTAGCACCAGGAGGTTAAGCCCAGGTCCTTTTGTATTTTTTTTCTGTCTAGAATTGCTTTGTTAGTGGTTAGTGAGAACCCAGACCTGTTTCTACCATAATAACATTTACAGAGTCATTAAGAAATCAAGTTCCTTGCAGAAAGACCACAGAGGGAGGGGTAGAAATCCTAATTGCCCCAGAGATTGGATCTCTACCCTAAATAGGGCCAAAGTGAAGTCTATGCTGCTGGAAATCTCTTCATCCACTGCTGAAATGGACCCAAGCTCAGGATAGGACACCAGCTACAGAGCAGATTTGGAAATGGAGGCCCAACTCACACTTACTTAAAACTAGATCAAAAATCACATCAGCTTTTAAAGCTAGAACAGACCTAGGGATCCTTTAGCCAAACCTTCATATTTGATTGGTGAGGAAAACAAGCTTTGAAAAGGAAAACTGACCTGCCTAAGGTACCACACAGTGACAGAATGTAAGATCTGGAAAGGATCTTAGGAAGTATTCTGTTTGGCAGATAAGGAAACTGAGGCCCAGAGAGTTTCATTAACTTGCCTAAAGCCACACAGCTAACAAGTAGAAGAGATGAAGTCACATGGCTAATAACTGGCAAAGCCTGGACAAGAAGACAGATCTTCTGCCTTCCAGTGCTGTGCTTTTTCCATTGCCAAATGCAGTCTGGGTATTTCTCTGTCCCATCCCCAGTAAATGCTATTCCCTACAATAAGCCCTGGTACATTTAAATTGACCATGAAGGAGTCATCCCTTTGGGTTAACTATTACCCTTGTCCCTTTGCTCCTTTTTTGCTGATGCAAATGTCCTGGGGTAGGGGAATATAAGTTATAAATATTTTAGTATGAATTAGCCTTATTCTAGAATCATAAAATTTTGAAAGAGGCCAGAAGTGAATAATCAGCTGCTCCCTGATGTAGGGTTCATAAGCTCCTAGATTTGGAACTGGAAGGGACCTTAGGAGTCACTGAGCCTTGACTTCCTTCTTTTACAAATGAAGGAAATGAGACTGAGATGTTAAGTAACTTGCCTGAGGTTATGTGTCTATTAAAGATTTGAACTCGGGTCTTCTTGACTCCAAACCTAGTGCTCTTTCCACTCCACTACCAGATTGTCTCTGACTTCAGTTTCAATTGTCCCTAGGAGGATGGTATGGATGATCCTAGTGGTTTCAGACATCTCTGGATCTCTTATAGTATAGGTCCTGTGCCAGCAGCTCCCACTGCATGCAGTGGAGAAAGGCAGGGTGAGGGGGAAGCATACTTTCACTGTTTATCTGAGGTCCTGCTACCTGCTCTGGACACAGATACGTACCTCAGTTTCCTTCTTAGTGCTATTTCCTTTTTTTTTCCTTTTGGAGGGGCAATTGGGGTTAAGTGACTTACCCAAGGTCACATGACTAGTAAGTGTTAAGTGCCTGAGGACAGATTTAAACTCACTGCACCACCTAGCTGCCCTCTTAGTGCTATTTTCTAACAAAATCTTCAGTCTAAAGGGCAGCTAGGTGGCGCAGTGAGTAGAGCACTGGCCCTGGAGTCAGAAGGACCTGAGTTCGGATCCAGCCTCAGACACTTAATGCACACACAAACAAAAACCTAGCTGTATGACCTTGTGCAAGTTAACCCCAATTGCCCTCCAAAAAGCAAAAAAAAAAATCTTCATTCTAAAAGCTGAGAGGAAGCAGCTACTGGATTTCTTCTTTGAATCACAGCATCTTGGCATTGCTAGGGACCTCAGTGACCAACTAGTAGAATCATACCTACTATGTGACCTTTTCTGAGACTCAGCTACCTCATCTATAAAATGAGAGCATTGAACAGGCAGGTCTTTAAAATCCTTTCCCACTTCCAATCATTGATCCTCGAAGAATTTTCTTTACAACATTTCTAAGTGACCATATAGGCATTTCTTGTAGACTTTTAGTGAAAGGGAGCTCACTACACCGATGCAACCCATTTCTCTTTTGATAGCTTTAATTGTAAGGAAGTTTTGTTCTTTGTTATTGTGCAGCCTTTTCAGGTGTGTCTGACTTTTGTGATCCTATTTAGGGTTTTCTTGGCAAAGATACTGGAATGATTTGTTATTTCCTTCTCCAGCTTATTTTGCAGATGAGGAAACCGAGACAAGCAGGGTTAAGTGATTTGCCTAGGGTCACACAGGTAGTGTCTGAGGCCAGATTTGAACTTCAGAAGATGAGTCTTCCTGATACCAGGCTGGCACTCTATCTATTATGCCACCTAATGTTCCATTGCTCTTGACCTCTAGCTGATTTCTGCCTCTTTATAACTTCTACTGGTTGTTCCTAGTTCTGCCATCTGGGACAAAGAAGAATAAGTAAAATGCCTCATCCACATGACAGCCTTTCAGGTATCTGAAGATAGCTTGAGGCACAAGATACCCACCACTCCCATTTCAGTCTTCTCTTCATTCTTAAAAGCTGTTCATATGCCTCCTTGTCACATTGATGCTGACCTCTCATATGCTACCTTAGCTCGTATTTGTCTGTATAGTTGTACACTCCCTAGTATGACTGAGCTCCTTGAGGACAGGGATTATATCATCAATCCCAGTATCCCTAGAATCTGTCATAGTATCTTACTCATAGTAGATGCCCAATAAATGTTTGTGAGAATGAATTTGCTTGTTTGTACTTTGACTTCCCTAGTTGAAAGTGAATTCTAAGGTTCTATGATTCTACGAGTGAGATTACAGTGATGGTTTAAGATTGACATTCACCAGTAGCCACTTCCTAGGTCCCCAGAAAGTGCTCCCTGGGTAGCATTCAATCTAGGAGGTTGGTGCAATGATCTGTATTCCTGCTATAGGTTAGAATTCAGATCTACCCTTCCTCTGCTCTGCAGTTATGCCACCACTTCTCCGATACATGAAAGATAGTATTTTCTCCTGGTTGCTTATAGGCAAATTAAGCTCTTATTATATAGATATTGGTAGGTGTGTGGCCAAGGGGGAGAAAGTGCTTTATAGTGAAATTCCATTAAATAACCATCTAGGGAATAGAGCAGTGAGAAGAGAGAAGGAGGGAGGGACAGAGAGGGTGGGGGGAGAATATGAAGATAGAAGGTCCTAGTATGTGCCTGTATGATCTTAGCAATATAATCATAGTATATGATAAATTCTTATGAAAAGGAACTGTTATTGAATAGGGACACTCCTCATTTTCCAATGCAGACAGAACAGGACTGTACTTGTCATCTGAGGACTGACAGACTGGTCAATAAATAACTTAGCCTACTGCTGATGTGGCCTCCTCCTCCCCCCTACCCCTCCTCTTCTTTCTTTTCCTCCTTTTTTCTGTGTTAACTGTATTTGTTTTACTAGCATGAATAGATAATAATTCTGGTCAGTTAAGCAAAGATAACCCCGATACTAAATACTAGCACCACGGACAGAGGCAATTTTGCAGTCAGATTGCCATTCGACTCTCAGGCTTTAGATTCAGATAGGACCTGGAACATTACTAAAACAACATCTTCATTTTGTATAAAAGAAACTTGAGACACGAAGTGACTGAAGTAGAGCATGGATTTGAATTCAGGTTTCCCAGATCCAAAATCCAGCATTCTTTCCACAGTACCATCTAGTTTATAAGTTCCCAAATGGTCTTCATAGTTGGAATAGCAAGACTCTTAGAGTAGTAGAATCATAGATCATTAGAACCAAAATAGAAATAATCCAGTTCACCAGTTCTCTCCATTTTACAAATGAAGTGACTCAAACTCAGAGAAGAAAATAATTTGCCAAGAAATAATATGCATGATGACCCATTCACACACACACTTCAAGCACCCCCTTTGTGAACAGTAGCACATAGAAAGCCCATCCAACTGGACTCACATGGGAATGAGCTGGGGTCCTGTCTTCTGGGACACCATGCTCTAACCAGCTAAGCTTCCTGGCCAAGAGCTACCACATCCATTTACTTTGGTCATTGTGGCATCTAGGTTCCAACCAGGTTAGAAGGGCCATTTGGACCATTTCCTGGCAATCATCCTTTAGGCTGTGTTCATAAACAGAACCTGAGTCTGGGGGTTCTCTTTGGCATCACTATGGGAAAGACAAAGAAAACATTATGACATTTTTGTGCAGTAGATACTAACGAGAGTCCTAATGCACTTTTTAAAAAATCCTTCTTCTGTATGATGCTATATCTCTAGCTATTTTCCTTCATGGGCTCATCATTCCAGGCAAACTAAACTACGAGTTATCTCTCCTCTCCTGTCATGCCTTCTCTAACCTCTGTGCATTCATGAGAAATTGGGGTATACTTCTTAATTATTTTCAGGTATCAAAATCCTTTTTATTCTTTAAGGCCTGGATCAGATGCCACCTCCTCCATGAATTCTTCCCTGGTCCCCACTCCACCCTCAGCCCTCAGATGAAAATTTTCTGGTGATTTTGGTGGGTTTCATGCTCAATGTGATTTAGCAATGTAATGTTCAACTCAAAGTCATTTTTGGACAGCCTACTGGGTCATAAACACTTGTAGTACATGTTTGGGATAAAAAGGGAAAATGTGAAAATAGGCCATGCCCTTTTACATTCTTTTGGGGGTGGTGGGCGAGAACAGGCTTAACAACATGTGCACAAATAAGTAAACCCAAAATATACAAAGTAAATGCAAAATAATTTTGAGGTAAGTACTAACAAATATAGGGATCAAGAAGGGTCTTACGTGGAATCTGTCATTTGAGCTGGGCCTTGAAGGAGGCTAGAGATTCCAAGAGGTGGAGATGAGGAGAGAGAACATGCCAGGTATGAGGGGGCTAGCTGGCTGGCTCCATGGAAATGCATGAAGGTAAGAGTTGATAGAATGTCATTGTTAGGGAATAGCAAATAGGTCAGTTTGGCTGGAATGTGTGAAGAGAAATAAACATGGAGTAATCTTAGACAAATGGGCTGGAGCCATAATGTAAAAGGCTTCAAATGCCTGATGGAGAAGTTGACACTTTACCTTAAAGGCAATAGGGAGTCACTGAGGCTGTAGAATGACATAGAGTAGTTTTTTAGGAATATTGATTTGACAGCTTTGTGGATGGTGGAGAAGAGAGGAAAAGAGATGGACTGGAGTCAAGGAGAGCAAATAGGAGGCTACTGCTATAGTGTAGATCAGAAGTAAGAAGGACCTGAAAACTAAGATTATGTCTGTGTGAGTAGAGATGAAACAGATTGAGGAAGATATTGGAGGCATGATCAACAAGATTTGGCATGTGGTTGGCTGTGTGGGACTGGAGAGAGGAAAGAATCAAGGATGACTCGAGGGTTATGAACTAGAGAGATTGTGGTGCCCTTGACAGATATGGAGAAGAGGAGAGAGAACAGGAAAATCCTTTCTTGGATATATTTGAGATCTAGAGTATATCCAGATACAGGGATACAGCAGGCAGTTAGAGGTATGGTGTGGTAGCTCAGGAGGAAATGTGAGCTGGATATGTAAATTTGAGAATCAACTGTATAGAGATGATAATTAAACCCCCTCCTACCATGGGAGATGATGAAGTCATCAAGAGAAGGAATATAGAAAAAAATAATAGAAGGTCGAGAACAGAGCACTAGAACACACCCATGCATTGGGGGGAGGATATAGATCATGATGCCGTAAAGGACATTGAGTGCAGTTAGACATATAGGAAGAGAATGAGGGGAAGAAGTTGTCTCTCAGATCCAGGGAGGAATGGGTGACCAAATGTGTCAAATGCTCAGGAGAGCAGATAAAAAAACACCATTGGATTTACAAACTAATGCAATCATAGTCTGTATTAATTGAGGCATAGTATCTAGGATGAAGCATATATTAATATTAATTTACCCTGTGTTGGTCAGACCATACCTGAATTATTGTGGCTAGTGCTGGACACTATGTTTTAGGAGCACAACTCTCAAGCATCCAGAGAAGGAAAACCAAAATGGTGAAGGGTTTCAAGAATATGCCAAATGCGGAGCTATTGAAGGGATGGGAGGTGTTTAGTTTTGAGAAGACTGGAAGGACGGGGTTAAGAACTATCTTCAGGCAATTGAAAATCTGCCACATGGAAGAGGGACTAAATATATTCTCTTCTTAGAGAACAGAACAGGGTCTAAGTAGCACAAATGTCAGCTCACCTTAAGGAAACATAACAATTCAAGCTATCCCAAAGTGGAATGGCTTCCTTTAAGAGGTCGGTTTTTCTTAAAGACTAGCTGGGGGGGGGGGGAGGGCTGGAGCCAAGATGGCGGAGTAGAAACAGCATGTCCAAGGCACTCTCCCCCCAAATCACCTCCAAACTATGTAAAAGGGGATTCTGAACAACTTCTGGAGCCCCAGCACCCACAGAACAACACAGAGAAGCTAACCTCCTGCTGCCGAGGACAGCCCAGCAGCCCTGCAGGAAGGACCAGCGCAGTGCTCTGGGAGCCAGCCACACAGCTCGCAGAGAGCCAAGCCCAGGTCCGCCTGAGCTGCGGTTTTAGCCCCAAGGCAGCTGGGCCAGCAGTCGGCTGGAGGGACCCCAGAACACCAGCAGCTGTGGCGATTCCAGAATTATCAACACAGACATGCCCAGGACAAAGTGAGAGGTTAGTGCCCTATGGACTTTGGGACCAGTATTTGGGGAACACGTCGGCTTCCTCCCCTGGGGCCTAGAAGTCGCTGAGGAGACATGCCATTTTGTAGTTTTCAGTGGCAGCTCCAGCTCCTGGCCTGCAAACTGTAGGGAGATCCAGCAATCAGTCTTGGGGGGTAATCACTCTTGCTTTAACCTCCCTGGATCTGGATTGTGGTCTGGGGTGGAGGTCGTGGGGTGGGTATCCAGCTTGCCAGGAATGGAAGTTGTCCCCCCACACGTTCAGGATGGAAGCTCCCCTGTCTGGTGGCAGAGTCCTACTGTGGCAACAAGCCCAAAAGTCAAGTAATTAAGTGGCAACATGCCTAGGCAAAAGAAGCAAAATAAACAGAAAAATTCAACATTGGACTCCTATTTTAGGGGCAAAGAGGATCAAAGCATGGAAGAGGACTGTGAGGTCAGAACTCCTGCACCAAAAGCCCCAACTGAAAATACAAGCTGGCTACAGGCCATAGAGGACCTTAAGAAGCAGATAAGAGAAATGGGGGGAAAATTGGGAAGAGAAATGATAAAGATGCAGGAAAAGTATGAAATGACAGTCAATAGCCTGACTGAGGAAAATAACACCTTAAAAAATAGACTAACTCAAATGTCAAAAGAGGCTCAGAAAGGCAATGAGGTAAAGAATGCCTTAAAAAGCCAAATTTGCCAGTTGGAAAAAGAATCTCAAAAGCTCAATGAGGAGATTCATTCCCTCAGAGTTAGACTGGAGCAAAAGGAAGCTAGTGACTTTATGAGAAATGAAGATTCTGTTAAGCAGATCCAAACAAATGAAAGAATAGAAGGCAATGTGAAATATCTCATGGGAAAAACCACTGACCTGGAAAATAGATCCAGGAGAGATAATTTAAAAATTATTGGACTACCTGAAAGCCATGACCAAAGAAAGAACCTAGAAATCACCCTTCAAGAAATTCTCAAGGAAAATTGCCCTGATGTGTTAGACCCAGAGGGGGAAATAGAGGTTGAAAGAATTCACCAATCACCTCCTGAAAAAGATCCCTAAAAGAAAACTCCTAGGAATATTATAGCCAGGTTCCAGAACTCCCAGATCAAGGAGAAAATACTACAAGCAGCCAGGAATAAACAATTTCAATACTGTGGAAACACAATCATAATAGCACAGGACCTGGCAGCTTCTACACCGAGGGATCGAAGGGCATGGAATACAATATTCCAGAGGGCAAAAGAGCTGGGATTGAAGCCAAGGGTCACCTACCCAGCAAAACTGAGTATCTTGTTTCAGGGGAAAATATGGTCATTCAGTAGAATAGAGGACTTTCAAGCATTCTTGAGGAAAAAACCAGAGTTGAATAGAAAATTTGACATCCAGATACAAGAAGCAAGAGATGCCTGAGGAGGTAATCAGGGAAAAGAAATCAAAAGGAACTTATCAAAGTTGACCTATTTACATTCCTACATGGAAAAACAATAACTGTGACTGATGAAACCTCTCTCAGTATGAAAATAATGGAAGAAGGGTGTATGGTCATTTGAATACATATGTGAACATGTGTATATATGTTTACAGTTATACATGGACAGAGGGCATGGGGTGAATTTGTTGGGAAGGGATGATACTTAAGGGGTGAAATTATGAGGTGAGAGAGGAAAGTGGCAAGAGGAGATAGGGAGAGACAGGGTAGGGTAAACTATCTCATGTAGAAGAAGCAAGGGGAAGTGGCTGCAGGGGAGGGGAAGAATAAGAAGGCAAAAAGGCAAAACCACATTCTCATTGAATTTGGTTCAGGGAGAGAATGACATACATACTAAATGGCATATCTCAACCTGCAGCAGAATAGGGGGAAGGGGGATGAGAGGAGGGATGATGGATGGGAGGGCATCCTTGGGGGGAGGGAAGGTTGGAAGTACCCACTATAGAAGAGGGACAGGATCATGTAGGGAATGGACCAGGTGGGGGGTGGGATGAGTGGGAGGGAATTATAAGCAGCCTTGTACAATATATCTACTATGATAATGTTTTGCATAGCTAGACATGTACATCATATACTGAATTACTTATATCCCAAGAGGGAATGGGTGACAAGGGAGGAAGGAAATGGATCTGAAATTCGAGGTCTTAACATTAAATGTTTCAAATATATATATAAATACTATTATTAATACTCTTGCCTATAATTGGGAGATAAGATGCACAGGCATTGGGACACAAAGATTCATCTTCCTCTAATGGAAAAGTCGATGGGGGTATGGGAGAAGGTATGGGAGAGAGCAGATTGGAGGAAGCGATATCTTGTGGAACTGCTATTCTGGGAGGTTGGGTAGGGGAATAATGGGGGGAAAATGATTGTAACTCAAAATCTGGCAGAAATGAATTATGTAAAACAGAAGTTAATAAAGTATTTGTTTAAA